>CM053149.1:105142105-106392105 GCA_028571685.1 Heterohyrax brucei
AATTTGCACTTTGCCATGTGACGCTAGGTAGTCACACCACCCACACTGTGACAGCACACTCCTCCCCTCCAGCTCATATTTCTCATGTTCATTTGACCAGCTCATGTACCTCTCTGATGTTCCCTCTCACCTTCAAGCAGGAGCAGTCCAGTTAGTTTCCCGTATGTGCCCAAACCACACAGCACACTCTTTACTGGTATTATTTCATGGCTTATATATCAGTTCAGTCTTTGTCTGTAGAGTTGGCTTCCAGAATGGTGTCAGTTCTGGGTTAACAGAGAGTTCAGGGGCCATGTCTTCTGGGGATCCTCTAGTCTGTCAGATCATCAAGTCTAGTCTTTTTATGGGATTTCGAGTTCTGCATCCACATTTCTCCAGCCCCATCAGGGACTCTCTGTTGAGTTTCCTATAAGGGCAGTCATTGGTGGTAAGTCTACTTCTTAAATGCTTCTCAGAAAAGCACAATTGTAGTTAAAAGGAACTTTCTCATAACCTGTGATCTACAGAAGGACTTTAGTGGGCCCAAGGAGTCTCTGAAATTAAATGCCAATTTTAGAGCATCTCTGTATCTTTCAGGCAAGAAGGCCCACCAGCTTCTCTTGGGTTCTCGTGAACATATACCTTGCCTGCAAACCCTTGCTCTGGGTCATGTAGTTCAGGGTTTTTCAGACTGAGGATGGGAACCCACTCATGGGCTATCATGAAGTTAATTTTGTGGGTCATGATCTCCATTTGGAAACCTCAGTGGCCTACTGGCCAAGTCTTGTGGCTGTTAATCAAGAGGCGGCAGTTCGAATCCATCAGGTGATCCTTGGAGACTCTATGGAGAAGTTCTACTCTGTCCTATTGCATCGCTATGAGTCAGAATTGACTTGATGGCAGTGGGTTTGAATTTTTTTAATCTCCATTAAAAAAACAGATTAGAAAACTTCAGTGTGCATCATACATAATAGAGCATTACTTTTGAAACATTTGATTCAAAATCAAATACGTGTACATACAACTTTAAAATTTTAACATGTATATGTACACATGCATATAATATCAAAATGTTCAACCTAATTCAGTTAATGAATATTATCTACCACATGCCAGATAGGAGCCCCTGAGTGGTGCAAAGGGTTAAACCAAAAGGTTGCAGGTGGGGTTACACCCAGAGGTGCCTAGGAAGAAAGACCTGGGAATTTATTTCTGAAAAGTTAGCTGTTGAAAACCCTATGGAGCACTGTTCTACTAATGCATATGGGATTGTGATAAGCCAGAATGGGCTCCACAGCAATGTGGTTGACTATATGCTAGGTACTTTTCTTGTCACTGGTGATATGTAAGGATAAAAGAGATACGTTTCCTGCCCACAAGTAGCTCACATCTATCCAGTAGGAAAGAGACGAGTACACAAAAAATTGCCAAAGAATGTTAAGTGCCACTACAGAAGCAAGCACAAGGTTCAAGATGGCACAAAGGAGAGGGTGACAGACCATTTGGGGAGTGTAGGTGAGGTCACTCGAGTGGCATCTGGAGAGACAGGTAGGAGTCTGCAAGGTGCATAGTTGGGAAAGACGGAATTCTAGGCAAGCATATTGACCTGTACAAGGACATAGTAATGTAAAATAACATAAGGTGTCCAGAACACTCTAGCAGTCTGGTATGTTGTACCGTGAGGTCCAGAAGCAGGGGCTGGAAACACAGGCTTGATCGTGGTGAGTCTCCAACTGAACGCAGAAAATTCTAAATATTCCCAGCTGACTGTCACCCAGGCTCTACCTGGGTGCTCTCAGTGACAGGAAACCTGGAACACTGTAAAGCAGGTAGCTTGCTCTGCTTTTGAGTAGCTGGCTGTGACAAAATCTTCCCTATAGTTAGGCAATATTTACTTCCCTCTTTCACTCAGTAATTCTTTTTTTGCCCACTACAGCATTACAAAATGATTCTACATGCTCTTCTACCAGGATGAATAGAAAGAAGTTGCCAGTTTTATAGATCAAAAATGATTGAATATTGGCAGTTTATATGGCAAACCTTATAAATAACAATTGGCTACTTGAGGACAGCTATTATTTATCCACTTTAGTCTTCTCTTTCCTGTATTTAATATCTCTAAACTCCACCAAATTATTCTTCACCCAGTGAAGTTACAGTACCATTTCCCATGCTGATCTCTCACTAGGCATACATTAGTTCATCAATATTTTTCTTAATATGCGACACCCAGAGCTGAACAGTTCAAAATATAATGAGACTACAGTATTACTTCTCTTGATGTACACTGTGTCTTTTCATGAAACCACAGGTGGCACAAATAGTTAAATGCTTGGCTGTTAATTGAAAGGTTTGAGGGTTCAAGTCCACCCAGATGTACCTCAGAAAAAAGGTCTGCTGATCTGCTGTTGAAAAATCAGCCATGCAAAACAGTTCTGTTCTGACACACAATGGGGTCAACATGAGTCAAGATTGACTTAAAGGCATCTGGTTTTTTACGACTACTTTGGGTTTGGTGAGACCTAAATTTTTTTTTTTTCATATAAAATGCTGTCAAACCAGTCTTACTCCTTTCTGTGCAACTTATTTCTTTAAAGCACCTAAATGTATGTTTATCACTTTATTCCTGTTAAATTTTTCTTGTTGATTTTGGCACTTGGTTCCAACCTGTCAGGATGACTTTAAATCTTGCTTCTATCATCCATTCTATTAATTATCTTTCATGCCTATGCCATTATCTAAGTTACTGATTTTTTAAAAAACTTCAAGACAACAGTAAGACCCCCTCCTAGTTTGACATAAATCTTTTAATCAATTTCCTCTTGAGCATAGCTGAAATCCTAGTTAGAAATCCACATAACTGTGATTATTTGCCCATACCTTCCCAGGCTCACATTCTTAGCCCCATCTTCCTGCTCCTCTGCTACCTTTCTGTGACCTGTCCCTGGCCCATTAAACAAACCAGACACACCCAGCCACCACACAACTACATATCTCTGAAGGGGAGCCACAAATACCAGCTGAGCTTAAAGCGATCATTGAGGACTTTCCCTCTTGCCAGTTCCACACTTACAATTATGCTGATTTTCCCTCCATGCAACTCTAAGGGAGGCTTTGTAACCCCAATTCTCATTACCCCCACCAGCCACTCCAAACATAGTATCTCTGTACTTTTAGGGGACTTAGCCTGAATTTTGGCTTGGCTCCCTCTGTTGCCTCTTAATGCTACCTTTCTGCCTAGTAAATCTCCTAGAGTAGATATCCCCCTTTTGGCTTGGCTATTATTCCATAAGTATTATCTATAACTCCACCTCAAACTTTTTGATGGCCACATAGTATTCCATTGCATAGGCATACTACAGTTTATCTAACTAGTCCCCTGCTGATTTACATGGTCCTTGGGTGGTGCAAATGCTGCTCTACTACTAAAAGGTTGGTGGTTGAAACCCACTCGTTGGTACCTTGGAAGAAATGCCTGTAGATCTGCTTCAGGAAAGATTACATCCAAGGAAATGCAATAGAGCAGTTCCATAACACATTGGGTTTCCATGAGTCAGAACTGACTTGACAGCAACAGCAGGTTTTTTTTTTTTTCTTTCTTTCTGTTGATAGATGTTTGACTTGCTCCCAAACTTCTAGTATTGCAAAAAGGCTGTGAATCTATTTGCAAATGCCACCGTAAATTGCCGGACATAGAAATGAACAGTTAAGAGATGTTTACATTTTTATTTTGATAAAACGAAAACAAACAAAACCCTCTTGCATTTTAGTTGATTCCAAGTTATTGCAACCTTATAGAACAGAGTAGAACTGCCCCCACAGAATTTTCAAGGAACCAGTGATAGATTTGCACTGCCAACCTTTCAGATGACAGCTGACCTTTTGGTTAACACACAAGCTGTTAACTACTGGACCATAAGGGCTTCTTTATTTTGATACCCAAAAACCCAAATTGCTGTTGAGTCAGTTCCTACTTGTAGCAACCCTATCCAGACAGGGTAGAACTGTCCCACAGAGTTTCCAAGGAACACTGATAGATTCCAACTGCCAACCTTTTGGTTAGCAGCTGTAGCTCTTAACTACTATGTTACCAAGGTTCCCACTGTCCAACCTTTCTCTAAAGAGCTATACTAATTTACATTAGAGGTGATTTAGATTTCAGCAACATAGGCAATTTCAAATTAAACATACCTAATGTATAAACCTTGGTGGCACAGTGGTTAAAAGCTACAGCTGCTAACCAAAAGTTTGACAGCTGGAATCTACCAGGTCCTCCTTGGAAACCCTATGGGTAGTTCTACTCTGTCCTGTAGGGTCACTACGAGTCAGAATCAACTTGATGGCAATGGATTTGATTTTTACAAGTATTAAAGGACACTTGGTGGTTCAGTGGTTAAAGTGACTGATTGCTAATCAAAAAGCTAGTGGTTGGAAACCACCAGTGGCTCTGTGGGAAAAAGATACCGCAGTTCCCTTCCGTAGAGATTTATAGCCTTGGAAATTCTAAGTCAGTTCCTACAAGTTGGAACTGACTTAATGGTGATGTTTTTTTTGTTTTTTTTTTGTTTTTTTAACCTGTATTTAACCCATTTAATCCTTTCAACAACTGTATGATGCACGTACTACTATTATTCCTACTTCATGGGTAAAGAAATCTAGGTATAGAAAGGTTAAATTACTTGTTCAACGTCACAAAGTTATAAAAATGTACAAATAATATTTGAACCCAAACAGCAGGTCTCTGGAGACTATGCTCTTAAGCCCTGCATACAAACACCTCTAATGGGAGGATAGTCTACCTATGTCTCTAATCACACCCTAACCTACTGTTCTTAGCTATCCCTACTATACAATTCAGGCCCTGGTCTTTATCCCGGTCTCTACCAGCAGTTCTGCTTTATAAAGCTGTCTGTATTACCCTAGGAAAAATGAGTTCCAGGACTGCCTTAGCCAGTGGTGGAGGAGAAAATATGAGGCAGGACCAGGGTCCCCATCAGTCAATCCTTCTCTCACTGTCCTCTGCAGAGGTAAGGCCTCTATGTTCTAGCTCTGGGTGAGTCTTTCCAGATAGGAAAGTGTAGTCAATGTAATCCTTCCTGGAACTCACCACATCAAGAAATTCAGAGGGTGCTCCAGGCCAATTTAGGCAAATTCTATTCAACAAACATTTTCTGAGTCCCAGCAGTGGGCCAGGTACTGTACTGAACTGTAATCCAAAGATAAATAATCACATGCATTAAAGATAAAGAGAAACACTTGAATAGTCTGTTATCTACAGTGTGATAAGTGCCTTAATAGCTAGAGACAGGACTGTGACCTCTTCAGAGTGAAAGACAGCCAGAACAGAAAGAAAGACAGATGAGTAGGGATAAAGTACTTATCCTTGGGGTTTTTAATTTTAGGCAAGCAATTCAAATCAAGGAAAGAAATGACTCAGTTCTCCTGAAAAATCAAATACTTAGGCTCATCAAAAGACTTTTCCAAAAGATAAAAAGAATGCACAGACTGGGGAAAATTTCTTGGCTATGACATATCTGACAAGAGTCTAATCTCTAAAATTTATAGAGAACTCCAACAACTGAATAACCAAAAGAGAAACAACCTAGCAAAAAAATGAGCAAAGGACACGAACAGCTACTTCACCAAAGAAGACATCTAGGCAGCCAACAAACACGTGCAGAGATGCTCATGATTCCTTGCCATTGTTGTTGTTGTTAGGTGACGTTGGGTCACACCAGAACAAAACACTGTCCAGTCTTGTGCCACGCCCACCATCCTTTATATGCTTAAGCCCATTGTTGCAGTCACTGTGTCAATCCATCTTGTCAAGGGTCTTCCTCTTTTTCACTGACCCTACATTCTACCAAGCATGATGTGTTTCTCCAGGGACTGAAATGTCCTGACATGTCCAGAGTATGTAAGATGCAGTCTTGCCATCTTTGCTTCCAAGAAGCACTCTGGTTGTACTTCTTCCCAGACAGATTTGTTTGTTCTTTTGGTGGTTCCTGGTACATTCAACATTCTTTTCCAACACCACAATTCAAAGACATCAATTCTTCTTCTGTCTTCTTTGTTCATTGTCCAGCTTTCGCATGCATGTGATGTGATTGAAAATACCATGGCTTGGGTCACACACACACTTTAGTCTCGAAAATGACATCTTTACTTTTGAATACTTTGAAGAGGTCCTTTGCAGCAGATTTTCCCAGGGCAATGCGTCTTTTGATTTCTTGACTGCTACTTCCATGATTGTGGACCTAAGTAAAATGAAATCCTTGACAACCTCAGTCTTTTCTCCATTTATGACAATGTTGCTTACTGGTCCAGTTGTGAGGATTTCTGTTTTCCTGATGTTGAGGTATAATCCATACTGAAGGCCCTGGTCCTTCATCAGTAAGTGTCTCAAATGTTCTTCATTTCAAGTAAGTAAGGTGGTGTCATCTGCGTAACGCAGGTTGTTAATGAGTCATCCTCCAATCCTGATGCCTTGTTCTTCTTCATATAATCCAGCTTCTTGGATTATTTGCTCAGCAAATAGATTGAAAAGGTATAGTGAAAGGATACAACCCTGACACACAATTTTCCTGACTTTAAACCATGCAGCATCTCCTTGTTCTGTTTCCACAACTGCCTCTTGATCCGTATACAGATTCCTTAAGAGCACAGTTAGGTGTTCTGGAATTCCCATTCTCCACATTGTTAGCCATAATTTAGTACAAGTTGAGTGCTTTTGCATAGTCAATGAGACAGAAGCAAGCATCTTTCTGGTATTCTTTGCTTTCAGCCAAGATCCACCTGACATCAACAATGATATTCCTGGTTCCATGTCCTCTTCTGAATCCAGCTTCAATTTCTGACAGTTCCTTGTAAATACACTGTTGTAGTCACTTTTGAATGATCTTGAGCAAAATTTTACTTGCGTGTGATATCAGTGATGTTGTTCGGTAATTTCCACATTTGGTTGGATCCTCTTTCTTTGGAACAAGCATAAAATTGATCTCTTCCATCAGCTGGCCAGGTAGCTGTCCTCCAAATTTCTTGACATAGATGAGTGAGCACTTCCAGTGCGGCCTCTGTTTGTCGAAATATTTCAATTGATATTCCATCAATTCCTGGAGCCTTACTTTTTGCCAATGTCTTCAATGCAGCTTCAACTTCTTCCTTCAGTGCCATTGGTTCCTGATCATACACTACCTCTTCAGATGGCTGAACATCGATCAGTTCTTTCTGGTATAATGACTCTGTGTATCACTTTCATTTTCTTTTGATGCTCCCTGAGTCATTTAATAGTTTCCTTGTAAAATCCTTCACTATGGGAACTTGAGGCTTGAATTTTTTTTTTTCCAGTTCTTTCAGCTTGAGAAATGCAGAACTTGTTCTCCTCTTCTGGTTTTCCATTTCCAGCTCTTTGCACATGTCATTATAATACTTTCTTTTGTCTTCTTGAGCTGCTCTTCGAAATCATCTGCTTAAATCTTTTACTTTGCTATTCCTTCCTTTTGGTTTAGCTGCTTAACATTCAAGAGCAAGTTTCAGAGTCTCTTCTGACATCCAGTTTGGTCTTTTCTTTCTTTTATGTCTTTTTAATGACCTCTTGTTCTCTTCATGGATGATGTCTTTGATGTCATTGCACAATTTGTCTGGTCTTCAGTCATTAGTGATCAACACATCAAATCTGTTCTTGAAATGGTCTTTAAACTCAGGAGGGATATACTCAAGGTCATACTTTGGCTCTATGGACTTGTTCTAATTTTCTTTAGTTTCAGTTTGAATTTGCATATGAGCAGTTGCTAATCTGTGCCACAGTCAGCACCTGGCTTGTTCTGACTGCTGATACGGAGCTTTTCCATTGTCTTTTTCCATAGATGTAGTCAATTTGGTTCCTGTGTATTCCATCTGGTGAGGTCCATGTGTACAGTCACCATTTGTGTTGGTTAAAAAAGGTATTTGCAATGAAAAAGTCTTTACTCTTGCAAAATTCTATCATGTGAACTCAGGCATTATTTCTATCATCAAGGCTGTATTTTCCAACTACTGATCCTTCTTCTTTGTTTCCAACTTTAACATTGCAGTCACTCGTAATTATCAATGCATCCTGATTGTGTGTTTGATCAGTTTCAGACTGCAGAAACTGGTAAAAATCTTCAACCTCTTCATCTCTGACCTTAGTGGTTGGTTTGTAAATTTGAACAATAGTTGTATTAACTGACCTTCCTTGTAGGTATATGGATATTATCCTATCACTGACAGCATTGTACTTCAGGACAGATCCTGAAATGCTTTTTTGATGATGAATGCAACACCACTGGTCTTGAAGTTTTCATTCCCAGCATAGTAGACCATATGATTGTCAGATTCAAAATAGCCCATACCAGCCCATTTCAGCTCACTAATGCCTAGGGATGTCAATGTTGATGCATTCCATTTCAATTTCCCATTTTTCTAGATTCATACTTTGTGCATTCCATGTCCCGGTAAATAGTGGATGTTTGCCTTACTCCATCCATGTTATTAAGGTCAACTCTACTTTGAGGAGGCAGCTCTTCCCCAGTCGTCTTCCAAGTGCCTTCCAACCTGGGGGCTCACTTTCTGGCACCATATCTCACAATGCTCGGCTGCTAGTCATAAGGTTTTCTCTGGCTAATTCCTTTCAGAAGTAGACTGCCAGGCCCTTCTTCCTAGTCTGTCTTAGTCTGGAAGCTCAACTGAACCTTGTCTACCATGGTTGAACCTGCTGGTACCTAAATACCAGTGACATAGCTTCCCTCATCACAGCAACAAGCAAGCCTCCACTGACAGACAAGTGGGGACTTCTTAGTCTGTCTTTACCCTCCTTTGGGGACTGCTTAGTCTGTCTTTACCCTCCTTTGGGGACTGCTTAGTCTGTCTTTACCCTCCTTCCCTGATGCTGTTACCCTCCTTACCTGATGCTGTTATCCTTCTTTTCTGATGGTGCCACCCTCCCTGCCTGTCATGGATCAAATTGTGTGCCCCCCCAAAATATGTGTAGCCATGTGGCTGGGCCATAATTTCCAGTGTCTTGCGACTGTCGTCCATTTTGTGGTGTTCCTGTGCTGTATGCTAAAGGATTAGGGTAGGACTGTAAATCCCTTCATAGGATCATCTCCCTGCTCCACTGTAAAGGGAGTTTCCCTGGAGTGTGGCTTGCCCCACCCTTAATCCTTTCATCCTATGAGAGATAAAAGGATAGAGAAGCAGGCAGAGAATTGGGAACCTCACACTATCAAGAAATCTGCACCAGGAGAAGAGCTTGTCCTTCAGACCTGAAGTTCCTGCGCCAAGTGCTCCCTGGACAAACACTGATGCAATACCAGACTTTCCTCCTGAGCCGACAAGGGGAAAGACTTCCCCTGGAGCGGACACCCTGAATATGGACTTGCAGCCTACCAGGCTATGTAAGAATAAACCTTCCTTTGTTAAAGCCATCCACTCTGTGGTATTTTCTGTTAGAGCAGCTCTTACCCTCCTCAGCTGATGTTGTTAGGTGTCATCAAGTATCGGACTATAGAGACCCTAGAGAGATAGAGAGATGCAGATCAAAACTACAGTGAGATACCACTGCATGCCAGTAACAATAAAACAAACCCACTGCTGTCAAGCCGAGTCTGACCCTGGACATCAGAATAGAACTGCCCCACAGAGTTTCCAAGGAGCACCTGGTGGATTTGAACTGCCAACTTTTAGGTTAGCAAACACAGCATTTAACCCACTACGCCACCAGGGTTTCCAGCCAGTAACAATGGCACTGATCAAAAAAAGAAAGCGTAATGATGAAGAGGCTGTAGGAAGACAGGAACTCTCATACACTGATGGTGGGAATGTAAAATGGCACAACCACCATGGAAAATGACACAGTGCTTTCTCGAAGAGCGAGAAACAGCAATATCATACGATTCAGCAGTCCTGCTCCTAGATGTATATCCTAGAGAAATAAGAACCATGATACTAATAGACATATGCATACCCATGATCACTGCAGCATTATTTACAATAGCAAAAAGATGGAAACATCCTAAGTGGCCAAAAACTGATGAATGGCTAAACAAACTGTGGTACACACACAATGGAATACTACACAATGTTAAACAATCCTAATGAATCAATGAAACATCTGAAAACATGGACAAACCTGGAGGACATTATGCTGAGTGAAATCAGTCAATCATAAAAGGACGACTATTGTATGAAACCACCATCATAAAAAGTCAAGAAAAAGTTTTCACACATAGAAATAGTTTTTGATAGTTACTAGGGATTGCAGGGGACAGGAACCACTTGCTACCTAGTAGACACACACTAACTTTGGTAAAGGGAGAGAAATACATATGACAGGGGACGTCAGCACAAGGTAATCAAGGTAAATGAAGACACTGAAGGGTAAGGAAGAGTAAAAGACAACAGCAGTAAATGTTAATATACATGTAATCTGCAACAACAGCAATAACAAGTATGAGCAGATATATAGGTAGACACTTAAGCTGAACAGGGTAGGGAGGACATATGGAAGTTCACCCGCATACATATATATCTGTACATGCTGCAAACACACCCATGTATGCAATAGTGTGCACAGAAGATGGAGTCATGAAAACTTCATAGTCATAGTTCTACACCTTCCTGGAACTGACAGACTGGACATGAAGGTTAGGAACCATAGTCTCAGGGGAAGTTTAGGTCAAATGGCATGTCATAATCCACACAGATAATGGTCTACATCCTATCTTGGTAATTTACAACTGTGGTCTTAAAAGCTTGCAAGTGACCACTTAACATACAACAATTGGCCTCTTCCCATCTGTAATGAAGGAGAATAAATAAGACTCTGAAAAATAACTAGTAGAAAGGATTAATGCACCATACGAACACCCGCCCTCAGTAGCCTGAGACCAGAATTAGATGATGCCCAGCTACCATTATTGCTGTGACCAGGACTACAGTAGTAAGTCATGGCCAGATTGGGAGAAAAATACGGAACAAAATTCAAACTCGTAAAGAAGACCGGATATACCGGTCTGATAGACACTGGTGGAACCACCTGAGACCATGGCCCCTAGACACCCTTCAAACTTGGGACTGAAATCACTCCCATTAAAAAAATCCACTGCTGACAAGTCACTTCCAATTCACAGTGTATATACAACAGATAAAGTAGAACTGCCCCATAGAGTCTCCAAGGAGCACCTGGTTGATTTGAACTGCTGACTTTTCAGTTAGCAGAAGTAGCTCTTAACCACTATGCCACCAGGGTTTCCAAAATCACTCCCAGAGATCATATTATAGCCATCCAATAGATAAGCCCATAAAATGAAATGTAAACACCAGTGATGAGTGTACACCTCAGAATAATCAACTATATGAGACCTAAAAGGCAGCATTTGCCCAAAAACAAAGTTCAAGAGGACAGTAAAAACCAAACCAAACCTGTTGCCATTGACTCAATTCTGACTCATAGCCAGCCTATAATACAGAGTAGAACTGCCCAGTAAAGCTTCCAAGGAGCACCTGGTGAATTTGAACTGCTGACCTTTTGGTTGGCAGCTGTAGCACTTAACCACTGTCCGACCAGGGTTTCCAGACAGGCAGTAGGGGCAGGAAAACTGGGAGAATGGACTCAGTGAACCGAGGGACAAGGGTGGAGAGTGCTGACACACTCAGAGTTTTTTCATTCTTTTTTTTTTTAATTGTGATTGAGTGAAAGTGCACAATCTAGTTTAAATTTGCATGCCTGCCTATCTGCAGCTCCTTCTGCTGTCCTTGCCTGGTGACAGCACACTCCTCCTTTACGTTCTATACATGTCATATCCTCTTAACAATCTCCTGTCCCCTCCTCTCCACCCTCTCCACTCTCCTCCAGTAAGAGGCTGATAGGACAACATCCTAGAGATGACATGTACCACAAAACAAATTATGTATAAATTGTTGAATAGGGAAACTAATTTGCTCTGAACACTTTCACCTTGACAACAATAAAATGTTTTAAAAAATAAATACTCAGACTTAGTAAGGATTGCTGGCTGAAGGGAGGCACCTTCAAGAGTACTAAGTTCCTCAAGTCCAATTTAGGTCAAATACCTTGCCTGTTTATCTGGAATGGTAGTGGAAGGGAGGCAGGAGGGCACAGTCAGGAAAAGTTTCAAGATACATAATGGAGTTGGGGGTGGGAACTCATCCATGCTTTTTCTTGGCAGCTTCTCTGGAAACTGTGATGACAGTTGGTAGTGTAAAAAAAAAAATCACTGAAATCACTCTTGACCATAGCCATTTCCCTGATTCCAGGAGGCAAGGAGCCCTGGTGGTGCAGTGGTTAAGTGCTCAGCTACTAAATGAAAGATTGGTGGTTTGAACCCCCTAGGCACTCTGCAGGAGCAGTGTGTGACACCTCAACCATTCTAGGTGGCAGGCTGCTATACACCTCCTCCCCACTTCATCTTGCTTATTTAAATGACCAACTGTGGGGATTGTTGGGGGTGGAGATCTAGTGGTGCAGTGGTTAAAGTACTTGATGCTAACCTAAACGTTGGAAGTTCAAAACCGCCAGTGGCTCTCTGATAGAAAGACGTGGCAGTCTGCTTCCATGAAAATTTACAGCCTTGGAAGCCCTATGTGGCAGTTTTACTCTGTCCTACACAGCCGCCATGGAAACCTCACTGGTGTTGTGGTTGAGTTCTACATCGGCTAACCTAAAAGTCGGCAGTTCAAATCCACCAGGCACTCCTTGGAAACTCTATGGGGCAGTTCTACTCTGTCCTACAGGGTCACTGTGAGCCCTCATAGTGCAGTGACAAAGAGCTCACCTGCTAGCAAAAGGTCAGCCGTTTGAATCTACCAGCTACTCCTTAGAAACCCTATGGTTCTACTCTGTCTTGTAGGGTTGGAATTGACTTGGGGATAGTGGGTTTGGTTTTTGGTGTTTGGCTGGAGCTGTTTTAGAGGTAGAGAGGAATTGGAAAAGAGAGGTTGGTTTTCCAAGAACATTAAATGAACAAGATATATCTTCTACGTTAACTGGACAATTTCTTGCAGGATAAAGAGCCTTGGACAAGAGGCCCAGTCAGCAGAGAGACACAATTTCTGGTTTCAAGAACTGCTCCAAGTCCCTGTGATCTTTAGAAATTCACAACCTACCTGTATGCCCATTTTCTCACTTGTGCTGTATGAATAATAAATTCCTAGCTCTTCATGATATTGTGAAAAATGAAAGGAATAAAAACCATTTAAAATATTTAGGAAATAGTACTCTGCAGAGATTTACTTCTTTAATTATTTATGTTTTGTTTTAAATACTTCTCAGGCTATTTCAGAAAAGGAAAAAGGCCAATATGCCATTTTTAAAATGGATGAGTTTTGTTGCCAAGGTTCTCTTAAGTAACTTCCTCCTCTTAATTGAGACACAAAATTGGCTGTGGACAGAGACTTAGCAAGGCCAAAACAAACCTTAACTGTGCAACAACTCTGGTTCTCAAAGGACTTCCACTTCAACATTTGGTTCCATCTTCAAAGCTAATTCATTACAACATGGGCCAGAGGTACTATACTTCTGAAGGAATACGGGTAACACAAAGAAAAAGAAAAGGCAAGGAAAAAGCCACTGATGAACTAAAGAGTGGTCTTTCAAGTTCTGAAAACAGGTGAATATACACAGTAAAGGCCTAGGGATATTACAATACCTGATATGTTCAATTCTATTACACCGTATGTTCAACATAATGTCCCTCATTAGAAATGTTTGGTTCAACGCTCCGTGACAACCTTCAGTGCTCGACATGTTAATGCAGACTGCTATCAATCCCTACAAATGAACCTGTGATGTCTCAGGAGTAATCAAAGGAGTTCACCTGTGTCAGCGATTGAATAGTGTTCCCCCCAAAATGTGTGCAGAAATCTGGCTGGGTCACGATTCCTGGTATTGTGTTTGCTGTAAACTCTGCCTCTGTGATGTTAATAAGGGAAGATGGGAAGCAGTTGAGTTGGTGGGGCAGGACTCAGTGTGTAAGATTGGTTTGTGCTTTGAGGCAGTCTCTCGGGATATAAAGCAAAGAAGCTAGCAGGGAGATTTGGGGACCTGATGCAATGAACAAAGCAGCAGCGAGAGCATAGCATTTTCTTCGGACTTGAGGTTCCTGTGCCAAGATGCTCTCAGACCAAAGAAAAATTGATTTAACACAAGGATCTTCCCCTAGAGTTGACAAAGAGGGGAAGCTTTCCCCTGGCACAGCCACCCTGGACTTGGACTTGTAGCCTGCTGGACTGTCTAAGAATAAAGTTTCTCTTTCTAAAACCATCCACTTGCAGTGTCTCTGTTATAGCAGCCCTAGCTAAGACAATCCATAAAAACAAACTATGTTGCTAGACATTGTGGCTACTCTGTAGCTTATAAGAGATGGGTATAGAGAATAAATAGTATGCAAAAGAAAAAGATAGAGGGGAAAAGAAGAAGCGCAGAAAGTGATCAAGAAAACAAACAAAAAAATAGAAAAGTAAAAATCCAAGGAATTTAGAAAGATCCTCAAGAAAATAATGCAATGAGTTAAGGTGAAAGGATGGTGAGGCCAGAAAGGCCAGAAAGGGAGAGAAGCAGTTCTTACAGGGAATTTCTAAATTTCATTAGTTGTTGAAAGCAGCCCTCATAAACCAAAGCCGATGAATATTAGAATGAATTTTCCACAGTAGGATAATATAATGTAAAAGCTAGAAAGAACTTTAAGGATTATCTAGTTCAATTCCTAATTTTAGAGATGAAGAAACTAAGGCACTGAGTCCAGAGACTGATACAAGATTTGGGTGGTACTGTTGGAAGGCCAGAAGATTCTGATGACTATCAGGGGACAAGAATGTTTTCTAATAGTTCTTATATTTAAATGCAGCAAGTGACAGAAACTCATCTGCTCTTGAGTGGATCAAGTTATGCACCATTTGTTAAAGAAGAGCTAAATGGAAATCGAACTATTCCTTCTTGTCTTGGTCTTGTTCTAGCCATTCTCTGGGTGAAGTTATATCAGTCCTGAGGTTTTCAGAAAGAGATCATGGAAAGATGAAGTACTGAGGAGAAGAGTGCTTGTTGTGAGTCAGGCTGTCTGGGTTCTGGTACTGCCTCTTAGTAGCTGCTGAAACCCTAAGCAAGTTAATTAATCTGTTCAATTCTGTTTTTGAAAGTGGGGATAATAAGATCTGTATTTACACAGATGACATCACCTTACTTGCTAGAAGTGAAGAAGATTTTAAACACTTACTGATGAAGATTAAGAACAATAGCCTTCAGTACAGATTGCACCTCAACATCAAGGAAACAAAAATCCTCACAACTTGACTAGTAAGCAACATTATCATAAATGGAGAAAGGATTGAGGTTGTTAAGGATTTCATTTTACACAGGTCCACAATCAATGGCCATGGAAGTAGCAGTCAAGAAGCCAAAAGATGCGTTGCATTGCGAAAATCTGCTGCAAATGATCCCTTTAAAGTACTGAAAACTAAAGATATCACCTTAAAGACTAAAGTGGACCTGACTCAAGCCATGGTTTTCAATTACATCATAGGCATGTGAAAGCTGGACAATGAACAAAGAAGACAGAAGAACTGATGTCTTTGAATTGTGGTGTTGGTGAAGAATGTTGAATGTACCATGGACCGCCCAAAGAACAAACAGATCTGTTCTGGAAGAAGTACAACCAGAGTATTCCCTGGAAGCCAAGATGGCAAGGCTGCATATTACATACTTTGGACATGTTCTCTGGAAGGATCAGTCGCTGGAGGAGGACATTACACTTGGTAGAGTGGAGGGTCAGTGAGAAAGAAAGACCTTCCACAAGATGGTGTTAACACAGTGTCCACACAATGGGCTTAAGCATAAAAATGACTGTGGACGTGGCACAAGACCGGGCAGTGTTTCATTCTGTGATGCATAGGATCGCTGAGTCAGAACCAATGCAACAGCATCCAGCCACCACCACCACAAGATCTATTTCATGTGGTACTTGTGTGAATAAATGAAAAAAAATACATAGTATGAAGTGCACAACAATTCACCAAATCAATAAAAATGGCCAATAGGAAAAAAAAAAAAATCTCTCTGACCAAGAATCAAAGAAATGCAAACTGAAAAGTAACGAGATACCACTTTCACCTGCCAAACTTGCAAAGATTAAAAGAAAACAAAGCCAATACTCCATGCTAGAGGTGTCAAAGCAGATATTCTTGTATATTGTTGAAAACAATGTAAATTGGTGGTCAGTTTGACAACATGTATTGTATATCAGAGCCTTAAAAATGTTCACTTTCTTTGACCTAGTGTTTAACTCATAGACATTTAGCCTGTGGAAACAATCATATGGAAGGGGAGGGGTATGTATAAGTATGTTTATATAGATTCTTTCTCTGATAGGAAAACTGTTTTTTAAGTTACAAGTTTCACACCCTTCCTCTCTGCCACCTGGCAGGAAGAATGTTTTCCTACTAGATCAGTGAAACGA
Source organism: Heterohyrax brucei (assembly GCA_028571685.1). Taxonomy (NCBI): domain Eukaryota; kingdom Metazoa; phylum Chordata; class Mammalia; order Hyracoidea; family Procaviidae; genus Heterohyrax; species Heterohyrax brucei. The sequence goes on from CM053149.1 coordinate 105,158,575, forward strand.
GGGGACTGAAGAAAATGAAATACAGCTTTAATCTAATTTACATTCTAAAAGCGGGTATTTACAAAAAAGGGAGAAAAATATTAGAATGTTTGGGGTGGGGGAGAAGAGGAGAGGATAGGGAGAGGAAGAACAGGAAGGGAAGAGAATAGTGAAAAGGAAAGAAGGAAGGAAGAAGAAACGACAAGAAGAGGGGTCTGGGGAAAGGAAGAAGGAAGAGGGAGCAGGATAAAGGAGCTAATTGGGAGAGACAGTCAATTTTAAATGCTGGAATGGTGTTTCTTTAAAATCTCAGCCAGGGCTACCCACCAGCTTGGTTTTATACAGGTTATATTTAAAATGGAAGAAATTAGAAACACTCTAAATATTCAAGATTAGGAAACTAGTTAAATAAGTCAACTGCATATCAACAGTCATTAAGTTATACTGAAATATATTTAATAACATATTAAACTAAATAGGTAATGACCTCAGTACAGTAAATGCTATGGATTGCATTGCATCCCCAAAATTCATATTGAAGTTCTAACCCCTGGTACCTATGAATTTGACCTGTTTTTGGAAATTGGGTCTTTGAAGTTATTACCAGTTAACATCAGATCTAGAAAGGATGGGTCCTAATCCTAGTGGTGTCCTATGAAAAAGAAGAGACCCAGAGGAGACACACGGCAGCCCTGGGAAGATGCATCTGCAAGCCAAGAAATGCCTGGGGCTACAAGGTCTTAACCTGGAGGTATGGGAGGGAATGTGGCCCAGGGGAACACTGGTTTCAGTTCGTACCCTTTAGAACTGTAAGACAATAAATAAACTTCTGTTCTTATAAACCAACCAGTTTATGGCATTTTGTTATAGAAACCTAGGAAACTAATACAACAAACGTGTATGTGTTACATACATATGCATAGCTAAAGTCAAGAAAGTAGTATACTGAAATGTTAACAGTAATATTTCTCGGAATTACTGATTATTTTTATTAGTTTTCATCTAAATCTTCTAAATCACATTTATCAAGAGTTTTGTAATAAGAAATCTTGTCACAATAAATGCTGTTTTTAAAAGTAAGCAGCATGCCTCTTGCTTTTTTGCGTAATACCTGGAGTCTTAAAAGCTCACAAGCAGCCATCCAAAGGACAACAAACAACAGAGGGGAAAGAGAAGAGAAAATGGGAGGTATGGCTAATTGCCTCCATGAACAGTTGTCTGCTTCCCCATGGGACCAGAAGAAATGGATGATACCCAGCTAACATTAGTGAACATTTTCAGCAAAGATTCCATAGAAGAATCCTGATCAAAAGGGGTAAAATGCAGAACAGAATTCCAAATCTCATGGAATCCAGTCTTTCTGGAACCCTGGAGGCTGGATGAGCCCACTATTACCCTAAATAGTCTTTAGTTCTTAAACCAAAAATAGCCCCTGAAGTCTTAAAAATCAAATAATAGTTTAGCTTAGCTAGTAAAGCTGTCTGAGCCTTATGCTTTATCTAGCTCTATGGGGTCAAAATGACAGCAACAACTTGAAAGAAGAGATAGGAACCTTAGGGGATGGTGAATTTATGTTAATATAGGTGCAAGTCTCTGAAACAAAGGTGGCAATGGTTGCACAAATCAAATAATGTAATCACTGTTACTGAATTGTACGTATAGAAACCTGAAATGTTTTTGTTTTTGCTGCGTATATTTTCAACAGCAAAAAGAAGTTATTTTTTTTAAAGTGAGCAGCATATGAACCATACAGCTACAGGAAAAAAAAAAAAAAGAAGAAGCAGGGCAGTATCTTTGCAACTCTGGGAGTGGCAGAGATTTCCTGGCAGGATACAAAAAGCACTAAATATGAAAGAAAAATTGGACTTCATTCAATTAAAATTTTCTGTTTATCTAAAGACACCACTGGAAGGGTTCCTGGTAGTACAGTGGTTAAGTGCTTGGCTGCTACCCTAAATTTCAGCAGTCTGAGCCCACCAGCTGCTCTATGGGAGAAAAGACCTGATGACCTGCTCCTATAAGTATTACAGCCTAAGAAACTGTATGGGGCAGTTCTACTCTGTATTACATGGTCACTACAAACCAGAATCAACTTGATGGCATACAACACAAAGACACCACTAAGAAAATGCTGTTAACTAAACGACTACTAAACAAGCTGTAGACTGGAGGAGAAAAAAAATCATAGTACATGTTCCTGACAAAGGACTCATATCCAGATAAAGAATGTCTGTAAGTCAACAACCAAAAGATGAACCCATCCAATTATGAAATGTGCAAGAGACTTGAATAGATATTTCACTACAAAGATACATAAGTGGCCAATAAATCATAAAAAGGTGCTTGTGGTAAAGGCTGTAATGTGCTATCCAGATTCTCCTATAGGAATGAAGAGGATTGCTAGCAGATAGCCCCCAACTGTTGCTTCAATTGAAGAGTCTTGATTTCTTTAAGTCTTTATTTGTTTAAGATCATTTCTTCCCAGGATGGCATGAATCCGATGGCTAATATGAGGGTGTACATATAAACTCGAAACATCTTTGAAAGATTGTGGTAGCTTCAGTGTTCCCCATATGTCAGCTGAGGCATTTGTTGAGATTGCATCACAGCTCAAATTTTTCTCTGCCTGATCCTGCTTCCGTGTCTTCCTTCCACAGCTGTTGAGTCCAAAGGCATTCTCCAAGAAAACTTCTGCCTACTAACCTCCCTCTCAGACTCAGCTTACAAGGGAATCCAATCTGTAGCAATGCTCAGCATCACTCATTATCAAGTAAGTGCAAATTAAAATTATATTACCATCTCATATTCACTAAAGAAAACAAAATCCATTGCAACTGAGTTGATTTTGACTCATAACGAGCCTACGCGACAGAGCAGAATTGTCCTGTAGAGTTTCCAAGGAGTGTCTGGTGGATTTGAACTGAAGACCTTTTGGTTAGCAGCCATAGTACTTAACCATTACACTACTAGGGTTTCCTCACATATACCAGCTGGGCTAAAAGAAGACTGACAACATCAAATGTTGGTGAAAATGTGGAAAAACTGGAACTCCACATCTGGTGGCATTGCTGGTAGGAGTGTAAATAGTACCATGACTTTGGACAATTGTGTGGTGATTTCTTATTAAGTACACATTTATCCTATGATTTAGCAATTCCATTCCTAAGTAAGTACCCAAATGAATTGTATTTCCATAAGTAGCTTCATAAGCCAGAAACAACCCAGATATCTATCAAGAAGAGAATGGATAATTTATGGTATAGCCACACACTACTACTCATCAGTATGAAGGAATGGACTACTAATACAAGATAGATAAATATCAGAAAGCATTACGTGTGCAAAAGAAGCTAGACACACACAAAAACACATATGCAATGATTCCATTAACACACGGTGCAAAACAAATCTATGTTGATAGAAATTAGAAAGTAACTCCTTCAGGGACCCGTTGGGGGTGACTGGGTGGGTAGTGGCAGTAGGTTAGGGATTAACTGAAAAAGACTATAAGGAAATTTTCTGAGGTTGTAAAAAGATTTTTTTATTTGGCTTTAGGTAGTAGCTATAGAGTAGTTACAGTTGTAAACAGTCATTGACCAGAACACTTTAAGATTTGTCCTGTGTATTATATGCAAGTTACACTTCCTTAACAGCTTTATACATACACACACAAATTAAGTGGCTCATACTAGACACTCAGTAAATGGTTAATAAGCTAGCAAAGACAACTATTTTCCTAAATAACTGAACTATTAATGATTATGGAAAAGATTTCCCCCTCCTACATTATGGTAAAATGTGAGATTCTGTTGAGATCCTCCTTGATTAAAGTCTTATCAATATTCATTTTTCACAGAACTTCTTTCCTCCTACATTAAAATGTTTAAGCTTTGATATGTACAGGAGTGGCAGAATCAGGGCTACAATGTCTGCCTACATCATTTGCTGGTGAGTGGAAATGCTAAAAGTATTAAGATAGTAACAGTGGTAAGAGAAAGAAATAAAAACAATCTTTGGTTTCCCAGTGTGGTGTGTCAGCATTTGGCAGCTACCTGACATAATCTTGCCAATGTCACTTTCAAAGCAATTTCTCTTATAAAATACGGCATAATCACCACCCCATTCTGAACATGGGTATCTAATCTCAGAAATAGTATTTAAAGCGTTTGAAATATTTGAAGAGACAAACTGAATTTTATGGAGCCAGCTGATACTAACTTATCCTACTTTCCACCAAGGTGAATACCCTCGGGTATAAGAAAATCAGAAGAGAGTCAGACAATCCTTTTAAGCGTTTCAAAACCTAAAAAATTAAACATGACAGAATGCCAATCTACTCTCAAGAAAAGGATTTTTGCAGACACACAGTTATTTTAAAATTCCTTTTTATAAAATCAAACAGTTCTAAAGTCACTGCTGCCGTCTTCAGAAACTGAAAGTGGGCTACCAGTAGAGTTGCCAGATTTAGGAAAGAAAAATATAGGATGCTCAGTTAAATGTGAATTTCAGATAAATAAGAAATACTTTTTAAATAAAATTATGCCTCAAAGGTTGCATGTTTTTAGCACAGTCATGTTCCATGCAATATTGGGGACATGTTTATACTGTAGAAGTTATTTGTTGTTTATCTGAAATTCACATTTAATTGGGCATCTGGTATTTTATCTGGTAAACTTAATCCTGGGAGAGTTACTTGGCCTAATCCCTCCATTACTCAGCAGAACAAGGGGCCCCAGCCTGGCTGTCAGAAAATGCCTTTATGGTTCCTACATTGAATTATGATGTTAGGAATGGTCTTGGTAAAAGGAGAACCAGGCCTTCTGCTCTGTGGATTTCTACTCTGTCTTCTTAAACACTGAAAGATACTGTAAAAAAGTGTTTAAATATATTTCCAATTATTTAGAGTGATAACATATTAATTTTGCTACATAGAAAGTATACTTTGTTTGGATCTCTAGGATTGGTTTGTGTAGAGGCTGGCATTTCTATACTTAGAATACTTGTTTCTCTTGATAGGTTTGCTATTCCTAGTGAGACATTAACTGACATGATTTTGCTAAGCAGTTTGAGGACTTCAAAGATGCTGTAAGAAAACATTTGTATTTAATGAAGTTACTTCTCATCTGTTTTACTGAAGGATTTAGCCCCATTTTTCTGCCTTTATAAACCTGTGATACCATGTCAGATCTCCAGAGTGGAAGCTTGTTTCTAGTGGGCCCTATTACCCAGTACTGAGTGCTCCAGAGGTAGGCTGAAAACAGCAATGTTGGTTGCTAGTTTAAGGACTAATGCCGACAGCATTCTTTCAGCATCAGCTGATGCTTTGCAGGATGGGGATTCTATTTCCCTCACTTGAGCTGCCTGGTTATTCTAACAATCAGATCTTTCTGTCTCCTTCTTGTCTCCCAGCCTTGACACTAGCTATCATGTGCCCTCTTTGCCTTGACTCCTAGGCACACAATTCGTCTTTCATCTTCTCTAAGCTCAAATCCTGGAATACTGTAATTTCTAGAACATTTTCGTAGCTTCCAACAATAATGGAATGGAACATTTGGAATCAGGACTGCCCTGTGGAATCTAGGACATGCGGTCTCCCTAGTATTTCAACACTTGTTCTCCAAGAATTACCTAGGACAGCAAGGCTATTCAGAAAGGAGACAGGCCTGGGAATCAGAAATTCTCAACATCGCTCTCGTCGCTTCTTCACAGTTCACTTTGAATAAATTGCTGCATGTACACGGTCCTATGTCAGTTTCTGATCTCCTCCTTTTATTCAAAGCCCTCTACAACAATGATAAATGATAAAGAAGAACAAAGCAAAAAAAGCTTATTCTCAATTTACTTTGGCTTTACTTAAAATTTAATTTCTGAATTCTAACGCTGGTCTGTGCATTCACTATGAAAGTTATGGAACAAAGAGTTTTAAGATTTTACCATTTTAATTATTGGTTTAGAAGGATGAAAATCAACTTGTAAAAAGAAAAATCAAGTCTTAAACCAATCTAGACAGAACTAAGGTGTTTTAATTCCTGGAAAAAGAGAGGGTAGCGCTTATACATCAAAGAAAGAAGGAAAAATAGCACCTGTATGGGACTTCTCTCATTTATATCTCCCCTACTCCTTTGATCCTGTCACCATCACTCTCCACATACCTATTAAAAAATAATAATAATAAAATCACCATGATGAGTCGATTTTGACTCACAGTGACCCTATAAGACAGAGTAGAACTAACTCATAGAGTTTCCAAGGAGCAGCTGGTGGATGTGAACTGCTGACCTTTTCGTTAACAGCCGAACTCTTAACCACTGCATGACCACGGCACCCACATACCTAAAGCCTCTTAAAATGAAACGAGGCATAAACAATCACTTTAGCAAAAGTGCATAGGGCCAAAGGAAGATGACACATTTTGGCCTGTCATGGCACTGGGCCATATCAGGATATGGCAAACAGAGCAAGAACATGGGGCTTCAGTGCAAAGTTCCTGAAACTCTGGCCATGACTTCATAGCTAATGCAGATCTAGGGCAAGAAAAGTATAAATCTCTCTTGAATGGTTTGAGTTGTGCCTTTTTGCCCAAAGAGTTTTGTCTTTTCTTTTCCTTTTTGTCTTGCCCTAATTCCTGATGTCAAGTCCCTGGGGCATCTGTGCTATGGCTCATTCTCAGTGAATTTATATTTTATACAGTGTGATTGCACTTTGAACTAAAATAGACCATATCTAGAAACCTGCTGGTATGGCTTCCCAGGGCTAAAAAATAGGAACAGTTTGCAATGCTTTTTGTCTCTTTGGCTTCTTCTCGAGTCAATTCACAATGTAGAGATATACAGAATTAATCTAGATTTTTTTTTTAAAGCACCAGATCCCAAAGGCTAGCTGCTATGCCAAGACTGTTTTCCTAAATGTCTCCCAGAATATGCACAATATTTGAAAATAAAGAGTCCCAGATGTCTATCTTCAGCTCTGACATTATTTGTTAATCGAGGACAAGATAACTTTGAGTTTAGTCTTGTGAACAAGCAGGCCATGAGCCAATTTCTAGCTCCCTTACACTTTTTAAGCGATTATTAATCTTGAAGCCTATGCAAACTCTGCAAGGAGGCTGGCAGTAAAGATCCTCATTTCCAGTTATTTAAGATATGTGGCTAAGATTTCAATGCCAATTGTTCTCTTGAATCATACCCCATGAGATGTAATTCCACCAGCTTGTCAGGCCTTAATATCTAGGGTCTCTTCTGAGGAACAATACCAAATAATCTGTTTAAAGCTTTACCTCACCCTCAGGCAGAAACCTTGGTGGTGTAGTAATTAAGTGCTATGGCTGCTGACCAAAAGGTCAGCAGTTCAAATCCACCAGACACTCCTTGGAAACTCTATGGGGCAGTTCTACTCTGTTCCACAGGGTCACTATGAGTCTTGATCGACTTGGCGCAGTGGGTGTCTTTTTTTGTCTCACCCTTAACCTAGAGTTGTGGACAAAAGTTGTGATTATTTGCTTCACTAGGCAAAGGATCAGGTATTGAGTGAGGACTAATTCTGATGTAAATTCTTCCTGCCAGGGATTTTAAAAAAGCAAACAGAGACAGAGCTAAGGTGGATAAACTGAGGCTAGCTGATTATTTGTTGGTAAGCTGCTGAGACTTCTAACCCTCTCGGTTACCCACAAATCTAGTTCAACCTGTGCCTGGACTTCATTTTTGGACTTGAAGTCAAGGCAAGCATCATTTTTAACTCCAGCATGCCAGTTCTAGAATGCTGTAACCTTTAAAGACTTGGGATTCCACAAGAAATGTGGTAGCAGCATTCCAGAGACCCACGCATCAGACACGGACATATGCATTCTTGCCTGCAGCAGAGGGTGCTTGTTGGCTTCGCTCCAAGTGGATAATGCTGGACCTTTTCACATTCTGCAGTGTCCTGGTGGTTCAGCATAAATGACACGGCTAAACAGTCTCATCTCAATTTGAAGATGATCAAGAAAGGGCTTGGGTATAGTCATGTAACTGCCAGTCATCCTGGATTGGTACATAAACCTGGAGTAGTGATTGTGAAAAAGGAAGCAGAACTACTGGGGGGGGGGAGGGGACAGGGAGTAGGTGGGTGGCTAGAGGAAGCAAGACAGGTAGAAACACGTGACTTTTTCAACTTCTTGATGGAAACATGCCAAGAAAAATAAAATTCGTCCTGACTATAAGGATCTTTCTTTGGCACGTCTAAATGTGTATAATGTAATCTTCCTACCCTTAAATATATACATACATATATACACACATACATAAATATGTCATCTATTATTACATCATATAGCCACTGTAAGTTGGAATTGACTCGATGGCAACACATTTGTTTTCGATACAAGTATTACATGTCAGTATAGTATACATTTTAAAGCAGACAGAATTAACCTTGTCCCCTTAGTGAAAAACACAGGATAGGTAAGTAACATTCCAGCAGTCCCTCACATTTCCAAGAGTCATTCCAACTATCATTTTAAGTTACAGAACAGTTCAGGCTCAGACCTTATGGTACCAACTTCCTATGGATTGTTCTCCAACTTTTTGTGTCCCTGGCTTATAGAAACCCTTTATCATATTTCTCTGGAAAGTCTCATATTAATGAATAAATTTTAATGTCCACACCTGAGAGTCATGTTGAAGGCCATAATTTCTAAGTCAGGAGTCTAAATATTAACCGTAGTGCTTTGTTTTTATCTAACATGAGGGGTTTTGTAATGGTCTTCCCAATTGTCCACATCTTTCTCTTCTCCTTTGGGTGTATCACAGTCAGGGTTTTTTTCTCCTCTCGCCTGAATATTTTGGCTCCCTAACTCAACTTCTTTCTATTCTCTTTGCTCTGAAACATCTTTTAGTGACTTACATTTGCTCTCTTATATCCCTTACTCCTGGCCTTATCTAATACTCCTGACATGTGTTCTGACATTGAGAAAATGATAGATTTTTAGAAATCGCCAGCTACAGATGAAAGAAAGAATGTATTATGACACACAAACCTGCTTTACCAATGAGGAAGCTGAGGCAGAAGAATTACAAGATTTGCTCTAGGTCATAAAGTCAGTGAAGAGGTGGGGACGATTTCATGTCCTTAGAGTCTCAGACTAGCGCTTGAAAACTGAAGACAAAAGTATGAATCACTAGAATGACTGCTTCAGGTAGTTTTCTTTTTTAACTTTTCATTGAAGTACACAAATGTGCAGCATAGATTTTTCACCTGCAGATTTTCAGGGGCTTCAGTAAACTGAGAAGCTAGAAATCTGTAAGAAGTAGGGTTAGGGACCTTGAGACATCTCTGTTCTGAGAACGCTTGAGTTCCTCATTTCAGTTGCTTGAAAGAAGCATATCTGAAGTGCATGCTATGTCTGTTACCCAGCCTTACTCAAGAGCATTCCTTCTATGTTACTTTCTGTTTCCCCTTCAAAGAATAGATCTAGGCTCACTTTTGACTTGCTGTATTGGGATTTCCTGGGTCATGAGACTAGGGAGGCTAACAATTACTGCTGCCATGAAACCTGACTGTTTTTTTAAAAAATCTTCTCTGTGATTTTAAAGGTCACCTCCAGCCATAGATTCACATAGATTCTCTGGCGCACATATCTACAGACTGGGTGAAAATAGGATTCTCTCTTGGTTAACTGATTTAGTCAGGTCAGTAAGTAAGACAGACTTTGTGCAGTGCCCAGTATGTTACAGAAATAGAAGGGAAGCTCTCCTAGTGCATCTTGTAGAGATGTACACAGACAGGTATTTCCTGTTTTCCAAAAGCTTGCTTTATACCACTCAGGTTTTTACTGAAGACCTACAGTAGTCCTTGTTTTTTGCCAACGAAAAGAAATCTGAAGAGAACTTTCACTTTTATGAAAAAGGGTGAAAACAGAAATAGCATTCAGTACTTGTTTTGCAGCAAGCCAGCAGAAAGGCAGTGAATATCCCAAGCAGTCAAAGTGGTATCTCACCAGACCATCCCTGTAACTATGCTCAGCATTTCAGCCTGCCATAGCTTTAAACTGTGTCTGTGAGTACCTGTGCTTTTTCTCGATTTATTTTGGCATGGTTTGATAGCTTACTTTTTGGGTCTGGGAATGTTCAAAAAATTTCCCATATAAACGTATGATAATTGCTCCTTTGCTTCACACCGTTTCAGTTTATGAAAGTTTTCACAGGAATGCTCTGGTTTGGTTGGTGGGAGGAAGATCTGTTTCCAAAAAAAAGAGAATACAAATAAATGTGCAAAAGCCATGTACTTGTGAGCTAGTTGATGGGAAAGAGGTTAGAGTTGGGTGGAGTTCAGTCAATGAGGACTTCCTGGAAAAGGCGAGTTTTGAAGGAAGGGAGGAGCAGGAGTTTGCCGAAAAGAATGAGTTCATTCCAGCAGTAGAGAAAGCCTGGAGCAACAGTAGAGATGAGAGAATGGGCAAGCCATATACGCCAGTTGGTAAACAGGTTAGTCTGCTAAGATTGCAGAATCTGTTTTAAAGGATAAGAAGAAACACGTCTGAGAAAATGGTAGGAACCATGCATGGTTATAAATCAAATTTGCTCTAACAGACAAGAGGGAATCCTATGGGTTCTTGCATAATGAAAATAACTTTTCAAGAAGCTAAGATGGATTAGAATGATCAAGATGAGAAAGTTTTCCAGGAAAGAAAAAACGCTTGGGTACCAAAGCCAGCTCTGCTGCTTATTAGCTATGTGACCTTGGGCAATTCACTGAATCTATGTGCTTGTTTCCTCATCTGTAAAATGGGGATAATCACGTCCATTTCACAGAATTGTTGAGAGGATTAAACCAGTGAATACCTGAAAAGTGTTTAGTAAGCATTCATAAATGTTAGCTTTTATTACTCAAGAAGTAGTTATAGAAATTAATTGATGTGACAAAAGGCCCTGTCTCCCATCTTATTTCAAAACGATTGCAGCTTTTCAGTCTGTCCTTTCTAAAGATATGCAGGATTCAGAGAGTAAGGGGGTAGGTCCAGTGTCCAAGACTGTGGTGCCTGGTTCAACAGTCAATAGCCACATGTGGCTAATGAGAACCTAAAATGTGGTTAGTCCAAACTGAGCTGTGCTATTAGTGTATAACACACACAAGACTTTGAAAATTTGTATTAAAAATTATGTAAAATAGCTTAATATTTTTAATACCAACTACATTTTGTAGTGATTACAAAGTGATAATATTTTGAATATGTTGGATTGAATAAGACTTATTACTAAAGTTAGTTTCTGTCATTTCATTTTCACTTTCTAAACTATGGCTATCAGAAGATTTAAATTTACTTAGTGGCTCCTGTTATATTTCTACTGGACAGCAGTGGTCTAAGACAGCATTCTACATTTGAGTTTCGGTAATAAACAGTTTCAACCTGATAGGTTTCTATGAAGGAGTATGTGGACTGTGACTAAAACTGCTTGCCCTTGACACCGAAGGAGTCATAGCTAGTTCACCATCAGCCAGTCCACAGCTGGTGAAATCTTTTAGAAAGAAACAAATACAAACACGGGAAAAAGGTGAAACATTATTTTAAACATTAAGTCATGAAAACAAACTTAAAAGTTTCCTAACTTTTGAAACCACTCCTTTAAAGGGCCAAATTGCCTTGGTTCAAATAACTTATTTTATGAAAGTTGTTTTGCCAAAGACCTTTTCAAATCATCCTTTGAAATTTCTACTTAAAATAGGAATTAATTATAGCAAGTCAGGGCTTTCCGCTGGCCTGGATGTAAAATCCAGTTTGGAGTGAAATTCTGAATTGCTATTTCAAAAGTTCAGCCTGACTGTATCGCCCATCTGTATAGTTTTCAACTTCCAAAGACATCTGAGCGTCTGGTGCTTCGCCCTCGGCTTCTCCAAGTTTCTTCCGGCTCCCGCGGCGCGCGGCTCCGGCTCGGCAGAGACAGGTGCAGCGCGGGGAGCCGCCTCCCAGCCCCAGCTCGCGACGGCGACCCCGCGCCCTCGCCGCTCCGCCCCCTGTCCCGGCGCGCGCGCGCCCGCCAGCGGGGGCGCGGCCGGCCGGCAGGGGCGCGCACGCAGCCGCCACCGCCTCCTCCCTGCCTCCCTCCCACCTTCCCTCCTTGCCGGCCCTCCTCCCCTCCCCTCCCCTCCCCTCCGCCCCTTCCCCGTAGGCAGCCAGCCCGCCCGGCCGCCCGCCCGCCCGCACTGCCTCCCTCCGGGCCCCTGGCGCTCCGGCTGGGTCTCTCCCAGGTTCTCCTGGTGGCTCTCCTCTGGCGGTCGTCCGCACTCAGTGGATGTGGCTGGCAGCCGCCGCCCCCTCCTTCGCTCGCCGCCTGCTCTTCCTCGGTCCTCCGCCTCCTCCCCTCCTCCTTCTCCTCCTCAGCCGCTCCTCTCGCCGCCGCCGCCGCCTCCACAGCCTGGGCCTCGCCGCGATGCCGGAGAAGAGGCCCTTCGAGCGGCTGCCCGCCGATGTCTCTCCCATCAACTACAGCCTCTGCCTCAAGCCTGACTTGCTGGACTTCACCTTCGAGGGCAAGCTGGAGGCCGCCGCCCAGGTACAGCGACCCAGGGGCGCCGGGGGCGAGCTGCCGGACAAGCAGTTAGGCCGCGCCCGCAGGCTGGGCTGGGGGCCCGGCCGGGAGGGCGGCGGGGCCGCCAGGCTGCGGGACTGGGGCCCGGGAGGCCGGCTCGGGGATGGGCGCGCCCCTCAGGGGCGGTGGCGGCGGAGCGCCTGGCCCGGCGTGCTCTGCCTGCTTTGCTTGGGGGCCGGGACCGCGCTGCGGGGGGCGCTGCGGGCGCTGGCGGGCCTTGCCTGTGCGCTCCGGCAGGGCGCGCACACCTGTGTGGGGCTGCTGCCCGGGCGCTTCCGGGCTGACTAGCGTTCGGGGAGAGGCAGGAGGGTGTTGGGGGAGGTTGGAGGGGTCATCGGAGTCCACGCTCTGCCTCACCCTCCAGACTTAGTGCTTTTCTCTAGTTTTCCCTGCACCGCAAGGGGTTAGATTGGAAGGGGCGGTCATCTGAGACTCCGGCCGCCGTGCTGTCGCTAAGCGGGGCGCTGCTGGAAGAAGGGAGAGGGGGAGAACGAGAATGTTAAGCCCAGGCAGCCTTGCAGAGTTCTCTCCGCCTGCTCCAGCCCAGGGGCTGGGTTTCCAAGATGATCCGCCCCCTCCCCCTTTCCCTGCAAGTGACAGTGCAGCAGTGACTTTGTTCTCTCCTAACCTCCAGAGAAGCTGCGGGAGGACCCCATCTTCGCCTTTTTTTTTCTTTTCTTTCTGTCTTCCTTGTTTTGCGGCCTTCGAAGCAGGTGGATTTATTGCTACAGCGATGGTTGCTTAGCAGGATCCTCTTCTGAAAGAAGCTATTAGTTTTAGCATGCCGCTAGTGAAAATATTCCATTACTCTTCATTGCAGTTTTTGGTGAATCATGGCCCCAAAGCATTATTGAAGTATTGATTGATTGGGGGGAACATTAGTATAGGTGTCCTGTAAAGGTTTTGAACGATAGTTTTACGATACCGGTAGTACCTGAAGTGTTATATGAAGTCTGTAATGGAACATGGAAGCTGTTTAGTAGATACCTTTAAAAAATAGGGATGGTAAATGTATCTTGTTTCACTTGTTTTCCTGCTGCTACCAGAGGCTAAAAGTTAGTAGGCCTCAGCCATGAAGAACAGGGATATTAAAGAAATGTAGACAAATACTAGAATAACTTGAAAGTTGGCAGCTGTGTTTGATAGTCAAAGGGGCATGATACTCACTTTGAAAACTGTAGAATTTAAAAGTATACTGTTGGTCTGGGAGCTCTGGTGGGAGAGCATGAGATCGCTAGAGTCTGGCTGCATTAGAAGGCAAAGCTTATCTCTGTGAACGAAGACAGGTGATTTAAAAAATTTCCATTAAGAATGTGAATCAGAATGAGTGCATCTTGAGCCTAAATTAGGATTTGAAAGGGCAGTTTGGGAGACTGGTGTAAGACTACAGTGTTTGATACATATTGGCAGGTAGTTAACGGGAGGAATTGTAAACAGTAGTGTCTTGTGACTTGGCACACCTGCAGGAAGAAGGACCTGGCAATGAATGAGTTTGCATTATGTCAGAAGACTAATATTTTTTTTAAAAAGACTTTTTTTTATATACTTTTTTTTTTTTTTAACTCTCTTGGTTGGTGTAATGTTTCATTTTGAGAAGCATATATATTTGGAAAAATATTTTAAGAAGTAATGATTTTTAAATGATTATTAAGAAGTGACTTATTTATGTGTTAGGCTAGAACAACGAAGAGTGACCTGGTCTTCTTCCTTCAAACTTGTTTTTCCAAAAGATGAGAACTGTGGAAGAATGTTTGGAGCATTGAAGGAACACATACTAATGTACCAGATATTAGCAGGAACTTGTTAATTTGATACAAGGCGCATTTTAAGTATTTATTTTCAGAAATTCTTTTCCAGGTATATGACAACACAAGTGAAAAAGGTGTGATAGTGAATTTCTTTAACAGGCTTTATTAAAGAATTATTTGGCTTTTTAATTAAATCCATTGCTAACTTTGGAAGTATAAAAGAGTTATACTGAACCCATTGCCACCAAGTCTATTCCGACTGTACCTCTGGGGCTTCTAGACTTCACAGTACTAAGAAGTAAAAAACACTGATGTTTTTGAAATACATGGATTGGAGCAAAAAATAAATAAATAAATGAAATAAAACCTGTTGCTGTTAAGTCAAGTCCAACTCAAAGTGACATCATAAAACAGTAGAACTGCCCCATAGGGTTTCCAAGGAGGAGCAGGTGGTGGATTGAAACGGCTGAGTTTTGGTTAGCTGCCCAGCTCTTTACCACCACCACCAGGGCCTTGGATTGGAACAAAACATTTAAAAATTGTGGCATCAAGTAATATTTTGTTATGGAAATTAAAAAATACTGACAAAATCCATTCTCTGGAAATCTAGATTTGTGACTGTTATTTACTGTTTTTTACAGTTTCTTAATAGTTGGAGTCATGTTACACAAAGTATGCAAGTTGCTGGATTGCAAAATTTTATGATAAGCTCAGAGTATTTGTACAGGTTACATATTAGAAACCTAGTGGATTTTTAACCTGGTTTGGGGTGTGGACTCCTGGGGGAGGTGCACAAATTAGTCAAAGTGCAGTTATTTAAAAATTAGTTGTCTTTCAGCTAAGTTATAGCATATACCAGGTTGCCTGTTCTGACTCATGGTGCCCTATCTGTGTGGCCTAATTTAGCAAGTTTTGAAAATGTGCTACCATTGGTCTAGAGGAATGGGACGTTGAATATCCGAGAGTGGAAGAATCATGTAGATATTTTGAATTTTTATGCTTTCAATTTGTGGACAGTTAATTAAAATGAATTATCCTGGTCCGTAGTGGTTGGATTTCTTAAAAGATTTTATGTGTGCCAGAGAAGTTAGCTTCATGCTTCAAGACCAAAAATTAGGATATACTAACCAGTTGATAGTTTCTGCCAACAAAATATTCATGTTGGTGATGACTAACTTGGCACTGTGGATAGTTACAGACACAGTAGTTTGTTTGGCAGACCAAAAACTTGGCGTCTGAATAGATGTTATTGTCAGCTCTGGTCATGTATTTTTTTATGCAATGATCTTGGTCTCTCTCTCTTTTTTTACTTTAGGTGAAAGTTTATAAAACAAACTAGCTTCTCTTTAAACAATTAGTACACATATTATTTGGTGACATTGGTTGCCAACCCCCACGACATGTCAACACTTTCTCTTCTCTACCTTGGATTCCTTATTACCAGCTTTCAGTGTCCTTTCCTGCCTTCTCATCCTTGCCCTCTGGGTGGGTGTGTCCCTTTAGTCTCATTGTGTGTTATGTGCCGGTCTGATCTTTTGACTGAGGAGTGAACCTTTTGTTACGTTTGAAAAAAGTGATAAAATTTATAATTTGCCAAGCATCATGCTAAATCACTAAATGGTCTTAAAAACTTATCTAAGTTTGAAGGATTGGTAATAGGGATTGAGTTCATTCAGATTTTCTATTTCGTGAAGTGCATCAATGAGGAAACACCTAACTGGAAGAAAGTATTTTAATGTTATGCTTTATCTAGTACCCTCTGGCAGTGAGTTCTGCAGTAAATTTTCCAGACAACTGAAGCTTACCCTTTAAGGCACTTAGACTTGGACAAATGTTTATTGATTTGAATGGAAATATTCCTAAAATGTAGATCTTTTAAAACATTACTTAGTTTGTATTTATCATCTGGAATTTATTTTTGTTTTTCCCAAGTACTAGACATCATTTAAAACATTTAACATTGATCCTGAAATACTTAGAACCATAGAGGCTACGCAAAACTGTGTACTGTAATTTTTTAGTTTCATAACTCGTCTTTGAATATTTTTGTTTATTTTCCTTACTTTCAGGTATTTTTGTGTCTTTGTTACTGCCTATTGTGTAGTTTCTTTTTCTATTTTACTAAGAGATTGATCTGAAGAGGTCTGAGTAATCAGATAAACATGCTTGTTTGAGCTTAAAAATAAATTAGTTTTACATGAAGGTTTGATGGATTCTCTTCTGAGTGAAGGCTGTTGACTTTGTTGTATGGACTTTGTATCATCTCTTCAGGCTTTCCGTACAACTCCACTCTCCTCCCTTTTTTAAACTTACTTCCTGGTTCAGGATAATTGATATTGTTCATTGCAGCGTAGGTAAATGTGATCTTGAGTAGTAAATTATGAACCTTCTCTGAACTTTGCTTCATAAATGAGCTTGTGCTTATCTTATATTTTAACATACATGTCTAATCTGTATGTGAGGCTGTGGTAAAGGACTGAGGCTTCCGACAGCTGTTTTGTTGTTAACTGAGATTAGTTCTCCAGATCTCAGGGATTTCATTTTGAACACCACACAAGTATGTGGGTTCTCAGTTTATTGGCCACTTGTAATCTTTAAAAACATTTTTTTTACTTTAAATTAGAAAATATTTTAGAAATACAGAAAAGTAACCCACCGCTCAGATTTAACAGATATTAGTGCTTTGCTGTATTTGCTTCAGGCCGTGCATGCTGGTTTGTGGGGTATAAAACATCAAATACTGCTAAAGCCTGTCCTATCTCTTGCCCACCCCCAGAGGTAGCTTCTGTGTAAGGTAGGTTTGTGTTATTCCTATGTGTATTTTAAAATGTTTATTGCATGTTAAGTAGCCATGAATAATAAGTATTCTTGTGTCTAAAATTGTTTGACCTTATGTTTTACTTCTTTTAATGTCTCTTTTATTAAAAAATTTGACTCAATTTGAGCATACTAATTATTTGCTCCTTATTGTCTTTAGAAATTAATAGCAGTTTTCTGCCAAAACAATGATTATTATAGAACTTTAATGATGAAATATCCTGTTAGGCAAAGTGACTCAGGCTTTAGACTACTACTATTTGGATTGTCACACTGGATATTTCCTTTTGCTAAAATTTCAGAACTTTGTTAATCAGGAGGTTAAAAAAAGAAACAAACCCTGTTGACTCTTAATACAGTAGTTCAAGGTGTATTCCTGAGTGACTTTAGCAAAGACTCATTCAGGAAAAAAGATAAATTGTCTCAAATTGCTGTCTCAGTACTTTATAGGAAACTTCCACTATAAAACTGTGACCAAGAGTCAAGCCGCTGCCTCTTTAGCAGAGCATTCCTTAGTGTTTTGGTTCAGTGCTGGTTAGGAGGCCAAGGAGACTGAAGCCTGGTTTTGGTACATAGGATACTAACATTCCATTCCATTCTTCAGTTGCCTCAGATGGAAAAAGTTGAAAAACAGCATATTATCAGCATAGTTTGTGTCAACTTTAACATTTACTTCTGTTTTAGCTTGGAAATTCAAGGTCTTAATGCTGAAATTCCTTTGATTTGTTACCTGTTTTTGATACTGTAGCACAGGTAATATTCACTCTCTGATGGTGTTAATATATGATAAATCACATACTGCATCATCAGGTCAGTGCTGTTGTTTGGAAAGCATGAAAAAAGAGCAATGTTATGGTGTATTATAGTCAGCACTAATACTTATATCCACACCAGTATTTTAAATTACCTTCCTTTAACAGTACATATATGCTGATATCCAGAGTGCTATATGTAATTCAGCCAAAGTTCTTACATTTTATATCATACTTTATAAATTGCTAGGGGGGTACTGTTATATAATATTCAAAGTAGTAAAGCCTTTATGGTTAAATTTATTTAAGTTTGGTCACTAATAACATCAATAAGTGATTACTGTGTGTTTGGCACTGAATGTTGAACAAAGCACTTTTCATGGTTATTCCATTTTTAGTCAGCTTTTTGAATCAATGCATCTCTAGTATGTACAGGATATACTGACTTGACTTTTAAAATTTTAGTATTTAAAATTTTAAGTATTTGTGTTCCTGGGGTTCTCCTCCCCTTCCAGAAGCCAGTTTCCTGAAAGAAAAAAAAAGTAACTGTTCAACAAGCAGCTTAATTCATTAATAGAAACAGGTGAGTCTTCCCTGAACACAGGAGGAATGGGAATGAACTTGTAATTGAATGTTGCGGACTGTGCATTTCCAAAGTACTCTTTCTCAGAATGGTCACAGTAGTAGTGTGCTAAGTGTAATTGCCATATGCAGTGTTGATATTGGTAGATTAACTACTCAACTACTGTTTAATTCACTGCAGATGTTGATGGATGAAAATGTAACTGCCAGGATAAGGATTAAGACCAGTTACTAACACCACTGTTACTGTACAGTTGGCATAAACTTCAAGGTCTGAAAGATCTTTACTGTTTGGGGCATACCTTAGTAAGTGCTTTGTTTTTCCATGTTTCTGATTTTTTTTCTGAGTTAGTTTATGAATAGACAGAGAATTTTTTTCTTTTTTTTTTGTTTAGATGTAGTGCTGTAAATGGGCAGTTGGGACATAAAAGTGTTAGTGCTTGTATAGGTAAATTCTGATGAAGTAAACAATGTAAAGAATTTTGCCGCTTGAATAAAAACAATTCATTAAATGACCTTTTTTTTTAAAAAAATGAGTCACATTAGCTTCACTCTGGTAGAGATTTTGTCAGTCTGTTGCAGGCTTAATAACGTACAGTCTGTAATTTAGGTCAAGTAATTTTAGCTTAAATTAATCAGGATTAAAGATGTATTGATTATTAAAATGATTACTCTTAAGCATAGTTTTTTCATACAGATACCACATTACTTTGATGTGCTTGACTTAATTCTGTGGTCTGTTCAGGAATCTCAAGTTGGAGGCATTATTAACTGACCTGCCTGTGTTTTGCTTGGTCTACACAGTATTTTTGACACCTTTGATTTAGTTGCCAGCATTTAAAAGTAGGGAGATTGCACATCAAGTCTGAATTGTGGCTTCTTTTGAAAAATTGGAAGATCTGTTAGCATTAAGCTTACTTTTCAGTTTAGCAGTAATTGATTGGTTCCAAGAAATGACTGCCACTCTGATCCTTTAGAGGTTAAGGAATAACCTCCACTTGGCCTACTACACTGATTTACAATACCTACCTTGCTGGCCACTGTAGGTGTTTGTGATTTAGGGCACCTGCAGTTTTGTTATTTTTGATTTAGACTATTAAGATGTCTGGAAATGAATCTGCAGTTTTGTTTAAAGTGGCAAAATAAATGTATATAAAAAAAGTTATAATCAAATTAAAAGATGGGCAAGGGTTATACCTAAGCAATTCACAGAGAAAAACTTAATGGCAAAATATATACATATATATGTATATTTTCAATTACATATATGTTTGAAAAGATACTCAGTAGCCAGTGTTACTAGCAATCAGGAAAATTCTAATTAAAACAACAGTGAAATACCAGTTACTACCCATCAGATTGTAAAAAAATTGAAAATTTTTTGGAAAATGCTGAAAATAGGATTTTGCTGATGAGCATATCAGTTGAGACTCCTCAGATATGATTTGGCACTTCTTGGGGTTGAAAATCTATGTTTTGTAACCCAGAAAGAATACACTACTAGGTGTTATTCTCTAAAGAAATTCTACTACATGTGCACAAGAAGATACGTGTCAAGATGTTTATTATGTACTATTTTAAATAGTAAAAAGTGGAAGTAACCCAACTTCCTTCAGGAAGGGAATGGAATTGCGGTTTAGTCATGCTGTTGTTAGGAGCTTTTGAGTCTATTCCACCTCATAGTGACCCTATGCACAGCGGAATGGTCTTACACCGCGCCCAAAACTGTTTCTATACTTAATGCGTTGTTGTAGGCTCTGTGTCAGTCCATCTTGTTAAGAGTCTTCCTTTTTCTCTGACCCTCTGCTTTACGAAGCATGATGTCCTTCTTGACAACATGTCCAAAGTATGTAAGACAACATGTCTAAAGTATGTAAGACACAGTCTCGCCATCCTGCTTCCAAGGAGTACTCTGGTTGTACTTCTTCAGGGATAGATCTGTTGGTTCTTTTGGCAGCCCGTGGTACATTCAGTATTCTTCTCTAACACCACAATTCAAAGATTTTTGTCTTCCTTACTCAGTGTTCCGCCTTCACATGCATATGATGTGATTGCAAGTACCATGGCTTGGGTCAGGCACAACCTAGTCTTTAAGGTTATGTATTCATAGAATGGAATGGTACTATTCAGTAGTTAAAGAATGAATTAGATCTACATCTGTCGGCACATTATCTGTCTCAAAAACTGAGTATCAAATAAAAAAAGCAAGCTGTCAAAGCGGATACACTGTTATGTATAACCTATTGATACTAATTGTATAAAATTAAAAAACATTGTAGATCCTTGCATATGTAGCAATCACACCAAAATTACCTGTGAAAAATACACATCAGGTTCGGGATAGTGGTTGTCTGTAGGAAATAAGAGTTTTTGTTATATATGTATATAGATCTCTATATATGTACCCTGTAGCCATTGAGTCAGATTCATAGTGAACCTTTAGAACAGAGTAGAAGTGTTCCATAGAATTTCCAAGGCTGTAATCCTTATGGAAGCAAACTGCCATGTCTTTTCAGTGGCTGGTGGGTTTGAACTGTTGACCCCTCTGTTCATAACTGGGCATTTGAACACTGTGTCACCAGGGTTTGCGAAACACTGTGCCAACAGGGCTTGAACTCTTTCTCTTTCACCCTCTTTTGTATATATGTGTGTGTGTGTTTGCTTCAGATTAAAAAATACATATGTATACATAAATTTTAATTTGAAGCAATTAAGGCAAAGTGAAAATTTTATTTAACTGATGATTAGTGCCTTAGTGTCTGTTACATCTGAAATGTTCTTTGGGAAAAGACCAGAAGCTGGTTTTTTGACGTTGTGATTTGTTACAGGATAGTCTTTCCCTGTCCTCACAAAAGGCCTCCTAATAGATTTGATGGGCAGGTTAAAATACATTGTAATATATTAGGAAGTGTTTCATAACTACTCCCTCCTTAGCCCTGACACCAGAAGAACTAAACATTTCGATCAAGCAATCAATGGATGAATCCTGATCAAAAAGGGAAAAATGTTGAATAGAATTTGAAATTCTTACAGGATCTATTGAGGCTAGAACAACCCTTGATTCTACCATTTTGAGAAAATCTTTTTTTTTTTTCCACCACAATATTTGGATTTAATGAGACTGATTGATTTATGTTAATTAACTGCAGATTGGTTGCTACCTTTTTTTGTTCTAGATTCATGAGTGATATCGATCTGTAGTTCTTTTTTGTTGGGTCTTTCCCTGGCTTTGGTATCAGGGTTATGCTGGCTTCATATAATGAGTTTGGGAGTACTCCATCCCTTTCTATACTGTAAAATAGTCTCAGTAGTATCGGAGTTAACTCTTCTCTAAATGCTTGGTAGAATTCTGCAGTGAAGCCATCTGGGCCCCGGCTTTTTTATGGTTGGCAGTTTTTTGATGACCTTTTCAATCTCTTCCTTTGTGATGGATTTATTAAGTTCTGCTTCACATTGTGATAGATGGTATGAATCAAGGAATTTGTCCATTTCTTCTAGGTTTTCGAATTTGTTAGAGTACAGTCTTTCATAGTATTCTGTTACGATATTTTTGATTTCTGTTGAATCTGTTGTGACAACTCCCTTCAAATTTCTAATTTGGGTTATTTGTTTCCTTTCCTGGTTTTCTTCAGTAAGTTTAGCCAGTAGTTTGTCAATTTTGTTAATCTTTTCAAAAACACAGTTTTTGGTCTTTTCAGTTTTTACAATTGTTTTCCTATTCTCTAATTAATTTAGCTCTGCTCTAATTTTTATGATCTCATTTCTTCTGGTGCCTGAGGGGTTCCTCTGTTGTTCTCTTTCTACTTGTTCAAGCTGTAGGGTTAGTTCCTTGATTTGGTTTCTTTCTTCCTTCCAGATGTGTGCATTTATGGAGATAAACAGACCTCTGAGCACTGCTTTGGCTGTATCCCATAGGTTCTCATAGGAAGTGTTTTCATTCTCGTTGGAATCCATGAATTTCTTTATTTCATCCTTGATTTCTTCTGTAGCTCATGTTTTTTTTGAGCAAGATGTTGTTCAGTTTCCAGGAGTTCCACTTTCTATCTATGTTTTTCTCCTGTTGATTTCGACTTTTATGGCTTTATGATCTGAAAAGATGCTTTGCAGCAATTCAGTGGTATGGATTTTTTTGAGAATTGCATTATGTCCTAACACATGGTAAATTCTGGAGAATGTTCCGTGTGCACTGGAGAAGAAGGTGTAGTTGTTCGCTGATGGGTAGAAAGTTCTGTATACATCGATGAGGTTTAATTGGTTAATTGTGGCAATAAGTTCTTCTGTATCTTTACTGGGTTTTTTTCTAGATGATCTGTCCAGTATTGGGAGTGGAGTGTTGAAGTCTCTCACTATTATTGTGGAGTAATCTAACTCTTTTTTGAGTGCAGTCAGTGTTTCTTCGACGTATTTAGGTGCTCTGATATTAGGTGCGTAAATATTTAATATAGTTAAGTCTTGCTTGGGTATTGAACATTTCAGCAATAATTAGTGTCCGTCTTTGTCCATGGTGGTGGATTTTACATTAAAATTGATTTTGTCTGATATTAGAATTGCCACCCCTGCTCTTCTTTGTTCATTGTTAGCTTGACATATATTCTTCTATCCTTTAATTTTCAGTTTGTTCCTGTCTTTAGGTCTCAAGTGAGTTTCTTGTAGACAACATATGGGTGGGTCATGTCTTTTGATCCAAGATGTCGCTCGGTGTCTCTTTACTGGAGCATTCATTCCATTCACATTGAATGTAATTATTGATAGGTATGTGTTCAGTGCTGCCATTGTGATATATTTATTTTTGTGTTGATGTTTTCTCTGTTGTTCTTATTAGTCTGTTCTGAGATATTCTTCACCTCTGTCAGAGCTGTTTTGGTAGTTGTTGAGACTCCTGTGTTACATTTCTTGATATGGTATGATACATCTTTGTTGTGCTTTATGGCTTCCCCTATGATCCCCCTTAATAAACTATATATAAACCCAGTTTTAATTACTACCAGTCTTGTCATCTTCGTCTCCATCTGGAAGGACTATAATGACTGTCGTACATCCCTCTTTTTAATATGATGGCACCATAGTTTTCATGATAATCACTGAATTGTTTCCTTCAGTATTAAAGCTATGATTGAATTTGGAACCTTCCCTAACTGAGTAGAATTCTGAGTAATGTGTTGTTTTAAAATATAAAGTTAGTGGTTTTGTTCTTCAAAGCCAAAGCCAAGCTTCTTTCAGTATTTCTTGTAGTTTTGGTTTGGTTTTTACAAAGTCTCCGAGTTTCTGTTTATCTGTGAATGTCTTAATTTCATTTTCATATTTGAAAGATAGTTTTGCAGGATATATAATTCTTGGTTGGAAGTTCTTCTCCTTCAAGGCTTTGAATGTGTCGTGCCACTGTCTCCATGCCAGCATGATTTCTGCTGAGAAATCTGACGAAAGTCTGCAGGGTTTTCCTCTGAATGTTAGCTTTACTTTTGAGTCTTGCTGCCTTTAAGAGCTGCTGCTTATGTTTCATTTTGTTAAGCTTGATTATAATACGTCTTGGAGTCTTTCTTTTGAGATCTATAATGGGTGGCGTACGGTATGCATCTGGGATATCTATATTCTCTTCCTTCATGATTTCTGGGAAGTTTTCTGCAGCAGCTCAGCAACGATACTTTCTGTGTTCTCAGGTGTCTCATCCTGTTCAGGGACTCCAGTTAATCGAATGTTGTTCCTCTTAATCGAGTCCCACATGCTTCTTAATGCTTCTTCATTTTTCTTGTTTCTTTTTTCTGATTTCTGCTCATAGACGCTGGCTTCAGTAGCTCTGTCTTCCAAGTCAGAAATTCTTTTTTCCATTTGTTCCATTCTGTTTTCTTGGCTTTGAATGAAAGTTTCTATGTCTGTGATTTTGTTCTTGATCTGTTGGATTTCAGAGTACTGGTGTTCTATCAGACTGAACAGCTTGCTTAATTTTTCCTTTTGTTCTGCTGCATTTTGTATAAGGTCTGGAAGAGCTCTGTGTATAATCCTTTTGTATTCACCTTCTGATGATTTCATAAAAGTTTCTTCATCTGGAAAACTCCTTAGTGGTTTTGTTTGTGAGCCTTCTGAAGCCATGGGTAATTTCTTGTATGCCACAAGCATCTGTTGCTTTTTGGGTTTCGTGTGAATAAGTAAAGGCTGGGAGAAATACTGTGAGGATGGACTGCAGATGTTTCTCTACGCTGTGTTAAAATGTAAAACAAAAGGTATCAGACCATTTCCAAGTCAGTCAGGTTTTCAGGTATAGAGGTCCCTCTTCCCAACTGGCAAAGTAAGCACCTCTATATCCAACCCCAGATGATACAAACTAGTTCAGCATACAGCAATGCTACTTCCCTGTTGGCCTCTGCTGACAGGGCCCAGCCTTAGGCAACACTGTGTTAACTACTGCTTTTCTGGTAGAAAAGTGCTCTACTGTGGGCCGGCTCTGGCTTCCAAGCTAGGAAATAGGTCCAGCTGCGGACACCATATCTAAGGTGGAGCCCTCCACACGGTCAGCAGATAGAGGGGCTAAAGGTGCCAAGAGGTAGTGAGTCCTCTGCCTCTGTCGCCGGGCCCCAACTGTAGGTGACACTGTGTAAACTGCTGCTTTTCTGTCAGAGAAGTGCTGTCCTGTTTGCAGGCTCTGACTCCCAGGCTAAGAATTAGTTCCCACTAAAGTCTCTGTATCCAACATGGCATCCTGCACACAGGCACTGCGGTTCCATACAAACCATGCTGTGGCAGTGATGAAAAGACAGGCCCAAAGTGGGTAGATGAACAGAGTCCTAAGCCTGGCTCTCAAAATATGGCAATTTCGTCTGCCTACCCCACCAGCAATGCATCTGAGTCTGTCCGCTAGGCAAGATCCAGCTCTGCCCACCAGCCAAGACAGAAAAAAAAGTCAAAATGGTGTGTTTACCTTCAGTCTGTGAGAGCCAGGACTAGCCAGGAGTGGGAGTCAGTGAAAGAGGAGGTTTTTCGTTCAGTGGTATGAAGTCCAAACCAGCAGCCCTGTGCCATGTCCTGGGGGCTCACTTAGGTGACCAGAAGGCTCCATTTGATTATCAGTTCAGGTCTTGGTTTCCAGAGGGATTTAAGGAGACGTGTGCTTAGTCCGCCATCTTGACTCCACCCCCTCAAGAAAATCTTAATGAACTGAATTTATCCTTTGAATTCATCTTTAAACAAACAACTGTTTACCTAAAGTAATAAAGAATGTTTGCTCTGAGAATCACGCTCTTTTAAAGGATTACCTATCTGAAATCAAATTGTCAACAGTAACTAAAGCATAGATGATGGCACTCAAGTAATGTGTAGAGATAAAAAGAAAGGTGTAACAGTGTGAAAACTGTAACCAGTCGTATTGAATTGTACATGTAGAAATTGATGTTCTGCCATTTATATTTTCATCAAAGTTAAACTTTAAAAAATGCTTCATAACTAAAAATTTTTTTAGTTTTTTAAAAATTTTATTTATTTATTGTGATTGAGAGAAAGTATACAATCCAGTTTAAATTTGCATGCCTGCCTATCCGCAGCTCCCACTGCCATCCTTGCCCTGTGACAGCACACTCCTCCTTTCTGCTATGTATGTGTCATATCCTCTTAACAATCTCCTGTCCTCTCCTCTCCAGCCTCTCCACTCCCTTCTAGTAAGAGGCCAGTAGGACAACATCCTATAGATGCATAGAACCATAAAGTGCGCACACAATATGGTCACTCTGTGTTGCCGAGTCCAGTCTATTCCTGTTCGAGGAGTTGACCCCAGTAATGATTTACAGACAGGGGCAGCATCAGGTCAAGGGGCTATGCTCCCAGGGGAACCATGAGGCCTTCGGACTATCAATTGTGGTCTTTTAGTGGAGTTCTCGGTGCAAAGAATTTTTTAAATTAAAGTTTAGGTAAAGAAAATTACTTTTTATCTGGCTTATTGGTCAGGTGGTTAAATGATTTCAAATTCTTAAGCATTTATTCTGTTAGTGTAATTTGGAGAATGTAAATTGCTTTCATATTTAAAAACCTACTCATTTATTTCTACCACTGATATATAAATATCCATTCTAGGTTTTTTTGAAGTCTGGGTTCAAAGAAGTTACCTGGGACATACATTGGACCAAGATGAAGATGTCTATATTATTAATCTAGGGTGTGTCTGACTGCTGAATTTTTTGCCCCTTTTAGGTAAGGCAGGCGACCAATCAGATTGTGATGAACTGTGCTGATATTGATATTATCACAGCTTCATATGCACCAGAGGGAGATGAAGGTAAAAACTTTTCCATTTTAATATGCTATGTGTATAAATTATATATATATATATTTTTAGGTGACGATATCAATGGTTTTACTTTAGAATTTTTATAGGGACTTACGGGAAATATTTAAATAGTATAATCTGATCATAGTATGAGATTTATAAATGTGACAGTTTTGATTCTACTTCAGATACTCGTATGACCATAGGCAAACCACATTTTCACAAGTACAAAGTGAAAAGAATACCACGCATGTGACACAAAAGAGTTGTTTAAAAAATTAAGAGCTCTGAATGTGAAATATTCAAAGGGTTTAGTTTATATGTGCTTCTCTTAAGTACTTTTTCCTCTTGAAATATAGATTAAAATTGACATAATAAATCTTATTGATAATTGGAAGAAAAGTATTTGCTTTATGAGATGGAATGTGAGGATTAGAAGTTAGATGATAGTGTTAGTTACACGGTAAGAATATATTAAAAAGAAACCTGTTATAGAATGTGTGAAAGCTGTTATCTTTGAAATGAGTACTATTTTAGATCTTATAATAAGGATTACATTGAGTGATTAGTTTTGGCCTGAAATCCTATTTCCACATAAGCTGCATTTTTAAAAAGTTATTGAGTTTTCCATAAACTTATATAAGTACATTAATATTAGAGTTAAATTCCTTTTTACTCCTGATTTCACCTTGGCATTTCTTGTCAAAATGGTTTGTTTGTTGGTTAGTCTCTTCTGTGAACTCTAAGAAGTCCTTTTAGGACATACTGTTTTTTGATGTGAAATAAATTAGAAATTTGACCTTTTAAATTATATTTTATACTGCCATTTACCCTTTCCTTTACATTTTACTGAAGAGATAAGTACAAATAACATTGTAAGACCTAACAATGTTTATTTCATGATTTTTCTTAAATTATCCTGTCTATGGGAGGACAAAAAATAAGTGGCGGTTGAGAATATTTTTGCCAAGAAGTATTTGTAAGTTCATTGTAAATGAGTTTAAACTGCTATGATTTTAAGTTTAGAGGAGCAAATCCTTCAAATGCACTTGGAGTGAGTGCCAACTTAAAAAAAATGTTTGGTAAATGAAAGAGTAATTATTTAATTTATTTGATTGTGAAGAAAAATGGATATACTTTGGCCAGATATATCAAGGCAAGCTTTCTTTGAGTTGGTAGAAAATATTTAAATTCAGAATAGGGTTTTAAAGTGGTATCAAGTATATAAATAGGTAGATAATGCAAAACAAATGTGTACATTCCAACTGGCATGGTTTTGGCTTAAGGTTTTTTTGTTTGTTTGTTTTTGTTTTTAATCTTCCTCTTCTAAAACCACTTGAAAAGAATTCAGTGTACTTAAAAGTTCTGAGTATCAGTACCAAATGGTGCCAAACTCATGACGATCTGTATGTCAAGGAAGCAGTGTTGGTGTTCTCGCTAAGATGGTCAAGAGAAAAATGAAAGCTTGTAGGTAGTGTAGAGGATTTGGAGAGAGATTCAAATAAAAGATTAACCTTTTTTTTTATATCCGTAAAATATTTTCCTTTAGAACTAGTTAAGATATAGTTGCAACCCTTTTCTCTGGTAGCAGTGGGGAAAACGTGGCTTAAGTCTCATGTGAATCCATTTAAGTCTTAGCATCTAAGAGAGTGGGAAGTTCCATCATATTTGGTATTTTAAGGTTTGGGTCAGGAACAAGGATAAATTTGATCTTCCAGTTTCTACTTAGCTTAATTTTGCCCTTGGATATGGTAGCGTTTTGTGACTTCTTTCTCTTATGGAACAGCATAATGTATTGTTTCTTTAGAAATAGATTGTGAATTTGACTGCCAGCCCTTTCCAAGGGTATATGGTAGTGGCAGACAAATAAATGGAGCCAATAGGAGAGAGGCCATACTTTAACCCAGTTAATCTCATCTAGTACTTATTAATACTTATGGTTACCTTCTGCAAGTTCCGTTTAGATATCTGTAGCCACTAAGTCTTTGTGCTTTAAGGTAAAATCAGAAAATATTTGAAAGCATGAAGTTATTGCTTCCTATATAAATTCTTAGTTGATGAAAAAGGCCATCTGTGATAGGTGCAGTACTCCATACTTCTTGGCATGTGTCACTTTAAACTAAGGCACTGTCTTTTGAACAGAAGTAATTTAGTGTGAAACATATTTGAGATCTTTGTAATATTTTTAAAATGAGAAACCAGTAAGGAAAACGGCTGAAAACTGTTTTTTTACTGTTCTGCACTTCAAGGGTTGGTGAAATCACTAGCACTTAAGCCAGTGCAAGGAATGCACCTCCCTACACAGTGCAGGGATTAGTATTGTCATCAGCTTCTGCAAGAGAAATACGAAACTCTTGAGTGCCTGAACTCAGGTCCTGACAGGTAAAGAGTCTTTTAATTTATCATTAATAGATGGCTTGGACGTAACCATTAAAAATGATCATTTGAAAATATGAGGCCAACTTTTCCCTTAGTATACTCTTTCAGGTTTATATTTGTAGAGTTAGCTGTGGAAGAAAACTTTTCTTTTGGTAACAACATTTCACATGTTTTAATTCATAGTTTCGGATCTGGCAGCATCATTTTGGTTTATTCATGTAAGGCACGTAAATGTTAACACATTTATTTTGAATTAGGGCTGTATATTTGAATGTGTGCATACATGTGTGCCTGTGTGCTTAATGGAAAGGTAAAACAGCTTAGAAATATTGCCAAATATTGTAATGATTTCAGAACAAAACTATAGACTTGAAAAAAAGAAATAGTTCCTCAAAGTTAATCGTAAACCATTATTTGACTATTGGTAATACATATTCTGTTATACAGATATGTCTGAACTAGCATCTGTTTGCACTAAAGTAGCTTATGTCAGCATTCTGAAAATATATGTAGCTTAAATGACTGGTTAAGTGCTAGCACTCAAATCAGGAGTATTAAAGAGAAGGAAAACATTAATTTCTAATTGAATTTGTTGAAATACAGTATAGAAAAGATAACAGGGGTTTCATAAGGAAATTTGAAATAAAAGAAATCTGAGCACAACTTCATTTCTATAAATAACACTGTAGGGTGGGGGCTCAACCCAGAGATCCTGTTGGAATTAAGCAAATAACAAAAATGGGTAGTTGGGCTGGGTATTGGAAAATAAGAATGATGGAACAGAGACTGAACAGAAAAAATACATGTTCCATATAAATGGAGAACAAAACATTGTCTGGCCAGGTAGTACATGTTTGTGGACCATGTTGAGTTCTCTTGAGTTTGTAATTCCTGATGAGGTCTGAAGATAAATAAGACTTGAGTGTAACTGTCTCATTCAAGAGAAGAAAAAGCCTGATAAGATTCTTAATTTCAACTGATAAAAATAATTTATACTATTCCACATTGTGATTCGATGTATTACATAGATTGTTTTGGTTTGCTGTTTGTCCTGCAGTGGTATATACTTGTTTTTTTTTTTTTAAGATTTAAAATCTAGAATATATCTCTTTGTGAGTAGCTTCTACAGTTTTTTAACGAAGTAAAATCACCTTAAATCTGAGACTTGTTTTTTAGTTTGCTTCTGGTTTATTTACCATTTCTGGTTGCATTAAGTTTGGGGAAAATTTGAGCATGAAGTTTGTTATGTACTAATATGATGCTGGGTACATTTACACATAAACCAACCACTGTTGTAGGGTACGTTGAGGGACTGAATATTTTCCCAGTGCTTTAGTAATTTTCATTTTTCCCCCTTGAATTAAATGATGATTTTATTTTTCTTTCTCTTTTTGTTTTCTTGAATTGTGTTTTAAGTGAAAGTATATAACTCAAGCAGCTTCTCTTACAAAAACTTAACACTTGTTATGTAACCCTAGGTGCTCCCCACATGGTTATTTTTATTTCTGATGTAAAATACTACATTTTTAAAATTTAGCCAGTTGGTCCTTATTGTAAGTAAATTACAAAATAAAGAAGAAAATAAGCATATTTCTTTTATCTGTGTATGCTTATTGCTAGTATTTTGTATATTTATCACTAGTCTTTTTTCTGAGATTGGGATTTGTATATAAGCATCCTGTATCTATGTAGATATGTTGTTAGATGCTGTTGAGTTCATTTTAATCTATAACAACCACATATGACAGAAGAACTCTTTTAACAAAAGGCTGGTTATGCCAGTTGACCTCAGTGTGCCCTGAAAGCATGGTCCCTGGACCCCTGACTGTCTATTCTGTACTTTGAAATGTTGGGTTGAATTTAGAAAACCTTTTAGTTTATGGTGTACTCCAGTTATGCTGACCTGCCTTCTGCTGAATGCTGTCACACCGTTCACCTAACCAAATTTCTGTTGACCATCTAATCTACGAACAACCCTCTCCCTCCTTTTTCACCCTTGTAGGCATCAAAGAGTCTTTTCTTCTGAGCATAAGTGCTTTTATTTTAAGTCCTTATAGTAGTAGTCTCATACAATACTTGTCCTTTTTGCAGCTGACTGATTTCACTCAGCATAATGTCTTCTAGTCGATATCAGGTTATGAATTCATCATTATTAAACATTGCATAGTGTTCCATTGTGTATATATACACCATAGTTTCTTTACCCATCTGTTGATGGGCACCTAGGTTGATTCCATCTTTTTGCTATTATGGATGATGAATTTTCCACAAATTTTAAATATTGTGATTTGATGGTAGATGCTTTTGTGTTTAAAAGCTTTTGCACATACACACTCTTTTTTTCATTAGCTCTTATGCATTTTAATGCTCTGGAATTGGAATATGTTTTACAGTCGATGGCATACCGTGATATAATTGGCAACATTTTTCTCTTTTACATTTTTATTTTAATAAAATAATGGTATGCATTCTGTTGGTAGATTAAATTAAATATGTTAAGCATGTACACACTCCTTTGGCGTTCAAAGAAATCAGTAGAATATGGAAAAAAGGTTTACCTTACTTAAAAGACCAGATGTTTAAAGTATTCATTGAATACTGATTTGCTTTGTTAAAGTGGTGTTTATAACAACTGGTTTTAATTTCTTTAGACAGATCTCTAAAAATTGTTTGTTAGTTTTTGTTAGTTTCTTTTTAACTAATACTTTTAAGTATTCCTAAATTTAGTCTCTTGATGTTAGTTCATCTTATAGTAGCACCTGGAATTACTACGTACATCTAAAAGCTTCATTGATTTACTGTATAGAACTACACTGGCAAGTGTGGTAAATGCTACTAGGTACATGTGGATATCCAGCACTTGTCGTTTGAATTGAGATACATTGTAAGTTAAAAACTCACCAGATTTCAAAGACTTAGCATACAAGAAAGGATATAAAGTATCTTGTTAAAATGTTTTCTATTCATTACATGTTAAAGTGATAATATTTTAGGTGTAACAAATTAAATAAAATTTATAAAATAAGTTTCACTTTCTGTTTAGTGTGACTACTAGAAAACTTAAAAAGTAGATATGTGACTCACTTTTGCAGTTTGTCTGTTGTAGAGTGCAGATATTGAGAGTACCTAACTCATGTGAATTTGTTCGTTCATAAAGCGTTTATTGAGGACCTGTCATATGTCAGATACTGTGCTAGTCATTTGCCGTGGAATAAGTAGAACCAGAGTGTAAGGACGGTGAGACCATGTCTTATATACTTTGGGCATGTCAGAAAGGATCAGTCCCTGGAGAAGGACATCATCTTTAGTAGAGGGTCAGCAAAAAAGAGGAAGACCTTCATCCAGATGGTTTGACACGGTAGCTGCAACAGTGGGCTCACGCATGACAATGATTGTGGGCATGGTGCAGGACCGGGGCAGTATTTCATTCTGTTGTGCCTAGGATCAGTGTAAGAACTGACTCGACAGTACCTAACCGTAACAGCGTGGTAGTCATCAGGGATACAGACAAAAATAAAACGATCTTTGTGTTCAGGATTGTACTTCAAAAGTGTAAAACTCAGTGTATTTTTGAATAGAAAATAATACTTGCCAAGGACCATTACTCCTGGAATTTTCCGAAGGCTAAAATCTCAGGTGTCTCTCTGTACTTCAAAGCATGGATTCTTGGTCCCTGGAGGGAGCTCTAGCCTAGCAAAAACGAATGGGTAGACATTTCTTGGGAGGTGTAGATGGGATGAGTAGTAGGGTGTGAGTTTTAGCAGCTTGGTAGAAGTGGGTGAGTGACTGGTGGCAGTGGATTGGGGTCTTCAGAGTATGTTTATATGTGGCAAATGTTTTTACACTGAGGGTTTTTTTTAGAGACTGAACTTTAACAAAGAAATACTCTTAATTTTTAAGTTGCTTCTGAGGCAGAATCAGTAGTTGGTGTCAGTAATCTCAGTAGTTTAAAATGTGGTTCTAATGAAACTTGAGGATGAGAGTTTAGTGTTCATATGAAGCAGTGTGGATTGCACCTCAACATGAAGAAAATTCTCACAACTGGACCGTTAAGCCACATTGTGATAAGCGGAGAAAAGATTGAAATTGCAAGGATTTCGTTTTACTTACGTCCACGATCAATGCCT
Source organism: Heterohyrax brucei (assembly GCA_028571685.1). Taxonomy (NCBI): domain Eukaryota; kingdom Metazoa; phylum Chordata; class Mammalia; order Hyracoidea; family Procaviidae; genus Heterohyrax; species Heterohyrax brucei. The sequence goes on from CM053149.1 coordinate 105,191,773, forward strand.
GTGGAAGCAGCAGTCAAGAGATCAGATGACATATTGTGTTGGCAGATCTGCTGCAGAAGATCTCTTTAAAGTGGTGAAAAGTGCAAGGATGTCACTTTGAAGTGTAAGGTGAGCCTGACCCACGTGGTGATGTTCTTAATCATTTCACGTGAATGTGAAAGCTGGACAGTAAGGAAGGAAGTTTGAAGAAGTGCTGATGCATTTCATGTATGGTGTTGGTAAAGAATATTGCATATATTGGGGACTTACGGAAGAACAAACACATCTGTCTTGGCAGAAGTACAGCCAGATAGCAAGACTTCATCTCAAGTACTTTGGACCAATCCCTGAAAAAGGACACTAAACGTAGAAGGTCACTGAAAAAGAAATGGATTGACACAATGGCTGGAACAGTGGGGTCAAGCACAGCAGTGTTTGCTTCTGTTGCACATAGTTCATTATGAGTTGGAATTAACTCACCAGCACCCAACAACAACAGCATGAAGCACAAAAACTAAGCAACTGGCCAGGGATTATATTTCTAACTCCCGCTGTCTGTGTCATAGAAACAAACCAGTTAGTCAAAAGGTAAAGTGAAAAGTTACGAATTGATTGTATACACTCTGCTAGAAAATAATTCAGAGTACATGTCCTCTTGACTTCCTTGTGTATACATAAGCAAGCTAACTGTAGAAATTTAAAATAAATAAAATCAGATGTGGTCTAAATTAAATGAAGAGGAGGAAACTTTGAGAATGCTTTTGACTTAATTGTGAATTCCTTGCATTGACAGATTTAAAGGCTCAAAATTCCTTTGTATTGGGCTTTGCATTCATACATGGACCTGTTTGGCTTCAAGTTCCTGCGTCACCATTTAATTATTAATTCATATATATGTAGTTATTTCTGTAAATTTTGGAAATGTCACCCCCTTTGAGGGCTTGTTTCTTCATATTGAAATAGGAACCTCATTCACTGATTGACAGGACTGATGAGATAACAGTATATGGAAACAAATACAGTATATGAAAAGAAATATTGCATGTAGTGGATATGCAGTACATGGTAGCTGTGCACTCTGCTACTAAACTGAAAGGCTGGTGGTGGAGCCCACCATGATGTGCTCCCAAGGATGCCGTGGAAAAAAGGCTGGTGATCTTTACCCTAAAGATTACAGCCAAGGAAACCCTGTGGAGCAGTGCTGCTCCATAGCACACAGTGTGACCGTAAGTCATGACTCCATGGGATTGAGTTTGGGCTTTGTTATATTATCTTAAAATATGACTATAATATGTGTTTACTTTTTTGCGTCAGCATAAATGTGATTATTTTGGGAACAGTGCTATTGTGAGTTGATGCCTAGTCAATTCCAACTCATAGCAGGCAGTCTCGTTTTGCATCTTTTTGATTGAAGTTCTGAAAGTTCTGAATCCTTCTGTTCACTTTTTTTTTGGTGTGCATGATGTTTTTTTAATTTAATCCTTTTTGTTATATGTATTGTTAGTACTTTTTCTACATGTTATTAGAAGTGTCAAGTGTCACTAAAAGGGTTATACAAAAATTGCCAATCTTTGATACTAACACATGCCTGCCTATCCACTTCATTCTTCAGCTTACTTCTTGGAGGCAGCCACTTTCATTCTTTGCTGTTATGGTCAGTGAAGATTTAGTTCACTTTTGTCCCTCTTTCCCTCCTGTTTTTTTCCATTATGTTTATTTTTTATTTTTATTTTAAAATATTTTTAATTGTGCATTAAGAACAAATTTGTGTGTGCTGTCACCAGGAAGGGAGAGCAGTGGAAGCTGCATATTGATGGGCATGTAAATTTATATGGGAATGTACATTTTCACTTAGTCATAATTAAAAAAAAAGAACAAATTTGCAATATATATCATGTTGCCATATAACACCCAGAACTTTCACCGCTGTTCTCTTCTAGCAGCTCCCCAGCTCCCATGTTCTCATGTTTAGATCATATTTTTTACCCTATCCTGTAGCTGAGTAGCTCAAATGGCACCTGTTTAGGAGTTTGACTGCCAGTCAAAAGGTCAGCATTTCTTATCTAGCAGTTATTCTGTGGAAATAGAATAGAATGGGGTACTTCTCCTCTGTCTTGTAGAGTCACTATGAATTAGAATCAATTTGATGACCAACGAGTTTATCCTCTAGCCACCTGATTCTTTTTTGCAGAGGCAATCACAGATACCACTTTCTTTTGTGCATTTTAGAATACCACAAATTTGGATTAAAACAGTCCACTGTGTTTATGAGTATGTAGATTTTTTTTTATTACTGACTGAACAGTATCTCGTGTGTGTGTGTGTGTGTGTGTGTGTGTGTGTGTGTGGTTGCTTCTGTTTTTCTGTTTCTGTATCACTTCCTGTAAGATTATTCATTCACATGAGTTCTTCACTTATTTTTCTTTGCTATATCTTCCCAAAGTGCCAATATACTTGACAGAATCAGAACAGTTAGGGATACGTCAGTTCTGTTTTCTTCCGGAGATCTTTCTGCCAGAGCTGTTTGTCTGTGTTCCCCAGTACGGACTACTTGCTTTGCAGACCTGTTGCCTCAGCATTCACCCAGGAATTCCTTATCATCATCCAGAGAGTTTCCTTTGCCTAACTCCTGTGTTGGAGCCATTGTTTTCTGGACTCTTGTTATATAATTGGGATCATGCTGTATGTACATACTCTATTTTTAAATTTCACTTTGGATATCTGAGATAATTGTGTTTTTTAATCAATAATATGTTCCTTTTTATTGTTGAGTATGTTCTTCAGATAGTTATAATTTATCTGTTTATCTTTTAATAGAAATTTGAATTTTTTTCCAGTTTCTTGCTGCTACTAATAAAGCTGCTGTAAAAATTTGGGTACTAATCTTTTTGTGGACATAGGCTCTTATGCTCCTGGGTAAATTGCTTAGCAGTAGAAGGACTGAATCGTATGATAAATGTACGCATAGCTTTTTTTTTTTAATTGTGCTTTAGGTGAAAATTTACAGCACAAATTAGTTTCTCATTCAAAAATTTGTACACAAATTGTTATGTGACATTGGCTGCAATCCTCAGATTGTGTCAGCACCTTTCTGTTTCCGTTTTGCATTTCTTGTGTCCATACTGTTCATTTTTCTAGTCCCTTCCTGCTTCTCATCTTTGCTTTTGTACAGGTATTGCCCATTTGGTCTTGTATAGTTGATTGAACTAAGAAGCACATTCCTTACATGTGTTATTGCTTGTTTCTAATCATCAGCTGTATGGTGCACTTTGGAAGTGGCTTAATCTGTGAGTTAGCAGGGCGTCTGGGGGCCATAGTCTGAAAGGTTCCCCCAGTCTGTATAAGATCAGTAAGCCTGGTCTTGTGTGTGTGTGTGTGTGTGTGTGTGTGTGTGTGTGTGTGTGATTAAATTTTGTTCTACAGTTTTTTCCTGCTCTGTCCAGGTTCCCCCAGTCTGTATAACATCAGTAAGCCTGGTCTTGTGTGTGTGTGTGTGTGTGTGTGTGTGTGTGTGTGTGTGTGTGTGATTAAATTTTGTTCTACAGTTTTTTCCTGCTCTGTCCAGGACCCCCTGTTGTGATCCCTGCTGGAGTGGTCAGTGGTGTAGCCAGGACCGTCAGGTTCTTCTGGGCTCAAGCTGGTGGAGGCTGTGGTTCATGTGGTCTGTTAGTCCTTATATTTTCTCTGTGTCTTTGATTTTCTTCATTCTCCATTGGTCCAGACAGGATACCAATGGATATGTCTTAGGAGGCTGTTTGCAGGCTTTTAATATCCCAAACGCTACTCACCAAAATAAGTTGTAGAACATTTTCTTTATGAACTATGTCATGCCAGTTAACCTAGGTTCTCCCAAGACAATGGCCCACAGCTCTGAGCCCCAGTAATTTGGTCCCTCAAGATACTTGGATGTGTAAAGGACCCTTCTTTGCGTTGATCAAGTTGTGCTGACTTTCCCGATACTGTGTTGTTGTCTTTTCCTTTCACTAGAGTTAACACTTGTCTGCTATCTAGTGATTTTCTTTCCTCACTTCTCCGTTGTAACCATCAAAGATTGTTTCTTCTGTGTGTAAGCCTTTCCTTGGATTTTTATAATAGTGGTAGAGATTTTTTTTTTAATACTGGTTGTATTAGTTTTCTAGAATAGCATAACAAAATGTCACTAACTGTGTGCCTTGTAAGAACAGAAATTTGTTGTCATAGTTTTTGAGGCTAACAGTCCACGTTCAGGGCATCAACAGGGCCATGGTCTGTGCAGAAGCTCTAGGGGAAGATGCTTTATTGTCTCTTTTGCTTCTGGTAGCTCGGGTGTACCTTGGCTTGTATATGATTTTTACTTAACTGTCTTTTGTCTGAAGCTGTGGTGGTGCAGTGGTTCAAGAGTTACAGCATGCTGTGGCTAAATCAAAAGGTTAGCAGTTCAACTCTACCAGCTACGCCTTGAAAACCATATGGCACCATTCAACACTGTCTTGTAGGGTTGCTATGAGTTGGAATTAACTTGGTGGCAATAGATTTGGGGTGTTTTTTGTTTTTTATTGGTCTTTGTCTCTGCATATCTTCTTTTTTATAAGGATACCAGTCATACAGGGTTAGAACCCACCCTACTTTGGTATGACTAAATGTTAACTAATAACATCTTCAGAGCTCTTACTTCTAAATACAATCACATTCACAGGTTCTGGAGGTTAAGACTTCCACACTATCATCATCATTTGGTGGATGCCATTCAGTATGTAATAGCTACCTGATTTTTCTAGTGCCATTTGTTACAAAGATTATTGTTCTCCCGTTGAATTGCCTTGTCACTTTCGTTGAAAATCAGTCAAGCATGTGTGTGGGCCTGTTTTCTAGACTGTTCTGTTCCACTGTGAGTCTGGAAATTAGAACTTTGTTCTTTTCATAATAATTTTGACTGCTTTAGGCCCTTTTGCTTTTCATATAAACGTTAGAGTCAACTTACCAATTTCTGTAAAAAAAAGCCTGTGTTTTTATTGGGACTGTATTGACTGTATTGACTGTATTGGGGAGAGCAATATCAGGCCTTCCAATACCATTCAGGTCATCTTTCATTTCTCGCAGCAGATTTTAAGAGACTGTAGTTGATGTTACCTCTTTCTACAGAGAATGTAATTTTTTTTGGTGGGGGACACCAAGGCAGATGATCCAGATGATCCAGTTGAATTAGGCCTTCTTTCCAGTTGCTCATACTCCTGGTTTGTAGCCTTTTCAGAGTTTTTTACAAAGGTTTCTCCATTTTTTGTGGGTCTTAAAATTCAACTTTCAGCTCCCTGCCATCGTGAAACTGCTGAAATCTGAGTCAGTAAATGTCTTGAGGCAACATTGATTGAAGAATGTTAGACTTTCTTTTTTGTGCTTCCCTTTTTCTGGGATCGTGGCCACTCAAATTCTCGTTGCTTTGTTAGCCCTGAATTCTGAATTTTGTCTCCCAGTCCAGTGAGATTGCTGTAAGCTCCATGCCTCATGTTTTCTTCATTAGCCTCTGTGTCCTGCTTACAAGTCAGCAAATGCGGTGAGGGAATAAAGACACTATAAAGTAGAGCTGGTCGTTCTGTGATTTCCCTCATATATGTAAGCTTTTTAATCTACTGTTTATAGTTCCGATATCAATCAGTTAAGCTGGCATAGCTAGAAGTATCATCTTAAAATGTATACCTCATGAGATCTGTAACAGAAGATGTAATAATACTTGGTAAATTTCATACGTATAGATAGTAAATGTTACTGGCCTTAACCCATATGCTAATTGTCATTAGTTAAGTATTGAGACATGGTTTAGTAATATGGAGATTGTTATTAAAGTTTAAAATACTTTTATAAACATTATCCAGGGATAATTTTTAAATGTGAACAATTCCAGGTTACCATAGTCATGTAAGACTTGTTTCCTTAATAAACAAAAATGAATACATGTTTCTTTTATAAAGTATGAAACTACGTTAAGTGCAGATGTGAAAGTCCTGTTTTTCCCTCCCTTATTGCATTACCCACTTCTGTAGTCCTCAAAGAACCACTGTTAATAATCTGGTATGGGCTCCTTCGTACACGCAGTTTTTTTTTTTCCCCCTTAATTACAAGAGGGAAGTTATGATGGGAGTTTCTCTTGCTCTTCAAAAGTAGAGTGTTCCTATGAATCTTTCATAAGCTTAAATGGTGTAAAGCAAAGAAGCAGTTATCATTAATTTATATGGGAAAAAATTTGAGCATTCCTGGACCCAAAAACAATAATACACAGAACCTAGAGTAACACTAATGTAGTAAAAGCAGGGATGATAGGATAAACACACAGTTTATATAAACTAGAAGTAATGTTATCTATAGTATAGTTTTCACTTACCAGAATCTGGAAGACAGCAGCTCACTGGAAGGTCAGAATTATGTTACGTGCTTTTAGGCTTTTATGATAACTTGGGACACATCTTGGTAATGGATGCACAAAAAAATCGGGATAAAGCACAGGTGTTCACAGAGTTCAAAGCTCTGGCAGTTTTAGCTGAGATGCTGAGTGTAGTTCCTGAAGAAGGACTTTGGCAGTGCCATTCTGCTCTTGCCTCTCGGGGAGCATGCTACCTTTTTTTTTTTTTAATTTTTATTTAACATAACTGAGTGAAAATGTACATTCACATATAAATTTACATGCCCCCCTATATGCAGCTTCCACTGCTCTCCCTGTCCGGTGACAGCACACTATTCCTCTCTGCTCCATACATGTCTCATCCTCCCAACAGTCTCCTTTCCCCTCCTCTCCGTCCACTCCCCTTCCTCCAGCCAGAGGTCAGCAAGATGATATCCTATAGATGTATAGAACCATAAAGTGCTTCCAATATATGGTCACTCTGCCTTGCCAAGTCCAATCCATTCCTGTCCAAAGAGTGGACCTTTGTTATAATTTATGGGAAAGGGCAGCATCAGGGCCGGGGGCCATGCTCTCAGAGGATCCCCAAAACTGCTGGACCATCAATTGAGGTCTTTTAGTGGAGATCTCAGGATGCACCTCTTTATTCTTGTGTTGCCTGTGAGACTCCTCTCTGTGAGCTCCATCGTGGCTATCCCTGGTGGTGGCCGGGCACCATCCGGTTCTTCCAGTCCCAAGTCGATGTAGGCACCCACTCTTGTGGGTCTCTCCGTCTTCTCGGTTGTCTTTACCGCATGTCATTTTGGTCCTTGGTGAGCATCCGTTCCTGTTGAATTGGGACCATTTGCTGTGTCCTCGGATGGCAGCTTGGCAGAGCATGCTACCTTTTTAATGATTAGCTGCATAACAAACTTGGAATGCTATTTCTACTTTTTGCCTTTTTTCCATAACTTCTTTCATTTTTTTCCAATTGTACTTTAAGTGAACATTTACAATTCAAGTTAGTTTCTCCTGTAAAAACTTACATGCACCATGTCATGTGACCCTAAATGCTTTCCTTGTACTATGAAAGCAGACTCCTTTCCACCCTGTTATTTCCTGTGTCCTGTCCCCCTCTGCCTTCTCATCTCACTTTTGGACAGGAGCTGCCCATTTAGTCCCATGTATGTACTTGAGCTGAGAAACCCTCTTAACCAATATCATTTTATGTTTTATAGTCCAGTCCAGTCTTTGTCTGAAGAGTTGATGGTGTCAGTTCTGGGCCAAAAGAGTCCAGGGACCATGTCTTCTGGGGACCCTGCAGTCTTTGGTCAGACCATCAAGTTGAGAGTTCAAGTTCTACATCCCACTTTTCTCCTGCTTCATCAAGGAGGGACCCTGTTGTGTTCCCTGTGAGGGCAATCGTTGGTGGTAACTAAACACCACATAGTTTGTCTAGTCTTAAGCCAATGTCGTTTCTGTGACCCTTTCTGTTTCTTGGACTCGTATTTTCCTAATATCTGGTGGTCTTCATTGTTCTCTTCTCCAGGTGGGTTGGGATTTCTTAGATGGCTTCTTGCTAGCTTTTAAGACCTCGAGTGCCACTCACCAAAGTGGGTTGCGAAACATTTTCTTGGTAAACTTTGTTTTGCCTATTGACCTAGATGTGTTGGGGTTGTTTTCTGGTTAGCGAAAACCGAAACTAGTACAGGTCTTTCATAAAAGCAAAGTGTATAAAGCAGGTTATACCTATGTATGTGTTGTATTGCAACTTGCTTTTTAAACTTAATATAGCGGATCTCTTTTAAAGCAGTATATGTAGATCTGTTTGACTAGTATTCCTTTGTATAGGTATATTTAAAGTTTTTTAAATTTAATGTTGCACATTTTGGTACCCCCTTTCATTGCTATTATAAACAGTAGTGTATGTGCACATATATAATGCATCTCTCTGGCTCTCTCCGTCGAATCCGACTCGATGGCACTTGGCTTGGCTGGCTCTCTCTCTATACACACATATCTGTATATCTACATTTAGTTGGAGCCTGGTTGCAACAGTAGTTACGAGCTACAGTTACTAAGCGAAGGTAGGCAGTTGAAATCCATCAGCTACTCCTTGGAAACCCTATGGAGTAGTTCTGCTCTTCCTTATAGGGTCAGTATAAGCTGGAATTGATGGTAGTGGATTTTACATACTTGTATATATACCTGTAAATTGAGTCAAAAATAAAAGCGCTATATTGAAAATGTTAACAGATGTTACGAAATATGTGACTTAAAAAAGTTGTGTCTATTTATACTTCCATCAACAGAGTATGAGGATGTTTATGTCTTTATTCTGCTGTTACACAGTATTATGATCAGTCTTTTTATTCTTAGTCACTTTTTATTCTTTGTTAATCTGAGAAATGAAAAATACATAATTTTAATATGAATATTTTATTAGGTTGAATACTTTTAATATGCTTACTGACCTTTAAGTTTCTTCTATGAGTTGTACATTTGTAATGTTTTTGCCCATTTTTGTATTGCCTTGAACATTCATTTTATATATTGTAAATGAATTCTTTGTTATAGATTTTGCAGATATTTTGACAGATAATGTTTTGTGTTTTAACTTTGTATATGGTATCTTATGTTGTAATAGTCAAATCTGGCAATTGAATGAGTTTTAAAAGTTAGTTTTCTACCTCTAATTAGTCTTCTTCAACATACTGAAAGGATATTTTATGTCTTGAGTTTGAGTTTTATACCCTACTTACAGTTTCTGGACGTGAGTCAGTATATGATACATCTACAGGTTAGAATTTTTAATGAAAGTTTGTGACCACCTGGCTACTGAGTAATCTTAGTACTTATTCTAGAAACATTGGAACGTGTTTGAAAATAATCCTTAATAGGTTTTATTTTCTTTAGTATTAGTTACCGACTTTTTTACCCACTGTCCCTTGGAAAGATGAAAGTGAAACCGTTTCAGACAAACTTTGTCTTTCATCTCTTCAGTCTGTATATGTTAATAGTTGATTCATACTAGGTATAAGCACACTTCCTAGCAGTTTAAGTTGCTGGAATTGTGCCGTCTACATGTAAGGCAGCTGTTTACTTTTATTAGGGAAATCAGCATTAATTTCCTGTTATAAATGGACTGTTTATACATGTCCTACCTTGAGGTGCTTTGACAATTCACAATTTTAATATAAAAAGTTCAATAACAACTTTAGGGAGTAAGATTCCCCCTCCCCATTTCCCATTTTAATGGAATTTTACTCTGAAGCTTTACTTTTCTATTTAAGTTGTTGTTTTTAGCTTTTTTGTGTTTTTTAAGTTTTGAAATACCTTTAAGTTGATTTGAGTTGTCTTAGTACTGTTTTTAAGAGTTTAGATGACTTGTCAGTTGATTATAGAATATACATTTGTCTTCCTAAATTAGATTCTTAACTTGCAGGTCAGGTCATATGCCAAACTAACTAAGTGTATCATTTTTTTATGCAATGATAATACTAATGGTAATGATAATAAAAAATAATGAAAAATTCACTGTTTACCATATGTCAGGCATTAAAACACTGTGCATGTTTTAATCCATATAGGCAAGAGTAATGTACAGGTACAGATATAGATGGAGTTCCTGGGTGGTGCACATAGTCAGTACACTTGGCTTCTAAGCTAAAAGGTTGGCGGTTTGAGGTGCCTCAGAAGAAAGGCCTGGTGGTCTGTTTCTGAAAAACAGTTTTGTTATCAGATGCTATCAAGTCAGTTCTGACTCATAGCAACCCCATGTACATAGAACAAAATGAAACACTACCTTGTTGTGTGCCATCTTTACAGTCATCATTGTGCTTGAGTCCATTGTAGCAGCCAGTGTCAGTCCATCTCGTTGAGGATCTTTCTGTCTTTCGCTGATCCTGTACCAAGCATGAAGTCCTCTAGAGACTGGTCCTTCCTGATAATATGTCCAAAGTATGCAAGAGGAAATCTTGCCATCCTTGCTTATAAGGAGCATACTGACTACTTACTTCCTCCAAGCCAGATTTGGTTGCTGTTTGGCAGCCCATGGTATACTCAGTTTTCTTCAGCAACATCATAATTCAAAAAAGCGTCAGTTCTTCGGTCTTTCTCATTCATTGTCCAGCTTTTACATGCATGTGAGGTGACAGCATGGGTCAGGACACCTTAGTCCTCAAAGTGACAGCTTTGCTTGTTAACATTTTAAAGAGATCTTTTGGGGCAGATTTGCCAAGTATAATCCATTGTTTGATTTCTTGGCTGCTGCTTCCATGGGTGTTGATTGTAGATCCAAATAGAATGAAATCTTTGACAATTTTACTCTTTTCTCTCCTTTCTGAAAAATTAGTCATTGAAAACCTATGGAACACATTTCTGCCCTGACACACATTGGGTTTCTGTGAGTTGGAATCAACTTGATTGTATCAAATTGTTGACTTTTTAAATAGAATCAAATTGCTGTTTTTTTTGTTGTTGTTGTTGTTTGTTTTTTGTTTTTAAGTGGATATAGGTAGATGTAAAATAGATTAGGTCATAAATCTAGTACTTGGTTGAGCCAGAAGTCAAACCTAGGCACTTTGGTTTTAGGGTTCATGCACTTAACAGCCACATTGTTGTTGTGGTTGTTAGATGTCACCAAGTTGACTCCAACTCATAGTGACCTGATGTACAACAGAAGGAAACACTGCCTCATGCTGTGCCATACTCTGCTTTACCAAGCAAAGTGTCCTTGTCTAAGGAGTGATTTCTCCTGATACTGTATCCAAAGTACACATATAGAGCACACATATAATTTTGAATTAAATGAAGAGGGGAAAAAATGATTCATAATATTGTATTATATGAGAAATGGTTCTAAATTCTAACCTGAAAGAATGTTCCTCCAAATTTCTTTCCCCCGAGTTAAACTTTTAAGAGAAAATGTTATTTACCTTTCCATTGTTTGTTTTTTGTGTCTTTAGTTAGTATTAAAAATTTTCTTCATAAGATCTTATTTTTCCTTTTTATTGTGAATAAAGAACAATTTTACAGTCTGTTATGTTGCCATATAACACCCAACCTTTCACCTCTATTTAGCTGCCCTCCTCCCCGCCCACGTGACAGCAGCTTTCCTCTTTTGTTCGGAACTTTCTATGACCTTCTGATAAAAGTCTGGCCTTCCACGCATCAACTCAGCTCTAGCAAAGTTCCCTCAGACAACCCCGTGTACAGTTTTACATGTTTGCTCACCTTTAATATCACTCTGTGTTTTGTGTGGTCCAGGTCAGTCTTCGTCGGGGGAGCTGGCCCCAGTGCTGGATGCAGTTTGGGGTTAGAGAGTCTGGGGGCCATGCTTCCAGGGGGCCCTCTGTTTAGAAGGACCATCAAATGTGGTCTTTTAGTAGAGTTCCAGCTCTGCCTCTACTCCATCACCTGCTGTGTCCAGAGCTCCATTCCGCCTACCCCGTCTGGGCTGTTATTGGTGGTGGCTGGGCACCATCTAGTTCTTCTGGCCCCATGCTGAAGCAGACTGTGGCTCATATGGCCCCTTTCATCTGGTGGGCTCATGTTTTTCTTCTGTCCTCTATATCCTCCATTTGCCCCGGGTCCAGGTGGGTTGGGACCATTTGGTGCTGTTTAGGTGGCAGCTTGCTAGGTTTAAGACCCTAGTTGCCACTCACCCAGGTGGTATGTGGAGCGATATCTTGAGAGAGGAAGAGAGAAAAACCCTTTTTGAGTCATGTTATTATTGTCTCTGAAAATTTTGTCTCTAGCCACAAGTCTCCACTCACAAAGCATTAAGAAAGGTGGCTTTTTATTAACATATCTTGTATGGGTAGAGGTGATGATCTTTGTGATAGAGTCAGCCTGTTGCTTTTTGAAGCTGTTCAGTCATTGTACCGGTATTTACTGAACACCCCACTGTGTGCCAGACATTGTTCTAACATCCTAGGTAGAAGGGCAAACAAAACCAAGTCTTGATATTTCTGAAGCATCAGGAACATAGACAACAAACCAGATACATAATGTAGTGTCGAATATTGATAAGTGCTGAAAAACACGAGAATGTAGAATGAAGATTATCATTTACAGTGATGGAACAGATCTCTACGAAGTGATTAGAGCAGAGAGACCCAAATGACAAAGTGTGTGGCTGTCTGGGGAAAGAGCTTTCCGGGCAGATACATAAGTGCTGAGGCTGGAGATTGCTTGGAGTTTTGAGGAACAGCAGAGGCACCACCACCAGCAACATAAGAGAGTTCTAGTTATTTATTGCTCTTAAATCTTTGACAACACTTGTGTTGTTATTCTTTTTCATTTTAGTCTTTCTAGTGAATGTGTAGTCCCATTGTGGTTTTAATTTGCATTTCCCTGATGGCTAATAATGTTGAGTGCTTTTTCATATGCATTTTGAAACCATTCATATATTTTTACCTTGTGAAGTTGTCTTTTCAGATGTTCTGTTTTTTCTTTTTAAAATGTTTTTCATTGTGTTTTAAGCGCAAGTTTACAGTTCAGTCAGTTCTTATACAAAAACTTATACACACTTTGCCGCGTGACCCTAGCTGCTCTTCTTACGCTATGATAGCACACTCTTCCTCTATACCCCATAATTCCAATGTCCATTTAGCCAGCTGCTGTCCTCCTCTGTCGTTTCATCTTGCCTCCAGACAGGAGCTACCAAGTTAGTCTCCTGTATCTACCCAAGCCAAGAAACACCCTTTTCACTAGTACCGTTTTATGTTTAACATACCAGTTCAATGTTTGAGGAGTTGGCTTCCAGAATGGTTTCATTTCTGTGCTAACAGAGTCTGGGGGCTGTTGTCCTCTGGGGACACTCCAGTCTTGTCAAACCATCAACTGTGGTCTTTTTACTAGAGTTTGAGTTCTGCACCCTGCCTTTTCTTCCACTCTGCTAGGGACTGTGTTGAGTTCTCTGTAAGGACAGTCTTTGGTGGTGGCTGTGCACCATCTAGTTCTTTCGGTATCATGTTGATGTAGTCTCTGATACATGTTGCCCTTTCTCTGTCCACTTTTAATTGGATTGTTTATCTTGTTACCGAGTCTTAGGAGTTTTTGTATATATTCTGAGTAACAATTTTTTTCTCGTGTATATGTATTAAAAACATTTTCTCCCATTCTGTTCTTTGCCTATTCATTTTTTAATGATGTCTTTTAATAAGTTTTGGTGGAGTCCATAGTATCCCATTTTTTTCTTTTATTCTTAGTACTTGTTTTGTCCTTATTAAGAAATGTTTGCCTACCTTAAATTGACTTAGCTTTTATTCTGGATATTTTGGGCTTTCATCAGAGGCAGTGATCTCACTGATTACTCTGGCTGTCGTGTGAAGAATAGATTATAAGCACGTGTGGAAGCAGCAGTTGAGAGGTTATTATGGTGATCTTAGAGAGGCAGCAATGGTACTGTGGTTGTAAGAATGGAGGCACTAACAAGTGGTTTGGGACTGAAGGCAGAACCCATTAATTGTCTTTATTGGATATGTGGTGTGAGAGAGACAGACACAAAGGGGGGCAAGTAGGATGATTCCATAATTTTGGCTTGAGCAGCTGTGTAAATGGTGGTACTGTTTATAGAATATCCAAAACTCTGCCCAAGTTTGTTTTAAATTCCAGTGTATGTTTGCTAAGTAAAATGTTCAATATAAAGTAATTGGGAGAGTTTCCATAATATAAGAGAATTTTTAAGAATTCAAATATATGGCCACTTCCTGTTTTCTGAGAGAAAATTTTGGGATACATTTTGCTGTTGTACATATATGATATTAGTTGGTACGTACATTTGGAAGCATGTCCTGTAGAAAGGAATCCAACAGCATGCTTGATTTAGTTTTGAACTGCTGTTCTACTTGCCTATCTTCATTTCTTGGCAGTTGGAAGCTTTTTTTTTTCCTTGTGGATATGTTTCTTAAAATACTGGTTTTATGGAAATGGTCTTTTATCACAGTACCTCAGAGCTACCTCAGTGCAGTTTTATATGTGAGCTGGAAAAGAGTATTCTTACACTGAGGTGATTTTTGGCTTCCCTGTGGGCTAAGTTTCTGTTCTTGGGAATAAGGTAAGAACAAATCTCTGTAATTTTCCAGCTATTACTGTTTTAGTAGCAATTTTCTCAGTAGTCTGTATATTCCAAATCTCAGTTTTGTTTTAATTTAGGAACTAGCTTATGCTGTAGAAAGAATATTGGAGACAGGAGTTAGAAGAGAGCTGAGTTGTTTTAGTCCAGCTGTCTGATCTTGAGCAACTCTTCAGCTGCCTAATTTTCTTCATCTGTAAAACAGGGAAGGTTGGATTAGAAAATTATTAAAATTCCCCTAAAATCGAAAATTATGTTGTTGTTTTTTTAAATTGGCTATTGTAAAGATTTTGGTGTAATTGAGTCATGTTTGCACCATAGTGATATTAGAAACATTAGAAATTCCTATTTTGGGGTGAGTCATATCAAACAAAGAAAATTGTGAACATCTTGTCTGGCTCATAGAATGTTATTAAATCTCACTCAGTGTTATCCATGTCAGATTTAAACATACTCTCACCTCTATGTGTTTATAACAGCTTTGTTGAAATACAGTTGGCATCCATTTTATCCCTTTACGGGTACACAGTCCAGGGAGTTTCAGAATGTTCAGACTTGTGCATCTATCACTAGAATCACTTTTAGAACATTTTTATCACTCCACGAGGAATAACCATTAGCAGCCACTCTCCATTTCCCTTAGTCCTCCCACTCTCAGCTGTAGCCAGCCACTGTTGTTATTGCTATTGTGTACCATTTAGTTGATTCAGGCTCACAGTTACCCTGTGGAACAGAGAAGAACTGCCCCACAGAATTTTCTAGGCTATAATCCTTATGTGAGCAGATGGCTAGGTCTTTTTTCCCACAGAACTGCTAGTGAATTCCAACTCTGACCTTTTAGTTAGCAGCTGAGTGTTTAACCATTGCACCACCAGGGCTCCTTAGGCAACTACTGGTGTATAAATTTGCCTGTTTTAAACATTTTATATAAATGGAGTCACACAACATGTGATCTTTGGTGTCTGGCATCTTTCACTTTAACCTAATGTTTCTAGATTTGTCCATGTTATAGTACATATCAACATTTCGTTACTTTCTTTTTTTTCTCCTCTAGCATTGATCTTGTTTTTTCTTCTATGATCTTTATAGTTTTTGGTTTTATTGATAGGTTTTTGATCTATTTTGAAGTAGATTTTGTGTCTAGTGTGGGGTATGAATCCTGTTGCATTTTTTTTGTGGATGAACTTGAGTTTTGCCAGCACAATTTGTTAACAAGACTTAACTTTTCCCCATTTAATGGACTTCAGGCCTTTGTTGAAGATCGGGTCACTGTAAGTGGATAGATTTACATCTGAGTTCTTAATTCTGTTCCATTGGTTAACGTATTTGTCTTCATACCAGAACCAAGCTGTATTTTGATTACCATAGCTGTGTAGTAGGTTCTGAGGTCAGGTAATGTGAGTCCTCCTACTTTCTTCTTGTTCAGTAATGTTTTATTTATCGGGTGCTTTTTACCTTTCACTATAAGGTTAGTGATTAATTATTCCATCTCTTTGAAGAATACTGCTGATACTTGGATTGAGATTGCATTGTATTTATAGATTTCTTTGAGTAGAATTGTCATTTTTCACCTTATTAAGTCTGTTCATGAGGATATGATTTTCCACTTATGTAATTCTTTGTTTCTTGCACTACTATTTTGTAGTTTTCTTTATATAGGCCTTTTTATAAGCACTTCTTCACTTTTAGTTGCTGAATAATACTCCATTGTATGGATATACCACATTTTATTTATCCATTCATCAGTTGATAGGCATTTGGGATGCTTCCTGGTTTGGGCTGCTATGAATAATGCTGCTTTGAACACTTGCATACGTGTTTTCTGTGGGTGTGTTTTCATTTCACTTAGATAGGTACTGAGGTGTGGAATTGGTGGGGTCCTGGGATAACTTTAACTTTTTGAGAAACTGCCAGACTGTTTTCCAAGGCGGCTGCACCACTTTACATCTCCGTCAGAAGTGTATAAGGGTCCTAGTTTCTCTTCTTATTTGTTGACATTTGTTACTATCAAGTCTTTTTTGATTATAGCCATCATAAAACCAAAACCTGTTGCCATCCAGTTGATTTTGACTCACAGTGACCCTATAGGACAGGGAGGAACTGCTCCATAGGGTTTCCAAGGGGCAGCTGGTAAATTCAAACTGCCAATGTTTTGATTAACAGCTGAGCTCTGAGTTGTAGCCCCAACAGCCACCCTATTTGAGTGTGAAGTGTTAGCTCATTATGTTTTTGATTTGCATTTCCCTGATGGCTAATGATGTTGAGTATCTTTACTTGTGCTTGTGCAGACTGACTGTCTTTGGCAGGCTTTTCGTTTGGGATAGGGATGGCGTGTGGGTGGTAGTTGGTGTGCTTGGTTCTTTCCCTGAAGTACCACGTCAAGTACCACGTATGCAGCCTAAGGTATCATTCAAGTAAGTAGTCTCTTCTGATTCTTGGTGGAGAGGAGAGTAAGTTGTAGTCTTTATATAATCGACGCACTGGTTTTTACTTTATTTCTGTAAGATGTAACAAAAAATTTTACTGCAAGTAAGTATGATTTATATCTTAATTCAAATTATCTTTGGGGGAACAGAACTTTTCATTGGTGTGTCTTTAACACTAAAACCTTGCCAATTTGCTCAGGCTTTCAAATGTTTATGAGTAAGAGTGCAACATAGAAAGTAATACCATAGTCACACAAGGATGAGAATGAAGCATGTATGATAATTGGGAAGAAAATCTTGACACATTTATAGTAGCATTTTCCCTTATATCACTCAAGTTTTATGAATTAATGTGAAATGTGTAAGCATTTTTAAGGTGAATTAGTTACCTAGCCTAAAATGGGTTAATTTGGAATGATACTCTCATTAGTAAAATCCACACCCACTGTTGTCAAGTTGATTTTGACTCATAGCATCGCTGGGACAGAGTAGAACTGCTCCACAGTTTCCAAGGAGGGCCAGAGGGCCTAGCAGATTTGAACTGCTGACCTTTTGGTTAGCAGACGTATCACTGAATCACTACATCACGGGCATTTCCACTCTTATTAGTAGCAGTTTAATTTGTGAAGTTGAGAAATTTAGTCTCAGTGGAAATTTTGTTCTTTAAAATGTTAATTTTTGTGATGTGGATTGGTTTTATCAGTCTAGTCAGACTTGTAAACTAACACATATTTTTTTTGTTTCAGAAATACATGCTACAGGATTTAACTATCAGAATGAAGATGAAAAAGTCACCTTGTCTTTTCCCAGTACTCTTCAAACAGGTAAGAGACTGGTTTTTATAAAATCTCATGATAGTGATGTGTTACTTCTTCCAAAGAATTTTATTGAGTGCCCTTTTTTTGCCTCATTGTTTTGTTTTTTGCCTCATTGTTAGCAGACTAGCATAGAGCTTTGGAAAGAGTCATGTTCAGTGCAGTTTTTCTAAGGAATTTGGTCTGTGGAAAGAAAAATTGCCAACTCCTGTCACTCTGATTTTTCTTTATGCAAACAAACAAAACCAAAAAAAGAATGGTCATTCTACCTTATTTTTAGCTTTTCAGAAATACATTTACCTAGCTGTGGTAATGTCAATTACTTAATATGGCCCTTTTAACCGTGTATGGTGTTGTGATTCTCACAAAATGATTGGGTGGGATTATGCAAATAAAGTATTTGTGGTCCATCAGGGTTATTGGATAACCTGCTAATAATGTAAATAACGTTATGGAACCCTTGGGGGTGTGTAGGACAATGCAGCTAAGGTATATGGAACCCTGTTGAGGGGATTGGTTAGTTTTGCCATCCCACTAGGCATAAAAAGAGACCCAGTCCCAGAGCATGGAGCTGACCTCATTAGAATCAAGAAAGAAGAGCCAGGAGCCCAGCACATCCATGCACCTGGGGTCCTTGCACTGAGAACCTCCTATATCCAGCAGATAGACAACTGTAATACTGAAGATGGTAAGAACTGGTAGCAGCAGAACCAGGAAACTGGCACAAGATGGTGCAGTAGGATTCATGGCCCAAGGAGCAAGGTGGCTATAGTGGGCATGCCAACCCACAGTGTAAGAGAGCTGAGTGTCTTTGGTCAGGAGGCTTGCTGGCAGACAGGGCTACCTCCAGGCACTTGTTGACAGAGCTAGACCTCCCCACTCACTGAGCAAAAGAGCTGAGCACCTCCCAGCAGGACGCTTGCTGGAAGAGTGGGGTATCTGCCCTCACTTACTGGCAAAGCTAAAGAGCTTTACAACACTTGCCTCAGCAAGCAAGGCAGAGGCCAGGCTGAGGTCCCAAGTTGCTGACAGCTGAAAGAGAGGCCTGCCAGAGGACGTGGCCAAGAAGCAGCAGTCCTGACATAAGAACCTGCCATTCCTGGTCCTGAATTGTAACTTGTTACTTCCCTAATAAACCCCTTAATTGTAAGTGTAGTCAGAGTCCTGTGTGGCCATTGCTATAAGACATCAAACTCCTCAGAGAAGTTATGCCATGGGAGGGATGGCCAGTGTCAGAATTGGTATGAAGAAAAAGTTGGCGAAAATGTCTTGGGCTTACGATGATTTGATTCTGTCACTTCCCCCTTGTGAAGTAATGAGGAGGTTGGACACCACTGCCATGCCGTTCCTTCACTACCTCCATCCTGTGCTGCTTTGAATTCAAATCTGTAAAATACGGGACTTAGGAATTTATACTTAAAAGAATGATCCGTAGATGATTTTTATGTACGGCCAGAGATTAGATGGTATTATGCTGTGCGAACATGTGAGGAAATATCTGCTGGTATGTTATTGTTAGATACCAAAATAGAAATTAATATTTAAACTCAGGAATAGAAGAAAACATTCTGAGCTTAATACAGTGGAAAAGTTATATAAAATTAGTTGGTAAATCGCTAAGACCTTGGTAAATGAGCAAATGAAAAGAAATGCATAATTTGCAAGAAAGAAAAGGCAAATGACTAATAAACATGTGAAATGGTATTTTGCCTTCTAGTAATGAGAGAGATGAAAACAACAGTTATTAATACTTCAGTTTTGGGTTGTTATGTAAACTGAAAAAAAAAATTCTGGATGATGTGGATGCCTTGACATCACTGGTAAAAACCAAAAAGTGAAAAAACCCACCAAACCCGTTGCTGTGTATTTGCTTCTGACTCATCCTATAGAACAGAGTAGAATAGCTTCATAGGGTTTCTAAGGAGTGACTGATGAATTCCAACTGCTGACCTTTTGGTTAGTAACTGAGCTCTTAACCTCTGTGCAGCTGGGGCTCCATACTGGTAAACTATAAACCAAGCCTATTGTCATGGAGTTAATTCTGACTCATAGCATAATGTATAAGACAGAGTAGAACTGCCCCATAGGGTTTGCAAGGGACAGCTGGTGGATTTGAACTGCCAACCTTTTGGTTAGCAGCTGAGCTGTTAACCATTAGGCACCAGGGCACAAGACATTACTGTAGAGGAGTGTAAATCTATGCCATTTATTTTGTCTTAGTTTCTTAGTGCTGCTATAGCAGAAATACCACAGGTGGATGACTTTAACAAGCAAAGTTATTTTCTCACCATTGCACAATGGTTAAAGTGCTTGGCTACTAACTGAAAAGCTGACATTTCTTATCTACACAGCTGCTCCATGGGAGAAAGATCTATCAATCTGCCGTTGTAAAGATCATAGCCTGGAAAAGTGTAGGGCAGTTCTGTGTTGTCACACAGGGTCACTGTGTCAAAATGAACCTGACAGTACATAACAACAAAAGGGGGCTAAAAGTTAGAATTGAGGGCACCAGCTCCAGAGGAAGGGTTTCTCTCTGTTTGCTCTGGAGGAAAGAAGGTCTTGTCTTTTTTCAGCTTCTTTTCACTGACGATCTTCATGTGGCCTGGCAACTGTCTTCCCATCTGCCCTTTCTTGCTTCTGTGCCTAATACCCTCCTTCTGTATGTTAACAAGTGATTGGTTGAAGACACACTCTACACTGAGATGACCTTATTGACACAACAAAGAAAACCCTGTTCTCCAATGTATTGACCAAAAAATCAAGCCCCTTGCCCTTGAGAAAATTCCCACCCATACCAACTCTGTAGGATAGGGTCGAACTGTCCCATAGGGTTTCCAGGGCTGTAATTTTACTGAAGCTGACTGCCACGTCTTTGTGGTGAGTTTGAACTGCTGACATTTTGATTAATGGCCAAGCACTTGAACCACTGTGCCACAGGCCTCTGTTTATCCACAACGTGTAGAAGTTGGGATTTACAACACACAGTTTTTGGAGGATACAGTTGAGTCTAACAAGTTGGAAAGCAGTCTGACAGTATGTATCGTGTTCATGTCATTTGACTCAGCAATTCTTCTAATATAGGTGTATATATATATATATTTAGTTTTTGTTTTTTTCATTGTGTCTTAAGTGAAAGTTTACGATTCCAATCAGTTTCTCATACAAAAACTTACTCCTTGCCATGGGGCCCTAGATGCTCTCCTCACATTGTAACAACACACTCCTCCCTTGTACACCGTATTTCCCATGCCCATTCAACCATCTCCTGTCCCCATCTGTCTTTTCATCTTGCCTCCAGACAGGAGCTGCCCAGTTAGTCTCCTCTATCTACTGAAGCCAAGAAGTACCTTCTTCACCATTATCATTTTATATCTTATATACCACTTGAATCTTGGAGGAGTTGGCTTCCAGAATGGCTTTAGTTCTGGGCTAACAGAATCTATGGGCCATGGACCTCTGAGGACCCTCCTGTCTGTCAGACCATCAGCTGTGGTCTTTTTACTAGAATTTGAGCTCTGCGCACCATATTTCTCCCACTCCATCAGGGCTGCTTTGTTGAGTTTCCTGTAAGAGGAGTCTTTGGTGGGAGGCCAGGTACCACCTAGTTCTTTTGGTTTCAAGTTGGTGTAGTTTTCTGGTGTGTGTGGCCCTTTCTGTCTGTTTGGCTCACACTTTTCCACATGTCTTTGATGTTCTTCTTTCTCCTTTGCTCTTCTTTTGTATTTATACTTATTCTTGAGTCCTTACAGTAGTGGCCTCATACAATATTTGTCCTTTCGTGATTGACTGATTTCACTCTGCATAATGCTTTCTGTTTTAGGCAGCTGTGTACTGCTCCAATAGAAGTACCATGAATGGATGGCTTTAACAAAGAAAAGTTTGTTCGTACATAGTCCAGTAGGCTACAAGTCCCAGTTCAAGGTGTCTGCTCCAGGGGAAGGCCTTCCCTCTTTGTCAACTCTAGAGGGAAGTCCTTGTGTTATATCAGTCTTTGGTCTGGGAGCATGTTGGTGCAGGAACCTCAAGTGTGAAGGATGTGCTCTGCTCCTGGTGTTACTTTCTGGATGACGTTCTCAACTTTCTGCTTGCTTCCCTTTCCTTTTATCTCTTAGAGAATAAAAGGTGGTACCAGCCAAACTCCAGGAAAACTCCCTTTACATTGGAGCAGGAAGGTGACCTTAGGAAGGGTGTTACAGTCCCACTCTAATCTTCTTTAACATAATCCAGTGTATTAATCAGAGGCAGAGATTAGGTTTTACAGCATAGGAAAATCACAGAATGGAGGGAAGTCACACAATACTAGGAATCATGGCCCAGCCAAATTGCTACACCCATTTTGGGGGGAACGTAATTCAATCCATGACATCTTCCAAATTCTTCATGTTATGAGGTGGTTTCTAAATTTGTCATTGTTCTTGATCATTGCATAATAGTCTGTTGTGTAAATAAGTCATAGTTTGTTTATCCACTGTTCCATTGATGGACACCTATGTTGATTTGATTTGTCATTTGCTGTTGTGAACAGTGCTGTGCTGAACATTGGTATGCATGTATCTATTTGTGTAGCAGCTCTTGATTTTACTAGGATATATTCCAAGAAGTAGGATTGTTGGATCTTACACAGTATTTCTATTTCTAGCTTTCTAAAAAAGCATGAAATCGATTTAATATAAGAATATATTTTAAGGAAAAATCATAAATACAGAAAATGCTTTGTGCCCGGAAATGTCCTTTGAGACATTACTTATGGTTGTAACAATTAAGATTAATATAATAGTCTAATAACAGGAAATGATTAAACTAATCGTGATATAACTATATGGTACTATCCTTGATAGTACAGTGGTTGACTTGAGCTGCTAACCCAAAGGTTGGCAGGTAGAGTCTATGAGATCCTTCTTGGAAGCCCGGTGGGCTATTTCTGCTTTGTCCTCTAGGATAGCTCTGAGTTGGAATTGACTCGATGACAACGGGTTTGGTTTTATATGGTCAAATGTATATACAGCAATTAAAAATGGAGCTAATGGAGTCTTAATAATTAATGGCTTATATTGTAAAAGTGAAAAGCAGACTATAAAACATGTATAGAATATGATAAGTCGTATCTAAAAAGCTACAAATAAAATGTTTAGATTACGTCTGGATGTTGACCTAGTTGGTGACATTTCATTTCTTTATCTGTTCATTCGTTCATTTATTTATTGTAATTGAATGAAAGTGTGCAGTCCAGTTCAAATTTGCATGCCCACCTGTGTGCACGTCCTAGTGCTCTCCTTGCCTGGTGACAGCACTCTCCTCTTTTCTATTCTATACATGTCGTATTCTCTTAACAGTCTCCAGTCCCCTGTTCCTTACCCTTTCCACTCCCCTCTAGTGAGAGGCCAGTAGGACGACATTCAATTCTTTTTTTATATATCTCTTTCTCTGGTTTCCAGATTTAAAAAAAAAAAAAATCTTTTGAACTGGAGATTTGTCTTTATTTTGGTGCTATTGGAGATCTTTCAATTTGCTTTTCGGTAACTGTGACTTTTTGTGTGTGTGATTATTGTAAAAATAAATATATTATCATGAGCATGTAATAACAGATACCAAATCAACATAAAAAAAATCAGTTGAGTGTGGTTACCTAGGTGGATGGATATGAGTACATGCAAGTGTATAGAAAGGCATATTTATGTAAATGCATGTGCACATGTAGGTGTGTCTGTAGGCATATGTGTATATATACATATATATATGTTTGTGTATCCTGCGTATATATCCACATATATGACAAACCACATAGGGGCACAGTTATGGAGAGTTATGGAGGCTTTCTAGATTTATCCAGACAGCTCGGGATTGGTTTACTGAGTTAAAATATTTGAGACGTAGTTTCAGGGCAACTTAGTCAGTGCACATAGCACAGTTCGTGAAGATAATGTTCTGCATCCTGGCTTGGTGAGTCGTAAAGATCTTTGAGGCACCATCTAAGACATGACTATTGGTCTGTACGTGTATGGGCCAAACGAGAATGATGGAGGTCAAAGATTCAAGGAAGAAACTAGTTCACAGGACTAATAGCCCACCAGAGCTATACAGCTGCTTGTCACTGAGACCAGTAGAACTAAATGGTGCCTAGCAACCATTGCTGACTGTTCTGACCAGGGATACAATAGAAGGTCCCAGATAGAATGGGAAAACAGTGTAAAACAAAACTCAGATTCCTAAAGAAGCATCTGCAGACATTAGAAGCCCCAAGACTGTTGCCCAAGGATAACTTTGAACTTGGGATTGAGGCTGTTTCTGAAGGTCACCTTTCAGCCACATATGAGATTGACTTATAAAATAAACAGTATCACATGTAACTAGTAATGTGCTCCCAAAAACAACTATACAAGAGCAAATGGGCAACATTGACTCAAAAGCAAAGATGATAAGGCAAGGAGGGCAATGGAAGCTAGATGAATGGAAACAGAACAAACAGAATGGAAATAATGAGATAGTGACATGTAAAAACAGAACAACTTTTACAAAAATTGTTGAAGGGAAACCAAATTTGCCGTGTACACTTTCACCTAAAACACAATAAGATATTATTTTTAAAAAAATTAGTTGGATTTCTGTATACTAGCAGTGACCCCGTTTGAGAAGGCATTTAAGACAACTACAACAGCATCTAAAAGAATAAAATTCCTAAGGATAAATATAGTGAAAGGTTGTATACTGAAAACTGTAAAACATTATTAAAAAAATTAAAACCAAAAACCCACTGTTGTGAAGTCAGTTCTGACTCATAGTGACCCCTACAGTAAGACAGAGTAGAACTGCCCCCTAGAGTTTCCAAGGAGTGCCTGGCAGATTTGAACTGCTGATATTTTGGTTAAGCAGACATAGCAATTAATCCACTATGCCACCAGGGTTAAAGAGGCCCTAAATAACTGGAAAGCCTGTTCTGTGCTTACAGATTGAAGACTTAATATTGTTAAGATGTCAGCACTACTCAATGGTAGACATACTTATCAATGGATCAAAACTGAGAGATCAGAAATAAACCCATGTATCAATGATCAGTTAATTTTCGGCAGGAGTGTTAAATGTGTTCAGTAGGAAAAAGAATAATCTTTGGTAAGTGATACTGGAACAAGTGGATCACCCCATGCAGAATAATGAAGTTAGAACCACAGCTTCTGTTTATATACCGTATATGAAAATAAACTCAAAAGTGGATCAAAGGCTGAAAACTGTAAAAATTTTAGAAGAAAACATAGGGGTAATGCTTTGGAATCTAGTTTCTGAAAGTGAATTCTTAGGTATGACACCAAAAATGTGCACAACAAAGACAAAATACACTAATTGGAATTTCATCAAAATTTTAAAACTGTGTGCATCAAAAAAGTTTATCAGTGAAGTGAAAAGACATTGATCTACAGAATGGAAAAAAATATTGAGATATACTATGTATCTGGTAAGAGTTTAATATCAAGAATATTTAAAGAAGCAAAATAAGTCAGACACGAAAGGACAAATACTGTATGGTATCAGTTATATGGAATAAGCAAATATAGAAGTCAAAAGTAATTAATGGTTACCAGGAATGGGAAGGAAAGGGAAAAAAGGGGACTTTTGCTTAGAGTGCATTGAATATATGTTAATGGTAGGATAACTTGGAAAAAGAGTGAGAACATGTGCACAACTTGAAGAATGTAATCAGTGTTACTAAAAGGTCTGTGTAGAAATCAATGAGATGTTTGTTGTATGTTTATCCCTGTAATAACAATGAACAAGGAATATATGAAGAACTATAGTCCCAGAACAAAAAGACAAACCAATTAAAAAAAAACAAAAACAAATGTTGATAAGGATGTGGAGAATTTGAAACCTTTGTAACTTTTTGGTTGGAATGTAAAATGGTACAGCTCTTACAAAACACGATTTGGTGGTTCCTCAGAAAGTTAAACATAGCGACTCTATAGGACAGAATACAACTGCCCCGTAGAGCTTCCAAGGAGTACTTGGTGGATTTGAACTGCCAACCTTTATGGGTAGTAGCCACTGCACTTAGCCACTATGCCACTAGGATTTCCAGAATTACCATATTACCCAGCAGTTCCACTTCTAGGTATGTACCCAAAAGACTGGAAAGGAGGAACTCAAGCAGATACTTGTATACCAGTGTTCATTGCATTATTATTCACAATGAACAAAAGATAGAAAAACTTAAATGTTGTCAGTAACTAAAGTGTGGTGTATAAATACAGTGGAATATTATTTAGCTGTAAAGGAACTTGAAGTTGTTATACATGCCATGGCATATATTGAATGAATTGTTAGACAGTATCATTCCACTAAATGAAATAATCTAGAATAGGCACATGCACAAGAAAAAAATTGTTGGTAGTTACTAGGGATTGCTAGGAACGGAATCAGGTAGTTATTACTTAAGGCCCTGAGTTTGAATTAGAGGTGAGGAAAAAATTTAGAAACAGATAGTGGTTATGGGTCTACAACATGGTGAACATAATGTCACTGAATTAATGTAAAAATGATTGAAATGGCAGATGTTTTGTATGTATATTGTATCACACAAAAGGGAAAAATATGAGACTGAAGAATATGCTGTAATAATTGACATTCCTTGTCTGGGACTCCTTCTGCTTCCATTGTCTGGTGACTCTTTCCAGAAATGTGCTATGCATATGTACATGTATTTACACATTTTAACCCCAGACAGTATCACACATCTTCGTGGTTTACTTGCTTATATGTTAGCCATGAGGATTGCTGATCATAGGGAGTCATGTAACAAACTTTGTTGTGCTCTGCTCTTCTCACAAGTCTTCTCTTTCCAGGAACCATACGGAAGGAGCAGCTACTATCTGTAGCATGTTATTCTCACTCATGGCAGGGGACAGAAGCTCGGGGGCGGGGACAGGTATAAACCACAAAGACACATGTAAAGCTTCTTCATGGATAGTGTGTACTTCACATCTACCCACGTTCCATTGGTCAAAGCAAGTAACATGATCAAGCCCCAAATCAGCAGTTATTGGACATTTGAGAAGAGCTTCTAGTATAAAAGAAAGAAAAAACAAAACAGTAAACAATAACAGAAGCACAGGAACTTGGAAAAAACAAGGGTGGGAGGATTGGAGGTCAAGGAGAGAGGGATAGTGGATTACCTTTGAAGTCTGGGCATCAGAGTGATGCTAGACTTCACAGGAGAGTAGTGTAAGCTAAGCTAGGCTTTAATGAAGCCACTTCTTCAAAATTCTAGGTGAAACAGATTTTTAACTTACAGTTCTATGCTTAGTTAAACTATGAATTTAAGTGTGAGGTTATTTGGGTCATCTAGTCCTGCTATAACAGAAATACCACAAGTGGATTAGTGTAACAAAGAAAAGTTTATTCTCTCATAGTCCAGAGGTCTAAATAAATTCAGAGCACCAGCTGTAGGGGAAGACTTTTTCTTACTGTCAGCTCTGGAGGAAGGTCCTTGTGATGTATCAATCTTTTGCTGGTCTAGGAGCATCTCAGCATAGGTACCTCGGGTCCCATGGACATACTGTGCTCCCAGCTCTGCTTTCCTAGTGGTGTAAGGTGCCCATGTCTCATTGCTCTGTCCTCTCTTTTGCATCTCAAAAGAAATTGGCTTAAGATGGTATCCAATCTTGTAGACTTCATCAATGTAATTGCCAGAAATCTGTCTTATTACTGCCACTAATCCATCTTATTAAATTATAGTAATAGAATTTACAGCACAAAGGAAAATCCCATCAAATGACAAAATGGTGGACAGTCGCACTAGGATATGTTTTTGTGGGGACATAATTCAGTTCCTGACAGAGGGAGAAATAAATGTATTTTCAGATTTGTAAAGCAATAGAAAATGTAATTCTTAGTAAAAGATATGGGAGCAAGATAGTAAGAAGAGTGTAATGTCTGAAGTTGAAAAAGGAGGAAACAGCTATATTAGCAAGATATTTAGAAATGACAGAATTGAAACTGGTAGCGTGTAGGAGCAGGAGTTGGGCAGTAGGGTTGTACTGGGCAGAGGCCTGCTGCTTTTATTTATAAGCCTTACAGTATTTTGTGAGTTCTAAACTATGAACTCACTTTGATAGAAATAAAATACAGTCTAAAAAATACTCCCTATCATTACATCACTACATTTTGTGTCCACACTGAAGAGATTAGAAAATTGTAGCAAGAGAAATTAAAAAAACCCTTTCCATATATTCAAGAAGGTTATACCTCTGAAAACTTGAGTGAAAGTAGACTTGTCTTGGAATTAGAAAATATTTAGAACTGAACAGTGAAATTACCAAATATTAAGACTTACAGGGTATAGATGAAATGTTATTCATTAAGGATAGTTAAGAAAGACTGAAAATTAGCAAGCATCAAACTCTGAGTTGGGAAAAACAACAGATAATTTGGAGAAAACAAAGAAAGATTCAGTAACAGTAATTTAATGAAATATCAGGTGAAGAGAGAAGTAACAGTATTAAAAAATTAATTTTTTCAATGGTCCAAGAAGATATAAAAACCTAGCAAGTATAGAAAACAAAGATACTGTAGATTTAATTGTTCAACGGTAGGAAATATGGTGACATCGTTCATTAAATCAACAAATTAAAGATAATTATTTATCAAAAGAAGTCAGAATATATTTTCTGGAATTCGCTAGGTAAGACTACCTAAGAAGAACAGAAACTACCTAAAATACAGAGTATGTGTGTATGGACTGTGCACACATGTGTATTGTATATACTTTCTTAAAAATTTCATATGATTGTGGTAACTATGTAAGTAACAAAACATTTGCCTCAAGTATTTCTACAGTCTTCACATGTATAGTTTGGTGTATACATATATGTTTTTTAACTTAAATTTTATAGAACGCCTAATCTGTGCTAGGTACTGTTTTAAGTGCGTGGTAGGTAATAACTAAATCCTTTCAACAACCTTTTGAGATAGATTCTGTTGCCCCCACTTTATAGATAAACTGAGGTACAGGATAGCTTACGTAACTTGCACAAGGTCACACAGCTAGTAAGTGGAGGACTTGGGATTTGAACCCAGGTAGTTTAAAGAGTCTGCGCTTTTGACTGCCACATTATGCTGTCTTTTTTAAAAATTAAATACTGTTGAAATGCAGTATACATGGTTTGGAATTCAAAAGAAGCAATTGTGAAAATTTGTTTGCCGTGCAGCTCCTATCTTCATCTTTCAGCTCTCCTCCGTAGAAGCAATCAGTTTCCTATATATCCGTTTAGGATTCAGCCATGCTTTTGTAAGCATTTATGTGTAGGTATGCTCTTAAGAATGCATAAGGTAGCATGTTGTAAATAATACTCTGCACCTTTAGTTTTTCCCCTTAACTGTGTGTGTGTGTGTGTGTGTGTGTGTGTGTGTGTGTGTGTATGTGTATGAAGTCAAGTCATTTGTTATTAGTGTATAAAAAGCTATGTCATTCTTGGTAAGGGCTATTTACAGAGACAAGCTAAATAGTGTAGCCATTTCTAAGAAAAACAGGAAAAAGTTAGGAAATGTTATGATTATTAAAACACTATAATTAAACATAATTTTGGAAGTTTTTAGGTAGTAACCCTGGTGGTGTAGTGGTTAAGTGCTATGTCTGCTAACCAAAAGGTCGTCAGTTCAAATCTGCCAAGCACTCCTTGAAAACTATGGGGCAGTTCATCGAGTCGGAATCAACTTGACAACAGTGAGTTTGGTTTTCTGTGTAAATCATTATCATTAGAAAAGTATAGATGACTATACTGAATATTGGAAACCCTGGTGGCACAGTGGTTAAGTGTTGTGGCTGCTAACCAGAAGATTGGCAGTTTGAATCTACCAGGCACTCCTTGGAAACTCTGTGGGGCAATTCTGCTCTGTCCTGTAGGGTCACTGAGGATCCAAATGGGCTCCACGGCTGTGAGTCCAAATCGACTCAATGGCAGTGGGGTTTTTTTTGGTTTATGTTGAATATTTTTAAATACTCGATGGCACTTGACTGGCATTTGAAAATCTTTGAATTTCACATTTTCACAAGGTTCTTTGAGTCAAAGTTACACTGTCATTCTGTGCTTTAAGAGTGAAGTTATGATCTTTTCAAATGTTAGTAGACTGCAAGTGATCATCTGATAGTAAATATTGAACTTAGAAAGACTTTAGTAGCCTTTGGTGTTCAGCCTCATCAAACTCAACAATCATGCCAGCTGTTATATAGCTGAGTATTTCCTGCTCAAGTAATGGTTAAGTAATCATAATTATTATAAGGCTCAACACCCTCAGAATTGGTGATTAAATGCCCTGTAGAGAGTGGCATTTATATGAGGAAACACTAAACCAAAAAACCAAACCCATTGCCATTGAGTCAGTTCCGACTCGTGGTAACCCTATAGAACAGTAGAACTGCTCCATAGAATTTCCAAGGAGCACTTCGTGAATTCAAACTGCTGGACTTTTGTTTTAGCAGACGTAGCACTGAACCACTACACCACCAGGGTTTCCAGAGAAACCCTAGCAGGTATTAACATTTAAAGAGTGAAAAACAGGAGGATTATAAGAAATGGTGACACAAAAGCAAAGACCTTTTCTCCCTTCTCATAAATGAATTTGTCTTTCATTTTATAGTACTGAGTAGTCTCATTAAAATTCTTATTAAAAACATTTCAGTATCTAGGTTTACAACAAACATACTCTCCTAAGCTTTAACATTTAAGGGTTTTGTGGCGGTCCCAATTTTTTATTATTTGATTTGTGAAAGAGCTTGGTATGTGTTTTAAAAGGCTCACTACCTCAAATACATAAATATCACATACATTGGAATATTGAAATAAGGTATCTAATTTGAGGTGACAGTGTAAATTGTGTATGGGAACAGATACAGAATTAGACAATTTGGCAATAAAGTCTTCAACTTAGTGTAAATTTGATACGTGAAACTTGTTAAAAAATTTCCTGTCTCCTATTCCCCTGTAAGATTCTGCTATACTAATAATAGATACTTTGTAATCAGCATTGCATAATATGACACTGATCAAATTTCTTAATGATTTTTTTTTAAAAAAACTTTAACTTGTGTTTTGTTTGAATTTCAGGTAATAACTCTTCCTAATACTTTGCATTTTATTTAGTATTCCACTTTTTGGAAGTGGTCACTGTCAGTATCTTGTTATGATTTGATGACCTTGGAGATTTAAAACCGAGTAAAAGTGTAAGCAGCCTTTCTTATTTAGTTATGAGTTTTACACCCATTTTTATTCCAAATAGGAAAAGTTGTAAGTAGATTTATGATGGAATATGACTTAAAAGACATTTTACCAGTTGCACTTAAGGAATTGTAACACAAAATTCCATCATGTTCTTTAAAGGGAACTTTAAGCTTTTTAAAAAATAACCTGTTATACCTTCCTTATAAACTTTATTAATATGAATGCATTTGCTTTTTTAAAAAATCAGTGATTTTTTTAAGGGGAATGGAGAAAGCATCCTTTAGATCTATTTTTATTGCAGCAGAATTTTGCATAGTGTGAAATTTACATTTTTAAAGTGAAAAATCAATAGTGTTTAGAATGCATTTACCTTGTTGAGCAACTACCACATACATCTAGTTCCAAAACATAACTAATCTGTCTAGTTCTAAACATAACCCCAAAAGAAAACCCTATACTAGTTAAGCAGGTGCTACATATTCCCTTTCCCTACAGCCTTTCAGATTCTTTACTCTATTTATATTTAATGCTCCAGTAATCTATTACAGTTCCTTAAAAAATGTATATGCACTATCCCTTTCATGCATTCACAAATATCTGGTTTTTGTTGTTTTTTTTTTTTTTTTTTTTTTTTAAATAACAACCACAAGCTTCTGCTTATTCCACTGAGTTTGGTGTGATTTCTTTAAAAATTTGATACTTCCTTTGATGGTGACTTTGCTTCATAGGGCTGAAATCTTTTTACTTGCAGTTATTTTCAGAACCAATTTGAGGCACATAAGACAGTTAGTTTGATTATTTCTTAGATATACTTTGTTTTATAGTCACGCCATGTATTTAATTAGTTTCAGTGCTAAACTCTAGGCTCTGATATAAACAGACAGCTTAAAAGGATCAATTAGAAGTCAGCATTTTTGTATTTTTTTTGTGGCTTGATTTGTAAAATGTAGAGTGGGATTATTGACTTATAATAGATAACTCAATTTGGCCACTGTCCATTGATTTATTATAATCTTTTTTCAGTTATGAAAGAAAGTATATTCAGAAATAACCCATACTTTAATTATACCCACTTCTCACTTACTGACATGGTTAGATTCCAAAGACCAGGTTGTTGTACAAAAATGCAGAATGGCCATATCAGATCACAGAATAGCATAAGGAACAGTGTGTCCCTCTGGATCGTAGAAGTGGAAAGTTCCAAGTGGGTGCTGAATGTCCCACTGATTATGAAAGGGTAAATGCCAGTCGTATGTTGTTAGTGCACGAATTAGTTGGATAGTAGATTTTCTGCTATTGTCATAAATGTGTAATGGGATAAGGAGATAGATGAGTGAGCAATAGGTGTATAAGAATATAATGCATATGTAGGTTACATTTTAATTAGTAGTAATTTATTGATTAAAAGTATTTTGTTATGTTTCAAATGGTTGAGGGGTCTGCAAGAATTTGTTTTATGTGCCACTGATGATCAGATCTTTAATGAATTATGGGACCAGTATTGTATTTGAATTAGACAGTTTCTTAATGATAGAGGAATTGGCTACATTTCTTTTCCTGTGCATGAAACTGACTAAAAGACGTAAACATGTAATTGGCAGAAAGCATGAACTTTGGATTAGAATAGGCCTAAATTATTTTTTTATTTATTACTTGCTATTTACTAATGGTGTGACCTTGGGCAAGTTTTCAGCCTCAGTTTCCTCCTTTGGAAAAAAAGGAAGATAGTACTATCTTCAAGTGTACGAATACTTAAATAGCATTTTTAAAAAGCACCATGCAGAATAGCAAGTGCCAGGTTATTAATAATTATTTCTTTCCTATTTTCATCCTCATATAATGACAATTTGAGACAAAGTAAAGGTGAAGAATTTTCTAAACAGTTACTCTAACATGGCTATTACAAGGTTTAATTTAGGATTAGCCTGTCATTCAGTAAATACTATATTCTTTCCCATGCCAGAAGTATTTGAGAAAGGAAGAAATGATTTGAACATTGTAAATAGAATTTACAATGAATCTAATATAGTTTAATGTAGTATTTTAAGAACATATTTCAGTAACTTGCACTTAACATTTCCATAAAAGTGATTTTCATTTATCTTCAATCACAGGTACAGGAACCTTAAAGATAGATTTTGTTGGGGAGCTGAATGACAAAATGAAAGGTTTCTACAGAAGTAAATATACTACCCCTTCTGGAGAGGTGCGCTATGCTGCTGTCACACAGTTTGAGGTAGGTTTGGGTTATTTGTCTCTAAAATACTGTAATTATTGAATTAGACTTCATGACGAAAGCTGGGTTGTGGTTGGATGATTTTTATTTTATTTTTGGGGGTGATTGAGGGTAGATACCTTTAGCCATTATTACAGTCACAGTTATAGAATTTTTATTTTTTATTCTCCTAAGCTGTCTCTCTATAGAAAGGAGAGAATTAGGGTTACAGGTTGGGGAATAATTGTATGCAGTTGTTTGGACAAAATTTAATTACCTGAATTGCTTTCATACCGTGTACTGTGTAGGAATATAATCATTCTTAATGAAAATCATCCTCTTAGTATTTGACACCTGTGTGTTTTCCTGCTAAGTTAATAATGCTGGTATAGAGCGTTGCCTTGCTCCTTCATCATCTCCCCTTTGTCTTATTGTAGTACCTTTGCTTTTTTAATTTTTTATTTATGAAGTGTTTGCAAGTTATAAAACCTGTTTTATATCTAATACTAGTACTTTAAGGGTTGACTCTAATTGGATTTATTTCTGTAATTTTCAATATGGATAGCAGTTCCATATGGAAATAGCTGATGGCATCTATGCTTATATTTCTGCCCCTATCTTGTATTGTTTTTCACAGCTCTAAATTTTAGATCAGGTTTACTGCTTGATGTAGTAAGAGATTTTGTTTGCCTTCTGTTTTGCAACATTAGTTTGACTTGTATTTTTAAACGATCCTAGTGCTCATTTCTAGTCATTTTGAATACTGCTTCATTCTGGAATGACTGGCTGAAGTATGTCTCCAGATCAATTTTCATTTTATTGGTGATTGATTAGAGTGTCCCAAATATTTTTTTAAGGAAGGACACATGAATGATTTATTTCCTGAATCTACATATCTGAAAATCTTTCATTTAGTTTTATGCTTGATCAGTTTTACTGGGCATATAGATTTATTGATGGAATGAAAAAGGAATGGCCACTGACAGTTGAAAGCTGTCCTGGCACCCAAAACTAGTCCCTGTTATTTTCTTGTTGGGCACAATCAATCACACAGAATACCACCCTCAGAAGAACTTTCTCTTAGGGCCACAATAAAGTAAGACAAAACAAAGCCATTTCATATTAATTTTAAGCATAGATGAAAAACAAGGTCAGTGTGCCACTCGTGTAGTACCAGCATCCTGTTTCTCCAGTAGAGTGAGTAACTGCTTTACCAATTGGAGTTTGAGCAGCCTTTCTCAAGCCTGTCCTCCCTACAGATCTGATTTATTCAGACCCTGCAGTTGTAGAATGGCCCCTACTTTCAGAGAACACCCTCTAGAAAGTCTGCTTCTTTAGCTGTGCCCCAGATCACCCAAACAGAATCCAAATTGAATCCTTGGTTTCTTTCTTAATACTCTTCCTTAGATACTGCATGGTTCTCTATGATGTATGTTCTCCTGAAGGATAGTAAAGTTAACTTAAAATATTTTCCCTTTTTTTGTATAGCTATTTTTGAAGTGATTTTAGGCGTCTCATTTTGTTAACAAGGTAGTCACAGGCGAGAGTGCTTTTTCTCCCTTTGTAGGTTTTATATACATTCATACACACACACACACACACACACACACACACATCTATTTCCTCCTGATTGCTTGTAAAATTTTTTGTTTGACCTGGGAAGTTAAAATGTTTTACCAGGTGTTCACTCTTTATTAATTTGCTTGATACTTGGTGACCTCTTATTATTTTCAGATTCAGGTCTTTCTTTAATATGACAGTTTTTCTCCGTGACATCTTCACTGTGCTTTCTGTTCTGATCTGTTTTTCAGGAACATCAGTTAACAGTAGATTTATCTCTGATGTCTGTCTTATATACCTTTGATTGCTTTCATGACTTTGTCTTTTGAATATTTTAGAAACTTTTCAATCTTGTTTTCCATTTCTGTAGCATAGATGCATTTCTTTCCTGACCTACAGTTTTCTGTGGTGGTCTTTCTTTCCTTATGCTCTGCTTACTTTTCAGATGTCTTATTTGTTCTTTGAGAAGATTCATGATTTAGTTTCTTTGTGCACACAACCATCTAAAATTTTTTTCTTGTGGAAGACATTTTTCAAAAATAGGTGCTTCTCTACTGTGGCGTATTTCAATATCTCCTTTCATAGTGCAGAATCTTGTCGTTGGCCCCATTTTATGATTTCTGTTTACTCAAGTTTCTTTTATTGCTGGGAGCATTCAGCTTGAGTGATTAGATTTATTTTGCGTTAACAAACACTTTAATTTTTAAAGACTGTAGTCCCTTTAGGTAGATCTAATGGTGACAGTTTTATATTTGATCAAATTATCTATTAAATGACACAAAAATATCATTTAATGACCTGTTTGAATTAATAGAGAATCTTATCTTTATTCCCATTGCTGCTATTCCAGATAGAAGACAGAGCATGTTAAAGACTCTGAAAAAAATTATTTTTAAAATAAAGGCCAGGGAGACAACCTTTTGTATTTTCCCAGCTCTTAAAGTTTTGCAGTGTACTGTTGACCATTCTTTGCCCTGTTGTGCAACCATTATTGATGAAACATTTGTGTTGAATTTGAAATGTTGTAATATTTTATAAAAACAAAGATATGATTGTGTTTCTAACAATATAAATTAAAATCTTGAGTAGACTTGTTTTCTAGATAATTGATAGGTGTGGTGATGACGGCAAGCATTGTGTTTGTTTATTGTCAGTGTCAAACTTATTACCTGCCAGAGGGGAAGATACATATTTGAATAAGTAAAGGAATAAATGAGCAAATGATAGAAAGAGATGGCTGTTGCTTCAGGAAATAGCCTTCTAGGTTAATTTGGTAATATTCTTATATTTTTTTCTTAAGGCTACTGATGCTCGGAGGGCTTTTCCTTGCTGGGATGAGCCTGCCATCAAAGCAACTTTTGATATTTCATTGGTTGTTCCTAAAGACAGAGTAGCTTTATCAAACATGGTATGTATGTGTTTGTAAGTATATTTAAAATTTCAATTCACTTTCAGCATGTTTAGTTTTCTAATGAGAAGAACATGAAACTAGCTAGAACAGTGCTTGGTACATAATAGAAGCATAAATGTTAAGTTTTCTTTGTTTCTAGTCATCCTTATTTTTCTTTTTTCTTAATTACCTTATTTAGTAGGTGCTTTAGTTATCTAGTGCTGTCACAGAAATACCACAAGTGGATGGCTTTAACAAGTGGGAATTTAAACGGGAATTTATTATCTCACAGTTTAGGAGGCTCTAGAAGTCAGGATTTGGGGTGCCAGATCTTAGGGAAGGGTTTTTCTCTCTCTCTCACAGCTCCAGTGGAAGGTCCTTATTATCGGTCCTTCCCAGGTCTAGGAGTTTCTCAGCACAGGAACCCGGGGTGCAAAGGATGCCCTCTGGTCCTAGCTGTATGCTCTTGGTGGTAGGAGGTTCCTCTCCTCTCTGGTCATGTTTATATCTCAGCAGACATTGACTCAAAATAAAATCTAATCCTGTAGATTGAGTCTTGCTTCATTAACTGTTCCTTGATAGCAGTGGGTATTTATTTGATCCTGTGTCATTAACCTCACAGTAGGATTTACAGCACATAGGAGAATCCTGTCAGGTCACAAAATGGTGCTCAACCACACAATACGGAGTATCATGGCCTAGCCAAGTTGACACACATTTTTAAGAGACTCAATTCAGTCCATAACAGTAGGTCTATCTACTTTTATTTTGGAGATCTAAATAAGTGGTGAGTTTAATAAATTACTATCTGGAAGAAAAAGATCTGTCTGTCTTATTAAATGCCAAAAGACATAGACATGTAATGAGGTGTATTTAGATTGTTGGAATAAGCTCTTTTAACCCATGTCAGTGATCTCAGTAGTAAACAGTCACCACTTAAAGTGTGTTCTCTAGAACTGCCTTGTTTATGAGATAGAATAGCCTATAATATGACTGGGAAATTTGAAAAAGCTGACTATACCCTAAAATAAATGGCTTTTGCCCTCCTTTATGGGTGGAGAGAATTCCGTGGGTAGAATGTCATTCTAGTCTCCAATATTCTCAGAGAGGAGGATAATGTATTAAACTGGAATATTCCTTTGTACTTCAGAGTGAATGAATTTATCAGGTCTGTTCTTGAGCTAGTCTTCCTTAGAAGAAGAAACAAAAGAGAGCTTTAGGAAACCAAACTAAGAACTTAAATGAGGAAAAGATGAAGAACACCAAAGGAAAATTAAGAATTCTAAATGTAGAGTAGAGTTCCTGGGAGGTGCAGATTGTTACTGTGCTCGGCTGTTAACTGAGAGGTTGGGGTTTGTCGTCAACTCAGAAGTGAAGACCTGGCAACTTACTTCCAAAAAATCAGCCTGTGGAGCGGAGTTTTACTGTAATGCATGTGGAGGCCAAATTGGCTTAAAGGCAACTTTTTTTTGTTTTTTTAAAAAAATGGTAAAAGTAAAGTGATGGTTTCTTCATAGGCTTGCGTAAAGCCAACCTTGTTACAGAGAATGCTCTAGATCTAGAAATCTGTTCTCTTCGAAACAGTGCATTCCACAGATTTATTTTTAGTAATGATTGTCTCCTGTCCTTATTTCACTTACAAAGTTTTAAGATCTCACTTAAAACACCCTGCTACTTGCTCCTGTTGCCATCAAGTTGATTCTAACAAATCTAGGATAGTAGACTTGCCTCATAGGGTTTTTAAGGAGCAGCTGATGGATTTGAACTGACAAGCTTTATGGTTAGCAGCTGTAGCTCTTAATCGTTGTGCCACCTGAGTCCCTGGCATGTAACAGGCATTTAAGAGAAGTTGATTCATTTTTTTTTAAGTTTCTGGTAGGTTTAACACTTTAACATCCAACTTCTTATAGTGTGCTTTATCAGATAATTTTCCTTCTTAAAAGGAAAGATCTTGACAGTATGAAAACACTGAATGAATTGGGATAGAGAAAGAAGGAGGCAGTGGTAGAAACAGAGGATTGGCAGTCAAGCCTACTATTTTTTGGTTAGTGCTTATTCTAAGGTATTTAATATAACTCTGTTTGAATTTTTTTTTCTTTTCTAAGAATGTAATTGACCGAAAACCATACCCTGATGATGAAAATTTAGTGGAAGTGAAGTTTGCCCGAACACCTGTCATGTCTACGTATCTGGTGGCATTTGTTGTGGGTGAATATGACTTTGTAGAAACAAGGTCAAAAGATGGTGTGTGTGTCCGTGTTTACACCCCTGTTGGCAAAGCAGAGCAAGGAAAGTTTGCGTTAGAGGTAAATGTACTTGAAGAGGATTGTTCCAACAGTCCGTAACTCCAGGTTGGGGAATTTACATTTCTGATCAATTATTATAATTTAATCTGAAATTTGTTCTGTTTATTTGGTTTTGTTTTTAATAGAATTTTGGGAATACTAACCTTGGTGTTCTGTTAACCTTTTACAAGATAATGATTAAAAGAATGAGTGGAATTTATTTATCCAGGGGATGGATGGGAAACAATGTATTCTTCACACCAAGTTAGCAAATATATAAAGTTGGGCTAGTATATACAAAACCTGGGGCTAATGTGATCTTGGAGATAGACTTTTGGGGATTAGTTTTTAGTAACTTGGCCGGCAACAGGATTCCTTTGTGGATTTCTATGTGAATTACAATACAATGTTTATCAGATGGTACTTCTGTTTATACTTCTATAGGTTGCTGCTAAAACCCTGCCTTTTTATAAGGACTATTTCAGTGTTCCTTATCCTCTACCTAAAATTGATCTCATTGCTATTGCAGACTTTGCAGCTGGTAAAGTAAATTTCATTTTCTTGCTGAATTATAATAGCTTTTCTTGAATTTTATGATTTTGAGGAATAAGTATGTATATATCAATAAATGTTTGTATTTATTTTGTGAAGGTGCCATGGAGAACTGGGGCCTTGTTACATATAGGTATGTTAATGATGTGTTATTCAACTTATCTTTTCAATCTCTGATTTCAAAAGGGCTTCCCTCCTGATCACCGTTGAGTAGCTTCTACTTTATGATCTGTTGTAAATTTTCCTTTTCTGTGTACATTTCAGGAATGCAGATGGACCCCCTCTGGTGCTACTATCTCAGGGTATAAGATTTTAAAATGAGCATCTGGCCTCAGTAGCATTTGTAGATATGTTCCTGGCTGTGTTTAATTTTGATGTCTTCTCTTTCTTGCAGTAGTTTCATAGCTATTTATCCAGCTTGAAGAACTCTCCCTAATTTCACATGATCTAGCCAAGTTTTTCATGTCTGTCACCACAATATAAACATGTGGGTTGTGTACTTTTTAAAGCAGGATCTATAAACAAGTTTTTGCCTTCCACTTTCAGTTGCCTTTTTAGATGAGTTAAGTTTTGAACAGCTTGCTTAATGTCCTTTTTGGGATTATGGACTGCATCTCCCGTTTTCTTTCCCTGTTCCCCTTTTAGTGGAAAGGCTGTGTTCTCTGTCTAATCCTTTAGACAAAACTTTTCTAAAAATTCAGGCTTCTTTCCTATCAGTAAACTGATAAACTTCGGTCACATCTTTAATGTTATGTAGTATGAATTTTATTGGGGTAGTCTAATCTTCCTGGAACTTTTTCTATTCTGTAAAATCTGAGGAAATGTTTTCTTGACATTGCTGAAGCCTAACTTGATTATCTTGTTTACTGTTTTGAATCTCCCTCACTTGTGCATGCTGGGTTTTGTTGCAGTAGTTTTACTTTACTGTTTAAAAATTTTCTCTTTTTTTTTTGTAAACACAGGGAGACTGCATTGCTTATTGATCCAAAAAACTCGTGTTCCTCATCACGCCAGTGGGTTGCTCTGGTTGTGGGACATGAACTCGCCCATCAATGGTTTGGAAATCTTGTTACTATGGTATTTAATATTTTTAAGTGCTCAAATATATTTATCTTCATTCTGTAGCACGTTGTTTTGGCTACATAATATTCCAGGTTTAGCTGGAATGTTGTGCTAAAAGCAATTGGGTAATAGAAAAAATTATTTTAATAAGGTCTAATTTGGAAAATGTTTGTCAGAATCTCTGTTTTGATAGAGAGCATGTAGACAGTCTTCATTTCACAGGAAGTACTCTTCTAAGCTGACCTAGAATTTGTTTGCAAATAAGGAAAATAAGTCAAGATACTAATTAGAGTCAGAGAAACACATTTGCTCTGAGAAATGATTGAATTCATATAGTAAGATTCAAAGTTAACTGTAGTTTTCCTACTCGTGTTTATTACGTAGTTCGCTAGCTGGAAAGTAACCTGATAAATTGATCTTTGATTAGGTTAGAATGGTTTTTTAAAAAACAGCAAAACCTGCTACCATCAATTAGATTCCTGTAGAATTGCCCTGTAGGGTTTCCAAAAAACAGCTGATAAATTCAGACTACTGACCTTTTGGTTAGCAACCAAGCACTTAACCACTGTACCACTAAACCAACCAACCAACCAACCAAAAACCCACTGCCATCAAGTCATTTCTGACTCATGAGAACCCTATAGGTCGGAGGAAAATTGCTTTATAGAGTTTCGAAGAAGTACCTGGCAGATTTGAACTGCTTCCTCTTTTTAGCAGACATAGCACTTAACCACCATGCCACTGTGCCACTAGGGCTCCAAAGTGCTCTTAGGAGTTAGTTTTTTCATTGCCTAAAATGTTAAATTGCATTTGGATAGAAATAAAAGCAAAGAAACTGCAGAACACCTGTAAGGTGTATTAAAAATTCAGTTATATCATTTGAAACCTTTGTTTATTAAAATGTTTGAAGTGAATGTATTCTGCCCTTCAGTTGTGTCCTTTTAGTTTAAATAAGTACTGTCTGTGGAAGCCAATAGTGTTGGAGCTTGAGAGCACTGGGCTTAACAAATGAAAGAACTGGAACTTTTGGAGCCAGCTAAATTATTTAGCAGCATTTTAGGCCTCCAAGAACAAAACCCAACTTGGATACTGGTTAAGTCCATGTGTCACAGAAATAAAGAAAGGAAGACATTTGCCAGCATCTGAAAGAATTTCTAAGTAAACCCTTTGCTTTTGCTTTGGATACTTAGGGGTACAAAATTTTCCCTTTCTCCTAATGCAGCAAGTTTGCTACTTCCTACCAAGTGGTTTTTAATCAACTTTGAGAAAACTTTTTTTTTTAATAATGTTGTTTTGAAAACACCAGCAATAAATTTTAGTAGGTGAAATACGCATTCTCATGTTGCCTTTGAATGATCTTTTACTGAATTTGGGTAACTAATCTAGTAGTTAAAGCGCTTGGCTGCTAAAAGTTGGCAGTTCAGACCCACCCAGTGGCTCTGCAGGAGAGCCTTGATGATCTGCTTCTGTCAAGATTTTAGCCTGAAAAACCATGTGGGCAATCCTTTGTCACATGGAATTGTTATGAGTTGGAAATTGACATGATGTCACCCAACAATAATAACAGCATTCCAGCTATTAGATGCCAGTTTCATAAGCTGAAATTCCAAGGGCTTACAGATAGGCTGAGTTTAGCGTTGTACCATCTTGTCTTTGTGGAGGCTACTAGGTAAACAGCATAAAGCACTTAGCATATTGAAAATACTTACTCTTTGCAGAATTTTATAAAGCCCTTTTGCTTATACTTTAGCGTCTGTCTTGCATTCATATATTGCTTTCTTTTCATAAGAGATTTAATGAGTTTTAATGAAAATTAGATTGCGATCTCTCTTTTTAAAAAGTTGATTTTTGTCTGTAACCCAGTATAATCTTTGTCCATGCTACTCACTAAATTCTTATTAACAGTTGAGAAGTTTAGTACTCCATAACTGTTTGAACACTGTTCCTTGCTGAACTGCGTACTACCACAATTCTGTTAATTTCACATAGTTCTTATATCAACAATATAACTTTTTTGTTTTTCTAGAAAGTTCAACACATCAGTCAACAATGGCTTTTCCCAGTCGTTATGACTTGGCCCTGTTTTCTTTAAATTTTATGTGACGATGTTTTCCATCTCCTCTCTTGCCTACATGTGTTCATTTTCTTACCCTTTTCCATATACCAGTTTATTTTTTGTGCTCTCCTGTCCTCTATTATTTCTGCCTTTGATAGTAAGAAGTTACACTAGCTATGTTTTGATAATGTCCCTCAGGCGTAATTCTATTAGTTGGCCTTTCTTGACATCTGTTTTTAAGCTTTTTTTTTCCCCCCAGAGATGTGAGTTATTTACTAAATGTTTTGAATTGAATTTTAACTCACTAATTTGTTAGGTTTGGAGTACAGTAGAAGGAACGTGAGTTTTTGAAACTAGTAGAATGATAAGCTTTTGTTTACGTATTTCTGTCTTTTGTTTTTAGGAATGGTGGACTCATCTTTGGTTAAATGAAGGCTTTGCTTCCTGGATTGAATATCTGTGTGTAGACCACTGCTTCCCAGAGTATGATATCTGGACTCAGTTTGTTTCTGCTGATTACACGCGTGCCCAGGAGCTTGATGCCTTGGATAATAGCCATCCTATTGAAGTGAGCCATACTTAGCTACAGTTGATCTTTGAGTGGTCTCATTTTCAATGAAATAAGTAATTTGTTATAGAGATACTCAGAGCTCTGGAAAGAAGAAAAAAATTACATAGATGATTTTACTTTATTTTACCTTACCTTACTTTTGTAGTTCATATTTCCCATCTTGAAAATCTAACAATACTACATTCTAATTAATGTTTCTTTTTTAAGATAGATTAAGATATTGTGAAGATTTGGTCTTTGTGTAGGCAAGCACTATGTTCCTATAAGTGTTTACTGAGTACTTTTTTTATTGAGTAGCAGCATGTGGGTTAAGTGCCCTGGTTGCTAATCAAAAGGTGGGCGGTTCAAATCCATGAGGCACTTCTTGGAAATTCTGTGAGGCAGTTCTACTCTGTCCTTTAGGGTCTGTAAGAGTCAGAATCAACTTGAAGGCAGTGGGTGTGGATTATTATTATTTTGGTTTATGGAAAAATCAGTAATAGGTTTAGAGGGACTCCAATTTCATTGTTTAGGAAAGTTTTGAACATACTCTTTTATAGTTGTCATTGAATTTGTTGTGTGAATTTGAATTCTCTTGACTTGGCCTCTCCTTAATTTAGCTAATATATATAAACCGTGCATCCCAAGAACTAGAGTAATCCTATTTGACATTTTTAACAAGGTCTTATATAATTGTAAACCAGTACAATTAGTCCAAGAAATCAAATATTTTTTTGTGTCTCTCTGCCTTTCTCCCCTTGAGGATAAATAGATCCATAATGACTTGTCTCTCGGCAGAGGTGAGCCCGGACTGGAACCTGGGCCTTAAGAGATGATATGGCTGCTCGTGTTACTATGTATTCCATTTTACTAGAATTAGTTAATACATTTTTTTTGAGTGTAGTATCTGTGCATTCTAGTTTGTAATTATGTAGTAATTGTATGTTATGAGTGAGCTAAAGGCAGAAAAGTTTCTTACGAGCTAGAAGGGTATTCCTAGAAAGCTTTTTATGTAATTCAGTGTTACAGGCTATCTGCTTCCTGTCATAACCCTGAATCACACTGTCTGCCAGGTCAGTGTGGGCCATCCATCTGAGGTTGATGAGATATTTGATGCAATATCATATAGCAAAGGTGCATCTGTCATCCGGATGCTGCATGATTACATTGGGGATAAGGTAAGAAAGCCCATTTAAAAAATCATTCTTTTATGGTAAAATTATGGAGTTTTATACTATTTGATTCTAACTGGAATAAGTTCCTAGATAATTTTTCTAGACTCTAGAAGGACATCTGCATGCTCTGGCTTATCTTCTTTTTGTGTTGACCCTAATGGTTTCTTAGATGAATAATGTGCAGGTTTGTTTGGGAGTTGGGGATGGGTGGTGGTATAAAATTTTAAAGCAATCGTATAATGCAAAGATGCATTCTTAAAGATAGTAGGCATCAGATGGGAGTTATTTACTTTTGTGCTATCCTTTAGAGGAAGGTTTAAAGAGCAAACAGGTTTTCATTAAACAGTTAACATACATACTGTTTTGTGACATTGGTTGCCAACCCTGCTACACATCAACACTCTCCCCTTCTCGACCTTGGGTTCCATGTTACCAACATTCCTATCCACTCCTGCCTTGTCCTTTCTCCTGAGCTGGTTGTGACTGTTTAGCCTTGTTTTGTTTTATGGACCTGTCTCATCTTTGGCTGAAAATATGTTTGTAAGTACATCTGACATTCAAGTAATTTGAAGAAGTTTGCTTTTGAGTACTAATATGCACATGTATTATATAAATTCTGAGAATCTGATTCTCCTGGATTTAAAAAATTGTGTTTTCTCAGGACTTCAAGAAAGGAATGAACATGTACTTAACGAAGTTCCAGCAAAAGAATGCTGCCACAGGTAATATTTAAATAGTTTGATATAGGAAGGAAAAGATTTAAAAAAGTATTGACAGTCTATCCAGAATGGGACATTTTCACTTTGTTCTAAATGTGTAACTTTCAGTGTGATAGATAGGAAATAAAGTTGACTTACTTGAAGCCATGTAGCAAGTCT
Organism: Heterohyrax brucei; assembly: GCA_028571685.1. Lineage (NCBI taxonomy): Eukaryota > Metazoa > Chordata > Mammalia > Hyracoidea > Procaviidae > Heterohyrax > Heterohyrax brucei. The sequence goes on from CM053149.1 coordinate 105,236,353, forward strand.
CTGGATCCATGCAGTCAGGACTCATTCTCCCTTTGGTCATTCTCCAATGTCCTACTCTTCATAGAGCTCAGTAGTTTGCCATTTAAAAAGTCTGAGAAAGTTTTGTTCACCTTCCAGAGCTTGCCCTTTTTGGTGATTGGCTGGTTTCACTGTCCAGAATTGGTCATTTAAAATAGCTGCAAATTAACCGTTTTTAGGAATGAACTCAGAACAACAGAGTTTCAGTATGGTAAAGTCTTAACATTTTTAATGTATGGTGGTCTATAATTGATGGGTATCAGAATCAATAGAGAAAAATGTATCAGAGTTACTTAATGATGAAAAGAGCTTGGTTTGGAATCTTGAGTTCTTCAGTGGACAAAAATATTGCAGAAGGTGGAGGTTTGTGGTAGCTGTTGTCTAATAGCAGGACAGAGGTTCAGAGAGGCCTGAGCACAAGCTGTTCCTGAGGTTAGTGGCCTTTGAATTAAAGTACAGTGTTTGCTCCTTTGTTTGAGCCAGCATATAAGCTTGACTGCTCCGCACACTTCCATCTGTAAACTCATTCCCCCATAAATTTCCTTTAGTTTGTGAAATGGAAATCTGTCCTTTACCTTAAAGCAGAGGTAGTGAAAATCTAGTTTTGCCAGTTTTGTAAGTCTTCTATGTATGTGTTTTTGGGAAAGTCTGTGCTTCTTAAGCTGAAATGTGTATGTGTAGTCACCTGGAGTCTGTTAAAATGTTTCTGATTTGGTAGGTCTAGGATGGCACTTGAAAGCCTGTATTTCTTACAGGCTTCTGGGTAAAGCCAGTGTTGCTGGTTCGTGGTCCATATTTTGAATAGCAAGGTCTACCATTTAATGTTTTTATTTTTTGTGAAAGACAGTTGGCAGTTCATCCACATTTTAATTACCATCCACGGTTTTCATTCTCTGGCAACAGCAGCTTCTGTGTCCTCTGTCTGTCCTCACTGCCCTGACCCCAGGTCCTACCTTCCGGTCCTGCCTTCTAGATTCCTCCCCTGGAGTCAGCAGTGGCCTCACTGCTGCTTGTCTTGTCCCTGCTACATGCCTTGTCCCTCTCCTGTCACTTGTCCCTCTTACATTGAAGTTACAGTTACCTTTCTCTAAGTGAAGGTTTCACTACCACCTGACTAATTGAAAATACTTGAGGTGACCCATTCCTTTTAAGATCGAGTCTGCTTGTGCTTCTTCATAAGACTTAGTAAGCCTCAGACAGCTCAGCCGTGACTGCTTTCCTGGCCTCATCCCTGTTACTCCTACATCTGCACCCTCTGTTCTTCCTCCTTGAACATATTACTGTTATTGATCATTTCTGTTATTTCTATACTTTACTGTTTATACACAGACCATTTACTCTGCTACCTGGAGTGCTTTTTTTCTCCTTTTCTTTCTGGTAAACAGCTCATCTTCAAGATACAGACCAAAAGTTGTCTCTTGTGAAGCTTTTATTTTCTTTGAATTTTTCTTTAAGTGCTTTGCCTCTTCGTGTGCCACCATTCTTCGTGTTTGTTAGATGCTTTATTTTGTCATTACATTGTATTATAGTGCTGTTTTGCCTTACTTACCACAAGCAATGTTTGACTATAGATTTACTTCAGCCTCATTAGTATTAAGCATTTTTCAACTTTTGTTAATTGAATTGGTGTAAATTCCTTTCAGTTTGCGAATGATTCGTTGGTGACAATAGACATATTTCAATTTCTTTTTTTTTTTTAGCCATCTGCTTGTCTTTTGTCTATTGTAATTTGTGATGTGTTTTATGAATTGGCAGTTCATAATATTTTAATGTGTAAGACTAATTTTTTTTATTTTTTTATTTCAACCACTCTGTAAAATAGGTAGTATTAGCGTGCCCATTTGTTTTTTCAATAGTGATTAAGTGAAAGTACACAATCCAAATCAATTCCACATGCCCACCTATCTGCAGCTCCATCTGCTCTCCTCATTCTGACAGTACATTCCTTCTTTTCCCTCTATACTTCTAGTATCCTCATAATGAGCACTTGTCCCCTCCTCTCCAGTCTAGAAAGAAACCAATAGGACAGCCTACCATAAATGTATAAAACCATGAGGTACACACACCATATGGTCACACTTTGCCCCTGAGTCCAGACCATTCTTGTCTGAAGAGTTGACCTCAGGACTGATTTCCAGTCAGGGCCAGCAGCATGTCTAGGGGCCATGTTCCCAGGGAACCCTCTAGGCTATTGGACCATCAGTTCTGATCTCTTAGTAGAGTTCTTGAACTGCACCCCTCTTTCTCTTGTGCTGTCTCAGGGACTTCATATTGTATACCCCCATCAATGCTGCCTTTGGTGGTAGCTGAGCACCATCTGGTTTCTCTGGTCTGATGTTGATACAGTAAATAGAGTTTACTTAATGGGGCAGTGGAGTAAACAACCCTTTGTTGTTGCCTAAACCTGGAGGACCCAAAGAAGCGGTCAGCACTGACAGATGGCTAAAGTAACAAGCATTAAATCAAATTTCTGGTTTGTTTAGGAAAATAAAAATGTTAACATCTTAGATTTTCATTGTGTTTGTCTTCTAGAGGATCTCTGGGAAAGTTTGGAAAATGCTAGTGGTAAACCCATAGCTGCTGTTATGAGTACCTGGACCAAACAAATGGGATTCCCCCTCATTTATGTGGAATCAGAACAGGTACATTCATAAAAAGTCTTTCATATTGTATTAAATGAAATTCAGTACAGTTTTATTAAGTTTCTTTACACATTTTAGGTGATGTTGAAGCCAACCCTTTTACTCTGTGTCAGTGACTTCTTATCTCTGTACTAAATTGTTTGCTCCCTGTGTCATTACAATTGTACATGCTGTAGCAGTAGACAAAATCTTGTCTGCTGTTACTGTTTCCAAGGAAAAGGTGTAAACTTGTTGATGTAATTCTGAAATCCCCAAGCAGGGCTTGCTTTAGAAATGCAAAGTTGGTTTAATAGTAAAAAATGGTCAGTGTGTCAGAATCAACTCAGTATCAACTGGTGTGATTGTTGGTTTATTCATAATCATCACATTAACAAAATAGAAAAAAAACATGATTATCTCAGTAGGTGTAGAAAAGGCATTTGGTTAAATCTGACATCCATTTAGAATGTAATTGTGTAAAACTTTTTTTTAATGTTAGTTGGGAAGTAGTGTGATTTTTATGAGAATTGCATTCTTTTTAGTTGAACTGTTATTTGAATTGATCAAGTACTACAAAGTAAGTCATCTTGCAACAGGACTGAGACTTAGGAATCTATCTTTAATGCATGTCAGAAAGTTTGTCTTAATTCACTTTTATGTTATGAAACCAAGATGTTGTTGCTCTTGAATTTCTTTCCCATGGTTTCATGAGCTGCATGGGGAGGTAACTGACAGTCATTTTGAGGGAGGAGGATTCATAGCCCTTTTTTTGGTGCGTGTGTTTGTTCTCATGGTCCTGCATTATCTGTAAGGCTGTGTTTTACAGTTCCTCAATGGCAATCCAAAGTAACAGATCACAATAAGATAACAGAATGCTTCCAAAAGGGACTCAGATTTACATGAGACATTGTAATGCATAAGCTTATGGGATACTCATCCAGAACCACATGTAAACCATAAATGTTTGACTTTTTTTATAAAGTGTACACATTGGGAGACCTTTTAGGTTGACTGCAAGTATTTGAGAAGGCACTTAGGAACTGCAATTGATCATGTCTGGCAGAAAGAAATACCTGTAAGTTTAGTGGCACACCATTGTCAACATTCTGTTTCTCTCTGGTTTTCCTTCTCTGCTTTAAACTAGTCTACCACAGGAGATAACTGATGGAACTTGCCCTCAGCCCTCCATATAGATGAGTAGTTGTCTTTACCTGCCTGTTCTAAGAATAACGGCACACCAAGATGATTGATTGTACCTTTCACCCTTTAGAATGCCATTCCCTCAAAAACTGTCAACACCTCAAAATTATTAAACTATGTAATTATTACACATAAAGGAGACTGTTAGGCCAGTATTTTTTGTTCAGGTGAAGCACAGTGTAAGAGTGTAAGAAGTTTATCTGTTGGAACGGAGAACATTAATACCTCACTTTCTTCCAGCACTATTGAGACTCAATTAACTGTTTCACCCAGCTATTTCAAGATTTCATTTCATTGTTTGCAAACATAGCTATCTCATCCACCCTTTTATGTTTCGATGGGAATCTAGCCTGTGGTTCTTAATTCCTTGAAGAATAGAAAAGCTGTGTGGCGTGTGGTATTTTGATTATGATCTGTTTCTCACTTTACATTCCCTAACTGCAAACATTTTAGCCTTAATTCTGAATCAGTTTAAAAGTTAGCTTTTAGCTTTTTGAGGAACATCTGTGTGATACATAACTGATCTGTGGTGTACTGTTAGGTTCCCTAGTAGCTGTTTCAAGCCACTGTGTCCCAACTCAGATTTTACTGTAGCGGTTCAATCCTGTCTCTTATCGTTACTTTATATCCCTGAAGGTCATTGGCTCAGTTTTACATTTGATTTAAGTGATAATAAATCTGTTATACCTTGTGTTATTTTAAATCTTCTAGTACATAACAAATGATAAAGAACTGCATATTGTTGAAGCTTTTTTTACAACGTGTCATTGTTCCTTCTAACTTTGGTTTTGTAACTTTTTACTTCCACTTATTGTGTGTGTGTGTTTCACTACAAAGGTCATACTCTGACAAGGTTTGTGCTTTCTTTCATATTTGATCCTCCTGAAATTGGATTCTGAAATATTGAATCCACGTGGTAATCTAATATTGCCATTTTTTGAAACTGAAAGAGATGAATTGTTGTCTATAAAGATTAAAATAAATTTTATGATGTTGTTTATTATTGACTTTTCCTTTGAAAACTTTAATTCCTTAAAGCTTTTAGAAATCTTCTGTCATCTCAGTGTCAGCTTTTGGTACATCTCCTCTAAGGAGCTGTATTGCATAGAACCTGACCTTTTATTCAAAGCGTTGTCATTTTAAAGGCTGAATGAGACAGTGACGTATCTCCCATTCTGTAGCCTTGTCTTCATCACAAATGCATTCTGTGCACCCATGAGGCACTGGACTGAAATGGCAAGGGAAAGCCTACTTTGTCACAGAAGTGTTGCACTCTACCCCCTCAAAAAAAAAAAAAAGATTAACACTACTAAAACTTTTATTTTGCTTCTTTAGGTAGAAGATGACAGAGTATTGAGGTTGTCCCAAAGGAAGTTTTGTGCCAGTGGACCGTATGTTGGTAAGCCAGTGGCTCTAAGTGGGAGCTGATCAATGAATGTGAATGAATCTGGATTACATGCCAGTAATGTTCCAACTAATAGGAAATAATTACCCTTTTTTTTGTACTTTCAGTAGAATTAAATAAAAACAAGGAAATAATACAATAAAAATGAAATCTAGGAAATCAAAAGAAGTGATTCATAAAACCTGTTTTTAGTGTTTTATCACATTCTTATGTTTTTGAAATTCCTTCTCTCCCTGTGTTACTGGTGGCTATAAGGAGTGAAGAGGAATAGGAGTACCTGGAAAGTGATACCTTGATGCCTCCAGTCTTAATCCCTGAGAGAACTTACTTTGTGTTTGTGGCTATTTTTTTCCCTAAATTCTTAGATATAGTAAGTAAGTAAATCCAGCCCAGTGATTATTTAGATTTATTATATAGCAGTCATTGTGCTAAGCACCTGTAACTGGCCCTTATTTTATTATAGTCTCACCAACCGTATAAGGTAGGTGATATTATTTCCATTTTACAGATGAGGGAGCTAAGGCACAGTTAGGGTAGTTAAATTGCCTGAGGTTGCCTACCTAACTAGTTAAAAGTATAAGAATTCAAAAAAAGTACTCTCAGTTCAAGAGTTTGAGCTCTTAACTACCACTATATGTACTCTGCTTTTTCAAATATTTCTGCATGTCATTAGGCTGTTTTACCTAGGAAATTAATTAAAATGAAAAATCAGCAGGTACTTTTCTATACCTTTCTCACTTCTTTTAAAATAGTAGTTCTCATCAGAAACCCATTGCCACTGAGTCAATTCAGACTCATAGTGACCCTGTAGTACAGAGTAGAACTGCCTTGTAGAGTTTCCAAGGAACAATTGATGGATTCAAATTGCTGGCCTTTTTGTTAGCAGCTGTGGCACGTAACCACGGTGCTGCCAGGGTTACCTTAAGCCTTTTCATGTTTTACCACCAAAATGTGATGCACTTTATTGGATTCAAGAGCTATAGCTTTCCAGTCCATAACCTCCCTTAGTACTGAGAATTACTCTTGTAATACATATATAAAATAAAATAAAATAAATGACAAGTCAGATGACAGATTTTTTTGCCCAGACAAATCTCTAAGTGTCACACTGGCCATTTCTGCCTCATACTTATAATCTACATTGTAGGATTGATGTGTTGTACAGATTTTCTTAATGCTCTGTGGCCAATATAAGCATCTTTAAAACCTGAAGTGTTTAAGTGTCAAGAGGAGATTTTAATTCTGGTTTAGCCTAGTAGCATAAAACTGCCTGACTTATAAAACACCTCCGTTAATGTTTTAAACAGGGATTCTTTTTTGTTTGACATCTTAATGTAAAGTCTGCTTTGCTATCTGTCATCTAAGACAATATATGTGTCCTATAAAGCTTTGGTATTTAGATATGACTCCTCATTGTTGGAATCCAGAAGCTCCTGGGATTATCAGTAATCACAACAACAAAATTCAACCCTCCGGTTGTTCATGGGTGTATATACACACCGGGTCACCATGAGGCAGAATCCACTCAGTAGTCACTAACAATAACCTAAACCTGTTAAGGACTGTCCTGTAGTTTTTTGGTTCACCTTCTCAAAATTTCTTTTAACCATGAATTACTGCCATTTCTATTGATCTATAAAAAGAAAAATGATTAAGTTAAAATTATTACATTTGTGATTCTATAAATAAGTAAACTGTTACCCTTTTTTGAGACTTGAGTGATTTTGTTAGTAAATTATCTCCTATGCACTAGTATTATCCACGTTACCTGGAACAATTAATTTATCACTGAAAATGAGCCTTTGACTTAGCAGTTAAACTCAAGCCCACGATCAGGATAACACCAGTCCTCTCTCTTTACCTTACTTTCCATTTCTTCCCATGTGAAATTCTTTTCCAAATTTTCTATTTGTTCTTCTCTTGCTTAAGGAGAAGACTGTCCCCAATGGATGGTTCCTATCACAATTTCTACTAGTGAAGATCCCAGCCACGCCAAACTAAAAATTCTAATGGACAAACCAGAGATGAATGTGGTTTTGAAAAATGTCAAACCAGACCAGTGGGTAAAGGTGAGTTCTAGAAGTAGCGTGGCCATTTTTATCTTACCTAAAATGATTTACTTCTCTTACTTCCTTTAAGCATCCTATGATTTGCCTCTAAATTCTACTGCTTCAGTTTAGACTAGGCATGAAAAAGCAAATTTTTTTTTTCCTGAACTTTGCAGTGTGAAATCTAGGGCCAATTTCCAAATAGACTTGTCCAAGGATTTGCCTGTTTGTTAGGTAAAAGTGTGAGTGGTAAAAAGGTAAGAGGGGTAGGGTTGGTTAAAGATCTAAAAAAATAGTAATCTATGTCTAAAATCACTTTAATTGAAACATTTATCATCTTACAAGTCCGTACTGCCTCATCATTGTAATGACAGTGTAATTTCAATGATGTGGTATTGCCTTATCTGTATAACTATAATCAAATGAGATCAGACATTTAATAATCAGTTTGTGTCACTGAAATGTGAAATTCATTTAGTGCTAAGTGCTTAGAAATTGTTTCAGAAAAATAACAGTGAGTAAATTATTTTCCACTATTCTGTACTTCAGACCTTTCATAATAAAAGTAATCTAGTGCAGACTTTTTATAGGTTCTGAATAGAAATTGTGCATTGTCTTAGGCTTTTGTACTTTTTTGAAAAGAGATATTTTTCTCTTAATTTATAAAATGGTTTTTAAAAATATACTCAATGGCATAGTGTATTACCATTTGAAATTATAATCTGGAAAAATTATATAGCAATATGAAAATTTTCTTCTAAATAAGCAAAAATTAAGTATATGTAGTGATTATAACTAATTAAAGGTGTTATTCCTACAAAAGAGAATCAAATAATACTTATCTTAAAAATCATCTGGTAGCTTTTTTTATTGCTTACACATAAATAGTAAAGTACTCATGTTTTAAATATCTTCTGACTCTTAGTAAATAGCCTGTAGAGAATAATGGCAGTGAATCTACAAATCTTAAGAAATTGCCTCTTAGGTCTATGTAATTCGTTAGGATCTGAAAACTATTACTCTCTTGAGCCCAACTCATAGCAACTCTGTACGACAGAGAACTGTCCCATGGGGTTTCCAAGGCTATGATCTTTTCAGAAACAGACTGCCACATCTTTGTCCTACAGGGCAGCTGTGGGTTTGACCCTCACTTTTGGTTAGGAGCCAAGAGCTTGTAACTGCTGCACCCAATAGGGGTCCTTGTTTTTATATGTAGTACGTATTTTTTCTAAACCTAATAGTATCTGCTAGAATTAGAAATCAAAATTTTTCCACATCATTCCTTCCTTCCCTGCCATGTTCTTCTCACTGGCCCTCACTATTTTAAGTTTCTTTTGCCTTTGTATTCTTTGACAGCCAATTTTTACCTTATGTGTTGTTTTAATCCCTGTCAGTTAGTGAATGTGCTCTTTGTTGTTTTTTCATGAGATGTATCTAAAACCAGAACTCCTTACACCTACAAAGGGTTGATTTAAAAAGTAGATGGAACTGTTTAATAATACTTATTGAATATCTTTTCAGTTAAACCTGGGGACAGTTGGGTTTTATCGGACCCAGTACAGCTTGACCATGCTGGAAAGTTTATTACCAGGCATTCGTGACCTTTCTCTGCCTCCAGTGGACCGACTTGGACTACAGAATGACCTCTTCTCCTTGGTGAGTACCTCTCATTCAAGTACTGGGATGGATTCTATTGGTTAAAGGGGTTTTTTGTTTGTTTGTTTGTTTCTGGAGTTGTCTGACTATAGCATAATTAGAGTGTGGTTCTTCCTGAAAGTTAAACTAGCCTTTGGGATTACAGCAGTTAATAATAATTAACATGACATAGTGGAACCTGTGTAATCTACAGGAAACAAATCATTTCACCACTTCTAAGCAATTTTTTGCAGCAATCTTCAGTTGAACTATCCTTTGTAATGCAGACATTTCTTTCTTTTGGATAGAAATAGTATAGGCCTTAAAAGATTTCCCTCCTGATGGTCTTTTTTTTTTAAATAATTATTTCAAACTGATTTATGTTTTTCTAAAATAGTCATTGTACTTTTCTGGGAAAGTCTAGAATTTTTTAGCTTTCCATTATTCCTCAAATTAAAATAGCCCATTAGCTTTAGAATTATATTTATATTTGGCTTTGTTTCAAAAATGATTTAAAGCAGCAATTAGTATAACTCTTTATGACTCCAGCATGGCCTGGGTAGTTTCTAGAAGTGTTTGACAATGATAAAATTTGTGTATTCCTCCTAGTTTTCCTTCAAATTGGACTTCAAGTTACCTCTCTCCTCTGCAGTAATTAGTTTTGGGTTCCTCTTTTGTATAAATACAGATTAGCTTTGGTGCACAGAACTTCACATCTGTTGATGTTATTGCCAGGAGAGATTTGTTCCGGGTTGTTTGTGCAGTTGGTTGTAACAGAAGTTCTTTTTCCTGACTCTGATTAGTTAGTTCTGAAAGGGCTTTGAATTTGTGCCTGACAGGGTTAAATTGACACAGTTTACAGGTCCAGTCTTGAAAGGACTTCTCTCAAAAAGCAACTATTTCTGCAGCTTTTCTGAAAGTAAGAAAATTTCAAAACAAAGCCACGATACCAGAAACACCATAGAAATAGGAAGTTTATCCATTTTCTTTTATTTATTTATTTTGTTACTGTTCTTAGGTTAGTGGAAATAAATTTTAGTATAAATTTTTAAGTGACTCTATTTATAAATAGCAAAGGAGTAAATGAGAACTCTTGTAAAAATAAGATTTTTATTCTGACAGTGCTCTTTTGAGTTTATATAGTCTCATTTCTTTTAAACCAGAGAGAGAATTAATGAGCAATAAATAATACTGAAAATAAATTTTTGTGTGTTTTTGTTTTGCTTTTGAAGACTAGACTGTTTTGTTTGAAGACAAGGTTAATTTATGTTTTTTCCTATCCCAGGCTCGAGCTGGAATCATTAGCACTGTAGAGGTTCTAAAAGTCATGGAGGCTTTTGTGAATGAGCCCAATTATACTGTGTGGAGCGACCTGAGCTGTAACCTGGGGATTCTCTCAACTCTCTTGTCCCACACAGACTTCTATGAGGAAATCCAGGAGTTTGTGAAAGATGTCTTTTCACCTATAGGGGAGAAACTGGGCTGGGACCCCAAACCTGGAGAAGGTAATAATGGTTAAAGAATTTGTTAGAAACTGACAGTTTGTTACTCAGCTGTAGTTAACAATATTAATGGCATCATCTTTAATTCTGCTGGAACTTACTATATTATTCAGCTAGCCAGAACTTCTCATTAAGACTTAAGCCTTTGGAGCTTATTGGTAAAATTACATGGATCATCAGCGTTGAAATAGTAGTGGTTATGTGTATTTGTTGCTAAATATGATGTGTGCACAAAGAAAATGTTGGAAGTAAGTCTTATACAGAGTTCCAAAGGCCTTTCCATAGTCAGGAGCAGCTAGAGGGAATTTTGGATAGCTAAAAAGGAGTTAATACAGTGTTGCCATGAATACCAGGAACCAAAAGTATAAGTGGTAAAGATGCTCAAAGGTATGAGGTCCAGCCTTCTGAATGAAGTAGTTTCTTGCATGTTTTCTCCTCTGATTATTTCTGTCGTCATATATTTACTCTTTTGCTGTTTAAATCTTGGGACTGCTAATTCAAGGGCTTTAAATACAGTAACTTTTATTATCTGTTAGTAGTAAATAAAGGTGATGTTTCTTCCTTTTCAGTCTTGATCTAGGTATCTTTTGCAAATAAGAGCAAATAAGAGCAATACTAACAATACTTCAAGTTTTTTATTTATTCAACAAATAAATGTACCTAATAAATGCCAGGTACTAAGAGCTGGTGATACAAAATACTGCCCTTGTGTGGCTATTCTAGTGGGAGGCACAACAGACATATATGTAATACGCCAGGCAGCAGTAAGTATCCTGAGAAAAAGTAAAATAGAGTGATACAGATAAGGCATAGCAGTAGTGGGGCACTAGCTTATGTAGAGTGGTTACAGAAACCAATGAGGCAACATTTCAGCTTTAACACGTTTCTGAAGGAGAGAGCTATAAGGACTATATAAGGGGGAAATGGTCCAGACAGAGGGACATGAGACAAAAGCATGGTTAATATGTTCAAGGAAGAGCATGGAGGTCAGTAAGGCTAGGACAGAGTGAAGGAGGGAGAGAGTGCTGTATCATGAAGTCCGAGGGGTTGAGAGAGGGAAGTAGGATATGAGAAGCAGGTCAGTTGCTATAGGACCTGTGAGCTGTAGTAAGAAGTTTTTGACTTTAACACCTAGTGATATGAGAAGCTAATTTAAGAGTTTATTTTTTTAAATATTTTATTATGCTTTAAGTGAAAGTTTACAGTTCAAGTCATTTTGCCATATAAAACCACACACACATATTGCTGTGTACCTCGACCTGCTCTCCCCACCCTGTGACAACACACTCCTCTTTCCACCATGTACTTCCCATATCCATTCAGCCAATTCCTGTCCCCCTCTACCCTCTCATCTTACCTCTGGACAGGAGCTGCTTACACAGCTTCATGTAGATATTTAAGCCAGGAAGCACACTCTTTGCCAGCGTCACTCTGTCTTACAGTACAGTTCAATCTTTGTGTGAAGGGTTGGCTTTAGTACTGGTTACAGCTCTGGGACAGAGAGTCCAGAGGCTGTGTTCTCAGGGGATCCTACACTCCATCAAACCATCAAGTCTGATCTTTTAATAGAGTTCTGGTTCTGCACACCCATTTTTCCGCTCCTATATCAGGGGCCCTATGTTGTGTTCCCTTTTAGGGCAGTCGTTGGTAGTGGCTGGGCACCATCTAGTTCTTATGGTCTCATGTTGATACAGTCTCTGGATCCTGTGGACCCCATCTGTCTGCTGAGCTCATTTTCCTCATGTCCCTGATGTCCTTCGTTCTCTGCTCCAGGTGGATTGAGACCAATTGATGCTACTTAGATGATTGCTTGCTAGCTTTTAAGACCCCAGACACCACTCACCAAAGAAAGATGTGGAACATTTTCTTTAAAAAAAAAAGTTACGCCAGTTGACCTACATATCCCCTGAAACCATGTTCCCCTGACACCTGCTCTGTCACTCTGTCCTTCAAAATCTTCGGTTGTAGCTAGGAAGATTCTCAGCTTTTGGCATAACCCAGCTCTGCTAACCTCCGTTCTGCATGCTGTCACTTCCTTCATCTAACCCAGTTCCTATCTACTATTTAATCTTGGGGTATCCCTCTGTCTCCCTCCCGATCCTTGTAACCATCAGAAATTATTTCTGTGCTCAAACCTTTTCTTGAATCCTTAAATAATAGTGGTTTCATACAATATTTGTCCTTTTGCAACTGAATGATTTTCATTCAGCATTGTGTTTCCTAAGATCATTGATGTTCTTTATCATTGCATAGTATTCCATTGTGTGATTACCATAGTTTGTTTACCATTCGTTTGCCCACGGGCACCTAGGTTGGTTCTGTCTTTCTGCTGTTGTGGACAGTGCTGCAGTAAACACTGGTGTGCATGTATCTGTTTCATGTAACAGTCCTTGTTCATTTAGAATATATTCCAAGAAGTGGGATTGCTAGATCATGTGGTATTTCTCCATACCCTCTCCAACATTTATTATTTTTTGTTTTTTTATATTAATGCTTGCCTTTTTAGGGTGAGATAATATCTCATTGTAGTTTTGATTTGTATTTCTATAATGGCTAATCATCATGAGCATTTTGTCATGTATCTGCTAGCCCGTTCATATCCCTTGCCCAGTTTTTAATTCAAGTATTTGTCTTTTTCTTGTTGAGGTATTGCAGTACCTTGTAGATTGTGGAGATCAGATGCTGATCAGATTCCTGGTGGCCAAAACTTTTTTCCAGTCTACAGATAGTCTTGGAAGCCCTGGTGTGTAGTGGTTAAGTGTGCTGTGGCTGCTAACCAAAAGATCAGCAGTTCAAATCCACCAGGAACTCCTTGGAAGCTCTCTGGGGCAGTTCCACTCTTTTCTGTAGGGTTGCCCACCAGTACAGCTGCCATCCATCCACGCTCATTAACATCATAGGGGGCAGGGTTTACAGCATAAAAGAACATCTCACAATATCAGAAATCATAGCCCAGCCAAATAGCCACACACATTTTGGGAGACAGCACAGTTAAATTTGTGACAGGGTTTTGCCAAGTATCAGCTACTCATAGGTGGATATATTTGGATTCACATTTCTGTTCCATTGGTCTGTGTATCTGTTTTTGTACCAGTACTAGGCTGTTTTTGACTACTATGGCAGTGTAATAGGGTCTACAGTCAGGTAGTGTGAGGCCTCCCACTTTGTTCTTCTGTGGTAATGGTTTACTTATCCAGGGCTTCTTCCCCTTTCATGTGAAGTTAGTAATTTATTTCTCCTTCTCCTTAAAAAATGCCTTTGAAATTTGGATTGGGATTGCACTGTCTATAGATTGCTTTGTGTAGAATAGACATTTTCACAATGTTGAGTTTTCTTATTCACAGGCAAGATGTGTTTCTCCACTTATGTAGGTCTCTTTTTTGTTTCTTGCAGTGTTATCTTGTAGTTTTATTTGTATGGGTCTTTTATGTCTGGTTAGATTTATTCCTAAGGACTTTATCAGTTTGGGGGCTATTGTAAATGGTACTAATTTCCTCTCTGATGGTCTCTGTGTTGATATAAGGAAATACAACAGATTTATATATGTTTATCTCTAGGGTTGCTATGCATCAGAATTGACTCAGTGCTGGTGGGTTGGGTTTGCTATCTTATATCCTGATACTTGGCTGAACTCTTTTTACTAGTCCCAGAAGTTTATTTGTAGATTCTTGAGGGTTTTCTGTGTATAAGATTATATCATCTACAAATGGAGGTACTTTTACTTCTCCCTTACCAATTTAGATGCCCTTTATTTCTTTATCTTGCCTGATTGCTCTGGCTAGCACCTCTAGCACAGTGTTGAATAAAAGTGGTTACAGTGGTCATCCTTGTCTGGTTCTCATTCTCAAAGGGAATGCTTTCAGACTCTCTCCATTTAGGATGATGTTGGCTGTCGGCTTTGCACCAAAATGAAGCCCACTGCTGTTAAGTCAGTTCTGACTCATAGCAACCTTATAGGACAGAGTAGAACTGTCCCTTAGAGTTCCCAAAGAGTGCCTTTTGGATTGGAACTGCTGATCTTTTGGTTAACAGCTGTATAACTTAATCAGTATCCCATCAGGATTTGCATAGGTGCTCCTTAGTTCTGAGGAGTTTCCCTATTCCTGTTTTGCTGAGTTTTTAACATGGGTGAGTGTTGGACTTTGTCGAACACCTTTTCTACATAAATTGATAAAATCAAGTGGTTCTTGTCTTTTATTTATGTGGTGATTTGTGATGTTCACCATCACTAATATGAATCCCACTTGGTCATGGTGAATTACTTTTTGAATATATTGTTAAATTTTATTGGCTATAATTTTGTTGAGGATTTTTGCATCTAAGTTCATGAGAGATAGTGGTCTGTAATTTTCCTTGTTTGTGCTATCTTTAGCTGGTTTTGGTAGCAGAGTTAAGCTGGCATCATTGAATGAATTCAGAAATACTCCGTCCTTTACTATGCTCTGAAACACCTTTAATAGTGGTGTCAACTCTTCTCCAAAAGTGTAGTAGAATTCTCCAGTGAAGCTGTCAGGGCCAAGGCTTTTTTTCTGGCTGGGAGTTTTTTAATTACCTTTTCAGTCTGTTATTTTGTGATGGGTTTATTTAGTTCTACTTTTGTTTTTGTTGGTTTTGATAGGCAGGGTGTTTGTAGAAATTGGTCCATGTCCTCTAGCTTTTCAAATTTATTAGAGCACAGTTTTTCATAGTATTCTCTTATGATTCTTTTAATTTCATTTTCGTCTGTTGTGATATTGTCTGTCTCATTTCTTATTTGAGTTACTTGCTTTTCCCTTTGTCAGTTTGGCCAACGGTTTATTGATGTTGTTGATCTTTTCATAAAACCAGTTTTTGGTCTTGTTAACCTTTGTAGTCATTTTTCTGTTCTCTAATACATTTAGTTCTGCTCCAATTTTTATTATTTGCTTCCTTCTGGTGCCTGAGGGGCTCTCCTGCTGCTCTCTTTCTGCTTGTTCTAGCCATAGGGTTAATTCCCTGATTTGGGCCCTTTATTCTTGTTAGATGTGTGGGTATATTGAGATAAACTGACCTCTGAATACTGTTTTTGCTGTGTCCCGTAGGTTTTGGTAGGACGTGTTTTCATTCTCATTTGATTTTATGAATTTCTTTATTCCACCTTTGATTTCTTCTTAATAGCCCAGTCATTTTTGAGCAAGGAGTTGTTTATTTCCATGCGTTTGATTTTTTTCCTTTGTTTTTCCATTAGTGATTTCTGCTCTTATGGCTTTATGGTCTGAAAAGATACTTTGTAATATTTCAGTAGGATTGCTTTGTGGCCTAGTATGTGATCAGTTCTGGAGCGTTTTCCATGTACACTGGAAAAGAAAATATACTTGGCTGCTGTTGGGTGGAGTATTCGGTGTGTATCTATGAGGTCAAGTTGGTTCGTTGTGGCATTTAGCTCTTCCATGTGTTTATCGAACTTTTTTCCTAAATGTTCTGAAAGTGGTGTGTTGAAGTCTCCTACTATTATTGTGGAGCTATTTCATGTTTTTCCTATTTTTTATTTCAGTGCATAGGATTGATACTTTCCTTTGTGATTACCTTAATATTTACCCCATTTTTGTAAATTTAAACCAGTACTTAAATTCTTTAAATCTCCTTGACTTCTTCTCCAAATGAATGATCTGTAACTATGTTTTCTTTTAAGTTCACATTTTTGTTGTTCTTGTAGTGTTTACATAATGACATCTGTTTCCCTGTTTTCAGTGTTTTGCCTTTATTTGTATGATTTCCTCTATTTGAGTTGATATCCAGTTGCTCTGTTCTGTGGTCAAGTCTTGGGTTGTTACCCAGTATTAACTGATTCTCTAAATGGACTCCCTTTAGTATTTATTGCAGTTTTGGCTTGCAAATTCCCTAAATATCTGTTTATTTGGAAATACTCTAATTTCACCATCATACTTAAGGGACAGTTTGCTGGCTATATAATCCTTGGCTGATAATTATTTTTGTTCAGGATTTTTATTTACCTTGTTTGGAGTCCAGTGAGGATCTTGGATAGATATCTTCTCATTTTCATGATATCAGGAAAGTTTTCTGTCAACAAGTCTTTGACAGTTCTCTCTGTGTTTTTGTTACCCGCCCCTCTCTTCTGGTATTCCAGTCACTCACAGATTATTTCTCTTGGTAGAGTCCCACATAATTCTTAGTATTTCTTGATTTTTTGAAATTCTTTTATCTAATTATTCCTGAAATATGTTGGTGTCAGATGCTTTTTATCTTCAGTCACACTAATTTGGCCTTCCATTGCCTCAGTTCTGTTCATTTTGCTTTCTATTATGTTGTCTAATTCTGTAATTTTATTAATTTTCTGAATTTGCAGTTCTTGCTGTCCTGTGCTTTCTTGCATCCTGTTCAATTTGTTATTATGTATTATGCTCTACTGCATTTTGCCTCATCTCCTTCTTGGTCTCTTGAAGTGCTCTAAATATTAATGTTTGGTATTCTACCTCTGACAATTCCAGGAAGTTCACTTCCTTCAGAAAATTTGAATCTTTGTTTGGGGAACTTTCTGAAGTCCTAATGGTCTGCCTCTTAAGTGCTTTGAAATCGTTGTTTCTGAGCCATCAGTATGTTGTATTTATTTATTTTATATTTACCTACTGTGTTCTTCTTGTTTTGTTTTTAAAATGTCCAGATAAGCTGGTCATGTGTCATAGTTTGGTTATTGTTGCCGTTGAAACTCTAAAATCCCGTCACCAGGTAGTTGGAGCTGTTGTTAGACATGTGAGCCCAAGAGTCTGTTTACTTTTCTTGTATGGATTCAGCTCAGGTGTCCAGGTAGTCAGTCACTAAGTGTGTTGTGCCGGCTGTCACCAACTGTCCTAGATGGGCAGGGGTGACTGCTGTAGACACAGATATCTGGCTGCAGCCACTGAATAAGGGAGGGGGCTAACAGCTGACCCTGAGTATCTCTGAGTCCCCTTATGTCTTAATCTAGGCGTTTCTGCCCTGGATTTCTGGCTTAGGGACATGTGCAGATTTTTTTTTTTTCTTTCTTCTCCCTATTTGTTAAATTATTCCTCTCCAAGTCTAGGAGAAAGGCTGAGGGCAGCCTTAAAGAGTCCTACTTCCAGCTCAGGTAATGGCATCAGACTCCAGAGCAGGGCACAGTGCAGAGAAGGTAGGAGGAAGCACTGGGGAAAGGGAGAGCGGTTTATCCTGAGAGAAAGATGTAGACCCACATGTGTGCATGCAGTAGGTTAGGTACAGACTCAGCTTTTGCCAGTCTCTTGCTGTTTTTCACTGGTTCGGGAGGCACCAGTGGTTTCCTCAGTTGTTTTCTGTCCCTGAGAAGGACACCCACCAAACACCACACTCACTCAGCTCACTACGTTGGCCATAACTGTTTTCCCAGCAGGTTGGATCTCGGAAATCCTCTTCTCCCTTCCTCATTGTTCAGTCCGATTTCTCAGCTTTCACTTTGATGTTCTGGGCTCCTAGGATGTCATATGTAATGGATCCTTTTGTTCTTTGGGGTCTTTGTTGTTAGAGGGGTCAGAGGAAGCATCTGACTACTCTGCCTTCTTGACCTAGCTCTCTGATTTGAGAGTTTCAAAATGAGAAACATGATCTGGTTTTTCTTGAAGAACAGATTGAAAGGGGAGGCAAGAGTGGAAGCTGGAAAACCAGTAAGCCGAGTGAGGTGCTGGTTGCCAAGGAACTAGCAGCTGTAGAATTGAGAAGTATTTCGTCAGTGGATTAACTGGTAGGGAAAGGAAGAGACATGGTGTCAAATGTTGGCCTGGAGTACTAAAAGAATGATGTTGCTGTGTCAACAGAGATGGGGAACACTGCCCTAGAAGCAGGTTTGGGTGAGAGAGGGGTGTCAGGAGGTTGATTATGGACGTGTTAAACTTGAGGTTCAAGAGGAGAACCTACAGGTCCAGCCTGAGTAGTATGTTTGGGAGTTGGTAGCGTATGGGTGGTATTTGCAGCCTTGAAACCAAGTGAGATCACCTAGGATGAATTTAGATAGAGAAAAGAGGTCTTAAGGCAGCACAGGATCTAGAGATCAGGTAGATGAGAGAGGGTTAGCAAGGAGAGTGAAGATGACTGGCCACTGAGGCAGGAGGAGAGCCAGGAGGGAGAGGGGCGTCCCAGAAGCCTTAAAAAAGCCGTATTTTAAGGCAGCAGTAATATGAGCAGCTGTGTCAGATGCTGATCCCAGTCAAGCAAGGTGAGGAAGGAGGAGAATTGTTAGTACTGAGCTTTTCTTTGGAGTGGTGGGAAATGAAGCATGTTTGGAGTGTGGATTCTCCAGAATGGAAGGAGACAAAGTAGAGACAGCAGATTTAGACATTTTAAAGGTTTATTGCAAAGAGGAGCAGGGAAAAAGGGGTAGACTTGAGAGAGATGTGGGATTTGGGGAGGTTTCAATTATCATAAACATATAGGAAAAAGCCGTTTTAACTTTTTGTATCCTATACTTCAGTAATATTAATTATGTCCACCATGTTGTCTATTTCTTACCACTATTTCCAAAAGTTTTTCATTACCATAGACAGAAACTTGGTACCCTTTAAGAAATAGCTCCCTATTTTCTCCCTCTCCCCCCACCTCCATAGATTCTGGCCACCACCAGTGTACTGTCATCTGTCTGTCCTATTCTGGATATTTCGTATAAGTGGAATCATGTGTGTCTTTTTGTGTCTGACTTATTTCAGTCAGCATAATTTCAGAGTGTGTCTGCCTTAGTATGCATTGGAACTTGGTTCCTTTTTGTTGTGTAATAACATTGCATTGTTTGTATGTACCACGTTTTATTTATATTTATCTACTCATCTGTTGATAAACACTTGGGTTGTTTCTACTTTTTGTCTATTGTGAATACTGTTGCAGTAACTATTGGTGTACACGTATCTGTTTAAGTAAGTCCCTCCTTTCAGTTCTTTGGGGTATATACCTAGGAATGGAATCACTGGTCATAAGGGAGTTCTCTGTCTCACTTCTCGAAAAACTACCATACTGCTTTTCACAGCAGCTCAGCGATTGTATAGTCTCAGCAGCAGTGGATGGAGGACTCCAGTGTCGCCCCATCCTTACCAATACCTGTTATTTTCCATTTTTTTCTGATAGCTAGCTTAGTGAGAGTAAAGTAGTAACTAATTATAGTTTTGATTTTCATTTCCCTGTTGATTAATGATGTTAAGTATCTTTATATGTGCTTGTTGGACATCTGCATTTCTTTTTTGGAGAAATGGATCCATCATACTTATTTTAAAAATAAAAGATTTGAATTTGTTGTATACAGGGCATACTAGTTGTGTCTTGCTGAGCCTTGGGTAAAAACTACATGATGTCAGCCTGTTCCTGTTGCGCACAGCCCTTAGCGCTGTGATCAGCCAGACCGAGCAGACGCTCGCTGAGTGCAGATAGTTGGCATTTGTGACTGTAGACCAAGTCAGCACATTTGTTTGTGTACCTAACCTTCTTAGCACTTCATTTCACTTCTACAATTTGAAATTTTTAAATCACATGTTCTCTCAAGTATTAAGGCAATTGATGTATTCAAGAATGTAAATGTGAAACAGTTTAGGATCTATGTAAAATGTTTGTAAAAATAGGTCCCTGTTCCCCCCATGCCTGCCCCCCCTTTTTTAAAAGTATAATCCTGTGTCTGTTTTTACTTCCCAATCAGGTCATCTAGATGCACTCCTGAGGGGCTTAGTTCTGGGCAAACTAGGAAAAGCAGGACACAAGGCAACGCTAGAAGAAGCCCGTCGTCGGTTTAAGGACCACGTGGAAGGGAAACAGGTTCTTTCTGCTGATCTGAGGAGTCCTGTAGGTGTCCATAATGAATTGCCTTGGTTTCTAAGTGACTGCATCATCCTGTGGAGGGTGGTACGGCTCAGGAGTAACCAACACTGATCTAAGTAGTGCTTTGCAAACCATGTCTGACTCTATTTAATAGATACTCTTGATACGTTTTTAGCCAACTTCTCATTTGTCGGAAGTTCCTCAGTCAGCACTGTGGTGCTGAAAGTTGATTATCAGTGCACATTCCCCTCACAGGGTTGGGGCGTGCTGCTGTAACTGCATGCTGTCTACCTTTGTGGTTGTTGATACTGGCCATTAGCTCCTTTTCACTATTTATGTGTAATGTCTGTATGCAGCCATTTACAGTTTTTTTAAACTGTCTTTTCTCAACAACAGAATACTTGAAACAAGGTACATTTAATCAAATGCCTTCTTTTGGCTTCTGTCCTGTAGGTCTATCTGACTGTTTTGAAGCATGGTGATAGCACTACCTTAGACATTATGCTGAAGGTGAGTGTATTAAGTTCTGCCAAAAGACATGTAGCATGCACAGATGCAAATGTGAAGAAACTGGGGAAAACATAGAATGTCTCTGTGTATTTACTACTACTTTGCCAAAAGTATTATTTTTCACTCACAAGTCTATACATCTTAAATCTTAATTCTGAAATGTTCATTTTAGTTAAAAGTCAGTTTCTTAAAAATTTCACCTTCAATGTAAACATACTTGGTGTTCTGCCATTTTAATCTTGAATGACAGGTTTGTTCCTGTGCTCTGGGAATTGCTAAGGATGTGGAGTCTCATGGTTTGAACTGTGGCACTGTCCCTCATGAATAGATAGGAAATTAATTCATCTGCTGGCACAGCCTCTGTAGTTTTCCCGGGGTAATTGGCATATAATTAGATTCTGACATGGACAAAATATAGATAAAATTTTCCATGTCCTTATACACAGGGTATAATAATAACAGCAGTGATCTCTTGAAGGTTCTAATCTACGGTAATACTGTAAAACAAGTGCTTTCTCCAGTCCCAAATTCATGTGTTTATCAGTCTCTAAGGAAGTAACTTGACTGTATTAGTTGCGTTAGAGGTAGGGGAGAAATCAAATGTGCAAAATACACCTAAAGAGCCAGGGAGTCCCTCAGCCTATTAGCCCGTCTGTTTCAAGGTGCACACTTAGGGCGGGTGAGATGGGAGCAGTTTGTGTGTCACCACTTCTCCTTCTGTGGCAGGAAGAACACTGCTCTGATGCCATGCAGGGCAGTAACTGCTATGTTTAATTTTAAGCAAATCCTGGAGAAAACATGAGGATGTTTTGAAAAATAGAACTTTTATTTAAGAAACTGCAGCTCAAAATGAGCTGCTTCAACTACCCTATTGTTGGTGAATTTCCTTTCTGATAATGTAGAAATTGTGCTTTTGGTGTACGTTTCAGCTAAATGGAATTCAAGTTACTTCTCATTCTTAATATTCTGAGAACTTGTATACTATAAATCAAGTATTTGTATGTGAAATAGGATATTTTATGTTTCTTTTTTAAGTCAGCCTCATAAAGGTATAGAGAAAAATAGGGCTTCTAACCCTTTTATGATAGGTACCTTGACAGTGTCATGTTACAGCCCACCTTAGAGAACTTATGTAATTGAGTATCTTTACTAAGTTTGTACTTAATACAAACTTATTTAATACAGGAGAGCTCAGGATAATAAGCTTTTATATGGAAAGCTCTCTGGAAAGAGCTCTGATGAGGGCAGAATCAGGGTTCTTAAGTTGATAAGAGATGAGGAAGGTTGTTTCCTGCAGATGATTTGGGAATAATGAGGCAGGATAAAAAATGAGTAACTTTAATTCAAAGTATATTTGAAATGTGGCGTTACAGTGCCATCTAGTGGACATAACAGATTTTTCCGTGGAAAAGGCCGTCCTTAGAGGCAGTGTTTAAACCTTTGAGTATTGGAGCTGAAAGGGACTTTAGAAGCCATCTGTCCACTCCCCTCGTTTTACAGATGGGGAAACTGAGAACTGGAGAGGTTAAGGACTTAGTCAAGATCACACAGCTAGTTAAAAGCAAAACTGGTACTAGAACCCAGGTCTCCTGACTTCTTACCAATTTTACCACACTGTTGCTCAAAAGAATCCAAAGGAAAGGAAGAAGAAACTGGGAGCTGTGATGGGGTCTGCAGACACTGGCCAGTGTCCAGTCTTAAGTGAAAAAGTCTCCAAATTGTCTTGGAGAAGAGTCTCGTATGCATTTGTAATTCTAATTTTTAAAAATATTTTATCTCTGATTATGGAAGTAATTTTTGTATATTCACTATAGAAGATTTAGAGACTGAAAAAATAGAAAGAAGAACATAAAACTTAGCTGTAGTCAAAAAATGGGTCACAAAAATAACATGTATAATATGATCTCACTCTTGGTCTAATAATATACGTATAGTAAAATTTTATTTTTTTATGCATCTCTATCTTTTTAATATTCTTTATTAAGCATGTGTATAGCTCATGGTTAGAAAAAATGTGAACATTTGAAGATGATGTATAATCTCACTGATCAGAAGTCACCATTAATTAATGTTAATATGTTGGTATATTTTCAGGTGTTTTCCCCTTCATGCTAATTTTTTAAAACATTGGTAAGGAGCCCTGGTAGTGCAGTGGTTAAGTGCTCAGCCGCTGACCACAAGGTTGGCAGTTGGAACCCACAAGCTGCTACAGATTATAGCTGTGGAAACCCTGTTAGGCACCTCTTCTCGGTCCTCTAGGGTTGCATGAGTCAGGATCCACTTGAAGGCAGTACGTTTGGGTTTGATCGATTTGCTTTGTCTTCTTTTTTTTTTCCCCCTTGCTTAATATATCAAGAACATTATTTTTATGGCATCAGATGTTTTTAGAACAACTTTCAATGATGCATTATTTCTTTGTATAAACAAAAGTAACCCAGCTGTTGGGTATTTAGATTACTTTCAGTTTTTCATTATTACAAATTAAATTGATGATTTTTAACGTTGTAAGTCAGATTAGTTGTGATGAGTTTGTTCATCTGCCACAGAACATTAGTCAAGCATCAGTGATGTAAAGAATTTGTCCATGGCAGATTTTCCCTTCAGATCTCCGTGTTAACTTCTCAGAGCTACATCTAGTGAGTGCGCACATCTAGTGATTTACTGTAATGGCAAGTGACTCGTGCCCAGGCAGCTTGAAAAGTATTCTTGTTAATTTCATACCCCGCCAGTTTTGCACAGGAAGAATGTGGAGCAAATGTTTACCTTATGGAAGGAGAAGCTTGTGTAAGTAGATATAGAGCTTCCAAGTGAGGGCCAACCGTTCCTGTCTTTGTTGTTTTCTTACAGCTTCACAAACAAGCAGATATGCAGGAAGAGAAAAACCGAATTGAGAGAGTCCTTGGGGCCACTCTTTCCCCTGAGCTGATCCAAAAAGTCCTCACCTTTGCACTTTCAGTAAGTAACAGTGAACATAATTTTAGGGAGGCTGTGTTTGATTCTCTGTTCTCTTGATCTGCCTTAACCGGAGACTAATAAGGCTCCCTCTTGAGGAAAATTGGCTTGAGCTTTTGTTTCTGGCTTCTGTTATCTCCCTCTAGTGGTGGGAATCAGACTAATTGGAAGAGGAAACAAAGTCTCCAGAATAGGGGCTATGAGAACAGGGACTCTTGAAAACTGAGAAGCTGACTGATCCCTGTGCCTTTCTTTACCCTGTAAGAGCCCAAGCAAGTATTTGTTGATCAGCCTGTTTGTTTATACCTGTCCCCATGGCCGTGCTCAATTTAGCTGATCACTAGGTTAAACATTCTCTTTGCTGAAAAGCTTCTGGTGTGAGTTCTTCCTAAAACAAGGACTGATCATCTTCAGTGAAGCTTTGGTTACTTGAGTATCCTAACAGCATGCTGTCCATTCTGGCATCAGAAGATGTTTGGGGATACAGTAGACTTTGAGTTCTCATTCTGTTTTCAGGAAGAGGTACGTCCACAGGACACTGTTTCAGTTATTGGTGGGGTGGCTGGAGGCAGCAAGCAGGGAAGGAAAGCTGCTTGGAAATTTATAAAGGACAACTGGGAAGAGCTTTATAATCGATACCAGGGAGGATTCTTAATATCCAGACTAATAAAGGTATGTGGCAGTTTTTATGTTGATTAGCTGGCTTATCATCTTTACTAAGTGACATCCATGATTCACTAGACCCATGGATTATGATCTCTAAATAGCAACTAACTTGGTTAAAAGGCTTCTGCATTCCACATTTTCATCCTGTATAAAAAACCAAAGTTCGGAGAGAACGGAATGATTTGTTTGTAGGCAAAATGGAAGTTTGTCCCTAGCCTGTTTTAGTTGCACTTATTATAAGCTGTTGTTTTTTTCAGCTGTCAGTTGAAGGATTTGCAGTTGACAAAATGGCCGGAGAAGTTAAGGTAAGGAAAGCACTGTTCTCTGTTTTCAATCCAGTAAGCAAAAACTAACTGTAGTCATAGAATGTTGAGATAGTTACATTTTCATATCTCCTTGTTTTTGCTTGGAAAAAATAGGTATCTTTAGTGTCTAAAGAATTTTGAGGTTAAATCATCTCTGGAAGCATTGAAGTATGGGTTAAAAAAACATGTACCTTGGAGTCTCTTTGTCTTATTAGCTGTCTGTCTTTGAGCAAGGCTTTTAACCCCCTTTGAGCTAGTTTTCTCATCCATAAAATGGGGTAATGATAAGATTATTATTGAGACTAAGTAGTATTGGGGGCCAGAATAGAACAAAAGTTTTTGATGTTAGTTCTTCTGTTTTCATAGACCTTTATAGATCAGTTGTTTGCGTAGTGAAACTAGATGATCATGTAGGGACTCTTACCCTTGGGGAAGTCTTAGTGGCATAGTGATGAAGTGCTGTAGCTGCTAACCAGAGGGTCAGCAATTCGAATCTGCCAGGAGCTCCTTGGAAACTCTCGGGGGGCAGTTCTACTCTGTCCTGTAGGGTGGCTATGAGTCAGAATGGACTAGATGGCAACAGGTTTGGTTTTTTGGTTCTTAGCCCTTGGAGAATGGTTTGGGGTGGGGAAGAGAGGAGTATGAGACGGTCACTCTCCAAGAATAATACAGCAGCTTGGAGTAGGTTAGTGGTGGCATTGGAGGAGGTGGAGTATTGAAAGAGATTCAGTGGTTTGATCTTGTTCATCTTTAATTCCACAAATACTTACCAAGTGGCTTCTCTGTCTGGTGAATTTATGTGAAGGAGAAAGGGGAAAACTCAAGGATGATTCCTAGGGTCCTTTATGTGAATAGCGGTACTGTTTGTTGAGATGAAACTAGAGGAAGACTGGTATCTGACTCAGGTCCAGAGAGCCCACTGATTAGGAGCCTGGCACAGTAGCCATTTGCCAGCTCTGCAGAGACGGTCATTGGTTTCTACAAGACCTAGACTTAATCCATCAAATCTTTCTTTCACTCTTGCAATCGCTAGTTCAAAGGAATGGCCCCTGTGCTTTTGCTGGTTGGTATTTAGGAGCTGCTTTGTTTTCTGTAAAACAGAAAAAATTAGAAAATAAAATCTATTTAACCTTTAGTCAAGTAACATTATGGAAAGTTGTAATAAACTGAGAAATAGTTTTATTGTATGAAAATTGAAAATATGAGATATTAAATTTTTAGGCTATAGTACCAGTTTAAGCTTTGTGCCTAAATGTTTATACAGGGTGTCTCCATCCTTCTGGAATAAATATTTTCTCATACCTTAAATGAGAAAACTGAGCTCTAGAGCGGTTAAGGTACAAAAGTCACAGCCTAGTTTGTGACAAAGTCCAGATTTAGGCCCCAGATCCAGTTTTACGCTTAGATTAATCACTAGGTAGGTTCCGTTTCTTTGTTAATTTTGTATTAGATTTTAAGCATATATTACTTGAGGAAAAATTCCCATATATAGGCGCAAGGAGAGTTGCTTGTTGTAGCCTAATGGCATGGAAAGATGACAAGGGTGAATGTGATTAGGAAAGCGTGAGGGTGACTGTGGTATGTTCTCATGCGTGAGGCTGCTGAACCCTTTAGACACTACTGAGTATTGTTTTCATAACTTGTTATATTCTTGCTCTTGCTGAGAATAATCATTAAATACAACTCCTGCATTCTGGGTTGTCATACCAGGCTTTCTTTGAGAGTCACCCGGCTCCTTCAGCTGAGCGTACCATCCAGCAGTGTTGTGAAAATATCCTGCTGAATGCTGCTTGGCTAAAGCGAGATGCCGAGAGCATCCACCAGTACCTCCTTCAGCGGAAGGCCTCGCCGCCGGCAGTGTGAACCCTGGGCCTGCGCTGCAGTTCTCCTGCTTCCCTGCAGGGATGAGGTGGAGCTACCCAACAGCTGATCCTAATGCCAAGAATTTCAAGTCTTCTTTCAAACCAGTGGGGGTTGGACAATGAATGTAGTTAACTGGTTCCTGCTCACACTCCTGATTTAAATTCTGTTGAAAAAAGGAAAATCAGCAATTCAGCAAAAAAAGTAAAATAAAAATAGAAATGTAAATATGATAGTAATAAAATAGAGCATAACGAAACTGTGAAACTTCCTGAAGCCTTGTCAGTGGTTAAAAGTATTTAACACTCTCCTGTAAATGACAGATGTTCTGTTTTTATAACATACCCAAAGGAAACTAGAGGCTTCCGGGTCAAGAGAATTTTTGTGAAATGGGGTCTGCAAGCAGCTTACAAGCCAAGGATAGTCCCTACTGCTGGAACGGTTCAGTATGAAAGCCTGATGGCTGGTATGACATAGTCGGAGTCTGTGCATAAATCTAAGGTTTTGTTTTTGTTTTGGCATGGGGACTGGTCAGGAAGATGTATTTTCCTGCATAACTCAATCTGAACCAAGGATTGTAGTTTTCCTCCTTGCCTTCCCTTCCATGTGAGCCCTTGGCCGGGGGAAAAAAAAAAGTTTAAAAAAAAAACAACCTATCCAGTTCTGGGTTTTTTCTTCCCCCTAGCTCCACCCCCAGGCCCCACCCCAGCCCCAGATGTCCTTCTTAGAGATAAGGAAATAATAAGGAAACATCTTTCATAGCCACATTAAATGAGAGAAACTGATTTACATTATTCTTCTTTCATTTTTAAAGTGACTTTTAAGAACCCTGAAACACATGTAGGTGAAACAGTAGAAATAAGGTTTCAGACAGGTCTTTCTGAAGGAGCTATTCACTGAAAATGGTCTTAGTTGTCTGATAGGCCAGCTATTCAGCTTCCTCCTAACAGTATCCGCGCTGGCTTCTCCTGGTTCATGTTGTGCATGTGACAAGTCAGCAGTACCTGCTATTGGCCACACGTTAGTGTCACTGGTTACAAGACAGGACTGTCAGCCTGTGTGTGCCACTCTCTGCTTCAACAGTATATCCCACTAACAAGCCTCACTTGGCCATCCAGTGAGTTTTATAAATCTCATTCACTTCCTTTCTCCGCCTTTCTTTTTCTTTTTCCTTTTCCTTTTGTTTTCTTTTTTTTTAATTTTTGTTTCCTGTGTGTGTGTATGTTTGTGTGTGCGCGCGTGTATTATTAACAGGAATTCATATTTGGTGTGGCTTAACTGTATTTCAGAAGGTCATCAGATTGTGAGACTGCTTCCTTGAAACATTTTTGTGCTATTGTTTTAAAAAATAATAATTAAAACAGTTGGCGTTAATAAAAATGTCAATGTGAAACTGATGTGCTGATCTCTTTTTTCCCTTTGATAAGAAACTAAAAATTTGCTTATCATTCGGTAGGGTTCAGTCTTTATGCTGCTGTAAGACACAGCTGCTCAATTCCTAACAAACAGAATCTGAGCAGAAAAATCAGAGAGTCCTTCTAAATTAGTTGTGGGTTCTCCAACTCAGAAAACCTTAGTATCAGCTTTCAGGAGTTGCCACAGAGTTCCTGGGGGAGGCACTTCAGACAGCCCCCCTCAGTCTGTCTGAGCAAGTGCTAGGCGTCGGCAAAGCAGGGCCACCAGCCAGTCAGAAAAGGTCACCTTTAACTGAAGAACTTATACAACTTTGCAATCAAAATTCTGGAAAGAAATTTTGAGGTTTCTGCATACATGTCAATTTTGTGTAAGTTCAGTCATCTCAATGATTGTCGGGCTGGGGCTGTGCTGGATAGCTTTCTTTTCACCTGTAGAGTCTCTCCATTCTGTACTGGGCCCCAGGAGGTGTCCACCAACTGGACTGCATTACCGAGCACGTGTGCCCTCTAAGTGCAGATCGTGCTCATGCAGTTAGGGGCGCTCACAGAAGATCAGAAGACGTGAGAAAAGACGGTCAGGGTTTTATTCCCCAGGCTGCTAGTAAGCAGAGCTCTATGGCTTCTAATTCCTTCCCTTACCCTTTCAAATAAATCCAGGAATGGTAAAGGCTATTTTTACTAGTTTGGGAATACTATTCATTGTTGATTTCCGTAAACCATGTGCACGTCTTTGTAAATAGTCCCTGTAGTAAACTTCCCTCAATCCCATTTGAATGTGTTACCTGTTTTCTCCATATACATCAACTGACTTGAGCACCATAATCTTGTTGCTTTGGGTCTCTAAAAGTCTTTTAATCCAGCCTTGTTTGTGCCAGGTATTTTAATTTTGTTGTCTTCCAAATAATTCCCTATTGTAAATAATATACCCATTTTTACAGATGAAACAGTAAACCAAAACCCAGTGCGGTTGAGTCAGTTCCGACTCCTAGTGACCCTATAAGACAGAACTGCTCCATCATTTCCAAGGAGCACACCTGGTGGATTTGAACTGCCAGCCTTTTGGTTAGCAGATGTGGCATTTAGCTGCTACGCCACCAGGGTTTCTGATGAGAAAGTAGATTCAGAAAAATTAGGTAAACTAAAGATATTTAACAGTATTTTTTTTTTCCCTGATAGCTTTTGGTTATAACTTTTAGTGGAAATAAGATTGGGAAGAATGATGGGTGTTTTAAAGAATATTTCTGTAGTGTACACTTTCAGGGAGAAGAAGCTCTGTACCTTTCAGTAGATTCTTATGATTTTATAACCCAACAAGGTTCTAGAATGTTACCAGAAAGACCATAGAGCTACAGTTTATAGTTTTACAGTTCAGAAAAGGAGAAGCTTTTGGCAATACATTTGTTGTGCTGAAGCTAAACTTAACAACAACATTATTTACTGAAAACAAATTACCTGATGAGGATTGAATTTCCTCTTCCAGATACTAGTTTTAGGATCTTAAGAGCTGGTTTACTTAGAAGACTGTGTTACGTTTTGAGATAATACAAAATACGCAACCAAGAAGGACCATACCTTCTTGTACCAACTGGTGTAGGCAAAAAGTGGTCCAGGTGTTTGGTTTTGAACAAAACAAATTTGGTTTCAAATGCAAGAGCAGGGTAGGGACAAGAGACACTGATGAAAGCATTAACAAAATGTTGGGGCAAAGCAACTGCTTTTCCTCGAAACCCCAGCAGAGACTTGGTGGTTCTACCAGTGATTTAGATGGTGGTGAGAGTTGGAGAGATGATTGGTTGTTTGCACTCATTTGTGAGGAAGACTCCTGTGATTCCTTCACTGCTACCCAGCAGCTGTAGCTTCCACTGTTGAACTGCTCATGTCCAACCTTAGAAAGAATTGGGAGCTGAGACAGAACATAACTTACTCTCATCTGCTTCTCAGACGAGGTTGCCAGCAGCTGACCACAGGCATACCAATGTAGATAAAACAAAAACTCTTGCCATGGTTTGGCTGAGCTTATCAGCATGGCTCTCTGAGACCTTCCCACAACCAACCTTAACTTTCTTGTCAGTTTGACACGATTGTGCAGGGCTATTCGCAAGTGGCAAAGTGGTTTAAGAGCTTAGATTGCTAAACCAAAAGGTCAGCAGTTTGAATCTGCTAGCCACTGTTTGAAAACCTTGTGGAGCAGTCCTACTCGGTCCTGTAGGGTCACTGTGAGTCAGAATTGACTTGAGAGCACACAACAACTCACTTTATTAGAGGGCTGATTTCCTCTCGGTGCTTATTAGTTTGCACTTCTACTAAAGACATTAAGGGGAAGAAGAAATTAAAATCAGTATATGGAATGGCTTCAGTGAATAAATGGAAGAAATTTCAAGGCAATGACATGAAATACAAGATAATGGAAGGGGGATAGAGAGAAGCAGTTTATAAGAAAAAGTACCAAGCACGTAACATATTTGAGATGGATGAGATGCTTGTTTTTCTAGTTCCCTCTGCAGTCAGTGGAGCCCCTGAAAGACAGAAGAATGGAAAGGGATGTGATGGGTGTAAGTAACTACTGCTCACTTCATCCATTTAATTGCAATGGGATGATAGACTGTCTCTATTGAATAGGTAACAAAGCTTGGTACTGGTAGTCTGACTGAACTTTTTTTTTTTGCTTACATAAGATGGCATACAACTGGAGAAGCAGGAAGTGTTGAGGTTGAAGCTGTGTGTGTTATGTTTCCAACTCCGACAGACAAATAAAAATCAGATTTACAAAGATGCTAATAAGCAGCACAGTTACATAGCAGTGTGCGTGGAAGTTTTTGTATGACAAATTGACTTGGATTGTAAACTTTCACTTAAAGCGCAATAAAATACTTTTAAAAGCTAGTGATAATAAAAGAGATGTTTAGCTTAACGTCTGAACAGGTCCTCTGTCTTAAGTCAGGGACTACCTATGTAAGGCAGAACCTGTCAGAAGGAAAATTCAAATATTTTTCAATAAAGGGAGAAATAGAAAAGTAAGACTGCGCCCCATCAAAAGCAGAAGACTTTTGAGATCAAGAAAAGGCAGTGCAGTGAAATTCTGGCTCTCAAGATTTCACTGCAGGGAACATGACTTACCTTAGATCTCTTGGCTACAAATCGAGACTCTCCCTGCCTCTGCCTCAGCAAATGGAATGTTCCAGACCTGTGTGTCCAGCTAGCCTTATGGTGCCGTATCATTTAAATTCAGCTCCTCTTTTGCACCAGCCATATTTCAAATCCTAAACTGCCACATCTGTAGCTGGTGACTACAGCATGAGACAGCACAGTTACAAATCATGCCCATTACTAAACAGAGTTCTACCAGACCACCTGAGTGTACACCTAGTGTATGCAAGTGTCTTTTTCATTCGTATGGTAGAAAATAGTTACACAATCTATTTTTCTTTACCAACCTAATTATAGTAATCTGTTACTCACCTAAGAACATTCTATCACTAACCATTGTTATCTCTGTTCACAAATGTAATACATGCTAATTTTCCCAATTTGGAAGGAAAAAAGAAAGTGACCATCCTCTTTTCTAGAAACTCGCCTCCCAAAGACAGTCATGATTTACAGATAGGTTTGGGGCATATTCTTGCACTTGGGTTTTTATGCTGTACTTGATACACTTTGAGCATTCTAGTAATGGGGGTAGGCTGTTCAGCTCTTGACTTGTTCTCTGTGTAACTAATGTCACGCATTTTCAGTCTCTGCCTTGCGCCTCGGTGTGTACCAGGCTCAGACCTTTGACCTCTGATGTCATACTCTCAGTCATGAAGCTGATCACCAAAGATAACTTATGAACAAAAAGTTGGCACATGCATAACGTTGAGAAGTGTTTCTCCCTCGTTAGATTCATCGGCTCGTGGATGTTTTCCAGCCTGTCTTCCAATGTTAGTTGCCAGTTTTGTGGAGTGAACACATTTGTGGAATGTGGCTTTAGGTTCTTGGCTCAATTAGTTGAAGTGGCTTATGGAATGAATTCACTCAACATGCTTTCCTCACTAGAGAGGCAAAGTGAACTATATTTGGAATGAAGAAACACTTGTAGTCCTATACGCTGCTGCTTGGTGCTTGGCTACACATTTTAGTTAATTATCACCATTAGCCGGATGGAGGAAGTGAGGTGGTGACAGGTTTCACAAAGACTGGTGAGGAAAGATGTAGCTGGCTTGGAAAACAAAAAACAAAAAGAGGCTGTCTACAGACTCCCAACCTGCAGTGACTTCAGCTTGCTGCAGCTGCTGAAATGAGGCCATGAGTCTCTCCCACCAGGTCCCACCTACCTGCTGCCTGCCTGCCACGCCAGCCTGAGCAACTGTGTTACTTCCGCTCCTGTGCTTGTCCCATTAACTTGGAGATTATATCTCCTGCTTCCAACAAACAAAGCAAAAGTGCCATAGATCTGTACATGACTCAAGTGTGTAACAAAACCAAGGAAGAATCTGAGATACAATAGTCTGGGTAGCTTTAAATGACTGTCACTTGCAATCCTTCTTTGCCCATTCTGAACTGGATGCTGCATAAAGGGCATCATTGGTATGTGAGTATCACAGAAACAACACAAGAGGTAAGAAAGGCACCAGTCTTTTCTAGTTATTGTCAAATAATATAATTGGCACTGTTCTCTAACCTCACAACTAGTTACAGAGTGTAGTAAGTGTGCACACTGAACATTGATCAAAGAGTCTTGGTTATTGAAGTATCAGAAGAACCTTGTCAGAACAGTATTCAAGTCAAGGTTCTTCAAGGCATCAGTTCCAGGCTAAGGAAGCCAGACAATAGGGATTACAGGTGCTTCCAGGCAAAAGAATATCATAAGAGGCACTAAGGTTACAGTAATGAATAAGACAGAGTTGGTCTCTTCCCTTAGAAAGTTTACAGCCTAGCAAGAACAGGAGATAGCAAAAGAGTACTTTTAAGTGTGATGAGTCTTTGGAATGGGAAGTGCAGGGTGCCTGAAAAACTGCACTGCCTTCGAGTCGATTTTGACTCATAACTCAAGACCCTGGAATGCCTTAGCAAGATGTTACCAATCTAGCCTGAATGTTCAGTAAATGTTTCCTTGAAGAAATGATGTTAAACTGAGACCTGAAGATGAATAGCGGCAAAAGAGGCAAAAGAGAAGAGCGAAGTGTTCTAGGTGGTGGCAATAGCATGTGCAAAGGGCCTATAGCTAGAAAGAACCTCACCTGTTAAAGAAAGCAAAAGAAATCCAGGATTGCTATAACAAAGAGCTCTGGGGAAAGGGGTGTAAGAGGAGTAGAGAGAGATACGCCAGGGCTAGACTAGAGATGGACTTAGGCCAGGCTGCAAATGTTAACACACTTGGCTGCTAGCTAAAAGTCTAGAGGTGCCTCAGAAGACAGACTTGGCCATCTACTTCTGAAAAATCAGGGACTGGAAACTGTGGAGCACAGTTTTACCCTGACACACCTGAAGTTGCTGTCAGTTGGAACTGACTCAATAGCAAATAATTTTTTTAAGAAGTTTGGCTAAAGGCCAATGGGAAACCATCAGTTTCCTCATTTGTAAAGTGAAAATAATATATAATACTTACTTGATA
The DNA here is from genome assembly GCA_028571685.1 of Heterohyrax brucei. NCBI lineage: Eukaryota > Metazoa > Chordata > Mammalia > Hyracoidea > Procaviidae > Heterohyrax > Heterohyrax brucei. The sequence continues at coordinate 105,269,842 of CM053149.1, forward strand.
GGGCTACCAAGGAACAAAATGAGAAGACTACAAGTAAAAGCTCTTTATAAATTATAAAGCATTATTGGCATACTACTAATTGTTGTGTACCACTGAGTCGGTTCTGACTCATAGTTAAAGTATGAGTAGAACTGCCCCATAAGGTTTCTAGGGATTTGAACTGCTGATCTTTTGATTAGCAGTCAAGCTCCTAACTACTATACTATACTACCACTATAACACCAGGGCTAATAATAAGCTGTGCTGCCTTTCTAAAGTAGTAAACCCAAGAGTTCAAATGTCTTCCTGAGTAGAAATATGAAATGGTCTATAAAACCCTGACCCATTCCAAGAACTGATGGAAAGGTCAGAAATTTATTTGAGTTGAAAATTCTGGTGTGAGGCTCATGAAGGCCACAGATGAGCTCAGCTGTTTGGAATAGGATCATGCCATTTATGGCAATGTATTTCTTTTTCAACTCCACACTAACTCCCTAACACCACTTCCAGAAAAAAGTCAGTATTCTACCTCCTTCTCAAACACACCAGAGCGGAGCCACCAAAACTTTCTTTCCTCTTAATTTCATCCAGCCATAGCTTAGGGCCAGTTATTGTCCAACTTAGCTTTTGTATGAGTGCCAATAATTGCCCCCAAAAGTTACATTGTTCCGATTGCTCATGGCAAAAGAATTATCCTATTTGGCATCTGCATTGCGTTTTAGGAAAAATCAACCTTTCCAAAATTGGTGACATCTTATTCTTAGACTGGTTCTGTGAAATAGGTATAAATTAGTTGTCAAATCTCACAGAACAGATGAGAAATGCAGTGTTTACCCAAGACTACAGATTTAGCTAAGTAATTCACCCAGTAACTCAGTTCCAAAATACTTCCTCTCCAGTCTGACCAGCACCGACAGGCCAACATGGAGGCCTTAATGGTTCCTTTAGACTATTCTCTGCACGTAAGACCTGACTGCACCAGACCTAGTCCACATGCAGGAGGAGGAGAGAGAATCAAGACCAGTAGAAGGATCCACCCGAAACTGATTCCTATAAGATAGAAGTCAGACATATTTCTAGTCTCCAACCTTTTTTTTTTTTTTTTTCTTTTACCAAATTTGGCATCAGCTGTCTTCCCCATGGCACTCTCTAGTTCTCTGTTGGGTTTGACAATTCACTGCAATAGCCATTCAAGAACTCAGAAGCCATATTCGTGATTATAGGATTCGGGATCACAGTTACAGCTCAGGATCAAGATCAACCTGGAACTAACAGGGTACCGTTCTTTGGTCAAGACAGCTTCTAACCAAGACAGTTTTCAGCTCCTTCTCATCCTTGCCAGGAGGCAGGCTGAGCTTCTTGGCCTCTACCCGCCAGGCCTCACTCTGGCCTAACCTCTACCCTGCTCAGGCAAGTGATGGAGCTCTTCAGTTTCAACTACAAGAGCCCTGTGATGGTGAAAGTTGTGTCATCATGGTTGGACGGTGATTCTCAGTGGTTTGGCAGTTACGATGTAGTTTAGCAGTCATGTAATGATGTAATCATTTCCGTGATGAAATTTGATACAGTGCAATCACATCCATGATGAGATCTGCTATATGAGCAGCCAATCAGTTGAAAGAGAGTCTCCTTGAGGGTGCGCCTGCATCCAGTATATATGGGCTTTCTGGTAAAGCTTGCAGGCTTTTGTTCGCTCTGGATCCTGCATGTAGCGGGTTGATGAGACTCAAGCCAGCAGCCTGCTATTTTATCTTTCATCTTAGATTCACCAGCCCCTGGAACCCATAAGCCAACTGTCTGCCGTCTGACCTGCCAATCTTGGGTTCATCAGTCTCTGCAGCTGTGTCAGTCAGGAGGCGGTACCAACCTGATATACCAAATGTTTGACTCACAGACTTGGACTTTTCAGCCTCTACAAATGCATGAGCCATTTCCTTGATAAATATTTATGAGGACTGCCAATTAAGTTTGCAAACTCATCCTAGAAAAGGTACTACATACCTCATTATTGAATATTGCTACAGTCACCTTTGAAGTACTCCCCTTGGGAAGCTATGCACCAATCCCAACACCTAGGCCACACTTCAAAGCAATTTTGAAACTGTTTTTCTGGAATGGCCGTCAGAGCTGTTGTCATATTACCCTCGATGTCCTGAATGTCATCAAAATGTCTTTCAGTATTTTCTTTAGAATTATTGGGGGCCAGATCAGGTGACTAGGGTTGGTGTTCCAGTACAGTTATTCGTTTACTGGTTAAAAACGCCCTCACAGACAACTGCACAATGAAGTTTTCGAACTTACCACTGTGCCACCACGTACAATGGCCATTCCAGAAAGAGCGCCTAAATTGCTTTGAAGGGTGGACTAGGCAATGGCATCAGTGCATAGCTTCCCAAGGAGAGTACTTCGAAGGTGACCATAGTGATATTCAGCAATGAGGTATGTAACACTTAGAACAATTAAGTATGTATGTATGCATATATATGTATACATATGCTTCATTGATTTTGTTTCTCTGGGGAACCCAACCTAAAATATACTCCAAGGCACCCACTCCACTAGCAAGCATCCTGACTGACAGTGTTCAGCTCTCTCTTACTCCGTGGGCTGGGACACTCACCAAAGCCATCTTGCACCAGTCTCCTGGTTCTTGCCTCCTCACACCGCTGTCATTTGTGCTGCTCTGATCCATCTCAAAGCCCCTTTCCTGGGTCTACGAGATCCTCAGTGCAGGAACTCCAGGTCCAAAAGACAGGCTTCCTTCCAGGTTCTTCTTCTCAAAGGCAGTGAAGCCTCCCCAGCCTCTGTGGGATTAGCTCTTTTGTAAGTCCACTCCTCTCACCAAGACCCCAAACTAACCAATTCCCTTGGCAGGCTACAGGCACTTTATTTGCATGGTAAACCATCCAATCTCTACACTCCCCACCCCACTGCCTACAAGGTACATAAAATAAACCAATCACAGAACAGATTATGGCCCAACAAATTATTTTTGGCAGAACTACAAACCCAGGGCCAGAAATGCCAGATATAAAGAGAAATTCTTTGCAATGAAGCCTACAAGACATTTAATATCACCCAAGTACAGAAAGGTCAAGCTTTTGCTGGTGTAGCCTTTGGATTTAACCCCCATCACCACATTCCTCTTCCCAGCCCCAGAACAGACTAAACCACACATAATTCTTCTCCATAAATAAAAAGGTCTCCACTACTACAGATGCTTTACCTGACTATACACCAGAGATTGCAAATATGCTTTTTTTACCTATATAGTGCTTTTTAAAACTTTTAAAAGTATTCCACATAAAAATCTAAATTTCTATTGTTTCTTGAAAAATTGGAAGCTCTTTCATAAACATATGGAGATGAAGAGTGGTTCAAGCTCAGTGTATATTGCACAGTCCCTCATCTTAGATCCTTCAGGGAGGTCTCCACAACAGGCCCAGAAAGGCTGAGTTGGTGGTCTCTCCCCACCATACAGACTGAATCTCAGGGATACAGTACTCCTCCCTTGTGTTCCAAAACATGTATTGGGTTTACTCTATTTGAATGTAACTTTGGAAATGTTTTGAAGACTTTATGTGGATGATAAAACAAGGTTTGCCCACTCCAATCCATGTCAGATGGATCTTAAGTTTTCTATGTATAGCTACTTCCCAATGATAAAAGTCAAGACTTTCATTAGGACTTTCCTATTGTCTCCTGATTTCCGTCTGAGCTCGTCACCTCTTTTGTTTATTTATTCAGTCAGTCATTCAGTTATTCAGAACATTTTTTCATCCACATGCTGGAGCCTTTGGGTGGTCATAACAGCTAAAGTGCTGGGCTGTTCACCGAAACTGGGAGGTTCACGTCCACCCAGAGGTGTCCTGTGACCTACTTCGGAAAAATCAGCCTTTGGAAATGATGGAGCACAGTTCCACCGTGACACCCATGGAGTTGCGATGAGGTGGCACAGACTCAATGGCAGATGCTTTTTATGAGGGTGCTAGGACACCACGCACCTCATTGTGTCTAGAATGAAACTGAGGAGAGGGGCTTAGACAGTGCATCAGTGGGTGTCAGGAGACCTGGGTTTTATTTTTGGGGTTGTTGTTGTTGTTGACTCCTGTTCATGGTGACCCCACATATATCAGAGTAGAACTGGGCTGCATAGGGTTTTTCGTTCTTTTTATATTTTTGTTGAAAACACACATTGCAAAACATAAGCCAATTCTACAATTTTCACAGGTACAATTCAGCAACATGAGTATATTCTTTAAGTTGCGCAATGATTCTTACCCTCTGTTTTAGTCAGTTAGGGCTGTTCTAACAGAAATGCCACAGAGTGGATGGCTTTAACAAAGGAAAGTTTATTCTTACACAGTCCAGTAGGCTACAAGTCCAAATTCAGGATGTCCACACCAGGGGAAGACTTTCCTCCTTGTCGGCTCTGGAGGAAAGTCCGGTATTGCATCAGTCTTTGTCCAGGGAGCGTCTTGGTACAGGAACCCCAGGTCTGAAGCACTCTTCTTCTGGTGCTGCTTTCTTGGTGGTGTGAGGTTCCCAATTCTCTGTTTGCTTCCCATTCCTTGTATCTCTTGTAGGATGAAAGGATAAAGGGTGGGGCAAGCCATATTCCAGGGAAACTCCCTTTACAATGGAGCAATGAGCTAATCCTATGAAGGGATTGACAGTCCCACCGTAATCCTTTAATATACAGCACAGGAAAATCACAAAATGGAGAACAATAACAAGATATTGGGAATTGTGGCCCAGCCACACGGCTATACATATTCTAGGGGGGACACGATTCAATCCATGATACCCTCTGTTTCTGAATTATTTCTTCTGCATTAATATAAACTCAGAGAAGACATAAACAGCATAAATCAATGGAATCTAATGGACATAGATAGAAACACTCCACCATTGTCAGAACAAAGAGCATTTTTCAGGAGAACAACGTGGGTTATTCTCCAGAATAGACTCATGCCAGGCCACAAAAGAAGTCTCAACACGTTTTAAAAGACTGAAATTGTAAAAAGGACTCCTCTCTTGACACAATGGAATAAATATTAGAAATTAAGAGCAACAGTGATCTTAAACCTTGTGAACAATCATCTAAGGCACTCCACTGGTCCTGTGCTGTCCAGAGCAAGGGAGAAAAAAGAAAACCAAACACCCAAGGGAAGGATTAGTCCAAAGGAGTAACAGACCACAGCCACCACGGTCCCTACCAGAGGGAGTTCCTGTACAAGTAAACGGTGCCTGCGCTCTGACGCCACCTGGCCCGATAGGGATCACGACAGAAGGTAACAGGGAGAGCTACGGAACAACGTAAAGCAAAATTCTAACTCACACACATACTGAAAACCAGACTTACCGGTGATAGAGACTGGAGAAACCCCTAGTGTGTGGCTCCTGGATACCCCTTTATAAGCTTGGTAATGCAGTCACTCCTGAGGGTCACCCTTTAGCCAAGGATTAGATACGCCCATAAAATAAAATGAGACTAAATGGGCACACCACTCAGCAGCAGGGACCCAAAGGTAGGAGGGGACAGGAAAGCTGGTAACAGGGAACACAAGGTTTACAAGAGAGTAGTGGCGTGTCACAGGGTTGCCAATAAATGTCACAAACCAATGTATATATTAATTGTTTCACGAGAAACTAATTTGCTCTGTAAACCTTCATCTAGAGCATAATAAAATAAATAAAAAGGGGAAAAATCTTGGCAGGTTTTGGGGAGGATTCAAGAATAACGTTTGTTGTATGATATCTGTCCTAATGCCTAACTTGGCCAGCAAGTGCTCAATCAATGTTGTAATTATTATTTTAAAAGAAAGAAAGAAAGAAAATTAATAGCAGAAAGACCTAGGTTCTGATAGAGGGCGAATGTAACCTGGAAGTAATATTATGTAACATTAGGCAAGTCTTCTCAAGTCTCTGGAACACAGGTCCTTTTCTGCAAAATGGGAGAATGGAGAGAGAGTAATAAAAATACCAATTTTAGTATAGGGCAGACTGGTGTGAGAGTGCAGTGTAAGGAATTGGATACTAGCCAGTCATTGGGTGTGGTCATCAAACTAGGGGTTCTGTGGTGACACATTAAATCTTAGATAAATTAAGAAGGTTAAAAAAAAAAAAAGGCAGGGTTTGTTTTAGGGATCAGAATCAGACAAATAAAAGAGTCTACTCTTAAAGTGCTCATGTTCTAGGGGGAAAAATAAACACAGAACCAGAAGAAAAAATTGCAGTGTAATTTCTTAAGGGTTTATTTAACATATGCCCCGAAAACCTATTGCTGTTGAGTTGGTTCTAACTCATAGCAACCCTGTAGGACAGAACAGAACTGCCCAAAAATCATCCAAGGAGTGCCTGGTAGGTTTGAACTGCCAACATTTCATAAGCAGCTGTATAGCACTATATACCACTAGGCTACCAGGGTTTCCCATCTAACATAAGTTGGATTCAAATTATACACAACTAAACTTTCCTGTGATGGGCTGAAATTTGGATATGTTATTTGGCCAGACTGAAAGTTCTCAAATTGGTTGTCTGGGCTTTAGACAGGTGATCTTTTCCAGACATTTAGTTTAAAATATTAAATGCTTTAGTGTACCAGTCCTTTGCTTAGCCCCAGTTTTCTTATTGATATTGTAACAAAATATTTAATTTAATTTATTAATTTAGTTAGTGTACTGACTGCCTGCGGTGTCACTGGATGGTGCAAATTGTTTAACACTTGGCTACTAACCAAAAAGCTGGCAATTTTAATTCACCCAAAAGTATCTTGGAAGAAAGGTCTGGCAATCTGCTTCTGAACCATTACAGCCATTGAAAACCCTATGGAACGCAGGTCCACCCCTGTGAAACACACAGTGTCCTGGGTGGGAATCAACCTGGCAGCAGCTGGCTTGGGTTTTTGTTCTATTAATTAATTTTGTTAATTAACTTTGTTTAATTAATTAACTTAATTAATTCAATTCTTACTGTAAGAATCCAAAGAAACTCAGGATAGCTGGAACAAACACAATTCCTTCTGAAGGGATGCAGTCGTGATGGTTGGAGCTGGAGTAGCCATCTTGTACCACAACAGAACAGTCATGCACAGTGTGGTTGGGGCAGAGCAATATACTGTGTTTGCACAGTGATGCCTCTGCAAACACTGCTCATGGCCAAGCAATTTAGCTGGCTGAAATGGGGCTTCATTTCTTTTTAAGAGTTCCCCTTACCATGGAGTTAATTATTAATAAAAAAAAATTTGGTTTTTATTTCCTTAAGTTTTCTGTGCCCCCATAATGAATTTATTGCCCACTGTTCACCGAATGTATAAACCTTTCTTCTATTCATTTCAGTTTATTTCTTGGTGACGGTCACTCCTGGTGAGACCTGGGGTCCTTGCACTCCAATCTTGACTGATTGATAGGCCTGCTGCCCGGCTGTCACTCTGGGGTTTCTCTTCTTCATCATCTTAGGGGTTGCCTTCACGTCTCACCTACCTGCCAAAGCCAAAGCCACATCCACCTAACTCATTCCAACTCATACTGACATTACAGATCAGAGTGGAGCTGCCGCATAGTTTCCAACGAACACTTGGTGGATTTGAACTGCTGACCTTTTGGTCAGCAGATGTAGCACTTAATGACTGTACCACTGGGGTTTCCATTCTCCCCTATCAAGCTGCCTGTTTCCTGGACCACGTGTCTGCCTGTTTCTTGGTTTATTTTCTCAGGCTGGTGTACCATATCTCCATAGTTTCCTAAGAAAGGGTGCATGGATGGGGAGTAAAATTTTTAAGATATTAGTTTTTTTTTCATTGTGATTAAGTGAAAGTCTGCAATCCAAGTCAATTTGCCACATAAGACCCCAAACACACACCTCCATGCAGCTGTATATGCTCTCCTCCTCCTGTGGCAGCACACTCTACTTTCCACCTGTACTTCGGGTACTCACCCAGCTAACACTTTTCCGCTCCTCTCCACTCTCCCTTCTCTCCTCTAAAGAGGAACTAGTTGGACAGCTTCATATATATACTGTGCCAAGAAGTACACACGCCACCTGCCTCACTCTGTGTCCCATAGCTCAGCCCAGTCTTTAAGAGTTGGCTTCGGTATTGGTTTCAGCTCTGGGTTAGCAGCAAGTACAAGAGCCACGTGCTCAGGGGACCTCCAGGATGCTGGACCGTCATGTCTGGTCTCTTAATACAGTTCTGGGCCTTACTCCCCTTTTTCTTGTGCTTTGTCAGGGGCTGTACCTGTGTTCCCAGTCAGGTCAGTCTTTGGCTGTGGCCAGGCACCATCTAGTTCTTCTGGTCTCATTCTCATAGGACCCTTCTGCCTCCTGGGCTCATATTTCCCTCACGTCTTTGATGCTCTTGGTTTTCATGTGCTCCAGGAGGTAAACAATTTTTTTTTTTTTTTAAAGATTTCACACATCTGTAAGTGTGCTTACTCTACTAGATCCACCATTTGGATAATTTATAAAATTCTAAGTCATAAATAACTCGAAAAAAATTCTTTCCTGTCTTCTGGCACTGCTGATAAGAAGCTTGATGATATTATGATGGTTGTTCCTTTGAATGGGACCTGTTTTTTCTCTCCAGAAGATTTTCATGCCTTCTATTTACCAGTGAGCTGACATTTCATGATGATAGGCCCTCGTATGGTTCTTTTGCATCCATCATGTTGAGTATTCAGCGGGCCTCTTATTTCAGGCTATTCAGTTCTGAGACAGTTTCTAGAATTACTCCCTCAATGATTACTTTCCTTCCATTTCTGTCCATTTTATTTTTCCATAACTCTTCCTAGTTGAATGTTAGGCCTCCTGGGCCACCTCTAAGTTGATTATCTTTTCATGCCTGTTTTCCATTTCTTTGGGTTTAAGGATATTTCCTTGATTTTATTTTCTACACCTTTGATTGAATTTAACAGTTATTATATGTTTGAGGTCTCTTTTTTCCCTGATTTTCTTTTTTCCCTTACTTCCTGTTCTTGTTTCGTGAATGCAGTACCTCCATCTGCCTCTGGGAATATTTACCTTTTTTTTTAAGTTTAGGTTTAGTATTTTTGTGTTTAGAGTTTAGTGTTCTGTGCTGTGCTTTATTTCCGTTTTCTCCAAAGTCCTTTTTCCCTCATTTGTTTGGTCTCCATCCTTTATGTTTAGAGAGTTTCTTTGATTACACGGTGATCCTTGGCTGTTGTTGTCTTAGTTATCTGCTGGAATAGAAATACTACAAGTGGGTGCCACAACCAACAGAAGTTTGTTCTCTGTTTGATAAGCTACAAGTGCAGATTCAGAGCACTGGCTCCAGGAAAAGGCTTCCACTCTCAGCTCTGGAGAAAGGCCCTTGTTGTTGGTTAGTCTTCCCATGCTCTAGCAGCTTCTCTGCACAGGAACCTTAGGTCCAAAGGACACACACTGCTCCTGGTGCTGCTTTCTTCGTGGTATGAGGCCCCCAACTCTTCGCTCTCCCTTTACCTTTCTCTCCTGTAAGATTCAAGGTGGTGCAGGCCACACCGTAGGGGAACTCCCTTTACATTGGATCAAAAAAGTGACCTTAGTAACAGGTGTTATAATTCCACCCTAGTCCTTTTAACACAAGCTAATCTTTCCTCATTAACCACAGGCAGAAATTAGGATTTACAACATGTAGGAAAACTACAATCAGAAAATGGAGCACAACCACGCAATATTGGGAATAATGGTCTAACCAGGTCGACATATATTTTGGGGGTACACAATTCAATCCATGACAGTTGCCTGTTTGTAGCTAAGACAAGGTGCTAAGTTGTTGGGAAGCTCTGGGTTCATGGTGAGCATTATTAGAACAGGCAGAGTAAAATAAGGGGCCACATCTTGAGTGTAACCTACACCATTTTGTTTCTGTCTCCAAGCGGGAATCTGTTGTTTCTCTTCATTTTTCTCAAGGTCAAGGACTAATCCATGCTCTCCATAGGACTGTGGAAAAACACGTGATGATATTACAGAAACCATAAAAGGAAAACAAAAGAATCTGCCTTGTGACTGAGAACTTACGTGATAGCAAGATCACCCTCAGACCCAAAACACCAATTCAGAAGTCAGCACATCTGAGATGTGACCATTGTGACCACCTAAAGATGATTAATATTCTACAAATTCCTAGGACTCATACAACTTTATCTTCTTCTCCTATAAAGCCTGCAGCTAATCTCTGTTTCAGGGAAGCAGACTTCGGAGGAGTCTATCCCCTCTGTCTCCTTGTATACCTATACACAATAAAACATCTTATTTCTCATCTCACCTGTTTCAAAGATGGCTGTTTGCAGCAGGCGGCGGTACAAACTCTGCTGAGTTTTGCGGTAACATTATTGTGGTGAGCTGTTTAACTGTTTACTCTTAACTCTTCGTATCTGTAGTGGGTTGAATGGTGGCTTCCAAAAAGACAGGTCTACACCCTGATCTCTAGAACCTATCAATGTGATCTTATTTGGGGGGGAAAAAAGGCTTTTGCAGATGTACTTAAAGATCTCTAGCTAAGACCATTCTGGGTTATCCAGGTGGGCCCCATATTCAATTGCAAGTGGCCTTATGTGAGACATACAAAGGAGAGACGCAGAGAGAAGAGAAGGCAATATGGAGATGGTGGCAGAAATTGATGTCATGTGGCCACAAGCCAAAGAATGCCTGAACCTGCTAAGAATTGGAATTGGAAGAAGCAAGGAACAGTATGTCTCCTAGAGCCTCTAAGGAAGAACAGCCATGCCAGCATCTTGATTTCAGACTTCTGGCTTCCATAGCTGTGAAAAAGGCCCAGAACAAAGCAAGGAAGAGCACTAAACCCTGATAATCTACAGTGCCCCCTGTTCTGCTTACTCACACATTTGAACAGGATATATGAGTTATATATGCATATGTGTGTATGTCTTAGATATCCATGATACAACTTCTTTCTAAACACAATTATAATATTAGTGACTGTCATGGTTGGAATTGTGTCCCCCCAAAAATGTGTGCAGCCACGTGGCTGGGATATGGTTCCCAGTATCTTGGGACTGTACTCCATTGTGTGGTTTTTCTAACCTGTATGTTAAATGATTAGGGTGGGGCTGCAAATTCCCGCTGTAGGGGGAGTTTCCCTGGAGTGTGGCTTGCCCCACCCTTAATGCTTTTAGCTTGCAAGGAATAAAAGGAAAAAGAAACAAAGGACAATTTGAGAACCTCGCTACCATCAAGCAAGCAGCACTGGGAGCAGAGGGCGTCCTTCAGACCAGAGGTTCTTGCGTGAGGACGCTCCCTGGACAAAGACTGATGCAATACCAGACTTTCCTCCAGAGCCGACAAGGGGAAAGTCTTTCCCTGGAGCGGACACCCTGAATATGGACTTGCAACCTACCAGACTGTGTAAGAATAAATCTTTCTTTGTTAAAGCCATCCACTCTGTGGTATTTCTGTTAGAGCAGCCTAGCTGACTAAAACAGTGACTGAACACAAAAATGGTGTGTGCCATTGTAGCAGAATGACATCAGCTGGATTATAAAAGTTTTAGTGGTTGCAGAGTACTAAAATTTTTATTATAGACCATATTTTCTACAAAAACAAACAAACAAACAAAAAACCACCAATATTCCATGCATTCAACAACAAGGAAAATGAGTCAGTGAATTCGGTTGCTTCAACCATCAATGTAAGATTCTGTTAGTCTACCACAACAAAAAAATGACTTTCACAAATTTTGCTTTGAATGGCGCATATTTCAATTTTGATGCTTGTTTGGTAGAAAAAAAAAAAAGTAAATGAAAAGATGTCACAAAGGGAAATTTAAATGATCAGAAAACACCCGGTAGTGCCCCATAGAAAATGCCATGAGTGGATGATTTCATGAAGAGAAACTGCATTGTCACAGTCCGGTAAGCCACAAATCCGTTTATGGCTTATAAGTCCACTCAGTAAGAGAAATTACCGCGGTCCAGCAGGCTGAGTCCAAATGTAATGAGAGCATCTCAGCACAGGAACCTCAGGTCCAAAGGATGGGCTCTACTCTTGGTGCTGCCTTCTTGGTGGTATGAGGTTCCCAACTTACTCTGCTCATGTTTCTCCCTTATATCCCACAGCAGGTCACTTGAGTCCTGCCTCACCAACACAACTGCTGTCCATTTTCCCTTGTCAGCACCACAGAGGCAGAATTCACAACGCATGGGAAGAATTGCACCATATTGGGACTCACAGCCAAGTCAAGTCAATATATACATTTTTAGGGGGACATAATGCAATCCATGACAACTGTATTTTATTTTTAAGTGGATCCTTCGTTAATAATATGTTGTAATTGAAAACATTCTTTCTATACTTCACTCTTACAAATTCTTCAAGAATTTCATCACAGTTAAGATCCTGAACAACATCTACCGAATTTTTATGCAGGTAACCCATACTTTCTATGTTTGATTGTCAACTATGCCCTCTCCCCATGAGGCATTTTCACCAGCACTGACCAATATGCCAGTTTTATCTTTCGCATAAAAACAATTACCCTATCATGCCTGCAAAAATACCTCAAGAGGGGAGGATGCAGACAAACACAGAAGGTGCATGTTATTTGAGTAAATATATGATACTTCCATATGTAGTGAGGATAATGAATTGAGTCTTTCTGGAATCACTGTTGTATGCTGAGAATTTTTGAGTCTCTTTGGGGATGAAAATGAGCCTTCTGTTGTACAGTTAGTTTGTGATCATTAGAGCTAACAATATGCATAAAGCAATTTCACCATTGGGAAATATACATTGCATTCTATCTTCTATTATAGAATCATGCAAGTCTACATGAGTAAAATTTGTTCTTCTTGAATTTGTAAACTTAGTTTTTGTGTAAAAATGAAATCATCACACTTCTCTGCTAAGGTTCATATTTAAGTCATCAGGATAAGCCTGCACTTCTTTCCTGGATGCCTCATGCATTCTTCATCAGGTATACCCACCCTGTTTAAGAAGGAAAATCTATCTGAAAGAACTTTATACACTTCCACTCTTCTTTTCATGCAAGATTCAAGTATGTCAGTGGTGATGTAGTATGTAATTAGGTAAAATTGATCTCTAGTACTCAATACTTCTGGACCACTTCCATCATCTAGTTGGTTCTTTCTAATGCTGCTGCACTAGTGGACAGCTTGACAGTCAGTATTTGGCAGTATTTGTTTTGTTTTCAAAATTTCCTAAATTATGTAAATACCTTGCTAATGACTAGTAGAGATCTGTGCATGTCTTTACTTTTACATCTGGATCTTGGAAAGTTTGACTCAGCCCATTGAAAATGTTGCAGTATATTACTCCCCATAATCAACATAAATACATACTCTAGTGTTTGTGTGTTCTTGATTATGCTTTCAGCTTCTCTTTTCGTATCCCCTTTTTTTGTGTCTGGCTTCCAGAAATATTTTTTAAGGCATCTAGAATTTAAGTGTAAAATTCCAGGATTGCACTTGTTACAGCATGCAATTTCCAATGTGCATTAGAAAGACATTTTAATAATTGATCGCTGCCTAAATATCCACCTTTTTATGAACTTCGTGCTGGTGAGTAGAGGCAGCAAAAACTGAACAGTAGAGAAAAAAAATCAACTGTTTCCAGATAACAAGCTACAAAAGTATGTAATCTACAAGATTAATGCTATGCGTTACTGAATGCATGGCACACAGTATGAAAGTGACATATTCATTATATTCTAAAGTTTTCTGTTGCATGCCTTGATATACTGGCAGCATGGTCATAGGACTTTCTTCACTAAGAAAAAAAATCTATTTTTCATTCCCCACGTAATTCATAAAGCGCTGGATTTGAAATTTTTTCACAGGGTTTTTCAGCTAGTAAATGTGACAAATTGTGTGACAGCTTTTCCATCACTGAAGATAAATATCTTAAAGTAATACTTAGCTGATCTGTATAACAAAGATCAGGAGTGGAATCTACAAACAAACTGAAATATAGAGCTATACGTATTTCACTGAAAATAGCTGGTCAAACGTTATCACTTCACTCAATGTTTTAGACATGTATGATGGGTTGCCCTTTGCCATGTCACTATACTTTGAGATATGACCTGCTAAAAATATATCAAATTGAGAAACCAATTCAAGTAAATCTTCCAAATTTAAATTTTGTGTCAACTCACTTTGTTTCTTCTTTGAAAAAATAGTCCATGTTCAATGAGTTGTAAAATGACTTTCCAACACTGACCTTCATCATTAATCTGTATTTCCAGTTCATGTTGTTGTTGTTAGGTGCATCAAGTCGGTTCCAACTCATAGCGACCCTATGAACAACAGAACAAAAACACTGCCCCCATCCTGTCCCATGTCCATAATAGTTTTTATGCTTAAGCTCATTGTTGCAGCCACTGGTCAGTCCATCTCATCAAGGGTCTTTTTCTTTTTTGCTGACCCTCCATGCTACCGAGCACCATTTCCTTCTCCAGGGACTGATCCTTCCTGGCAACATGTTCAGAGTATGTAAGATGCAGTCTTGCCATCTTGGCTTCCAAGGAGCACTCTGGTTGTACTTCTTCCGGAACAGATCTGCTTATTCTTTTGGTGGTCCATAGTACATTCAATATTCCTCTTCAATATCACAATTCAAAGACCTTACTTCTTCTGTCTTCCTTCTTCATCATCCAGCTTTCACATGTATATGCTACAACTGAAAATACCATGGCTTAGGTCAGGTGCACTTTAGTCTTCAAGGTGACATCTTTACTTTCCAATACTTTAAGAGGTCCTTTGCAGAAGATTTTCCCAGTGCAATGCGCCTTTTGATTTCTTGACTGCTGTTTCCATTGGCACTGATTGAGGACCCAAGTAAAATTAAATCTTTGACAACCTCAGTGCTATCTCAATTTATGACAATGTTGCTTACTGGTCCAGTTGTGAGGATTTTTGTTTTCTTGATGTTGAGGTGCAGTCTGTACTGAAGGCTGTGGTCTTTCATCTTTCTTGACCTTCAACAGTAAGTGTTTCAAATTTTCTTCACATCTTCCATTTCGTGAGCAAAGTCAAAAGCCATGTTTTGGGCTTAAATGTGACAACATACAATCTTTGTGAACTGAACTGCCAATTTGATAAATGCGTCTGTAGCAAGTCAAGAATTAAATGATTTAGGACTGAATAGCTTGCAAACAAAACAATAGGCAGAACTGACTGAGGGAGAATCCAGTAGCATTCCCTCTTACAATTTTCACCATAGCTTTGCACCCTAGAAATACATTCTCGTTATAGAAACTGGTTCATTTACCATCTAGAAATTGTCGACACGAAGTTTTCAAATGGTTTACGGTGATGTTGATGCTTGGCCCTCTTTTGAGCCTATAATTTACAATCATTAGAAGAAAACTTATTTTACAAAGCAGGATCTGTACTTCCATTATCTAAGGGATATGCAGATGTGAAATTTTCAGATTCTAAAATACTTTCATTTTCTACACCATTATTAATTTTTTTATACTACAACAAGGAACTGATTCAGAATTTGGAACAAATTATATTTATGTTGCTCTAGGGTCACCACGAGTCAGAATTGTCTCGATGGCACTGGGTTGAGTTCTTTGGTTTGGTGGTATAGTGGTTAAGAGCTTGGCTGCTAACTGAAAGGTTGGCAGTTTAAATCCACCAGCTCCACTCCTTGGAAACCGATTAGGGCAGCTCTGCTCTGTCCAATAAGGTCACTACGCTGACTTCACGACACCTAACAATGACAACACAACAGTGGTAATTTTAGCACCAGCAATATTAGCACAAAATTAAACTGGAGAATTCAGTGGAAGACATCTCTTCTAATTCATTACATCTTAACAAGGAACTTAGGTTTAGAATTGCCTTTAGGGATTCACAAACCTTTTCTTTCTATCTTCTGCAAGCTTTTGTTTTATAATCCACTTAGTCATTGCTGTTTCATTTTTCCTGTACATAAAATTATATGTCACTTTTTAAATTTGGTTCTACTGTAGCGAATACATTTGAAAATAAATGAAGTATACAAAACAAGTAAAATTTATAAAATAAAATTCACATTCAAATTTGGAGCTTAACGTAAAAATTTATACTTGCAAATTAGTAAGTGAAAAACTGATTTGGAACATGTAATTTTGTTCTTTGGGTCTGCGATAGTCAAAAAAAATAGTATTTACAAGGCAGTCAGAAATAATTTCATTCATCTGTTATAGGATGTTTGTTGGTGGGCCCTTGGCAGGTCACTATGAGTGTTTTTCATCTTAAAAAGGACATAAAAGCGTGCATACCCACTTCCCACCATTTGATGCTGGACCGCTGGTGACAACTCACAGTACAAGAACCGTCTCAGTGAGCATGATAGCAATACAAGCGATGGTCAGTCTGAAGGTGTGTTTTGGTTCACTCTGCAGAGGACAGGAAAAGATACGGCGTGAGTTACGAGATTAATGGCACTGGCACATTCTTATATGGCTGATTAGAGAGAGCTTAATTTGAGGTTATACCTGGTTGGTTTGAAATGGAAAGCAAAATATAATTGTTATAATATGCAAAATGTATAAAATTTACCGTTATGGATTGAACTGTGTCCCCCAAAAGTGTGTGTCAGCTTGGCTACTCTGTGATTCCCAATACTGTGTGATTGTCCACCATTTTGCCATCTGATGTGAGTTTCCTACATGTTGTAAATCCTACCTCTATGATTTTAATGAGGTGAGATTAGGGGCAGTAAATTAATAAATCCAGACTCAATCTACAAGATTAGGTTGTGTTTTAAGTTAATATCTTTTGAGACATAGAAGAGAAAAGCAAGCAGAAAGACAGGGGACCTCACACCATCAAGAAAGAAGCACCCAGGAGCCAGGGTGTGTTTTAGACCCGGGGTCCCAGTGCTGAGAAGCTCCTTGGTCAGAGGAAAATTCACAACAAGGACCTTCCCCCAGAGCCAGCTGAGAGAGAAAGCCTTGCCCTAGAGCTGTTGCCCTCAGTTCAGACTGGTAGCCTACTAGGCCATGAGAGAACAAACTTTCATATGTTGAAGCCATCCACTTGTGGCATTTCTGTTATAGCAGCACTAGATGACTAAGACACATACATTTTATTTTCTGTGGCATTGTTCAACTCTCATACTCAGAGATACGGACATAACTGATGTAACAGTAGCATCCCTTTTGATAATTAAGTTTGTCTTACAAGTCATAACGATATCAATTTCTTAAAAGAAAGTCAGTGTGAAGGGAAATGGAAAATAAAACACGTTTATATAATTTTATCAAAATACACATTTATTTCCTCCAGGCATTTTTCTATTTCTTTGTACAGAGATACATAAATATTCTCATAAAATATAAACATAAGGTCCTGTTAAACGCCCTTTGTTGCTTTCTTGGAAGATGAAGTTAGAACTCATTGTTGCAAAACAGAAAGACAGTTTACAAGATAAATATTGAATTCTGTGTCCTTTTAATGCACCCAGTACCTCGTTCATTAGCACACAGAGACTAATGTCAAGCACTGTGTCCTATGCAAGAGATAATAAAAACAAAACTTACTTGATACATAAATTAAAACTCTTTGTGTTACATAAATACTCACATTTTCGGTATTTTTTGATGTTTTTTTCTAGCACACAGCCAAACCAGGAAACCCTGGTAGTATAGTGGTTAAGTACTATAGATGCTACCCAAAAGGCTGGCAGTTTGAATCTGCCAGGTGCTCCTTGGAAACTGCATGGGATAGTTCTACTTTTTCCCATAGAAATGCTATGAGTCAGAATTGATAACAATAGGTTGATTAGTTTTGTTATGTTAAAATTACTTTAAATTATTACTCATTTTAGTATCATAGTAAATGTATGCTAGATTGTATCTACATGCACATCAAATGTATTTTAAAGTTATAATAAATATCACTGTTTACAAAACTTGGGGTGTACTCCATATGTAAATGCTACACAGTTAAAAAGTAACTTTGACTGAACTCATTGCAACTATAAACTCATTAGAGTTTCCTTGCTTTTACACATCCCCTGGAGTTCCCACTGGTTATTTACCAGGAGGTGCACAGGAGCATGCCCTTGTGTTTGTATTACCACAAAGAGCACTGCTGACCCTCCTGGCTGGGGAAGCTGGATCAGCAGACATGGATGTACAAGACACTTCTCTCAGAATGAATCATAAGCTGACTGTCATAGACTGAACTATGTCCTTGCAAAAATTTGAGCATTTGGCTGGGCCATCATTCCCAATATTTTGTGATTTTCCTGTGCTGGACATCTTAATCTCTGCCTGTGGCTCATAGACAGGATGATTATGTTAAAAGACGATTAAGGTGGGACGGAAACACCCTTGCTAAGAGAGTTTCCCTGGATCTGGCTTGCACCACCTTTTATCTTTTCATCCTGTTATTGTTGTTGTTAGGCGCCGTCAAGTCAGTTCCAACTCATAGCGACCCTATGAACAACAGAACAAAACACTGCCCAGTCTTGTCCCATGTCCACAATCGTTTTTATGCTTAAGCCCATTGTTGCTGCCACTGTGTCAATCCATCTTGTCCAGGGTCTTCCTCTTTTTTGCTGACCCTCCACTCTACCAAGCACGATGTCCTTCTCCAGGGACTGATCTTTCCTGACAACATGTCTAGAGTATGGTCTTGCCATCTTGGCTTCCAAGGAGCACTCTGGTTGTACTTCTTCCAGAACAGATCTGTTTACTCTTTCAGTGGTCCATGGTACATTCAACATTCTTCTCCAACACCACAATTCAAACGCATCAAGTTTTCTTCTGTCTTCGTTGTTCATTGTCCAGCTTTGACATGCATATGACATGATTGAAAAATACCATGGCTTGGGTTAGGCACATTTTAGTCTTCAAGATGACATGTTCACTTTCCAATACTTTAAAGAGGTCCTTTGTAGCAGATTTTCCCAACACAATGTGACTTTTGATTTCTTGACTGCTGCTTCCATGGGCATTGGTTGTGGACCCAGTTAAACAAAATCTTTGACAATCTCAGTCTTTCCTCCATTTATGACAGTGTTGCTTACTAGTCCAGTTGTGAGGATTTTTGTTTTCCTGACATTGAGGTGCAATCCATGCTGAAGGCTGTGGACCTTGATCTTCATCAGTCCCCCACCACCACCATCCACTGCCACCGAATAGGGTCTGACTCATGGTGACCCTGTAGGTCAGGGTAGAACTGCCCCATAGAGTTTCCAAGGAGCACCTGGGATATTTGAACTGCTGAACTTTTTGTTAGCACACATAGCACTTAACCCACTGTGCCACCTGTCTCAAATCTTCTTCATTTCCAGCAAGTAAGGTGGTGTCATCTGCATAACACAGGTTGTTAATGAGTTATCCTCCAATCCTGATGCCTCGTTCTTCTTTGCATAATCCAGCTTCTCAGATTATTTGTTCGTCATATAGATTAAAAAGGTATAGTGAAAGGATACAACCCTGACGCACACCTTTCCTAATTTTAAACCATTCGGTGTCCCCTTGTTCTTTTCACACGACTGCCTCTGGTTCCATATATAGATTCCCTAACAGTACAGTCAGGTGTTCTGGAATTCCTGTTCTCCGCAACGTTAGCCATACTTTAGTATGACCCACACAGTTAAACGCTTTTGCATAGTCAATGAAACACAAGTACACATCTTTCTGGTATTCTTGCTTTCAGCAAAGATCCATCTGACATCAGTGATGATTTCCCTGGTTTCGCATCTTCTTCTGAATCCAGCTTGAATTTCAGGCAGTTCCTTGTCAATACACTGTTGCAGTCGCTTTTGAATGATCTAACAAAATTTTACTTGTGTGTGATATCAACGATATTGTTTGGCAATTTCCACATTCGGTTGGATCACGTTTCTTTGGAATGAGCATAAATATGGATCTCTTCCATATGGATATTATCCTATCGCTGACAGCATTGTACTTCAGGACAGATCTTGATGATGAATGCAACACCATTCATCGTGAAGTTTTCATTCTCAGCACAGTAAACCATACGACTGTCAAATTCAAAATAGCCAAAACCAGTCCACTTCAGCTCACTAACGTCTAGGATGTCAATGTTTATGCATTCCACTTCATTTCCTTTTCTGAAAGGAATTAGCCAAGGAAAATCTTATGAAAAGCAGCCAAACATTGTCAGATATGGTGCCAGAAAGTGAGCCCCCAGTTGGAAGACACCTGGAAGATGGCTGGGAAAGAGCTGCCTCCTCAAACTAGAGTTGACCTTAATGATGTGGATGGAGTAAGGCCCCTGAGATCTTCGTTCGCTGATGTGGCACGATTCAAAATGAGAAGAAACAGCTGCAAACATCCATTAATAATTGGGACATGGAATGTGTGAAGTATTAATCTAGGAAAATTGGAAATTGTCAAGCATAGCAGACAAGTTTCAGCTGAGCTTCCATTTTCTACTATGGTTGACCTTGCTGGTACCGAAATACCAGTGACATAGCTTCTCACATCACAGTAACAAGCAAGTCTCCACTGACAGACAAGTGGGGGCTGCTTGCTCTGTCTTTACTCTGCTTACCTGATGCTGTTACTCTCCTTGCCTAATGATGTTCCCCTCCTTTCCGGATGCTGTTCCCTTCCTTACCTGATGCTATTACCCGCCTTGCCTGATCCTGTTATCTCCTATGGTAGATAAAAAGAGAGAGAAGCAAGCAGAGAATTGGGAACCATCAGGAAAGCAGCACCAGTAGTATAACATGTCCTTTAGACCTGAGGTTCCTGTGCCAAGATGCTCCCTGACCAAAGACTGATGCAACACAATGGCTTTCCTCCAGAGCTGACAGTGGGAAAGTCTTTCCCCTGGAGCAGACATCCTGAATGTGGACTTGTAACCTACTGGACTGTGTAAGAATAAACTTTAAACACCATCCGCTTTATGGTATTTCTGTTAGAGCAGCACTAGCAGACTAAAACAATGATCTTGCCCAGTAAATGCTTGTTTTGAATCCAATTGCAGCCTGGGTGAATATAGTAAGACTTATGCTCAGCAGCCTTCACCTCTGGTATATTAGAAATACATATCATATTCCTAGGAGACTTGCCAGGAGAAGGAGTTTCAGTTACATAGGAGCAGACCATAATAGACAGATGCTAATGAAGGTGTTGAAGTTTAAACAACTTTGTGTGGGGTGGGCTTGTAACCCTGTGTGAACTTTATTTCTGGTTGGTATATTCTCATGCACTGGAGTTGGTATCAGATTTCAGTTAGTGTCCTGCAGTTACCTGCCACTGTGGTGCTTGCATTTCCTTGTGTCCTGTCTGCTTCGCATCTATGGGTCTTTGCTTTAGACAACTGGTGCCCCTGTTTTGTTGCCGTCTTAAGCACACACCTTGCTTATGGGGGAATCCATTCCTGACTGTGAGAGAATAAATTTCTGTTGTTTTAAACTACCATGTTCATGGACACTAATACAGTATCCATAGGTATTTCCTCTTGGGCTGATCAGTTTTCCCAGAAAAAGAATCTTAGGGCCAAGCGTGGGAAGAAGCCAGGAAGTCTTATCATTCTGTATTATAAAAATAGTGTGGCATCAAACCTTGTCTAATCTCAGGGGGAGGAGACAGAATCACCATCAGCATCATCAGCCCAAAGCTGACTGCTATGAAGTGGAGATCAGACACACAAGATTCGACATTCAAGTCTGCAGACTTAACTGTTTTAGGCACTACACACCTCATTGCTGAATATCACTACAGTCACTTTGAAGCTATGCACCAACTTTCTTAGGTAATGAAAATGATTGTGGTAGTGATTACATGGGTTATAAATTTGTCAAAAATCACAATCTACACTTAAAATACCATTTATTTCATGTAAATTATACAATAAGTGTGATTAAAACCACACACACACAACAGGATGACACTAAACACACAGCCTTTGTTGTCATTGTTAAGTGCCATTAAGTCATTTCCAACTCGTATGAACCCTAGGTACAAGAGAATGAAAACACTGCCTGGTCCTATGCCACCTTCACAATCGAGTTTAAGTTTAAGGCCATTGCTGCAGGCACTATGTCAATCTATCTCCTTAAAGGTCTTCCTCTTTCTTGTTGAGGCTGCACTTTACCAAGCATAATATCGTTCTCCAAAGATCGGTCCTTCCTGATAACATATCCAAAGTATATGAGATGAAATCTCCCTATCCTTGCTTCTGGCTGCACTTCTTCCAACACCAATTTGTTCTTCTGGTAGTTCCTGGTATATTCAATATTCCTCACCAACACCATAATTCAGAGGTATGGGTTCTTCTTTGGTCTTTCTTATTCAGTATCCAGCTTTTGCATGTACATGAGGTGATTCAAAATATCGTGGCTTAGGTCAGGTGCAACTCAGTCCTCAAAGTGACATCCTTGACAATGAATGTTATACTTTTCTTCTTCAGTTGGTCATTCCCAGCATAGCAGGTCATGTCATTGTCTGATGAAAAAGGCCCAATACCAGTCCATCTTAGTTCACTGATGTCTGGGATATTTATCATTATGCGTTCTGTTTCATTTTTGGTAATTTCCAATTTTTCTGTATTAATACTTCGTACATTCCATGTTCCAATTATTAATGGTTGTTTGCAACTGTTTCTTCTCATTTCGAGTAGTGCCATATCAGCAAATGAAGGTCCCAAAAGCTTGACTCCATCCATGTCAGTAAGGTCAACTCTGTTTTGAGGAGGTAGTTCTTCCTCAGTCACATTTTGAGGGTCTTCCAACCTGGGGAGCTCATCTTCGGGCACTATATGAGACAATGTTATACTGCTATTCATAAGGCTTTCACTGGTTAATTTTTTTCAGATGTAGACTGCCCAATCCTTCTTCCTAGTCTGTCTTAGTCTGGAAGCTCCACTGAAACCTGTCCACCAGCGATGATCCTACAGGCATTTGAAATACAGATGACCAAGCTTCCAGTGCTACAGCAACCAAGACACACTGATAGATGCATTGGTGGACAAACCCATTAAAATGGCTAAAATTAAAAAGATTCACAATATGAAGTGTTAAGAAATTTGTAGAACAACTGGAACTCTCCCATTGCTGGTAAGAATGTAAAATGGTGCAACCCCTTTGGAAACAGGATAGCACCTCCTTATAATGTTTTACTCATACAATTCCTAGCAACTCTACTCCTAGTTACCCAAGGTGAACTAAATTTTTTTCCAACTTATCGTCATTTTATTGTGCTTT
The DNA here is from genome assembly GCA_028571685.1 of Heterohyrax brucei. Classification (NCBI taxonomy): domain Eukaryota; kingdom Metazoa; phylum Chordata; class Mammalia; order Hyracoidea; family Procaviidae; genus Heterohyrax; species Heterohyrax brucei. Next base: position 105,292,987 of record CM053149.1, read on the forward strand.
AGTTTAAAGTTGAGAGAAGAAACTAGTTTCTCATCAAACAATTAACACACAAACTTTTTGTACTGTTAATTGCCAACCTCATGTCCTGTCAACACTTTCCCTTTCTCAGCCCTGAATTCCCCACTGTCATTCATCCTGCTTTTATGTCTCCTCCTGACTTCTCATCCTTGCCCTTGGGCTAATGTGCCCATTTAGTTTCATACACGTGGTTCAACTACGTGTATTACTGTTATTTTTATAGGCCTGTGTAATCCTTGGCTGAACAGTGAATCTCAGGAGTGACTTCAGTATTGAGTTAAAAGGGTGTCCAGGGACCATGTTCTCAGTGTTTCTCCAGTCTGTCAGACCAGCAAGTCTAGTCCTCTTCTGTTTTCTTTGTGAGTTTGAATTTTGTGCTACCTTTTTCTCCTGCTATGTTTGGAACAGTCCATTGTGATCCTTCATTGAGCAATGGGTGGTGGTAGCTGGGCACCATCTAGCTGTGCTGGACTCAACCTGGTGGAGGTTGTGATAGTTGTGGTTTATTAACCCATTGTATCTACCGTTTTCTTCATTTTCCCTTGCTCCAGACAGGGTGGTACCAGTAGATGTATCTTAGATGGCTATCCACAGCTTTTAAGACCCCAGTTTCCACGTAACAAAGTAGGCTGTACAACATTATCTTTACAAGCTATGTTATGCCAATTGAGCTAGATGTCCCCTGAGACTGTGGTTCCCAGCTCTCAGCCCGGTAACTTTGTCTCTCAGGGAGTCTGAATGTATCTATGAGTCTTCTATGACTTTGTCATGGTCAAGCTATAATGACTTCCTCAGTATTGTGTACTGACTTAACCCACTGCCATCGAGTCAATTCTGACACATAGTGACCCTATAGGACAGAGCAGAACTGCCCATAGAGTTTCCAAGGATTGCTTGGCAGATTTGAACTGCTGACTTTCTGTTTCACTGCCGCAGCACTTAATCATCACACTGCCAGGGTTTCCACACATGGAATAGCTATGGTAAAAGGATACAACTCTGATGCACTTCTTACCTGATTTGAAATCATGGAGCATTTCCTTGTTCTGTGTGATCGGCGGCCTCTTGGTCTCTGTACAGGTTCCACATAAGCACAATTAAGTGTTCTGGAAGCCCTATTCTTTACAACGTTATCCATAATTTGTTAAGATCAGTCAAATGCTTTTGCTTAGTCAATAAAATACAGATAAGCATCCTTCTGATATTCTCTTCTTTCAGCCAAGATCCTTCTGATATCATCAATGATATCCCAAACTGTCCAATAGTAAAAGACTACGTAGTTAAGTTGGTTATCCTCTTGATAGAAGATGATGTAGCTACTCAAACAAGTCTGAAATACTTGGTGGAAATGGCAAAATGCTTTCCTTTTTTTTTTTTTTTTTTTTTTTAAAAAGCAGAATAGGAAATTTTATTTTTACCATGTCTTTGCCTATGCAAATTATGTGGGCAGATGAATAATGTTTGGCTTTTTTAGAGCAGATTTTTTTCATTTTTATTTAGAAGCAATATAGTAAAACAGCTGAGAGACAGCAGAATCTTCAGCCAGATTGCCAGGGGTTAGGGTTCAAATCCCAACTCTGTCATTTCCCGGATGCTTGACTTTGAGCAACTAACTTAACCTCTTTGATTTTTTAGTTTCCTGACTGTAACACAGGCATAATACCATCTATCTCATAGGATCTTATGCAGATTTAAAGAATTGATATCTGTAAAGAGTCTAGAATAATAAAAGTATATGTGTTTTATAAATAAACCAGTTATTTTTCATGAGACTATACTGTTGTTTGGATAATACAGATAGTTAACTATGAGCTATACACTTTAGGGAATACAGGAATTTTTAAGACATGGCCTCTGAACTCAAGGAGTTATAGCAGTAGTTCTCAACCAGGTATGATTCTGTTGCCAGAGAACATCTGGCAATGTCTGCAAACATTTTTAACTGTCATGACTAAGTAAGTGGATGTATTACTAGCACCTAGTAGACAGAGGCCCGCAATGCTGGTGACCATCTTGCAATACACAGAATGGCCCCACCCCTGCAACAAAGAATTATTTGGTCCAAAATGGTAATAGTACTGAGGTTCAGAAACTGAGCTATTGTCTAACTAGGGACAAAAGATACATGCGTGCATACGAAATGTACAAAGCAAGTAATCAAACTGGAATATGTATTCAATCAAATAAAGAACAGAAAAAGAAGAAGAGGAAGAAGAAGACTAGAAAAAGACTTAAGAAGCCCTGGCCCAGAACGCAGGATTCCCTGTAACAGTGACCCAGCAAAGTAGCTTCAGTAAGCCTTAGGGTTTTGTGACTGAATAACAAACCCATTGCCATCTAGAGTTGCTTTAGACTCATAGCAACCCTGTAAGAAACAGCAGAACTGCCCCTATGTTTTCCAAGGTTGTATCCTGTACAGAAGCAGATTGCCACATCTTTCCCCTAAGAGGGGTGTGAACCACTGGTCTTTCAGTTAGCAGCCAAGTGCTGTAACCACTGGGCCCTTCAGAGCACTGGTCTGACTAAACAGCCACACGTATTCAGTGATTTTCAACTTTTATTCTGTGGTTACTTTTTTAGAAGTCTAATTCAAAGTTAAAGACTTCATGCACTTCTGCACTGAACTTGCAGTGTGGAAAATCATCCGGTTCAATTTGTTTAATTCATACTATTTTTAAATGCAACCTGATAAAGAGTTGAGCTAATTTAAAATGTTTAAAAGTTCATTTTTGGTGTGTAGCAAGAAATCCTGCATAGTAAAACTTTGGTTTTCATTTAAAATAGAATTCCCCATATGCTGGAGAAAATATACCAATATTTTAACTGTGTATATAATTTGAAATTATAGGTGAAAGCTTACAGGGCAAATTAGTTTCCCATGTGACAGTCCATACACAGATTGTTCCATGATGACAGCTACAATCCCTATGATGTGTCCGTGTCATGGACTGACTTGTTTCCTCCCAAAAATATGTGTAGTAATGTGGCTGGGCCATAATTCTCAGTATCTTGGGACTGTCCTCCATTTTGTGGTTTTCCTATGCTGTATGTTAAAGGATTAGGGTGGGACTGTAAATCCCTTTATAAGATCATCTCCCTGCTCCACTGTAAAGGGGGTTTCCCTGAAGTATGGCTTGCCCCCACCCTTAATCCTTTCATCCTGCAAGAGATAAAAGGCAAGGGAAGCAGGCAGAGAACTGGGAACCTCTGCCACCAAGAAAGAAGCATCAAGAGAAGAGTATGTCCCTCAGACCTGAGGTTCCTGCGCCAAGATGCTCCCTGAACAAAGACTGATGCAACATCGGACTTTCCTGCAGAGCTGACAAAGGCAAAGCCTTCCCCTGGAGCGGACACCTTGAATATGGACTCGTAGCCTACAGGACTGTATAAGAATAGATGTTCCTTTGTTAAAGCCATCCACTCGGTGTTATTTCTGTTAGAGCAGCCCTAGCTGACTAAAACAGTGAGCACTGTCCCTTTGCACTCTGCCTTCCTCATCTCAGTCCCTCCAGTTTCCCTGCCCCTCCTTGCCTTCTCATCTTTGCTTTCTGGCAGATATTGCCCATTTCGTCTCCCATAGTTGATTGTTCTAAACAGCACATTCCTCATGGGTTTTCTTGTTTATTTTATAGGCCAGTCTATTATTTGGTTCTATGGTGATCTCCAAAAGTGGCTTTAGATCCAGGTTAAAATGATGTCTTAGGTCAATAGTCACAGGTGTCCTGCCAGTCTCTATCAAGTCTGGTCTTTTTTTATGAATTTGGCTTTGTTTTACATTCTTCTCCCATTCTAACTGGGAACTTCTATTGTATCCCAGGTCAGAGTGAGTGGTAATGGTAGCCAGGCACCATCTACTGTTCTGGTCTCAGGCCACAGGAGGCTGTGGTTTGTGTGGACTTAGTTCTATGGACTAAGTGCTTCCTCGAGTCTTTATTTTCCTTCACTCTCACTCATTTCAGATAAGAAAAGACCAATATTTTGTATCTTAGATGGCCACTAGCAAGCTTTTAAGATCTTAGGTAATACCAAAGTAGAATGTAGAACATTACCTTTATGTACTGCTGTGCCAACTGACCTAGGTATCTCCAGAGACTGTCTATGGTCCTTAGCCTTCAAGCCCAATAACTCAGTCCCAAGAGGTTTATGAGAAGTTTCTGAGGAGGTGAGGCTAATATGGTGTAGTAGTCAGATGCTTCCTGTGATCCCTGTAACAACAAAGATCCAAAAAAACAGATGAATGGATTCTATACAACACTCTAGGAGCCCCGAACATTAAAGGGAAGGCTGAGAAATCAGACTGAGGAACAGAGAAGGGGCAGTAGGTCTAGAACTACCTAGGACTGGCCAGACCTGAACAGGTAGGAATCTGCACCCCACAGAAGGATCTATAACTTCCAGTATGGTGAGCAAAGCAGAGGTGTTTCGAGACCGTCTTCCTCAATGGAGAAGCTCAGCTGCAGCCACCCACACCTCCAGAATCAGAGAAGAATGAGATTTGTTAGTCAAAAGCTAAATGTCTTGCATCTAGCCTATCCTGTGCGGATCTGAAAGTTTCCTTCAGGCTAAACCCCTCCCCTTTTTTCCAGCTCTTCCCTCTCCCTTTTCTACACAGCACCCAGCACCAAATTCTGACACTCTACCTGAGCCAGAAGTAGGACCTCCTACACACGCCCTGAGCTGTTCTCCCAGCCTGGAAACAATTTAACAAACAGGCAAAAAAATTCTGCCAGCTCCCCTGAGCTAGGAACTCAGGGCAGAAACAGATCTTTTGCCTAGGCACGGATGGCTGTCACCCCCCTACTTTCTCAGCACATGCAGCCTCTACTGGTTCCTACACCAATCCCTCTTGCCCAGGTAGGACTGTAGGGAAGCACTGACATTACACACTTGGCCACTGACTACCTGGGCACCTGAGGTGAACACATACATGAAAAGTGAATGGATGCCTGAGTCCACGTACCTAGTAACAGTTCTAACTACCTGGTGACAAGACATTAGAATCACTAAGGCACCAATAATCAAACTAGCTCACACGACCAGCCTATCTGGGCATTTCAAAATAAAATAAAAAAATAAGTTAGAACATAGTAAGCAAACATAAATAACTAATAACTTTCTGATGGCTCAGAGAAAACAACCAGTATCAAACCACTTAAAGAGGCAGCCCACAATGACTTCAGAAAGCTCCCCAAACAAGTTTCTGTAACTGTATCCCTCTGTGGTCTATGTTACATATCTATGAATATATATGCAGTGCACACCCCTGGTGGCGTAGTGGGTTAAGTGCTACATCTGCTAGCCAAAAAGTTGGTGGTTCAAATCCACCTGGAACTCCTTGGAAACTCTATGGGCAGTTCTACTCTCACCTACAGGGTCTCTATGAGTCCTACCTGACTCAATGGCAGTAGGTTCGGTTTTTGGTTTTGGACATACAAGTATGTATTTATAATTACCCACAACTATACCTACATATGTGCATGCATGTACTCCCACATGTTCTCTCACATCAATATAGTATACCTATATATCTATATATCCACTCAGAAATTTTTGGTTATTATTACTGTTGTTGCAGAATTGTATATGCTATCACATTTATCACTATTGTTAATGAGCCCATTGTTGCAGTCACTGTCAATCCGTCTTGTTGAGGGTTTTCCTCTTTTTTGCTGATGCTGTACTTTACCAAGCATGATGTCCTTCTCCAGAGACTGGTCCCCCCTGATAACATTTCCAAAGCACTTGAGACAAAGTCTTACCATCCCTCCCTCCTTCTAAGGAGCATTCTGGCTATACTTCTTCCAAGGCAGATTTATTCTCTCTTTTAGCAGTCCATGACGACAGAAAAGCTCAGTCTCATCAGTCAGAACAAGGCCAGGGGCCAATGGCAGAATAGACCATCAATTGCTCATATGCAAGTTTAAGTTGAAGAAAACTAAAACAAATCCATGAGAGCCAAAGTAGAAACTTGAGTACATCCCACCTGAATATAGAAACCTTTCAAGAATAGATTTGATGTGAACAATAGATTTTGATGTGAACACTAACGTCTGAAGACTAGAGTTGCTGAGGAATGACATCAAGCACATCATACATGAAAAAAGCAAGAAGTCATTAAAAAGACAGGAAAGAAAGAAAAGGCCAAAATGGATGTTGGAAGAAACTATGAAATTTGCTCTTGAATATCAAGTACCTAAAGGAAAAGGAAGAAATGATGACTTTAAAGAGCTGAACATTGCTGTTGTTGTTAGGTGCCATAAAGTCAGTTCCTACTCATAGCTACTCTATGCACAAGAAAACAGAACACTGTCTGGCCTTGCACCATGTCCACAATCATTTTTATGCGTAAGCCCATCATTGCAGCCACTGTGTCAATCCATCTCACCAATGGTCTTCCTCTTTTTCACTGACCCTTTGCTCTACCAGCCATGATGTCCTTTTCCAGGGAGTGATCCCTCCCGACAACATCTCCAAAGTATGTAAGATGTAGTCTCAACATCTCTGCTTCCAAGGAGCACTCTGGTTGTACTTCTTCCAGAACAGATCTATTTGTTCTTTTGACAGTCTATGGTACATTTAATATTTCTCTCCAATACCACAATTCCAAGACATTAATTCTTCTGTCTTCCTTCTTCATCATCCAGCTTTCACAGGCATATGATGCAATTGAAAATACCATGGCTTGGGTCAGACACACTTTAGTCTTCAAGGTGACATCTTTACTTTCCAATGCTTTAAGAGAAGATTTTCTTTGCAGAAGATTTTCCCAAGGCAATGCGCCTTTTGATTTCTTGACTGCTGTTTCCATTGGCACTGATTGTGGACCCAAGTAAAATCAAATCTTTGACAAACTCCATTCTTTCTCGATTTATGACAATGTTACTTACTGGTCCAGTTGTGAGGATTTTTGTTTCCTTGATGTTGAGGTGCAATCCACACTGAATGCTATGGTGTTTGATCTTCATCAGTAAGTGTTTTAAGTCTTCTTCACTTACAGCAAGTAAGGTGGCGTCCTCTGTGTAATGCATACTGTTAACGAGTTGTCCTTCAATCCTGATGACTCATTCTTCTTCATGTGATCCACCTTCTCAGATTATTTGCTGGGCATATAGATTGAAAAGGTATGGTGAAATGATACAGCCTTGACACACACCTTTCATGAGTTTAAATCATGCCGTGTTCCCTTGTTCTGTTCGCGTGATTGCCTCTTAATCAATGTATGGATTCCTTAAGAGCACAGTTAAGTGTTGTGGAATTCCCATTCTCCACATTGTTAACCATAATTTGTTATGATCCACACAGTGGATCATATGGACCCACTGCAGTGGATTGAATGCCTTTGCATAGTCAGTGAAACACAGATAAACACTTTTCTGGTATTCTCTGCTTTCAGCCAAGCTCTATCTGACATCACCAATGATATCCCTGGTTCCAAATCTTCTGAATCCAGCTTGAATTTCCTGCAGTTCCTTGTCAATATACTGTGGCAGTCCCTTTTGAATGACCTTGAGCAAAATTTTACTTGTGTGTGATATTAATGATATTGTTTGGTAATTTCTGTATTCAGTTGGACTACCTTTCTTTAGTATGGCCATAAATATGGATTTCTTCCAGTCAGTTGGCCAGGTAATTGTCCTCTAAATTTCTTGGCTTAGCTGATTGAGCACTTTCAGTGCTGCATCTGTTTGTTGGAATATCTCAACTGATATTCCATCAGGAGCCTTGTTTTTCACCAACGCCTTCAATGCATCTTCAACTTCTTCCTTCAATACCATTGGTTCCTGATCACATGGTACCTCTTCAAATGGGTGAACATCAACCAGCTCTTTCTGGTATAATGGCTGTCTGTATTTCTTCCATCTTCTTTTGATGCTCCCTGAATTGTTCAGTATTTTCTCTGCAGAATCCTTCACTATTGCAACTAGAGGCTGAAGAGAAGATTTCAAAAGGCAGCTTGAGAAGACAAAGTAAAGCATCATAATGACATGTGCAAATACCTGGGAACAGAAAACCAAAAAGGGGAGGAGGCAGAGCTATGATGGTACAGTAGTCAGACACTCCCTGCGGTTCCTTCAAAACACTACCCCCCCAAAATTAATCAATTATATATGACATTCCAGCAGTCCTGAACACCAAAGAGAAAATTGAGAAATTCACTGAGCAACAGGGAAGGGAGTACCTAGGAATGGCCAGACCTGACTGAATGGGAATTGGCACACTGCAGGTAGGTAGGCAGCAGCAAGCATGGTGAGAATACCAGTGGCATCTGGAAAGTGTTCTACACAGTAGGAGAGAAGGTGCAGTAAAGATTCCACTCACACCTCCAGAATCTGTGAAAAATGGCGTTTGATCAGCACTGTGAAAATGTCTCATCTACCAAAGGAATCTATAGATACAATCTGATCCAAATCCCAATAGCATTTTTTAATGAGATGGAGAAACAAATCACCAATTTCATGGGGGAAAGGGAAGAAGCCCCTATAAGTAAAGCATTACTGAAGAAGAACAAAGTGTGAGGCCTCACACTACCTGACTTTTGAAACTCTTACACTGTCACTGTAGTGAAAACAGCCTGACACTGGTACAACAACAGATATATAGAAGTGGAACAGAACTGAGAATCCAGACATGAAATCATCCACCTATAAGCAGCTGATATTTAACAAAGGCTCAAAATCTGTAAACTGGGGGAAAGACAATCTCTTTAACAAATAGTGTTGGCACAACTGGATATCCACCTGCAAAAAAAATGAAACAGAACCCATATCTGATGCACAAAAACTGACTCAAAATAGACCAAAGACCTAAATATAAAATCTAAAGCAATAAGGGTCGTGGGATAAAAAATAGGGACAATGCTGGGAGTCCTAACATACAGCATAACAGAATAAAAAACATTACTAACAGTAACCAGAAAAGAAAATAAACAACTGGGAACTCCTAAAAACCAAACACTTATGCTCATCCAAAGACTTCACCAAAAGAGTAAAAAGACAACCTACAGAGTGGGAAAAAAATTTTGGATACCACAAATCTCATCAGTGTCTAAACTCTAAAATCTGCAAGATATTGGAAATCCTCAACAACAAAAAGACAAATCACTCAGTTAAAAAACGGGCTAAGGATATGAACAGGCACTTGACCCAAGAAGACATTCAGGTGGCTAACAGATACATAAAGTAATGCTCATGATCACTAGTCATCAGGAAGTGCAAATCAAAACTACAGTGAGACTCATCTCACCCTGACAAGGCTGGCATTAATCCAAAATAACAGATATTGGACAGGCTGCAGAGAGACTAGAACACTTATATACTTCTGTTGGGAATGTAAGGTAGTACAGCCACCTTGGAAATCAATTTGGTACTTTCTTAAAAAGCTACCAATAGGGTAGAGTCAAGATGGCAGACTAAGCCCACGTCTCCTCATATCCCTCTGGAAACCAAGACCTGAACTGACAATCAAACAGAGCCTTCCGATCACCTAATCAGCCTCAGGACATGGCACAGAGCTGTTAATTGGGACTTTATACCACTCAGCGAAAAATCTCCTCTCTTTGGCTGACTTCCGCTCCTGGCTAGCCCCGGCTCTCACGGACGGAAGGTAAACGCACCATTTTGACTTTTTTTTTCCTCTGTCTCGGCTGGCGGGCGGAGCTGGGCCTTGACTGGCAGCTGGACTCAGACGCTCTGCTGGGGAGATAGGCAGGCGAAATTCCCATATTCTGAGAGCCAGCCTCGGGACTCTTAATCTAGCGACTTTGAGCCTTTCGATTTGTAGCTGCCTCAGCGGGGTTTGTGCGGAGCTCCGCGGTCAGGGTGCGGGACGCCATGTTGGTACCGAGATTTTAGCGGGACCTCGTTCTTAGCCTGGGAGCCAGCGCCTGCAAACGGGACAGTGCTTCTCCATCAGAAAAGTAGAGATTTTGCATAGTGCTGCCTACATTGGGGGCCCTGCAACAGAAGCAGAGGAATCACTACCTCTCAGCACCATTTAGCCCTTCTGTCTGCTGCCTGTGTGGAGGACGCCATCTTGGATATGGTGGCCGCAGCTGGACCTAATTCTAAGATTGGGAACCAGAGCCTGCCCACAGGAGAGCGCTTTCCTGTCACAAAACCAGTACTCGACACAGTGTTGGATAAGGCTAGGCCCTGTCAGCAGAGGCCAACAGGGCAGTGGCATTGCTGTATTCTGAACCAGTTTGTTATCATCTGGGGTTGGATATAGTGGCATTTACTTTGTCAAATGAGAAGAGGGACCTCTACACCTGAAAACCTAACTGACTTGTGAACTGTTCAGATAACTTTTGCTTTACATTTGAAGACAGCCTAGAGAAACATTTGCAATCCATCCTCACAGTACCTCTTCCAGCCTCTATATACTCACATGGGACCCAAAAAGCAACAGACAATTGTGGCATACAAGCAATCACTCATGGCTTCAGAAGGCTCCCAAACAAAGCAACCAAGGAGTTTTCCAGATGAAGAAACTTTTATGAAAGCATCACGAAGTGAATACAAATTGATTATATACAGAGCCCTTCTAGACCTTATACAAAATGCAGCAGAACAAAATGAAAAATTAAGCAAGTTGTTCGATCTGATGGAACACCAGTACTCTGAAATCCAACAGATCAAGAAGAAAATCAAAGACATAGAAACTTCCATGCAAAGCCAAGAAAACAGAATGGAACAAATGGAAAAAAGAATTTCTGACTTGGAAGACAGAGCTACTGATGCCAGCGTCTATGAGCAGAAATCAGAAAAAAGAAACAAGAAAAATGAAGAACATTAAGAAGCATATGGGACTCTATTAAGAGGAACAACCTTCAATTAATTAGAGTCCCTGAACAGGGTGAGAGATCTGAGAACACAGAGAGTATTGTTGCTGAGCTGCTGAAAGAAAACTTCCCAGAAATCATGAAGGAAGAGATTATAGACATCTCAGATGCATATCGTATAGATATAAATATAGGTATATATATAGATATATAGATCTCAAAAGAAAGACTCCAAGACATATTATAATCAAGCTTAACAAAATGAAACATAAGCAGCAACTCTTAAAGGCAGCAAGACTCAAGGCAAAGCTAACATTCAGAGGGAAACCCTGTAGGCTCTCGTCAGATTTCTCAGCAGAAACCATGCTGGCACGGAGACAGTGGCACAACACATTCAAAGTCTTGAAAGAGAAGAACTTCCAACCCAGAATTATATATCCTGCAAAACTATCTTTCAAATACGAAAATGAAATTAAGACATTCCCAGATAAACAGAAACTCAGAGACTTTGTAAAAACCAAACCCAAACTACAAGAAATACTGAAAGAAGTTCTTGGCTTTGGCTTAGAAGAACGAAACCACTAACTTTATATTTTAGAACAACACACTACTCAATACTCTACTCATTTAGGGAAGGCCCCAAAGTAAATCACAGCTTTGATATGGAAACAAGCAATCCAGTGATCATCATGAAAACTATGGTGTCATCATAATAAAAAGAGGGATGTACTACAGTTGTTATAGTCCTTCCAGATGGAGAGGAAGATGACAAGACTGGTAGTAATTAAAATTGGGTTTATAAATAGTTTATTAAGGGGGTTCATGGGGCAGCTGTAAAGCACAACAAAGATGTATCATACCATTTCAAGAAATATAACACACGAGTCTCAACAACTATAAAACCAGCTCTGAAAAAGGTGAAAAATCAACTCACAAAAAAGAGTGTCCCAGAACAGACTAATAAGAACAACAGAGAAAACATCAACATAAAAATAAACATATCACAATGGCAGCAGTGAACACATACCTATCAATAATTACATTGAATGTGAATGGACTGAATGCTCCAGTAAAGAGACACTGAGGGTCATCTTGGATCAAAAGACATGACCCATCCATATGTTGTCTACAAGAAACTCACTTGAGACCTAAAGACAGGAACAAACTGAAAATTAAAGGATAGAAGAATATATATCAAGGTAACAATGAACAAAGAAGAGCAGGGGTGGCAATTCTAATCTCAGACAAAATCAATTTTAATGTCAAATCCACCATCATGGACAAAAATGGATATTATTTATTGCTGAAAGGTTCAGTACACAAGCAAGACTTAACTATATTAAATATTTATGCACCTAATGCCAGAGCACCTAAATATGTCGAAGAAACACTGACTATGCTCGAAAGAGAGTGAGATGACTCCACAATAATAGTGGGAGACTTTAACACTCCACTGTCATTACTAGACAGATCATCTAGAAAAAAGCTCAGTAAAGATACAGAAGACCTCATTGACACAATTAACCAACTAAACCTCATTGATATATACAGAACTTTCCACCCATCAGCAGACAACTACACCTTCTTCTCCAGTGCACATGGAACATTCTCCAGAATTGACCACGTGATAGGCCATAATGCAATGCTCAACAAAATCCATACCATTGAATTACTGCGAAGCATATTCTCAGATCATAAAGCCATAAAAGTTGAAATCAATAGCAGAAAAAACATAGATAGAAAGTGGAACTCTTGGAAACTGAACAACATCTTGCTCAAAAAAACATGGGTTATAGAGGACATCAAGGATGAATTAAAGAAATTCATGGATTCCAATGAGAACGAAAACACTTCCTACCAGAACCTATGGGATACAGCCAAAGCAGTGCTCAAAGGTCTGTTTATCTCCATAAATGCACACATCTGGAAGGAAGAAAGAAACCAAATCAAGGAACTAACCCTACAGCTTGAACAAGTAGAAAGAGAACAACAGAGGAACCCCTCAGGCACCAGAAGAAATGAGATCATAAAAATTAGAGCAGAGCTAAATGAATTAGAGAATAGAAAAACAATTGAAAAAATTGAAAAGACTAAAAGCTAGTTTTTTGAAAAGATCAACAAAATTGATAAACCACTGGCTAAACTTACTAAAGAAAAGCAGGAAAGGAAACAAATAACCCAAATTAGAAATGAGAGAGGAGTTGTCACCACAGATGCAACAGAAATAAAAAATATCATAACAGAATACTATGAAAGACTGTACTCTAACAAATTTGAAAACCCAGAGGAAATGGACCAATTCCTTGACTCATACCACCTACCCAAATTATCACAACGAGAAGCAGAACAACTTAATAAACCCATCACAAAGGAAGAGATTGAAAAGGTCATCGAAACATTGCCAACCAAAAAAAGTCCGGGCCCAGATGGCTTCACGGCAGAATTCTACCAAGCACTTAGAGAAGATTTATCCCCAGTACTACCGAGACTATTTCACAGTATAGAAAGGGATGGAGTACTCCCAAACTCATTCTATGAAGCCAGCATAACCCTGATACCTAAGCCAGTGAAAGATCCAACAAAGACAGAACTACAGACCGATATAACTCATGAACCTAGATGCAAAAATCTTTAACAAAATTCTTGCCAACAGAATACAACAACATATCAAGAAAATAATCCATCATGACCAAGTGGGATTCATACCAGGGATGCAAGGCTGGTTCAACATCAGGAAAACAATTAATGTGATTAACCACATAAATAACACAAAAGACAAGGATCACCTGATTTTGGCCATTGATGCAGAAAAGGCATTTGATAAAGTCCAACGCCCACTCATGCTAAAACCTCTTAGCAAAATGGGCATACACGGCAAATTCCTCAACACAATAAGGGCCATTTATACAAAGCCAATTGCCCACATCATCCTGAATGGAGAGAGACTGACTTTCCCTTGAGATTAGGAGCTAGACAAGGATGCCCACTGTCACCTCTCCTATTCAACATTGTGCTAGAAGTTCTAGCCAGAGCAATTAGACAAGACGAAGAAATAAAGGGCATCTCCATCGGCAAAGAGGAAGTTAAAATCTCCCTGTTTGCAGATGATATGATTGTATATGCAGAGAACCCCAAGGAATCTGTAAGTAAGTTGCTCAAACTGATAGAAGAGTTCAGCAAAGTCTCAGGATACAAGATAAACATAAGTAAATCAGTAAGATTCCTTTATACCAACAACGAGACTGTTTTAGGAGGAAATTATCAAATCAATACCATTTATGATAGCCCCCAAGAAGATAAAGTACCTAGGAATTAATCTAACCAGAGAAACAACAGACCTTTACAAAGAGAACTACAAGCCCTTACTACAAGAAACTAAGAGAGACTTAGATAAATGGAAAAACCTACCCTGCTCATGGATAGGAAGACTTAACATTGTGAAAATGTCTATTTTACCCAAAGCAATTTATTTATATAATGCAATCCCAATACAAGTTCCAGCAGCATTTTTTAATGAGATGGAGAAACAAATCACCAATTTTGTTTGGAAAGGGAAGAAGCCCCGGATAAGTAAGGTACTACTAAAGAAGAAGAACACACTGGGAGGCCTCTCATTACCTGACCTTAGAACATACTACACTGTCACAGTGGTCAAAACAGCCTGGTGCTGGTATAAGAACAGACAGATGGATCATGGAACAGAATTGAGACCCCAGAGATGACACCATCTGCCTATGAACAGTTGATATTTGACAAAGGCCCTAAGACATTAAACTGGGGTAAAAACAGTATCTTCAACAAACGGTGCTGGCAAAATTGGTTATCCATCTGCAATAAACTGAATCAAGAGCCATATCTTACACCTTATATGAAAACCAACTCCAACTGGATAAAAGACCTAAATATCAAACCTAAAACGATAAAGCTCATCCAAGAAAAGGTAGGAACAACAATGGAAGTTTTAATACACAATGAGGACAGATTCCAAAATCTGTCAAAGAAACCTTAGTCAACAGAAGAGAAAATAGATAAATGGGAATTTGCGGAGGTCCGCCATCAGCCTTGTAGACAAAGTCACGAGCTCCTGCAAATGACGGGCTGAAGCATCTCACCTGTGACATATTTTTTAGCCTACTGCCCTTGATATTATTTGGCTTCCTAATCAAATTTTCTTCAAAAAGATACCCCCTCCTCTCCTGGCACAAGGATCAGGGGAGATGCCTTCTGAGAGGGGCCCCTTTTTACTACCCCCTTGGTCTATGAAATAATATCGGGAAAACTGTACAGGAATTTTCTGAGGAAAAAGAGCTCAGAGGAATGATCTCTAACACAGCCAGCTTTGAGAGCAACGAGGCCGGCCCAACCCCTGCTGACTTCCCCCAACTGCACATCCCCACCCATGTGAAAGGAATTATCCTCTTTAGAACAGCTTGAGAAGAACATAGGGTGGGGGACAGTAGATGTTTACTATCCCTGCAGGAGGAGATAAAGAGCAAAGTAGGAACAAATAGAGATCATAAACTTTAGACCCTTCCTCGTGAACCTTTTAACCTTGAGGTATAAGTAGGGCTGATTGAGCTCGAGGCATCCATAGGCCATTATCTAAAAAGCTTTGACAGTTAAAAGGATCACCAGGTTTCAGTTAACTAATAGCTCATGTGGCAGAGTAAAAAATTACATCACCTCAAGACCACGAGGTTTTTGGTTTCAAATTTGCCAACCATGAGGTTTTGGTTTTAAACTAGCCAATAGATTGTGTGGTCAGTGGGCAGGTAAAATTCACGTCACTCTTACTATAATAACAATAAAGACAGACAGCCTTCTCTCTTGCTCTCTGGGTCGGGCTGCCTTAAACCAGAAAAGTCTTTTCTGTCTCCTTGATTCATTTCCCGCCGCGCCTCTCCCTCCCTCCGTGCGGGACCCTACAAAGTGTTGGGACCGGCTCCCGGCAGGAACTATTAAGAATCAAACACTTTTGCTCATCCAAAGACTTTATTAATAGAATTAAAAGAACACCCACAGAATGGGAAAAAATATTTGGCAACTCTATGTCAGACCAACGCCTGATCTCCATAATCTATAAGATACTACAAAATAACAATAAGAAGAAGATAAACCATCCAATTAAGCGATGGGCAAAGGAGATGGACAGACACTTCACTAAAGAGGAGATCCAGGCAGCCAAAAAACACACGCGGACATGTTCACAATCTTTAGTTATTAAAGAAATTCAAATCAAGACAACAATGAGATACCATCTCACCCCAACAAGATTGGCCAATAATCCAGAAAACACAAAACAACAAATGCTGGAGAGGCTGTGGAGAAAGTGGAACCCTCCTACACTGTTGGTGGGGTTGCAAAATGGTCCAGCCTCTTTGGAAGGCAATCTGGCACTTCCTTAAAAAAATGGATATTGATATACCATTTGATCCAGTAATTCCACTACTTGGAATATATCCTACAGAATCAAGGCCTTTCACATCAACGGACACATGTACCAGAGTGTTTACCGCAGCACAGTCCACGATAGCAAAAAGATGGAATCAAGCCAGATGCCCAACAATAGAAGAATGGATAGGTAAACTATGGTACATACACTCAATGGAGCACTACACAATGATAAAGAATAACGATGATTCCAGGAAACATCTCGTAACCTGGTTTCAACTGGAAGACATTATGTTGAGTGAAAGTAGTCAGCGACAAAGGGACAAATACTGCATGAGACCTCTAAGATAAGATCCCCAAAACAGACTTGTGTATAGAAGAAAAGACTCTTTGACAGCTGCAAGGGAGGGGAGGGAAGGATGGTGAAGGGGGGAGGGTTTAGTTTAGATAGTTACTAGAAATCTAGTTGGGAGAAAGCGGTGATAGCACACATTAGAAACAAGAACATTAAGTGGACTTCAGCATAACTTGAGTACTCCTTCCGTCTTAACTCAATACTGCAAGGATAGAGTAGCTGGGGCGGGGGGCGGGGGACCATGCTCTTAGGTGAATTCCGGGCCAGTTGGCACAACTAGCGTTTTGCTAAGAGAGCTCTGTGTACCCCACATTGGTGAGTGGCATCTGGGGTCTTAAAAGCTGCCAAGCTGCCATCCGAGGACACAGCAAATGGTCCCAACTCAGCAGGAACAGATGCTCACCGAGGACCAAAATGACATGTGGTAAAGACAACCGAGAAGACAGAGACCCACAAGAGTGGGTGCCTACATCGACTTGGGACCGGAAGAACCGGATGGTGCCCGGCCACCACCAGTGATAGCCACGATGGAGCTGATAGAGAGGAGTCTCACTGGCAACACAAGAATAAAAAGGGGTGCATCATGAGATCTCCACTAAAAGACCTCAATTGATGGTCCAGCGGTTTTGGGGTTCCTCTGAGAGCATGGCCCCTGGCCCTGATGCTGCTCTTTCCCATAAATTATAACAAAGGTCCACTCTTTGGACAGGAATGGATTGGACTTGGCAATGCAGAGTGACCATATATTGGAAGCACTTTATGGTTCTATGCATCTATAGGATATCATCTTGCTGACCTCTGGCTAGAGGAAGGGGAGTGGACAGAGGGGAAAGTAGGCTGTTGGGAGGATGAGACATGTATGGAGCAGAGAGGAATAGTGTGCAGTCACTGCACAGGGAGAGCAGTGGAAGCTGCATATAGGTGGGCATGTAAATTTATACGTGAATGTACATTTTCACTCAGTTATGTTAAATAAAAATTAAAAAAAGCTAGCAATAGAAGTACCGCATGGTCCAGCAATTCTTCTCACAATATATCCTAGAGATATAAGGGCTTTCACACAATGATACATGTACAGTAATGTTCATTGTAGCACTGTCTACAATAGCAAGAAGACAGAATCAAGTTGAGTGCCCATCAGTGGCTGAATGCATAAACAAATTATGGTATATTCACGCAATGGAATACTATGCAATGATAAAGAACAATGATAGACCTGGGAAACATAACAGGGAGGAATCTGGAAGGCATTATGCTGAGTGAAATTTGTCAGTTGCAGAAGGACAAATACTGTATGAGACCACTATTATAAAAATTCAAGAAAAGGTTTAAACACAGAAGAAAACAGTCTTTGATGGTTACAAGGGTGAAGAGGGAGGGAGAGATGTATTCACTAATTAGATAGTACATAAGAGTTAATATAGGTGAAGGGAGGGACAACAGCACACAAAAGAGAAGTCAGCACAACTGGACTAAACCAAAATGTAAGAAGTTTCCTAAATATAACCAAATACTTCAAAGGACAGAGTAGCAAGAGGCAGCAATCTAGAGACCATGGTTTCAGGGGACATGTAGATCAACTGACAACAAAGTTTATGACGAAAATGTTCTGCATCCCATTCTAGTGAGCGGTGTCTGGGGTCTTAAAAGCTAGCAAGTGGCATCAAAGTAGCATCAATTGGTCCCACCCAACTCACCTGCAGCAGAGGAGAATGAAGCACATCAAAGACACAGGAAAATATGAACCCAAGAGACAGAAAGGGCCTCATAATCTTGAAACTACATCAGCATGGGACCAGAAGAACTAGATGGTGCCTCACTAGTGACTGCCATGACAGGAAACACAACTGAGTCGCTGACACAGCAGTAGAAAAAGGGGTTGCAAAACTTGAACTCTAGTAAATAGACCAGACTTGATGCTCCTCTAGACTGGAGGGTCCCTGGAAGACACAACCCACAGATTCTGTTAGTCCAGAACTGAAACCATTTCTAAATTCAACTCTTCACAAAGACCGCACTGAACTATAAGACATAATATTATGCTGGTGGAGTATGCTTCTTGGCTCAAGTAGATACATGAAACTAATGGCAGCTGCTGTCCAAAGGTGAGATGAGAAGGCTGAGGGGGACCGGAGCTAAGCGAAGGGACACAGGAAATACAAGGTAGAAAGAAAGAGTGTGCTGGCACAGGATGGGTAAGCAGCTAGAGTTATAAAGCAATGTGTGCCTAATTTTTTGTATGACAAATTGATTTGGATTGTAAACTTTCACTTAAAGCGCAATAATTTTTTTTTGTTTTTAAAGAACAAGGATGAATTTGGGAAACATCTCGTAACATGGAGGAATTTGGAAGGCATTATGCTAAGTGAAATTAGCTGCAAAAGGACAAATATTGTATGAGACCATGTCTTAGTTATCTAGCGTTGTTTAACTGAAATACTCCAAGTGGATGGCTTTAACAAAGAGAAATTTATTTCCTCACAGTAAAATAGGCTCAAAGTCCAAATTCAGGTGTCACCTCCAAGAGGAAGCTTTCTCTGCCGTTTCTAGAGGAAGGTGTTTGTCATCTTCCCCTGGACCGGGAGCTTCTGAGGTGCAGAGACTACAGGTCCAAAGGAAGCGCTGTGCTCCAGACACTGCTTTCTCGGTGCTATGAAGTCCCCAAATCTCTCTGCAAGCTTCTTTCTTCTATATTCCAAGATACTGCCTCAAGAGACAATACAATCTTGTAAATCAAGTCTCCCCTCACCAACACAACTGCCTCCTATCCTCCCTCGTTAACATCATAGAGGCAGGATTTACAAAATATGGGAAAATCACACAATACCTCGAATCATGCTGTTGTTGTTGGGTTCCATTGAGCCAGTTCTGACTCATAGCGACTCTTTGAACAACAGAACAAAACACTGCCCAGTCTTGTCCCATGTCCACAATCATTTTTATGCTTAAACCCATTGTTGCGGCAAGTGTGTCAATCCATCTTGTCAAGCGTCTTCCTCTTTTTTGCTGATCCTCCACTCTTCCAAGCATGATGTCCTTCTCCAGGGACTGATCCTTCCAGACAACACGTCCAAAGTATGTAAGATGCAGTCTTGCCATCTTTTCTTCCAAGGAGCACTCTGTACTCCTTGTATTTCTTCCAGAACAGATCTGTTTATCCTTCTGGTCGTCCATGGTACATTCAACATTCTTCTCCAACACCACAATTCAAAGGCATCAATTTTTCACATTGGTTCTTCATCTGTCTTCTTTGTTCATGGTCCAGCTTTTGCATGCATTTGATGCGATTGAAAATACCATAGCTTGGGTCAGATGCAGTTTAGTTTTCAAGGTGACATCCTTACTGTTGAATACTTTAAAGAGATCCTTTGCAGCAGACTTTCCCAGTGCAATGTGACTTTTGATTTCTTGACTGCTGCTCCCATGGGTATTGATTGTGGACCCAAGTAAAATGAAATCTTTCAGAATCTCAATGTTTTCTCCATTTATGACAATGTTGCTTCCTGGTCCAGTTGTGAGGATTTTTGTTTTCCTGATGTTGAGGTGCAATCCATACTGAAGGCTGTGGTCCTTGCTCTTCATCAGTGTCTCAAATCTTCATTTCCAGCAAGTACAGTGGTTTCGTCTGTGTAACGCAGGTTGTTAATGAGTCCTTGAGGCTCCAATCCTGATGCCTTATTCTTCGTATAATCCTGCTTCTTGGGTTGAACATCGACCTTGAATCATGGCCTAGCCAAATCACTACACACATTTTGTGGGGAACACAATTCAATCCATGATGGAGTACTATCATAAGGACTCAAGGAAAGGTTTAAACACAGAAGAAAACAGTCCTTGATGCTTACAAGGGTGGGGAGAGACGGCAGGGAGTATTTACCAGTTAGATAACAGGCAAGTACTATCTTACATGAAGGGAAGGACAACACACAGTGAAGAAGAAGTCAGCACAACTGGACTAAACTAAAAGAAGTTTTCTAAGTACAATCGAACACTTCTAGGGACAGAGTAGCTGGGGCAGGGGTTTGGAACCATGGTTTCAGGGGACATCTAGGTGAATTAAGAAAATGTTATGCATCCAACTTTGGTGAGTGGTGTCTGAAGTCTTAAAAGCTAGCAAGCAGCCATCTAAGACACATCAGTTTCAATCCACCTAGAGCAAAGAAGCATGTGTAAGTTTTTGTATGAGAAACTGACTCAAATTATCAACTTTCACTGAAAACACAACAAAAAAAAGGAAAAATACTAGAAAATAAAACCAAAAGGGAATAACACACTTGTTACTTCTAAAGCTGAAAGAACTAAAGGAAAAAAAATTCAAATCTCAAGTTGCAATACTGAAGGATTCTATGGGGAAAATAGTAAATGACACAGGAAACATTAAAACAAAATAGAAGGAATTATACAGAGTCACTGTACCAAAAAGAGTTTGTCAGTGTTCAATCACTTCAGGTAGCATATGATCAGTACTGAAGGAAGAAGTTCAAGATGCAGTCTAGACATTGGCAAAAAAGAAGGCTCCAGAAATTGCTAGAATACCAATTGAGATGTTTCAACAAACATAGTGCTGGAAGTGCTCACTGCTCTATGCCAAGGGATTTCATTGACAGCTATATGGCCAACCGACTAGAAGAGATCCATATTTACACGTATGTACAAGAAAGAAGATCCAACCAAATGTGGAAATTATCAAACAGCATCATTAATATCACATGCAAGCAAAATTTTGCTGAAGATCATTTTAAAAAGTTGCTGCAGCAGCATATTGACAGGGAACTGCCAGAAATTCAAGCAGGATTCAGAAGAGAATGTGGAATGAGGATTATCATTGCTGATGTCAGATGGATCTTGGCTGAAAACAAATGCCAGAAAGATAGATGTTTACCTGTGTTTTATTGACTATGAAAAGGCATTTGACCATGTGGATAATAACAAATTATGAATAACATTTTGAAGAATAGGAATTCCCAAACACTCAAATGTGCTCATAAAGAAACTGCACAAGGATCAAGAGGCGTGTGTCAAAGGGTTGCGTCCTTTCACCATACCTGTTCAATCTATATCCTGAGGAAAAATCCAAGAAGCTGGAGTATGAAGAACAGGGCATCAGGACTGAAGGAAGACTCATTAACAACTTGTGTTATGCAGGTGATACAACCTTCCTTGCTGAAAGTGAAGGGGACTTGAAGCACTTAGTGATGAAGATCAAAGATCACAGCCCTCATAATAGATTACAGCTAAACACAAAGAAAACGAAACCCCTCACAACTGGACCAGTAAGCCAAATCATGACAAATGAAGTAAAGTCTGAAGTTGTCAAAGACTTCATTTTACTTGTATCCACTGTCAGCACTCACGGAAGTACTAGTCAAGAAAATCAGAAGTCGCCACTGCATTGGGCAAATCCAACGCAAAAGACCCCTTTAAGGTGTTGAACTGCAAAACTGTATCTTGAAGACTAAGGTGTACCTAAGCAAAGCTGTTGGAAACAGCTTCCAACCAAGGCTGTTGGAAAACAGCCTCCTATGCATGTGAAAGCTGGGCAATGAGTAAAGAAGACTGAAGAAGAATTAATGACTTTGAGTTCTGGTGTTGCAGAAGAATATCAAACACACCATGGACCGACAAAAGAAGGAACAAAATTGTCTCAGAAGAAGTAGAACCAGAATGCTCCTTAGAAGCAATGGTGGCAAGACTAAATCTCACACACTTTGGACGTGTTATCTGGAGGGATCAGTTCCTGGAGAAAGACATCATGCTTGGTGGAGGGTCAGTGAAAAAAAAAAGATCCTCAATAGAAATGGATTGACACAGTGGCTACAACAATGGGCTTAAGTGTAACAATGGGCTTAAGTGTAACAACGAGTGTGTTGACAGTGCAGGATGAGTCAGAATCGACTCAGCAGTACCTGGCAACAACAGCGGTCAATGGTATATTCAGCATTCTTTGCCACCACCATAATATCAAGGCATCGATTCTTCTTTGGTCTTCCTTATTCATGGCCCAGCTCTCGCGTTCGTATGATGCTGTTGAAAAAGTGATAGCATCTTGGTCTTCAAAGTGTTTTTTCTTTTTTGTAAATATTTTATTGTCCTTTAAATGAAAGTTTGTCTTTGCTTTTTAACACTTCAAAGAGGTCTTTTGCACAGATTTGCCTGATGCTGTAGTTGTCCTTTATTCTTGTGTACCTCTCAGGGCCTTTGCTTACCTTAGTCCTGCTGTGCTGACTTCCCCATTAGTGCACATTGCCTTTACCTACACCAGATTTAACACACACACCTGCTACCTAATGAGGAAACCCTGGTGGTGCATTGGTCAGAGTTTGGCTGCTGGCCAAAAGGTAGGCAGTTTGAATCTACCAGGTGCTCCTTGGAAATTCCATGGGGGCAGTTTGACTCTGTCCTCAGTGTCCCTATGAGAGTCAACTCTATGGCAAGGGGCTGAGTTTGCTTTAAGTATCTAATAAGTAATTCTCCCTTCCTCCCTGTCTCTTCCCTAATAACTATCAAAGAACATTGCTTTCTGTGTTTAAGCTTATTCTTGACTTTTTACAAAAGTTGTATCACACAATATTTGCCCTTTTGTGCCTGCTTTATTTCACTTGGCATAATGCCCTCTAGATTCATCCATGCTGTTTTGCACTGGGTATTCTTTATTGTTGAGTAGTATTACATTGTATACACATACCACATTTTGTGTATCTCTTTATCCATTGCTAGACACTGATCTGGTTTCCTTTTTCTTTCTTATCATAAGTAATGCTTCAATGAACATGGGTGTATACATGTGTGTTCATGTCACTGCTCTTATTTCCCTAGGACATATACCTAAGCCCGGAATTGCTATATCATGTGGTATTTCTATCTGGCCTTTTGAGGAAGTGTCACACTATTTTCCACAATGGCTGAGCCATTTTATAATGCCAGCTGCACTGAATAAGAGTTCCAATCTCCCCGAAACTGAGCCAGGATTTGTTTTGTTTTTTTGCTCAGTGCCAATTTTGCAGAGGTGAGACACTATCTGACAAGGACTGACAACAAAGTTCATGAACTCATGCTAGAAAAAGTGCTACATACCTCATTGTTGTGTGTCACTATGGTCACCTTCAAGGTACTCCTCTTGGGAGCTATGCACTGATGCCAGTGACTAGCTCACCCTTCAAAGCAATTTTGGAACTCGTTTTCTGGACTGGCCATCTGAGTTGTTGTCATATTACCCTTGATGTCCTGAATGGCATCAAAATGTCTTCCTTTCAACATTTTCTTTATCTTTGGGTAAAGAAAAAAGTCACTGTGGCTAGATCAGGTGAGTAAGGATGGTGTTGCAATACAGTTATTTGTTTACTGGCTAAATACTCCCTCACAGACACCTATACAACTAAGTTCACGAACTTCCCTCTTTGGCAGTGTGTATAATGGCTGTTCCAGAAAGAGTTCCAAAATTGTTTCAAAGGGTGGACTAGGTACTGGCATCAGGGCATAGCTTCCCAAGGGGAACTTTGAAAGTGACTGTAGTTATGCTCAGCAATGATGCATGTAGCACTTAGAACAATTAATTTTGTGGACTTAATTGTTAGAGTTCATACTGTAGTTTTTTATTTGCACCTCTCTAACGTCCAGGATTTCTACTTGTTAATTCCCCATACTTTTCCAAATGTCTACAGTGAGGAGCACTTACTACTTTGATAATTAGAAAAAGAACAAAGGAAGGCAGTTAGGGAGGACTGAGTACATGAAGAGAACACTCTGCTGAAAGTGCTTGGCTTGGGATCCAGCTCCTTGACACACAAGGGAGGGGACAGGGTGGAGGTGGGGACTGTCATTAATTAGCTCGCTTCTCTTCCCTCCAGCCCCTCAGAAGATCCTCCAGGTCGGTATTTGGGAAGGTTTCACCTCTTTGTACTTGTCTTTCTTTCCCTTCCATCTGTCTCCCTAATATTGCATTCCTTTCTGCTTTGGAAGTGAAACAATTTAGAAATAAAATCACCATGTATTCTCAGAAGACTGATTATAGATTTGCTGTGCCAGATGCAGTGAGGTTGTCGCCCTTGAGAAGTTTACAAATCCTTTTCAAAACCTTCGCCCTATCCCTTTTACCTAATTTTTACAGTTTTCTTTTTCTAATTAAAAAAAAAAAAAAAACAAAAAAACATCCTGTTGATTGGAGAAAATTTGGGATACAAAGAGAAAAAGACATAAAAAATATAAAAATAATCTGTAATCCCAGCATCTAGGGCCAACCATTATTAACGTTTCAAACCTTTTTTCCTGTTCATGAATACACGGATATAACTCATACTTTGATGTGGTGGTTAAGTACTACAGCTGCTAACCAGAAGATCAGCAGTTCAAATCCACCAGGTACTCTTTGGAAATTCTATGGGACAGTTCTACTCCATCCTGTAGGGATATTATGAGTCAGAATTGACTCAATGGCAACAGGTTTGGTTTTTCTTTTGCATTGAAAAAGAGAGGACACTCCTCCCTAGGAGAATGATCCCGGACACTCTTTTTAACTCAGTACTGAAGTCGTTCCCGAGGTTCAACTTTCAGCCAAAGATTGGACAGTCCATACGGCTAACAGAAGCAGCAGTCAAGAAATCAAGAGGCATTGCACTAGGAAAATCCACTGCAAAAGACCTCTTTAAAATGTTGAAAAGTAAAGATGCCACTTTGAAAACTGAGGTGCACCTGACCTAAGTCATGGTATAGTATGAATAAGGGAGAATAGACAACTTTGAATTGTGGTGTTAGAGAAGAATATTGAATGTCCCACGGACTCCCAAAAGAATCAACAGATCAGGTTCAACCACAGGGCTCCTTAGAGGCAAGGGTGGTGTAACTGCATCTTTGGACATGTTGTCAGGAGAGATCAGCCCCTGGAGAAGGACATCATGCTTGATAAAGCAGAGGGTCAGCAAAAAGGAAGAAGACACTCAAGGAGATGGGTTGACAACAGTGGCTGCAACAATGGGCTTACACATAAAAATGATTATGGGCATGGCACAAGACCAGGCAGTGTGTCGTTCTGTTTGGCATGGAGTCACTATGAGTCAGAACTGACTTGATGGCACCTAACAACAACAGCGTAGGGCAAATAATAACACATGAGGAATGTGCTCCAACTATATGAGTCTAACAGGCATACCAGCCCCAAAGCCAAAGGCGACAAGGCAGGAAGGGTCAGGAAGACTTGATGAAACAGGGAGCCTGGTGTGGAGAAGGGGAGAGTGTTGATCAATTGCAGGGTTGGTAGCCAATGTGACAACTTGTGTATTAGTTGTTTAGTGAAAAACTAATGTGCTTTGTGAACTTTCACCTAAAGCTCAATCAAATAAAGCAAATGAGAAGAGAGGAAGAAAATAATACTAAAAATTAACCTTTAATTTTTTTTATTATGACTGAGTGAAAATGTACATTCCCACATAAATTTGCATGCCCACCTATATGCAGCTTCCACTGCTCTCCCTGTGCAGTGACAGCACACTATTCCTCTCTGCTCCATACATGTCCTATCCTCCCAACAATCTCCTTTCCCCTCCTCTCCACCCACTCCTCTTCCTCCAGCCAGAGGTCAGCAGGATGATATCCTATAGATGCATAGAACCATAAAGTGCATCCGATATGTGGTCACTCTGCATCCCCAAGTCCAATCCATTCCTGTCCAAAGAGTGGAACTTCATTATGATTTATGGGCACGGGTAGCATCAGGGCCAGGGGCCATGCTCCCAGGGGAACCCCAAAGATGCTGGACCATCAATTGAGGCCTTTTAGTCGAGATCTCAGGGTGCATCCCTTTTTATTCTTGTGTTGCCAGTGAAGCTCAACTTTGTGAGCTCCATCGCGGCTATCACTGGTCGTGGCTGGTCGTAGGCACCCACTCATGTGGGTCTCTCTGTCTTCTGGGTTGTCCTTCTCCCATGTCGTTTTGGTCCTTGGTGAGTATCCTAACCTTTAATTTTACATCACCTCTATATTCAACTAAAACTTTCGTTAAAATACCAATTGAATTTTTAAAAATCTGGTAGAGCAGTTTCTATGTATCCACTGCACAACTTTTTCATTGTTTGTTATACCTGAGGAGCCCTGGTTGCACACTGGTTCAAGAGACTGGTTACTAATCAAAAGGTTGGCTGTTCATACACACTAGCCACTCCATGGGAGATACGTCTAGCATTAGGCTTTCTTAAAGATTCATGGCCTTGGAAAATTTATGGGGCAGTTATACTCTGTCCTATAGATTCACTATGTGTAGCCAAGCCAAGTGCCGGTAGGAATCAAATTAATGGCAATGGGTTTACATTATACCTAGCCAAGTATGTAAAATGTTTGATGACTTTTTAACATATGTACCTATAGTGGAAACCTTGGTGGCATAGTAGTTAAGAGTCATGACTGCTAATCAAAAGGTTCACAGTTGAAATGTACCAGGAGGTTCTTTGAAAACTCCAGGGCAGTTCTACTGTATCCAACAGGATCCCCATGGGGATTAATTAGTTAATTCTGAATTAATTAATTAGGCAGAATCAATTAGAATTAATTAGACAGAAACACCTTTTGTTTTTTGGGTTTTTTTGTTTGTTTGTCCAATATTATGAAGAGTGAACTTTTTCTACATGATTAAGAGCTCTTTGGTAGCACAATTTTTCATGACTAACTAGAATTCTAACAGTTGATGATAATAATGTACTATAATTTATTTAACTAGTCTATCATTGTTTAGGAAACCCTGGTGGATAGTGGTTAAGTGCTACGGCTGCTAATCAAAAGGTGAGCAGTTTCAATCTACCAGGTGTTCCTGGAAACTCTATGGGGCAGTTCTACTCTGTCCTATAGAGTCACTATCAGTCGGAATTGACAGCAGTGGGTATGGTTTGGTTTTTTATTGTTCTTAGATATTTCAGTTGTTTCTAATTGTTTGATGTTTTTTTCTGGTGATGCTTTAAGAGACTGGCTGCTAACCAAAATGTTGGCAGTTCAAATCCACCATTCACTCCTTGGAAACCCTGTTGGGTAGTTCTACTCTGTCCTTTATGGTCACTATGAGCCATAATTGATTTGACAGCAATGGGTTTTAGTAGTAGCTTTCCATTGTTTTAACTGTTTACTATAACCTTAAAGTCTTAAATCAACACCTACTTATTCTTACAGTTCCAGACATTAGAAGTTTCAAATGGATAGGTACAGTTGAGTTCCTTCTGGAGGCTTTATGAGATAATCTGTCCCTTGCCTTTTCTACCTTTTAAGGGCCACCTGCATTCCTTGGCCATATCTCACTCTGCCCTTGGCTTCTGTCACTACAGAGCCTTCTTTGACTCAGACCCTCCACTCTCTTGTAAGGACACTGGGCCCACCAGGGTAACACAGAATAATCTCATCCCAAGATCCGACTCAATCACATCTGCAAAGTCCTTTCTGCCATGTAAATTAACACATTCCTAGGTTCTGGGGATTAGGACACCAACATTGTTGGCTGGTGCAGACAGCTGACATGCTCAAGTGCTACCCAAAAGCTGGCAGGTGGTTTCAGTCTACCCACAGGTGCCCCAAAAGAAAGGGTTGGTGGTCTACTTACTTATAAAAAAGTGGCTACTGAAAACCCTGCGGAGTACAGTTCTACTCTAACACACAGGAGGGCACTGCGAGTTGGAACTGGCTCAATAACTAGTGGCAACTGATAATTCAGACTAACCACTAAAAGCAATCCACCCTCCTACTTCTTTTCCTATCTCTTGCTGTTTTTTCTCTTCTCCTTTTTATGCTATATACCCACAAGTTTGGGACCCCATTTTCATCCCTAAAATCTCTTGCTTTTTTTTCTCTATTTATAGGATGTAAGGGGTTCAATGATCATTTCTGATCCATTCACTTATACATTCCTTTTCCCCCCAAGCACCAGCCTTTCTCCCAAATCCTAATCTTCAACATATAATTTCCCTTGAATGTTCCTCTATGATTGTAAAAACAAACTATTTCAACAGCTGAATTTTTCACGTGTCTCTCCACCTTGAACCCAACCTCCTACACCAACCCAGCTTCAAAAACTGACTTTGTTTTTAAAATTATCCACTCTCCCAAACATTCAAGCTGAAGACCTAGGACTCACTTTTCATCCTTCCCTTTCCTCTGTACGATGGACCGCCAAAAGAACAAACAGATCTGTTCTGGAATAAGTACAACCAGAATGCTCTCTGGAAGCAAAGATGGCAAGACCGCATCTTACATACTTTGGACATGTCGTCAGGAAAGATCAGTCTCTGGAAGACATCATGCTTGGTAGAGTGAAGGGTTAGTGAAAAAGAGGCAGACCCTCGACAAGATGGATTGATACAGTGGCCACAAAAATGGACGTAAGCATAAAAACAATTTTGGACATGGTGCAAGATTGGTCGTTCTGTCGTTCATAGGATCGCTATGAGTCGGAACCGACTTGACGGCACCTAACAACTTTCCTCTGTATCTAATCAACCACTAAATTTCATCGATTCTATTAATTTGACATTCCTCTAATTGTTCCTCCTGATCCTAGTTTGTAAAGAGCCCTGGCAGAACAGTGGTTCAAGTGATTGGCTGCTAATTTGAAACCACCAGTGGTTTCGAGGGACAAAAATGTGGCAGTCTGCTTTGGTGGAGATTACTTGGAAACCCTATGAGGTTGCTATGAGTCAGATTCTACTCCAAGGCAGTGGGTGGAGGCCTTAGTTCAGTTTCTTATCATCTAATATCTTAACTGTTGCTACAGTGTAATAGAAGCCTCTCTCCTTACCAAAAAATCAAAATTAAAAAAAGGAAACCCACTGCCACTGAGTCAATGCCAACTCACAGTGACCCTATAGTACACAGTAGAACTGTCCCACAAATTCAAACTGCTGACCTTTTGGTTAGAAGCTATAGCTCTTAACCACTAGAACACCAGTGTTTCCCCCTATTTAAAACATACCCCTTATTTCAATAAGAGGGAAGTTTACCTTCTCCTCCAAGAAGCCCTCTGTGACTGTCCCTTCTTGTGATACTACCTCCTCATCCACAGGATGAGACAAAATCCATAGTCAAATGCCCACTAGGTACTTGAGTTTTTCAAGCTGCAAACTGATTTTTAAAGTTCTTAGCTACCATCCAGCTTATCCTGTGGTGACCCCAGATTACTTAGCTTCTTGGTTTCCTCATCTGTAGGAGTGCAGAGATTAGACTAGTATTATCATCAGAAACCCTGGTGGCAGGCATAGTGGGTTAAATGCTACGTCTGCTAACCAAAAGGTTGGCAGTTCAAATCTGCCAGGAGCTCCTTGGAAACTATGGGGCAGTTCTGCTCTGACCTCTAGGGTCACTATGAGTTGGATCCAACTTGGGTTTCATTTTTTTGGTAGTATTATCATGACTGATGTTGAGCAGAAGAAACCTAAGCAACCAAACCCAGTGCTGTTGAGCCGATGCCAACTCATTGGTAGCGACCCTAGAGATGAGTAGAAGTGCTCCGTAGTTTCCAAGGAACGCCTCGTGGATTTGAACTGCCGACCTTCTGGGTAGCAGACATAGCACTTAACCACTATGCTACCAGAGTTTCCTGAGCAGAGGTGCTGGCTCAGAAAACTGCTAGATGGAGAAAACTGGCTTGGAGTGAAACAAAATTATAGATTACTCATATTGTAATCCCAAAAACCCTATAGAGGTTTTTGACTCCAACTCTTAGGACAGGGTAGAACTGTTTTCCCAGTGTGACTAGATAAGAGCAATCACTTCACAAACTCAAACTAGATACAGTTAACACTGTGATCAATATGGTGCAAAATGTAAAAACTCAGCCAACTCTTAACCTGGGGTCCATATCTATGCCGGGGTAAGTTAAGAAACTGTACGTACATTTTCTGTGTATGTGTGTTGTACATTTTCTTTACGTGTACTTTGCCAGGGAAAGGCATTCACTGGTTTCTCCCAATGTTCTAACTGAAAAAGGCTAAAACTCACAATCTCTCACTCCTGTGCACACATTGTTCC
This sequence comes from Heterohyrax brucei, assembly GCA_028571685.1. Lineage (NCBI taxonomy): Eukaryota > Metazoa > Chordata > Mammalia > Hyracoidea > Procaviidae > Heterohyrax > Heterohyrax brucei. Next base: position 105,323,523 of record CM053149.1, read on the forward strand.
CGGTTCATGGTTATGCCTTTATCGGGATACCTTCGAAGATGATCTGCTGGCTACATGGATAGGGTTCTAAGACTCCAAATGGCCACATTTATTTGAGTTAGGCCTTACAACTGAATGCATTTGCATTCACCTCGGAGAGATGTCTTAGGCAGGATCAAGGGCAGTCGGAAGTGCTAGAGACCAGTCGCAGCCAGGCCATAAACCGGCTGTGTGACCTTGGGCAACTTCTGTGCCCTCTCTGGGCCTCAGTTTCCACATCCGCAAACTGGAAATTAAAACAAATGGTCTTCTAAGATTCCTCCCAGCCGAAAGCCTGGTACTAAATAGACCTAGTTATTAAAATAGCTTCTTGTGGGTGCGGTACGGGGCTTTAACGGTCTTCCTCCTCCGCTCAGGCCCGCCAATGTCTCCATCCAATACGCCCCTCCGAGGGACTCATCTTCCAAACCGCAACCAGAGACGGCCCCCACACAGCTCCGCCCTTCCCGGGGTGTCCCACAGTGCCTTGCGCTAGGCCCCTAAAGCGGCCAAGCGCCTCCCGCCTTTCCGCGGAGCCGACCCCGAACTCTTCCTCCCAGTTCTCCCAGACGCCCTAGTCTATCAACGTCTAGTATCCCAGCCAATCACCCCGGCTCAGAGGCTTGCCTTTGACCCACCCTCCTCCTAGCGCTCGGCCAGTCTGATCCCACGGCTTTTGCCAGACCAATCCAATCAGCGGTCGGCTCAGACCTGCCCCACCCCAACCTCTCTTCCTTCTGCCAATCCGCGTGCCCCATTCCACTGCCCGCCCAGCCAACCCGGTCCTTGAAACCAGCGGGCGAATAGCTGCAGGGCGGCCCTTCAATGCGGTCTGCCCGGCCAATTGGGGATTCCGCGTGGCCACAGCGGCAGCCAATCGACGTGGAGCGCGGTGCCGCCGCGCTGAGGTCCGGCCCGAATATCCCTCCGCCTCCCTCTCTCCCTCCCTCTCCCTCCTTGCGAGCCGCCGTTCACTTACCGCCTCCCTTCCTTCTTTCTCCCTCCGCCACCCGAGCACCAGCCGTGCTCTGAGCTGCCCCCGGGGTCCCTCCCCCACCGCTAGAGGAGCAGCTGCCGCCGCCGCCAGCAGCAAATTAGGAGGGAGAAAAGAACGAAGAAAGGGGGGCCTCAGCGACTAGCAAGAAGAAGCCGGTGAATGGGCTTGTGGTGACCCCCGTCCCCCACCCCACCCTCCCTTCCCACCCGACCCCCAACCCCCAACCCCAGTTAGAGCCGCCACCCCAGAGGCCGGACCGTCGTCTTAAGAGGAGTCGCCGCCACCATCTTCGCCATGGAGCTGATCACTATCCTAGAGAAGACCGTATCTCCCGGTACGACCCGGTGGCCGGGGCTAGGGCTGAGGCGTTTTGAAGTGGGGGGAGGGGAGGCCCTGCCCCTCTGACCCTGTCCCCTTTCCCACTTTGGTTTCCCCAGATCGGCTTGAACTGGAAGCAGCGCAGAAGTTCCTGGAGCGTGCGGCTGTAGAGAACCTGGTGCGTGCCACCCCGCTGTCCCTCATCCCGCCGTCTTCTCATCCCCTGCGTCCAGGGCCTTCCCGCCCTCCCGGAGGCCCAGGCCTCGGGAACCTACCCCGCCCCATCCCGTCCCCCTCCCCCCCAGCCCTGGTCCAACCTAACCCCGCCATCGGGAAGCCGGTGGGTGTGTCCCGCCCCAGGCCCCGGCGTTTGGCCAATGGCGCGGTGCGCCGGGGTGACTGCTGCCCAATCGCCGCGCGGCCTGAGGGCGGCGGTGCGGCGGGAGGGAGAAAGAGGGAGGAAAGGGAAGTTAGGTTGCGCGGCGCTGCGTGTTCAGCAGGGGTGGGGGTGGGGGAGCCGGGCCTAGGGGCCATGTGGAAGCTCTGAGCCCAGCTGCCAGCGCTGTTCTGACCTGTGCCATCTTCTCGTCCCTGTCCCGTGGCCCCAGGGGTTCTCTCCACCTACTTCCCAGAGCTCTGTCCTTCCTAGCTCCTGGTCTGCGCTTATTGTTGGGGCTGGCGCCGGAATGCCTCTTAACCCATTCCCGTTAATATTTCTCCCTATTCTGCCCGGTTACTCCTCTCCTGGGGTGTTTTGTTTTTTTTATCTCCATGAGCAGAGACTTAATCGCTAGGGATTTGTACCCAGACAACAGGCTGGAGCTCCTCTTTGAAGAGATCAGGTCTATTTCCTGATGAAATCGCAGAGGAAAGTTCCTCATTTTCATGCTTCCAAATTTAAAAGGCACAGGAAAAAAATGAAGATAAGGCCGGTCTGCTGTATAAAAATGATTTCAGGAACCCATGTGCTATTTACATTTCTTTGGTTTTCCCCTCCTGTCGTGGAGATGGGAGCAGAGAAGAAGGGTGGATGATCCTTGACAGGTTTTAGTGGTGATAAGGTAATGTGTAGATAACGCTGTAACAAAGTATGTGCCTTTGAGTTTTCTAGGCAAAATAATGTAAGTCAAAAAAAAAAAGGGGGACACAGCTTATTTTATACAAACTGCTTTTGGATGATACACTGTGTTCTATAAGTACTGGTGTTTGCTTTTTTACCTTTTCCTTACCCGAAGAGCAGTTTTTTTTTTTACATTGGTATAGATAGTATTCTACTGAAATATGTACTTGTTTCTGCTACTTATTTTATTTTCAAAACATTTTTAGTGATACAACAACATTAATAAGATTTTTAAGAATACTCTTTGCTGTGATTAGAATTTTAGGTGCCAGGCAGTACTTGTTACGATAAGAAATTGCTGCCTTTGGCATTTTCTGTAAACTTTTCCATTTGGACAGAGCTTTTGGGTGGGGGGAGTATATGTTAAAATTGTTAAACGAAGGGACCTGCACATTACAGAAGATACAGTGTGCCGTTCAGGACTCCACTGTGTTAAGTGCATAACTTACGCACTAAGTGTGTAGGCGCCTTTATGTAATGTGTTAACTTAAATGTAAAGTCAGTTTCCTTGGAGCAGCTTGCCTTGACCTTTCTTAACAATTTAACTTTCTAAATGTTTATGAATTCTCCCTTATAAATCTACTTTTTTCATTGTTTCCCTTTTGGAGGTATAGCCTTGTGCACATTTGTAATTAAAATATAGGGGATAGGTTCCTAAGTCTTTTGTTTTATGCTTATTAGTATCTCTCTTATTTAAGATTTGCTTACTTCCACTAGTCAAAAGCTATCCTCAGTACCATTTTTTCTGAGTCAGTTTTGGTTGTTTAAAAAAAATAGTTTCACTTTCTAGTCTGTTATATAAGGTATTCATTCATTCTACAAACGTTTATTGAGTATCAGGCACTGCTATATGTGTTTGGGACATGTCAGTGTATGAAGGTGATTCCATTGGCTACTGGATTGCCAAATTAGCTTTAGTTCTGGGAATTCAGTGTAAAGATTTGGCCATTAAGAAAATCTGTAAGCACTGTGTGAAGCGTCATGAGGAGATTGGTGACTTTAATAGGTAGATGTTTGGGGAATTATCTGAGACATTTATGATTCGCCCTGAAAATTTTTGTTTTCCTCAGTGGTTTTGTCCTGATACACTAGCTTCAAGTGGTGGAATTCTCAAGAGATGTTTTTATTTGTGTATGTATCTTCTCTAACAGCCGACTTTCCTTGTGGAGCTGTCCAGAGTGCTGGCAAATCCAGGAAACAGTCAGGTTGCCAGAGTTGCAGCTGGTCTACAAATTAAGAACTCTTTGACGTCTAAGGATCCAGACATCAAGGCACAATATCAGCAGAGATGGCTTGCTATCGATGCTAATGCTCGACGGGAAGTCAAGAACTATGTGAGTAACTGTTCTTTTCTTTTTTGGTTGTAACCCTAGGGAACTAGAAACATCTGTCAGTTCTTTTATTATTTGCATAGGATAGAGCTGACAGTGATAGGTTTCTGAAACGTAAACGTTTTAAGCTAAAAACTGATTTGCATCTTTCTTTAGTTTAGCTTGTCCATTCTTACTGATGAGTTTGTTGTTGTTGTTGATTTAAATCCTGGATAATTGAAGTGTACTACCACTTTGGGGAACTAAGTAGATGCCAGAATTGATGATTAAAGGAGATTGTAGACTGTGTTTGGTGAATTGGAGATACAGATTGGTTTTTCCAAACTGCTTAATAATCAGAATCACATAAGGAATTTTTTAATAATAATGTGTATGTCCAGATTCCCTGCAGACCTTCCAGTTTGGTAGAGCTGGAGTGAGGCCCAAGAATATTTTGAAAACTATCTTCCCTAGCAAGTCTTCCACAATTCAGGCAGCACCTAGCTTTTGGTGAACTTGTGTTATGGATAATTCTTTTTCTGATGGTTTATGTATAGTAAGTATTATGTGGAGCTAGAGGGAAATTTAATAATCTCTTGGCCTCTTCAGGGCCAAAGAGTTTGCAAAATATAATTATAGCACTTAATGGTGCTTTTACTTATTTAGCAAATTATGGAAAACTTTCTTTGAAAACACCTGCCTTATTCAGACATGAGCAAAGTGAGATGATGGGTTTTCCAGCTATCTGGGGAAAATTGAATGTCCCTTGTTGCTTTGTGTCTTGGAGTTCTTGTGAGTTGAGTTAGAAATGCATGATTCTAGATGAGACCCAGGATTGAGGGTGTATTGCTTTTTTTTTTTAATTTAGGTTCCTCAGTGGCTTGGATTACAGGGTTAAGGCACAAAGAGGGGATAAGTCTTGCATTTGTGCAGTCATCAGTTGGTCTTTGGTTGTTGAGGGGAAACCATTAGAAGATTACTATGTGTCTGTATATGCAGGTCAAGATTTTACACCTGATTTACATTTTCCTGGTTGTAAGTGTCAGCATCAGGTACATTAGTCACCCTCCAGGCAACAGCTCGTCTTTCTAGTTACAGTCCTCGTTCCTTCTCTCCAGTCCTACATGGAGGTTTCCATGACAGAGAACTAGGTTATGAAAGCCAGCTTATTTTGAATCTTCCTTGGAATATATACAGCTATTTCTATCCACATAGGGTCTGCTTATGTAATGTTTTAATACCCTTTCTTCTCAGCAGTTTGACAAAGATGAAATTTATTCCATCATCCTGATGGTTATTATGCCCATTTGAGTTCCTGTTTTCCCCCAAATTAAAGTGGTCAATAAGACAAAATAGGAATAATAATTGACTTTTTTCAGCACATCATTTTTAGCACCAGACTTTTAATAATTTGGGTCAGAATTTATAAAGATATGGTTGAATCTTTGTACGTGAAAAAAAGGACATCTTGGCCTTTTTTTCTTTTACTGTAATACATTCGATAGTACTATCTCACAGTGCTGGCGGTCATTTCTTATTTGAAATCTGGACTTGGGATGCATTTGATTGCTGGTTTCTCACTGCTCTTATTTCTGATAATTGAGTATTATTGGGATCACTTAAGTTCTCCAGAGTTGAACTGTATAGCCTCTAAGTCATCTCAAGTAATAGTAAGGGTCTTTTAGAATCAATTTAAGGGAAAAAAGGTAAACATAGAATGGGATTGAAGTATTAATATGAAGGTTTCCTGGACTGAGACAACGTTAAGTTAGACCTGGATTAGTACCTGTTCATCCATTGCCGTTTTGGACAATTCACCTCGTGTCTTTGATATACAGCTTTGTTAAAGTCTGTTTTAGCTCTGCTACTCCTGAAGAGCAAAGCAAAACCTTCATTTAGAATCAGACAAGGGATATTTGTTATTGGGCAGAGCTGGTGGGGTTTGGCAGGGAGGATGACATACTGTGTAAAGGGAAAGCTGTTGAGTTCAGTATTAGTCTCTAGCTACAAAGCGGGATACTGAGTGACCTGGCCCCGTCAGCAGAGCTGGCCTGAATGTTTGGCAGCTACTCTTTGTCCTGTGTCTGTGCCACAGTTAACTGCTTGCCTTTTGAGTGCACTGATGATTCTTAGAGTTCATTTGACTGAATTAGCTGATCATGGTAATGATTAACCCTGGGTCAGTTGTGGCTTCATCTTTCATCCTGCCTCTGCCCTTTATATAAATTGCTTGTGTGGTTACCATTTCAAACGAGACATGTCCAGCAACAAGCAAATCCTGTTTTAATTGGCATTTCCGACTAGTTATATCTGTTGATGGAGGAGAGGAGTTTCTGGTTCTTGGGCAAACAACTAATCTCAGATTAGAAGTTAAGTAAGGATTGGTTTTTAGATGTTGGTAACATCAGTAACTTTGTTTCTGCATTTAGTGATGTTACTTGCCAAGGCCTTTCTATGCATGAGACCCACCTGAACGCTAGGAGTCGGCCTCACCGTAGAGTTCCACACTGCTCTCCACAAAGCACAGCTTAAGACTGGGCAACCTCTCCTTATACCACCAGGGAGCCTGAAAGTTGAATTTTGTCCCCAGCCCACAATACCTTTACATGGAATCTCCTTTCTTTACTGCAAGTTTCCTGTCTTGCATTGAAGTGAGGTATGAGGCTTGGAGAATTCCTTTTGGAAGCAAGGATGGTTGGTTTTGTTTTAGGCCCTGGGATAGTGTGTGAGTTAATGCCAATACTGAGGCTCCTGTTTCCCTATAGCTGATTTATAGTGCATGTATGTTTCTGAGCTTTTTTGTTCTTGTTCTTTAAAAATTCAGGTGAGACTGATCTAAGAGGTGTAATGGGCAGAATGTGCTCAAGTAGTGTTAGAAAATTGATATTTTGTCTTCTTTTTGTTAATGCAGGTTTTGCAGACTTTGGGCACAGAAACCTACCGGCCTAGTTCTGCCTCTCAGTGTGTGGCTGGTATTGCTTGTGCAGAGATCCCAGTGAACCAGTGGCCGGAACTCATTCCTCAGCTGGTGGCCAATGTCACAAACCCCAACAGCACAGAGCATATGAAAGAGTCAACATTGGAAGCTATTGGTTACATTTGCCAAGATATAGTAAGTGCCTGCGTGATGTATCCAACTTGCGTAGCTCTCATTTGAATGGTATTAAACCAATAAACCAAACCCATTGCTGTTGAGTCAGTTCCAACTCAGAGCAACCCTACAGGACAAAATAGAACCTGCCCCATAGGGTTTCTAAGGCGGTAAATACAGAAGCATACTGCTCCATCTTTCAGTGATGATTTAAAATCACTGATGTTTTGGTTAGCAGAACAGTTTAACCACTGTGCCACTAGGGTTCCTTGCATGGTATTTAGAATGTTTTTTTTATTGTAGTATGAAGAGAACCAAACTACTGCAGAGTATTTTGGAAATGGAAGTATTTTAATTGTTACCCTAGATGTGTAAATTAATTTAGCATTGTAATGGATTGTGTCCTCTAAAAATAAAATGTGTTGTAAATCCTGACGTCTGTGCCTGTGGTCATAATCCATTTGAGTATGGGTTGTCTTCATTAATGAGGCATAATTAGTGTAGGAAGTGTCTTGAGTTAATCTCCTGAGGTATAAAAGAGATTAAACAAGCAATCCAGCAAGGTGAGAGATGAGGAAAGATAGATTACAAGCCACATGAAGATGTCCGAGGAGCAGTAGCTCAAGAGACACGGACTGGACTCCAGAGCCAGCAGAGACAGCCTTCCCCTGGAGCCAGCACCCTTTATTTGAACTTGCAGCCTCCTAAACTGGGAGAAAATAAATTAGTGTTTGTTAAGGCCACCTAGTTGTGCTATTTCCATTATAGCAGCACTAGCTAAGGAGACTTGAGGGTCATACATTCACTGTGGAAATCCATGTATTTGTAGAGTTGAGATTCTGGACTTTTGTAATGAGAGTATTTTCTGTCTTGGAGTATCTCTTACCTGATCGTTTTTCTTACTATCCTCAAGGTACCATGGATGCTGTGGTACACTTGTACTACTTTATAGGAAAACTTTGCTGATCCTTGGAACCACAGCATAAGTTTGGGGTTTTTTAATAGTTCAGTAGTTTAATTTTTCATTGTGTTTTAAGTGGAAGTTTTCAATTCCATTCAGTTTCTCGTGCAAAAACTGGACACTAAAAGTAGGGAATACTTCATGAATTTGCATGTCATTCTTATGCAGGGGCCATGCTAATCTCAGAGTCATTTCAGTTTTAGTGTGTATGCTGCCAGAGTGAATCCTGCAGCATAGTATTTTAAGTGTGACCCTACAGGGTTGTTGTAGCTGATGAGTTCCCACTCTTGGTGTCTGTTCTGATAGGCAGACTTGAGGAAGTTAAGAAGTCTATAGGTTTTAACCTGGACTTCTGACTCCCAGGATGTTGTAGCCAGGTGTTTACCCTTAGCCTTCTGATGTTACGAAATTTGTAGTTCATCTGGTGTGGATGGTTGGGAAGAAAACAGCAGACTGCCATGTTTATTTATACAGAAGGGAAAAAAAAGCCACTTATTAATTCATACCCAGAGTCATCTTGCTAAGAAAGTCAGTGATGAGGTTGATACCTGTAACTTCTTTCAGTTCGTTTTTGGATTACCAATACCATGGGTATCTGTCAGATGGCATGCAGTGTTCTCCCAAACTGAAAGTTATAATCCTCCCTCGAGTAGATTTTAGCACTAAAAGGACTGCTCATTAGTTTTGAACTTGTTAGTAGATTCATCACACTTTCTTGCTTATTCCAGGACCCAGAGCAACTACAGGATAAATCCAATGAGATTCTTACTGCCATAATCCAGGGAATGAGGAAAGAAGAGCCTAGTAATAATGTGAAGCTCGCGGCTACTAACGCACTCCTGAACTCACTGGAGTTCACCAAAGCGAACTTTGACAAAGAAGTGAGTTTCTTTTGACCAAAAGGTATAGATTCAGAGAGTGAGAAATGAAGATGTTGCATGAAAGTAGATTTTTAAAACCTAGGTTTATAATTAAAAAATGTTTATGACTTAGAAAGTGCCATCTTGTTGAGAAACGTTTGATTCCGTTGTAGAAAAGATTTGTACGATGTAAGGCATGACCGTGGCATAGGTGCTCGCCATTTCTCCTCACCTTTTGGGAGTAGTGTGTGATCTAAAATGTTTCTAAACTTAGGTTATTCCCTGCATTTCAAGGTATGGGTATGTTTGGAATTTAAAAAAATACATAGAAATTGGACTGTTTTTCCACCTCATTGGGAAAATGCTTTTGGAAATTATGATGTAAACATTTTGACCATATGCTTGAAGTTAGTTACTCTGGGCTTCCCTTTACTCGCTACATTTGATGGATTTGCCATCTCCCAGAAAACAGATTTCATCTCTGAAATAAAAACCAGTACTTTTAATTACCTTACATTTTAGATACAAGGAAATTGGTTTTCCTACATGTAAAGTTTAAAAAAAATACTAACCATTGTTATTTAAATCCTGTGGCCTACATTTTCATGTCACTTTCCTTCCTGAAGCTTTATTAAGGGAATGTCATTTTGAAGATGAAAAGATTACAGTCCTCTTTAGAGTGCAGGTCATGTAGCAAACACTGGGGGCAAACCCTTTATTATAAAGCCTTCACAGCACCAATACTGTCTCTAGGAGGTGCTACTCAATTGATGAGAAGAGGGCGGGGTGTGGGGTCTGAGGGGGAGGTTTCCTGGTGGAGAGTCTCTGGCAGTCTTTATGAGTATGATTTATGCTCTCTTAATTTTCTTCTTTTCTGCAGTCTGAAAGGCACTTTATTATGCAGGTGGTCTGTGAAGCCACACAATGTCCAGATACAAGGGTAAGTGAGAGGGTCCACGTATGAGGAAAAGTGGAGTCATATGAAAAGCCTTAGTCTAAAAGCCTTCCTAGAAAATGCCAGCTCTGACATGTAATTGTTTGGACTGTTGAGACGCAATAAAGAGATAAAAGTTTGACGTGATGAAAGTTTTTCTGCAGCATATTTAAGGAAAGAGAAAAACAGTACTTGGAAAGTCATCATAATAGGAGTTGCCATCCTCTTAAAGATCTAGAGGAGAAATGGTTTTTGGTGAGCTTTGCTATTTAATTTCCTTAAGTTACTCAGGTGATTATTTTGAATTGTAACCATTGGATCAGCTTTAACATTGTCATAACCTAGGCGGGAGTAACCTTTTTGGCCTGAATGATGTCAGTAAATTTAGCTGTATCAGAATCTGTAGGCACCTTTAACGTAAAAAAGGGGGTGAGAGTGATGAAATATTCTTAAAAAAACCATTGCTGTCAAGTCAGTTCCAACTCTTAGTGACCTGTGGGCAGAGTAGAACTGATCCACAGAGTTCCAAGGAGCACCTGGTAGATTTGAACTGCTGACCTGTTGGTTAGCAGCCATAGCACTTAACCACTTCACTGTCAGGGCTTCTGAATAATTAAATGTGGAAGAATACAGAAAAAGTTGAAGGAAAGATTCCTTTTCTGGGGAAATAATACATGTATCTGAGTCATCCTTTTAGATAATTGACGCAGTTTTGTTGTTTGCTTTTGTCGGATCGTATTATTGTAGTAAACTGTTAATCTGGTCTTTGTGAAAGGTACGAGTGGCTGCATTACAGAATCTGGTGAAGATAATGTCCTTGTATTACCAGTACATGGAGACGTACATGGGTCCTGCTCTTTTTGCCGTAAGTATTTTCATTTTACATGATTGGAACTTCAGTCTAAGTAAAAGAAAACTTGTGCTGTCTTTGTGCTGGTTTTTAAAAAAGCATTTAAAACAAATCTGTTTCAGTGCTGTGTTTCATTTCAGATGTAACTTTCTTTCATAAATGTGTATTTTTTTAAACTTAGATATCTGTGGTAAAGAGGGAATCTAACTTGAACCAGCACTTACGTGGGGCCTGAGGTGTTGTGTTTTTCCCCTTAAGATCACAATTGAAGCAATGAAAAGTGACATTGACGAGGTGGCACTGCAAGGGATAGAATTCTGGTCCAATGTCTGTGACGAGGAAATGGATTTGGCTATTGAGGCTTCAGAGGTGAGCCTGGAAAGGTTGGGTGCTTGGGGAGAGCTTTAACTCTGAATGGGCTTTGAGATGTGTCTCACTGGGAGTGTGTTGTTCTCCTTCCGAGAAACCTTTTATTCTGACTTTGCTTCAAGGGTATCTCCATTCATGGAAATTTCTGCTAGCCAAAGCCCCTCAAAGGGGCCGCAGCTCAGTGATAAAACATGTCATGTTTTTTTCTCATCTGTGAAGCGTGGTTTGTCGTACACACTGATTTTAGTACTGTGGACACAAGGGGGCAGCAGGCTATCACAGTTTAAGGAGGTGAAGCCTGAAGCACAAGTATTTCCTATCGGAAGATGCTTCACTAGTTCTGGGGAAGGAATCATCACACAGGGTGATGGGCTAATTGTGTAATTGTATTCCTTGAACCTGAGCTTGGTTTCCAAGTCTGGTTGTCTTTATGTTCTTCAGAGACACGGTGTCATGTAATTTTAAAGGAGTCTCGTGGAAATAGACAAACAGTGGAATGCCGCCAAAGTTCACAGCAAATGTCATCAGTCATCCCATGCTTCTGCCATGCACCCCTTCCCAACTCCCACTGTATGCCTTCACTGTAGCTCGTTTGCTACTATCTGGAATTTGCTGTATGTTTTCTCTTCAGGCAGCAGAACAAGGACGGCCTCCTGAGCACACCAGCAAGTTTTATGCCAAGGGAGCCCTGCAGTACCTGGTTCCAATCCTCACACAGACACTGACAAAACAGGTGAGTTACCTTCCAAACCTATCTAGGTAAGCCGTGAAGCCTTGTGAGGGTTGGTGGTTTGCTGTGGAAGTTCTCATGAAGAAACTTGGCACCTCTGCAACCGTTGGGTATTCTGTTGGAGAAAACTCAGCTGAGGCTCTTGAGTTATTTTTGAAGGAGAACACGGTCTCAGCATTTCAGGTGCCTCTTGATCAGGAATGAGCTGCTCTCACCGCTCTGATTTCGTGGGTGCTCTGTTTTTCAAACAAGGGGCACACTGTGTAACAGTTACAGTAAAGAAATGTGGGGAATAGATATTCTCGTGTTAGCCGTTCGGGTGTTTTGATTCCTGGGGTATTTTCTTGAATTCAGGATATACTTTTTTATAAAAGCCAAACCCAGAGTTGTCAAGTTGAGACTAGAACTGCTCCATAGGGTTTACAGGGAGCTCCTGGCAGATTTGAACTGCCAGCCTTCTGGTTAGCAGGCATAGCATTACACTATCGGGGTTTCCTCCTGAGGGTATATACATATTTTAAATGCTGATGAGGTAGAATATGAGTTATCCTCTTGGTTACCACTGTTTCATTCTGTCTGTATCACAGTTTTTCCTGGTTTGGTGTTAAAAAGGTTCTTTCTGTCACTTCATCTCTTCTGGTGCATGGGAAATACTATAAGAGCTGCCCGTGCTTTGGGGAAGCAGTGTGGTGACTTTGAACACTGTAAAATATTTTTGTACACAGGAATGTAACCTATACGTGGCTCTTTCAGTATAGCAGTGTCTAGATGAGTAGAGATGTCTTGGCTTTGAAATGGACTGGATGTTCCCTTAAACGTTTTCAGTTTGCATTTGCTGTTCTTTGTCTTTCGACTGTAACGTCTTCACTTTTGTATATTTGTGTCGTGTTTTTCTCAGTTGGGAACAAGTAATTTTTTAGGTGTATAATTTTCTGAAACTATAGGACTACCCTTTGGTTTTTCACAAGTGGCAGCTACCTATATCAATTACAGCTACCTTTATTAATTTTGCTTTTCATTTTCCTAGCTCTCCTCTGGTAAAATGTTGACACTTTGGCTGTGAGAGGCAGTTCTAATACTGCCTTAGGTACTTGTGGGAAAAGGAAAGTGGACTGCTCAGTGTATGTTTTAAACTTGTACAAGTAATCTGCTGTAATGTTTGGTGTTAACTATTTAAGTGCTATTGGCTATGATAAAGAAGGTAATCTTGAACTCTAATTTAATAGACGTATGGATGGAATCTCTTGGTATTTGTTTTTGCCTTTGAAGTAGAACATCTAGCCCTCCAGAAGCCCCTCTTACGCTTGCCTCTCTTAAAGGGAACCACTCTTGCTTTTTAACTCTCTAGCTTAGTCTTAATTAATTCTGAAGTTTTTGTGTAACCAGAGTCATAGTGTGTGTGTGTGTGTGTGTGTGTGTGTGTATAGACACACGCGTATATATGTGTATATAATCTTTCGTTCTGCCTTTTACTCTACACAGTGAGATTCATCCACGCTGTTGCGTATAAACCTGAAACCAAACCCACTGCTGTTACGTCGGGTCCGATTTCATGGCAGCCCTATAAGTCAGAGTAGACCTGCTCCATAGTGTTTCCGAGGAGCACCTGTTGAATTTGAACTGCCAGCCTTTTGATTAGCAGACATAGTACTTAACCCACTAGAGTTTCCGCTGTTGCATATAGCTAGAGTTGTTACATTTCGTTTGTGTAGTACTAGTGGGGTTGTTGTCTGTATGCATCTTTTTAAAAAAGACTTAATATGATGAGTCTTTGTGGAAGGAATAAATGAAAAAAAAGCTCTAGATTTTATTTCTTGAAAGGGTAAATTAAATACTTAAGTACATCTGCAACTATCCAGGGGACCTTTTGAGGCAAGACAGTTCTTTGAACAAAGCCTTAATTGGTGCCACATTCTGCCACCAGGATGAAAATGATGATGATGATGACTGGAACCCCTGCAAAGCAGCAGGAGTTTGTCTCATGCTTCTGGCCACCTGCTGTGAAGATGACATCGTCCCACATGTCCTCCCTTTTATTAAAGAACACATCAAAAACCCTGATTGGCGGTACCGGGATGCTGCGGTGATGGCTTTTGGCTGTATCTTGGAAGGACCGGAGCCCAATCAGCTCAAACCTCTAGTTATACAGGTGAAACCAGGGCAGTTGGGGAGTGGGTGGGGGTGTGTGTGTGTGTATTGCTTATTTATGCATTTTGCTGGAAAGTGGTGTGCCTTATTTAAGAAAGTCATAAATAGTGATTACAAAGGTTATTTCTGGGTGGTTATTTGATATCAGTGAAGAAGCAAGTGTTTTTATTACCTTCTAAAAAAATTACTACATAAGTCAGGCCCTAGAAACTTGAAAAACGCTGGCAGAAAAGGCCAAAAAGAAATGTCACCTTTAATCTCAGTGCCTAGGTATGACCCTCTTAGTTCTTGATGTTTACTCATCTGACGTTTTTCTGTGTGTAGCTGTGTGCCGCAGCAGTGGAAATCTTGCCACGCAACCAGTCTCACAGTGGTTTTTCCTCAGTACCGTGTCATAAACATTCTCCATAGTTTTTAATGATGGGATTATTCCAGCTTTTGAATATAATCACAGGTAGTGAAAGTCCTCTTTGGGATATTGTGTTTGTTTTGCTGTTACATGTGTTATGAAAATCCATTATAATTGAGTTTAGTGCATATGGAACTCAGCCGTTCAGGATATAGCCAGATGCCATCACAGCTGTATCCTGGGATCTCTGAGTAATTGGAGTGAAGACTGCTGAAAGCATCATGCTAGACTCTTTAACTCCGTATTCGGACTTGGTGAAGATATTTTCATGTGATTTTGTTACATTGCTTAATACTTGTTAAGCAGTATTTTCTAAAATTACAAAGCTTTGTGTTAAAACTCACCCTCTACTGTTTACTCTTTTTTGAGGTAGCAGGAAGCGTGAATTTTAATCTTTGTTTTGCTTTGCTAATAGTAACTTGTATTTTCAGGCTATGCCCACCCTGATAGAATTAATGAAAGACCCCAGTGTAGTGGTTCGAGATACAGCTGCGTGGACTGTGGGCAGAATTTGTGAACTGCTTCCTGAAGCTGCCATCAATGATGTCTACTTGGCACCTCTCATGCAGTGTCTGATTGAGGGCCTTAGCGCTGAACCCAGAGTGGCTTCAAATGTGTGCTGGGTAAGGGATTTTCTTCCTGGTGAGATAAAGAGCTTGGTTGAACCATCAGCAAGGAAGTAGTAGGAGGTGTGGGAGGAAAATGGGTCTACCTCACTGGCAGGCTGTTTCTCACTAGCATCTCCTTTCTAATTTATTCAGTTGAAATCTGGGGGAGATACTAAGTGCTAGAGTCAGTGGGAGCTTTTGACTCATGGTGACTAGTTCCCAAACCACTTAGAACAATCAGGCTAACCCAGCAGGAGAACTGCTTGGATTCAGTTCTCTTCATTTGCTTTGGGATAAGGATTTTTGATTAAGGTAGACAGTTAACTGGCTACACAAAGTACCATTGCAGAGAACAGGGCAAGAGAGGAAAGAAAGGTAGGCGGCCTGAATGCTGAGTCAGTGTAGGCTGAATGTAGTTCATTAGGAACCTTTGAGGCTGTGGGGAGGGAAGGTGAAATAAGGAAGGAGGGCACCATAAAGCAGAAAGGGTTGAGGGTTCACTAACACTGGTTTATCTTTATTTAGGAAGGACACTGTCCAAGGTACCTTAAGGAAACATGAACTAACCCTGGAATGGGATTCTTGTCAGGATTAATGTTAAATGTTTCTGGCTTTCAGGCTTTCTCCAGCCTGGCTGAAGCTGCTTATGAAGCTGCAGATGTAGCTGATGATCAGGAAGAACCAGCTACCTATTGCTTATCATCTTCGTTTGAACTCATAGTTCAGAAGCTTCTGGAGACCACAGACAGGTAACTGGTATTTCATAGAAATGCATGATGGGGTTGAATCCAGCTCCTACGGTCTTTTGTATGGGGAATATTTAGCGGAATCATAGAAACGTTGCAACAAGACAGGGTCTTACATGTTCTGATGCAGTTAAAGGGACCCTGTAGTAGATTATTTGTTTAGAGTTAGACACACAGATTTCCTCCATTTACAGTTACATTCTGAAAATAGTTCCACATCTCTACAGCCTTTTAGTTCCTCTTTCAGAGAATAATTGATCTTTTTAAATTTATGGTCTCAACAGTTAACATCAGCATTTAATCATGGTGTGCCATACCAGCTCAGTCAATTACTATTTATGTTTATGGGTGAGGAATTTTGTGTCAAAAAGTGATTGACAAAAAAAGCTTTTGAAATGTACAGAGGTTGGGGAAAATCTTTAATCATACTCTGGTTTTGTGTGACCGAAGAAACCTAAAGCCCTGAGCAAAATGAACCATCAGGATCTTCCTTGCTTAACTTATTCGTCTCTGTACTTCTGCTGAGGTTTGTATGTAAAGGCGTGTCTTGGCAGCTGGGTGAAGAAACTGAAATGTCTTCACTCTTCAGGCAGCCTTCTGTTGTCCACATGGGTTCTCAAGTGTTTCTGACCGGTTACTCCTCTCCTCTTCAGTTGGCTCTTAAGAATATTAACCCAGTGCGAAGACAGTAATGAACATTCCAAATTCCAGACCGGGTTCCTTTTTTCAGTGAGACATTAACGTGTTACAAGAACTTCTCTGTTGTTTTTCCTTGTCAGTTGATGTTTTACTATATGTTCTTTACAGGCCTGATGGACATCAAAACAATCTGAGGAGTGCTGCCTATGAATCTCTGATGGAAATTGTGAAAAACAGTGCCAAGGATTGTTACCCTGCAGTTCAGAAAACGACTCTGGTCATTATGGAGCGACTGCAACAAGTGCTTCAGATGGAGGTGAGGCTTAGCGTTCGTGGCTGTCGGTGAGAGTGCCTTCTAACACACAGATGTTTTCGAGACACACATGTTGCAGTCTGATGTTTGTGTTGCTGTTCAGTTTACTCATACATACATCATGCTGTGTGTACTTACTATGTTTTCTGTTTACTTTCTTACATCGGTATCAATAAAAATGATTTAATAATCCCAGCAGAAATATGAGTTTTTATTTATAGCACTCTTAGGAAATGTCCTTTTCGTCTTTTTAACAGTCACATATCCAGAGCACATCTGATAGGATCCAGTTTAATGACCTTCAGTCCCTACTCTGTGCAACTCTTCAGGTATGATGGATCTTTATCTCTTCTTAGTATCTCTGGGGAAAAGCAAATCTGTGTCAGGATATGGTCACATACATGCAAAATGCTTGAAATGGTTTTCAGAAAGTTTTGGCCTGTGACTGATTGGGGTAATAATTTTCCATAGGTGTGGAAAGAATTTGTTAAACATTGTGGGGAAGGAAGCACCTTGGTTTGTGAGGCTAAGTTTGTGTTGGCTGTTTTCAGTCTTGATTTTCATTAGATTATCCAAGCCTAATCCAGTCAAGTTTGAATTCCCGACCGTGGGCTCACTCTGGTAAAAACATAGCCTTGAATCTCTACCATCTTTTGAAAGGACATTTACTATTTAAAGTTTTGTTGCAGTTTACATGACTTACGGTCAATAATTGTGTAGCAGTACCTCCTCCCTGGGTGGTGCAAGTAGTTAATGTGCATGGTTGCAAACCCAAAGGCTGGTGGTAAAATCTGCCCAGATGTACCTTGGCAGAAGGGTCTTGGGCATCTGCTTTTGAAAGGTCAGCCATTGACAGACCCATTGAGCATAGTTCTGCTCTCGAACAAATGGGGTTACCTTGATGACAACTGGTTTTTTTAAGTGTTGCAACAGACTTGCTAAGAGACTGAAAAAAAAAAAAATCCGTGGACTCCCTTTTCAATTTGATGGCAATGGGTTATTTGTGGGGAGGTATTTTTTAAGTCATGACTGTAAAGGATCTTTCCTTTCTCATCAGATACAGGGATGACCCAATAGTAACATCATTTGAAATAAATGAAAAGATTAGGAGGGAGTTTTGGGGAATATGTATTGACAGAAATCTGACTTCAGTTTTATAAAGACTGTACGTGACCAGTGTCTTTAAATGTGGTAGGATGTAAGAAAGGTTGCTTTTTGTTTTATGGGTAAGAACATCTAGCATGTTCAGCCACCATTCCCTAAAACTGAATTCTGGAAGCTGCTGACCAATTAGCCAGACATAAGGGAACTGTAGAGATGACTTTCTGTGCCAGGAAGATCATCTTGTGTTGTTTGAATTGAAAAGTAGTAGGCATATTATGAATGTTTTGATGCAGGTGATTTGCACTGTCAAGGCTCTTTAGCCTTTTCAAAAATAAAAACAAAAGTAAATCAAAGGACTGGATGAGAAAGATGTAGTGTTCTGCTCGAAGAATTTGGAATCATCAGATTCTGAACTCCTGTTCATTTCACAGAATGTTCTCCGGAAAGTGCAGCATCAAGATGCTTTGCAGATCTCTGATGTGGTCATGGCCTCCCTGTTACGGATGTTCCAGAGCACAGCTGGGTCTGGGGGAGTGCAAGAGGATGCCCTTATGGCGGTTAGCACATTAGTGGAAGGTCAGTGAGCTGAAACCGGGCAGGAGATGTCTAGAGTGGAGGAGTTTAAGTGGCCTTGAGGAATTTTTGACCACCAAAAGCGTATTCTTCCTGTCTTGTTTACTGAAGCGTGAGTCATTTCAGAGTTGCACTGGGTTAGGTATAAATCTCTGTAGCTGTCTTGCCACTCTGCTGGAAGGAAATGGTGAGCCAGGTGTTCATCAGGCTCTCCACTCCCAGCCCCTCCCTTCTGAAAAGTTTGTTTTGTTGGGCTGGAGGAAGCATAGGTTTCTTGTTTTGTTTCCTGGCTCCTTCTGTAACTTGGGAGTCAAGTTGACACACTGTGGTGGCTAGTTTGGGTTGGAATGAAGCATTGAAAAAGTTCCAAGTGGTCATTTCTTGATTATTACATGTCTGACTATGATAAATTGCTTTTGGGACAGTATATCTTACGGGTCTTTGAAAGCCCATTAAAGAGCACTTAAGAAACTTTGAATCCCCATTCAGGAATAGTCTGTAAGGTATATTACTGAGGACCAGGTCTGATTCTGATATGAAGAGCATATGTCCGTCTGGTCTGGCAACAAGACCACCCTAAAAGGACAGCATGGTACCTGATCATGATAATGAAGTACCGTGCTGCTTTTTCTTGTCTCAGGCTTTGGTAAGCCTTGGATGGGATTGCTTAGGGACCCTGTTTTCAGGCTGGCTTCAAGAGAGGACGTATTATGATCAGACTGAGGGTTGGGCAAGCTCTGCTGGCTCAGTCAGTTCAGAATATACGTTGACATTCCTTGAGGGCCATACCACTTGGTTGGTTTAGCCAGAGCAAAATCCCATTCTAGTAGTGGTAATCTCCAGGGTGTATTACGCTTTTCCAGCAGTTATGGATTTGGCTTATCTTAGATGGCCTCAGTGTCTTCATGGTACAATTAGTAATTAACCCATACTCCACCCAGTGTATTAAGTGGAGTGGGTACATTTTGGGAGAGCAAGAATGTTTGTGCTCACCTGTATGATAAATGGGTGCTACTGTTAGCTAATAGTTTTGTTTTATTGCAGTGTTGGGTGGTGAATTTCTAAAGTATATGGAGGCCTTTAAACCCTTCCTGGGCATTGGATTGAAAAACTATGCTGAGTACCAGGTAGGATATGTTTTTTGGGATAATACTTAGTATTTATTTTGAGATGTTTATTTTCTTACTCATATCTGATAGTCACTGTAGTACAGACAAGTCATGTTCCTGTAATTTAGGTAGTTCATGGCTTTTCTGACCATACCAAGTACTAGCTGCTTCATTTGTTGCGGAGTGCCTGAACTGCATGTGCTCTGTGCAGAGCAGGATATTGGATGCTCCTGATAAGGGAGCGTGAGGCAGTTGTCTGCCTGGGCAGTGGGGATGAAAAGTTGTGCTGACAGTACCCTAAAAATTTAACCAGGCAAGATTTTTTTTTTTTTTTTTTATTTTTTTTAACTACCTGCCTCTATTAT
Organism: Heterohyrax brucei; assembly: GCA_028571685.1. NCBI lineage: Eukaryota > Metazoa > Chordata > Mammalia > Hyracoidea > Procaviidae > Heterohyrax > Heterohyrax brucei. The sequence continues at coordinate 105,343,095 of CM053149.1, forward strand.
GCTTGGTAAATATTGGCTTTTTTTTTTCATTTCTTGATAGATGGTATATTTCCAGTTCTCTTCTTGCCATGTTGGACATTTCCTTCTATGACTCTCGGTGATACAAGACAAACTAGATAAAAATAATGCCGCCTTTTGTAGGTGGCCTTCTCTGTTATGAAGATGGTTTATCTGATTCTTTGCAGGTTTGTTTGTCAGCTGTGGGCTTAGTGGGAGACTTATGTCGTGCCCTGCAGTCCAATATCTTACCTTTCTGTGATGAGGTGATGCAACTGCTCCTGGAGAATTTAGGGGTGAGTGTCTACATGTCTAGTAATAACAAGTTTTCAAAGAAATGATAGTTAAGTAGGAAGATTCATGACAGGAAGCTGGAAAGTCCCCTAATATCAGCTGTGAGCATAAGAAGGAGAGACGTAAAAGCTTCCACAGGATGATCGTACAGTAAGTTTATAAAGGTAATTAAAGTGATTGAGAAAAGCTCAAAAGAAAATGTAAGTATGGAATGCTTCTATGTGGAAATAACCACCGGTAAGTTTTGTGTATTCTCAGGGTGATACCAAACCAGTCACTCAGCTCTCAGGGTCTGGCCTCCTCACCTGAGCATCTTTACCGGAAGGGTAGTTGTATGTGTAATGTGAGAGTAACAGCACTTGTGTTTTTTTATAATTGATATGAGGCTTAAATAAGAATCGTTGTAAGTTGTAAAGGACCAGTCAGATAGTTAATGTCATTGTTTATTATAAAGTTTCTTGTGTCTTTGGACAGATCAAACACCTTGTGACTATTTGTTTTGTTTTTCCTTTTAGAATGAAAATGTCCACAGGTCTGTAAAGCCACAGATTCTGTCAGTGTTTGGCGACATTGCCCTCGCTATTGGTGGAGAGTTTAAAAAATACCTTGAAGTAGTATTGAATACTCTTCAGCAGGCTTCTCAAGCCCAGGTGGATAAGGTATACTTAAAGCTGTTTTGCTGATCTGTAAGTCCAACCCTAATTGGAGGAGAGAGGCTTTTAACAAACATACAACCCAATGTGATCGGTGTGGTTTCTGTTGTTGTCTCTTGCAGTCAGACTATGACATGGTGGATTATCTCAATGAGCTAAGGGAAGGCTGCTTGGAAGCCTATACTGGAATCGTCCAGGGATTGAAGGGGGATCAGGAGAACGTACACCGTTGAGTATACAAGCAAATTGACTTAGTCTGTTGGCCAGTGTGTACCTAACCAAATGGCTGTGTGTTTCATTTGGTGGTTCACTTGTAAATTTAGCAGGTGTTGCTTAAAGGAGGGGTGGGGAGGAGGTGTGCCCTAATGAGAGGGGGGAAGGGTTACAGAACTACTGCCCCTTCTTCCTTATCACACATATCTTGAGCATTGTATACTTTCCCTCTTGGACGTCACTGGCTCTGATGGGAAAATTCCATTATTATCGTACATATCATCTGTTTATAGGATGAGGAGTGTATGTGTCTTCTGTTGACTTTGAAGAATGACATTTTAATTTGAGGAAGAGTAATTTGGCATAACTATGCTACTGGTTATCCAATCTAAATCGCACTGATGGGAGTAGAGCACTTGGACATTTTAAAGAGGAGTGTAGGCCTGTCAAATGTGGGGAAACTTTGTCAGACCGTCTCATTCTTTTACAGCGGATGTGATGCTCGTCCAACCCAGAGTAGAATTTATTCTGTCTTTCATTGACCACATTGCTGGAGATGAGGATCATACAGATGGAGTAGTAGCTTGTGCTGCTGGACTGATAGGGTAGGTTACCTCCTGCTTCCAAGAGCTGAGTCAGGCTTCTGATGGAAAAGGAGAAAACATGTAGTGAGGAATTTTGAGAAAAGGCCACGTAATGCGCAGACTATATCAGTGTGAGACCAGGACTAGATGGTACCTGGCCACCACAAATGAGTGCCCTAACAGGGAACACAACAAAGAGTCCATGATGTAGTGGGAGGGAAATGGGGTGCAGAACTCAAACCCTATTAAAAAGACCAGGATGTGATGGTCTGGCAGACTGGAGTGTGCCCAGAAGACATGGTCCTAGGACTGGTTGCCCAGAACTGAAACCATTTTCAAAGCCAACTCTACAAAGATTGGCCTAGACTATGAAGACATAAAATGAGAGTGGCAAGGAGTGTACTCTTAGGCCTAAGTGGATAGATGAGGCCAGTGGGGCAGCTCTTGTCCAGAGGTGAGATGAGAGGGCAGAGGGAAACAGGACCTGGTTTAATAAACACAGGAAATACAGGATGAAAAGGAAAAGTGTGTTGTCACAATGTGGGAGAGCAGCGAGAATTACATAGCAGAGTGTGCAAGTTTTTGTATGACAAATTGTAAACTTGCACTTAAAGCACAATAAAATAGTGAAAAAGAATTTTGAGGACCCTGGATGGCAAAAACGCACCTATGTTGTACAGAGATTTTAAGATTGGCATTATAGTGTAGGTAGCACTCATGATGATGTCTTTGTACAAATGTAATTCACTACCGACCTTGGTTCTAGCCTTGCTGTAGATCGCCTTAATTTCTACTAAATTCTTTAGGAAGTAAGTTCTAGGGTCCTATTCTGATGGTGATTAACAAATGGCCCATTTTGTTTCCTCTCCTGAGGGTTTTGGAACCCCTGGTGGCATAGTGGTTAAGAGTTATGGCTGCCAACCAAACGACTGGCAGTTTGAATCTACCGGGTGCTCATATGGGTCCATTCTGCTTTGTCCTTGTAGGGTAACATGAGTTGGAATCAGCTTGATGGCAGCAGATTGTTTTGTTTTGTTTTGTTTACTTAGTGTTCCTAAGGCATCGTTAGAAGAAAGAACACTGGTCTTGAATTGAAAGACCTGGGTTCTAGTTCTGATTTTACGAGGCAGTAGGTATAGCACCTTCGGTAAAGGATACTACTTCTTTAGGCTTCATCTTCTTCTCAGCTGAAGGAAGGTGTTAGACTTACATATCTCTTAAAATTGTTTCCAGCTCTAAAGATTACATGAATACTAAGAAACCACTATAGCTAGTTAGAACTGTGGAAGGCTCTACACGAATGATACAAGTATAGGGTCAGGAGCTCATTCTCTGGGCTTCTTTTGCACAGGGATTTATGTACAGCATTTGGGAAGGATGTACTGAAGTTAGTAGAAGCCAGGCCCATGATTCATGAACTGTTAACTGAAGGACGGAGATCGAAAACTAACAAGGCAAAAACCCTTGCTACATGGGCAACAAAGGAACTGAGGAAACTGAAGAACCAAGCTTGGTAAGAACTTGCCTTTACTGCCCTCTTTCTTCTCCTTTCTTATAGAAAGAGTGTGTTTTCTTTACATGTATCTAGCAAGGGCTGTCCTTTGGCAGTGTGCTTCCGTGAGCCACACCTGTGTTCCTCAGCCTCGGGCTGGTGGAATGATAAAGCAGCCCCAGTCTTTGCTTGAGCCAAATAGTTGGTTTTTCATGGTGGTGAAGAACAGAACTTAATATATTATCTAGAATGCATTTGAGATGAACTTAATAAAATCACTGATAATGACGTTCTCCTATAGTTCCCTTTTTTTTTTTTTTTTTGACTCCTCCTCTCCTCCTCACCGTTAATTGCTTTGTTGCAGTGTTTTTGGACATTGCATAACTCTGCACAAGATGGCCAGTGCTGTCGGGCTCCTGCTTTCAAATGTCGTGTTTTAAACTTTGCTCACTCTTGCTCAGCTATTTACAGATCTCAGCAAAACTGGCTATTTTGAGTTTTATCTTCATTAGCTTCCTTCCCACCCTCCAATAATGGAGATGCCCATGAGAATTAGCTGGCACATAAGAAGAGACTGATCGGTCCCTGAATAGTTCCTAGTCAGATTCAGTTCAGGTGTCAGAGGACTTCGATGTGAGACTCTGAGGGGTGTTTGACTGAGCTGGGTAAATGGGATCTCACGAATTGACTTTCTTCCCGTCTGTTTTTAGATCTGTTACCATTGGGATGATAACCTGAGACCCCCACTGGAAATCTCCAATCTTTTGAAAAACCCGGAAGTGAGGAGTGTGCACGGATGCTGAATGTTTGGGAATGAGAGGATGAGTGAGTGAGGCTTGAAAACACACCACATTGAAAATCCTGCCACAGCCGCAGCCGCCAACAGCAGCGCTGTTAGTGAGCTAAGTAAGCACTGACTTCATAGAAAACCATAACCTCGGCCATCTTGGAAAAGAGAAAAACGATGGATTTACTTTTAAAAGCAAGGAAGAAAGCTGTCTCTTCCCAGGAGTGGCTAGAACTATCTGGGTTTTGGCTGATGCTGAGTGGTATTGACTGGTTTGGGAGAGGAGGGACTGGGTTCAGCTGTGGTGCTTTGATGTAAAAGGCAGCCTGGCCTTTGCTACTGATAAAGGAAGATGGAGCCTGGGTCTCCAGCCCACCTTCAGTGTACCTTTGCCACACGGTTCTGTACACGTGCTGGCTACAAGGAGGGTGAGGGATTCTGTTCAGTCTGAGAATGAGTGTGTGTGAGTGAGGCGGTATCCACATTCTCAACTTCAAGTCATTGCAGTTTCTTTTTCCCAAAAACAAAAAACAAACGGGGTTAGATGTTGCATTTCATAAAACTAACCGAAGTTCTGTCTACTGATGCAGCACAAGAGATGTTTAAAAAAAAAAGGAAAGACGCTCTTTATCGGGTTTTTATTTTGTTTTGTTTTTTAATTATTATCTTTTAGGGAAAACACTGACGAATGGTCAGAGCTCCCATCCTGATACTTTCGTCCAGGCGCCTTTCCTAATAATATGGTTCAACTGTGAATGTAGAAGTGGCGGGAGGGGGGAAGAAAAGGAAAACTCTGGAGTTAGAGGATATAGAAAAAATAATAAAAGTACAGTTGTTCGCAAATAAAGAACACAGACTTCAAAAACAAAACAAAGAAAGCCGCAACCCAAACAAGCCAAAAGTTATAAATGCTCAGAATTGGCAGCACAAAAGACAAGCTCTCTCCTGACCTGTATTGTGGCAGTCTGAACGCCCCCAGAAATTGTGCCAAAGAGTTAGAAAACAAGTATACAGTAAAAGTAAACACACACACATATACACACTAAACAGCAAACGTCAGATAATTATTTTGGATTGAAAACAAAGATAAATTTAATGTTCAAACAATCTGATAAAATAACCATTTGGAAACTGCTTGGCCTTCTGTTCTCTTTTATTTGATTGACAATGCGGTATTGGTCTCTTGCTGCACTTCAAAAACAACCATCAAAACACAAAGAATATATATATATATAAGTATATATATATGTATACATTAGAACTTTCACGATGAAAATGGCACTTGAAAAACGGTTATATTTTTCCACTGAAGATTAATAAAATGGTGTCATACATTCCCCTGGTCACACACTTTAATATATATTTTTAAAGGTGTGATGTGCTGTGATTACTAGAAATCAGACTTATTTAATTATTTTCCCTTTTCCATGGGAACAGGGCATCCTAAACTTGGGTTTTAGAATCTCTCAGCAATAAGGGATGTCGGGGAGCTTTGATCCCCTTTTGGTTTTGCAGTTAGGAATTTCTGCTGGCATTTTGAATATGCTGCTTTCAAAAAACTAAGGAAGTTTTTTTTTAATTGCTTCCTGGTATTTGGAAGATTAAAAAACAAGACTCATTTCCATCTTAACAGAAGTATGGGCTAATATTTTTCTTTGTCTCTTCCTTGACCATCTTCCCCTCCCTCTCCAAGCTTTCCTAAGTGGGATTGACTTGGTTTTGCCCATCCACACAGCAGCATCTCTAATAGCTCTTGTACAGGGTATCAGATATTGTGCCTTTTGGTGCCAGGTTCAAAGTCAAGTGCCGATCTATGAACCAGTGTACAAAAAAAAAAAATCCAGGTGTTTGAAGGAGAGACGCTCCATTGTGAACAAAGCTTGCACCAGCTCCTAAGCCGTTTTAGAGGAAGTGTGGCCCTTTAATGCCTTGTTTTAATTTTAGCTGTTACTGAAAGAGAGGATAATAGACTAACCATTCCTGACTTTAGATAGGGATGGGCCAGGGCTTAGGGAGGATCCAGGCATTTTGGGGAGAGTAAAAAATCTGATCATTCCTCAGTGCTACCCGTTTCTGTCCTGTGTGGGCTGCTTAGCTAGACAGCAGGAGAATAAAGTACACTGAGAACCATAATGAAATCAAAACCTTCCGTGTGTTTTGTTATGTTTTGTTCCAGGGAAGCAGTTGACGAGTGCTGTTATTAATACTTTCTCCCAGATCCATTCAGGGATGGAGGAGGAAAATGTGCTGGTTGGATTGTGGTCTTGGTGCCTCGCAGTTACTCTGCACTGGTTATGCATTTAATCCTCTTTTCTAGGTACCCTTGGCTAATGGGTTTTCCATAGTCTAGGTACTTGTCCTTAATCAAACTGTACCACCTAAGGGAACTGGATGCAAAATGCATCTGGTCACTGTCTGGGCCTTCCCCACCCTAGTCTTGGCACATTCCTGCAAGAATGTAGTTACCGTCTGTTTGGGAAGATGTCAGTGCAAATGTGAGAAAAATGGGCATGAGACTAGGCTTTGGTTTGCCACAAGTGGCAGCTGCCTATATCAATTACAATTACATTTATTAATTTTGCTTTTCATTTTCCCATTTCCCCTCTGCTCCCCTCTGTTGAAATGTTGGAATTTTGGCTGTCAGAGGCAACTGTAATACTGCCTTAGGGACTTGTGGAGAAAGGGAGGGGAACTGCTCAGTGTAGTGTTTAACTTTCGCAAGTAATTCTCTCTTACTATGGAAGTGTGTTTGACTTTAAGAGAAATCCAAACTCCATCAGCTTTTGATAGCATCTTGGTTTTTTGAAATAACTTCAACCTGTAATTGGCATTCAGAATGCCCTTGGCATGCCAGTCTGTGATGGCATTAAAGACCTGTTAAAACACTTGAGCCCAACTTTATTAACCAAAACTGATACACCACCTTTATCTTCTAAATAAAGTCCGCTTTATTTTTATTTTCAACATTTTGCTGCTTCATTCTTGGTTCCAGATGGTGTCGCCTCCTTGGAGGTAAAATGAATGGTTTGAAAGAAGGTGAAGCGTGTGGTGATAGTTGTGTGCATGAGTTGGGGAGAGGAAGGACATGTGTCTTTAAAGTGTTAATGTGGAATAAAGGAGAAACAAAGAATTCCGTACAGATAACTTAGAGAAAAAGCACCACATGGAGGGAGTTTCCTGTTGGGAACATTGGTCTTAAAACTAGTCCTGGAGAAAGTGTCCTCTGCTGTATGTTCTTCAGGCTACTGACCTGGCCTGTGTAATGGTTCAGCCAAAAGTCAGCTTACTTAGTTTGCAGCATGTGTTTCATTTCTACTTCCATACCCCCAATCCCCTGCCCCAATAAACTTGAGAGGAAAGGACACTAGCTTGGGATTTAAAACACTGTGTCCTTTCCTTCATGCTGCCACTTCACATCATAGTGGCACTTCAGGCTACTTTCTGGAAACATGCACTTTCCTAGTTTATGTTGGTTAAGAAAAATGAAGGTTGATCCTTTCTTCCTGAGCTTCCGTGTGGCCTTTTGCCTTCTCTGATGGTTAGACCCTCTCATGAATTTTTGATCATGTGGTCCCCACTATGTGTTTACAAATTACATGTAATACTATACCTATATACTGTATAATGATAAAACACAAAAATTAAACAGCAAGTATATGAAGAAGTGTAAATAGAAGTTCTAATACTTTGTTTCTTCACCCAATTTTAGAGATAACTGGGTTACAGAGGATAGCTTGTAATTCTTACATAGAAGACTGCATTAAATCCTGATGGACAGTCAACTCAGGACAGTTCTCCACTGGAGATGACTTGGAGGAAAGAAGGATACCAGTTCATTATCAAATGGTAGGGAAGGACTGTTCCTCTCAGTGGGGAAAAAAATTCTGTTCAGCAGTTCAGAATCAACTGCAATGGGTTGTTCCCATTTTCCTGATAAGACAGAGCTAGGGAGACCAACCCATCAGACCAAGGTCTATCAGATACCCAAACCCCAGTTTTTCACACTGTTCTCCAGAACAGATGCTGTCAGCCCCTCAGTGATACAACACAGCACAGTCTGGAAGTATATTTTGAATATGTTATTTGTTGCCAGTTTTCCCTACTGTAATGTATGTTCCGAAATGCAGTACTTCGGCTCTTATTGCCACTGGGTCACACAGCCTAAAGCAGTACCTGACATGTCTTAGACCTTCAATAAGTGTTGGTTGAACTTAAGTTCTGTGGTGGCATCACTTAGTCTCTCAAGGGCAGAACACCCAGAAACCTTGGAGTGACAGGGCCTCAAGAGGTGGGCATCAAGTTCTTCCTCTCATTTGTTAGATGACTCTAGGCTCTTAACCTCAGGTTAATTGGAGGAATGAGAACAGTCAGTCACTATGTGATGTCTATTTTAGGTGCTTACTAGATCCCAGGCCTGTAATAAGTAGTTTATGTATAGTAATATAATCCTCATCAATGCTCAAGCAAAGGAACCATTTAATCCTGTATTATGGATGAGAAAACAAGCACAGGAGCTGAGAATTGAGCCCCAAGTCACACCAACTAGCAAGCACCTCCAGAGTGTCACACAGCACTGTTGTGTGCAGGTCCAGAGATGCGATGAGGTTTCAGTGGAGCTTGCAGACTAAGATGGACTAGAAAGGCCTGGAGATCTACTTCCAAAACTCAGTGAAAACGGTGGATGACGGGTCTGAATCTGCAGCTGGTCACGAGGCTGCCCCACGACCTGAGAGCATTTCTTGGTGGGGCCAGACAGCATTTTGATCTGTTGTACATGGAGTCGCCACCAATCAGGCCCCAGTAGCTACAGCACAAGAAGGTGAGGCTCTATTGTCAGGAGCTTATGGTTGACAATTGGAAAGGCCTGATTAAGGGCATTTGGAATTCATTAGCGAAATCATTTTGTGTCAGTCCTATAGTGAGACCCACTGTTAACCTTTTAGCAACTGCCACATGCTGAATTCTGGGAGAGGAGTGACCTTTTCCCCAAAGTCCACTTGACCCCTACCTGGAGTGTAGACCATCTCCCTGTACTTTTGCTCCCTCTCCCCTCTGAACTGGAAGCTTGCTGCAGGAGGGGGTGGATGTCGGTGTCTGGTGGCCAGAAAGGCCACAGGGCTGCTGAGTAAGCTCCACATCTGAATTGCCCTGACTCTTGTCAGCTGATCCAACAGCACAGCAGGCAGCAGGCCTGCAGAGCTGGAGCTTTTCTCTCTCCCAGGGGCTTGTGGGCCACAAGTTCCTTGAGCTGAGCTGACTCCGGTGTGAAATAGACCTTCTTGTCTGAAAGGAAAGTACATCTCAGCTTTGGCACCAGGCCCGAGCTCCAGGGGTTTAGTGCACAGGGGAAAGAGAATTAAGTCCCTCTGTGTGAATAAGCTCTCTATAGCAATGAGCAATGCCTGCAATTTTCTGAGCACTGCCCTTCAAAATCTTGTGTAGTCTTTTGATGTATGACCTTGGGCAAATTCTTCAATCTTACTGATCCTCAGTTTCTTCATCTGTAAAATAGGGATCCCAGTGTAAAATAATAGAAACACTGGGGGTACAGCAGTGCATTAAATGAAACCGCCTTCCTATGGAATTCACATTCTAATGGATAGTATATAAAAAGTATTCCATAATTCAATGATATTTTAAAAATTCTGTTGGAGAAACAGCAGAAACAAACTGGCTTTGGAGAAACTGAAGCACAAATAGTGCTTCTGTTTTCAGTCGAGTTATAAAAAACAGTCTATTTGTACCCAAAACCCTGCTAATTGGATTAGAGGATGTGCATGAATTGTGCAGGAATCTGGGGACTTTGACCACTATTCTAACCTCTGAGGTGATAGAGGGCTAGCAGCTGTGGTTGAAGTCTCTGGATGATTGCACAGTGAACCCCAATTCCCTAAGGTCTGGAACTAAGGGTAAGGTGGCACCCAGATCCTGCATTATCACGTGTCTAATCAATTTCCCTGCCTGCCTGATTCTATTTGAGTCAGTCTCTTTACTGGATTGCTAATACCACCACCTACTGTTTTCGGGCAAGAACGGGCCAAGAAGGACAGTCTCATAGAGTCCTGAGAGTTGAAGACCATCTTTCCCAGATGGTTTCCTAAGAGGAAAAACATAACAGGGGTAATTAGGGGCTGTTTTTGCCATCTAACTACCAGTGATGCATACTTGGAACACCTGGAGTGCATTAAATTACTTAATATGGCCAGAGCAGTAGTCTTTGTAGCTTCCACTAGATGACTGGGTGGGGCTATGCAAATGAGGTGCTTGTGGCCCACCAAGGGGATTGGATAGCTTGCCGATAATGTAAATAAGGTGTATGGTGCCCTCCTGGGAGGATGAGACCAGGCAAACAAGGTGTATGGAATCCTAACAAGGGATTGGTCAGTTTTGCCATTCTGCTAGTCTTAAAGAGAGACATGGAGAGAGAAGGGAGCAGCAACAGAAACACAGAAGACAGCCAGAGGCAGCACAGCAGTAACAACACTGACAGCTATATCTGAAGGTAGGAACCAGGAGGCTGGTGTGAGAAGGCTGCAGTAGTAGTACTTGACAACCCATGGAACTAGGAGCTTTGTGACACTTGTCAGAGCAGGACAGAGGCGAGGCCAAGAGGCTGGATGAAGAAAAAACTGTCCTGATGGAAGAACTGTATTCCGAGTTGTTTCAGATCCCAAGCTGTACTTTCTTACTTTCCTAACACACACCATAATTCTGAGCATTGTCTGAGAGTTCCGGACGGCCACTGCAACAGATTATTGAACCCAGCTGAGAAGCAGAATGCCACTGGAGGGATGGCTGATGTTAGAATTGATAACAAGGTTGGAGAGCAGAGGTGTGTCTGATCTCTGCCTCAAAGGAATCAGCCTCAAGCTGTTGATCTTGTGAAGTCAAAGGTCAGCTGATCCCCTGCCATGCCATTTTTACAATGTCATTTAAAAATGTTCTACAACATGCACCTGATTCTACCTTGCTGCTACCTGGCTTTCCTTTTATTATGCTTCTGATACAATTTTCAGTCTCTACAATGATAGGCCCTAATAATATCATGGATTCTGAGAAGGAATTCAGACCAATCTCCTGCTTTCACAGATGAGGCAATAGGCCCAGAGTGGTAAAGTAATTCAGAGTCATACTGCTTTATTCATGTATCCATTCAACAAAGAAGACTTTTTAAGACTGAGCTTAAATGTCACCTTATCAGAGAGTCCTTCCCTGATGACTCCATTTAAAGCTCATCCCACCACCCTGTTCTGGATCACTGCCCCTTGTTACTTGCTTTTACCGTTTAGCCACTGTTTGTCAGTGTTTTACTTCTTCTTTTTTGTTTGGTCTCACTCGCCCTCTAAAATGTAAGCTCCATGGAAAAAGACAAGTGTGGCCTGTTCCTCACTGTGTCCCCAGCATCCAGTACATAATGAATGTTCAAGAAATCTTTGCTGAATAAACAGATAATGAATGACCAGGCACTGAACATGGTGCTTGGCGATATGATGATGGAAGGGAAAGAGTCCCTGCTTGCAGAACTATCTGGGTTGAATGACAGAACTAGAAACAAAACACAAATGAAATCAGGTCTAGACGGAGGGAAGCCCATGTTAATGGGGCATCCAAGCAAAGATGTCCTTTGATGACAAAGGTATATCTCATCCAAGCCATAGTCTTTTCAGTCACCTCATGTGCATTCAAAAGCTGGACAATAAAAAAGAATTGATGCATTCAAATTGAACACACCCCAGAGTGCCGACAGAACAAAACAAATCAGTCCTAGAAGAAATACAACCTGAATGCTCCTTAGATGCAAGGATGGTCAGTCTTCAGCTCATTTCCCTTAGCCACATCATCAGGAAAGACCAGTCACCAGAAAAAGACACCATGTTTGGTAGAGGGTCAGTGTAAACAAGGGAAACTCAGTGAACTAAATTGACGTAACACCCGTAACAGTGAGCTCAGACATCCCAAGGACGATGACAAGGGTGCAGGAGCAGGTAAGACTTCATTCTGTTACAGGGTCACCTTGAGTCTAAGCTGCCTCCAAGGGAACTACCAACAGCAACAGTCAAGTCAGTTGGGTTGTAGCACCAACCACCAAAATCCAGGACTAAATGACTTGGCTGTCTCCTGTCAAGTGACTCAACCCAGGTGTGAACATGCCAGCAACAGAGGCTGACAACTCATTTGGTAGAATGTGTGCTCAGAGGGTACCTGGACCCGGTACCTTTTCTCATGAGGGACAGCTTGGTGTTGTGCCTATGGCTTCACCCACTCAGTTGCACAGGTCCAGTTTGAGCACATCTGTACTCAATGAGCGCTACAAGACCACCTCACACCTTCCACTTCAGCCTCCTGAGACAACCTCATGCCTTCTACTTCAGCCTCCTATCGTCTGCCCTCCTGCTTCAAAACAATTTGTGGAGCAAGTGAGGAAAGTGACACCGGTCCGGCCCTTGGGATTGATGGGTACATCATCACAAACAGGAGCAGGCACTAGAAGGCTAGGCTGAAAGGGAACTCCGCAAGGATGGGTGGGCAGGCAGGCAGAGTCCAGGGCTTCTGCTGTCTTTTCTGGGGCAAGCTCACCCTTCAGTGGAGTTTTCTCCCCACAGTGGGGAAAGCTGGCAGCTGAAGTGGCTTTTCACAGGTTGCAAAGAAAGCTTTTCTTTCCTCCTTCCCCTCTTAGACTCCTGTCATGGATTGACTTGCGTCCTCCCAAAAATATGTGTAGCCATGTGGCTGGGCCATGATTCCCAGTGTCTTGTGACTGTCCTCCACTTTGTGCTTTTCCTATGCTGCACGTTAAAGGATTAGGGTGGGGCTGTAAATCCTGTCATAGGATTACCTCCCTGCTCCACTGTAAAGAGAGTTTCCCTGGAGTATGGTTTGCCCCACCCTTAATCTTTTCATCCTACAAGAGATAAAAAGGACAGAGAAGCAGGCAAAGAATTGGGAACCTCGTACCATCAAGAAAGCAGCACCGGGAGAAGAGCATGTCCTTCAGACCTGAGGTTCCTGTGCCAAGATGCTCCCTGGACAAAGACTGATGCAATACCGGACTTTCCTCCAGAGCCAACAAGTGGGAAAGCCTTCCCCTGGAGCAGACATCCTGAATACGGACTTGTAGCCTACGGACTGTGTAAGAATAAACCTTCCTTTGTTTAAGCCATCCACTCTGTGGTATTTCTGGAAGAGCAGATCTAGCTGACTAAAACAGCTCCTCAGGCACCAGAAATGAAACTCAGGTCCCAACAGCCTAAAACCCTCTTGGGGATGGGGTGCACCACATCTAAATGCTGAGCCTACCAGAAGCAGAGTCCTAGCGAGGAGTGTGGACACTGGGGGCACTTGGCCCAGAGGGCAAGTCCAAGAAGGCACCAGACCAGGTCTGGAATGACTTTCTGAGGTACCACAAATATGATGTACCTGATAGAGACAACTGGACAAGTGGGGGTAAGATGTTTCTGCAGACTTGATACCGCTACCTATAAATGTTTATTCATCTTGAAATTGGGTGAGGGTACTCCATTTAGAGATTACTCCTGGCTCTCATAATCCTCATTAAGCCCCTGTCCAGAATCTCTCCATCTTGCCTATACCCTGCTTCAGATAAAGGGAAGTGTTTCTCTATCTCGCTGTCCCTTGAAGATGCCTTTCAGCCAGAGTCCTCTAGACAGTCTCTTGATCATTCTCTACCTGCTCCCAAGCTGACCAGGGTTTTTAATCCATCAGGGAATACTCCAAATGACCTCTTATCCATTAGCATCTCCTGGGAGCGGAAGTCACAGAGCATGTTCTGATACTCATTCTTACCCCATAAGGTTGCCCCGGGTCAGGGACAGGAATTATCTCCCACTTAACTTTGGAAACCCTGGTGGGATAGTGGCTAAGTGTTAAGTGCTACGTCCAGTCCACGAACAAAGTTAACTAAAACGTTGGCAGTTCAAATCTGCCGGGGGCTCCTTGGAAACTCTGTGGAGCAGTTACGGTCTGTCCTATAGGGTAGCTATGAGTTGGAATGAACTGGAGGGCCATGGGTTTTGGTAACTACGAAAAGAAACCTTGGCTGGTTAAGTGTTAAGTCGCTACCCCAAAGGTCAGCAGTTCAGTTCCACCATGGACTCCTTGCAAAGTCTATGGGGCAGTTCTACCCTGACCTCTAGAGTCACTGTGAGTCGACAGCAGTGGGTTGGATGTAGTTTTGTTTTTAACTTAGAAAAGTTAAGTAACTTGTCCAAGGTCACACAGTGGGAGAGTCACACACACACACACACACACACTTTCCTTGGCAGGTGCACATATAATCATTGTGGAAAGCGTGAAATCTGTTGTTTCTTCACTTCACTGATCCCTGTGGGTGCTACTTTGTTGGGGGAGGGAGTGGTGTGTGGGAGAAGAGCGTGTGGGGAACCTTTCTAAATGAACCTTTGACCTGCTTAGTTCACTCTCACTTCCGAAGTTACTGACTTAATTCTAATCTCTGACTGCACCCTCAATTCAGTACGTTTATTATCATAGAGCAATACCTCCCTCCCGCCCCCGCGCCATGAAGAGATCTAATACTTTCCTTCTTAAAAGCGAAAAAAAAAAATCCAAATAAACAGCCCCATCCCTGTCCCCAAAATAAACAATTCCAAACCGAAAACCCAAGCACCACCTGCACTGTCCGCAGACGCGCCCCAACACCACCACGCCACCCTGCGTTGGGAGCGTCGGGGAGGGGGAGAGAACGCAGCCCCGCCGCCCTGCAGGGAGCCGGGTGGGCGCCGGGCGCGCTGCCAGCTCCGGCCGCAGCCGCGGGGGCCGGCCGCCCCTCGCCACGTGGTGGTGGCAGCGGCAGGGTCCAGGGCGCCTTCCCAGCTGGAGAAACCGAGAGCAGCAGGGGAGGAGGAGGAGGCGGCGGCGGCGGCGGCGGCGGCGGAGGAGGAGCGGGGCGGGCGAGAGGGAGGAAGGGAGGGGGGCTGGGGGAGAGTGGGGGGTGGGGAGAGACCCGGCGGCGGCGACAGGGCTAGGAGCAGAGCCCGGTGCCAGGGGGGTGGGGGCACCGGTGCCCGTCTGGGGAGGGAGCAGGCGGAGGGGGGAAGCTGCGATTACAAGCAGGAACCGGCAGCAGCTGTGAGTCCCCGGCTGGGGCTAGGGCGGGGGGAGGGGAGCGGAGCCCCGGGCCCGGCCCCTGGGGGTCGCGGGGTGGGCGGGAGGTGGGGGGTGGGAGGTTGGCGAGCAGTTGGCCCAGAATGACGGAGGGAAGGGACCCGTGGCCGCCAGCAGGTTACATCCCGTCCTTTCTCCTCCTCCGCCGCTCCTCAGGCCGCGCCGCCTACGGAGCCCCCTTTCCTGGCCTGGAGTGGGCGGCTGGGGGCCCGGGCTGGGCGGGCCATGCGGGAGGGGGCTGCTTGGTGTCAGCCCCCGAGAGGGGAGGGGCGACAATTTTCTGTCCGCCGAGCCGGAGGGGTTTAAAGGGCGGCTCTTAAAGGGGCCGCAGGAGGGCCCCCGGGGTCGACTGAGGCCCCAGCTCCCCGGCCGCCTTTCGTCGCCCTCACCCGGAGCCGCCAGGCGGAGGGAGGAATGCGGAGGAAAGACAACATTCGTCAGGGTGGCCTGAGGGACGAAGCCCCCGCAAGTGGGGCTGGGCCTGAAGTGGCGGGTACCAGGTCTGGGGGGGGGTGTGGTGAGCGCTGACAGCGGAGTTGAGGGGGAGGGGATGGGCATGGCTTCCCTTGGGTTAAAGGTGGGGCTAGTCCTACAAACAGGGGCGCACACACGCCTCACTCGGACCCAGTCACACGCGTTTCCCTGGCACTTAGATGGGGCTGGAGGGGGTGCTGGAGCCTGGGCCTGAGCTCTTTTCACCCCAAGCCCCTGCAGCCCTGCTTTGGGAGGTCGGGGACCTCACTGTCTCATCTCACACCCGAGGGCTGAACCCCCACTCTTAAGAGCACACACGCTCTGGCGCGCGCACACACCTCGGACATTCTCATAGTGCCTCACGTGACACACGGCCTGAACGTGCCCACCCTTCACACACGCTCACGCACGCATGCACATACGCGAGCACACACACACACAAACACACACCCGCGCGGCCACTTCCCCAACTCTGTCCTCCGACACCCCCTCAGCTCTGCAAACGCGCTCATTGAGGCAGAGACTGTGACACACCTACACTCATTCACAGGCGCACACACTCCCCCCACACATGCCAACCACAGACACACATTCATAAACAGGCCAGGAGAAGTACACACAACGCACCCCCTCGCCCACTCTTTGGGAGGCCTGAGTCATTCCTGCCCCCTCTCGGGGCTCCTGATTTTCCTGCATGCGGGCACCCGGGGACGGGTTTAGGAATTCTGTAGCTCCAGTTTGCACTGGCACCCCTCCCAGAGCAGCCTTTACCTTACTTGTTCCCCCTAACTCTCAGACAAGGACTTCCTGGAGGTCCCAGGTCAGGGGCTGGAGAGTCTGGATGGTGGCCACGGCCCCATGCAAGTGGGGGAGGCGTTTCCTTTTCCTGAACTCGAATCCTGCCGGAGGAAGCTGGGAATTGGGCGGGGGCAGCAACGAGGATGTGCAGACTGTAGGGGGCCGACCCTCTAGAGCCGCACTGGGCCTGACTTGGGGAGGAGCTGAGGTTGCCAGAAGCCTGGGATGAGGAGCTGGGCGGAAAGGTACCGGGGGAAGTGAGGTCTGGGGCAAAGAAGGGGCTGAGAGGAGGGAGCCAGCCCATCCCCATGCTGGGAAAACTACTCTGTTCCCTCCACCGGCCTGCCTGGGCTCTGGAGGGAGCCCCTCCCTACTGCAGGCCTGGCTGACTTGTCCCCACTTGCTTATATTCCCTCTTGCCCTCGGGTCTTTACCTGGTCCCATCCCCTTCCCCTAAAGACCGCAGAGAAGGGGGTTAGTAATCTCGGAGAGGGCCATGGGAGTTCTTCCACTGAGCTCTGGGCAGAGAGCTTCCAGGTTGTATCTCGGCTGGCTGTGGGGAGCCCTTCGGACTCTAGGATGATGGGTATCAGGGATAAGCCCCAAGCAGTCCTCTCCATGGTTACTCCTGCTCTCCCAGGAGGCCCAGGGTGGGCCGTGGCCCAGGCCCTGACCATGGAGTCCATGTTTGAGGACGACATTAGCATCCTGACCCAGGAGGCCCTAGGGCCTGGTGAGGTGTGGCTGGACGGTCCTGGACACCCATCACTGGGGGGAGACATGTGCTCTGCTTCCCACTTTGCCCTCATCACGGCCTATGGAGACATCAAGGAGCGGCTAGGCGGCCTGGAGAGAGAGAACGCCACCCTCCGCCGCCGCCTCAAAGTCTACGAGGTCAAGGTAGATCCTGGAGATGAGGGGTCCGGTTGTTTGTGGGGTTGGTGGGGTGGCAGGAAATGAGGATCTGGCAGAGATTCCAGGGGCCCAAGAGAGAGGTCAGGGCCCCTCTGACACTTGTGAACTTGAGCATCACCTGTAAGGACTGTGGCTGCTCTGGATGGGAACTCAAGAGAGCTCCAAGCCCATCAGGGAAAGATCCACAGAATACCTGGTTAATGGGAAATGCATACAGGCCAGTGGAAATTGGGACGAGCAGGATTCCAGTGGAGAGGGGAAAAGGAGATTGCGGGACAGGAGTACCATGGTGGGCTGAGGCCTGGGCAGTAGCAGGGAACCAGCCCTTCTGAGACCCCTGCCCTGCCTGCAGTACCCACTGATCAATGATTTTGGAGAGGATCATGGCTTCTCTCTATATGAAATCAAGGATGGCTCCCTGCTGGAGGTGGAGAAGGTCAGTCTGCAGCAACGGCTCAACCAGTTCCAGCATGAGGTGAGTCCTCCATGAGGTGAGCCCTTTGAGCCCCATCTCCCTGAGGTCTTTGTGCCAGTCTGTTCCTGAAACCCCTCCCCTCAGCCTGTAGCCTTCTGTCCCCTTGATTGGATGATCCTGGTTCTTCCTAAAACCAGCTATAGGTCCTCCTGTCCTTCTACCCCTCCATGAGGTGCTCAAAGTGAGGGGAGGGCAGGCACAAGGAGTCCCCAGTCCCTTAGTCGGGGATGAGCCTGACTCTGTGGTACACCCCCTTCTGGACCCCATCCAGTTGCAGAAAAATAAAGAGCAGGAAGAGCAGCTTGGGGAGATGATTCAGGCTTACGAGAAACTCTGCGTGGAGAAGAACGATCTGGAAATGGAACTGGGAGAGATGGTGAGGCCCAGGGAGCTGGGGTACTTGAGGGAGTATACCTGATTTTGTGTGTTTGTGTGTAGTTCTGTGTGTCACTATCTCGACTCTGGTCATTGTGTGTGACCCTATGTGTATATAAGCAGGGGACATCATGCTTGGTAGAGTAGAGGGTCAGCCAAAAACAGGAAGACCTTCAGTGAGATGGATTGACACAGTGGCTGTAACAAAAGCATTAAGCATAAAAACAATTGTGGGCATGGTGCAGCACCGGGCAGTATTTCATTCTGTTGTGCACAGGGTTGCTATGTGTCAGAACCAACTTGGTGGCACTTAATAACAACAACAACTATGCATGTTCTTGTGACATGCACTCTGCTTGTGTTCATGGTGTATCTGTGAGTATCCATCTGGCCTTGTGACTGAGACTATGTGTCATCTTGGCTGTGCTGTGACAGGATATGATGTTTGTGTGACATGTGGGCCTTGTGAGTAACCTTGTGGACTGCAGAGGTGACTACTGAGACGTCTTATTGTGTGTGTGATTCTGAGTTGTAGTGTGGCCACACATGTAAGCAGGTCAGCAGATGCTGGAATCAGGAGACATGATTCCCCGATGACTCCTAGCTGCGACTTTGTTCAAGTCACTTAGCCTCCATTCCCGCTGCTGAAAAGTAGAGCAAAGAGAACCGCCTCCCTGAACTGTTGTGAGCAGATGGGACGTTCGTGTGAAAATGCTTTGCCTTAGTAACTAGCTGTCATCAGAGTTGACTCCAACCCACAGCAGCTCTGTGTGTGTCAGAGTAGAACTGCTCCAGAGAGTTTTCAAGAGCTGATTTTTTGGGAAGTAGACCACCAGGCCTTTCTTCTGAGGCACCCCTGGGTGGACTTGAACCTCCAACCTTTTAGTTAGCAGCCATGTACATTAACTGGTTGTACCACCGAAGTGATGTTGTTATCCCCGTTTTATAGATGAGATAGATGAAGCCCAGAGTGGGTAAATTGCAGTATGCAAGTACATGTTATTATGCCCCTGCCTTTTCATCACTGAGGGGTAGCGGTGTCTGGACAGGAGCTGAGTGTTCTTGTAAGTGTCCTTATGTGTTAATGACAAGGAAGTGACAGTACCCCTGACTTTGCAAGCAGCAAGAGCTATAATTGTCTTCTGTGCTGTATTTGCTGAGGGGAGAGACCTCGTACTCGTGGCCAGTTGGAGGGTGGGTTGGGGTGTGTGACCTGAGGGTCTGTGCTCTAGTTTAGGGGGAGAGGTGATAACTATTCATACATGAGGAAGTCCTAGGTTTAGGGGGCCCCAGGGGTGCCCTGGCCCTCTGCAGACCCTCACCACTCTGTCGCCCCCCCAGCGGGCCCTGGTCGAGACCCACCTGCGGCAGATCTGTGGTTTGGAGCAGCAGCTGCGGCAACAACAAGGCCTCCGTGACACGGCCTTCTCCAGCCTGAGCCCTCCACCACAGCCCCCCGCCCTACCCTGTCCTGATCTGGACCTGCACTACCTGGCACTGCGAGGGGGACCGGGCCTGAGTCATGGTGAGATCTCAGAGGCGCTGGACTTCCCTATCCCCAAGTCTCCAAGCCTAATCCCTATTTTAACACCACTGAACACCTCCTGTGTCTCTTATTGATACATCACACCCCATTAGAGTATTTTCAGTTTCTCCCATAATCACTGTACTCCCCACCTACCAGCTGTTCCCTCACCTTATTCACTGTTCACCTCAATTTCTACCACTGACGTCCCCTTTGGAATTTTCTGCAGTCCTGATCAATCCCTGGCTACCCTGGTGCAACCCCTGTATTCACCAGCAGAGGGCACCCACAGCCAGACCCCCTGCCTGTGCTAAGTCAAGTCGAGAGGCCCCCGGGGATGCTGTAGGCTTGAGTCTGGCCAGGGCTTCTCCTGGAATATTAGAAAAAGAAGCTCAGCCTGTTCTTCTTCACTGTCCTCTGTAGAGGACGTCGTCATCCTTGGGTATCTATCTCACTGGCCGTCTCTCTTGGATCTCTCAACTGCATTCGTCCTCTGTTTCACTTTGTGCTGATCTGGGAGTTGGTGGGAGGTGCTCAGAGCTGACAGCTGGACCTGGACTGACCTTGTCTCCTCTCCCGGCACAGCGGGCTGGCCAGGCCCCGCACCGAGTATGAGTGAGCTGGAGCGGCAGCGGCTGGAGGAGGCTCTGGAGGCTGCCCAGGGAGAGGCTCGGGGGGCTCAGCTCCGGGAGGAGCAGCTCCAGGCCGAGTGCGAGCGGCTCCAGGGGGAGCTGAAGCAGCTGCAAGAGACCCGGGCCCAGGTATTTGCTGGGGGGCTCCAGCTCCCCAGACTCTGGCCTGGTACCCCCAGAGCACTGTGTATGTCTAGAGGGTGCTGGAAACAACTTTCAGAGGTTGCTCGGTCCAGCCCCCAGCCTCTGTGTGGTACTGTACCTTCTTCCCTGAGTACAGACTGCCCTGGGAATGCAGAGAGGGGGCAGGCACCCTGGTCACGGTGAGTCTGGAGTATGAATTCTCAATCTTCCCCTTAGGATTTGGCCTCCAACCAGTCGGAGCGCGACATGGCATGGGTGAAAAGAGTTGGGGATGATCAGTAAGTTGCATCTGTGATCCCTTCTCCCCGTTTACCTCTGAGTGTCGGGGGTGGCCCATCCCAGGCCCTTTGGTTTGCTTGCTTCCTTCCGTGTTGTCTGGGTGGCCTCTCTTCCCGCCCTCGGGGTGTGGTGTTTGGGTTGGTTCTGTGACTCTGCATCCTCCCTAGGAAGGCGGTGAGGTTCTGGAGAGGTTCCCTTTACTTTCTCCTGGGACCCAAGCCCATCTTTTCTAGGAATGATAACGGGTTGAGAGAGCTTTACTTAACTGCTTTGCTGCTCTGTTCTGTGTCCCCTGGTGAATTTAGGGGCTTCTTTGAGGCCCCATTTTCTGTATAAGAAACTGGCCTCAGCCAGTTGGGTAAACTCTCCCCTCCTTGGTGAGGGTAGAGGAGATCATCTCTTTTAGGAGCTATTTTGCCTCCTTGTCCCTGGAGAGAGAAGACTGAGGTTCAGAAGGGAAAGGCTTCCTTGGGTCACACAGCAGTGGAGTGGGGAGTCAGAACGTCCTCTGCTGGGGTGTCCCCTTAGAGTCCTACCCAGAAGAGGGGCAGCAGGAGGTAGGAAGGGAGCCATGTCAGTGGGGAGCCAAGTGCCAGGAGCTTCTGGGGGAACACTGGGCAACAATGGAGGGGGTGAATGGCAAGCTGGCAGCATAGAGTCTCATGCTTGTCACATCTGTACCCAGACTCTCCTACTTTCTGAGAAATAGAGCTCACACCTCTTTCTGCCTAAGTCCTCTCGCCTGCTGGCGGTACAGATTCCCGACTTCTGTTGGAGGGGGAGACTGAAGCCCAGAGACAGACAGGCACTAGCCCTTCATCACGCAGATATCCAGCTACAGGACCCCAGGGGGCCTGCCTCCCAGCAGCTGTCCTCCTCATCTTCCCTGCAGCTTCTGGCTGAATAGGGAGACCCCTCACCTTCCTCCGCACTCTGGGGTGAGGCCCTGGGTGGAGCTGTGATAGCTGGGAAGCGATAACCCAGTTTGTGGGACTGGTAGGTAGGGCCCCTCAGCTAGGCCGCTGGAGGGCACAGAGGACCTCTACAGAAAGAATCCTCGTTAGCTTGTGGCCGGGGCGCTGAGCCTATCCTAGCCTGTGTGTTTAGACCTGGAAAACACACACCCACTTTCTAGAATCTTAGCTCCCCCAGAAATCATACTGTGGGGCTCTTGATGAACCACTGACTCCAAACCTTTTTATGACACCAGCAGCAAAGGCTCCCCCAGTTAGCTGGACCCCAAGGAGGACTGTTGGGGCAGGGCTAGAATCTAAACATACAGGGCTGAAATTCCTGGGGTCCTTCCTGGCATGCTGAGTGGCTTTACCTCTCTGGACCCCAAGTTTCCCTCCTGGACTTAGTTGTTGCTGATAGATGTGAGAGAACCAGCCAAAGCCAAGTGTCGTCGAAGATGTGAGAGAACAGTGATATGAACAAAGGTAGGGGTAGTGGAGGGGGTGGCCAGTCCCAAGGGGCCAAGGCTGTACATGAGTGAGAGAACCCTTCCCATGGCGGTGATTTGTAGTTTGTGTCATCTACACTGCTTAGCTCGGCCAGAAGGGCCCTTTCCTTGCCCAGCCCAAGTAACCTATTCCATGGTCCCTTTGGCCAGAGAAAGCTGGGCTCTGCTTGGGGGCTGGCCTAAAGCAGTCCCACTGGAGGTGACCTCCTGGCTTCTCTTTTCCTTCCCTGTGGTTCTGACTCTGTCTGAAGTCCCCTGGGTCTCTTCACCTGGAGCCAGCTGGGCCCTGCCTGCCCAGCCTCATGCTTTCTTTCCGGCTAAACTGCCTGGCAAGAGTAGATTCACAGAGGAGGTCTTCACTCCCCTGGTAGTTTTATTTTCTTATAAACTTGGCTCCTTTTGGTAATAGACTGTGTCCCAACTGTTCCCTTTCTGGTCCTCCCACCTGGGGAGGCCTCAGCCACCTTCTCGGCCCTTTTCCTTACCATTCCCTCCTCTTCCTTCACTTCAAGCTGACCCTCCAGGCTAGTGGGTACTTACGCATGGGTGTTTCAGGGGTATGGTGCTCTGGGACTACGTCAAGCAGAAAGGGGCATTAATTGGGGTAAAGAGGACCCAGGGGTTGTGAAATTTGAAGAGGGGGATGCAGAAATTCCTGAGTCTAGCCCACTGCTCTTCAGAAAGATGCTCACCCAGGCTCCGTTTGGATATCTCCTTGGCAGCCAACTGTGTGGTAGGAGTCCCTTATGAAGGTTTGGGTCCTGCCTCTATGAATTCTCTTCCGTGGACACTATCCCAGGTCCAATGGGGCTGGCCTGGAAGGCAGCCCGAGGCCCAAGAATTCCCATTCCTTTCCATCCCAAACTTTGCTGCAAACTGGACATGTATGGTCCTTTGAAAATGGCATCTGACCTCAGGGTAAGATTTCCCAACACCTGGTGACCAATGCGGGTCAAACTGCCCCAGAGAAAGAGCTGCTGGGGTTATCCAGGGACCAAGGGTAGTGAAGAGAGAGGTGGCCTGAAGTGGGGACCGCCAGCCTCCTTAGGACAAACAGGGAGGGTCCTGGCGGAGATAGGTTGTGCAGAACCCATGACCCCCTCTCTGAACACAGCTCAAAGGCATAGAGGACCCAATTGGGGCCTTTCTTGAGGGTGTGGCCAGTGCTAAAGGTGGAGAGGACATTGTGGAGAGTGGGCTCTTGGAGGCTGGTGAGGGCTCTGAGGAAGTGGGGCCCTAAGAGAGGAACGAGGAAAGGGCCTCAATAGGGAGGAGGTCACTGAGAGGACAGGGGCTCAATGTGGGGGAGAAGGGAGCACTAGGCTTTTCTTTTTTCCCAACATGGTGGGCTCAGAGTTACAGCCTGGGCCCTTTTCCGCCCACCCCCCACTCCCCTCTCTCCGCCCACAAGCCTCTGCGTGGGCTGCGGTTAGTGGTGGGGGAGAAGTGTGAACTCAGAGAGAGGATGGAAACTCTGCTCGGAGGTCAAGGGTAGTGTGGGGTGGGTCAGGACGGAAGTCGGAGACCCCCATGTGCCCTGAACGTAGCCTCATGCCCCAGAACCTCCAGGCCCAGGGCCTCCCCCTTCATGCTTCTCACCCTCCCTACTTCCTTTATTTAAAGCCTTCTTCAGCCAGGGCACCCTGTACTCACAGGAATGAACCCCTGAGTACTTGTAGCCTTAGGGGCTCCCAGGAGGTGGGAAGGAGTTCTGAAACTAGGGGCCTGCTGACTCCCGCTGATTTGGCCTGAGGGATGGTGTGCTTTTGAACTCCAGCCTTGGTGGGTTCCCCTGACAACAAGACCGAGTGAGAGCAGCTCTTACCCTTGTTCTCTCACAAGGTGGGAAACACTGCATCCCTTCTTCATTCTTAAACCAGTCATTGAGCTGCTATTGCACAAGGAGAAAGCATCCAAACCGGCCTCCTCCTTGCAAAAGAAGAAAGTATCAAAGCTGGTCTACCTCTTTTTCCACCTGTCTTCTAGGTACTCTCTTGATTCCTTGTCTTCAGGCACTGTGCAAGGCAATTTCCATACAAAATCTCATTAAATTCTCACAAAAAGATGTGATGTAGGTATGTGTCTCTCTCTTACAGAGGAGTAAACTGAGGTGACAGAGAAATTAAGTCTTCTGTTTAAGTGCAAATACCAAGCAAGTCCTGAACCACTGGGGTGATGACACCTCTGTGGCCTTTTTTGGTTCAGGTTCTTGAACCTTCAGGTAAAATCAAAACCAAACCAGTTGCTGTTAAGTCGATTTTGACTCATGGTGATCCCATGTGTTGCAGAGTAGAACTGTGCTCCATAGGGTTTTCAGGGGTATGACCTTTTTAGATCAGATTGTCAGGACTTTCTGTCAAGACCAACCTTTTGGGTACCTCTGTGGCGTTTTTCTGGTTCAGGTTCCCCTCCAGGTAGGAAGTCCCAGATAGGTGCAACCATATATGATTTGCTGGCCAAACCAGGACACTTTTGAAAGTGAAATGGGTACTATTGATAATCAGCTGGGGCAGCTGGTATGGACTGGGACAGTCTGGGGCAAAGTGGGATAGATGGTCACCCTCTTGAATGGGGACTCTGGTTTCCAGTCTCACTGTGTCTTGCTGTGAGCTGCTCAGTGCAGCTGCATCTGGAGAGACTTTCTAGAAGCCCTGAACATCTGGTTGTGCTAGGAACATGACAGGGGTGCCATGAAGAGCGGGCCTCTGGGGACCTCAAGTCATAGCTGGTCGAGGCGGGTGAAGGGGCTCAGGGCGCCTGAAAGGAAGTGGTGGTTGCTGCAATACGACTTCCTCCTCTCCCCCCGCCACCCCCCTGGCCCGCAACCTCAAGTCCCCTCCACAGCCTGGTGCCTGTGGTCCCCTCCCTAAGGGTCGGGCGGGAAGAAGGACAGTGGGTGTGCCTGGGGGTGGTGGAAAGTTTGGTTCCTAGATTCCCCGAAAGGGGTGAGGTGGCTGGGCACAGCTACGGGCAAGGATGAAAGGGTTAGGAATGCCGGATTTCTACCTTCCTTTCACTTCTCAACCAGACTGCAATGCTGACCACATGGCCAGCTCTAATCCTGACCCCAATCTTAACCCTAATACTGATCCCATCCCAAATTCTAGCCTTAATCCCTAACCCTGACCCCCAACTCAGTCCTCAGTCCTGATTGGGAGTGAACCATCAGCCTCAGCCCTAGTTGAACCCTATCTTTAATCCTGACCTGAAGTCCATCCCTAGCTTTGACCATGACCCAACACTAGCCTGAATTCCAACCCCACCACCTATTGATATGACATGTGGCACCCAGTAAACTTCCCAGGGGAAAACACGGCACACAGAAACCAATGTGTCTCACTACTGGTTTGGGGGCAGAAAGAAGCCTTCCACAGACAAGGACACTTGGGTCACTGACCTCTCTGGTCTTGGTTGCTGTATCAGTTAACAGAGGAGAATGTTGCTTCCTTGCTTTTGGACAGATGTCAGATGAGTTCTTGAGATCCCTGAATTACTCGTAGAAAGAATGAATGAAAGACTAAGTCAATGAAGGGTGGCAAGAGCTACAGCTCAGGGTGCCTTCCTTCCTGCCAGCTCTGCCATTTGCACTCTGGCTTCTCTGAAGGTGCCAGTTCAGCCAGCTGAGGTGCCAAGAGCATGTGTTTGAATCCCTGTTCTGTGCCACTGCCACTCTGTGACCTTGAGCCAGCCACTTAAGTCTCTGATCTCACACTTCCACATATAGCTCCCTCGTGTCCCTTCCCAGGGCAGGAGCGACGATTCTCTGGGCTCCTGAGTTACCTCCAAGGTCCCTGGTCTCCTTGTCCTCACCATCTTTCTCTTCTGCTGCCTTCCCGTCTGGCCCCTCCCCACCTCTTCCAGACTCTTGGTAGGCAGTAGCATGTATAGAGGTTAGCAGCCTCAACTTTGGAGTCTGAGAAGCCAAAGCACCACCCCTAGCAACTCCGTTAATATTAGACTTTATGACTTTGGTCCAGTCACTTCACCTCTTGTAAGCTTCAGTTTTCTCATCTGTCAGATGGACATAATAGTGTCAGCTTTGTAGAGTTGTTGTGAAGATTAAGTAGAGTTGTCAGCACAGTTCCTGGCCTGTGGCAAGCACTCATACAGATTAGCTATGAGTCCTTTCTCCTTGGGTCCCTCTTAGGTTCTGAAAGAGCCAGCACTTTTCCACATAATTTAAGCAATGAAGAAGCACTCTGATGCAGCCATCTGCCATTCACTTGACCATCCTTCCCAGTCATGATGGTGGAAAATCACGCTCTGGTGTGGGCCAGGAAGCCAGGAAATCGAGTATGTCTTTAGGTGCACGTGTGTGATTCTTTGTTGTGTTGTGAAGTTGAGATTTTTTTTCCACTGAATTGGCAGTGTTTTATAATGTGAGTCATTCAGGTTTTTAGCTTAATCAACAGCCTAACCAGTGTACCTTGAGATGGGGGCAGACGGCCTGATGAAGGGGAGGTCCCAAAGGGCCAGGGGTGTCAGGAGGAGGTCAGGTTCCATCACCTTGCCTAGGGTCCTGGAAATCTTTGTGAGGGTGGCCTGGGGCTCTGGGGGGACAGTAGCCTAGACCTCTGAGCGAGAGCTGGGAGAGGGGGCTGGGCATTCTGGGATAGGGGCTTCTTCCTTCCCTCTCTTGCTGCCATGTGTGTTTTACTACGAGGAAGGTGCCGGCAGCTGGGCGATGGAAACCAAGGCAGCCCCTGACAAGAGAGGAAGGCAAGCAGGGTCGAGATAGGAGCCTGCGAGCTGAGTGTGGCAGGTGAGATCTCTGTCTCTGAGGTGCGGTGTGAAGGCAACGACCTCTATCTGTCACCTGACATACACAGAAGTTAAGGTAGATGGGAAGAGAAACTGTGGCTGGCTAGGCAGGGGGGGACACTGTGTCAGTGCCCTGCCCAGAGTCCCTCAGGCACCCACCCCTCAGGGGAAAGCCCCCCGTCTGATGGGAGAGACATAGCTCCTGCCCCAGGGTCCCCTCAGTCTGAGGGGCAAGCAGGTGCATTCCCTTAAGGAATCCCCACTGTGACATGGGACATGCTTTCCAATCTAATGGAAGAGAAGGCATCCTTGAGCCTACAAGATGAGCGTGGGAAACACAGGACACGTTTAACAAATTTAAGGGCTGAGATTGGTGGGATTTGGGGCTGCAGGGCCTCAGGGAAGATTCCTGGAATGATCCTTCCTCTTTGCTTCTGTCTACCCCTGTCAGCCATCAGGTGGAGAGTGAGGACTCCCTCTCTAAGAACTGAGCTTGCCCCCCAGAGTCCCAATCTGCTTGCAGAAATTTTTCCTTTGGCCTAAATGGGTTAAAAAAAAATCTCCTGTGAGGGGCAGTTGTTTCATCCCACCCAGCCCTGGCCCGGGGTTAGTAGGAGACAGCCGGCAGGTGAGCAGAGAGCAGAGAGCAGGGAGCTCAGTCATTGCCTGCTCCACCTCAGCTTTTCCTTGCTCTGAAGCCCTAACCTCATGGCTTGCCCTCCTCTCCTGTGGGGTCACACACACACATGTGCACGCACTCTCACAACTTTCCTCACACTCGTGCTGGCCTCCCACACTTTACTGCCTCCCCCCCCCACACCCTATCTTGTATGTCCATCACATGCACATGAGCATGGGGCCTTTGGAGTCTAGAGAACTCCAGCCCCCCTCCCTGACCTCTGCCCTGTGCAGGGCTGTACTGCTCCTGGACAAGTGGGGTGTCCCCTGTGAGGACACCCACGAGGGGTGGCTTAACCTCTGCCTACTGCTTCCCTCCAATCCCAGCCCGCACGAAGTTCTGGAGTCCCTTCTGAAGGCGACATGGTGGGGAGATCCAAGGAAACCCAAATCCCTTTCTTTAGGGACATGCCAGGCTCTGTCAAATCCCAGGACAGAAGTGGAGGCAAGGGCACAAAAGCCTCAGTGTGAAGTCGGAAAAGAGTTCCTGGGGTGTGCAGGCCAGAGTGGGAGGAAAGGGGGGGCAGGGCTAAGAGGGGCAACTTTCAGTGACTGGTTCTAGGTTCAAAGTGACCCAAAGAGAAAGGAAGAGAAAAGAAAAGTGCTCAGGGAGGTCTCTTGCTAAACTCAGAGTCTGTTCCAGCTCTGTGAGGGTGGATATCAGGGAGACCTGGGGAGGAAGAAAGGAAAGAAGAAGGAAAAATGGATGGAGAGGTTCAATTCGTGATCTGCTTCCTGACCATTTACTAGATAGCTGTCCTTGAACGTGTGCTGGGAATAGAAATACAATGATGTAATCCCTGCGACCGAGGACTTCCTAGTCAAGTTCCAGAACAAGGCAGCTCAATCACAGTGGCACCCTCTAAAGGCATACAGTCTGCATGGCAGCTGATGACAGGCTCCAGTGTAAGGCCTTCTCTGCAGTGACAGGCCACAAGGAGATCCCAAGAGAGACATAGCTGAGGAGAGCTCAAAAGTAGCTTGAGGTGAGGGCAAGAACTCTGGACCTGGAGTCAGGCAGACATGGGTTCAAGTTCACCCACTGATGCACCTGCCCACCCAGGGAGTCTTGTCTTCCTTTATGCAGTGGGGCTCCTGATAGGCTTTGCAACGGTGGTCCCCAGCTCCTTCAAAGGTGACTTTTTTCCTGGACCCCCTTCTCCCACCCCACCAATGGTGCTTATACTTTTAGTAGGTGCTGTTTGAGAAAGTTCACAGTGATAAAAGCTATTATAAATTCAGAAAAGCTTTGTGATTAACCCGTGTTTTATTTATCACTACAGCTTCTCCACAGACTAGAAAAACATTCACAAGTCCCCATATTGAGGTGTGTTCACCTCACAGCAATGCTTAGTGAACCCATGGGTTCAGAGACCCCTTGGAATCACTGTGCTCTTTCATCCCTGGCCCATGGGCTGGGAACCCCACGGAAGGTTCCCTGGTGGTGAGGGAGGCTCCCCTGGAAGAGGTGATATCTAAGGTAGACTTGAATATCTGAGAGGATTTTTGCCCAGGAGAGGTGGGGTTGTGCTGGATGTGGGGGGCAGAGCCCGCTCACTTTTTCCTCTTCCTCATTCCCTGCCCTCTGACCTCAGGGTCGGGCAGGCTGGGATCAAGCCCTGACCTTGAGGCACTGGGATATCTCTCAGGGTGAACTTGGCACTGGCCTACACGGAGCTGACAGAGGAGCTGGGCCGGCTTCGGGAGTTGAGTTCCCTGCAAGGGAGGATCTTGAGGACACTCTTGCAGGAGCAGGCCAGGAGTGGAGGTGAGCTGAGAGCTGGTCTGGGAGACGCCCGCGGGGCAGGGAGAGGCCCGAGCTGGCCCTGGAAGGGAATGGGGTAGGGTGGCAGCCTTGCTGTTCTTAGCATCCAGCTGAGCATCTTCTTTTCCCATTG
Organism: Heterohyrax brucei; assembly: GCA_028571685.1. Taxonomy (NCBI): domain Eukaryota; kingdom Metazoa; phylum Chordata; class Mammalia; order Hyracoidea; family Procaviidae; genus Heterohyrax; species Heterohyrax brucei. The sequence goes on from CM053149.1 coordinate 105,372,673, forward strand.
CTCGGTCTTTTTTCTCTTTTTTCACTGGCGTTGGGAGGGCAGTGGGTGGGCTCGCCACAGAAGGTCCCCTGTCCCCCTTACTCCAGAGGCGCTGATGTCGCTCCGCACCTATTCCCCCAATCCTGTTTTCTCTTCCAGGCCAGAGGCACTCGCCACTGTCACAGCGCCACTCCCCGGCCCCCCAGTGTCCCTCCCCATCCCCACCTATCCGAGCGCCCCCCTGCCAGTCCCCGGCCCCACAGCGCCGCTCTCCGGTTCCCCCGTGCCCCTCGCCCCAGCAGCGCCGCTCGCCCGCCTCACCCTCCTGTCCGTCGCCCGTTCCCCAGCGCCGCTCGCCGGTGCCACCGCCGTGCCAGTCCCCCAGCCCGCAGCGCAGGTCCCCAGTGCCCCCTGCCTGCCCGGCCCCGCAGCCACGGCCCCCGCCGCCCCCGCCCCCCGGGGAGAGGACACTGGCCGAACGGGCCTACGCCAAGCCGCCCAGCCACCACGTGAAGGCGGGCTTCCAGGGCCGGCGCAGCTACTCGGAGATGGCCGAGGGCGCCAGCTACGCGGGCGCCTCCCCGCCCTGGCTGCAGGCCGAGGCGGCCACGCTTCCCAAGCCCCGCGCCTACGGCGGTGAGCTCTACGGCCCCGGCCGGCCCCTCAGCCCGCGGTGCGCCTTCGAGGGCATCCGACTGCGCTTCGAGAAGCAGCCGTCAGAGGAGGAGGAGTGGGCTGTGCCCGCCAGTCCACCCAGCCCGGAGGCAGGCACTATCCGCTGTGCCTCCTTTTGCGCCGGCTTCCCTATCCCGGAGTCTCCAGCTGCCACCGCCTATGCCCATGCTGAGCACGCGCAGTCCTGGCCCTCCATCAACGTGAGTGAGGTGCCCCACTTTCCTGTGGCCCCAGCACCTTAGGATAGAGACCAGGGAGCCCCACTGTCCACTGGGAAGCCCACTGTTCTTGGTTGTCAGTGTCATTCAAACCTGAGAGCCAGCTCTGCCACTCCTTCGACCTGTCCTTCCTTTTCTGGGGCTATCCCAGGTCCCGTCCCCACTCTCCTTAGATCTCCTGTGGGCGTAAATTGGAGTCTGCAGTGTTAAGAATTCTGGTCAGTGCATAGGCTTCAGAGTAACAGCCCTGGCTGTGATTCCGGACTTCACCACTGACTAGCTGGGGAGCCTTGACCAAGTTTATCCTCTCTGACCCTCAGTTTTCTCACCTGCAAAATGAGGACAACAGTTGCACTGTTTAATGATGCTGGGAGATTCTGAAGAGGGAGACAGTGAGCCTACAGCCCTCGGCACAGTGCCAGCCTCAGCACATGTTGGCTCTTGTGTTAATGGTGCTGGTGACGGTGACCACCACAGCTCTTGGGCCAACACAAGCCAGGCCTGCTGCTTTCGCTTCCTCCATCGGGCCTCAGAGCATCTGCTGTTTTCTGTCCCCAAAGACGTTCATGTCTCAGGGCTCCATCGTTTCACTGAAATAATAAATTTCTTGAATGTTGGAGCCACCCTTTGTCACCTGGAAGGATCAAAATATGTTCCAGACAGAACATTATTTTGGGGCTGTGCGTTGTTTGGAGTTATTTGGGAGCTGTGTCTTGGTCCCTCTGGGGGAGCCAGTCTGAGGCCTGGCTTCCCTCCTTACCACAGGCTCCCTGGCGAGTTGAGCAGTGATGCTGTCTCCTGACTGCCTGTGCTGCCGTCAGGGCAGTGGGGGCTAGGCTGGGGGAGGTGTCAGGGGCCTCGATGAGAAGAGGGTGTCCAGACCCCGTGTGCATGCTGCAGCCCACTCTGCCCTAGGACTCTGGAAAAGGAGGTTAGGCTCTGGGGTCTCTGAGTGTGGACTAGGAACCATTAATGACTCCTCTGTCTCCCCACAGCTGCTGATGGAGACGGTGGGCTCTGACATCCGCAGCTGCCCCCTCTGCCAGCTGGGTTTCCCTGTCGGATACCCGGATGATGCCCTCATCAAACACATCGACTCCCACCTGGAGAACAGCAAGATCTAGGGCGCCTCCCTGACTCACTGGCTGTTGTTCCGCCCTCTCTGCTCACTCCCAAACACTCACTTTGAATGCTGCATGAATCTCGCGGGGGGAGGGCCTTGCTCTCATGACCCCCAGATACCTCCACTAGCTACTGAGTCAATTCAACGTGTGTGCCATCTTCCCTTGCACAGGCACCACTCAGCTCTGGCTCTTCCTAGGAGGGCAGCATAGGCTCTCCCTAACTCCCAGGCTTCTGCTAGGGAAATGGGGATCTGGGCTGGGACTAGGAAGGGCAAATCCCTCCCAGGCCTCACCCCTGCCTTTCGGTTCTCAAACAGCATTGGATCCAAGAGGGTCTCTAGTGTTTGGGCCTGAGGGAGGGAGAGGTTATCAGGCCCCCAGGAGCTTCCCCAGCCCCTCTCCAGATACCCATCTTCCCTAGGCTGTGCTCTGTCCTGGGAGTACCACCTCTGGGTGTCCCAAAGCCTGCCCTGCACACCGATGCCAGTGCTTCCTTCTTGTGGTCAGCTGGGGGTCATGGCATGGGCAGCCCCAGGGAAGAAGGGCATCTTGTTTTTTCTTGCCATTTCCTGCAGGATGACCCTATTCTCTCCCTCTGTCCACCCTGGGGAGTAGGAGGGTGGCAGAGGAGAGGGAGGGCTTTGGAGGGTGGGGAAGATCCAGCCTAAAGAGGCTGCCCCGAGGGTCAGTGGAGGGAGGGCGTCCCTGCACCAAGGCCCTCAGGCCAGGGGAACACCTGTGCCAGGTGTCCAGGCCCATGCCCTCCTCCTGGAGCCCCTGGCACTGAGGCAAATGTTGGCAAGGCAGATGTTCTCCTCCAACCTTACTGGAGTCCAGGTGTGACCCAGCCTGTGTTAGTTGGCCGGGTATCATCAGCCCCTGCCTCCCAGACCAGAACCTGAGACTTGGGCCCAGGGTGCTGTGGAGATCAACTTCTAAAGAGCTAACCCCCCTTCCACACCCCACTGACCCATGTTCCCCCTGTGAAATCTACCTCAGAGTCATACCCTCAGAAGGACGGGTAAGCAGGAGGCCAGGAGGTCCCCAGGGCTGAGGTGGGGAGCTTCTTTCAGCAAGATCCTGCTGCCGCCACAAAGAATCCAACCCCCTCCACGGCCAGCCCCTCCCAGGTCTCAGCCCCGGGCAGGTGGCGGTAGATGATGCCACAGTCAGCGCATGTACCGTTCTGATCCGGCTCTTCCAGAGCCCCCACTCCTCACACCCCTCCTCTCCTGCTCAGTGCAGGGGTGGAGAGGGGAATGTGGGTGGGGAAGGGGCCAAGGACTCCAGAGACACACTGTCATGTCCTGAGTGCTCCCCCAGGGTGGGGAAATGGGAAGGAGGACTGGAGAGGGGAGACAGGGGCCCCTGTGCTTTCTGAACAAGTTGAAAGTCCAAATAAAACTTACCTGTTCCATCTGCGCTCAGTCTGTGCCCTCCATGGCTGGGGCGGGGTAGAACCCTTCTTGGCAAGAGGGCTTAGAAACTATCTCAAGGAAGCAAACCATGGAAGGGTGGGCGTTGGGGATGCATGGTCACTCACACTTGAAGGTGATTCTGGGGGTGTGGGTGTGCTGGTGACCACAGATGGCACATGACATGGAGTTTATTTAGATCAGGGCAGTAGAGGATGTCTTCATGACAAAGCAAGCACCCAGCCCTAAGCAGGTGCTGGCAGCTCCTGAATGTTCCCTCCCAGCAGGTTTGGCAGATGGAGGTCCTGAAGCCTTAGGAGTTTTAGCAGAAAGAGTTACTTGTCCATCAAGTGATTTCTGCATGTCAGAAACCAGGCAAGACCCTCAAAGAGGAACAACATCGTGTTCCATGTCCTTGTGGGAGTGCAAGCAGGGGAGGGTTTGGGCTCCTGGCTCAGTATGTAGTTGTCTATAAAGTCCCAGAGCCTGTGGGGTCAAAGCTGGGTCATGACCCTGTGACTTCTTCAAGAGAGGCTGTGTCCTGTGTCTTCAAAAAGAGCCTGACCTACTTATTCATAGACTGTGGATAACTTCATTTTCTTGTGGCCCTTTTTTTGCCAAGCATTCACTTGAAAACAGAAACGGTGGACAACTGTTCACTGAAGGCCAGAATTCAGCTCTAGACCCAGATACCTCTCACCAGTCATTGCCAAGGTCCAGAAGCCCCATGATGGGATTTCCCAGCCTCCACTGCTTCTCTTCGGCACTTAACAACTGCAGCTGCCCTCCAGTTCATCCAATCCAGAGCCCGCAGACAGCCAAGTCCTGAGTGTCAGAAAAGGTGGAAACATCCATCTCTATGTGACATAGCTTTGTAAGCCATTGGAAAGAAGGTTATGGAGACTCTGGAGCATGATGCTCAGTGCCCTCTGCTAGTCCACCACCTCAGTCAATTCCCATGGACAAAGACAGCCCCCAGATTTCTGGGTCTGCAGCCTATTTGGATTTCTGGAATCACCTGTCAACTAAAAACCAAACCCACTGCTGTTAAGTTGATTCTGACTCATAGCAACTCTATAGACAGAATAGAACTGCCCTATAGAGTTTCCAGGGAGCACCTGGCAGATTTGAACTGCCAACCGTCTGGTTAGCAGCTATAGCACTAAACCTCTATGCTACCAGGATTTCTGGAATCAAGGATTTGCCAGAAGGGCATAAATGAGTTAGGGGTGATAGAGAGACACAAGACAGACAGAAGTCCTGACCATTGAGAAAAGGGGCAAATGGTAACAGAGGAGTGGGCCTGCACAGATGCAGGGGCTGTCCCAGCTAACCACTCTGATCTGTGAGCTTGTCCAGAAGTGAGAGGGAACCTGGATATCCTGAAGCCTGGGCACGGCTCTTGTCACCAGTGTGAGGGGGAATGCAGGGATATAGGGTGAAGATTCTGGCAGTTTGTCTCCTTGATTCCTGGGGACCTGAAAAAGGGCTCGGGTGCAGGAGGGAAAGTTGCTGGGGGCTGGAAGATAAAACGAGGAGGGAAGAAAAAGCTAATGTGCCCCCCATCAGGTCCTCAGAGCTGCTACTCTCCATCCAGTGCCTTCTCAGGAGAAGTGGGGGCAGGTGGGGGGAGCCGCAGAGGTGCTGGGAGCCCGCCAAGTCTCATGCCTCTAAGCCAGTCCTCTCCTTCCTCTCTCAGGCAGGAGTGTGACCAGACACAACGGATTTGCTCCTTATGGCTCATGGGAGACAGGGAGCGATCACTAGAGAGTGTCAGGCAAAGAGGTCTAGATTGCTAGCCTCCCTTTAAGACGGGGAGAGAAGGGACATCTTTCACAGAAGTAAAGAGAAGGACCTTTGTGAACACTGGAGAAGATACACTTGGGGGTCCCTGAGGGGACGTGGAGAGACAGGAGTAACTTCATGGGGATACAGCCATCCAGGTTTATCTTCACATGAAACTCTGGTGGAGTAGTGGTTAAGTGCTGTGTCTGCTAACCAAAAGTTGGGCCAGTCAAATTCACCAGGTGCTCGTTGTAAACTCTATGGTGCAGTTCTACCCGGACCTATAGAGTTGCTATGAATCGGAATGGACTTGACTGCAGTGGGTTTGGTTTGGGGTTTTGCCAGATTAAAGGCCAACATCCAACATGCTTTACAGTTCTGGCCCTCTGTCGTTGGTCTCTCCTTCAGTGACCAGCTGCCCCTGGGTCCTCCCTGCCCTATCCTATGTGCAGCTCTGCCTCTTTCCTGCAGGGTCTTCCCAGCCACAGCTACCAGCCTATAGAGATCCCTGTCCCTTTCCTGGGTCCCTGTGCAGACTATCAGGAAATCAGCTGAGGAGAGAAACAGCTCCTCCGTGTGCGTGTGCGTGTGCGTGTGCGTGTGTGTGTGTGTGTGTGTGTGTTTAGGGGGAGAAGCTACTCGCTAACAAAGAGGAGGGAGTGTGGGTGAGTCAGCTGTGTTAATAAGAAGCACCTCACCCAGCTGATTAGGGCAAATGAAGAGGAAAAGAGGGGGTAGGGGGCTTCACTTGGTGACATCTGTATAGGGTAGGGGGAGGCAGACAGCTCCCCCAGTCTCATTTCTCCCCCAGCAAGGACAAGAACAGAGCGACTTTGGCTCCTGCAGGAAGAATTGAGGTCAGACCCTAGAATGGATGAGCAGTGGGAAGGGGGCCCTAAGTGGGAACGGGTGGGCTGAATAGCTCGGGATGGAAGCCAGAGAACGTGGGGAAGGGTGGCTGGGAATCTCGGAGGGCCCAGGCCTCTCCTTGCCCTTCCCCTAATTTCCCTGCATTGGCTCCAGAGACATTCTTGGCACTCAGGGCCACACCCCGGTGGCCCGCCTGTGCCTTTTGAGAGCTAACCTGGATCTGCAGAGCCATGAGGTGTGCTGCTCAGATGTCTCCAATCTGTGCCTGTCGCATCAGCAGCCTGGGAGAAGGCTCTGGTTTGGGGCATTTACTGTCTACACAGATGTGGTGCCACCACACGCTTATGATCCAGGGAGGCCTGGCAGGGCTGATGGGGAAGAAAGGAACTGGGTAGGGAAGGACTGGGCACCACCTGAGGGTCCCCTTGATGCCTTCTGTGTCCTTTAGGGGAGACTTAGAAGCCTCTCAGAACCCAGCCCCGACCTATAGCCCCACCAATTCAGCCAAGGGCCACGGCACCAGGCCCGCTCACAGATGTTCTACTCTGCCGTGTGAGCCAGGACATAGGAGAATAGAGCAGGGGCGGGGAGGGGGACAGGATGGGTGTCGGCCAGCACCTCCAACACCTCCTAATTTGCATTACCACTGACACCCTCTTGACCAAGAAAATGGAGCCAGAAATAACAAGGGAGGGGGTGGTTCCCTCGAGGGGCCTATGAGGCTAACCTTCCCTTGCCTCCAACACTCCCACGGTGCCTGCCTGGGGCAAGAGGTCACAGCTGGCCCCAGCTAGGAGAAATGCACCCTCTGTTGGGCTCACCCCTTTTCAGAGCGGGCAGACACTCCATCCGGGCCTCCCATTTCCCCTGGCCCCAAATAGCCGAGCCCTACCTCCTTCCTTCCATTCTTCCCTTCCCTGGGAATCAGCTCCCTGGAACCCGGTCTAGAAACCGTGATGACTGCAGCCCTGCCCTGTCAGGGAGCTGTCTCTGCCAATACGGTTCTCTTTAGTCTCTGTCCTGCCTCCACCACCAGACTGTGTATTTCCCAGGGGCAAGGCCTAAAACTCTCCTGCCAGTCGGGGAGCAGCTCAAGGAAGGATTCTGCATGGGAAATAGTTCAAACAGTAGCAGGGGAGTTTTCGATCAGATTCTAGAATTGTCGTGAGGTAAATAGGAGTCTACATGAGATCCTCATCCTGAGGGTTAGAAGGCAGAAGAAAACCCTGGTAGTGTGCTGGTTAAGTGCTATGAGTGCTAACCAGGAGGTTGGCAGTTCAAATCCACTGGGCACTCCTTGGAAACGTTATGGATAGTTCTACTCTGTCTATAGCGTCTCTGTGAGTCAGAATTGACTCGACAGTTCTGAGTTTTGTTTTGTTTTGTTTTTAATGTGACAAGAGGAAACAAAGAGGGACCTTTTCCTCCCAGGGGGTGGCCCAGCTCTGGGCAGGTCTCCCTGCTAGAGGCCTCTAGTGCACCTTTACTTGGAAGTGGTCCCTAGCTGTCAGACCTCTCCCTATGAGATCCTGGAGAAAGGGCCACTTTGGTATTTTTATCCCCTACCCAAATGACTACCACAGAGACTCCTGTAAATACATCTACTGCTCAACTGACATGCATTGAACTGACTTCTGTTTCAGAGAGAGTAGGGCTAGTGTGGCAGCCCCAGCTTGGAGGCAGGAGACGGCAGGCGTGATGGGACCCAGGGATGGAGGCTCCTTCTCTGTCAGAGGTCCTGGGCTGAAAGGGTGAGGTGGTGAGTGTGGAGGCTGAGCAGAAGGGCCTGGCAGGGAAACCAGGTCGTGAGAGACAGCCGAGAAAGCTGTGAACACACCGCGGGAAGAAGCAAACGATGAACTGAGAACTTTCCCCCTACCCTCCTCCAGGGATGCTATTTTGAGGGGAGAGAATATATTCAGTGCAGGGGGCCGAGGGTAAGAGTATGCCAGCTCCCACAGGGTCAGCTGGGCTGCCTCTGCCTCCACACTCCCCGGCCAGCCGTTCTCAACGGCTCTGGGACACCCTCTCCTGCGCTTATCACCCCATTGGGAAAAATGTCTTCATCTCTTGAGTGTGAGAGTAGAAAGAACGGCCTGGGAGGTTTGGAGCTGGCCTATCAGCACCTGCTGAGTGTCCCCTGGGGTCTCAGGCCTAGGGAGAAGTTTCTTTCTATTTCCATTGCTTCCTTGGAATAACAACTGTGGAGGGTGCTATGGGTGAGGTGGGCACCGGGCACAGCTCAGCAGGCCAAGGCAGTGCCTGCCTCCAAATTCATGCTTAGGTTCCTTGCATGGAATGATGCTGCCACATTCAGAATCAAACTTAAGGATACAAATTTGATGTTAAAAGAGGCCAGTGCAGAAGGAGCATCCAGGGCTAGCTGGGCTTATCCACAGGAGATCTGAGCTCTCCGAATTGATAGGGAATGGGACATTTCCTCCTTGGCTGAGATGATGGGATGTAGATCGGTATCAAGTAGAACCTTTGCTTGGCACCAGGGGAAATTCTGCTTGACCTTTCTGAAGGGCCCTGACTCATTTGGGGATGAAGGCTCCAATGCCCTGTGGGTTTCTGTGGTGGCTGAGGGCAGAGGACAGATGTGGCATGCAGATATAGAGAGGGCTGGGGATGAGTGGAGACTTTTGTTTTCGCTTTTGGAGCATGGCTGCTTTTCTGCATGAGGGTACAGCTTCAAACAAAAGTGAGACGTTGCCTGGGGCAGGAAGAAGGCCCACCTTCTAGCCAGTGAGGTGCTGGATACAGCTACAGTGGAGAGAACACTAGGCTAGACCTTGCGAAGAACTTCCTTTCCTCTGTGAAGACACTGGGGCACATTTCAAAAGAGGAACTGAGGGATCTGTCTCCCAGGGTGTTTTCTGAAGTCCATCAAGCCTCTCTTCTAAGGCTAGGGAGGCTGGGCCAGCGTATACCAGTACAGGCCCAAACCAGAGGTCACTGGGTGTCAGTTAGCTCCAGGGAGGAAGATGGGTCTAAGTGTCAGACACATGTCTTCAAGTCACAGCAGGAAAACGACCTCAGAGAATGGGATTTGAGTTAGGAGGCCACAAGTGAAAAAGTCCAACATCCCATCTGATTGCCCCTCACTGTCCTACCTTTATGGCAGGGGTGGGGAAAGCAGCTCTGGTGACAGGCAGGTGAAGGGGAGGCAGTCTACTGTACTTGTGCCTGGAGTCGGGACTTCTTGGCAGGAATCAGAGATCAGACCTAAACTCAGAATCCTCAGGGGAACGTGGAGGAGTGGACAGAGGAGCTGGAGAAGGCCCACAAAAGCAAGAGATTTCAGGGAAGCTGTGTCCTGTCAGCCAGAGCTCTCTGCTCCCAGAGGACACCCAGTCCAGGCTTTGGGCCCAGAGACAAGTAGGTGGACAGACAGCTGACTGAAGGGTGATCACATTCCTCCCCTCCCTGGGGCCCCTGGCCCTGTGGGTGTTGCAGGAGCTGAACTCTCCCTCCACCCCACAGGCTGCAAAAGCCCGGTGAATGGGAGGTGAGGGGGAGGGTCAGGAGATGGTGTGAAGGAGATAGTTCACCCAGAAGAAGGGTGAGGGGCAGGAAGGGGACAGTGCCCCCTGGTGCTTGCCTTTCAGGTATGGCAGCCACACACACACTAAACTGCTATGTGGGGACTAGAGAGTTCCTAGACCGCCTTTATACCCCACCCCCGCTGCCATGTGTCATGGGATGGTAACACCTGAGGGCAAAGAAAGGGCTGAGATGGCAAGACTAAGATTGGACTAGGCACAGAGGATCTCGGTCACTCCCTGATTCCTCAGAGCTCAAGGATTTGTGTGTCTCTAATCTCAGAAACCGCTCCAGTCCCCACAGTGGGCAGATAGGGATCTCCTCCCCACAGTCAGATACACTGCCACCATACTGTCCTCCAGACTCAGCCTGTCGCACTTAGCCCCAGGTGTACAAAGCACAGATGGAGGCTTAGTTTCATACACACACCTTTCCCCATTTACCCACCTCCTAGGCTCCAGGTAACACTCCCCAACAGAAGCATACTCCTCTCATCGCACATGGCTTACACTCTCACACACACACACAGTCTCACAGAATCAGGAACACAGAACCACACAGGTGTGTCCCAGATACCATCAGGACACAGGTACATGCTGCCATGCAGACACAGACAACGCCATGCAGACCCAGGGACAGTGCACTCCAACACATGCATGAAGTTCCCCCCCCACAGACATACGCCCCTGACCCTGAAACTGACTCCAATGTTCAGCAGCGCGATGGTCAATAGCTCACAGTAGGCTCTCCCATTTAAGTCAGCGCTGTGAGAGTACTGATGAGTCCTCAGGTGGTGCAAATGGTTAAGTTCTGAGCTACTAAGCGAAAGGTGGCAGTTTAAGCCCACCCCAAGATGCCTCTGAAGAGAAGCCTGGCTATCTGCTTCTGAAAAGTCACAGTCATGAAAACCCTAAGGAGTGTGGTCTACCTCTGCAATTCATGAGGTCGCCATGAGCCAGGACTGACTGGAGGGCAACTGGTTTGGTTTGGTTTTATGAAGGTTTCACCAGCAGGCAGGTGCCAGCCAGCCCCAGTGTACCACTCCGTTATCCTTGGTAGGAATCATGGGATAAACCTTGAGCACCCTAGAGCGGCCCTGACTCATCGAGGCAGCCTCTTACCCTGTGGGAGTGCCTCTTTCCTAGTACTTCATTCACTCCATTCCTGCTCGGACCCCGCTTCCTGCGTCTTGTTCTTTTTCCTCCTTCTTCCATCATTTCTCTAGGACCCAGTCACTTGGTGGGTGCCAGCTGCGGCTGATACACAGGCCTATGTCTCCTACCTTGCCCTTCTTTTCTTTGCCATGGCCAAGGCCATCAGGTTCTGGCTGGTGATGGACCTATAACTAATACAGGCAAACTTCTAGGAGGAAGAGGACAAGGAGATGCTGTGTGTTGCCAGGAAAATGTGAAAAGCCTCAGTGCCAGGGCTGCTGATGACCTATGTCTGCTTCCTTAAGCCCAACACAGCCATGCTACTTCACTCTTCTCCCAGGGGAGACTAATGGGCACGGAAAACTTTGGATGGGGGATGGATTGCGCTCCCGAGGGCAGTGTGAGGAGTAGAGTGTGTTCTGAGAACGAAGGCCTTCCTTTTAGCCATGCTCTTGGAACATTACATCACTTCTCGGTGCTTCAGCTCCTCAGTTTGAAAAAAATGCAGGGACCGAGCTAGGTGGTTTTAATTTCCTTCACAGCTCTGACGCTTGAGCATTCTGTATTTCTCAGATCCTTCCTTCCAAACTCTGCTCAGTAGTAAGGTTTTCCCGGAGCTAACTAACCTTGATCTTTTTCTCTGTAGCTCAGGAGTGGAGTGAAGAGACAGGGTTTGGAGATTGAGAGGTGGTGGGTGCCACAGCCCTAGGGGCTAGGGGCTGGGCCTGAGTATCTGTGGGTTTTGGGTGGGCCCTGGCAGGATGTGTACCCTTGGGAGATGTTCTAGAAGCTTCTATTCTTTTCACTGTGGCTCCTGGATTATTCCTTCTATAAACGTATATAACTGAGAAGGAAAGAAGGAAGAAAAATTAGGGAGGAAAGAAAGAAGGAAGGAAAGTAAAAAGCAACAGAAAATAGTTTACTCTGGATCCAGGAAACAGCGGGCGTAACCAGTCAGGTTGCCAGGGGAACGCGAAGGCGATGGGGACAGAGGTGTCCCTGGCAGCGACAAACTGTGTCCGTGTGAATCTGTGAGGTGGAACAGTTCTGGGCCTTCCTGAGCCTTGGACAGAATTATGCCATGAGGCACCCACCCTGCCCTGTCAGAGCCTCTGCAGGGCCAGGGGTCCGGGAGCTGCCCATCCTCTGCTCCAGGGCCTCCAGCTGCTGCTTTGCTGCTCCTTCTGAAACAGCTGAAACCACAAAATTGGCTTGTGGTTGGTGACTATCAGTCATTGCTATTCAGCTTGGCTTCTTAGGATGACTAAGGGGGTTGGAAGCCCCTCCCATTAGACCCCCAAATTTTCAAAAGAATCACAGGCAGAGATGGGAAAGTGATTTCTTTTGGAGGCTTTTGCTAGGGTCTGAGCTCCCAGATGCCACGGCCAGCAGGCAATGTGTCCCAGTGTGTGTAGGGGACCACCAAGGCAAGGAACAACTCCTATGCTTCCTCACCCTGGAGCTCAGAGTAGGAAAGGGCTGGTGGTGACGACAACTGGACCCCTCAAAGAGTTTCCTTTTAATGTTCCTCTTCCAGCTTCAGTTCTCCAGGGAGCAGAGCTGCTGCTAAGGACGGGCCCAGGCACAGTGGTACCAGCTTGGATAGTAGCAGGGCCTGGGTTCTAGCCTGGTAGCCCAGCCTGAAACATAGAACCCTGGTATGGAATTCCCCCACCTCCATCCCAGGTGGTGGCTCTGTGACCTGGAGACAGTTCCCGCCCCGCTCTGGGCCAAGTCTTGCTGGTGGCCTTTCAGGCAAATTGATACAAATGGGAGAAGCCAGGTTGCAAATAGGAAGACCCCTGCCCCAGTCCCTGGTCAGGCTTGGAATTGGACTGCCCTAGCTTCCCAGGCCCCATCTCTTCATCCCACAGTCAGGAAAAGAGAACTGAGGAGACCCTGAGTTCAGAGTAGGGGGTGGGTGGGCATTGAGGCAGGCAAGAGAGCTGTTGTGTTTTCTTCTGCTGGAATCCGAAGCATACTTGGTCTGTTTTCCTACCTTCCCCTTCCTGTGCGTTGATGGCTGCACCAAAGGAGAACTTAGCATCCCCCTGATCTCAATCTTATGTAAATAGGGTAAAAACATCCTTTAGAAAGTTTTGCTGTTTTTATTGATCTGTAACATCTCAAAGGAAGAAGCGGACTTGCTATGCAAATACAATGTCAAGACAAGTCCCTAGTCCTCTTGTCCCTGTAGTGCTCCCAGGCCTGCTCTTCCAGGTTCTCTCTCTGCCCTGGAAATGTGCCCAGCTGGAGAGGCAGGAAGGTGGGTCTACATGCTGCTCAGTCCTTTTTGGTGACTCTGAGCCCATCTCCCTCTCTTTAAGCCTCAGTTTCTCTTGTTTGAGGTGAAAGACTTGGATTCCTGCAGAGCTGACCTTCTGTGAATCTGCCAACAGGGAAGACAGAAAAAAGGAAAAGAGGGGTCACGTCTTGCCCCTCATTCTCGGCCACTCCCAGTCCCCTGAAGTCCCCTCCTCCACAATGTACCCCTGCCGCCCCCAGGCCTGCACTCTCTTTCTGACTCTGATTGTCTCAGTTTCTCTCTCTCTCGTGCCTCAGTCTCTCCATCTCTTTCTGTTTCAGCTCCCTCATTCTCTCCACCCACCCCAAGGTGGGGGGTGGAGGGGGAGGGCATGTGAATTCCTGCTGAGTCAGGACTTTCCAGTGGGGGCCCCTTCCCCAGGTTCCAAGGAGTGAGACCCCTCTTACAGGGTCTGACAGTGGGGTTCCCATGACTGGGGTGGGGAGGTGTCTTTGTGCCTTCAGTAGCCGGAGGGCAGGTTGAGGGTCTGTGAGACCAATCTGTGCCCTTCTCTCAAGCGAGGGCTGGGGGCATCCTGGTGGGTAGGAAGAGCAGTCATTCCTGAGACAAGAAGTGCCACCTCCTGGTAGGCTCCTAAATCCCCTAAACTTGATCTCCTCAAGTGTGGGGGCTTCTCACTTAAAAAAGAGGAAAGCTTTACATTAACACCGCCATCCACCTCTTTCACAGGGATCTGAGGGAAAGGACGGGGCTGACCAGAGGGTGACTTGGGGAGGGACAGAGCACGTGGACACAACATAACGAGAACATGTGACATGTGAGATGTGGCCCCGGTCCGTCTCCAGCCACTGTCTCCCACGGAGGTGAGGGTGTTCCACCCTCACATACCGACCACACGGTGTGCAGCCGCGCGTGCGCGCACGTCCATTCATACATGACGGAGTAGAAGAGCCCGGCTGGGGTGCAGGGCTGAGGGGAAGAGGCAGGAAGGCAGAGCGGCCCCGCCCCCGGCCCGACTCCGTGCCCACCGAGTTCCGCCTCCCCGTAACTGGCGAGGTCTCTGCCCCCTTGACTTTTCCCAGCTTCGAGGAAACACCTCCCTTTAGAGGAAAGCGAGATCTCGAGGGGAAGCAGGGGGAAGCACTGACTCGGGCAGAGGCGTGAGCCTGATTTTCCAGTCCGGGGCGGGGCGGACGGAGATGGCACTGGGGACGCTCGGGCGACGGGGGCCCTGACTCAGAGCCAGAACCACAGGGCCTGTCCGCTGTATCGTCGTCGGGGAACAAGAAGCCACCAGGTTTATAAGAAACTGCGATTCATCTCTGCCTTCTTCCACCCCTCTGAGAGGGATCAAGGCTAGACTCAAGGAAGAACTTACAGTCCCGGGACAGCGAGGGACTATGCCTCATATTATCTTTTTGAAAGGCTTCTCTGTGTTTGTTCAAGGAGAATGAAATATTCTGGGGGCTTTAGATTTTGAGAAAAGTCTGGAGTCTAGAGATGAGGTCCTTGATCTCACCTATGAGTTGTAAAGGAAAGCCACCTCCCGGCTCCCAGACCAGAACAGCTGCTCAGAAGCCCCAAGCTAGTGTCCTCAGAGCTTCTGCTGAGGCTGCAGAAGGTTCGCACAAAAACCCCAAATCCAAACTCACTGCTGTAGAACTGGTTTCAACTCAGAGTGAATAGGCAGGTTGGCACGGGGACCAGGGGGCAGTATGGTTTAGTGGTCGATTTCTCATCGTCATTTGGGAGGCTCGGGTGTCATCCTGGCCGGGACACTTCATGCAGAGTCACCACTCACCTACTAGTGGAGGCTTGTGTGCTGCTGTGATTCTGGACAGACTTTGGTGGAACTTCCAGACTGAGACAGACTAAGAAGGAAAGGCCTGGCAATCAACTCCTGACAATCAGCCAATGGAAACCCTATGGACCACAGTGGTTTGATCCCATCCCCGAGGAGACCAACAACATGGAGTGGCGGTGGAACACATGGCAGCTGCACTCTGCTCAGCTGCCCACCTCTTGGCTACTGGCTCACTGGTCCCAAGGTGAAAAGATACACAGAGAGAGTGTTTGCATGAGCTGGCAAGGTTCGAACAGCAGGAGGGCAGAACTAAAGCTGTGATGCAATTCAGAGCAGGCAGAGAGAAAGAGCAAGCAGTGCCTGGAAGGAGCATACCCAGTGGCACCCTCCTTCAGTGTTTAATTGCTTCCCAGGCCCCCTCCCCACTCAGTGGCACCTAACAGCTTGGATGTACGGGTGGCAGGTCAGTTACCAGGGCCTGGGAGTTTAGAAAAGTGGGAAACACCCTCATTCCTCTCCTTCCATACTTGGAGACCGGGACTTCTGGCTTCTTCCTAGACCCATCTTCCATCACTGTCCCAGCCTAGCCCTTCATTGGCTGTGTATCGTTGGCTATGCCCTTTTGAGTTCCTCAGTCCTGCTTCCCGCCCTTCCCGCCCCACCCCTATGAATGGTGTGGGATTTGCTGAGTAATGGAGTTCAATTCTGCAGGGTCATCAGACAGAAAAGGACATCAGGAAAGGTGAGAAGAGGAAGCCTGGGCTGTGAGGGATGTTACTGGGCCACCATAAATTACTTCCCATATTATGGGGACACTCAGCAGGTGACTCAGAGAGACTTTAGGGTCTTGCCTTTCTATGGAGGGAATGACTTTGAACCAAGACGGTGTATTTCCTGGCTTCATAAAAGCCCTTGTGGGGAGAGAGGGATAAAGAATAAAAATAACTGAGAGCCTGAGAAAACTATATCACTCCTCTGAGCATCAGTTTCCCCATCTGTAAAATGGGAATAACAACAGTATCCTCTCCACACAGATGAGGAACGTGGAGTCATGGAATGGGCAAAATGCAAGCATAGGAGACGATTATGAGGTCATCAACTGAGTGACTTTGACAAAGTATGTAACCACTTGATACCTCAGTTTCCTCATCTGCAAAGTAGGGGTAATGATCCCTGCCTAACTGATCTCACACTATTGCTAAGTCTGCCAAAATCAGGGTATGAATTGCCTAGAGGATAGTCTTTTGCCTCACCCTTTTTTTTTTATCCTCAGGCAGCAGGAAGGACTCCAGTTTTTGCAGTTTCCAAATTAACTGGGAGTCGATGGCCAGAACAAAGCAATGCTAAGCTTGGATGTATGTCCATAGTAGCAGGGGCCCTGATGCGTAGCCCATTCCTGGGGCCCTGAACCTTGGGTGGCCACCCCAGTCAGTGTGTGTGTGTGTGTGTGTGTGTGAGAGAGAGAGAGAGAGAGAGAGAGAGAGAGAGAGAGAGAGAGAAAGAAAGAGAGAGAGAGAAAGAGAGAGAGAGAGAGAGAGAGAGAGAAGTACAAGGCTTGGTATATGGATTCCCAGCTTGCCTGACCACAGCTTGACCACAGCTGTCTGCATGCCAACCCCTCCCACAACAAAACATCAGATCCTGATGCCAGTGATTAGAAAGAAATAGCAGAGGGCGTAAGGATGAGGAGTAATGAAGGGAAACTCACACCAGCTTCATGTCCCCTGTGGCTGGGGATTCAGACCTAGAGGTACTACCAAGCCCCGCATGGTATGCCAGTTGCCTATGGCCCTGTGGACAGGGAGGTTGGCAGGATGCCACGTGACACTTCCTGGGTAGCTGACAGGGTAAGCAGCAGACAACAGACTCCTGGGGAAATTCTGGCCAGTGTGTCAGAGCAGATCTGTCTCAGGTGGTAAGTGGGGTTAAACTCAAGGTCAGGCCTAGCCAATCAATTCCTTTGCCAACATGGCCTTGGGTACCCTCCTATTGCAGTGACTAGGACCCAGGTGCCCACTCAGCTGGAGATGACACTGCTGGGAGCCTGATGCTGTGGACTCTGCCTGCCTGATTTTTGCCAGTGCTTGGGATTTATGAGCAACAAAGAAATGACTTGTGAGTCCTAGGCTTTCGTTCCACACCCAAATTCATGTCTAATCTCTCTGTGGGCTTAAGGGATCTCAGAAAAGGAAATGGGGTTGACCTGTAGTACGAGGGGCTGTGAGAAGATAATTGAAAGAACTTCCCAACCTTGAATGCATGGGTTAGGAGGCGGCTGTAAACTGCCTAAATTAGGGGGAAACACTACCAGGCACCTGGGCATTCCGTATAATCCAGATGCAGCCCATTAGCCTTCTTTGATTCAGTCCTTGCAGGCCCTGGGAGTGGTACAAATGGTTAGTGCATTCGGCTGCTAACCCAAAGGCTGGAGGTACCAGTCCATCCAGAGGCACTTTGGAAGAAAGGCCTGGAGATCTGCTCCTGAAAAATCAGCCACTGACATCTGAGGTCTTAAAAGCTGCCAAACTGCCATCTGAGTGTATAGCGAATGGTCCCAACTCAGCAGAAATGGATGATTACCGAGGTCCATGATGACATGGGGGAAAGAGAACCCAGAAGACAGAAAGACCCAAGTGAGTAGGGGTCTTCATCCACTCGTGAGCCGAAGAACCGGATGGTGCCTGGCCACCACAAGTGATGGCCACAATGGAGCTCACAAAGTTGATTTTCACTGGCAACACAAGAGTAAATAGGGGTGCACCCTGAGATCTCCACTAAAAGACCACAACTGATGGTCCAGGGGCTTTGGGGTTCCCCTGAGAGCATGGCCCCTGGCCCTGATGCTGCCTCTGTCCACAAATCATAGTGGAGGTCAACTCTTCAGATAACAATGGATTGGATCTGGCAATGCAGAGTGACCATATTTTGGGGGCACTTTATGGTTCTATGCATGTACAGGATATCATCCTGCTGACCTCTTACTGGAGGAAGGGGAGTGGGTGGAGAGGAGGGGATAGGAGACTGCTGGGAGGATAGAACATGTATGGAGCAGAGAGGACGGATGTGCTATCACCAGGCAGGGAGAGCAGTGGGAGCTGCATGTAGCTGAGCATGTGAATTTGTATGGGAATGTATGTTTTCATTCAATCATAAAAAAAAAAAAAAACAGCCACTGACAGCTCTACAATGCACAATTCTAGCCTGACCCTCGTGCTGTCACCATGAGATGGAGTTGACATGATGGAGCTTTGTTTTTTGATTAAATATATGGCAGTCTTCATCCAGTCCCAGGCTTCTGGGTCTCCTGTTTCACTCCTCTCACCCTCTGCCTTATGGCTTTCCCAAGCCACTAACGTGTTTTATGGCAGGAGCTGAGAAGGAGAGGAGGAGGGACAAGAGTTTTGAAGTTCTAGAATAAAATCTGTACGTATGTTGGGGTAGGTTAGGATGGGCAGAAAGAAAAGTTACATCTGCCTGCCCTTGAGGAGGAAAGAAGGAATACCGCTGGTAAAATTCCAAAATTTCCCATGATACGGGGCTGAAGGAGACAGAGGCCAGCTAAGGGGACTGCAGCCTTCCTGTCCCTACTCCCAGCTAACCCGCCCCCTGCAAGCACTCCTTTTCCTCCCCCACCCCATTTTGGCCTGCAGCCCTAGGGTTCTCACCACAGACCCAGTGCCGGCTGCTGCAGCTTCTTCCCTCTGACCTATTTTTTAATCATTTGATGGGAATTCTCCCCCCCAAACCAAAGCCCCGACCCCCTGGGCCCGTCAGCTCCACCGCGTGTCAAAACCGCCCCTGTCACTTTGGGTTGGTCTCTCAGCCCAGCCAGCCCCTCCCCGCAGGGCCTGAGAGCTGTGGCTAATTACCCAGCTGCTAAGCCCCCCTCCCTGCCTCTCTGCCCTCAGCCCCAACCAAGGGTCTCGGAGGACCCCAATGAGGAGAAACCGTGGCCTCCTCATCCTCCTGCTGCTTGGCAGGAAGTCCTTCCTGCTATCTAACCATTCTTCCCTCTGTCCTGCCCCTAGTGGTATTGAATCTCAAAGGGCCTTGGTGCTGTAGAAGACTTTGGGACACCCCTCCACTGACAAAAAGGTGCAACCAGTCTCTCGCCTCGACTCTTGCACAGAATTCTAGAAGATGGTCTCTGCCAAATGTCTCATTTTATAGAGCAGATAACTGAGGCTGAGAGAGGGAAAGGGCCTGGTCCGAGGTTATCTGGGGCTAGTGGCACAGCCAGGATCAGAACCCAGGGCTCTGTGTCTTTCCATTTGCTCTGGATCATCTTCATTCTACACCTGCTTCAATTTCTTTCTTTTTTCTGATGCTTTTAAACTGTGTTTTAAGTGAAAGATTACAATTTCAGTCAGTTTCTTATATAAAAACATACGCACACTTTATTATGTAAACCTAACTGCTCTCCCCACACTGTAAGAGCACACTTCTCCCTTCCACCCAGTATTTTCCATGTTTGTTCAGCCACCTCCTGTCCCCTTCCACCTTCTTATTTTGCCTCTAAACAGAAGCTGTCCAGTTAGTCTCCTGTATCTACTTAAGCCAAGAAGCACACTCTTCAACAGTATCATTTTATGTCTTATAGGCCAGAGCTTCTGGGATGGTTTTATTTCTAGCCTAACACAGAGTCCATGAGCCAGGTATTCTGGGGACCTTTTAGTCTGTCAGGCTACCAAGTCTTGTCTTTTCACTAGAGTTTGAGTTCTGAACTCCATGTTTCTCCTGCTCCATCAGGGTCTCTTAGTCAAGTTTCCTATAAGGACAGTCACTGGCGGTAGCTGGGTACTATCTAGTTCTTCCGGTCTCATGTTGATGTAGTCTCTGGTTTATGCAGCCCTTTCTTGCTTCAATTTCTGGGCAGCCTTGTCTTCCAGTGTGGTCTTATCTCTCTTGCCTATCTGGCTGATGTTTCAAGACTGTATACCTGATTCAGGTACCACTTCGGATTTAGTCTTTTCATCTCTTCTGCTTCCCTACTTGCCTTTTACCTCTCCCTTTCATCCATCCCTGGCCCAGTCCATAGGTCAGCTCTATCGTCCCTGCAATAGCTAACAAGATGGACAAGTCAAGGATATTGGCTTGGAGCAAGAAAGGCCCAGAGAGAACTGAGGCCCAGCCCCAGACAGGCAGACAGAAGTGCAACAGACTCACTAAGAACTGGAGAGACCTGGAGACACTGACAGACCCAGAATCCCACAGATATGGTAACGATGGAGACCCAGAAGGCCAGAGAGGCCACTCCAGAGATGGGACAACTGGGGATACACTGGGCTTACCTGAAGCCAGGAGCGTGTCCTGGAAGGAGAGGGGCCAGGCAGGGGCTGTTTGCTCTCCTGTGGCCAGAGGTCCTGGCGGGTGACCTCACATGGGAGGCCGGGCCTGGCAGAGCCTGGCTATGCCAGGAAGTTGTACGCATCTCAAGAGGATGGGAAGAGGGGAGAGACCTGGCTTGAGAGGGATTAACCCCTCGGACTGTAACCTCCCTCTAGAATGTCACCTACTTCTCTGTTCCTTTCTCTGCCCGTTTCTTTCTTCCCTCTGCCCCCAGCTCCCTTTACCCAAAGCCCTGGGCATTTCCTACCCCCAGCCCTGGTAACCAGACTCTGCTTCCTGCCTGAGATTAATGGCCTGTCTGCTAAGATTCCCCCAGGAAGGAGGGGCAGCCTCTCCCCAGGGCCTTCCTGGAGCTCAGGCTTCCCATCTACACCCTGGCATGCCTCCCCCCAACTACAGAGCTGCTCAAGTACCCAGGTCTTAATGTCCCTTTCCGAGGGTGCAGGAACCCTAGCCTGGGAAGACAGTGGTGGTGGGGTGCCATGCAGGTGTGGGTGTAGGTGTGTGTGGCATATGTGGGCCTTGTGTGAAGAACTGGGGTGGGGTGAGAGTGGTTAGAGACCCAGAGAGAACAGACAATTTCAGAGAAGTACTGAAACACAGAGGTGACCTAGGCATGGCCTGGAGCCAGAGGGTAAGTGTTGCCCAGCCTTAGGGGTACGTAGAGTGGGAAGGGTGACCCAGCCTGGAGGTAAAAGCCTGGAGCCCTTGACCTTGAGATGAGCCCTCCATCCTGTGGTTACACTGACCACCTGGTGCTGGCCAATGGGGACTGCAGCTGTCATGGGGGGTGCTCTGCAGGTGCTTGCCACCCCCATCCCCCACCCCTGGCTGTTAATCTGACGGTTCCGGCCTTGCTCTCTGAAGGACTGGCAGTCCAGGCCCAGAGTTTGGCTGGTGCACGGCGGGTGAGGGTGGGCAGAGTCGGGTGCCCAGGGTGTGAAAAGGGAGCTGGGATGAGGGACAAGAGAAGGGGGTGGGGCTACAGGGCCTGGATCCTAGGATTTCCCTTGCTTGGCTCTGGGTGCATTTCCAGGGGTTGGGGGACTCGGGGGGGTGCACTCCTGTAGTGGCTGGCGCTTTGAGTCCACACCTGAGGGTCAAGTGGGCTGAGGAGCTTGAGGACTCTGGCCTTCAGGGTCACCACACTAGTCACAGGGGCTGAGCTTAATTCATCTTTGCAATCCTAGAGGCCCTGGATTATGCCCTGTTTCAGGCCTTAGAACATGATTCTCCAATGAATGGTGTATTGGAGATCAGTGGGGAAAACTTATCCTTTCTGAGATGGGTCCAAGTCCCTCAGTAGGGCTAAAGGCTGGGTGAGAAGTTTTTTTTTTTGTGGGGGACCAGGGAGTGAGCCACTAAGACAGAGGAAGAACAGGGGAGATGGCAGGTAGTTTAGAGGGGAAGAAAGAGGGGCAGTTTAGCCTGGCTTATGGCTCTGCTCTGCTCTTCCCCAGAGCTAACCCTTCAGCCTTTACCTACCTCACACCTCACCTGAGACAAGGTTAGTCGTGACGGAAGGTCAGTTAGCTCCATTTACTGAGAGGGAAACCAACAGAGGTTAAGACACAGCCAGTGAGGGTTAGAGCTGGGGTTCTAACCCAGTCCCTGAGAAAGCCCACCCGCTTCCCTCTGACCCAGCCTCCAGTATCCCACAGGCCGCTCTCCTTTCTCTCCCTGGCCCATCTCCTTCTCTCCTTTCGTACACCGCCTTTACCCACCTGAGAATTTCTCACTGAGTCACATTCTGTATCTCTAACTCGGTGGCCCCTGGCCCTCTCCGTCTCTTTATCTCTCTTTTGGAAACACCACTCAGTCTTCTCACTCATCCTCAACACACTGCTCTGCTTCCTTCTGCTTGTCTCCCCTCAGAACCCTCTGAGACTGTGCCCTGCAAATAGGAGGGCTGCAATCGGAGTGCTGGTGCCCTGGTGCTCTGAGTTTCCACCCCTAGCCAACCCCAACACAAACTCCCCCAGACACCTCCTATGTAGTGCTCCCCATGGAGACTGTGCAGGAACCTTCTGGGTCCCTGGGATGCTTAGCACTCAACAGTCGAAGAAGAGGATCCAGGCAGCTGTTAGATTCTGGTGTGAGAAGAGTCTGGTCCTAAAGTTGGACAAGAACATTTTTTCATTACTTGGGCGTTAAAGCCTTTTTCCGAGTAATGCAGGAGACTTCACCAGGCAAGCTCAGGATACACTTTCTTAGGATAGGAATTTGGAGGTAGAAGAGCAAAGTGAGAGGGGCCTGATAGGCAGCTACATGGACTCCCTGGAAGTCTTTTAAAAATACAGATTCCCAGGCCCTATCAGAACTGTGAATCAGCCTCCAGAGGTGGGCCCCAGGAATCCACATTGTAATAGCTCCCTGGCACAGCCTGTGACCTATGGCATAGCAAGTGCTGGGTGACATCAGGGAAGCCACTCATTTCCTTTAAGTCTTGTTGGGAAACATAATAAAAAGAAGCCTTGAATGTATTCAGTAGGCACAGTGAGTGAAGAAAGCCTGTGCTAGCAGATTATGGGCAACTGTCTGTTCTCCAGGCTTGTCTAGCCTGATTGTGTGACCTTTTGATTTATGATCATTGCTGTCCCTCAAATCAGGAAAGCAAAACTCTTGTGGGAAGAGCACTAGACTAGGAGTCCAGATGCCTGAGTTCCAGCCCTGGCTTTGGCACCAGTGGGGTGTGTGAGTTTGGCACATCATTTGGTTTCCCATCTTTGCCTTCTAGCCTGCCTCATAAATCTGGTGTCTGCTGGAGGCCATGTCACACCCATCCTGGACACCCAGCCTGTGTTTCTTTTCGCCTGTCCCACCAGGCCAGCCTTCTGGAAGCTCACTGTGTTTGTGGGATGAGAGAGGAGCCAGGAGGGGGCAGCCACGTGGAAGTGAGGGGATCCCAGGGGGCCTCATCTTATCCAGCCTCCTTTCCCACTTCTCCAACCCTGGGGCTTAGGGAGGAAGGGAGGTGGCAAGAGGAGGAGGAGGTGTCACTGCCAGGGTTCTTCTTCTCACCCAAGCTGGCAGAGGGGCGGGACTGGCAGCAGTGACACCAGGGCCACTCAGCCCCCGCTTTTCACAAGCACTTTCTTTTTTGGGTGGAAGCTATTAGAGGGAGGGGGTGAAGAATCATAGGTTGACAAACCAAACTGTAAGACCCCATAACAGCCAATAGCCCATCCAGTTATACAGAGAAGGACCCACTTGCCCTGTTCCTCTAGATTTGTGGTCCCCAGATCCACCCGACTCTGATTTCAGTAACCCTTCCTGCCCTTGAGAGCTAGGTGGGAACGCAGGCCACCCTGCTTAAAGGCAGGAAGATAGGCCCTTCACCTGAGGGTCGGCGTGAAAATGAAGAGGGTGACAGGCAGGAGGAAGACGACCCCATCTGGCCTTTTCTGCACCCTAACACTTAGCAAGGATGCAGGTCAGCCTTCAACAGTCCCACGTCTCCTAGGGAAACCAGTCATTCAAGGGAATCTTACAGAAACCTCTCAACATTCCCAAACAGTAGCCAAGGGTCCCAGCATCACTGTTTCTTTCAAACAGTGCTGCCCCTCTGAAAGTAGCAGACAGAAAGTTTTCCTCTTTCTTCAGGCACTGGGGAATGGTGGGTAAAAGGCTGAGGAGGAAGCCAGACCCCATTTCTGGTGTCTTCATGTATCCGGTCTCGGTCCTCCAGGGATCCTCTGATTCTGTACCCCCGACACCCTCCCTGAGTCATCCCCACCCCCTGGGGTCCCCAACCTCCCCTTCACCTGCCAACCTGCCTCTCTGTCCAGCTCTAGATGGGAGCAGAGAGTCCTCCTGGAGCCCTGAGGTGAAGCCCCGTTGGGCTGGGACAGAAGTGTAGAGATGGGGCCGGCCCTCAGGGGAGAGCTAAGGAGGTCTAGAATGAGGAGACAAGAGAGGAACCTTGAACTTGATGAAAACTGTATTTTTTAAAAGGCCTCTCAAAAATGTAAATCCTTAGCTATATATTGACATGCAAACAATTCCATGACACTTTGTTGAGTGAAAAAACATATATATTACAAAACAGCAAGTGTAATTCTATATAAAATTATAGATTTGTGTGTGTGCAAAAGACAGCAGGTCTCCCAGAAATGTTAATCCTATTTGCCTCAGACGTATGGAATTTGGGGTGATTTAAATAGTTCTTTAATTTTTTTTTTTTTTTACTTTGCTGTACTGCTTATATTTTCTGTTTGTGTATGTTTTATCTTTATACACAGGAAAACTCCCAAAGATGCTATTTTCATTTGGGGAAAGAAGAAAAGATTGTTTTCAGCATAAAAGCAGTATAACTCTGTTAGTTAACGAAAAAGGAAAATAAAGCCAAGTGCCCAGAGACCTGCCGTCGCAGCAGCACTTCAGAGCCTGCGATGGGTTTCCTCACTGTCAGCGGACTCCGAGTCTACACTGCAGCCTTTCCATCCAGGTATAATAACAGACTGGAAAGTACGTGCTGCCGGACACGGCCTCTCGTGAGTTCGCAGCCTCTCTGAAAAGCAGACCTGTGTATTTCCCGGTGCATTGCTGAGGCACATGAAGCTGACTTTCAGACAAGGGAAGTGACCTGCCCAGGTCACACGTACCTGAGGTGACAAGCAGAGCCAGTCCTGGGACTTGAGGGTGAGCCCTCGAGGCCCTGGGCACTTTCCAGTGCCCACAGCTAGCCGCTGTGATGGGTAGGGTAGCTTTTGTGGCCCCAACCTGGCCCTCGGTCCTGCAAACGAGCGGTGGCTGCTGCGCCAATCCCCTTTAAGAATCGCTTCCTGCTACCAAGGGTCCCCCCAAAGTAGCCAAGGGTTCTTCGTTTTCAAGCAGTACTGCCCCATCTAGAACAGCACACAGGTTCCAGGTTTGCCTTGTGGCTTGAGTGACACCGTACATGGAATGCAGTCCCCCCCCCCCACCTTCTTGTGGGAGAAAGAGGACAAACTCCACGCAAAGCCGCTCAGCACAGAGCCTGAACGCACGGCAGGCAGCGATAAATGTCTGTCGGATGTCCCAGGTCGCAGCAGGTTCCGGCGCCAGCCAGTGTTCTGTCATCCGCGCCATCTCTGAAGGCTTCTCCCAGGAGGTAGTCTTTGAGTTGAGCCTTCCCGAATGGGTGGAATTTCTCCGAGGGTCCAGGGAAGAGAAATGAGCTGGCGTTGCAGGTTGGCACTCCTAGGTCTTGAAGTGCGCCCACTACGGGGCGCGCAGGAACTCGCTTGTCCTCACAGTTGGGGTCCAATGGTCCTCACCGGCCGCGGAGAATTTGCCCAGGATTAGCCACGAGGGGGCGGGGAGAGCGGGGCGGGGCGGAGATAGCCGTGTGGGGCGACCCCGGAGAGCTTCATAAAGCCACAGCAAAGGCGCCGCGACACTAGTGACAGCGGCCCGCAGGAGAGGGAGCCGGGAGCTGCCGCACTCCCGCCAGACGCGGGCGCAGGACCCAGGCAACCGAGCCCTGCTCGGTGGGGCCCCCGCCCAGGGGCCCCCGCCCCGCCCCCGCTGTCTCGTTTCCCTCGACCCCTTCACCTGCCCCAGCGCACGTACAGAGGGCTCGGCCGCGCCTTCGACGGCAGCGGGGAGGTGTCCGGCCCGCCCCGGATGGGCATCGTGGAGCCGGGCTGCGGAGACATGCTGACGGGCACCGAGCCCATGCCGGCGAGCGACGAGGGCCGGGCGCCCGGCGCTGACCCGCAGAGCCGCTACTTCTACACGGAGCCAGCCTCGCAGGACTTGGCCGACCGGCGCGGGGGTGGTGGTCTGGGGGCGCCCTACCCTGGGGGCGCTCTGGTGCCGGCTCCGCCCGGCCGCTTCTTGGGAACCTACACCTACCCAGCCCGGCCCCAAGCCACCGGCTTCCCCGGCACGGTCGATCCGTTCCCGCCGCCCGCGGGCGCCGAGGGTTACCAGCCCCGGGACGGCTACGCGGCCCCGGACCCGCGCGCCAGCCTCTACCCGGGGCCGCGAGAGGACTATGCGCTGCCCGCCGGCCTCGAGGTGTCCGGGAAGCTGCGCGTGGCGCTCAACAACCACCTGTTGTGGTCCAAGTTCAACCAGCACCAGACGGAGATGATCATCACCAAGCAAGGCCGGTGAGTGGGCGCGCCCTGGGTGCCGGGCCCCGCGGGTAGAGGAGCCTCCGGCGCTCTGACCGAAGACATTTTTTTTTTTTCTCTCTCTCTCTTTTTTGGTCTGTCTAGACTTTTCTGAGTGTCTCCGCGCCCCTAGCAGTTTTGTCTTAAGTTTTCTGAGATGGGGTCGGCTTTGTAGTAAGAACACGGAAAACTGCGGGGGTTGTTTGTTCCCAGGGAGCCCTCCAAAGAGGCAGAGAACTTCAAAGGGAGATGGGAGAGACCTGGCCCGGGGAGAAGTCGTTTGCCCTAGGGAAGGGGTACCTTGACTTCATCCAGAATTGGGAGCGCTCTGCCTAGCACTCTGATTATGGTCTGTGTGGTCTGAGGGCCAAAGGAGGAGTCAGAGTTCTGGGTCTCAAGGCTAGGATGCCGCTGAGCCCCTAAACTGTAGGGAAATGGAGAGGAGGGGAGAATTTGCAGTGTGTGGGGTGATAACCTGGCCTCTGATCTTGCCGGCTCCTGGTGCCCATCTCTCCCCAGCCCCTTTGCTCTTGTGCTTTTGTCAGCTTTTGGGGGGGTTGTTGAGTAAACTGGGATTTGATGACATGCAGACACAGATGCCAAGTTTCCTTTCCGGTCATACTTTGAGATCATATGTCTAGTGTATGCTTGTGCGTATGTGTGTTGAGGAAGGTAAAATGTGAGGGGTGCGTGGGTGCCTTTGCATCACAGTCCCCTGCTGGAAGGCACAGATGCCCACAGGTCGGAGCAAGTGAAGATAATCCAAGGGTCCCAGTGGGCCACCAGTCCCACACTTCATATGCTTGAAGGCCTGCCATCTCAAAACCTGTCTACACCCCTGTCCACATAATCCCAGGTCTAGGTCTAGTTTAGGGGAAATTGGGAGGGGGAGCCCCATGTACCTATGGCTCAGGGTTCCCTGAGCTCAGTGCATGAGGGGCAAGTTTTGGGGTTTAGTGTGCTGCTTCCGGATAGAGCCTCCCGTGTGGGGAAAGAAAGAGAAACTTGCAACCTGTGTGGTATTTGTTTAGCAAGCATCTCCCTGAATGGAGGGACTAGTGAGGACATCTGTGTGCAGAGGCTGTGTCACACATCAGTGGACCTGGGGGTGGGTGGGTCTGAGATTGGGGACTGGGGAGCAGTTGGAGAGCTGGAGGGGGATATCAAGTGCAGGGCCTGAGGAAGGAAAGTGAAGAGGCCATTCTGGGCCTAGGGTTGGTGCTCAATTTGGACATCTTCCCTCCAGATGATTTCTGTGGGGCATCCTGGATTTGAAAGACCCCAACCACAATTATTATTATTATTATTATTATTATTTTGAGTTGCTGAGCTGTTCCTCTCTCCCTGGGATAAACCCAGGGTAGCTGGTATTTTCTTTTGTGATTTAAGCCTCATCTCCTGAGCCTTCTGATAAATCTTGTCTGCTCTCCCCAACCCTAATCCCTCTCTGGAGGCACCCAGACACAGCCCAAGCTTCCGGCCCCAGTGTGTCTGAACTGGCCAAGACCCGGAAGATCCCATCCAACCCTCTGTCTGCACAGACAGGGGAACAGGCCCTGAGAAGGCAAGAGACTCATCTGAGGTTCCACAGCACAACCGTCAGTGGCAGGGCAGGCCCCAGAACCCAGAGGGTACCTGTGCACATCTCCTCCTGTCTGCCGTGGCCACCAGTAGAAACAGCCACCCATGTTGTCCGAAGGCCTTGATGAATTCAGAGTGCTTTCACTTCTGTTACTTCACTGTGTTTTGGGTAGAATAGGCAGTCTGCCCATTGTACAGCTATGAATACTGAGGTGTAGGGATATCAAGTGGTTTCCTCAGGGTCACACAGCAGAGCAATACTCAGGCCTTTTAATCCAGCACTCTGTGGTGTGGTCTGAAGATATTCATCTGGGCCTCCCACCCCAGGGCCTGGTCTGAGGTCTCACAACCAGGCCTCCGCCTCTCCTGCCTCATGGGATAGGGTCAGGGGGCATCAGCCAGAACTGTAGGCATCTGGCTGAGCTGGGCCAGCTGTCTGTCTTTGAGTTGTTTAGGGAGCTGTTTCAGAGGCATGGGTCTCTAAGTGTGTATCACCAGTCCAGCCATGGTGACCTTCTTCTATCCTTGAGGTTTCTGCTGACTAATCCTCTCTACACAGGTTTTATTGTTTCCCCTTTGGATCCATAGGCTTACATTTTTTTTATTATGAAAAATTTCAAACATATACAAATATGGAGAGAAAAACATGACATACCTGCATGTCCCTATCACTACTTCAGCAGTTGTCGATGTAGTCTGGTCTTGTTTCTTGTTTGTCACCCACTTCCACTTCTTCTGTCTGTAGCTGTATTAATAATATAAAACAAATCCACTGCCATCAAGTACATTACAACTCATAGCAACGCTGTAGGTAAGAGAAGAACTACCCCATACAGTTTCCAAGGACGCCTGGCAGATTCAAACTGCCAACCTTCTGGTTAGTACACATAGCACTTAACCACTTCGCCACCAGAGTATCCAATTAGTAATATAGTAAGTATAATAATATAACATGGTATATTATATATAATTAGTAAAAATTGTGTTTAGAAAAACAATAGTATTATCAAACTTGATAAAAATGCATCAGAAATCTCCAAATGTCGTCAAAGTTCCCTGATCGTTTTGTGAAAGTGTCTGTGTGTTACCAATCTTCACTACTTTTGATCTGCTCTGAGGGGCTACTTCAGGGCTACTTTCCCACCATGTAGGAAATGGGAACAGAGACCCCTTTCTCGATGCTGCCACTGAGATCAGGCCTCAGAGGTCCCATATTGGGGTGAGAGAGATGAGATATAACACCCTCAGTTCAGCACCACCAGCTTTAAATAAGTATCTTCTCAGCTTGGGCTCCAGTGATCTGGGAAGCCAATTGCCATTTCCTCCTGGTACACGCTTCTGAGAAGGAAGACCTGGGCTCGAAGAATAGCTGTCTTTTTTTCCTCCTGACGTAGTGGGCTGGCCAGTCCTCCTGTGGGTTCCAGTGACCTGCCAGTCAGCATTGTATCACCCATGATCTTCTTCCCTTTTGAAAAATCCTTCCACTCAAAGCCCACCCACAGCCCTGCAGCCTTTTGCCTCAGGCTGACTCACTCCCTCCCAGATCCTCTGTCTCCCACTCACCCTCAACCCATCCTTTGGTTGGACAAGTGACACTGCCATGCCCCCCCAATGGGTAGAATGGAGTGGAAACATGGCGAGGAGCTCCCGGGTTCACGGACTAATTGAGGCAGCTCAGATGGGGCTGGGAGAAGGAAGAAGAGGAGGAAACAAGCAGCCCGACTGGAGATGTTAGGTGCCTATAAGCTTGTGTGTTTGTAGAGAACGTAGATGGCCTGGTAGGGCTCGACACAGACTTATGTTGGTGTTTTTGTTTGGCAGTGTATGTGTGCTGTGACGGTGCTGGGGAGTATATACTGGTTGATGGTAGACATTCTCAGCAGAGGAAGAGGGAGGCCCTTTGCTCTGTTTATGAGGGTGCGTGGGTGTGTATTAATTGCCGGCAACCCCCACTTTTCTGGGTGTGATTAGTTGATTATTATAATTAAGATAACTTGGGGTATCTCTGTTGTTAAATAGTTCAGTTAGCTTTTGTATATGTATGTATGATACCAGGGGTTGATTAAACAACAATTTCAGCCTCATACGGTGCTTGATGACTTCGTAGAGCTACTGCGTTTTCTCCCTTCTTGTCATTCCTAACTTGAAGAACTTTTTAGATGTTAATTTTTTTAAAGCCTAAGCCTACTTTCTATTAGGGTTGACTAACTTCATTTCTCTCTGGGCAGGTGAAACAGCCTTGCTTTTTGACTGGCCATTTGCCAGCAGCTGTCTGATTTCTATGAAGTTGGTCTGAGGTTGGTAGGAGGAAATCCCTTAATGCCCAAACCCATTTCACCTTTGGGGAGGTACACAGCATTGCCAAAATAACCTCTTAAAAGGCAGTACCGATTTATACACTAGCCAATAGTGTATAGGGTCAGTGTGAGTCAGAACTGACTCGACGTCAGTGGGTTTGGGTTTTTTTCTTTTTTAATGATAGGCGAGGACCCGTTTCCTACAGTCTCATGGGCGTTGATGCTGCTGTTAGCTGTCTTTGAGTTGCCTGCCTCCCTTCCCCACTGATGGTGGCCTCACTTGTGACAGAGCAGGACTGCTCCATAGCGTTTTCTTGACTGTAATCTTTACAGAAGGAGCACTGATGACATTAGCAGTTTAGTGCTCTGTGGCTAACCTAAAGGCAGCTGGTTCGAATCCACCCAGCAGCTCTAGGGTAAAAAGATCAAAACTTGGCTCAGTGCTCCACAACTTGATCTTTCTCCCCTGGAGTCACTGGGTCTAGAAAACCCTATGAGGCAGTTCTGTTCTGTCACACAGGGTCGCTGTGAGTCAAAATCAGTCGAACGGCACTTAACAACAACAATCTTTATGGAAGCAGTTTACTGCAGACATTTTCTTCCTCAGAGCCTCTGAGTGTGTTCAAACCACTAATGCTGCAGATGGTAGCCAATCACAAATTTCTTGGGCTACCTGGGCATCTTCATCAGCATTAGATGCTACCGGTTTTTAAACATCTTTCCAACTGAAAGACAAAACATGATCTCCTTGGTATTTTAGTTTACACTTAATGACAGTGATATGGTACATGCCCAGGTGTGCAGGGCTGGAAAGAGGTGTGGTGACCTTGGAAATCATCTCAAGGAAGTTTGGTCCTTAGGGGCAAGCAAATGAGGAATTTGCCATCTTGAACTCTGTCCTGCAAGAGTGGGCTGATGGCTGCTAAGTGGACTGCTTTAGGGGCACTTAGTTTGGTAGTATACCCCCTCCACTCCCTGTTCCTTCTCAGCAAAGGGTTATGTAAATCAAGGGCTATTTTGGGATTCCAGCTGGTGGCACTTCTAGACCTTTAGGGTAAAACTGAGACCTCCCTTCTCCTCTCCCTTTTCCTCCCATCGCCTTCCTGTGTCTCCTCCACTTCCTCCTGTAGTTGTTAGCCCCGGAGCCCTGGTGGCGCAGTAGTTCAGAGCCAGCTGCTAACCAGATGTCAGCAACTGGAATCCATCAGCCGCTCCTTGAAAACCTATGGGGCAGTTCTACTCAGTCGTAGAGGGTCGCTGGGAGTCAGAATCAACTCGATGGCAATGGTTGGGTTGGGTTTGGGATATTGTCATCCCTGGCTCATGGTGACCCCAGGTACAGTGGCCTCAGACTGTTGTGATCTGTAGTTTTCGTTGGCTGAGTTTTTGGAAGTAGATCCCCAGGCCTTTCTAGCTGTCTGGAAGCTCTACCGAAATCTGTTCGGCAACATAGCAACGTGCGAGCCTCTACTGACAGATGAGGGGTGGCTGTGCTTGCAGTGTATGGGTCAGGAATTGAACCCAGGTCTCCTGCATGGAAGGCAAGACTTTTCCCACTGAATTCCCTCACTTTTCCATTACTAGAGATCAAAGCATGATGGAGGGATAGAGACCACAGCATGTGCCTTGCACACGTAAGACCGCAGGTCCACTCCCTCACCAGGAAGCTGTCACCAAACATCTCCGAGTACCACTTTCTTCAAGTCTAAAACTGGGAATAATATTTTACATCTCAAAGGACTGGTTTGATGAATTGGCTAGTGTATAAGTAAAGGGACAATAAATACCATATTACTTTTCATTCTTACATTTTTTCAAGTTTGAATAGAAACCACTTACATTATAGGAAATGATTGAGTGACCTGATTACAGTCACAGAACGTGAGTTGGAAATGCTAAGATACCACCTGTTGTTCAAAGCCTCACCCTAAATCTTTGACTTGTCAAGTTGACTGGCTCAAACAAGTCCCTGGGAACCAGGGCCTGCAACCAGAGCTCTGCACTCTTGCTCAAAGTCTCACCTTCAGCCAGGGCTGCAGGGTTCTGGGCCTGGGAAGAGGTTGGGAGAAAGTAGAGTGAGAGGGGGGCATGAGCTGAGTTTCACATCTTCACAGGCTTGGAAAGAATGATGAGTAGGAGTTATTATCTCGAGTTACAGATGAAGAAACTGAAGTTTGGTTTGGAAATTAATTTGTCTAAGGTCGTTGAGCCAGTAAGTCTTCTTTTCTCAGCCCAGGAGAGTCTGGGGAAGACAGGAATGTGACAGCAGCCTCCTGCCAGGGCCTTCCCAAGGTTACCAGTGGGGTTGTTCTGGAACCTTCTGGGACCCCACATCCACCTAAAGTATAACCAGGCCCCTAACTCCTGTCCAAGGTTTCCCTACTCATGGACCAGGGCATTTCTTTCCACCCTACAGCTGCTTCTCATAGAATGCAGGGAAGAGAAATACACGGGACTGAAAAGTGATTCTGATGAGGGTTTGACTGTACCATCTTTAAATTCTACTCTTCTGGCCTGGGCTAGAAGAGAATGACTAAGTCGTTGGGCCCAGGGATGGTACTGGTGCCAGCAGGGGTGATACTTGTCATGATAGCGTGATGGTGCCACTGGTGGCCATTGTGATGGCGGCGGCGACGACCGTGGAGGTGGCAGTTGCTGTGATGATGGAGATGGTGGTCGTGGTGGTGGAAGCGGTGATTACAGCCTTAGCGATGCTAGTGACAAGACA
Organism: Heterohyrax brucei; assembly: GCA_028571685.1. Taxonomy (NCBI): domain Eukaryota; kingdom Metazoa; phylum Chordata; class Mammalia; order Hyracoidea; family Procaviidae; genus Heterohyrax; species Heterohyrax brucei. The sequence continues at coordinate 105,405,565 of CM053149.1, forward strand.
GGCTTGATTGTGCAGGTGGTGGCTGTGATGTTGATGGGAATGTGGTTAGTGAAGGCGGAAGTGATGGAGAAGGTCTTGGTACAGAAGTGCTTCTTTCCCTTAGCCCTTCCTCTGGACTGATGTAGGAATGAGGGCTATTGCTGCCTCCCAGCTTGTATCTGAGGACTGCGCCAACAGAGCCTTCATACAGGTGCACGGGAAGTACCCTGTCCACCTAGGACTTCAGTGACTTCTCTGAAAGCCCAGGTTTGGGGCAGGCCCTGCTGCAGGCATCAGACCACGAAGGATGGGGAAGAGAGAGTCTGTGGGTGGGTGCCATGGGACTTGGTGTGAGTCAGCACCAGGAAAGCCACAGTGCGGAGGATGAATGGGGGACTGAGGTTAGACCAGGGCTTGGGGGCTGAGGTGTGAGGTCCTACCGGGAAGTGCCTGTGGAGAATTAGCTAGTGGCTTTGCTGTCTCTTAGAAAGCAAATTAAGGTCCAAGACAGTGCTGTATCGATGAATGTTTAATAATTAGCCCTCTGAAAGAAAAAAAAATTTAAGTCGTGATTTGTAATCTTTGCTGATTTATGGGATCATAAATATTCCTACCATGGCTGATTTAAGCTACCAACATGCTGTCACTGAGCTTGTCTTTGAGAAGAGATACTCACCATTATATCATAATTATACCATACAGACTAAATAGATATATGTAACCTCAAGAATATAGATAATAGTAAAATAGTTGGGAAATGATGACTTTAGAGTATTTAGTACCTTGGTTTTTAATATATTTAATTATAAATTTACATAATTTTAAACTGTGGCCGTGTTTAACAGCTGGCTTGGAGACTTCTCCAGCATTTTACAGGTGGCTGTTGTGAGGGGGCGGAAGCCAGCAGACTACTGGTTGGGGTGCTGGGGGCTGACAGTGTTGGTAAGTCTCCCTGTTCCCCCCCAGGAGGATGTTCCCATTCTTGTCCTTTACTGTGGCTGGGCTGGAGCCCACCAGCCATTACCGGATGTTCGTGGACGTGGTCTTGGTGGACCAGCACCACTGGCGGTATCAGAGTGGCAAGTGGGTGCAGTGTGGAAAGGCCGAGGGCAGCATGCCAGGTACCCGCGCTCTCTTGGGAGTTGGGTGGGTGCTCTGTTTGTCGGGACTGGGGCGCCCTCTAGTGGATCCAGAGGGTATCCCAAACTCCATCCCCGGGCACCTAGGATTTAATTCCCCAGTCCACCTCTCCGTTTCTTCAGTTGTGTTTGTTACTTGTTTTCTGCTTTGCTTTAGCTTGTTGTATTTGTTTGCTAGAGCTGTCATAGCAAATTAGCACAAACTCAAATGGCTTAAAACAGCATAAATTCATCGTCTCACAGCTGTGGAGGCTGGAGGTCTGAAATCAGGTTTAAGTAGTGCCATGTTCCTCTAGCAGAGACTCCTTCTTTCTGGCCTCTGGTGGTTCCTGGCAAGCCTTAGCGTTCCTTGGCTTGTGGCTGCACCACTCCATTCTCTGCCTTCATCATCACATGGCCTCCCCCTCCCCATGTGCCTGTGTGTCACTTTGTTCCTCCTCCCCTTGTGATGACACTGGCCATTGGATTAGGCCCCACCTTATTCAACGGCACTTGGCTTGGCTTAATCCAGTATGACCTATTTTATCTCAATTACATCTACAAAGAGCTTGTTTTCAAATAAGGCCACATTCACAGGTCCAGGAAGTTAGGACTGCTGCGTATGCTTTCCAAGGGTTGCAATTCAACCCACAATACCAATCTTCCACCCACACCTGTCCCCTGTCCTGCCCCCCTCTGGTCCTTTCCCTGCATCCTTCTTGACATTCTCTCAAAACGTCAAAAACAGACAAAGCCCTGTGTCACTGGAAGTCTGGTCCCGGGGGCTGCATGTCAAACAGGTTAACTCTCCACAGGAAACCGCCTGTACGTCCACCCGGATTCCCCAAACACTGGAGCCCACTGGATGCGTCAGGAAGTTTCATTTGGGAAACTAAAGCTCACCAACAACAAAGGGGCTTCCAACAATGTGACCCAGGTAGGACATCTCTCCGTGGGCTCCTTCCCAGCCCTCCTGAGCTGCAACAATCACCTCCCTCCCTCTCTGAAATCCTTGGTTCTTTCCTACCAACCTTGGGAGGAAGCTGAGGTAGGAGGAAGGTGACTCTCAGGGACGCAAACCACCCTCAGGCAGGGGTCATATTCAGGCAGACACAGGCGAAGCTGGCCTGGGGGTTTCATTACAGAGTCCTGGGCCATCAAGGGTCCGGGCCTGCGAGGAGCATAGAGTTGGTCCCACTGGTCCCAGAGAATGGCTGTGGAGGGCACAGAAAGCCCTGTTTGTGCTAATACCTTGCTCACAGTGGATGTCTGGGAAAAGAAAATAGAAGGAGAGACTAGAACTTGTGCATCACTGAGGCAGGAGACTAAAGTTGGACGGCCTAGGAGCACTCACAAGGTGGCAAGGGCAGGGGGAGGGACAGGATGCCTCCGGAGGGATGGCGGAGGTGAGCCTTGCCTGCACAAGCCCTGCCCCACACCCCTGCCTTTGCTCCTTTGTCAGATGATTGTGCTGCAGTCGCTCCACAAGTACCAGCCCCGCCTGCACATCGTTGAGGTGAATGATGGCGAGCCAGAGACTGCTTGCAGCGCTTCCAACACCCATATCTTTACTTTCCAAGAAACTCAGTTTATCGCTGTGACTGCCTACCAGAATGCTGAGGTGAGGGCTACCCAGGGCGCGCGGGCCTGAGCCTGGAGGGGGATGGAAAAGAGGCCACAGTCTTTCTGGGGAAGGATGTTGGAAGTTTCTTAACCCCAGACTTAGGAATCAGACAACTCTCTTTTCCTTCTTCTTAGATTACTCAACTGAAAATTGATAATAACCCTTTTGCCAAAGGATTTCGGGAGAACTTTGAGTCGTAAGTACCACTGGGTTCAATGTACCTTTGCAGAGGGCTTACTCTTGGTCCCTTCCTGGGAGTAGACACCTAGTTACATGCTCTTGTGGCTGTGTCCCTGCTGTATCTCCAGCCTCAGCGTGTCCTCTTTCTACCTCCCAAGGGTAGGACAGGTTTGAGGTGGGTGCTGGAGGGTCGGCAGGTTGAGGAAGGAGGGTCAAGGAGGGAGCGTGCAACCGGTAGGCCCATAAGGGATTGGCTCTCCTATTGACACCTGTTTCCTTGCCTCCTCTTTCTCTAGCATGTATCCATCAGTTGACACCAGCGTCCCCTCCCCGCCTGGACCCAACTGTCAGTTGCTTGGGGGAGACCATTATTCTTCTCTCCTACCTAACCAGTATCCTGTCTCCAGCCGTTTCTACTCTGACCTTCCTGGCCAGGCCAAGGACATGGTTCCCCAGCCCTACTGGCTGGGGAGCCCCCGGGACCACAGCTATGAGGCCGAGTTCCGAGCAGTCAGCATGAAGCCTGCATTCCTGCCCTCCGCCCCTGGGCCCAACTTGTCCTACTATCGAGGCCAGGAGGTCCTGGCGCCTGGCGCTACCTGGCCTGTGGCTCCTCAGTACCCCACCAAGATGGGCCCGGCCAGCTGGTTCTGCCCTATGCGGACTCTGCCCATGGAGCCCAGCCCAGGTACCTTGGAGGGCCGGGGGCCAGAGGACCAGGGCTCCCCTTCAGTGTGGACTGAGATCACCTCCATCCGGCCAGAATCCAGTGACTCAGGACTGGGAGAAGGAGACTCTAAGAGGAGGCGGGTGTCCCCCTACCCATCCAGTGGCGACAGCTCTTCCCCTGCTGGGGCCCCTTCACCTTTTGATAAGGAAGCTGAAGGCCAGTTTTATAACTATTTTCCTAACTGATTAGGCGATGTGGTAAAAGGAACAGAAACGGTATCATTAGGCTAGAGGGCGTCAAGTAACAGACTCAGGGGTGAAAAGCCCCCAGCTCCTTCGTCCCTTCTCCATGTCGTAGCTGGTTGGGGAAGAGAGGAGCCAAGGATTCTGGGGTTCGTTTCTGCTTCTTGGCCCACGATGAACTGTGAGAAGAGTGTCCTGCTCCTTCCTCTGCCCAAAGTACAGTCATTTACCCGGTGCTGATACTCGCTTTGGTCCCCACCTGGAGAAGAGAAAACAAAGACGAAGGTCTTGGACCCAGCACAGCGTCCTTCCTCTGGCGGGATGAGTGGGTCCAGTAGGAGAAGGCTGGGCGCTGGACGTTGAGTTTTCTTCCTCTGTAAAGTAACTTTCAGAATTTTTGTTTGCATGAGTGTTATTCCCTGATCTGAAAACAAATATTCATGGATTTTTTTAACAGTTCACCAGCTAGGGGCAGAAAGAGGACCCAGGTGACTTAGAGGCAGAAAGAGAATCCAGCTGACCTGGGTCCCATCCTCCCCTGAGGAGTGGGGTTCAGAGGAAGGGACTGGGAAAGTGGGGCCTAGTGCACACCTTAGGAAGCAAGGTGGTGTTTGTTGTTGTTATTGTGAACGCACATGCTTTTCTCTTTTCTTTTTTGTTTTGGAACAGGGGAGGCTATTTATTGTACAGAGAGTGGTGTCTGGATGTATTTCTTTTGTCTTCATCACTTTCTGAAAATAAACATGAAACTGTTGAGTGTGTCCTGCTTTGGTGCCTGGAGGTGTGATGTGGGTAAAGCTGGGCTGGGAACTGTCCAGCACTGAAAGTCTCCTTCGGGCTCTTGTTGTGGGGAACTGCTTGGAAACCTGCAAGGGTTTCACTCAGAGGACAAACTGAGTTACAGTACAACCACGTGTCCTGCTGCCTTGAGATGGATCACTTTTGTGTGAGCCTTCTCACCACTGTCTTGTAATTCCTGCCTAAATGATTGGGTGGGATTATGCAAATAGGTAATTGTGGCCCACCAAGGGGATTGGTCAGTTTTGCCATCACTCTGAGCTTGAATGAGCCATTCCAGAGGCAAGGAGAGGATTCCATCACCACCAAAGAATGGCAAGGAGCAGAGAATGTGCCTTTTAGACCTTGGCAACCCTGTTCTGAGAAGCTCCTGGATCCAGAAGAGAAAAAGAGAGAGAACAGTGGGGGCAGAGAAACAACAGCAGGAGCCGGTAGGAGACAGTCTGTGGGCTTTCCAAGCCACGGAAAGAGAAAGCTGAGTGCCTTTAGGCAGGAGGCTTGTGGGCAGAGTAGGATGCCTCTGGGGTGTGTATCAGTAAAGCTAAAAGAATTAGCTTTCTAACACTTGCGCAGGCAGGACAGAGGTGAGGGCCAGACAGATGTGCTTGTGAGTATGCCTGGGAAGAGGCTGTCTTGGTAGGAGAACTGTATCCTGAACATTCCTGAACCTGAAATGTAATCTGTTACTTTCCTAATAAATCCCATAATTGTGAGTATTGTCTGTGAGGTGCATGTGGCCACTGCAATGAGTAACTGAATCCAGCAGAGAAGCAGAGTGCCATGGGAGGTGCAGCCCATGTCAGAATTGGTAAAGATGACAGACCAAGGAGGCTTGTCTGACCTCTGCCTTGCAGGACTGCTAATCTCCATTCTCTTTCTGTTAGGGTCCGGATTTCAAGACGCGACGCAGATTCTCTTTAAAAAAGTCAAGTTTTATTAAAAATGTGCCCAATAGGAAAAAGGGGCTGGTGCACCAGGGACGCGCTTCAAACTACACAGAGCAGGAGGCGACCCCAAGCTTCTCTAGCACGCAGTATTTAAGCCGTGAGATCACAAGGCAGGGATGGGGAGCTAACCTTTACATTGACTGGTTGAGGCCACCAGGAATTCCTGCTAGTTGTAAAATGTGGTCATTAGCAAATGTTTTAGTAGATTATGGTCAAGGTCTAGGGGTCATTTGCAAGGCTGTCTCCAGGCTTTGTCTTGTGACAGACAGATGTTTTGCAAGACAAAGGTGAGATTACTCTATGGTATTTCCTGCTATTAAGTTGTTTCCTGGGGCATTCTACTTTAATACCTTGAATTTTCACTGCACCCTTACTCAAAATGGAGTCACTTAAATCTCATTTTAACACTTTCCCCTCATGAGATTAGAGGTCAGACATTGCCCCTCCACCATTCTTACACCTACCTTCCCACCCAGCACTTGAAATAATGATTGATGCCCCCTTGTAAGGCATCTTGGGACAAATGTGTGTGCACCCTGACCTGAGGGATGAGAGCAAAGCTAGAGGATGGGGCTGAGGGTACAGGGGACTTCGCGGAGAAGGATGGCGCTTTGATTTCTGTTTCCATCTCTTGAAACTTTGGCTTTCTATCTCCACCTCTAGGATTGTTCAAGCATTAAAGGAGTAAATGAAATTGCTTTTTTGTAGATCAAGAACACTCAGATAACAGCAGTTTCATGGGATTCACCCCACTACAAGTAAAGGGTTTAGAAACATTACCTGACAAATAGTAAGCACTCAACACAGAAGCTGTTCTTGTTGTTCCTATTATTCTCTATCTGTCTCTTTACACGCACTGAATTATGTTTGTAAAATTATACATGCTTGTTTTTAAGAATTCAAATAATGCAGGCAAGTATAAAGACAGCAAAATATGTGTGACCCCAAATCCTACCACTCATCAATAATTGTCATTAACTTTAGATGAGTTCAATAGACAAAATAATTTTAAAAAAATAGAATCATACTGGATGATTTTTTTAAAAAACTATTGAATTTTAGTTTACAGAATTTAATAACACAAAATATATAATCAAATAAAATCCTCAGGTGAAGTTGAGATAAATGTTTCACATGTGTGTGTATGTGGCACACGTGTGCATGTAAATATTTCTTCTCTATAAGAAATATTTCCTGAAAGAGCACTCTATGGTTAGGAAAAGAATTGATAGGAAACACTGACAGGTTACTTACTATGCTTACCTTATCCTAGACCAGGGTACCCCATTCTAAAAGGGAAACATCAACAAGGATTTTGAGGTGTACTTCCAATTGTGTGGAGTCTGAGAAACTTCACTTCTGTCATAGTTCACATTCCTTCCTTTGTCACTCTCTATCTAGAAGCCATTTTATCAGCTGCTATTCCCACCAGGTGCTCCTTGGAAACTCCGTGGAGCCATTCTACTCTGTCCTATAGGGTCACCATGAGTCAGAATCAACTCATTGGTGGTGGGTTGGGTTTGGTTTTGGTAGTCAGAAGAAGTAAAAAACAAGCAGACATGCTTAGTTCCATCCTCTCTGGATTTAGAGGCTCATGATTTTATAAGTGAGGTTAGGAGTTCTGTGACATTGTACTACGTGTGTTCAGAGTATTCTCATCTTCCTTGGCTGTTACTTTCTGGAGTTAATGATATTAGTCTGGGCCCACTTCCTTTTTGGTGAGCTGCTGTTGGAATTAAGATGCTATGCCCTCTTACCATTTTAAAATCTTTTTGTTCACGTTATTAGATATTGGGGAAGGGATCTGTGATTGAGCCGTACTCCGCCACCTTTTCCCAAAAATCTGGCTGCATAGATTTTGATGCTATGTTTTTTAGCTCATAAAGGTTCCTTACCATTATTCCTTCTTTATTAAATGTACATCTTACTGATATCTTAGTAATTTTTAAATAATTTAATGCATTTTACCTTCAACTCTGTATGTTCTGGCATTGCATTCCAATTTGTGTTTTGTTTTTATTGGAATCACCTAATATATTTTTTCATTTGTAGTTGACAATGTCTTGGTTTCATTGTTGCTTTTGTTATATCTTTGTCAAACAGCAAATTAATGGATTTAGAAATACCTTTTAAGACTCCTTACTTAAAATACTTCCTATTTGTTTTTGAATACAATGAACATTTATTAACTCACCACATAACTCAAGAACTAAAAAATAATAATATCACTTTTGCTGTTGGCTGCCACCGAGTCAGCCTATATAACTCATGGCATCCCTGTGAACAACAGGATGACATGTGCAATAATGTCATAAAACCCGCTGCTGTTGAGCCAGTTCCAACTCACAGTGACCCTACAGGACAGAGTAGAATTGCACCAGAGTTCCCAAGGAGTGCCTGGTGGATTCAAACTGCCAGCCTTTCAGTTAGCAGCCACAGCACTTCACCGCTACACCACCAGGGTTCTCAATATATATTCCCTATATATTCCCCTACCTTCTGCCTTTTCTTCATAGTCAATATCCTAAATTTTGTGTTTAACTTTTTCTTTATTGCTTTTTAAAAAAATTATATGCTAACACATGTCTGTATCTAAATAGTGTGCTATTTAGTTATTTGTTTTGAACTTTATAAAAAGATAGTCTTTGGGGGCTTGAATTTTTGATTCAGTGCTGCTTCTAAATTTCTTCCACTTGTGGCAGGTAGCTATGTCATTTACTCATTTGTACTGTTGTATGACATTCCATTATGCATATACATTGGCTATCATTGACTTAACTATTTTCCTTTGATAGTTGCTTCCAAATTTTTGCTATTATGAGCAGTTTTGCTATAAATATTTTTTCTTCAGGTAGACATGGACTAAAGCTTCTCAGTTATGTATCTAGAAGTAAGTAGGGTATCTGAATTTTAAACTTAACAAAAGAATGCCATATTGCTGTATTTACACTACTGTAAATAATGTATAAGACATCATGATGAGTTCCTTTCCAACTTCTAAGAGTAGTAATTAAGGTTTTATTTCAATGTTATATTTTGCTTTTTTATAGGTTCCAGTGTTTCCTAGTCTGTCTATATGATTCTAAGGATTTTCTGTTATGTCTTCATCCTTATAATTGCATTCTTTTTTTTAGTGAAACGTTCTATGTAAATAGTCATTCTGTATTTTATATCTGGCATTTTCAACATTGCTGACCTTGTAGGGGCTGGTAATAGGGGTGTTGACTAAATCTGTTATTTCTTCTCTCACTCACAGTGGGTTTGTCTTCTTGTATGCTTGGTGGTTTTTATTTGTAAGGTCAAGTTTGAGTTTTAATCCATAGAAAGTCCTATGAAACTAACTTAGGAAAACTTTCTTCCACAGAAGTCGCCTTTCGCTTCAGCTATCGTGGAGCACATGGTTTTGACTGGGCTTATCTCTCTGAGAGTTTATGTGGACTTTGGGGATCAATGTCCAAAAGATAGGTCAAAGGCTTCCAAGCCTCTAAAGGTTAGGGTTGGAACCAGGACGGCATCATTGCTATTGCATTCTGTTAGTCAAAGCCTGTCAATATCCAAGGCAAGGAAAAATAAGCCGACCTCTGGACGGGAGACGTAACATGTGTTTACCAGCCATTGTTCTGGGATCTTCACCATCAGCCTGAGGATTCTCTTCATGTCTCTCTCGTGTTGGATCTCTGTTTCTTGGATCATGTGTCTTCCTCTTTCTTGATTTATTTCTTGTTTTGCTGAGGGACATCTTCAGGAGCTTCTGGTGCACAGGAGGTAAAACATGTATTTAACATGTCTGAAAAGGTCTGTATTTTACGTGTACATTTGAATGATTGTTTGGCTGGGTATAAAAGTTTAGGTTGAAAATAAATCTCAGAATTTTTGAGGCATTGCATCATTGCCTTTTCATTTAATAAGTCTGATCCCATTTTGATTCATGGTACTTTGTGTTAGATTTTCAAAGCCTGTCTTACATGCCAAGCCAGCCAAGTGCTGTCAAGTTGGATATATGTGTGTGTGTGTATATATATATATACACATATATATGCAACAAAAATAAAATAAATTATATATATTCATTTTTGCTGGGAATATACACAGTAGACCATACACCAATCCAACAATTTCTACACATACAATTTAATGACATTGACTACCTTCTTTGACTTGTGCAACCATTCTCACCCTCCTTTTCTGAGTAGCTCACCCCTCATTAACATAAATTTACTTCCCCTTGAGGTTCCTGTAGTAATTTTAATCATTTGGTGGATGTCTTACATTGATCCTCTAATTCTATATCCTAACATTTCTTTTTATTATGATTGAACGAAAATGTACATTCCCGTATAAATTTTCATGCCCACCTATATGCAGCTTCCACTGCTCTCCCTGCCCGGTGACAGCATACTCTTCCTTTCTGCTCCATACATGTCCCATCCTCCCAACAGTCTCCTTTCCCCTCCTCTTCACTCACTCCCCTTCCTCCAGTAAGACATTATATCCTAACTTAATCTTTTTATTATTATTAATATTTTGGGAATTTTTTTTATTCTTTTATTGATTTTTAAATTTACCCTCTGTTGGTTTTCTATTTCTAAGAGCTTTCTCTCCAAATTTTTCTTAGCACCCTATATAGTACTTGTTTTATGGATGAAATATCTTTTCATATCTCTAAAACTAATGATTGTAAGGGAATTTTTTGCTTTATGCAGTATTTGTTTTATCAAAGCTTCTTCTTTTTCTATTGTTATTAAGTGAAAGCATGCAATCCAAATTAATTTTGTGTGCCCACCCATCTGCAGCTCTTTCCGTTCTCCTTGCCCAGTGACAGCACTCTTCTTTTTCAGTCTATACCAATCATATCCTCTTAACAAGCTCCTGTCCCCTTCTCTCCACCCTCTTCTCTCCCATCTAGAATCAAAGCTTCCTTTTTCTACTTATGCATGTTAAGACCTCACATTCATATTAGAAGCTTAACTGAAACACTCCATGGTCCTTGACTATTTACGTTTAAAAGCAATGGGCTAAAATGTTACTGGAAAGCTCACACATGTCTACAGGTGGTGTTGTCAACTAGTAGACTTAAAGTGATCTCATCAGATGTGGGAACTAGTAGTGATGAGCTGGAGGTAGCTCAAGCTCACACCAGCTTGCAAAAGTCAAATGTGTACATCTTTTCTCAAATTCACATTCAACGACATTGGGAGACTGAAATTGTCTGTGGTGGGAATATTTTCTAGGGAAGCAAAACTAGTAACACATATATGTAGAAGGAAAGATTTTTACAAACAGCTCACACAATTGTAGAAGCTGAATGTCCCAAGTCCTGGCACAAGCCTCACATGGCCATGGGAGCTGGTTAACACAAGGTCAGCAGGTCGGAGACCAGAGTACTAGATCATCAGCTGTGTAGGTCGGCAGATCCCCAGCTGGCAGCAAGACTGTGAGGTCTGTGCTGAGTCACGGTGCTGCCGGGGCTGGTGAACCCAGGATCTGCAGGTCAAGAACAGTACTCTCACTCGCCAGCTGTAAAGATTGATGAATCCAACAGCTGCTAGTTCAGGTCCAGGAACCAGATTCAAAAGAGAGCAGGAGCTGCTGGCAACATGAGCAGACAGGAAGTATATGGTAGAAGGCAGAGAGATGAGAGCTGAGGGGAAGGAAGCCACCACAGGCCCTGCCCCTGCCACTTGCTACAGTAGCCAAACATGGAGTTGCCAAGTTGACACAGTCTTAAACATTGCAAGATCTAATTATTTCTCCTGCAAATTTTCACTTAAACTTCCTGCTTTCGGCTTCATCTCACCCATCTCAGGCACTGGCTATGGTATCTAGTCTCACACCTGTGCTGCTTGTTTTCTTCTTACAAGACTGAAATGACCACTCAAACCTGAACCACAAGTATACTTGTTACTATATATTACTAGTTAAGTGCTATGGCTGCTAACCAAAAGGCCGGCAGTTCAAATCCGCCAGGTGTTCCTTGGAAACTCTATGGGGCAGTTCTACTCTGACCTCTAGGGTCACTGTGAGTCAGACCCAACTCAACGGCAGTTGACTTATGTTATTAGGAAATCCTGGTGGTGGAATGGTTAAGTGCTACAGCTACTAGCCAAAAGGTCAGCAGTTCAACTTTACCAGACATTCCTTAGAAACTCTATGGGGCAGTTCTACTCTGGCTATAGAGTCATCATGAGTCAGAGTTGACTCAATGGCAGTAGGTTTCATTTGGGTTACTTATACCTAGATTATTGGTGGTGCTTCCAAACAGGCAAAAAGGGTACAGATGCTGCTCCAGGAAACATCTGAGAAGACACACAACTTAATGCTTTTATCCTCTGTGACAAGTGTCCTTATGTGATCCAAGAGAAATTATGGCATAGGTATGTGGCTAAATCATTTTCAAACATATCAAATCAGGACAATTTTTTACTAGACTGATTTTGCTTTCCCTCAATTCAGTTGTGCTCTTTAGAGCCTCCAATGGAAATCCTGCCATTGGATTCTTTTTTTTAAGGTTTCACTTATTGATTGATCCTTTATGTAACCAGTGGGAAGATTAGTAACATGATTCAGCTCATTAACTGAGTTTACCAAGCTGTATATAATTAAACAAGAAATTAAGGCCCAATATTGGTCTCAAACAATACTCCAGAAAACATCCATTTTAGCTTTAGCATGAACTTTGTAAGAAATTTAAAGTCCAAGCCCAAATGAAAGTCTCCAAAGGCCCCAAAATTCAAACTGAAAAATTTAACTAGGGTTCCACACCAATGGCCCTCTGCCTTCTTGCTGTGCCTCGTATAATTTCTCACGTTCAGCAACAAACGCACTGCCTGTTCCTAAGTCTTAGAGCATCACACTAAACAAGCATTCTAGCTCCTGACAACACCTTCCTGCAGTATCTGCCACTGAATTTTAGTTTCCTTTGCAAGTTTGTCTTCTTTCGTCTATCTCCCCTTTATTTCTCCCTCTTATCATTTGTTTCTCAGTTCTCTCAGTGGATTGCTTATATTTCATTGAGAATACTGAATAGTTTCCTGAAGTTTTCTTTTGGATCTTGAAATGGCAAGGTACTTGAAGGAGGTAGCTTACTATGTGGGGTGACTGGCTATAAATTCACTAAATTAATATTTGATCTGAAGTCCTTTTCAAACAAAATAATAACTATGGCATGCTTAGACCAAACGGTTGCTTTCTAAAACTCTGCTCACACCAGCCTTCCTCCTAGGGTAAGCCCCCAATGCCATGCGTGTTTGAAGTGACCCTGCCTCATCTTATTCCTCACCAATTGTTCAGAAGGAAGTGGATATATGGAGGAATTGGGACACAGAGTCAACAGTCAATTTGGAATATTGCTTGACTTTGGGTTGTGTAAACACTGTAGGTCAAAGCCCAGGGATGCAGCAGTCAAGAAACGAAAAGACACAGGAATCGCATTGGGAAAATCTGCCGCAAAAGACTTCTTTAAAGTATCGAAAAGTAAAGAAGACTAAGGTGAGCCTGACCCAAGCCATGATATTTTCAATTGCACCATATGCATGTGAAAGCTGGACAATGCATAAGGAAGACAGCAGAAGAACTGATGCCTTTGAACTGCAGTGATGGAGAAGAATACTGAATGTACAGTAGACTGCCAAAAGAGCAAACAGATCTGTCCCAGAAGAGGTACAACCAGAGTGCTCCTTGGAAGCAAAGATAGCAAGACTGCATCTTACACACTTTGGACGTGTTGTCAGGAGGGATCAACCACTGGAGAAGGACATCACACTTGGTAGGGTGCAAGGTCAGCAAAAAAGAGGAAGACCGACAACAAGTGGATTGACACGGAGGCTCCAAAGACGGGCTTAAGCATGAAAACGATTGTGGGCGTGGCTTCGGACGAGGCAGTACTTTGTTCTGTTGGGCACAGGGTCACCACGAGTTGGGATTGACTCAGCGGTGCCTAGCAACAGCCCAACACTCTAATGTAAGGTATAGGAAAGGCAGAGAGTGTAACTTCAGCAAGAGGAATACATGTGTGCACAGGGTATGAGGCAGATGGAGTGACAGTAAGAGAGTGAGAGACAGCCGCCTGGTTCTCGTTCTTCTTTTTTTCTTTTTTATTTAACATGACTGAGTGAAAACGTATATTCCCGTACAGATTTACATACCCACCTATATGCAGCTTCCACTGCTCTCCCTGCCCGGTGACAGCACACTATTCCTCTCTGCTCCATACATGTCTCATCCTCCCAGCAGCCTCCTTTCCCCTCCTCTCCACCTACTCTCCTTCCTCCAGCCAGAGGTCAGCAGGATGATATCCTATAGATGTATAGAACCATAAAGTGCAACCAATATACGGTCACTCTGCATTGCCAAGTCCAATCCATTCGTGTCCAAAGAGTGGACCTTCGTTATAATTTCTGGGTAAGGGCAGCATAGGGGCCGGGGGCCATGCCCTCAGGGGAACCCCAAAACCGCTGGACCATCAATTGAGGTCTTTTAGTGGAGATCTCAGGATGTACCCCTTTTTATTCTTGTGTTGCCAGTGAGACTCTTCTCTGTGAGCTCCATCGTGGCTATCACTGGTGGTGGCTGGGTACTCTTGTTCTTCTTAAGGTCTTACTGAACCTCTCCCTTTGGTCGTCTGAGTCACCCCTCCTTCAATGTGCGGACAACAATTTCCCTTTAGTTTGGAGCACAGTCTGGAACCATAAGAGAACCTTGATTAAGACATCTCTTTCCAGTAATAAAAAGTAAATCACATCACTGTAAGTGAGAGGATGAAGATGCTGCACCTTTTGCTCTTCTAGTGCAAGGGTGTAAATCCCACGCATCCGATGCAACATCAGACCATTGAGAAACAAGAGGAAAGGATGGGAGAGTCAGGCAGAGTGGGGGATTGGAGACCACATCCTCATCTTACTCCTGTGGAAATTATTTTCTGATCTTTCAAAAGGTGGACCTTGCCATTCCTTGGTCTTTGCTGAAGTATTATGGTGCAAGTTCCATTTGAGTTGCAAAAGTTCAGCAGCCTATGGCCACTGCATGATCACAGAGTTCAAGGCCAAGAGAAATCAGTCAAAATGCCTGGAGATTCATCCAGCTTGTTACATGTAGCAATAGTTTTTTGTTGTTTTTTTTTTTTTATTGTCTAACAGTCCCAGTGTGGATCTATCATAGGTTTCTTTACTCATTCACCCACTGAGAGACATTTGACTTTTTTCCAGTTTGGGGCTAATATGGATAAACATTCACTTACATGAGTTTATGTGAAAATAAGTTTTTTATTTTTCTAGTGTAAGTGCCCAGGAGTACAATTGTTAAGTTGTGTGGTAGTTGTATGTTTAGTTTTTGAAGAAACTATCTGTACCAGTTAACATCCCCACCAGTGAAAAGTTCTGAGAGTGGCTCCGACTGGACCACCTTAGGTCATGTGCCCATCCCAGAATGGCCATTTTGGCTAGGGAGGTGAGAGTATACTTATTGCTACCCCCACCCCACCCAGGTGTGGAGGTAGAAGTCTCTGAGTAGCACAAATGTTGATGCCCTCAGCTACTGGCCCAAAAGTTGGCAGTTTGAACACACCCAGAGGCACCTGGGAAAATCTGCTTTAGAAAAGTCACAGCCTTGAAAACTCTATGGAGCACTCCTACTCTGCATACAAGGGATTGTCATGAGTTGGCATTTACTTGATAGCAGCTAACAACATATTCTGAGGTGGAAACAATCCCAAATAAGTCTTTTGGCTGAGAATAGGAAGAGGAGATGTGATCCCACAAAGGAAATTCAAGACCTCAACCCCAGAAAAGAAGCTAAGCAGTGAATACCAGCTACCCATAGACTGAGGACAGGCCTTAACCTAAGGCCTGGATGGATAGCCAGAGCCCCCAGGCCTGTTGCTAGGAGACAGAAACCACAAGAGCCAGGCTCAGAATCAAATTTCCTGAATGGGCAGGATTTCTGGTAAAGGTTGCTTGCACATGGTGTCCCCGGGAACTGAAAAGGCAGACAGCCAACTGGGATTTAAGGAAGTTGTGTGACCAGAGAAATCCCAAGCCTGGGACCTCAGATTGCTCAGCTCAGAGGTAATTCCAGCTCCAACTATGCCATCAGGAAGTGGGACCTTTGAATAGGACATCTCTCAGAAAGGAAGAGAATTCTCTTTCAACCCTTCCCGGGCCTGGCCCTGAAGGAGAACTGAGAAGACAAATCCAAGCAGTGACCAAAATCAGAGGCAAGCAGACTCACTACGAAACAACAGAGTCACTGCCAGGGAAGTGAGTCCTCAAAGGCCCTTGTCCTCCACCCATGGTAGAGTTTCTAAGTTGTTGCTGACCGTTGTCTTGTTACTCCATGCCCCTGCCTTTTTAAAACAACTTTGAGATAATTATATACCATACAACTCACCCTTTTAAAGTGTACAATTGAGTGGTTTTTAATATATTCACAGAGTTGCACAATCATTCCATAGTTAATGCTAGAATGTTTTCATCACCTCAATAGAAAACCTCATTTCTTTGGCAATTATCCCATTTCCCCCCATACCCTGTCACCCTAAGTGACCACCAATCTACTTTCTGTCTGTAAAGATTTCTCTCCTGCAGAGGAAGCTGCATATAGGTGGGCATGTAAATTTATGCGGTAATGTGCATTTTCCCTCAGTTATATTAAATAAAAAAAAAATTTTAAAAAAAGATTTCTGTCCTCTGAACATTTCACGTAATGGCATCATACCATCTACGCTCTTCTGTGACTGACTTCTTTCAAGGCACATCTGTGTTGTAGCATGTATCTGTACTTCTTTTTTTTTAATTTAAATTTTTTATTTAATATGAGTGAAAATGTACATTCCCGTATAAATTTACATACCCACCTATATGTAGCTTCCACTGCTCTCCCTGCCCAGTGACAGCACACTATTCCTCTCTGCTCCATACATGTCTCATTCTCCCAACAGTCTCTTTTTTCCCTCCTCTTCACCCACTGTCCTTCCTCCAGCCAGAGGTCAGCAGGATGACATCCTATAGATGTATAGAACCATAAAGTGCATCTAATACATGGTCACTCTGCATCGCCAAGTCCAATACATTCCTGTCCGAAGCATGGACCTTCGTTATGATTTATGGTCAAGGGCAGCATCAGGGCGAGGGGCCATGCTCCCAGGGGAACCCTGAAACCACTGGACCATCAATTGAGGTCTTTTAGTGGGGATCTCAGGGTGTACCCCATTTTATTCTTGTGTTGCCAGTGAGACTCAACTTAGTGAGCTCCATCATGGCTATCACTGGTGGTGGTCGGGCACCATCCGGTTCTTCCGGTCCCAAGTTGATGTAGGCACCCACTGCTGTGGGTCTCTTTGTCTTCTGGGTTGTCTTTCCGTCATGTCATTTTGGTCCTCGGTGAGCATCCATTCCTGCTGAGCTGGGACCATTTGCTGTGCCCTCGGATGGCAGCTTGGCAGCTTTTAAGACCCCAGACGCCACTCACCAACGTGGGGTGCAGAGAGCCCTCTTAGCAAAACGCTAGTTGTGCCAATTGGCCTCACTTTCACCTAAGAGCATGGTCCCCAGCCCCCTGCCCCAGCTACTCTATCCTCGCAATATTGGGTTAAGATGGAAGGAGTACTCGTGTTATGTTTAAGTCCACTTAATATTGTTCTTGTTTCTAATGTGTGCTGTCACCGATTTCACCCAACCAGATACCTAGCAACTATCTAATCTAAACCCTCCCCCTCCTCTAATCTACACCCTTCCTACCTCCTGTACTTCTTTTAATTGCCAAATAATGTTTCACCTTCTTTCTTCTTAGAACTACACATTATTTTTTTAACTAAACAATGTGCTCATTTTTTTTAAACCAAGTGACATAATAAGGTTACAAAGCAAAACCTGTCTGTCCCCAGACCACTGCACCCACTCTCTGCAGGGTTATACTTTCAAGAGTTAGGTACGTATCTATCGGAAGTTTCCCTACACATAATGTTGTTAGATGCTGTCAAGTCAGTTCTGACTCATAGCGGCCCTATGCACAACAGAAAGAAATACTACCCGGTCTTGCACCATGTATCAGTCCGTCTCATTGTCGGTCTTCCTCTTTTTTGCTGACCCTCCACTCTATCAAGCATGATGTCCTTCTCCAGGGACTGATCTTTCCTGACAACATGTCCAAAGTACGTAAGATGCAGTCTTGGCATCTTTGCTTCCAAGGAGCACTCTGATTGGACTTTTTCCAGAACAGATCTGTTTGTTCTTTTGGTGGTCCATCGTACCTTCAACATTCTTCTCTAGGACCACAATTCAAAGGCATCAATTCTTCTTCTGTCTTCTTTGTTCATTGTCCAGCTTTCTCAAGCACATTGTACGACTGAAAATACCATGGCTTGGGTCAGGCACACTTTAGCCTCCAAGGTGACGCCTTTACTTTTCAGTACTTTAACGAGATCCTTTACAGCAGATTTTCCCAGTGCAATGTGTCTTTTGATTTCTTAACTCCTGCTTCCACGGGTGATGATTGCGGACCCAAGAAAAATGAAATTCTTGACAACTTCAGTTTTTCTCCATTTATGACAATGTTACTTACTGGCCTAGTTATGAGGATTTTTGTTTTCTTGATGCTGAGGTGCAATCCATACTGAAGGCTGTGGGCCTTGAGCTTCATCAGTGTTTCAAATCGTCTTCACTTCCAGCAGCTAAGGTGGTGCTGCCTGCGTAACACAGGTTGTTAATGAATCATCCTCTCACCCTGATGCCTTGTTCTCTTTCATGTAACCCAGTTTCCCAGATTATTTGCTCAGCATACAGATTGAAAAGTACGGTGAAAGGATACAACCATAATGCACACCTTTCCTGACATGAAACCATGCAGTGTTCCCTTGTTCTGTTTGCAGGACAGCCTCTTGATCCATATACAAATTCCTTAAGAGCACAATTAAGTGTTCTGGAATTCCCATTTTAAGCAATGTTAGCTGTAATTTGGTATGAACCACACAGTTGAATGCCTTTGCACAATCAATGAAATACGGGTAAACATCTTTCTGGTATTCTGATCCATCTGACATCAGCAATGATTTCCCTGGTTCCATGCCCTCTGCTGAATCCATCTTGAATTTCTGGCAGTTTCTTGTCAATATACTGTTGCAGTCACTTTTGAATGATCTTGGACAAAATTTTGCTTGTATGTGACATTAATGATATTGTTCATTAATTTCCACAGTCGGCTGGATCACCTGTCTTTGGGATGGACATAAATATGGATCTCTCCCAGTCAGTTGGCCAAGTAGCTGTCCTCCAAATTTCTTGGCATAATTCCAGCACAAATATCTCAATTGATTTTCCATTAATTCCTGGAGCCTTGTTTTTTTTGCCACTGCCTTCAATGATGCTTCGAATTCTTCTTTCAGTACCATCAGTTGGTTCCTGATCACATGCTACATCTTGAAATGGCTGAACATCGACTAGTTCTTTCTGGTATAATGACTCTGTTTATTTCTTTCATCTTCTTTTGATGCTCCCTGAGCCATTTAATATTTTCCCTGTAGAATCCTTCACTGTTGCAACTTGAGGCTTGATTTTTTCTTCAATTCTTTTGGCTTGAGAAACACATAATGTTCCATGTGCACTGGAGAAGAAGGTGTAGTTGTCTGCTGATGGGTGGAAAGTTCTGTATATATCAATGAGGTTTAGTTGGTTAATTGTGTCAATGAGGTCTTCTGTATCTTTACTGAGCTTTTTTCTAGATGATCTGTCTAGTAATGAGAGTGGAGTGTTAAAGTCTCCCACTATTATTGTGGAGTCATCTAACTCTCTTTTGAGCGTAGTCAGTGTTTCTTTGACATATTTAGGTGCTCTGACATTAGGTGTATAAATGTTTAATATAGTTAAGTCTTGCTTGTTTACCGAATCTTTCAGCAATAAATAGTGTCCATCTTTGTCCACGATGGTGGATTTGACATTAAAATTGATTTTGTCTGAGATTAGAATTGCCACCCCTGCTCTTCTTTGTTCATTGTTAGCTTGATATATATTCTTCCATCCTTCAATTTTCAGTTTGTTCCTGTCTTTAGGTCTCAAGTGAGTTTCTTGTAGACAACATATGGATGGGTCATGTCTTTTGATCCAAGATAACACTCGGTGTCTCTTTACTGGAGCATTCAGTCCATTCACATTCAATGTAATTATTGATAGGTATGTGTTCACTGCTGCCATTGTGATATGTTTATTTTTATGTTGATGTTTTCTCTGTTGTTCTTATTAGTCTGTTCTGAGACACTCTTTTTTGTGAGTTGATTTTTTACCTTTTTCAGAGCTGGTTTTATAGTTGTTGAGACTCGTGTGTTAGATTTCTTGAAATGGTATGATACATCTTTGTTGTGCTTTACAGCTGCCCCTATGAACCCCCTTAATAAACTATTTATAAACCCAATTTTAATTACTACCAGTCTTGTCATCTTCCTCTCCATCTGGAAGGACTGTAATGACTGTAGTACATCCCTCTTTTATTATGATGACACCATAGTTTTCATGATGATCACTGGATTGCTTCTTTCCAAATCAAAGCTGTGATTTACTTTGGAGCCTTCCCTAAATCAGTATTGAGTAGTGTGTAGTTCTAAAATATAAAGTTAGTGGTTTTGTTCTTCTAAGCCAAAGCCCAGAACTTCTTTCAGTATTTCTTGTAGTTTGGGTTTGGTTTTTACAAAGTCTCTGAGTTTCTGTTTATCTGGGAATGTCTTAATTTCATTTTCGTATTTGAAAGATAGTTTTGCAGGATATATAATTCTGGGTTGGAAGTTCTTCTCCTTCAAGACTTTGAATGTGTCGTGCCACTGTCTCCGTGCCAGCATGGCTTCTGCTGAGAAATCTGACGAGAGCCTACAGGGTTTCCCTCTGAATGTTAGCTTTGCCTTGAGTCTTGCTGCCTTTAAGAGTTGCTGCTTATGTTTCATTTTGTTAAGCTTGATTATAATATGTCTTGGAGTCTTTCTTTTGTGATCTATATTGGGTGGCGTACGATATGCATCTGAGATGTCTATATTCTCTTCCTTCATGATTTCTGGGAAGTTTTCTTTCAGTAGCTCAGCAACAATACTCTCTGTGTTCTCAGATGTCTCACCCTGTTCAGGGACTCCAATTAATCGAAGGTTGTTTCTCTTAATAGAGTCCCACATGCTTCTTAATGTTTCTTCATTTTTCTTGCTTCTTTTTTCTGATTTCTGCTCATAGACACTGGCATCAGTAGCTCTGTCTTCCAAGTCAGAAATTCTTTTTTCCATTTGTTCCATTCTGTTTTCATGGCTTTGCATGGAAGTTTCTATGTCTTTGATGTTCTTCTTGATCTGTTGGATTTCAGAGTACTGGTGTTCCACCAGATCGAACAACTTGCTTAATTTTTCATTTTGTTCTGCTGCATTTTGTATAAGGTCTAGAAGGGCTCTGTATATAATCAATTTGTATTCACTTCCTGATGCTTTCATAAAAGTTTCTTCATCTGGAAAACTCCTTGGTTGCTTTGTTTGGGAGCCTTCTGAAGCCATGAGTGATTGCTTGTATGCCACAATTGTCTGTTGCTTTTTGGGTCCCATGTGAGTATATAGAGGCTGGAAGAGGTACTGTGAGGATGGATTGCAAATGTTTCTCTAGGCTGTCTTCAAATGTAAAGCAAAAGGTATCTTACCGGTTCACAAGTCAGTTAAGTTTTCAGGTGTAGAGGTCCCTCTTCTCATCTGACAAAGTAAGCACCACTATATCCAACCCCAGATGATAACAAACTAGTTCAGAATATAGCACTGCTACTGCCCTGGTGGCCTCTGCTGACAGGGCCTAGCCTTATCCAACACTGCGTTGAGTACTGGTTTTGTGATAGAAAAGCGCTCTCCTGTGGGCAGGCTCTGGCTCCGAAGCTAAGAACTAGGTCCAGCTGCGGCCACCGTACCCAGGATGGCGTCCTCCCACAGGCAGCAGATAGAGGGGCTAAAGGTGCCCAGAGGCAGCGATTCCTCTGCTTCTGTTGCAGGGCCCCCAACGTAGGCAGCACTGTGCAAAATCACTACTTTTCTGACGGAGAAGCGCTGTCCCGTTTGCAGGCGCTGGCTCCCAGGCTAAGAACGAGGTCCCGCTAAAATCTCGGTACCAACATGGCGTCCCGCACCCTGACCGCGGAGCTCCGTGCAAACCCCACTGAGGCAGCTACAATACGAAAGGCTCAAAGTGTCTAGATTAACAGAGTCCCGAGCCTGGCTCTCAGAATATGGGAATTTCGCCTGCCTATCCCCCCAGCAGAGCGTCTGAGTCCAGCCGCTGGGCAAGGCCCAGCTCCGCCCGCCAGCCGAGACAGAGGAAAAAAAGTCACAATGGTGCATTTACCTTCCGTCCGTGAGAGCCGGGGCTAGCCAGGAGCGGGAGTCAGCGAAAAAGAGGAGGTTTTTCGCTGAGTGGTATAAAGTCCCAATTAACAGCTCTGTGCTGTGTCCTGAGGCTGATTAGGTGATCAGAAGGCTCTGTTTGATTGTCAGTTCAGGTCTTGGTTTCCAGAGGGATATGAGGAGACGTGGGCTTAGTCCGCCAGCTTGACTCCGCCCCCTGAGAAACACACAATGTTTTCTTCCCTTCTAGTTTTCCATTTCCAGCTCTTTGCACAGGTCATTATAATACTTTATTTTGTCTCCTTGAGCTGCCCTTTGCAATTTTCTGTTTAGGTCTTTTACTTCACCATTCCTTCCTTTTGCTTTAGCTGCTCAATGTTCAAGAGCAAGTTTCAGAGTCTCTTTTGATATTCAATTTGGTCCTTTCTTTCCTGTCTTTTTAATGACCTCTTGCTCTCTTCGTGGATGATGTCTTTGATGTCATCCCACAGTTCATCCGGTCTTCGATCATTAGTGGTCTTTAAACTCAAGTGGGATATACTCAAGGTCATATTTTGACTCTTGTGGGCTTGTGCTAATTTTCTTCAGTTTCACTTTGAATTTAAATGTGAGCAATTGATGATCTGTGCCCCAGTCAGCATCTGGTCTTGTTCTGACTGCTGATATGAAGCTTTTCTGGCACCTATTTCCATAGATGTAGTCAATTTGGTTCCAGTGTATTCCATTTGGTGAGGTCCATGTGTACAGTCACCATTTGTGTTGGTTAAAAAGGGTATTTGCAATGGAGAAGTCATTAGTCTTGCAAAATTTCTATTTCCAAGACCGTATTTTGCAATTACTGATCCTTCTTGCTTCCAACTTTTGCATTCCAGTCACCAGTAATTATAATTACCAATGCATCCTGATTTCATCTCTGATCAATTTCAGACTGCAGAAGCGGGTAAAAATCTTCAGTCTCTTCATCTTTGGCCTTAGTGGTTGGTGTGTAAATTTGAATAATAGTCATATTAACTGGCCTTCCTTGTAAGCGTATGAGTATTATCCTATCACTGACAGCACTGTACTTCAGGACAGATCTTGAAATATTCTTTTTGATGATGAAAGCAACATCATTCCTCTTCAAGTTTTCATTCCCAGTGTAGTAGACCATATGACTGTCGGATTCAAAATGGCCAGCACAGGTCCTTTTCAGCTGGCTAATGCCTAGGTATCGATGTTTGTGAGTTCCATTTTGTTGTTGACAATTTTCAATTTTCCTAGATTCATACTTTGTACATTTCATGTTCTGATTATTAATGCATGCTTGCAGCTGTTTCTTCTCATTTTGAGTCATTCCACATCAGCAGATGAAGATCCTTAAGGATTTACTACATCCACGTCATTCAGGTCAACTCTACTTTGTGGAGGCAGCTCTTCCCCAGACATCTTCTGAGTATGTCTGATAATGTTTTGCTGCTATTCTTAATGTTTTCCTTGGCTAATTCTTTTCAGATGTAGACTGCCGGGTCCTTCTTCCTAGTTCGTTTTAGTCTGCAATCTCAGCTGAAACCTGTCTGCCATGGGTGACCCTGCTGGTACCTAAATACCAGTGGCATAACTTCCAGCATCACAGCAACAAGTCAGCCTCCACTTCCTACATGTGTACAAATGCAAATATACATCTAAATTGTACAAGGTGTGCAAAATGAAGAATTAGAGTCTCTCTGCATCAGCTATAAGGCATGCTCTCCAGAAATAAACATCTTTAAATGTTTGTTTTTAGCTGTCCATATGCCACTTCCGGAAATCCTGGTGGTATAGTGGTTAAGAGCCTACATCTGCTAACTGAAAGGTCAGCAGTTCAAATCTACCAGGCGCTTCTTGGAAACTCTGTGGGGAAGTTGTACTCTGTCCTCTAGGGTCGCCATGAGTCAGAACTGACTTGATGGTAGTGGGTTTGCATTTTTTGGCATAGTACTTCCATTGAGCCATGGTGACGCAGTGGTTAAAAGCTACGGAGAGCTACAACTGCTAACCAATGATCAGCAGTTCAATTCCAACAGTTGCTCCTTAGAAATCCTAAAGGGCAGGTGTACTCTGTCTAATAGGGTCACTATGCAGCTGTAGTGTCTCCAGACTCTCTGCAGTTAAAGATGATGAATTTACCTTCTTTCCCTACCCTACTTTTCTCCTCAGTTCCTCTGATCACATACTTATTCACTTCTTCTTTTGTATACTTTTAAAGTCTTAAATAACATATTTAAACTTCTATTTCCTGACTTCTCCTTGGATTGTTGCTTATAAGAAAATGGTTTTATTTTATTCTGATACTAGATTGATATTTTTGCTGAGGGTAATTTCCCATCAGTTTCAATTAGGATTCAGTTTTACTGTGAAACAAAGACTGAAAATAGAAGTGCCTTAAACAAATTGAGTTTCATTTCTTTCTCATGTAAAGGACTGGAGGGGCTAGGCTTCCTTCTAGTTTTCTATTCTGCCACCCTTGTCCTCATGGTGAACCAAGTTGAAAGCCTCTTATTAGCTTTCCAGGTATAGAATGGACAAAGTCACACAGAAGGAAGGGACACAGGTACATAGCAGCTGTCCTGAATGGAAGGTTTCTGGAAGTCGCCACATGAAACTACCACTTATGCCCCATTGGCTGGAACTTAGTCACATGACCACAGCTCTACTCTGACACACAAGGGATGGCCATGAGTTGGAGTTGACCCCATAGCAGCTGGTTTAAGTGTTTATTCACATTGTATTAGGATTTCATGTGTTGAAATTCAATCTGAGAGCCCCAAACCCTTTTAACCTTTAATAAGGAGATCTCGTGACAGATCTGTAAATGGAGTCAGTGAGTGGGAACAATGATGGCAGGATGAGTATGACGGCAAGGATCAAAGCCCTCCCTGATGGGGATAACTGATTATGGGAAAGAGACAATGAAATTTCTCATGCGTCTATAATTTGTTGTTGTTAAATGCCATTGAAATGATTCTGACTCATAACAACCCTATGTACAAGACAATGAAACACTGTCCAGTCCTACACCATCTTCATGTTTGACCCCAATGCTTTGGCCACTGTGTGATTCCACCTTTTTGAAGGTCTTCCTCTTTTTTGCTGACCCTCTGTACTTCAGGACAGATCTTGAAATGTCCTTACCAAGAATGATGTTCTTCTCTAGGAACTGGTCCCTTCCAATAACATGCCATAAGTATATGAGACAAAGTCTTGCCATCCTTGCTTTCAAGAAGTACTCTGGCTATACATCTTCCAAGATAGGTGTGCTGGTTAAGATTGTGTGTCAATTTGACTGGGCCATGACTTTCAATGTTTTGGCAGTAGTATAATGCTGTGATCACTTCCCTGCTGCACTTTGATATGTGATCACCCCCGTGATGGAACTGCTGAGTGGTACCAGTGGGGCAGGGTCCATGGCATCTCACTGCCCCCTCATCCTTCATCTCTTCATCCTCTGCCATCTACTTTCTTCCTTCTCACCTTGCCAAAGTTTTTGGCTTGTTCTGGATCCAGCAGCTGTCCTTTTGTCACCTGACCTTCGGTTCTTGGGACCTGAGTTAGCAGATTACTTGTTGATCTAAAATTCACAGATCTTCACAGCCTCTGAGCAAGAATCTTGCTCCCTGACCTGCAGCCTTGGGTTCACCAGCACCTTTAGCTATGTGAAGCGTGAGAAGGCTTGCAGTCTTGCCTGCTGATCTTGGGATTCACTGACCTTCATAGCCTGTCAACTGGAGCCCTGTTTTCAACCGCTGATTTTGGATTTGACAGCTTCTGCAGCTGCATAAATTGGGAGATGCTTCTGTCCTGATCCTTGTACTTGGGACTTTCAAGCCTCTATAATCATGTGAACTATTTTCTTAATATAACTTTCTCTATATATTTATACACTTTACTGGTTTTGCTTCTCTAGAGAACCTAGCCTAAGAGAACATTCTTGTTCATTCTTCTGGCTGTCTATGGTATAGCCAGTATTTTTTTCCCAACACCATAATTCAATGACAACAATTTTTCTTCAGTCTTCCTCATTCATTGTCCAGATTTTGCATGCATATGAGGTAACTCAAAATGTTATGACTTGCATCAGTCAGTCCTTGAAGCTACGTCTTTGCTTTTCAACACTTTAAAGAGGTCGTTTGCTGCAGATTTGTCAAACACAATACATCATTTGATTCCTTGACTGCTGTTTCCATAAGCATTGATTGTGGACCCAAGTAAAATTAAATGCTTGACAACTTCCATCTCTTCTATGTTTATTATAATATTGTTCATTGTTCCAGTTGTGAGAATGTTTCCATTACATTGAGATGTAATTCATACTGAAGTCTGTGGTTTTTGATCTTCATCAGTGTTTCAGATCGTCTTCACTTTCAGCAAGCAAGGTTGT
Source organism: Heterohyrax brucei (assembly GCA_028571685.1). NCBI lineage: Eukaryota > Metazoa > Chordata > Mammalia > Hyracoidea > Procaviidae > Heterohyrax > Heterohyrax brucei. The sequence goes on from CM053149.1 coordinate 105,431,855, forward strand.
GTCATTTGCATATCACAAGTTGTTACTGAGTCTTCCTCCAATCTTGATGCTGCATTCTTCTTCATATAGTCCAGCTTCTCGGATTATTTGCTCAGCACATGGTTGAATAAGCATGATGAAAGGATACAACCCTGACATACATGTTTCCTGGTTTTAAACCACGCAATATCCCCTTGTTCTGTCTGAATGACTGCCTCTTGGTCTATTTACAGGTTTCTCGTGAGCACAATTGCATGTTCTAGAATTTCCATTCTTGTCAATGTTACCCATAATTTGTTATGATCCACACAGTCAAATATCTTTGCATAGTCAAGAAAACACAGATAAACATCCTGGTGTTCTCTACTTTCAGCTAGAAGCCATCTAACACCAGAAATGACATCCCTTGGTTCCAAATTCTCTTCTGAATCTGGTCTAAATTTTGGGCAGTTCTCTGTCAACATACTATTGCCGCCACTTTTGACTGATCTTCAGCAAAATTTTACTTGCATGTGACATTAGTGATATTGTTTGATGATATCTGCATTCAACTGGATCACCTTTCTTTGGAACAGGCATAAGTATGGATCTCTTCCAGCCAGTTGGCCAGGCAGCTGTCTTGTAAATTTCTTGGGATAGACAAGTAAGCAATTCCAGCACTGAATTTATTTGTTGAAACATCTCAATTGCTATTCCATCAGTTCCTGGAGCCTTGATTTTCACCAATGCCATCAGTGGAGCTTGGAATTCTTCCCTCAGTATCATTGGGTTTTGATCATATGCTACCTCCTTAAATGCTTGAACATCAACCAACTATTTTTAGTACAGTGATTCTGTATGTTTCTTCCATCTTCTTTTGATACTTCCTGCATTATTCAGTAGTTTGCTCATAGAATCCTTCAGAATTGCAATTTGAGGTTTGAATTTTTCCTTTAGTTCTTTCAGCTTCAGAAATGCAGGGCGTGTTCCTCCCATTTAGTTTTCCAGGTTTTTGCATGTTTCATTCTAATACTTCACTTTGTCTTCTAAGTTGCCCTTTGAAATTTTCTGTTCTGCTCTTTTACTTTGTCATTTCTTCTTTACCTCCTTTGCATTCAAAAGGTTTCAAAGTCTTTTCTGACATGCATTTAGGTCTTTTCTTTCTCTCTTCCTTTCCTTCCTTCCTTTCTTTCCTGTCTCTTGTTTTCTTCATGTATTATGTCCTTGGTGTCATTCCACAACTTGTCTAGTCTTCAGTCATTAGTGTTTCAAGTGTCAGATCCATTCTTGAGCAGATCTCTAAATTCAGGTGGGATATATTCAAAGACATACTTTGGCTCTTGTGGTCTTGTTTGACTTTTATTCACCATGCATCTGTAGTTTGTTGTATTATAGTGGCTTGGGTATTGCTGTGATTCTGGAAGCTAAGTCACTAATATCTCAAATAGTGATTCTGTATGTTTCTTCCATCTTCTTTTAATACTTCCTGCATTATTCAGTAGTTTGCTCATAGAATGTGGTGAACACGTTTCAGCTGAGCTTCCAGACTAAGACATATTAGAACGAATGGCTTGGCAGTCTACTTCTAAAAAGATTGGCCAGTGAAAACTTTATGAGTAACAGCAAAAACATTGCCTGATTATGTGCCAGAAAATGAGCCCCTTAGTTGGAAGTCACTCCAAGTACAAGGAGTGAAGAACTGTCTCTTCAAAGTAGAGTCAACTTTAATGATGTGGATGAAATAAAGCTTTCAGGACCTTCATTTGTTGATGTGGCATGACTCAGAACAAGAAGAAACAGCCACAAGCATCCATTAATAATAAGAAGAAGAAGTGTCTGCAAGAGGGCACCCCAATTTCCAAAAAAAGCCCATTTCACAGAAATGAACTTTACAGAACTCATCGTCTCTGCTTCTGTTGTGGTTAGGTCCCCTCCAGCCAATTCAGTTCACGGTGACCCCAACTGACAGAGCAGAACTAGTCCATGAGATTTCCTAGTTTGTAATGCTTATTAGAGCCGATCACCAAATCTTTTCTGCTGCAGAGGGACTGGTGGTTTTGAATTGCCAACCTTTCAGTTAGCAGCTGAGTGCTTTGCTTAACACCATGGCTCTTTTCATTCAATTCTGCTTGAGCATTTTTCACAAAGCAGCTGAGTCAGGACCAGGCCACAAATGCATGACAGTGGCTGAAGGCGCCACTCAGAGATAAGAAATGGCTCACCCTGAAACAAGTCTAAATTTGGGCTGCGTGCATCCCAGTACATGCTGCCTTTTAAACCTCAGAGACAGAGATGTCTCTGGTCATCAGCACTGTCCCCAGCACCTCATCACCCTGAGGGCTGCAGGATGTTTGGAAGAGGGAGTGCCAGGTGTTTGTTCCCTCCGCCCCACCAGTGCTTCTGAGAGTCAGACCCACCATTAGCCTCACCCCTGAGCCCTCATAACGGTTCTGAGCCCTAAGCCATTGTAAGCCCTCTTTAACCCTTCTCTTCCCAAACTATCTGAGCCTGACTAGAGTCTGGACTGAGTCACGTCTGTCTAGCTCTGGTTTTCCGGAAAAACAGGTGAGGGATAGTGTTGGGAGACTTCCTTCTGCCTAGCTGAGAGGAGTAGGGTTTGGGGTGATTAGGCCCAGTGCCTGGGTCAGCAAAGACTTCATGGCTGATAAGGGCCATGCTACTCCTGGGGCACCCTAGTGAGGGGCAGAGTAGAAGATGGAGTTTTAGGAAGGGAGCTCACATAAACTGTCCCTCCCCCCCGTCCTTTGAACCCCACAGAAGAGGTCAGAGCAACCTCTCCTCTGCAGTCAGGCTCAGTAGGCCTGCAGCCCTCAGGGAACTCAGTCCTGACCTCCTTGAGTCCCTTATGACTCACCCCTACACACAGAGGAAATGGGGGCTGAGGAAAGAAAGCAGGACTCTGTACCAGACCTAGGTTCAGCTGGATTCTGTCATTTAGTGTTGCCGCTTCTCTGAGCCTCAGTTTCCCCATTTGTGAGGTGAAAATAACGATAGTGCCCAGCTCCTGCAAGGGTGGCAGAGTGGCTCCTGTAGGAGATGGCATCTGAGCCCTGGAGGACTGCAGGAATGCCAGCTGTAGGTGGAAACGAAAAGTAGTTCCTAAAATTGCCCAACAGTTGAGTTGAGTCAGGAATACAATAGGCAGTGGCACATAGAGGACATCATCACTCTCCCCAAAGATCAAGGGGACACCTTTAATCTCTGTGGTCCCTTCCTCACTGGTCCCTGAGAAAGAAAGCATCATTCTGTGTCTGTTAGCTGACACTTCCTTCACCGTTTAAGCAGCCTAGGGTATGGAGTGTTCCTGCTCCACTCACTTCGGACACAGAGGAGGTAGCTGGCTCAAGAGGCCAGAAAGTTTCGGAAGGGGAGGAGGTTTCAAGCCGGCAAAGAGGAAGGCTGAGGTACTCTGAGACAGAAGCAGGGTAGTCCTAGGATGGGATGTGGCGGAGATGTGATGCCGGAGAAGCCGCATCGTGTGAGCGGATATAGACCCTCAGCTTCCCAGGAGCCCTGGGGCAGAGCCGGGGTCGCTGAGCCTCGGCCCGCGCGCTCAGGTGCAGTTGCCCTGGAGGCCGCAGGGCGGAGCCCGAGGACCAGAGACGTTTAAGCTCTGGGCTTTGGGGGGCCGGAGGGACCCCGTTCGCTGTCTCCAATGTCGCCTCTGCCGGGAGCCTCGCGAGTGCTCCCAGGTCCCAGGGGGAGAGCTGGTTCTGGGCGCTCGGTGTCGGCGGGGTCCGCGGCGGTCCTTGGACTGATTCACTCCCTCTCGAGGAAAACCAGCTGGGAACCAGGAAGGGGGGTGGAGACCTGCGCTCCAGGACAAGGAGGCATCTGGAAACCTTTCGCTATCCAGTCGATGCCAACAAATGAAGAGCCTAAAACGCAGAACAGAACTTGTAGCCCTGTGGGGAAGGTGACTATCACACCTTTCTCCCGCTAAACGGCTGGTATGTTGGAATCGCCCACCGTTCGGTTAGCCCTCGAGCTCTTTAACCACGGCGCCACTTGGCCTCCTTTTCCGCAATCTACCGGCACGCATATGCTGCTGTCCCCTTCCCCGACGCCGGCGCGGGGACACCGGGGGCCCTGGCACTGCGTCTCACAGACTGCACCCCTTCCCGGTAAGAAGAGGGTAGGCTGAAAGCACCTCCAATCCTGGAAGGCTCCGTAAACACCCTCTACCACTTGCGCATTTCCTCTACAGATTCCAAAGGGAATCAACAGATTGAAGGCCCTGCACTGAACAGGGACGCGCTGTCTGTTGCAAAGAGGGAACTGCAGTATTTGGGATCTCGGACCGGGACTGGGACCAGATGGTTGGAAGTAGAGAATCCCTACTACATAGAGGATGAGTGAGGGTCTGGGTTCACCTTGTGGATTGTCTTTTCTCTCTACATTTCTTTCTCTTTTTAAAAAAAATGACCCTTTTTTTCCTGCTGATAAAATTAATGCATATTCACTGTAGAAAAAAATTCACTTTTTTTCTTGGTCACGTTACTGAATTTCTTTGAACTTCGGTCTTGTCTTTTGTAAAACAAGGAATAGTACTTACCGTGCAGCCAATTATAATGACTAGGAGACGAAAACAATGTAAAATGCCTAGGACACTGTAGGCACCAATTAAAACTTAATTGTCATGATAATAAGTAACTCCCTACAGGCCCACGACTTAAAAATAATTCCAGGCACATATATCAGAACACGTGAGCACTTCGTCAGGGTCAGACTGGGCTGAAACAGATGATGGTGTCTTGCCAGGGTGCCTGCCCTGACTGAGCAGGCAGTATGAATACACAGTTATAAGCGCATATATGTACATTCATGATTATCTGAGTGATAAGATTAGAAGTAATTTGTAAACTTTCCGAATTTTCAGATTTTCTAAACTTGCATAGTTTTTGTCTGCAAGAAAAACAACCAAACCCAAAACTTGTTGTGGTCGATTCTCAATTATAGCAACCCCACAGGGTAGAGTAGAACCCTCCTCCTTAGAGGATTCCCTGGACTGTAATCTTTTACAGGAAGGAAACTTGGTGGTTAAAGCTCTGGACCACTAACCAAGACAGGTAAATGTTTGGACTGCCAGCTGCACAGGAGAAAGATGTGGCAGTTTGCTTCCGTAAAGATTTCAGCCTTGAAAACTCTACGGGACAGTTCTACTCTATCCTATAGGATCGCTATGACTCAGAATCGACTCGATGGCAATGGGTAATCTTTACCAGAAAGAAGATGGCCAGGTCTTTCGTCCCGCAGAGCTGCTTCCAAATGTTGACCCTTCAGTTAGAAGCTAAGCTCTTAACCACTGCACCACTAAGCTCCTTAAGAAAAATAATAGTATTTCAAATTAATATAAAGAGCATTTAAGCCTGAAAGGGTCCTTAGCTCCCCTAAGCCCTCATCAGTAATGGTGTCTGCAATGGCCTGTGTTTCTGACAACCCCATGCACCTGTTCCTCGAAACTTCCCATCCCCTAATCTGACAGCCTCCTGTCCTCGGTTCTTCTTCGATTGATTGGACCTGATGTTCTTTTTCCCTCAGCATCCTGTAGCCTCCCCTATCCCTTAGTAACTGATGGGGTGGATGGGAGAGAGTAACCAGGAGGCACACTCTCTGCAGGGGGAGAGGGAGCAGGCTGCAGGTCGCGGTTCCGGTCCTGCGGCGCCCCCCTCCTATGTGTGGAGAAGGCACCCAAGTAAGTGTTCCGGACTGGTGATCGCCTACTCTGCCTGCAGCCGGGGTCTGCAACCCTCCCTCATCCCAGCTGCTTTTCCTCAGGAGCAGGTGATTTAAGTCCGAGAACTGCCGCGGACCTCACACGTTCCCCTCACCCTGAGCCCGGCCGCCACCTGGGAGCTGGAGGCGCCCACTTTGCTCCGGACCGATGTGAAGCAGGAGACCACACGCTGGGTCCCTCCTGCCGGCTGGAGGCTCCGCACTCGGGCGTCCGTGGTCCTCGGGCTCCGCCCCGCGGCCACCAGACCAACTGCACCCCAGCGCGCCTGGCCCGGTGGCCCTGCTCTGGTCCTGCCGCTCCGGGGAAGCTGGTTGTCTACATCCCCGCTCTGGATGCAGGCGCGTCGGGGATCCACGTCTCTCTGGCCACATCTTATCCGGGGTCATCCTCTGTTAGCCCCAGAGCAAAGGTCCCCTGAACTTTCATCTTTGCTCGTGTCCTGCCCTTCTGGGACATTCTGGTACCCTTTAGGTCTCTTTCTCTTATGCATCTGAAAGGGGTGGCACAGGAACTCCTCAAGGCCCAAAGCACCTTAATTGGGGAAGGGGATCAGACATAGGGGATCCGATAAAATGCTGTATTTTATACACAGAGATGGAGCCAGAATTCCACTTCCCTGCATGGGGTCATGTGCCTGTCACCGCAGACCTAAGCTTGGTTGTGCACCTGCCCCAAACAGTCAACTTTGAGACAGAGCTGAGATGAGAAGCAAGAGATTCTGTTATGCACTGGTACACGAGGAGATAGATGGAACATTTCCTCCAGAGTCGGCCTCCTCTCAGAGAAAGAGAATGTAGCCTTTACAGGTTCAAGGCTAAGCAGCAGACAGCTATGATTATTCAAGAATTTTCTAAGGAAGGGGTGTAGTAGTGCAGTGAGCCCAAACAAGTTAATGAGGTCGCTGGCACAGCGGGGCGCCGAGATGGATTCTTCTGGGAAGTGCAGCAGGACTTAGTGCAGGTTGTTGCAGTTGCTGGATCCACCTGTTCGAATCCCCAGGGTGGGTCAGGGCCCCCAGACGCTCCCCGTGGAAGGTCATGTGGCGTTCAAGGGGGTTCTCTTTACGCATGCATGGCAAACTGTTTCCGGCCGGCCAGCTTCTGCAAAAGCAACCTCAAGGACACTGGTTAGCTACTCTAAGTAATTTATCTTCCAGGGGTGTAGCAAAGCTAAGACTGGGTTGTTTTGTTTCAGATGGTTATTATTTCAGCGTGTTTTACATTATATTTGGTTTATGTCTGTCCACTGTCTCCTTCTCCCATTTTTGTCTTTTAGGAGGAGTAACTACAAATAGCGAGATAAGGGGAATCGGGAAGTTAGTTAACTAAGAAAAATAGTATTGCTTGTTTTTCACATTCCTACCATGGGCCTTACTGAAGCTTAAGGAAGAAAGACATAAAATTAGTATAATATACAGTATGGTGAGTGGTGAGTATAACTTTTCTTATATCAGCCATCATGGAAGAATCTCAGTGGTAGAACCGAGGACAGAAGAGGCTAATGTCTGTCTTGTGTCCCTAAAGTTACACTTACTCCATACTGCATTTGCTGTTTTAACCATTTTTGAACATACAATTCAGTGACATTAATTACAATACCATGTTGTGACGCATCATCACTACCCATTTTCAAACGTTTTTCATCCCCCTAAACAGAAACTCATGGCGATCCCACCAGCAACAACCGACAACAGGTGCTGACGTGGAGCCGTGGGAACGCCTGTGTTCGTGGTGGGAGTGTAAAATGGTACAGCCGCTTTGGGAAACAATGTGACAGTCTCTAATAAAGTTAAACATATGTAAACACAAGACCTAGTGTGGTGGGTTGAATTGCATCCTCTAAAAATACTCATTGTAATTCCTAACCTCTGTACCTGTGGTTGTAATTCCATTTGGGAATGGATTGCCTTGTTATGTTAATGAGACAGGATTAGTATAGTGTATATCTCAAGAATCAACCTTTTTTGAGATATAAAAGAGATTAAACAAGCAAGCAGGGATGGTAAGAGACATGCCAAGCCACATGAAGCTCAGGGAGGAGCAGAATCTCAGAAGAGACCAGAAGCTTCCTTCAGAGCTGAGACAGAAAGCTTTCCCCTAGAGCTAGCACCCTAAGTTCAGACTTTTAGCCTCCTAAACTATGAGAAAATACGCTTTCATTCACTAACGCCATCCACTTGTGGTATTTCTGTGATAGTAGCACTAGATAACTAAGACACCTAACAATACCGCTTCACAATATTTAACTAAGTGAAAGGAAATCTTAGATTCACACAAAAATCTATACACAGATGTCCATAGGCTTTATCCATATGGCCAAGAATGGAAAATAGCCCAAATGTCCTTCAGCTGGTGAGTGGATAAACAAACTATGGCATAGTCATACAATGAAAAGCTACTCATCAATAAAAGGAAATGAACCGCTCATATGCACAACTACATACTGTGTTATTTCATTTACATGACATTCTGGAACGGGCAAAACTATACGGGCACTAAAAAGACCAATGCTTGTCAGGGGTTGACGGTGGAGGGACAGAACCAACAGTACAAGAGCACAAGAGGTAATGAACCTCTTCTCCATCAGGGTTGTGTGGCTCTATGCAGCCGTCAAAACTCACAAAACTGCTCTGGAAAGCGTGCAAGTTACTATACATTAAGGTTATTCCAATTAACTAATGCTAAAAACATACCTTTGGTTTCATTTAGTGGTGTCTTGGCAGGGAGAGAAAGTGTGTGCTGTGTATGTGTTCAATCTGTAGTCTCTACCTGAAAGGCACTTTCAGTGGCTTTTTCAAAGTGATTTCATCATGTCCACTGTGTTGTTTATTTATTCATTTGTTTCCATGTTGGGCATTAGATTCGTGCCATTAAAACCAATGCTACAGTCCGTTTCTTCTTCTCATTTTTCCTTTTATTAGACAGGATACAGTTCTAAATTTGGGAAGCTAGAAGCTAAAAGGAATTTCTTTCCATGATAGGGTAAGGGCAGGGAGTGTTGCCAACAGGCCTGGCAGGAGAAAGGGCTGCTAGCCACAGCTGTGCTCACCACTTCGCTCCGCTTGGAAAAAGGCAAGTCTCTTTGCTACTGCCTACCAGCCTTATCTGCCCAGGCTCGTAAGTTTTAGTAGTGGCTGACAGTTAAAACATTGCTACAGTTAAGCTGATGTTCACAAAGTTTTAATGGCACCCGCAAGTGCTCATGTAGGAGATAAAAAATTACATCAATATGACCGCAATAATGAAAAATAAATGCCCTAAATGGGAGAGAATTATCTAAAAGGCAACCCTGCTCATTGTCTCTGGTGGCAGGAAGATAAGTGATGACTTTCTCCTCTCTTCATTTCTGCATTTCTCTCTATAGTAAAAGGATCAGGTTCTATTTAAAATCATGCGCCATTTTATAATGGGGGTTTTAAATTGTTACCACCTCAAACCGTGACTCAATCTTAGCATCACTAAGAATGAGACAACCCGACCTTCTGGCTGTCTGAGGCATTCAGTGAGCAGTACCCAGGACCACCTCTTATTCAAAAGAAAAGTTAAGTCTGAATCCAAGCAAGACTTTAGATGTAACTTCCAACTCCATAGGAAACACAGGGGTTAATGGAACAGGCTGAATAACACCGCAAAGGTACAAACACATCTGGAATGTGAGACAATCTATGGGGCAACTGGCCTGGTCTCTTTGATAAGAGAATAGAATGAAATCGAGTAAGGAAGAGAAGGACTGTTTGAGACATCATCAGATGCAATGTGTGAACCTTGTTTGGAACTACACTCAAACCAGTCAACTGTAAAAAGGCATTCTTCGGGTGACTGGGAAAATTTGAAAGTGGACTAGTGTTATGGGTTGAATTGTGTCTCCCAAAAAGATGTGTTGAAGTCCTAACCCCTAGGTACTTTCAGTCAGCTAGGGCTGTTCTTACAGAAATACGGCTTTAATGAAGGGACGTTTATTCTTACACGGTCCGGTAGGCTACGAGTCTAAATCAGGATGTCCACTCCAGGGGAAGGTTTACCCCCTTGTTGGCTCTGGAAGAAAGTCCGGTATTGTACCAGTCTTGGTCCAGGGAGCATCTTGGCGCAGGAACCTCAGGTCTGAAGGAAGCGCTCTTCTCCCAGTGCTGCTTGCTTGATGGTGTGAGATTCCCAATTCTCTGCCTGCTCCTCTTTCCTTTTGTCTGTTGCACGATGAAAGGATTAAGGGTGGGGCAAGCCATACTCTAGGGGAACTCCCTTTACAGTGGAAAAGGGAGGTGAACTTATAAAGGGATTTAGAGTCCCACCCTAATCCTTTAACATACGGTACATCAAAATCACAAAACGGAGGGCAATCATAGAATACAGGGACTCATGGTCACACGGTTACACCTATTTTGGGGGGGACACTGTTCAATCCATGGCAGTACCTGTGAATGGGATGTTATTTGGAAATAGGATCTTTGTAGATGTGATCAAGTTAAAATGATGTCATATGAAATGCAAGTGAGTCCTAATCCAATCCAATGTACAAGAAGAGGAAATTTGGACCACAGAAGACACACAGGGAGAGTGCTGTGGGACACTGGGACAGAGCGTGGAGTGATACATCTCTAAGCTAAGTAATGTCAAGGATTGAGAACAGTCACCAGAAGCCACAGAGGGGCAGGAAAGGATCCACCTGAGAGCCTTCCAAGAGAGCACGGCCTTACTTGCACCTTTATTTATGACATCTAACATCTGGAACTGTGAGAGAATAAATGTCTATTGTAAGCCACCCAGTTTGTGGTACTTTATTACAGCAGCCCAGGTATCTAAAAAACTGGCCGTGAGATTACAGTAAGGAATTATCATTGTTTTTGTTAGGCATGGTAATGGCACTGTGGTTGTGCAAAAAATCCATATTTTTAGAGATGCATACTGGAAACATGTGAGGTCTGTCTGAATTTTAAGACAATAGCAACAAAAGGACCACAATAGGCAAGCATGACCGAAGTTTTATAACTGTTAATTCTGAGTGATGGGAATATGGAGAGGTTCACTGTATGTTCCATCTACAGTGTCTATTTTAGAGTATTTCATAATAAAAATTAACACAAGTGCTGGTTACATTGTGAAGATCACAGATAGCACATAGGTATCTGGGGATAAAATTTCCAGGAACACCATCATACATGATTCCAAAATTGCTTATTCTCTAATAGCTCAGAGAGGTACCTCAACAGTCTCATCGTGAAACGAGAATAAATATCTTCAAGGAGCACCTGAATCCATAAAATGGGAGCATGACAAAGCAATATTTCTAAGCTAGATTATAATGTATTATATTATTTTATATAATGTCATTTTCAATATCAAAGTGTATTAAAATAATAATTTAAAATTTTCAATAGAGACAAACCAACAATGAGTGATACTGAAGAACAACAGCTTTTGTTTCTTCCAGTACCAGGTAAAGTCATCCTTAGAATTAATTCCTTTCAGGATTCCTTTAAGGCATTTTTTTTGTCTTCATTGTCTGGTTTTTATTTTTTTAGTTCAGAATTTTAACTCTGCTGCTATTTGACAAATCAGTGTGACTGACTGTTTTGACAATCATGGTACAATTTCCAAGGGCAGGTTTTTTTTTCTCTACTTTTTTTAAATTGTGGTAAACTATACATAACAAAATATACCATTTTAACAAGTTTTTAGTATGTAATTCAGTGGCGTTAAGGACATTTACGGTGTTATGGGACTATCACTGCTATCTCTTTCCAGATCTTTTTTTCTCACCCCAACAGAAACTCTACACCCAAGAAACAATGTTGTTGTTGTTAGGTGCCACTGAGTCAGTTCTGATTCATACAGACACTACGTATAGCATAACAAAATGTCATCTGTGCCATCCTCACAAATCCTTGCTCAGCTTGAGCTCATTGCTGCAGTCACGGTGTTGGTCCATCTCATCAAGAGTCCTAGTCTTTTTCACTGACCCCTCTACCTGACAGAGCTTGATGTCCTTCCCCACAGACTCCATCCTTCTGATGACACACCCACAGTAAGAGAGGGGACATCTTGCCCTCCTCACTTCCCAGGAGCACACTGGCTGTACGTCTTAGGCTGGGTTTTCTAGGGAAGCAAAACCAGTAACACATGTAGGTACAAGGAAAGATTTATAATATAGATAGATACAGATATAGGAAACAGCTTACACAATCACAGAAGCGGAATGTCCCAAGTTCTGGCACAAGCCTCACATGGCCACGGAAGCTGAGGAACCCAGAGTCAGCAGGTCAGAGACCAGAGTTCTAGATCACCGATTGTGTAGGTCGGTGGATCCCAAGCTGGTGGCGAGATGGAGTGGCAGAGGCTGGCGAACCCAGGATCGGCAGGTCAGGGAGCAGGACTCTCAAGTGCCAATTGTGAGGATTGATGAATCTAAAAGCTGCTGGCTCAAGTCCCGGAACCAGACGCCAGAAGAAGAGAGCAGGAGCTCCTGGCTACGTGAGCAGACCAGCAGTAGTAGTGGAAGGTCGAGAGATGATAGCCGAGGGACGGGAAGCCACCACAAACCCCACCCTGCCACTTAATACATCAGCCAAATATGGAGTAGCCAAGTTGACATAATCCTGACCACCACTTTGAAGACAGATTTGTTCGTTCTTCCGGCAGTCCATAGTATATTCAGTATTCTTCACCAACACCATAATGTTAAATGTATCACTTCTTTGGTCTCCCTTATTCATTGTCCAGCTTTCACATGCATGTGGGGTGATTGAAGACAGCATGAAACCATAGCTCCGTGTTATTGCACACACACACCCAGTCCTTAGCAGCCTCTATTCTACTTTGTCTCTATGAACTTGCCAGTTCTGGTATCTTGCAGAAACCCTGGTAGTGTAGTGGTTAAGAGCTACAGCTGCTAACCAAAAGGTGGGCAGTTCAAATCTGCCAGGCACTCCTTGGAACTCGATGGTGCAGTTGTACTCTGTTCTATAGGGAGACGTTGAGTGGTTTGGGGTTTAGATCTCAGAGGATATGAACATGCCATGGACTGCCTCCACACCTCTTGTCCTCACCCCTTGCTGCTCTTCAGCCATCCTCCCCTCAGCCAGTTCCCTTTTCAGTTCCCACCTCCGGGACACCCCCACACCTGTTGAGGTGGAAGAGGAAGAGTGGTAGAAGGTATTGGGCCAGACCGTCCAGCATTGGGGTGTTTAAGGTCTGCTCTTTGCAGGGAAGGATGCAGCCTGAGGTCACAATTCCAGGTCCCGCAGCACCCACCGACTGGTGTTTGAAGAGACGGCTCCCGCAAATGCGTGCGGGGACCGAGATCCCGAATAGCCAGAGTTCCCCCTCCCCCGGGAGCCGGGGTCTCAGTTCTCCCTGTCTCATAGGCGGTCTTCCTTGTCCACAAGTGACTGAGTACGAGGACGTTCGCGGACGCCGTGCCTTTATTGGGCATAGGCAATTCAGGAGCCTGGGCGCAGGGTCCCTCCCGCCCTGCCGAGGTCCCAAATCCGGCGTCCCTGGTCCTCGGGCTCCGCCCCGCGGCCGCCAGGTCACCTGCACCCGTGCGCACCGGCTTGGTGGGCCTGGCTCTGGTTCCCGGGAAGCCGGTTGTCTACAGGGCGCTGGCGCTGCAGGCAGGTCGACAGCGCGAGCCGAAGGTGATGCCTGGGGACAGGGGCCCATTTCTGCCCCTTCAACCGTCATCTCTGCAGCCTGGGACTTCCTGCCTTTTCAGAATACTCCGGCCTGCTTGAGCAGAGTTTCCCTAGTGTGTCTGAGGCTGGTGGAGTAGGAGCTCCCCTTTCCTTGAGGAGGAGGATCCATCAGTAAACAGAGTCCTAAGGGTCATCTCTTTGATGGCACTGACGCTTTCTTATGAGATGAGAAGAGGAAAGAGTGAGGAGAATCAGGATGCGTTTCTCATTCTTTTAGGCCAGGTAGGATCGTTAAGTGTCTGTATCAGGAATGGGTCATTGGGTAAGCAAGCCCGTCCCGGGCCAGCCTACAGGGTCTCCGGAGTCTGTGCTACCTGACCACCAAAGGGCACAAAGAGATGGGCCTTGGGGGAAAGTACTAAGCCCCCTCTCCTCATCTCTGTCTATGCTGGAAGCACAGGGTCCCTTCTAAAACGGGACTGGCCAGAGGGGCTGGTCAGTCAGGTTCTCTGGTGTCTAGAAGGGAGCACCTAAGAAAGAAGATACATTTCTAAAAAAGATTCTGAGTGTGTGCGGGCTTTGGTTTTTTCTGGGATAAGTTGAGGTTATTCTGAAACATGGTGTTAAGACAAGTGTGTTTGTCTTCACTGTAACACTCTGCATAAATAAACTGTGAAAACGCAGACCCCACTCTTCCCCAGGGCTAAGGGACAGGGACAAAGGACCAAGACTGAAGGGGCTGCTGTGGCTCAGAGTCCCCTGGGTTCTTGTCATCCTACCACTTAGCAGAGAAAACATGCTTCCTCTTGGGATGCCCATCAAACCAGAACATGTACAGGAGGGCCTGTGGGTGCCGGGGCTGCAGTGAAGGGCTGAGAGAGGACTGGTGAACTCAGGAGCTGGACACTGCAGAGACATTCTCATTTAAGACACAAGAGAAGCCAATGAGAGATGCAAGTCTAGTCTAGGAACACAACGGTAAGACAGTGTGACCACGATCACCCCGTTAACAAAGCTGGGATTTGAACTCAGCCTTGGTGTTGGCTGGTGGAGTGGAGAGACACTGCAGCCTATTCTTTCCCACCTTCCTTTCTCCTTCCAGTTCCTTCCTCCCTCAGTGATCTTTGAGAGGTGGGGATGGGCATAGACCTGACTGAAAACGCTGGGTGGCCACAACTAGGGGATCAGAAAATCACACTCTGTGCCCAAGCAGGGGACACAGACCACGCAGAGCCTCTTCTGCCTGACCAAAGTTAAGATTCTTCCTCTAGGCACTCAGACGAAATGGACATATCTTAAGCAGGCATGTGGTGTCATATTTTCTCTTTTAAAATCTCCCCGTAAAAGCCAACAGTGATGCTGAGAGGCTGCGGCGATGGTCCAGACAAGTGTGGCTAAGGTCCCAACCTCAGTCAGGTGTGATGGAGAGAAGGTGTCAGAGCTGAGTGGTAGCTGAGGTACAAGTGACAGGACATGGGAGTAAGGGAGAAGGAAGCTAAGAACACCGGGCATTATCTCCAGTTGAGTGGGTGGTTACGGGCCTTCCACCAACCTTGAGAACACGCGCTTTTAAACGAACAGGCACAGGCCAAAGCCTGGGACAGTCTTTATTGGAGTTTGGGATGTCAGAGCAGTTCACCTTAATCAGAGCCAGACTGAGAAAAAGAGCAGCAATGGTGGTGGACGTCCAGCAGGGGTCCTGGCTACATGAAGGGACCCTGCTCGCCTGCGAGCAGTACCTGGGCTCATGCGCGCACACACGCATACATACACACACTCACAAACTCACACTCTCAAAGCACTCTTTCCTGGTGGGTCTGAGCCAGGTGCCCTGCCTGCCTGGTCTGCTCCCCACTCTTGGAGAGGCTTTGTCCACTCTGGGGTACCCTCTGAGCTGAGGCTGAAGGGTGCCACTTGTGGAGAGGGAGCTGAAAGCTGCAGGCGTCTTGCAGTTTGGGACAGGGATCTGGAAGGACAGCAGGGACTTCCAGGACCAACTCAGCAGAGCTGGAGGAGGCCCTGCAGGGCAGGACAAGGGGGCAGAGGTGCTGGTGACACAGAGGGGACGGGGTGGAAGAAAAGACCAGCTCCTCTCCTTCACGCATTCCAACCTCACAGTCCGTCCAGAGCCCTGGGCATAGGAAGCCTGGGGAGCATCAAGGGGTCCCCCATGTCCTAGGAAGGCACTGAAATGGGGAACAGATCCTGGGAAGCCTGGAAGCACCCCAAGGACAGGCAGGAGGATGACAGAACGAGGAGGGTCTTACATGCCAGCTGTCCAGGGCAAAGAGACTGGGGGCCACGAATTCTGTCTCCCACCCCAAACCACAGGGCAGGGGCTGGGCTGAGATGTAGCTCCCCCAGCCAGCTGAGGGGAGAGAAGGCCAAAGCCACAGCTGCCCCTTTGGTCTTCAGGGCAGTGAGCGCAGGGGAGCCTGGACTCCCCGCAGGGTCCTCGGCGGGGAGCAGGGAGTGGAGGCAGGAGGAGCGTGGAGCGAGCCTCCTGCCCCTGGGGCCAGCGCTACCAGAGCACAGCCCCATCCAGGTTCCCGTAGCCTGGCTCAGCCCGAAGCCTCCAGTACGTGTTGTTGGTGACCCACCATTCCTTCCCGCTGTTGTCTGTCTGCCGCCTGAGGGGAGATGGCAGGATGGGAAGGAGGAGTGAGCCTCAGGGTGCTGGGGTGCTGCTGCCCACTGTGTGCCCTGACTAAAACAGGAAGAGGTCACAGGGCAGGAGCCAGGGAAGCCTGGGCTGTAGTCAGAGCCAGGGTGGAGCGGGAGCGGAGGCACCTGAAGAAGCGAGCCTGGTGGACAATGTTGTTCTCCTCCATCACTCTGCGCCTGTCTCGCTGTAGCTGCTCGATCCTTTTCTTCTGGGCCTCGGCAGCCTGTATGTTCCCCTCCTCCAGGTACCTGAGGATTCAGATTGCAGTCAACAGAACTACCTACCCTCCAGGAGCCCCCAAACCCAAGGCCTTTGTCCCCTGCCAACCTCTGTCCCCTAATCAGGCCCCATTTCCCAGAGGCACCTCATAGTAGGAAGGGTATTGCCCAGCCCCGTGGAGGAGGGAGCAGGCCCAGTGCTCTAGGGTGGCCCCTGCTGGCACTGACCTCTGGTCTGGCCGGAGTCGCGTGTCAGTAGAGGGCAGTGACCGCTTCAGCTCTGTCGTCAGTTCGTTCAGCTCCAAGGCAAACTGAGTGAAGCCGAAGTTGCGCTCATGGTCTGGGGGCATGGAGTCTGGGGGGGAAGGCACGGGGCTGGGACAGGTGGACTGGGCCATAGCTGCCCTCCCA
This sequence comes from Heterohyrax brucei, assembly GCA_028571685.1. Taxonomy (NCBI): domain Eukaryota; kingdom Metazoa; phylum Chordata; class Mammalia; order Hyracoidea; family Procaviidae; genus Heterohyrax; species Heterohyrax brucei. The sequence continues at coordinate 105,448,495 of CM053149.1, forward strand.
CTTCCCTGCCCTCCCGACAACCCCACTCACTGGGTTTCCAGATGCACCGGCCACCTGGCGGGGGTCCCCGGTACAGTCCCTCATGCCATTTCCCAAAGAGCCGGTGGAGGACGCGGCCACTCCGGCTGAACACGGCACCCTGCACCTCATGGATGTTGGAGCTCCAGTACTTGGCCTGGAGCAGGGGAGGCAGAGGGCTTAGGGAGGCGTCCCCCTCAGCCGGGGGAGCCTCCAGCATCAGAGGCTGCTGGGGTGGTTCTGTGGGTGCATACAGCATGCCCACCTTGCAGAAGGTGATCTTGCAGTGGCAGGAGCTGTCCTGGGTGTTGCGGATGAGCACCTCCCCATAGTGTTCGATCCAGCGCTGGCCACTTAGGATGTTGTGGATGCAGGACGTCACCTTGTTCCACTCAAAGTGGTCCCCAAACCTGGGAGAGACACAGTATGGAGGGCAGCTGATTGGTCCTGGGCACTGAGCTAGCCCCCCAAGCTGAGGAGGGCCTGTGCAAAGAACCGGGGGTCGTGGTTCTGGCTGTCCCGGGAAGAATGACTTTATAAATCAGAACTCCCTTCCCAAACCGTATTAACTTCACGTATCTGTGTTCATTTATACAGCTATGAGTGCCTAAGGAAAGGGGATAAAACCGCAGACGTGGTCCCTGCCTTTGGGCACTAGAGACTGTTGTAGATATGTTCACATACATTGTCCTGCTTAATCCTTACTTCGGTCAGGTATTATTTGTCACTCCTATGTTACTGATGAGCAGACTCAGTACTCTGAGGGACTGAGTCTGTTTTTGGCTGGCATAACCACTGAGGGGCAGAACCAAGACTCCAAATCCAGGTTCTCTGGCTGCCTTGAGCTGACTGCCTTCCAGCTAACTCCTGGAACATTTGGCTAAGCCCCTCGCTCTGTCTGGCTTCAGTCCCCCCACCCCATAAAATCAGTTAGATGATTTCAAATGTTGTTTGTGACCCATCAGTCCTGAAATCTATTTGGGTTTCAGTGTGTGTGTGCGCATGTTTGTGTATGTGTGCTGGCTGGATGTATCAGATGTATTTCTTACTGTGAGTCACGCTGCAAACAGCAGGAAAGCCAATGACTTAGATGACCTCTACGGGCCCTTCTATTCTAAGAGTTCCACCTTTCTTTCTCAGCAACAGCTGTGAACACAGGGGTCCCTGGATGGCGCAAAACCACATCTAAACACCTTGGAAATAAGACCTGGCAAATTTCTTCCTAAATGTCATAGCCTGGAAAACACTATGGAGTAGTTCTGGTCGGCACGCATGGGGTCGCTGTGAGGCAGAATGGACATGATGGCAAGGAATAACAAGAGCTGTGAACACAGGTATGAAAAGGGGAGACACTGTCCCCACCACAGTCAGCCTCAGGCCAGAACTTTCTAGTCCCTCTCTCCCGCCCTGCCCCACACCTGCGGCATCCCATCACCTGTGGGCAGGGCCTGGCTGCTGAGAGCTTGGGGTACACACCTGGGCAGGCTGACATTGACAGTCCCCACAGGCACGATCTCCAGGGATTTGCCCCAGAACTTGTTCTTCCACTTCATGTCTGCGTGGGGGCAGGGGAGGGAACAAGGGCGACAAGGCCAGAGGACGTTCCAGCCCCTCCCCCAGCTGCTCCGCACCCAGGTCCACCCCGCCCCCACTCCTCACCTTGCCAGAAGACGAAGTTCTCAGACTCTGCGTGGCATGCGGAGATGGGGGGGTGATGGGAGACCTTGGTGCACAGAGAAGACCTCCTGAGGCTGCCCCTGAGGACTCTGGGATCTGCTCCTGACCCCCCAGAGCCCTCCGAAACCTTTACCCTCACCTCCTGCAAGCCAGATTTCTCTTCCCACACCCTTGGCCACCACCCAGATTCTCTCCTGACAATCCCCTTCTTTTCCTCACAAGGACTTTTATGCTGTCCTTTCTCGCCTGCTCCCCTGTGGAGCCTGCTTGCCTACCCGCCTGCAGTGCCATCCAGAACCCCTGCTCCAGCCTACAGATTCCTCATCCACGCTGCAGCTCCTGCCTGAAGCCCACCCTCTCCTCTTCCCTCACTATCACCTTCCCCTGCAGCCTCTATAACACATCCTTGAAAACTTGACCTTGTCCTCCGTTACAGCACCACCATGTCTAGAATTTCAGCTCCAGCATCCTGCAGCCTATCCTCCTTGCTCTTTGCCAATTCTCTGACTCTTCTGACTTCCACTTTCTCGAAGACTGTCAGCTCCATCCTGGTTTCACGTCCTTCCACCCCAGTCTACACCTGTCACTTCAGCCACTGGGACCCTCAGCAGCCTTCTCCCACCACTCACCCAGGAAATCCTCAGCACCTGCCTCTTCCATGTCCACCTCTGGGCTACAGTTCTTTAGCCTAAATACATAAACCTGCTCCTGCCACCAAAATACAGTACATATGTGTACACACAAGTACACATGCACACACACAGAAACTTCTCATTCTACATAGGAGCTGCATCTGGGCCCTCAGCATCACCAAGCAATGCTCTGATGAGGGCCCAGACCCAGGCCTCCCCTGTTCCTAACAGGCTCTGTTTCCTTCAAACCACATCCCCCCGCAGGACATCTAGGTCCACCGGCATAACAAAGTTTAAGAAAGTATTCTGTATCCCACTTTGGTGAGTGGTGTCTTGGGACTTAACACAACAAAGAGTCTCTGATGGAATGGGAGAAGAGTAGGATACAGAACTCGGACTCTAGTAAAAAGACCAGACTTGATGGTCTGACAGACTGGAGGGTCCCTGGAAGGCATGTCCCCTGGACTCTCTGTTAGTACAGAACTGAAACCATTCCCGAAGCCAACTCTTCAGACGAAGATCGGACTAGAACTTATAAAATGATACTGGTGAAGAGTGTGCCTCTTAGCTTAAGTAGATACATGAGACTAACTGGTCAGCTCCTGTCTGGAGGTGAGAGGAGAAGGAAGGGAGGGATAGGAGCTAGGTGAATGGACACAGGAAATAAACAGGGTAGTGGGGAGGAATATGCTGTCACAGTGTGGGGACAGTAGCTAGGGTCACATAACAACACGTGTATTTTTTTTAAATGATAAAATGACTTGACCTATAAACTTTTACCTAAAGCACAATTAAAAGAAAGAAAGAAAAAAAAAAGGTGGGGGGAAACAAACCACATTCCCCTGCAGTCACAGAAAAACAAGGCAGATGCAACTCCTTCCACTTCCGGCCTCCTACACACCTTCATCACCTGGAAATTTATACTGCTTCCAGGTCAGACTCCTGGCCTCTTCCTCCTCCTCCCCCACCTCCGCTCCACTCCCCTCCCCTACCCCAGCCCCCTTCACAGACTCCTTACTCTTCCACCCCTCTCTCTTTTGGATATTCCTTTACAGTGCTCTCTCTCTCTCAGAATAGAAATATTTCCTGTTTCTCTCATTATAAAAAATAGTAAACCTTCCCTTTCTACACATGCCCATATTGGCATGCATATGCATAAATATTTCTGGGAGGAATCACAAAGCCTGGTAGCTGTAGTCCCCTGGGAGGGTCAGGGTGGGAGGGAGACTTATTTCCTATAGTGCACACTATTAAACTGTGTGAAGTTTTCCTATTTTTACAAACAACAAATTTCAACGCTTTATGGCCTTCTAGCTGCCACCTTCTCTTTCTCCTCTTCTCTTATGGTAAGATAATCTGCATTTTCCTTTACTTTTTCATCTTCACTTTCCTCCACACCCACCATAGCCCAGCCCGGGCCCTTATTCTTTCTTCGAAATCTCGCTCACCAGGAAGCCAATTACACCCTGGCCCTTCCTTAGGCTAAGTCTGGGGGACCGTCCTCTCTCCCTCTTTCCTTCCCTTCACCACTTTGGTGATCCTCTTCCTTGTGATGCTCCCCTCCCTTGCTCCTCCCGCCTTCCATCTGTCCTCCTCCCCAGACACTGTCCTGTGAGGAGCCCACGACTTCTCCCACTATCTAAACTTGGGACTCCCGTGAGTGGTTAGCTGCACCCAGTGCTCAGGAGGAGCTCCAGACCCACATAGCCCCGAGCCTACGGGACGCTCCCCCTTGGAAATCAAATCCAACATGGACAATACATCCCCAATTCAATTCAATTATATTTTTCATACATTCTCTAAAAGGCACCAACATGAACAACCCACCCAGAAATCTGAAGCCACTCCAGACATCTCCCTCTCACTAGCCGCCCCTTCCCTCACCACCCTACACTAGCGATCCTCTTGACCACTGGGTCCCATCAAGGGTAACACACATCAACATCCTTTGCATCCAGGACCACCGGATCCCCTGGCCCTGGCCTAATGCACGCCCTCACTGCTCTCACAGCGGTCACTGAATTGGCCTCCTAATGGCCTCTCTGATCCATCTGCACACACTTTCTGAGTGTTCTCTGTAAAGTGCCACTCTGAGCCTGTCACTCTGCTAAAAATCCTCTAGTGACTCTCCATGGTTTTCAGGATCAAAAACAACACACAGCAATAAGCTCTTTACCTTCACCCACAAGCTCCTTGGGGTCTGGCCCTCATTCTCCAGCCATGTCTCTGGCTCTTCCCAGACATGCCCCTCCTCTTCATTCCTCTCTCTGGTATGGAACACCCCTTTTTCCCCACCCCCTGGTATTCTTGGCCCACTCCTAAACATCCTGCAAGACATAAGTCCAGCCTCACTCCTATAGCATGCCTTCCCCGGGGAGCTGGATAACCTCCTACAGGGTTCTATGATCCTGCCTCTAGACCCTTAGGACATGGTACGGTTATTCCTTGTTTCAGTGGTTCTGTCTGGACACTAAGCAGGAGATCTTGGCACAGAGCCCTCTACCTCTGCAGCAGACGACACAAGGTTTGGCACAGAGCAGACTGCCCTGTTCTCCCTTCCCCACACCCTGGGCCCTGTGGCCCCAGCTTCTCCCTGAAGCCCAGGTCTTTGCCTTCTCCAGCATCTATAAGCCAGCTCGCAGCTCCTGGGGCCCATACCTGCTCACTGATGAAGCGGAAGCCACGGTCCGGCCGCTCACACTCATAGGTCTCCCCCAGGACAGGGTTGAAGGGCTTACAACCAGCTCGGTGGTACGTGGAGGAATACGCAGAGACAGCAAAGGCTGCGACATACACCTGCAGGGAAGGGGCAAAGAGGGCACCACTGAGCAGGACACATGGCCCAGAGCAGTGGCGTCCAGGAGAAGGGACGCCGCCCTACTGTAAGCAAGGTCTGAGGGCCCTGGGGTAGCAAGGAACAGGCTAGCCAGGCTTTCCGGGGAGCCAGGGGCCTGGGGGCAAGTACCATGCGCTCGCAGGGGTCAGCGATGCGGCTGGCCTGGTCCAGGAGGCTGCTGTATTCGAGCTCCTCGCAGAGCCGCTGCAGAGTGTTGAGGGGCTCGTTGAGCTGCACAGGCATTGACACCTTCGACAGGTCTTTGCCGATGTTGTTGCGCAGAATGTTCCACAGGCTCACGTCAGCCCCAGGTCCACTGGCTGCCGGCAGGCAGCGGCGGCGAGATGGCCCCGCAGCTCTCCCTGGAACACAGGCCCCTGGGGCCCAGCCCAGCCTTGTCACTCTCCCTCTGAGCACTGGCATCCCAGACACAGCAGTCCACACACCAGGCCAGGCTGCCCCAAACCTCCCGAGGAACAAGTAGATGTACATGTTCCCAGGCCCTAGCCTTCTTGACCAGCTCCCCTGGGGACTGGAGGACAGTTCCCACTGCTGAAATCCCATGTCCCTGGAGCTGTCCCCAGTCCCTACCCTGGCTTTTTGTCCCCTTCTATAAACACAGAAACAGGTGCTGGGATACAGATTATTCAGCCCATTTTATAGACAGGGAACCAGACTCCTAGAAGTCAATAAAGGACAAGTCCAAAGCCATGCAGCCAGCAAATGGTCAGTGGGATCCTGATGTGAGCCTCCCAGCCTCCTGGAACAAAGTCTTGCTTCCAGGCCTTACTCTGACCTTGCCCTTACCCCAGAGCCACTCCTGGAACATTCCCTAACTCACACCTTCGCCTTCCTTATTTCTGGGGTCACCTCTGGGGTCAGCACCCAAATCCACAAGAGACTGCTCCCCATGCGGCCTGGGCCATGGGCAACACCGTCTTTCTCTGCCACCTCCAGTCCTCTCTGTCTGTGCCCAGCTGGCACCTTTCTGACAGTGCTCGGCTCCCCTCAGGTCCAGCACTTCCTCAGACAGGCTGGTGGTGATTTCACTGGTACACGACTCTTCCTCTTCTGAGCCCTGGGCCAGGACAGACGACAGGCTAGGCAGACTGTTCCCCCTGGGCAGCTGGGCAATGCCCAGAGCCTGGCAAGAATCTGTCCAGCTAGCCTTTGATGTAAACGGGGAGAGAACGTATTTGGGAGGGTGGTCTGAGCCCTAAGACACGGCCAGGAGGCCTGGCATCAAGGAGTGTGCCCGCTCACCTTTTGAGGGGAGGACCTAGACTGCCAAGAGGTGAGAGGAAGCATGGGGCTTGGTGGGATACAGAAAGAAGAGCTGTCGAACACTGCCTAAGACCCAGGGTTTGGGAGTAAGGCCAGGGCAGAGCTGAGGTGGAAACAAAGCCACAGGAGATGACTGAGGTTGGAGATGAGGCAGCCCTTGTTTCTGCAGAACCCAGTGGGAATAAAGTATGTCAAACTGGGAGATTTCTGAGCAGGTTTAAATGTGTTCCCAAGGATGGTGGCTGGGGAGGTTAGAAAGGACTCTGACCGGACCTGACGCTATGCTCCCAGCTCCCGTCCCTCTCACTGCCTTCTCCCTCACCTCATTCTCAGAAGAGCTGGCAGAGAGGAGGACCTCACAGGCATCGAAGAACTCTGTGTGGGAATCTGCGAGGGACAGGACGCTGCTCTGGGACATCTGGGGGGTCAGCTCCCGCCCCTTCATGTAAAGAGCTTCTTGCTGTGGGAACCAGACAGGTGAGAGGCCTGAGAGTGGCCTCAGGAGAGTCAGCAGAGCACCTCCTGTCTCACAATGCCCCTCAGAGGGCGGCACAGCTGGGCGCTTAGACAGCCCTAGTGCCACACCTGCTGTGATCTGGAGGAAGGGGCAGAGGGGGGACACAGGGGACCAGGGCAGTGGAAGGCACACAGGCCTGTGAGTAAGAGGACTCAGGTTCCTTAACTGCTTACCCTCCCTGAGCACGGGCGCTGGGTCCACTCCAAGTCCTCTGCATGGGTTACCTCACTCAGTCCTCACAGCCACCCGAGGTGGAGAAGGTGGACGTTATTATCCCTATTATTCCCATTTTGCAGATGAGGACCCTGAGGTTCAGGGTTGCCAAGGCGGCACGCAGTAGAGGAGGACGGCCCACAGAAAAAGGCCCCAGAGCCTATGCTCAGAATGCCTAACTCTAGGGATTGATTCCAGAGCATTTCTCCAACCCATAACTATGGGAGCTTGGGGGTCTGTCCATTAGATAATTTCAGTGTCAGTTTCCCGAACTATAAACTTAAGCATGAGAGCAACCACCTTATCCAAGCCAAAACCAAACCCACTGGCTGTCAAGTCGAGTCTAACTTACAGTGATCTTGTAGAACACAATAGAACTGCCTCATAGGCTTTCTAAGGCTGTGAATATTTACAGAAGCAGACTGCCACATCCTTCTCCTGTGGAGAAGGGTCACCAGCCACTGACCCTTTAGTTAGCAGCTGAGTGCTCCCTAAATTTGTCACACCCCATTGCCATTGAGTCGATTCTGACTTGTAGAAAGAGGACAGAGGAGAACTGCCCCAAAGGGTTTCCAGAGAGTAGCTGGTATATTTGAACTGCCAACCTTTTGGTTAACAGCTGAGCATTTTAAACTGTGCCACTAGGGCTCCCTAACTGCCTCACGGGAGTCTGAATTAGAAGTACACGGCCGAGGGCTGAGCAAGATGTTGTTGCTGAAGGTGACGAGGTTATGTGAAGCAGGCGGAGCTGGGATTTGTGGGCTCTGCTTCAAGGCTGGGAGCCAACCTTGCCACCCCTACCCCGGGGGCCATAGCTCCTGCCTCAGAAAGAAGGCCCAGCAGAAACAGTGCTGTAGCCCACCAGCTCCTCACCTCCTCGGGGTTGAGGGAACTGAAGGAGTCCGCGGTGGTGTCTGAGGAGATGGACAGTGAATGGAGGCGCCTCTGGCCAGATGGGGCCTCAGAGACCTGCAGGGAGAGGAGGGGACAGGGTGCCGCCTGCAGAGACTGCCTCTGGTCTTCAGCCCAGGTCTGCTCTCAGCCCCAGGCCCGCAGTCCTGAGCCTCCAGTCCTCTCCACCCACTGCCACCTTTTCCCCTAGCCTCACCCCCATCCTTGAGAGCTCTGAGCCTAGTGGCAGGTCCCTCAGTCGGTCCCGTTCAGCAGTAAGGGCAGCCAGCACACTGCTGAGGGAGCTGTGCACTGGGGAGACAAGGCAGGCCATCAGACTCGCCCCTTCCCAGTACCTGCCCTCACCGCCCCTCCAGCGTGCACTCACCCTTCTGGGCCAGGGCCCAGAAACTGCGCTGCAGATGGGCGTAGTCCGGGGGTGGCAGCCCTCGAGGGCCAGAGGAGTCCCGAGACTCCAGGTAGCGAGACAAGTTAGGAACAGAGCCGTGGAGACGACCAACCTGCAGGAGAAGGTGAGGGTTCTGAGGGGTCACCCTCCTTCAGAGCACCCCACCCTAGCAACTTGGGGTGCAGGCCCCACCTCACCCGCCCAATGGTGTCATCCTTGGCGAAGCTCTGTGTGCACCACATACGGCTCGTCCGTTTCCCCTTCTTGGGTCTCTCGGTTGTCCCAGAAGCCTGGCAAGTCCAGTGTGGGCACTTTCAGTCTCAGAGCAGGGGTAAGGGGCAGCACTCATCACAGGCAAGGAGAGAGCGCAGATGGGGCAGCAGCCTGGGCCAGGCACTGGGGACAAGTGACACTCCAGAAGAACAAGACTGACTCAGTGGCACAGGCAGGTACAGGGGGAAGGAGCTGCTCTGAAGCGAGTTTGGACAAGTGGCAAAGAGGTAACTAGGCAGGTAGTGGCTCTCAGGAAATTGTGTGACCTAGAGAGGGCCACAGACCCATCTCAGACAAGCGATGGGACAAAGACAGCGTGTGAGAGAGAGCCCAGGGCAGGAGCTGCCTCCTGCTGGCTTTACCTGGTGTGTGGGGATCACAGGGGCTGAAGGGATCCGGTGCAGGGACTCCAGGCTCTGGAGGAGTTTGTGTAGTTCCTGGAGCTTCCCCTGACACTCAGAGAGCTCTAGGGGGAGAGCACAAGGAAGTCCCTCTCCCAGCACCAGCCAGGGCACCCCAAGTCTGTCCCTCGGCTCCCTTCCTCCTCCAAAGACCTCACCTGGGCAGGCAGCTATTGAAATCCTGACAGTACCTTCCCCTCACCCACTCAGGAGCCCAAAGCAGTTTCCAGTGGCCGTCCTTCATTTGGCCTCAGCTGGTGTCCCTGGAGTGCCTGCATCCACATCTCCCCTCCAGCCCCACATCACACCTTATGCTGCTACCTTCATAGCGGCACACCTCTCTGGTTTGTTCGCATTTCCTTCTCCCAGGCCAACACCCGCCCCTAGCTCCGCTCCTCAGGACCCTTGCCAGCCCTCGTACCAGCACCCAGTATCTTCTCTTCTGTGAGTCCTTGCCCCTTTTCCAGTCTGTCTATGGGCTAAGGGCCTGAGTCTCACACTCCTCTGCAAGACTAGGGGTCCTCAGTGTAGGGCCTGAGGCAACTGACCAGCTTGGAGGAAGACGTTGTGTTTCTCCCATCAGATAGGGGCTCCCGAAAGACAGGGATAGAAGTCATATGTTCCCCCTTTGTGACTGCTGAGGCACCTAGACCCACCCGACAGTGTGGCCCTGACCGCAGAGGCAGTGGGCCAGCCCCTCACCATGGGAGCAGCGGTCTAGCCCGTCACTGTCTCTCAGCCAGGAAGACACCTTCTCCCGAGGTCCAACTCCAGGTAGAGCCGAGGTGTTACCTACTGTTGGAAGCTGGCCACTGGCAACCTGGGGGGTGAGCCGAGGCTCAGGAAGGCTGCTGTCTGCCTCCCTGCGCCTTACAGTTCCCCACCACCCCGACCACCACTTCAGCTGCCCATCTGACCTTCCGGTGAGTGGTGCTGGGCAGTGAACCTCGGGGAATGTCCAGACACTGGGCCAGGCGGTGGGCACGCAGCTGGGCCACCCAGCTCTGGAACAGGTCCTGGGATTTGATCTGCAGAAGAGAGGGGAGGAGGAGGGATGCATGGAAAGAGGGACTGCTTTTTGGGGACAGGAAGTCAGGGCTCTGTCCCCAAGCAAGCAAAGCTTCTCCCTATAGCCCCTAGCATGCATAAACCCCCCCGGTGGGGAGACTGTGCTCAGTGCCTGGCTGTGCTCAGCTCTGTGCCTGGCCACACAACAACCAATGGGGCAACCTATCATTGGTTGTTTTACACAGTGAAACTCTTCTTCTCAGACTGAGGGACAGCCCACGGACCCTCGGCCCCAATCCCTCCTATGTGTGCACCAGTCCCTCTGCCAGGCTGGGGACCATGTCATGCTCCCTGGCTCCCAGGATGTCACCTTGAGGTGGTAGATGTTGTCTTCGGTGTCAAGGTCAATGCGCTGGGCCTTTTTGTTGATGGACATGACAGACAGCCGCACATCAATGGAGCCATGGAGCTTGCCCTTGGTGATCTGGGGTGGGGAGTCGGTGGGTAGAAAAGGGGGATGGTTTAGGCTCCCAGAGTCATAAGCTACCTGAGCTCCCTGAGGCTCAAGAAGTCAGACAGCAGGCTCACCTTCATCGCCAAGTCACAGCATCCCACTGTGTACAGAATACCCTGCCATGTCAAGTCACATCCTAACCTCCAGGGAGACACACAAACAAAAAAAGCCCAGTGCCATCGAGTCAATTCCAACTCAGAGTGACCCTACAGACAGAGTAGAGCTGCCCCGTAGAGTTTCTGAGGACTGCCTGGCAAATCTGAACTGCTGACCTTTCAGGTAGCAGACGTAGCGCTAGCCATTATGCAACCAGGTCTTCCTAGGGAGACACAGAGCAAGGACAAATACCCCCACCCTCAGGAATCTGTATCTAGGCCTCAGTCCCTTGTTTCCAGCATGAGTGTGGGGACCAGGAGGACAACAAGGCTCCCGTTTCTTGGGAGCTGTTTTGGTGCCAGCCATTGTCCAGAGAGCCTCACGTGTATAAAAAAACCCACTGCTGTCAAGTCGATTCCAACTCATAGTGACCTCATAGGGTAGAGGAGAACTGTCCCCATAGTTTCCAAAGAGCACCTGGCGGATTTGAACTCCCGACCCTTTGTTAGCAGACATAGCAGTTAACTACTACTCCACCAGGGTTTCCTCATGTGTATAACCTCCTGTGATATGGTCACCCTACAGACCTGGACTCATGCTCTCTCATCTCAGTGATGAAGAAGCTGAGGCCCAGGGAAGTTACCTGCCCAAGATCACACCTCAGCATATGGTATAATGGGATTCAGACTCTCTGCCCCAGTAGCCCTCTGTCTGCCTGGGGCATTCTGGGGCCAGACTCTTTCCTCAGCCCTCAGCCAAGGCCCTGACTCACATCTTGCCGAGCGGTTGCATAGTGCAGGATCCCGTCCTCCAGCACAAAGTATCTCTGTGACATCCCCCGGCAGGCAGAGAGGAAAGGGTGTGGGGAAGAGAACAACCACAACACACATTTTTCTTCTGGAACGCAAACACCCTGCACTGCCCAGCAGCCTCCCCCACATTCCCATCCCACCCCATGTCAGGCCCCTCCCCTCGCCCTACCCACCCTACCTTGTGCCAGCCTTTTAGAGGCCACTTCCTCTTCTTGAGCAGGTGGCCTTCCTGCCTCTCAGGCCTGATACCCTCAGCCTCCAGCCTGCCCCGTGGCTCCTCTACCACCTCCCACAGCTCTGAGGCCTGCAGTCCAGGACAGAGAGGGTGGAAAATGGTTGAGGAGGCCACGACATCCATCCTCTTCCTTTGGGCCAAGCCAGGCGCCACAAGGCCTGCTCTCCCATCCCCAGACCTGCTGGGCACTGCTGAGCTTTGAAGACTGAGTGCTCTCGACCAGGGAGGGTGGGTCCCTCTCGTGGAAGTCCATGGAGAAGGGAGAGGCCACTCTCTGCTGAAGAGGTAGAGTGAGGTCAAAGAGGAAGGACGTCACCTTACCCTGAGGGGACCCTTAAAGGAAGAGAGACAGGCTCCATTAACTCAGATCCTATTGCCTTCAGCCTTCAGCCTTTCTATCCCCACCCTTCCAGCACCCTCTGGGAGAGAACCTCCCCTGCCAGTCTCTCCTCACTGGCCCGACCCTGCCCTGGCCCACACTCTTCCCCTCCAGCCACTGCACCGGGAGATGAACAGACCAGCAGTGGGTGCTGGTGACAGGTCTACCCGGCCCCACCTTGGGCACACACTCCAGGGCTCCAGGAAACGTGCCGAGCTTTCTTGGGAGGACTCCCCGGGAGTGTTCAGAGGGGAGGTAGGGGAGGGAGAGGCTCCAAGAAAGACAGAGGGAGTCAGAGATGGGGCAAGCAAGATCTCAGTCCGGCTGACTGCTTCTTAAGACCTTCCGCATCCCCACCACAGCCTGGAGACGCTTCTGCCATGGTCACCCTCAGAATCCCCCCAGCTCCTTCACCGCAACTCCCCACCAACTGGTCTTCATGTCCTCTAGTTTCTAAACTCCCATTTTCTGCAGGGGGAAACTGAGGCCTGAGGCAACACCTCTATTTTCCTGTGTCTCCCCCCACCAAGCCTCATCATCCCCTTTCTGTTCTCCCAGTCAGAGGGGCTCCTGAGCAGTACCACCTACCTGGAGAGAGCAGGGGACTGGGCCAGTGAAAGCACTGTGGGTGGGAGTGTGTGAGAGAGAGAGAGAGAGAAAGAGAGGATAGAGAGAGCGATGGAGGGAAGGAACTGGAGGGGTGAGGCAGCCGAGCTCGGGAAAGCAGCTCAGAGCGAACAAGCACCTGAGAAGGCGAGGCCAGGAAGGGACAGGGACACGCGAGGCTGGGTGTTCCGGGCAGAGGGGCCACTGCTGCCAGAGGCTGACCCGGGGGTAGGGGTAGGAGGACCTCCTGCCTTCAGCCATTGAAAGTTCCTCAACTCTTCCGGTGTACAGGTATCTCTGTGACCCTTTCCTGGCCCCGGAGGAAGACTAGCCCCTCACTGCTTTCGATGAAAGTGTCAGGAAGAGGGTGGGGGTTGAGATGGCAGGTGAGCAGCCCACCCCACCTCCATTCCCGCCCCTGCTCCGAAGGTGCAGACCGACCAGCTTCAGGTGGGTGTCTCCAGAGAATGTCAGCTGTGCCACACGGCCCCTTACCCCAGGGTCCATGGATGCCAGCGCTCCTTGGCCAGCTTGCCGCTCCACCTCTGAGTCACCGTCTCCAAGTCGCTGGCTCCCTCCTAGTGGAGCTGAGCAGTGGCTGCAGCTGCTGCAGGAACCAGGAAGGAAGGAGACGTTGGAGCCTCCCCTCCAGCCGGATCTCCCCACCTCCCCTTTTGCTGTCCCCTCCTCCTGCCCGCCGCCGGTCGGGCGCTCAGCTCTGCCCCCCTGCTCCCCGGAGGACTCAGGGCTGAGCAGGCTCCCCTGGCACCGATCTGACTCAGAAGCGGGGACACCATCTCCACTGGGCCCAGTTCCAGGTAGAGCAGAGAAAACAGGGAGCTGCTGGTCTCAAGCCAATGGCGGTAAAAGATTGATTCAGACTAAGGTCCGTGACCCCGGTTAGTGCCCAAGGCCATTTCCTTAATTAATGTTGCCTCTGGTTTCACGTCTGAAAATGGATGGCAAAATTTGGAGCCAGCAAACATATCAAATTGGGGGGGGAAAGGGATGGATGTTCCCCTGAGACCCCAAGAGACAGTGCCAAGAGCACGGTCAGCAGTACAGTCAGAGTATAAGTACCCAGCAGCCTCCACTGAGACTGCTTGTGGGTGACACTCCACCAATTTAGGGCCCATTTTAGAGGCCACAGAAGCGCCTGTGCAGGGTGAGATAAATCCCAGCGTGTGCCAAGGGTCTGGCTTCAGAGTAGGTCTGGGGCAGTGGTACGGGGACAGCACCGTGCTGGCCGTTAAGGGCTGACTGCAGGCTGCTCTTAGACCCTCTGCTGCTCTCTGTGTGCCCTGCCTTTCTGCTGGGGGCCTGCATCCAGGTGCTCCATTCAATTAAAAATCAGCTCGTGAGAAAGATTGGAAATTCATTCAAATGAATGTAAAAAAAACAGACAGCTTTGAAACCATTCCCAAAGCCAACTCTTCGGACAAAGATTGGACTAGACTGTAAAACATAAGACGATACTGGTGAAGACTGTGCTTCTTGGCTTAAATAGATACATAAGGCCAACTGGGTGGTTCCTGTCCAGAGGGGAGATGAGAGGACAGGGAGGGGGGCAGGGGGAGAGAGCGACAGGAGCTGAAGTGGACACAGGACATACAGGGTAGAAAGGAGGAGTCTGCTGTCACAGGGTGAGGAGAACAGCTAGTGTTACGTAGTGACGTGTTTGCAAGGTTCTGTATGACAAATTGATTTGGAATTGTAAACTTTCACTTAAAGCACACCGTGCTTTGTCTCACACCGTGCACAAAAGTTTAAACAAAAATTGACAGCTTCAAGTGAAGAAAAGCACCCTTCTGGAAACAGAAGAGCTCTGAACAGTGGGACCTGAGGGGTTACCAGCAATGCCAGGTTCTCCTTTAGTCTTAGAAATAACATGAGCCACTTCACCATCCACTGTGTCCCCACCCTGGCGTTGGCTTACCCTTAAGGTCCTTACACTTCACAGCACTGGCTTTCTGTTCTCCTCCACACCTCCACATGATCACCGTCCTCACCAATGATTCAGAAAATAATATTGGAAACATTATTCCCTGTCCTGAGCATAGAGAAGTGACCCAGCTAGGTTCTCAAGGACCTAGAGGGACTCTCAAGAAGACATCAATTGGTCCCTGAGGTATTATTAGGATAATCTTGGCAAATATCTCTCAGGAAATTTTTTACATAAAACCTTTCAAACAGAACACAAGGGTTTCCACTCTTTTTTCTATTAGCATTTAGTGCATAGAAAATTTCTTGGACCAATGAAGACTCTCCTGACTGTTGTTACTGAAATGTATTACCAGTGATTGTTAACAAAGATGATTCAAGAAGTAGGATCAGTTTCTAGCCATTCTGTGACAACATGAAGCTTTCAATGGTTTTGCCCAGTTGTAATATATACTGATGGTTCTGTAACATCTCTTGGACTTTGGGAGACACGGCTGTGGCAGCACGCTTTCTTCTTTAGGCCTCTGAAAATACGCCAAATACTGTTTCTCTTCACTAAATTTAGTGATGTTTTACCTCCTACCCCACCAGAAGGAGCTCTGGGAGGCAGCGAGAGCCACTAAGCATCAGTAGGAAGCCTTGGCCAGACTGGTTCTGGCCTTCAGAAGCCTCCAGTCTTTTAATCCACTTCCCATTGATGAGCATCCGCATGGGCATGGTGGAGCTGGGCATGGGTAGCTGGTCCTGCACCATGCTACAGAAAAATGGCTCAGATCATCACTGCCAGTCTGCGTGTCTGGTGCCAAGGAAGTTGTGGCACTGCTTGAAGTCCAGGAAGGACTGCTAAACTGTCATCATGATGTGTCTCCCCTGTACCTACCCACTAGTGCTTCCAGTTAAGCACCCTGTCTTTCAATAGACTGAGAGCTGGTGCCCCAAGGACGTGGGTGAGGTCTCCAACTTGAAAGCCCCAGAACTCCTCATTGGTAGAGTCCTAGTTTTAAGAATGCTTCAACATGTTAACTACTGGGCAAAGCTGACAGCTGCCATTAAAAGGATACAAGCATTTAAGAGGTGTCATTTGTTCTCATGGAATCCAGACTTTCTGGAGTCACAGAGGCTGAATGAATGATCAAAACTATTGCCCTGAGATAACCTTTAAACCTTAAACCAACAATATCCCCTTAAGTCTTCTTAAAACCAAACAATAGTTTAGCATACCTAGTAATGAATGTCTGCCTTAAGGATTGTGCCTTTTAAGGAATTACTGCTATAGGATTAAATTGACAATAGCAACTTAAAAGATAGGAACCTTAGGGGACACTGAATTTATGTCAGTGGGGGTGAACAACTCCGGAGACAAGGAGAATGGCTGCACAAGTTGAAGCATGTAATTAAAATCACTGAATTGTACATGGAGAAATTGAACTGGTATATATTCTGCTGTGTATAGTCTTAAAAAAAGATGCTTATAAATATGGGGAGGCAACAGGCTTGAATAAAGGGAACAGGGATGGTCTTCTGGAGAGGAAAATGAGGGAGTCACCACTGAGAGGTCACCCTGAGAACAAACTGGCCAGGAGGATCATCTTACAAACAAACATGAGACAGAAAGTAAAAGCCATTTCATTTTACAGTGAGTTAATGCTCCTAACCTTTTTCACAACATGGCACTTCCCAAGGCAGGAGAATAAACATCCAAACACACCTGGGACCCACTTTTTGTACCCTAGCATCATGCATTATGTCCCCCAAATACATGTGTATCCATTTAGCTGTGCCATGATTCCCCACATTGTCTGGTTGTCTTCTGATTTTTGATTGTGATTTTCCTGTGTTGTAAATCCTAATCTCTGCCTGTGGTTAATGAAGGTGAGGGCTCGACTGTGACACTCTTACTGAGGTCACATCCCAGATCTAGTGTACAGGGAGTTTCCTGGGGCATGGCCTGCATCGCCTTCAATCTTTTCCAAGATAAAAGGAAAGGAAAGCCAGTGGAGTGGTGACCTCAAACAACTAAGAAGGTAGTGCTGGGAGCAGAGCACATTCCTTGGACCTCAGGTCCCTGTGCCAACGTGCTACCAGACCAAGGCAAAGGTGATGACAAGGGCCTTCCTCCAGAGCTGACAGAAAACCTTCCCCTGGAGCTGGTAACCCAAATACCGATTCGTAGCTTAGTGGACTGAGAGAGAGTAAGATTCTCTTTGTTAAAGTCAATCACTTCCTGTATTTCTATTATGGCAGCACTAGATAACAGACACGTAGTGAGTGTGCACAAGTGCAGTAATTCAGTGTGGCTTTCAGATACAGAGACCCAGGTTCAAGTCCCTGGTCTGCCACTTACTAACCACATGGCCTTGCGCACAGTATCTAACTTCTCTGATTTCATTTTCTCCTCTGTGAAATGGGGACAACATGGGGAGGAATGAAGGAACCAAAACACCTAAAGAGCTTTGCGTAATGCCAGGCACAGTAGGCTTTCAACGCTACTGTGATCCCTATTATTCGACTGAGCTATTGCATCCAGAAGAAGATACGTAGGGGTAGGGAACGTGTACAGCAAGGGACAATGGCAAACAAGCCGAGGGCAATATTATCTTTTCAGCTTCTCTGCCTTGGATGTGGAGAGGTGGAATGGGCTTTGCTTCTGTCATGTCCCAAACTGGGGAAACCAATGACAAAGACAATATTTAACAGTCTCTGTTATGCAACTGGAATCCCTCTGCATATTACTGTCAGTGGAAGGCAGATAATGGATGTTACTCCCTGCCCCAAATTATTCCACATCTTGGACGGAGGACAACACAGCCGATAAGAGTCACAGGTATTCATAGACAGGACTGCATGCAGCAGACTATGAATCCAGAACAGTGTCAGAAGGGTCCAGCTTCCCACTGGCGGTTTCAACAGAGTCCCCTTCACGTTGCTGACTCATGTACTGATCCAGCAGGGCAGTCAGCTGGAGGGGCTGCTGCTGAAGCAGGGAGTGGGTCTGGGCCGCCAGGAAGGTGAGTCCTCCGACCAGCTCCCCCCGCACCAGGTCCAGGCTGGGAAGCTTCGAGTAGTTGATGAAGCCTTGCCTGCTCAGGATGGTGTTGTCGATGCAGCCACCTGGAAGCAGATGGGGTCAACTGGATTCCCCCAAAATGCTTTTCTTGTCTGAAAATGATGTTCCAACCCTAGTGATTTCCTCTTCTCAGCCTTCCCAGGAATACTGGTTCCCATTTGTCTCCGCCCCACTCTGCTTGGGATAGAGATCCCTTCCCCTCCTTCCTAATTCCTCCTTCAGAAAACCTTTGCCTAATATATCTACCTGGCCCCAATTCTAACTAGGTCAGTATTTCCCAAACTTCACTGAAGGTAAGACTCACAGAAAAGAGGGACGGGGAAGAGCTTACTATACATACCGATCCCTGGGACCCACTCAGACACTCAGACATGTTCATTCTGGATTTCCAGGGTTCTCTCTAGAATAACAACCTCCAGCAAGTCTTAGCATCGAGGGAGTCGGGGTAACATTGTTTACTGTCCCTCAGCATCCTTTATCTGGGCTATTTGTTGTAACTGTCTTCACCTGGGTGAGTTTCAGCACCCACTGCCATCAAGGTGCCTGAACTTCCTCTCCCCACAGTGCTCAACCCATCTTCCTTACACCTTCCCTCATCTTTCTTCCAGTGCCGAGGTGATCTGAGTAGTCAGACAACACAAGTGTTGGGGCAGCAGTGTCAGCCCTCAAGAAATGGTGCCGTGGACTGAGGCCCCACTTGTGAAAACGATGTACCCTCCAAGGATGCCCTTGGTTTCACCCAGACACGCCTAGCAGAAGGCACCAGGCCACTGGAGTGCCCCCTGGCAGGACTGCCTGCTCACCTAGCAGTGGCAGGAGGGGCACACTCTTCAAGATGCGCACCATCTCCTTGACCTTGGGCTCTTCGCTGACCAGCAGCAGGTTGTGCCCCACAAAAAGGGGTAGGAGGTTTTGGTACTTGGAATCCTCTAGGAAAGGCTTCAGGACCTGGAACAGCAGGAAAGAATGGCTTATTGGACAAGAGTGGGAAGAGGAGCTGACCATCCTGGTCACAGGCAGCCTCAGGCTGAGGGAGCAACCCTGGGGTCTCTTCACCCTTTATCTGCAGTGTAGGCACCAAGAGACTAGACAGCTGCTTGTGGAGAGGACGAGCAGGAAGTGCCACACTTGGGGTGCAGATACTGGGGTCTCAGGAGAACACACCAACCCATGCCAGAGGGCCCACTGCCTACCTGGTTGGGGAAGACTTTCACCAAGATATTGTGTTTCCGCAGCTGGTGCCGTATAAGCAACTTGTCCTCTGCGCTCAGAGCCACATTCTGGCAGACAGCTATCATTCGGTTGTTTCGGAAAACGGCTGCTATCTCCTGTCGGAGGAGCCGGATGAGGCCTATCTCCTAAAGTCAAGAAGGGACAACCATGGGGTATAAACTCTCTCTCCCCTTGGCACCCCTCACTCCCTCAGGGTCAGGGGCCAAGGTGTCCAGTGATGCCCAAATGTGCAAAACATGTAGGAACAGGTGGGAGAGTGGGCTCCCGACTCATGGAGCTGTGTTACACCCCCCACTACAGCAGGCCGCTTTCACTAGATAACCACACTCTTCACTGCAGTGTTTTCTAAATCCCAGAACACTCAGCCCCCCGGACAGGTCAGCAGTTCATCCCAGGCAGCGTCATTTGACAATAGTATTAGCAACATTACTTCAATTCTCCCTCTGACACTATACTCCTGTTATTTTACCAATTATAAACTAAGACAACTCTGCAATAGTATTAATTCAGAATTTACACATTCACAGAAAAAAGACTTGTAACTTAGTGTTTCTCAAAGTTGAGAATCAGTGGACTCAATAATATATTCACAGACTTCTATAAACACTGTTTAAGAGATTTTTTTCCAAAGTAATGATGCCAAAATTTACTTAAAGGTGGAGCACTTGGAAGTCACGGTGATCTTTGCAGGATGTCTTGAAAACACGAACACATACAAGTTAAAATAGTGGAAGACGCACTACTGTGCTATATCTAGGCTCTAGGATCGCCCATCCAATACAGCAGCTACTAGCAACTTGTGGTTACTTGCATTTGGTTAAAATTACAATTGGAAGTTCAGTTCCACAGTCACACTAGCCTCATTTCAAGTGCCCAACAGCCATATATGGCCAGTAGCTACTATACTGGGCAGTGCAGATACACAATCACAGACGGTTCTACTGCACAGCACAAGGTTAGGTAACATACACCACTGGACTGAAGAACATATTAAAAACCAAAGATGTCACCCTGAGGACTAAGGTGTGCCTACCCAAGCTATTGTTATTTTCAGCCACCCCACATGCATGTGAAAGCTGGACAACAAATAAAGAACACCAAAGAACAACTGACAGCTTTGAATGATGCTATTGGCAAAGAATACTGAATACATCACGGACTGCCAGAAGAACAAACAAGTCTGTCTTAGGACACATACAGCATTCTTCTTCTAAAGATGCAAGGATGGTGAGACTTTGTCTCACGTACTTTGGACATGTCAGGAGGGATCTGTCTCTGGAGAAAGAAGTCATGCTTGGTGAGGTAGAGGGTCAGTGAAAAAGAGGAAGAGCCTTGACAGGATGGACTGACACAGTGGCTGCAACGATGGGTTCCAGCGTCACGGCTGTGAGGATAGTCAAGGACCAGGCGGTACTTTGTTCCGCTGCACCCAGGGTCACTGTAAGTTGGAACCCACTCGACAGCACCTAACAACAACAACGTGCACCACTGGCCTGAGAAAAAATGATGTTAGAAAACCTTAACTGCGGAAATTCTATCCAAAGACCACTTTTGTCTGAGTTGAGGGGAGAAGCTGATGCTGCTAGGCAATCTTAGGTGGGTAAAAGCTAACTCCTGCTGAAAGAGTCCCAGTCATTGAAAAGTTGTTTGCCAAAGAACTGTCCTACAGGCTGACCCTCTCAGGCTCACTTAAGGCAGCTCTTTGCTTTCAGGGCAAAACCCAGATGGCTAAATTTTGTCCTTCCATTAGTCCTAGAAAAATGCCTGCCGAATGACTCATATCATTCCTCCCATTAGAATCTGACATTCGACCTAAATCCCTCAGGCTACAGTTGCTGCTCAGTTCTCCATGTTCTAGCCACCATCAGAGAGGACAGCTAACTAGTCCTCAAGACAATCAGACACCAGAAAAACAGGATTTATTAGGTACTTACAGTAACAGGAGCCATCATTAAAGTTGCAAATCCTCCACTGGTCTTTCTGTTCTTTTTTAAGGGCAGAAAAGCTCTATCTTTCTTCTAGAAAAATGTGGAAGATTCAGTGCCTTTTGTTGTTAGGTGCCGTCAAGTCGGTTCTGACTCATAGCAACATTATGAACAACAGAACAAAACACTGCCTGGTCTTGCACCATGTCCACCACGTTTTAATGCTTACACCCATTGTTGTGGTCACTGTGTCAATCCATCTTGTCAAGGGTCTTCCTCTTTTTCATTGACCCTCCACTCTACCAAGCATGATGTCCTTCTCCAGGGACTGATCCACCCTGACAACAGGTCCCAAGTACGTAAGTCACAGTCTCACCATCTTTGCTTCCAAGAAGCATTCTGCTTGTACTTCTTCCAGAACAGATCTGTTTGTTCTTTTGATGGTCCACAGTAGGTTCAACATTCTTCTCCAACACCACAATTCAAAGGCATCCATTCTTCTTCTGTCTTCTTTGTTCATTGTTTAACTTTCTCATGCACATTGTGCAACTGAAAATACCATGGCTTGGGTCAGGCGCATTTTAGTCTTCAAGGTGACAGCTTTACTTTTGAACACTTTAAAGGGGTCCTTTGCAATAGATTTTCCCAATACAATGCGTCTTTGCATTTTCTTGACTGCTGCTTCCATAGGTGTTGATTGTGGACCCAAGTGAAACGAAATCCTTGGTGACCTCAATCTTTTCTCCATTTATGACAATGCTGCTTACTGGTTCAGTTGTGAGGATTTTTTTTCCTGATTTTGAGATGCAATCCATACTGAAGGCTGTGGTACTTGATCTTCATCAGTAAGTATCTCAAATCTTTTTCATTTCCAGCAAGTAAGATGGTGTCATCTGCACAACACAGGTTGTTAATGAGTCATCCTCCAATCCTGACACCTTGTTCTTCTTCACAGAATCCAGCTTCTATGATTATCTGCTCAGCATATAGGTTAAAAAGGTATGGTGAAAGGGTACAACCCTGACGCACACCTTTCCTAACTTCAAACCACACAGTGTCCCTTTGCCCTGTTGGCATGACTGCCTCTTGATCCACATACAGATTCCTTAAGAACACAATGAGGTGTTCTGGAATTCCCATTCTCTGTGACATTAGCCATAATTTAGTATGATCCACACAGTCAAGGGCTTTTGCATAGCCAATGAAACACAAGTAAACATCTTTCTGGTATTCTTTGCTTTCAGCTAAGATCCACCTGACATCAGTGATGATATCCCTAGTTCCATGTCCTCTTCTGAACCCAGCTTAAATTTCTAGCAGTTCCTTGCCCACATATTGTTACAGTCGCTTTTGAATGATCTTGAGTAAAATTCTACTTGAGTGTATTATGACCGGTATTGTTTAGTAATTTCCACATTCAGTTGGATCACCTTTCTTTGGAATGTGTGTAAATATGGATCTCTTCCAGTCAGTTGGCCAGGTAGCTGTCCTCCAAATTTCTTGGCATAGATAAGTGAGCACTTCCAGCACTGCATCTGTCTGCTGAAATATCTCAATTGATATTCCATCAATTCCTGAAGCCTTGTTTTTCACCAATGCCTTCAATGCACCTTCGACTTCTTCCTTCAGTGCCAGATGGCTCTTCAGATGGCTGAACACTGACTAGCTCTTTCTGGTATAATGACTCTATGCATTCCTTCCATCTTCTTTTGATGCTCCCTGAGTCGTTTAATAGTTTCGCTGTAGAATCCTTCACTACGGCAACTCGAGGCTTTAATTTTTCTTCAGTTCTTTCACCCTGGGAAATTCAGAACATGTTCCAGCTCTTTGCATGTGTCATTGTAACACTTTCTTTTGTCTTATCGAGCTGCTCCTTGAAACTGTCTGTTTAGGTCTTTTACTTCACCATTCCTTCCTCTTGCTTTAGCTGCTCAACGCTCGAGAGCAAGTTTCAGAGTCTCTTCTGACATCCAATTTGGTCTTTTCTTTCTTTTTAATGACCTCTTGCTCTCTTCATGGATGATGTCTCTGATGTCATTCCACAATTCGTCCGGTCTTCGGTCAATAGTGATCAACACATCAAATCTGTTCTTGAGACTGTCTTTGAACTCAGGAGGGATATACTCAAGGTCATACTTCGGCTCTCGTGGACATGTTCTAATTTTCTTCAGTTCCAATTTGAATTTGTCTATGAGCAGTTGATGATCTGTGCCAGTCAGCTTGTTATGACTAGTCTTGTTATGACTGCTGATACGGAGCTTTCCCATCACCTTTTTCCACAGATGTAGGCAATCTGGTTCCTGTGTATTCCATCTGGTGAGGTCCATGTGGACAACTGCCATCTGTGTTGGTTAAAAAAGGTATCTGCAATGAAAAAGTCATTAGTCTTGCAAAATTCTATCATGTGCTCTCCAGCATTATTTCTATCACCAAGGCCATATTTTCCAACTACTGATCCTTCTTCTTTGTTTCCAACTTTAGCATTCCAGTCAACAGTAATTATCTGCATGTTTGATCAATTTCAGACTGCAGAAGCTGGTAAAAATCTTCAACCTCTTTATCTTTGGCCTTAGTGGTCGGTGTGTAAATTTGAATAACAGTCGTGTTAATTGGCCTTCCTTGCAGGTGTATGGATATTATCCTATCACTGACAGCACTGTACTTCAGGACAGATCTTGAAATGTTCTTTTTGATGAACTCCACAGCATTCCTCTTCAAGTTTTCGTTCCCAGCATAGCAGACTATATGATTGTTGGATTCAAAACTGCCAAAACTAGTCCACTTCAGGTCACTAATGCTTACGATGTCGATGTTTATGCATTCCATTTCATTTTTGACAATATCCAATTTCCCTAGATTCATACTTTGTATATTTCATGTCCCGATTATTAATGGACATTTGCAGCTGTTTCTTTTCATCTTGAGTTGTGCCATATCAGCGAACAAAGATCCTGGAGGCCTTACTCCATCCACGTTGTTATGTCCAACTCTACTTTCAGGAGGCAGCTCTTCCCCGTTGTCTTCCAAGTACCTTCCAATTTGGGGGGCTCACTCTCCAGCACCATATCCGACAATGTTCAGCTGCTATTCATAAGGTTTTCCCTGGCTAATTCCTTTCAGAAGTAGACTGCTGGGTCCTTCTTCCTAGTCTGCCTTAGTCTGGAAGCTCAGCTGAAACTTGTCTACCATGGTTGACCCTGCTGGTACACAAACACCAGTGGAATAGCTTCCCACATCACAGCAACAAGCCAGCCTCCACTGACAGTGCCTTTTAGGATGAGATACACTGCCTTACCACCATCTGCCTGGGTAGCTTGCACACATACATTTTTAGAGACAAGTAAAGAACCTCAGGAAACTCAGTAGCCCTTTTCAACCCATAAAGCCCAAAGGCCAATACAATATCAAGTGCTGATTTGATTTTAAAGTACCCAGACCATGCAGTGAGTGACTATGTAAGTGACAATGGCCTAGCACCTCACTTCACGATATCACCTTAACCCATTATCCTGCCCCCAACAGGTGATATGACACCATTTCTCCCCCTTACCTCTTGGGGAGGTCTGGGAGGAGGTGGCAAGCATCTTGGGTTGATGGCAGGTTTGGGGGGTATATACTCTGTCAGAGCCATCAGCTTCTGCCGCTGAAAGTGCATCACACGACGGTGGCGGGTGACAGCCTTGGAGCCATAGCGGACAGTCTGGAGGGTGGGCAGATGGCCTGAGGGGAGACGGCAATATAGGTGAGATGCTGCCTCTTAGAGACCTTAATCTGCCAGATGGAGGAAGGGCAGACTCTGCAAGACAACCATGGCCCACAGACTAGACTCAACACAAGACTGAGACAAGGAATTGCCTGCCAGGCATTTTGACTTCCCAAAACTCTCTTTTCTTTTTTAAATAAATGATTCTATTGGTTCTTGGATGCTCCTATTTCTCCAGCTCTTCTTTATGTGCGGAGATGAGTGAAAAAAAAAAAGAGAGAACAATGTAGAAATTATTTCAAACACACATAAAAAAAGAGGCAGGAAAGGACAAACTTTTCCTTAAATGGCCAGATAGTAAATACTTTAAGTTTGAGGGCCATACAGTCTGTCACTACCACTCAACTCTGCCACTGTATTGTGAAGGTACTCATAGACAATAAGTCAACAAACAGGCATGGCTGTGCTCCAATTCGAAGTGTTACCTGCAGAAATAGGTGGCCAGCCTTGCTAGTTTATCAATCCTTATTCTAAGTCACAAAACTCTGGTGGCACAGTGGCTGTTAAGTCTGTAAACCACAAAGGTCAGCAGTTCAAACTCACCAGGTGCTCCTTGGAAACTCTATAGCGTAGTTCAACTCTATCCTACAGGGTCACTATGAGTTGGAATTGATTCGATGGCAGTGGGTTTGGTTTATTTATTTATTTTTCTGGTGTTCTAAGCCAGTGGTTCTCAAAGCGTGTTCCCTG
Organism: Heterohyrax brucei; assembly: GCA_028571685.1. Classification (NCBI taxonomy): domain Eukaryota; kingdom Metazoa; phylum Chordata; class Mammalia; order Hyracoidea; family Procaviidae; genus Heterohyrax; species Heterohyrax brucei. Next base: position 105,473,915 of record CM053149.1, read on the forward strand.
AAGCAAAAACATCAGCATGACCGGGGAACAAACACACTGAATCAGAAATTCTTGGGACAGGACTCAGGAAACAAAGTTTTTAACAAGCCCCCCAAGTGATGCTGATACACACCGGTTTGAAAACCACAGCTCTAAACACTGATCTAAAACTTTCTCCCATTATTTGAAGCAAAAAAATAAAGTTACATCACCCTTACAGCTCCCCGAACAAGTCTGCCTTCCTTCTTGTTCACAGGCATCAGAAAACAAAGGAGCCACTTGAAAGCTCTGAACAAAGCAAAGCCCTCATCCTTGACACCAGAGTCAAAGCTGGAGATTCCCACTTTCGGTCTTTCTGAAGGTTACAATAGATCTCAAGAAAATCTTCTGCTAGAAGGTGGCTCGAACACAGATACCACGGAGATCTGCTGGCATAAAAGGCTCTATTGGCAACGGCCAAAAATATACAACTTTTAAGAGCACAGACTTTGGAGTCAAATGAAACTCAAGTTTCAATCTCTCTTCTGCCGCTCCTAACTGTAACCTTGACCAATCACTCAACCGTTCCGAACCTGCTTCCTCATCTATAAAGAGGGCATAAAAATGCTTTCCTTTGAGGGTGCTTTAAAATTTCAATGCAATAACGCACGTACAGCAATAATCAGCGCCTGGTCTATATTAAGTGCTCAAATTCATTCGTTAAGTAAATATTTACTGCATGCTACTAATGTCAGACACAATGCCACCTGCTGGCTACCCTGAGTGAACACGATTCTGCAGTTTTGGAGTTTACAATCTCATAGAGAAGACAAGTGAATAAACAAATGCAAAATTACAGATTGTGATAGAGGCTAGGTTAATAAACACGGTGCAAGACAGAGATTAGAAGAAACCTGCTTGCAGAGGGTGATGAGGGAGGGCCCGAGAACGTGGCATGCAGGCTGAGATCTTAAAAACAAAAAGGAGGTAAAGTACAACCTATGAAAGCCAGAACCTGTGTAAAGTGGAAACCTGTCAAAGATGGAAAACGCAATTATTTTTTTACTAAAAGAAGCGGTACAGAAGTGGTGAGCTTGCACCCTATCAAAAGCGGGAAACTTGCGAGACCCAGAAAACTACGGCAGTCCCGTTGAGTTTCACTGTACGTCGCTAAGATGGGGAAACTCTGAGTGCAGACAAGTGCCAGGCGGGTTAGAGAAACTCAAAGAAGGGAGAAGATCTGGGGTGTAAGGAACAATCACTGCTTTTATTGTTGTGAGCAGCGTCACAGGCAATTGCATGCGTTAAGGAAGCCGGAGATCTAGCTGAGATCAGGGGTCGCCAGAGCCGTCTGGGTCAGAGATTTAGGAAACGAATAAGTAACAGAACACAGGAAACGAGGACTAAAGAGCGCCGGCCGGATCACGCCGTGAGGTCCTGGGCTGCTCCTTACCCGCCTGGGGCAGGAGACCTCCTCGCAGGACTCCAGCCACCGCCACAGCCATTGTACCGGAGAAACAGGCGGCAACCTCAAGGAGACGGAAGCAGCGAAGGATTGTGGGGCAGCATATCCCGAGGCCGGAAGCAGTGGGCGGGTCCACCGCGTAAACAGTAATCCGCATGCGCCGAGGCCACCAACTGCTAATCTGCCCTGCCCCTCCCACTGGCGTCCAGTCTCCTAGCAACAGCGCCAGAATTCTCGAAACTGCCCTCTCCTCCAAACCGAAGGCCGATCGCAATCCTCGCGTTGCTACCAACGAAGTCCCTCTACACCCTTCAAGCCCCAGACCTCGCACGTCAATTTTGTTTCTATCCCACCTCAACAATTTGCTCTAAATCAATCCCTTTTCCTTCCTTGTTCGCCCAAGTTTCTGTGCTCCTCTTCGTAACTTTTTCTGTTTAGCCGTCTCACTGGCTCACCAAGCTGCTGCGCCCCTTTCTTCCTCACCTGCCCGGCCTCAGGCCAGCAGCCTTTTAGAACATGCCTGGAGGTGAGTAGGGGAGTAGGATGATGGATCTGGCCTTCAGGTATGAGGAAATATGACAACTGGTCTCCTTTCTTCACAGCTGAGCTTGCCGCAAATCCAGAGAAAGGGGGCATCTGCATCACCGAAGCCCTTATCACTAAGCGTAACTTGACATTTCCTGAGGACGATGATCTGTCGGAGAAGATGTGAGTGCGTGTGGGAGGGAATGGGTACTGCAAGACTGGAAAAAACAGGATGACTGGCGGAGCTGTCTTTTGTCGTCCTCTTTTACTTACCCACACATCAATCAATGGTACGGTCTATCTGGTCAAAATCAGCCAGCCACTTAGAGGACACTGAGCCTCTGTTAAGAGTGATGGGAAACTTGGGAAAGGGTTAATGATGATGGTTGAAAAACATGAGGAGCATAGGTAATACTGAACTGTACATGTGACGTTTGTTGAAATGCCATTTATTTGTTAACTGTTTACAAGAGTTTAAGAAAAAAATCACTCAACCCTCTAACCTTCATTGAAACACCTTCCTTCTTCCCCCTTTCCTTCTTCTCTGCTAAGAGACCACAGAAATGACATTCATTACAACACTCTGCCACCTTTTCTCCCAGGTTCCATACTCTTGCTGAGCTGCAGACTGTCCGCCTGGATCGGGAGGGTATTACCTTTATCAAGAATTTAGACAGCCTCCAGAATATTCACAGCCTCTATCTGCAATCGGTAACTTCTTGCCTCCCGGTTTTCCTTTCCCTCGTTTACCTCCATTAACTTAAGTCTATCCCATGTGAAAGGAGTCAGTCAGGCCATCTTGTCCATTCCCAGGCATTTAGGCCAACTGATCTTCATTTCAACATTCCCCAGCTGAATCAGGAAATTCTCCTGAATTGAAAGACTGATGTCTCCACCTCCCAAAACAGAGATTCTGAGCAGGATCCTGAATCACTGTTACTGTACCATACACTTGTCTTGGTCTACATTTTTTCTTGGTGTTTACCCTCAATTTGGAGACCTGGTGGTATAGTGATTAAAAGCCCAGCTGCTAACCAAAAGGTCAGCAGTTCAAATTTACCAGCTGTTCCTTCCATACACTACAGGGCAGTTCTACTGTGTCCTACAGAGTTGGAACCAACTTGGTGGGACCTAACAACAACCCTAAACCTTGAGCTATACAGCTCAAGCCCATTTCCTATTTTGAAGAAGAGGAAGAGGGAACTAAGTGGATTCTTCTATACTTTTCAGAACCTTGAAGACTATTTGCTGTTAGTTGGTTGATCCTCAGCCTTCTCCAGGCTGAGTTTACTCAGCTCCCTTAACCTTAACCTTTCCTCACTTCACAAATTAAATTGGTATGCAGGGCACCAAAGCCTTTTCCACTTCCTTGTGGTCACTTGGTTTCCTTCTATGATTCCTCAGTCATGGGGGGAGGGTGGTCAGAACCTGTTAACCTGTTAACCAAACCCACTGCTACTGAATCCGTTTTGACTATACTTGAATCAAGTTTAGCCAACCCTACATTTACACTCTTAACCAGGTGAAAGTAAATCAGCCCAAGGTTGCGACAGCCATTTCAAGGAGGGGGGTGATCGTTCCCAGAGTGCTAGATCTCCAGCTGCAAGAGTAGATAGACATGGTATGAGGGCTTTGTCCCCTTAAACCCTTCCCTCCCGCTGACCTCAGCTTGGTTTACCCACCTTGATCTCTTCCTACAGAATAAGATCCAGAAAATTGAGAACCTGGCCTGCATCCCCTCCTTGCGGTATGTAGGGTAGGGGTGAGGGAGCTTGGCAACACTCCCAAGGAACTGGCTCAGACCTCTCCAAACCTGGCTTCTTGCCAGCTAAGGGCCCAGCAAGCCCAGCTCTGCTTCACTTGTCCCAAAAGCCATGTGTCCCCACTCATCCATCATCTAACTACCTAGCCAGGGGACCTAGGTGTCTGTCCAGTCCTTCCTCCCTTCTTTCAGCAGTTCTGTGACTGAGCAGTGTCTCTGCCCCTCACTTCCCCTACAGCTTCCTGTCTCTGGCAGGAAACCGCATCCAGCAGGTGGAGAACCTTCTCGACCTCCCACACCTCCAGTTTCTGGACCTTTCTGATAATCTGATAGAAACACTGAAGCTGGGTAGGAACACCTTTGCCTCAGCTCAGAGAATAAGTCTTATGTGGGGCCCTTCATCCTCTCTGCCCCATAATCCTGTGCATGTGTTACCTATACCCCCTGTACTTGCACTCCTCATTCTCCAGGTGTTCCCAGGGTCTGTGCAAAGAGGAGTTTGGGGTTGGAAGATGGGTCTGAGCATCTCATTGCCCTTCTCTCTGGTATGTGCAGATGAGTTCCCCCACAGTCTTCTCATCCTCAACCTGACTGGAAACAGCTGCACTAAGCAGAAGGGCTACAGGTGAGGAGGAACTGAGGCTGGGGAGGAGGGAGTGATGCTGAGCTCCACCTACTGACTCCAGTGGACGCCCTCTCCCACTGCAAACCCAGGGCCCTTGTCCACGGCACTGTCTCCTCCCTACTGTCTCTGCTGAGTCTGCCTTTTTCTGTTCCATTCCCATAACCCCACATGGACCCAGCCCTTAGCCCTTTGGGACTGGCCACAGGCCCTGTCGCCTAGCTTGTGAGCCACCACTCCTGGGGCTGGGGAGCAAAGGCTGTGTCTTGGCATCCCTCTAGGCTCCATACCTGGGGTGCCCCTCCTGAGGGGGCTGCTCTTGTTTCTGCCCTCCAGGGAGCTGGTGATAGGAGCCCTGCCACTGCTCCTGAACCTGGATGCTCAGCCTGTACCAGAGCGCTGGGCCTCAGATGAGGAGGAGAAAGCTTCTGACAATGAGGATGAGGAGTTCCCGGAGCTGAGTGGCCCCTTCTTCTCCGAAAGAGGTGACCTCCTGCCCTTGCAGCCTCCCCAGAGTCCAAACCCATCCTGTGGGGGGGAGGGGCAGTGGGCAGGGTGTGGCAGGAAGCTAAGGTGGTGGTCCCAAGTGCAGATCTGCGTCTGGCCAGAGGTGGTGGACAGTGCAGCTGGGCAGGAATCCTTCCTGCCCAGGTGACCCAGGTGCTTGCCACCAGGGACTGCAGGGGAGGTTTGTCGTTGGCGGGCCACCCACTACCCTGGCCCCTCCCAGGCTTCCTCAAAGACCTGGAGCAGGAAATAACCAGGCACAGGGAGCATAGGGAGCAGACAGCCCTGATGGAGCACCTCCTGAGGATGGAGACCCAGCTGACACTCACTGACCTCCCCCTGCGGCCTGAGGAGCCTATGGCTGGGGACAGCAACCCTCCTGCCCCTCCCAAGCAAAAGAAGAAGGCACCACCCAAGTCTGTTGCCTCACCACAGAAATACTCTGCCACCAAGATGCCTTGCCCTCTGACCTCCCTGGGCCCAAAAGGTGCTGCCCAGGCACAGGAGGGGGCCAGGGCAGGCGCAGTCCCCAAGACCTCCCTGACTGGGGTCCCCAGGGCAACCAAAAGTATGACCAAGAAAAGCAAGAATTAAAGGGTGGCAAGTCTATCAGCAAAGCCACAGGAAGAAGAGAGATGTTGAAGGGACCTCCCCTTGTTCTCAGATGCCTCACCTGTGGCAGGAGACCATTCACAATAAAGTGAGTCTGGGCCTTGACTATGTCTCATGTCACTGTGCAGGCATCTCAGGGTAAACAAGGAGTAATGGCAATGGGAAACAGCAGCAGAAAATACAAGTTTTAAGGAGTTCAGGAGAAAACAAACAAAAAGCCAAACCCACTGCCATCGAGCCAGTTCCAACTCATAGCAACCTTACAGGACACGGTGGAACTGCCCCATAGAGTTTCTAAGAAGCATCTGGCAGATTTGAACTGCCAACCTTTTGGTCAGCAGACGTAGCACTTAACTATTGCACCAGTGGGGTTTCCTGGCTCTAAAGACCAGGTTTCCAATCTTTTAGGCGCACCTTCTCAGGCCCACCACTTGGCTTCCTGGCTCCTGTGTGTACTGTAGGAGAGGGCCCAATCTCACCACCACTTTCGGGGAGTGCTCTCCTAAGCCCCAGGCCAAGAATCAAAACCTCAGCTTCTAGCTGGCCCCTCCTAGTAGCCACTAGTGTGTCAGGCCTTGTTTTGAGCTCACATGCTAACTCTCCACACCCACACCCGATGCAGGAAGCCCTCCCCTCTCCTCACAAGTCCCTCCATAACCCTCACCATCTAGTTACCATCACTCCAAGGCCACCAAGGGCCCGCCGCCAGCTCAGGGTTACTCTTTGCCCTCGTGGCTCTCCTGCCCTCATGGACCTGGGGTCAAGTTCATAGAGCACAAAAATAAACTACTTTTATTAAAGCAAAGGCCAAGCTGGCCACTTGGAACAAGGCTGAGGTGCGTGAAAGGACTGCTCTGGTCCTGCACCCACACCCCAGCACACTGCCCATACCCCAGGCCACGTAGAGCTGTGGTGCTTAGGCATACATCTGGCTCTCCCTCTCCACGAAAGTCTGGAAGAGCCCACCCCACTTGTGGGGTGGTAGCGCCTGCTGCCCAGCCAGCAGGCCCCTTGCAGCCTCCAGGCCTTCCTGCTCCAGGGTCCGCTGCTTCTGGTGGAGCTGCTGCCCCTGATCCTGCACAAAAGGAGAGATGATCTCTGGGACGGGCCTCCCTTGGGGGGAAGGGGCTCTAGCACAAGTAGGAGAAAGGACAGACCACCAGGCTTCTGGGTGGCCTGGCCTTGAAGGAGGAACCTTCCCTCCCAGCTCTGGGGTCTCTCATCTCCTCCTAGGCCCCTCTAACGTTTCCAGAGTCCTAGCTGTGGGGCAGGGAGGAGAGTCTTCCTCTTACTGCCATCAAGTTGATTCCGACCCACAGCAACCCTAAAGGTCAGAGTAGCACTGCCCCATAAAGTGTCCAAGGAGTGCCTGGCAGATTTTAACTCCCAACCTTTTGATTAGCAGATGTAGCACTTAACCACCACACCATCACAGTTTCTATCACCCTCCTGGGTAGCTCCCATTCCCTGGGGGTTACCTGCTTGCTGTCCATCAGCCCCAGAGCCATCTGGTGTCCCTGATAAAGGATGTGCCGGCGATCCACCTGAGTCTGGAATCGGGGAAGGGTCCGAGCAGGGTCCTGTGCTCCAAAAGTGGGGGACAGCACTTGGGGTACCTGGGCCACTCCCTCTCCAAAGATGAAAGGTTTGAACACTGACCTAATGGGACACACATATAAGAATGGAGGTACAGCATACTCCATAGTGTCTCCTGGCCAGCACACACTCCCAGCCATTCCCACCATCACCTAGAGGGGTCTGGTGTGGCTGTGAGGAAGTGGATGCAGGGCTGTTTGGGGTCCTGGGGCAGAATGGACACCATGCTGGCTGTAGTGCGGAAACCTCCAGAATCCATACAGATGCCACTCTCCTTGTTTCTGAGGATGCCCATCATCACCTCCACTGTGATGTCCCCTGTCAGGGAAGAGAGGGGGGCCCTCCAGCCTCAGACCAAGCCCCTAGAAGCTGGGGGAAAGGGAAGCAGCTTGCCTCCTCCTCTGCCCAGGTACTCACAAACCTTGCTGTTGCCACAGCAACTCCCGTCCAGCCTGGAAGCGGGCCTTGGCGGCCTCCATGCGCACAGGTTGCTGGGTCAGGGAGTAGACCTGGGCAAAGTCAAAGGTGCCCTGCCCATCCCACCAGCACTGGGTCCGAGCATGTGCCCGCAGCTCAGGGTGCTCAGCTGAGATGTCTGTGCCGATGCTCAACTGGTTGGAGATGTTCCGGGCCCCCTCTGTGGAGGAAAGGTTCACTATTCATCCTAAATATCTGATGAGCACCTAGTGTGTGCCCAGCACTGGGCCTGGTGCTGAGAACACCACAGTGAAGGGAAGAGACCTCCTCCTGGAGCCTACAGTGTGGTGAACACAACAATCACAAACATCTAGGTAAGCGAGCAGTATGGTGAGGGCCATGAAGAAGAGGTACCTGCTGGCAGGTAAGGGGAGATCTGACCACCCAGGGAAGCCCCGGAAGGCTTCCCAGAAAAAGTGGCAAACTGAAGCCCATGGTGGCATTCACCAAGTGAAAGGGGTCCCTGGATGTCCCAGGCACCTCAAGAGGTTTGCTCCTGGACTCTCCCTTCCCCTCCCAAAGCTGGCATGAGGGAGCACCTCTGGGAGGTCCCAGTGCCCAGTCCCTCACCCCGGATCCTCTGGGCAGCCCACAGACAGCCGGCCGTCTCCAGCACCCACGCCTCAGTCCGGTCAGCCAGCAGGAAGGTATTGTGGTAGCAGAACGGCGTGGGGTCCTCCCGGCAGCTGCCCCCTTGTCCATAGCGCTCCAGCAAACCTGTGATCACCTGCAAGGCTTCCTGGGCTGAGCTGCCCCGTTCCAAAGCCAATCTACAGAGACAAGTCCAGAGGACAGAAAGGCCATGGGGGTATCGGTGACCGGTGGCACAGGCTCTAAAACCAAACCAAAACCCACTGCTGTCGAGTCAGAATAGAACTGCCCCATAGAGTTTCCAAGGAGTTTCTGGCAGATTTGAACTGTAACCTTCTGGTTAGCAGTTGTTGCACTTAACCACTATGTCACCAGGGTTTCTGACACAGGCTGCACCAGCGTGCATAAAAGGCCAGCGAGGTTAGGCAGCTGGTCAATTCAGCAAAGCCACTGGCATTGATCATATTAAGTACAATATGACTGTGCTTATGTGTTTCTTTTTAAGTTGTGCTCTGAGGCTTTCATAAAAATAAAAAAAATCCTGAGAGAAGGGCCCTGAACCTCCAACCTGTTTTCAGTCACAGCTAGTCCATTTTTTATCAGTTTTATAAACTGGGACTCCACATGATATAGTTCATTGAAAAGTTTTACTTCTACTGAAAAAAAAAGTTTAAACTATTGTCTTATTTCTGGGATCAGTGGAGGCCAGAGGTGGCTGTGTTGGGGGGCTTCTAGTCCTGGTAGGGTAGTGGTTAAGTGCTACATCTTCTAACCAAAAGGTTGCCTGTTCAAATCCACCGGGTGCTGCTTGGAAACTATAGATTAGTTCTACTCTGTCCTATAGGGTTGTTATGGGTCAGAATTGACTCAATGGCAATGGGTTGTTTTTTCCGGTTTTAGTCAGACTGTGGGAAAGGTGCTGGCAGATTCCAGGAGGGGCAGAAACAACCTCTCAGGTGAGGGTATGAGGGCTAAAAGGGACATAGACAAAGAGGTCCCTGTGCACTAGGCTTGGAGAAAGGGAAGACGGGCCTAGGCCAACACTCAGCCCCCAGACTTCTGTGTGTAGGGAGACAAGGGAGGGAAGGCCACACCTGAGTAAGTCCATGCCCAGCAGGGCCTCCCCCTCACTAACTGGCTCCTTGGTCCACACGGCCTCGTTGCCAATGCAGACTCCATGTTCATTTGCACCCATCTCAGCACCCCACAGCCAAGAAGGGCGGCTCAGGATCACCGCATGTGTCTTCGATACCTGCTCCACCTCAATGTAGGTGCACTGGAGAAGGAGAAAGGGGTGCCCACTCAGAAAGGGGAAGAGAATACCATGTGCTAGCACTTTGCCCATCCCCTCACCCATCCGTTTGAGGAAGGTCTTAAAAAAACCCACAGCCATCAAGTCCTGTCCAACTCATAGCATTATTATTTCCATTTTACAGATGAGGAAACTGAGGACCACAAAGGCTAAATCATCAGTGAAAGCCCAGGTTGGTGGACTCGAAGCTCATGTTCTTTCCAGTACCTCTAGTGGCCTTCCAGGTGTGGGAGCAGAGGAGGAAGGTACCACACCCACAGGCCCCTATAAGGCCTAACCCACCTGGAGCCGGCTCCCAGGGGTGTGCACAGCCGCAGGTACAAACACCACCTCCTGTACCTCATCCCGTGGTCGGTCAGAGTTCTTGGCAAAGATCACGGCTGGGATGGCAGAGGCAGGGGGCAACGAAACAAGGCAGTCACAGGAACATGGGGTGTCAGGGGTCAATGATAGCATCTGGGGAGAGTTGGGGATGAGCTTGTAACCCCTCATGCCACCTCCTCACAATCCTGGCCATGGCTCAGTACTGGGGAGCCCCCTCTCCCAACACATGCGAACAGATCCTCAGGCAAGAAGACACTGCCTTTGGGTTCTGGATACGCAACGCTACTTGCACACTCCCAGGTTTGGGCGCCAGCAGGTGGGCACAGACCTGCACACCCCCACAGTCCTGACCCTGAAAGGGAGCCCTGGCTCTTCCCCGCAGTCGTCAGACCATCTGTCTCGATATTCCACCTGTCTCTGAGAGTCCAACAGTACACTCCCCCCTCCTCCATTCAGTCCTTCCCCGCTTTCTCAATACTGTATGCACCTCACCCTCTCTCCCTCCAAGATCCCCAGCTGTGTCCCAGCAGCCAACTTCACCCCTTCGGGTCTGGTCCGTCTCACGTCTCACGGGGCGGAGGCTCCCAGGTGACCTGGAAGGTCTTCGGCCCCGGGGCGGAGCCTTCACCGAGTACTTGTAGTTCACCTATTTTCCACGAGGGTGCGCGCCTGCACCACTTCTTGGAGTGAAACCGGCCTTCCAAACTTGACGCACTTCTTGCTCTTCTCTGGTGCTGCTTTCAGACCTGAAAACGGTTCACAGGAATGCTTGGGGCTCACCCGGTGGGATCACCGTGGGTACCTGGAGCTGGGGGCTAAGAAGGGACCGTGTGATAAGGAAGGAAAGAAAAAATGGGCTGACTTGTCCAAGTGGAGAGATTGCTGGACATTTGGAGATTAAAGAGGAAATCTGGATATGTTAGTCCTTGTTTGCATCCCAAGTGCACGATCTTAGGCTGGTGGCCCCAGGGTTATAAGATGTATCAAAGTGGTCACAGGCTAAGAGATGCCAAGATTTGCCCTGTTGACCTAAAAAGGCCTCATCTTCCCACAGTGCCCAAATTCACAGGAAGATAACTTTGAAGGGAAATTCAGAAATTTTCAGCCCAAAGATTTAGTGCTTTGTACATATAGTGAAACTGAAGCAGCAGAAGAGATGAACTGGCCAAGAGGGGTACACAGTGGCACAGAAGTAGACCCTGATCCCCAAATGTTCAGATTTGCAGTTCATGTTCCTTTATAAACTGTCTCTATAACCAACCTCCAAGCAAATGTGTCTCACTCTGTTTTGCTTTATGGAGCCTTTCAGGACTGGGAGCAGGGAGATGCTACAGATTATGTATCTCGCCCACAACCAACCCGCCAGAGCTGCCACTGAGAGCCCTGGCCTTAGCAGCAGTGCCCCAGTCACTCCTGGACTGGGAGAAGACAGAGGCCAAGCAGCTTGACTTCCACAGCAGGTGGGGAATGGCTGCAGGAAACCTGCCTGGTAAGGCTGTGGAGGAGGATCTGAAATCTGAGATGCTCTCCAGTTGCCTCTAGGTACACAAGACTGATTTCCAAGTGGATGCTGTCTCCAGGTAGAGACTTTCAGAAAAGAGGCTACAATTTGCAGAGAAGAATAACCTAGAGGTGGGGCTGGAGGTGGGGAAGAACAAGCAGGGAAGAGTGTGATCAAGAACTCCAAAGACCAGCATTTCATCTCTGCTTCTGCTATGAAAGAAATCCTAGTGTCATAGTGGTTAAGTGCTAAGGCTGCTAACCAAGAGGTTGGCAATTCCAGTCCACCGGATGCTCCACGGAAACTCTATGGGGCAATTCTACACTGTCCTACAGGTTGCTATGAGTAAGAACTGACTCACAGTGGTGGGTTTTGGGGGGGGTTGGGCAAGTCCCTTTACCTGAAAAGGCCTCAGTTCTCCCAGTGGTAAATGATGACATTGGACTAGATCAATGGTTTTCAGCTACAGGTAGAGTAAAAAATCACTGCCTTCAATTCTGCTGCAGCTCATAGCAACCCTATAGGACAGAGTAGAGCTACCCTGCAGGGTTTCCAAGCAGACTGACACATTTTTCTCCCTAGGAGCAGTTGGTAGTTTCAAAATGCTGATTTTTCAGTAAGCAGCCATCATTTAACCAGTGTGTTGCCAGAACTCAGATGGGGTGAGGATATATATATATATATATTTTGGCCACACATAAATCCCACTGTACAACCCAGTACTCTGACACTGTGCTATGCAAAGTGTGGTCCATGGGGCCATCAACACCAGACATTCTTGAGATGAGAAGCAAGAACTTCCTGCATCTATTTTGATCTAATGCTTTCTCCTCTTCTGCTGACCACCTTTCTTTTTCTTCTTTTGCTGTTTCCTCTTCTTTCTCCTAACCGTTATTCTCTTATTTCTACTTTATTTCTTCTTATGTTGTCATACTACATCAAAATTTCTGTGCTTTTTAAGTGTTTCATTGTGACAACATACATAACAAAGCGTACACCATCTTAACAATTTCAGTAACAATGCACAGTGCAATGAGCTCATTCTTCAAGTTGTGAAACTGTTCTCAACTCCTTTTCCAAATCACTCCACCATCATTAACATAACTTCAATGCCCCCCTGTGCTCTTGCTTTTTAAAAAGTGTTTGTCATTTAATAAATGATTTTTATCCTTTACTCAACTTAAAAATAAAAAAACATCACAAAGTTGAGTCTCAGCGGCAACATGAGAATAAAAATGGGTGCCCCCTGAGAACTCCACTAAAAGACCACAACTGGTGGTCCAGGTGCCTTGGGGTTCCCCTGGGAGCATGGCCCCTAGTCCTAATGCTGCCCCTGTCCATAAATCATTACTGAGGTCGACTCCTCAGACAGGAACGGATTGGATTTGGCGACACAGAGTGATGATATTATGCGTGCACCCTGTGGTTCTGTGCATCTATAGGATGTCATCCTACTGGCCTCTTACTGGAGAGGAGGCAGAGGGTGGAGGAGAGGGGACAGGAGATTGTTAACAGGATATGACATGTATAGAATGGAACGGAGAAGTGTGCTGTCACCAGGCAAGGAGAGCAGTGGGAGCTGCATATAGGCAGGCATGCAAATTTAAACTGGATTGTACACTTTCACTCAATCACAATAAATAAAGAAAAGAAAAGAAAAAATTATGTGATCCGTTGACTACCAGCATCAGCCTCAGCTGGAAACTTGTGAAAAATTCTGGATCTCAGGCCTCAGTTCAGACCCCTTGATGGATTAGAACCTGCATGTTAACAACAAGCCCTTCCAGTGTTTAATATACCCCCAAAGGGCATAACTGAGTGGAATGTGGAAAACTGAACTGAGATAGCTTGAAAAACACAGGTGAGTCTAGCACGCCTTCTCCCAGGTGGGAACAGCTGGACCATTGGTTTCTAGGGTTCTTCTCAAGGCTACAAGGCTAGAATGCTGAACAGTCAAGCACACATGGGTAAATGAGAAGGGGATGTTGGGAAGGGCATATTTCAGAAGCAGTATCAAAGCTGATGCTAGTGTTGACGTGGGCATCCGGAGCAGCCTGCTGGAAACTGGCTCCTCCTTGCAGTTCCCCAGCTGCCCACTGTGCAACAGCAGCAGGCAGAAAGAGAGGCACAGAGGGGCCAGCACTGCCCCAGGTGTCGGTTCAGGCCACCTTCTGCACGTCACTTTCCCATTCCTGATTTCACTCACCCACCCTAGAGGGATTCCTCTCCCACTTGTCGTGAGGGTCAACCCAGATGGTCTGATTTCCCTAACCCCCTCCTGATCCGTCTGGGATTGTCCTGCCAGGCAGGCGCCAGATCTGAGGGGTCAGAGGTGGCCTTGGGATCTGCCGGGGGGGGCCAGGCCAGCCAGGCAGCATTGCTGCTGGGGCGAGTGAGCTTCGAGCACGCGTCAGAGCCCCACCAAAGGCCCCCGCTAAGAATGCAGGTCAGCGGGAGGAGCTGAGAGGGGAGGAGAGGCCCCAGCCCTGCCCAGACAGGCCCAGCCGGCCCCACAGCTGCCCTTCTGTCCCTGGGGGCGGTGATCGATTCAATGGGGGGGAGAGGAGAGGACTCACCAGGATCCTGGAGTCTAACCTCCCCCAGAACAAGAAGACAAAAAAAGATCCCCTAGGAGTGTGGAGAGCATGAGGTCACGGAAAATCCACCTTTCCCTCCTCCTTCTAGGCTTTTAAATTTAGGACCAAATGGATACAAACAATTGGCCCCCAAACTGGTCTGGTCTCCTTCATAATCCCTAACCAAGGTGGCCTTCAATTTTGTGACCTCAGACTCTTGAGAATAAGTGATGGGTTAGGCCAGCCCGGATACCACATTTGGTTCAGAGAAATTGGGAACGGGCAGTGGCTGTTAGCCCAGCTCAAGGTGACTGTATGTATTTCAGAGTGGAACTGCTTCATGGGGCTAGAGTTGAGGAAATCGGAGCCCTACAAAGGGAAAATAATCAGATTGGTCCAAAAAAAAAAAAAAAAACAGAAGTTGGATAGGCAGGAAAAAGAACACAAACTGAGCCTCCATCAACCTTCCTAGCTGTGGGGCTCTGCAATCATGAAGTTTTCACCCATTTAACGTACTAGGCACCTACTGTGTGCGGGGCACTGGACAGCTTGGGAAATATGCACGGTTAGGCATTTCGATGTATCTCTGAGGGCGCCTGATGGGGCAGTGAGGTGTTTGTGCACACCACGGTTGTGTAACTGGTCTCTAGCTGTGAGCTGCAGTAGGAGCCTTTCCCTCATACTTTCCAGCTGGGCGGGAGCCCATCAGATAACTTGGCTGCCTTTCATCGCCTTGTCCCTGATAGGGATCATCCTGGGTGAAGAAATCACTGTCAGTCACCCCCACCTTGCTCACAGCCAGAGGGATTGACTGACTCGCACACCCCCATGGGCGGGACAAGACAGCAGAGGCCAGCTAGCTCTGAGAGGTGGGGAACCCAGGTCCATGGCAGAGAAGGGAGCGTGTATGTGGAGAAGGAAGGAAGCATCTAGAATCGCCCCATCTCTACCCATGAAGATGAGGAGGGCAAGGAGAGTTGGCCCAGAGGGAACTCGTCCCTCCTTCTATACTGGCCACCTCAGGGGTAGGATCAGATCTTTCCATCAGCTCAACTCAGCCCCAGCCACGCAGGCAAGGCTGCCCAGGAAACACAGGATCAAAAAGACGTGTCTACTCCACCCTGCAGCCCAGACGTGGCCCTCACTGTTGAGGGACACTGAGTCAAAAAGGAAACCAAGCTGGAAGACAGATGAAGCAATGATGTGGTTGACAACTTTATTGTGGCATAAAAAACACAGACTGTTTCTTCCTCTTCCTCCCCCTAAAGTGGGTTCACAGCAGTTAAAGAAAAAATTTCCTACATTTCTTTTCTAGGGGTGGGGGGGAGTGTCTGCCCGGAAGCATCAGACAGCCAAGCAACCTAGATCTATAAAAAAGGGGAGCAGAAGAAAATCTATTCAAAGCTCCCACCCACATACCTTAGAGCTCAGGACCTCTATAGGAGTGGGGACATCCAGATGCCTCTCCCCATGAACACCTATTCAGGAGTTCTCCTTAGAATGGTCATCAGAAAAGGCTGCCCTTGTAGCACAAGGAGGGGGTGGCTGGTTTCGATGGGTGGAGGAGAAAGGCATCCCACACCCACAGTGGCCTCCCTTTCTCCCCTCTCTCCACCTGGCCAGGCTACCTGCAGGCACCGCCAACTCTCCTCCTGCCCCCAGGAAAGGGACCTGGAGTCAGGCTAGGAGGTAGGGAAAAGAGGAGAATTAAAAAAAAGAACATTACTTCTTAAGCTACCCCAGGCCCATGAGTCTCTCAGGGAGAAGGGACATTGTCCCTTTTAAGGAAGGCACCATTCTACACAAACATGTTCCCAGCCAGAGCCCAGCTCCTACTTCCCATAGAGCTCCTAGTCTCTGGACTGGGCTTCAACATCCCCAAGGGAGGAAAAGACTCCACGGGCCTAGGTCCCAGGACCTTGAATGGAGTGAACAAGATGAGGTCTCCCTGGCTGGAGACTTCAGGCTCAGTAGAGAACCACACACACACACCACACACACGGGCAACACACATAGATATATACACAAGCATACACATGTCCTAACATTAAATAAAATACCCTTTGCTTATAACTTAAAAATCAATATGCAGCTAACCCCCGCATAGGACTCTGGGTAGGCAAAGAGGGACAAAGGAAATGAGAGGGAAGGAGGAATCTTGCAGGCTCTACCTGCAGCCTGGGAAAGCCCACCAGATCCAGCGGCTTTCCCTGTATCAGCTTTTTTCCTCTCTGCCTGGCTCAGCCTCTACTGGGCTTCCCCCTCCCTTCCTTCCCCACCCCATGATCCTAATCAAAATGTATTTCTAGCATCTAAAGAAGGGAACGCAGATGGCTTTCTGGACATCACCTCAGAAGGCAGAACCCCTTCCAGTGGGGAGAACAATGCCTCATAGGTCACAGGAGCTTCCCTGTGGGAAGAGGGAGGAAGGAGTCTCCTAACTCATTCCTGGGGATTCTAATTTATCTTCAGTACACTTTATGGAGGGGACAAAGGATGCAGGCCGGAGGGAAAGGGAAAGACCAAATTAAAGAAAGAGTGGACTTAGCTTCTCAGTGTGCAGGGAGACAGCAAGTCAGGGGCAGTCATGATTTGGAGAGGGGAACCCTGAAGTTCCTTTTGCTGGGGTACTGCCAACTAGCTGGAGTAACTCCCATCCTTTCATCCCCAAGGGAAGCCAAAAGATGGGGACCTAGGGTAAAAGTCTATATCAGTTAAAGAGGTGGAACTTCCAGATATCTCGAAGACCTCTGTGTGGTAGTAGACAGAGGAGCTGGACTACGTTTTTTCCTTCTCACAAAGCCCAAGAGTTAAGAACTGACTCAGAGCTGGAAACAGAAGGAGTTAGTTCCTTCTATTCTCCCACCAGGTCCCCCTTCTCTCATCTCAGGAGAGGACTTCCCTTCACTTCCTCTTCCCCAAAGTGGCTCTCTCCTCCACCCCACGGGTCAGGTTGGCAACCAGTCCGAGATGCAGGCCCTTGCCCCTCTTCCTTCATGGCTCCATCAGACCTGACCTGGAAGGGTTAATAAGGAAGCACATCAAAGGAGTTATTCCTCCCTAAAGCACTCTCCCAAGAGATTAGTCCTATGGGGACCTCCAGCCTCCACCACCCTGTCTCAGCTGTCCCTCTGGAAATCCTCGAAGTAGGAGCACTGTAAGGGGGATGAAAGGGACACAGGGCTGCTTTGGAGATGCTTTTATGTTTGGGTTCCCAGGACTAAGGACGTGTTCAGGCAGCTACCCCTAGCACCCCAGGCCAGCCCCACTGTTCTCTGCTGTCTGCTCTGGGACATGGGACACAGGACATGCGGTCTCCTCCAGCCCCTCCCCACCCTGCCAGCCACTCTAGGGGTGCCCCCTCACTGCAGTCCAGCGTTGTGAGGGAAACAGAACGGAAGGGCTTGCCAGCCAGCGGCTCACAGCCCTCCAATCAAGCATGTCCCTTCCAGCCTTAGTGACTAAAAACCCCTAGCACCCTGTCTCCTTGTCCCAGCACCACTTTTCCTCCCCCTCAATAAATAGCCACCTTTCTCCCTCACTCAAGCCACCCTCCGAAATGTCAGGCTTGGGGGCTTTCTAACCATGCCCGTAGGGATCAGGGTGGCCAGGCCCGCGGCCCTCAGTTGGATGGTGCTGGGCCGCCCTCAGCTTCCCGCTTGCCTTTGCCCCCGGGGGCCTCCGCCGCTCCACTGGCCTTGCCCTCGCCTGTGGCCGCCCCGGCAGCCTCCTCCTTGGTGCCCTCGTGGGTTTTCATGTGTTTGGCCAGGTGGTCACTGCGCATGAACACACGACTGCAGATTGCACAGGGAAACTTCTTAGTCCCGGTGTGGGTCTGGAGGTGGCGCTGCAGCTCGTCCGAGCGTGTGAAGCGCTTGCCACAGAAGAGCCAGTTGCACACGAAGGGACGGTCGCCGCTGTGCCAACGCAGATGCGCCTTCAGGTGCGACGTCTTGGCATAGGCCTTGCCGCATCCAGGAATGTGGCAGTTGTGTAAGTGCTTCTTCTTGCCCCCATCTGGGCCGCAAGGAGCTCCCAGTCGCTCAGCCTCCAGACAGTTGGGGCAGCGGCACACCGTCTGGCCTGAGCTGCGGGGCACTGACCGCCGGGAGCCTTTGGGCCGCGCCGCTCCGTCCAGGCTGGAATCCAGGCCCTGGGACTCCGGCGCGGCGGCTTCCAAGGCCTTCGCCCCATCCGGTGGCCCCAGAAGGTGCTGTCCTCCAGCAGCTGGGAGGAGGTGGTGAGGATGCGGGTGGGGCGGCGGAGCACAAAGCTGGTGGTCTCCAACATAGCCTTCCAAACCCGCCTGAAGCGCCCCGGGGTGGCTGGGGGAGGTCAACGCGCCCTGAGTATGGGGGAGGTCCATCCAGCTGGTGCCGGGATGAAGGTCCCACCATGAGCCATCCTCCGTGCCCGGGTGGGTGGGCCGGAACCACGATTCATAATGGTGCGACATGTCTGGCTGCAGGAGCTTGGAAAACGGTCCTGGAGCCAAGGGACTGTCACTTTCCAAGTCCTCGCAGGTTACCCGCGAGGAGGCCCCCGGCAGCTCATAGCCCTGGGAGAAGTCCACCTCCGGGCCCAGCGGGAGGCTCTGCAGCTCTCCGGGCTGCAGCGGGGAGGGGTAGTCCCCGGCCTCCGGGCTGGTGTGGCCCTGGTATGTTTGGAGAGGCTGCAGGTCGAGGCGCGGTGGGGAGGCGTGAGGCGCGTCAGTGTGCTGGCTGCCCAGAGAGCCGCAGACAGCGGTTAGCATTGCCGGGATCCGGGGTGGGGGTGGGGGCAGGGACGGTCAGGGGCGCCTCAGATGGGACCTAAGGGAGGCAAAAAAGACAAGAAAAGCGAATAGCTTGCTTTGGGTCCTAACCCAGATACCCTTCCTGCAAAGTGCTCTTCTCTTGCCACCCCACCCCAGGTGAAAAAGAGGAACCCAGATCTAGGTGAAAACTAAAACTCAGGAGAACGCAGTTCTGCTCTGTCCTATAGGGTCGCTGTGAGTCGGAATCCGTTTAAAGGCAAAGGCTTTTTTTTTTTTTTTTTTAATTCTTTGAGAAGGTGAGTCCAGGGCAGAGGACGATGGAGCTCAGCTTCCTCTAGGTTTTCCTTCCCACAGGACACAGCTCATCTTGGGGGCTGGGCTGGGCTGCTCCCAGGCTGGTAGGTAGGAGAGACCTTGAATACAAGTGCTTGAATGACCCCACCCCAGCAAGCGGCAGTTGTATTTTTCCCCTGCAGGCCTGCTGCCAGCCCAAATGGAGAATTCAAACCCATTTCAGCTGCCCCAGTTTAATTCAGGACACAGATGGGGGGAGGGGGATGGTTTGTTCCTGAAACCCAAAGTCTGAGCTTAGCTGCCTTCCCAAAGCCCAAAGCAGGTTCTGTTCAGTGAGGAAGACAGCATTCCACTTCTCTGCACCACTCCCCACTCCCCAGCTCCTGACTAGGTTGCCTCAGCCGCCACCAATCCCACTCCCATGCCTGGTTCCCACCCTTTTCTCTTGGGAAGGTACTTCACCTTCCAGACGTGCAGCTACAGTGCCAGTTTTGGGGACAGACCCCCCATCAGAGAAAGCCAAGTCCCCTTCCCTGCCCTGACCCACACTAGTGCCAGCCTACACCATGGCTGCTACCCATGTCTTTCTAGAACTGGAGGAGACCCAGGCATGAAGGGGAGGGGTCAGCTTTCCCAGTAGAAAGGAGTCAGCCAGCAAACTCCGAAAGTAAGATCACCACCCCCTAAAGGGACGAAGGGTCAGCATGAGGGAAAAGGGCAGCAACAAGAAAAGCCAGAATTACAGAACTTAGCAGAGAGAATTGTCCAAAGTGGCCATCTAAGGCAGGGATAAGTTTTAGAAACTCCCCCAGATCATCGTGACATGCAAGCAAGTGTTGAGAATTGCTGCTCCAAGCCAGCGCTCATTTTAAAGAAGAGAAAACTGAGGCTATTGGAAGAAGAGACTGGAACAAAGTCATAGTCACCTATTCACTCAGTCCACAGGTATGCACTATGTCTGTAACTGGTCTGTAACCTTCCTTAAACCACTGGGAACCTAAAGACTCCCACCTCTTAACTACAAAGTTACATCTAGAAGGTCCTCCATTTCTCTTGCCACCTCTTCTCTAACTTTGGGTGCTCTGAAATTTGTGTGCCTGGGCCTTTTCTAATGAGGTGGGGTGAAGTGAGGCGCAGTGTTTTAGGGCCCGAGTTTTCCCTTCCATAGCAAGTATCGTCAACACAGACACTTTCTGTCTCTGGGGCCAAGGAGGTGGCACTAGGAGTCTGGGAGAGCGAGGGAAAAAGGGACTGGGGCGCCTACTCAGGCTTGGCTGCCTAACCACAAGAAAGAAACAGGGTGAAGCAGCAGGAATGGAGCCTCAGGCCCAGGCGGGGCAGCCTAGAAGGGGCTGGGCAGCAGCAGCCAGGCCTGGGACCCTAACAGCTTTTGGCGCCTGGGAACTGCCCCAGGGGCTGGGAGTGAGGAGGCTTGGCTTGGAAGACCTAGGCCCCAGAGTGGTTAGCCTTACCCTCTCTGACACAGGGCCAGCCCGACAGCTCGGTCCCGGGTTGTAATGGCCTGCGACGACCACGGTCTTGGAAAAGCAGACAGCAGGGCGCGCACCTCAGGCTTCCCGCACCCCAGCGCCGCAAGCTGAGTACAAACACCCGCATTTCCCATTTCCCTGCTCAGGTAGCCGGGCCTTTCGTGCTCCCAGCCCCCAAGACTCGTCCTTCGGTTGTCCCAGTCGCTCTACTTTCCAGCCTCCTCGGTCCCTCCAGCTTCTCCCTACCACCCACTTTTTCCTCCGTCGGAGCTCTAAGACCCCCAGACTCTATATAGTACCACCACCTTGCGTCCCCCCCCCCAAGGACCACCGGAGACGGTGGCGCGTTCGGAGCGCTTTTCCGGAAAGGATTCTGGCTCCTACCTGGAGGCTGCGCTCGGGCTCCGGGCACGGCCGGTTGGCGCGCTACAGACGGGCGCTCATGGGCGCTGTGCGCGGAGGCTCTTCGGTGGCTAGGGCAGGAGCAGGGGACTAGGAGCAGAGCCCGTGGCGGCCGGCGTTGGCGGAGGCGGAGAGCGCGGCGGGAGGGCGGAGGGCGGCCGGGAGCCAGCTAGCAGCGAGGCCAGCGAGGCCGTGACTCACCGCGCTCTGCCAGCATCGTCTCCCCGCGCTCCTTTTTCCCTGCCTCGCGGCCCCGCCCACCTCACCTGCAGCCGCCTTTAACCCTTGCGGAATCGGTGGACTGGAGGCCGGGCCGGGGAGGAGGGCGCGGGCGGGGGGCGGGGGGCGGGGGGCACCGCTAACCTAGCTGCGGGTCGCTTGGCACGCCCTCTCCATCGCTCCTCCCTTGTCCCCTAAACTTGCTGGGCTGGGGGCCGAGGGGTACTTACCCAGTTCCGAGACCCGCCCTGTCGGGTGGAAAACTGCCCTGAAGCTGTCTTGGTCTGGGACGCTGGACTCAGACCCCGAGGGAATAGAGAAAGGGGCGGACCCTAGGGGCTAATGGTGGGGCACTCTCTGGGAGCTGGAGGTCTCCACCACCCTCGACCTACCCTGCCCGGCGGGCCAGCGCTACCGGGAACGGAGAGGAAAGCTTGAAACACGATTGAGCATCAAGTATGTGTCCGGTCCACACCCAGGCCTAGGCCGTGACTTTATCTTGGCTGCCTTTCTTCCCCATCCTCCACGGCTTTGCCTGCTGTCCTCACCTTTTCCCTCTGCCTTTAAGTTCTCCCTCCCTGCCGCTTGTGTTCCTGAGTGACCACCTCTTCTCCCCCTCTCTCCCTCTCCCTCCCACTGCCCTACTTTCTGACTCTGCCTCCCCCGCTGATCTCCCCAACATTTAAAGGTGACAAGCTCCCCCTCCCCCGCCCTTTCTGTCCGAAGGTGGCTCAACCTGTGCGCCACCACCTTGCCCCCCTGTGTACTGACCTTGCCGCCCAAACTCTGGATAGGCATATGAATGGCTCTAGGAAGGGATACTTCTGGGAAGAATGGAGTGGCCCCTTGCTACTAGGGCTTCCCAATTTTTCACCCGAATATCTATACTAAAACACCCCAAACCAAACCTACTGCCGTGGAACCTAGAGGTCAGAGTAGAACCACCCATAGAGTTTCCAAGGACCGCCTGGAGGATTTGAACTGCCGACCTTTGGTTAGCCAAGGTAGAACTTAACCTACTATGCCACCAGAGTTTCCTAATATCTAGACTAGAGGTTCTTAATTTGGGCAAGGGCCTTTGAGAATTTATTCAATTCCAGAAAAACAAACGGACATAGGCAATACAACATTCTGCTTACATGTCAGAGTGTTGCAGGGTGTTGGCAGCACCCACCATGGAAAAGAACTCTCAAAATCCCAGCCGGCTGGGGTCCCTAGGAAGAGCCAGCCTCCCGCAGGTCATGGAATGTCCCCCCTCCCAGTCTTGCCTCCTTCGCGTTGGCCTCTTTAGATGGCCAGTTTTTTTTACAGGAGATGTCTGACCAATTTCTGTATTTCTTTCGTTGAGTGGGTCGGCTTCGCCATCTGCGTTTTTATTTCGTTTTTGTTTTTGCAGTCTATTTCACTCAGCGCTTCCATCATCTAGTCTGATTTAACTTAGTCTCTACGACCGCCCATTCCAACAGTAGTTAAACGACCCCGTATTCTCCGAAATATGACTATAAAATAGCCAGACTGAGCCCAAAAGCCACATGAAAATCAATCTGTGAATAAGTGCAGTTTTTCCCAAAACAGACACGCACGATCCTATCCACAGCCGATGTCTGCTTCATCTGTCCATCCTCCTCTCTTTTAAGTCTTAGTTTCCCCATCTCTACAACATGGGTATAAATTGGGAGGGTTTGGGGGGCTTAAAAGAAACGATATTCCTAAAATGCTTAGCTGCGTTTACTGTGAGACTCTGATAAAAGCACAGTAAAACGAAAGATACAGTTGTTCTCCAAATTATTAAATAAATCGATTCCTAACAAATGTTTCTTGGATTAAGATATAGTCACAAGATCTTTGGGCCGCCAATTAACGTACTTAAATTTTAACTCCAGCTCTGCCACTTGTTAAATTTCTTAGGAACCCCCAGGCAAGTTAGGTTGCTCTGAGCCTCAGTTTCCTCATTTGTGAAACGCCATGAGTGCGGCACCCTCCCCCCAAGCTGGATAAGAAACCAGGGTTTGGGAAGCCGCCAGGCAGCCCTCGGGCGTCGGGGATTGTTATTTCTGATCAGTAGGATTTCCCTCTTCCTGACACTTGCGCTCCTGGGATGTATGTACATTTGCGAGAACTGCTCCGAATCTGTGCGGCCGCGACTAAACAGACAACACTACCCGTCTGCACGATTTCATCTCGGTCTACTCAGCCGGGCTGGTTGGTTTGCATCCCGGTTCCCAGCCACGTCCCGAACGGCGTTATGGGCTCCCATCCGAAGTGGAGCCCGCGAATCCGGTTCCACCGTTAAATCTATGATTCTGTCTCCTGACAGTCCCACCTCCACTTCCCGGCATCCCTCCGGCGTTCTTGCTGTTCCTGCCTCTACTACAGAGGCCTGACTCCAGCTGGTGAACCTAGTACTCCTCAAGTTTATAGCCTGCAATTTGCCTGATCTTCCTGGCCCTTCGAGCTTTCCCAGAAAGCAACAGGGAAATGGAATTGGGTCCCCAAATTGCTCGCGGCGCTTGTGGGCCCTTTAACTCTGCTCCTCCCTGACCTGCAGCCACCTGGGGTTCCCAGTAGACTCAGCCACAGCAAAGACTTTCCATAAGATTGTAGCCCATCAGCATGAAGTTCAACAATAACACCGTTGGTTGGCCTGAAGACTCAACGCGTTCTGACTTATTGCATTATCTGCGTTTCTGTATCTGACCCAGTGCGTTCTTTTTCCCTCCAGAACACCCTCTGCTTGCATGATTTGGGCAGAATTCCATTTGGTTTCTCACTTGTTGTGTGTTTTCCTACTCAAAGGTGGCCACTGCCTGATGGTCACCACTGCCCGTTGTCCACACTCTTAGCATCACCTCACAATTGAACAACGCTGCCCAGTACTACGTCTCCCCACCCCCAACAGATTTACCCAGGATTTGGCCCATTTCTAATCTTTCCACTCACCTTCCAGAAGGATAAGTGGGCAGATTTCCCAAGGGTCCATGTCCCATCCCTGCCACCCCTCTTCCCCCCCTTCATTTATGGTCGGTGAATCAGTTCACACCTATAGCAGCCTCACTAGTCTCCACATTCAGTATAACCATCATTTACTGAGCACCTTCTGCGTTCCAGTTACTTTACACAAATATCTCCAGTTCTCATGAGCACGCAGTAAGTAGGCACTATTATCCCTATTGTGAGGAAACCGAAGATCAAAGAAGTTAAACGACTTTCTCAAGATTACAGAGCTCTTAAGAGACAGAGAAGGAAGCTGAGTCCACATTTGTCTGCCTGGTATTCCATCCAGTCTCGCTCTAAACAGTTCTTGAAGGTGGATGGCACAGCATTCTTAAACTGAATTCCAGGATCAAAGCCATCTACCATCCTCAGCCTGATACAACAAACTGGCCCATCTTGGATGGCTGGGATAGGCTGCAGTCTATACCCATAGTGTCTTCCAAACTTCAACTGTCTCTCGTGGATATTATACTACAAGAATATCAAAGTTGGTCTCCCCATAAAAATTGTTTAGTCCAAGTCCTCATTTTACTGATAGAGAAACTGAACCCCTGAAAAGGATGCAAATTGCTCAAGGTCACATAGCAAGTAGAAGAGGAGCAGAGACCAGAACCTCAGTCTCCTAATTTCTGGTTTTCCAATCAGTCATAATCCAATCATACTTCTCTCCTATTCCCCACCCCCACCTCCATGCTGCACTTTGAAGACTGCGAGCTGGTGACCCTAAAACAAGCAAGCAACAACAACAAAAAAAATCCAAAGCCATTGTCATTAGGTTGATTCCAAATCATAGAGACCCTATAGGACAGAGCAAAACTGCCTCATAGGGTTTCCAAGGAGTGGCTGGTGAACTTGAATCACCAATCTTTTGTTTAGCAGCCACAGCACTTAACCACTGAGCCACCAGGGCTCCCTGGTCACCCTGAACACAAACATGTTCCCCCCTTTTTCTTTTTCTCCCCACCCTGACCCCTTCTCCCTGATTCCTGAGAAACTGGACACAGAATCCACAACTGGGGCTAAATCTTTCATTCATTAAACAAGTGTTAAGGTAGTCCAAGCACACCCTGGACACTTGTTCCACTATAAATCTAAACATCACTAGCATTCAGTCTGAAAGACAAGCCCAGCCTAGGATAGTGCATCTATATATTGGTGTACACTTGTGTGTCTCTACAAATGTGTGTGCACATCATGCTTGTGTGCACCTGTGAGTCTTGAGTGTAGAATGTCTCTCCTCCATCCTAAAGGGAGTTTCCCACAGGACAGATATAGTGGTCCTTTCCTAATACCTCTGCAGATGTTCTATCATGCACACAAGTCCATGTGGTAAGTGTGTGTCCAGGATGTCTATTAATATTTGCCCATCCTTTCCCTTAGCATAAAGTCTCCAGTTGTCTACTAACTGGTGACTCCCATCTTGCTTGTCCCCCAAATCTCAGCCCAGTCCACCCTAGAATCTCCGAAGAGTCCTTTTTGGTTACCCAGCAAACTCCACCAAGATCTCTCTCTTATAATCTCCCTTTCCAGTTCAGAGAGAATCAAGCCTTCTGTACCGTTCTCTGTGATCCCCACTTTAAAGTGGAACCCTGATCCTTTTGCCCCCTGCACTGGACCGGGAACAGCCCCCCTTACCAGTCCATGGAGACCAGAGCTGGCAGTGGCAGTGAGGGGACAGTGGGGGTGATGGGAGAGCCAAGCTTTATAAAGGAGGCGACAGTTGGAGCCAAAGGGGGAGGCGAGAGATGTGGGCAGGGATGCTGCCAAGTCCTCACGGCCTCCTCGGAAGCTTTTAGGATAATCCAGGAAACAGTGGCCCCCGGCTCTCCTGGGGGAAGGGCCGGGGGTGAGATCTGAGGCTCTGAGGTCTGCCAGGAAAAGAGGATTTTAGCTGCTGGAAGAGGAGCTGCGGGGTGGGGGTGAAGGACTTCCTTCCTCCTCAAGGGGTTGGCTGGGCAGTGGGAAAGGGACTAAGTGGTTCTGGAGGAAATGAGGCCATTGCTAGGAGACAGGCAGAGAACGGCTAGGGCCTTTCAAATTCCAGTCCCCTCCTTTTGATGTGTTCTCCATGGGCTTGGTGGAAAAATACTGCTTTTAAGACCTGAAAATGTACACACACATGCGCACCGCGCGCGCGCACACACACACACACAGACACCTTCGGGTCAGTCCCTCCCTGCAGGGCTCCCCACCATTCTTGAGAGTTACTGCTGGGGGTCTCTCTTGCTACCCCTAGAGCCTTATTCCTCCCTCTTCTTTTTCCTCATCTTCTATACAGATGTTCACTTCCCAACTTGGATCTTCCTGAAGAATCCAGTGTAGCCCACCCTTTGGGTCTGAGGTGTCCCACTGTCAGACTGGAAATGCTTGTGAAGTAGTGGTTAAATGTTATGGCTGCAAACCGAAAGGCTGGCAGTTCGAATCTACCAGGTGTTTCTTGGAAACTCTATGTGGCAGTTCTACTCTGTTCTATGGGAATGTTATGAGTCGGAGTCAACTAGAGGGCCAAGGGTTTGGGTTGGTGTTGTCAGACAGGGAGAATCTTTCCGACTGAGTTTAGGAAGGGGCAGCGTTGAGTGGACAAGGGATTACCTGTGACCAGGGGAAAGCTCAGCTAGCAGCTGTTATCAGTTCAGGACTCTAAACTCTAGGATAGCTGGAAACGTGGCTTGGAAATGGGGAAAGGGACTGGAGGCGAATTTCAGTGGGGCCCCCACATTGTGTACATGCACTTAATTTTAGGGTAGCTGGAAGTTAGGGTGCATTGGCTAACAGAGGCACCTCCTGGAGCAGGGAGGTACAAAAGACCAGGAAGGGGAAAGCAGATGAAGACCAGTTTTCTAAAGCTTTCTAAAGCTGGGAATTCTGACTGACAATGGAGAGGGACCTGGGGAGTTTTCATGTGATCATATCCCAGTCTTCACCAATATATTTAGCCATGAAAAGAGAGCTGCTATGCAACCCCTCTCTGCATACACACAGAGCTCAGTAACTCAGGGCTTTCCTGCACCTCCCCTCCAAAGCCTCCCATAGAGTGATCTGGGGAGTCTTCACCTTGAACTCTTTTCATCACCCTCCTCCTTTGCCCCTAGCAATCCTTAAACTGGGGATTCCCTGTCCCTTCATTAGCTTTTCAGTAATTATCCCTGTTAAGGCCCTGACAGGTCCTTCCTCTCCCCATTACAGAGGTGAGAACATCGAGGTGTTAAAGCCACCTATCCAGCAGGATAGAGTAGAATGGTGAAAGGCTTAGGAGGCAAAGCTGTACCCCTCCCTTCCATCCTAGACAAAATTAGGAGGATGGGACCAGCACAACTCCCAAGGGAATCCAGGCGTCAGGATTGAGGCTGGCTCCAGGGAGGGGCTTCCCTGTCCCTCCCCACCTTCCAGCTCAGAAAATCAGAGTGAGGGGAGGGGAACAAGCTGAGGAGACCACACAGGTGGAGTAAATAATGTTAATACAGGAGCATTATCACTAGGGCATTTCCTCATGGATAAATGTCTCAAATACCAAAGGATGCCTCCAAATTATAGTTAATTACAGAGTTGATTTGCATAAATTATAAGGTGAGCATACAAATTCTTTCAATCGGTTCCATATGCTTAGGTAGCAGGTCCAGTCCAAAAGATGGGAGAATCTAAGGGTGGAGGGAGCCTGGGGGGCAGAAAAGGGAAGCAGCACTCAGCCTGGACCTGCTGGCCAATACCACTCACCCCCAGCCTTTGGGTCAGTAGAGGGTGTATGGAGACCCCGACTGTTGGTAGGGACCAATTAACACAAGGAGGACCTTATTTGGAGGAGACCCCGTTTCTTCCTCTGTGTGCACCTTGGAACAATGAGCCTTTCCACCACCAATGATGGGAGGGGGGCGATGAGGTGGGACAGCAGGCGGGGGCACTGCAGGGCCTATATCTGCAGAGTGGTGGGTGGGGACTCCGGCGTCCTGGCTTCTGGAAGCGGGGCTGGAGGAAGCTGAAGACCCAGCGAGGCCAGCGGGAGACTCAAGCCCCTCCCTCTTGCTCTCAACGTCCCCTGAAGCCACCTCCCCCCAACTCCATCTCATTCGCAGAGCCAACCCTTGGATCCCAAGTTTGATGTTGCCGCTGCCTGCACCTTCCAGGTGGCTCCGCAGAGGCTCAGACTCGCAGACTTTTGTCTCCAGTGCCTGGGCCCATTTCCTCTGCCCTCGCCTCCCAGCCCCCTCCCACCCCCTCAGCTGCTAAGACTCTACTTCCTTCTCCAGCTCTCTAATTTGTCTCTCCCTCCCGACCCCCATCTTCAGTCCCAGAGGCCTGTCTCATACTCTTCGTCTTCCGTTTTTCTTCTCCTTCTGTAGTCTTTGTCCCTCAGAAATCCCACGTCTATGCCCCAGAGACTCCAGGGCTCCCCCAAGAGACTCCAGAGCTCCCCCACATGCAGCTGTGAAGTTTCTTTCTCCTATCCCTGCCACTCACCAACAGCTTTCCCAAGCTTCTCTCCTCCCACCCCCAAACCCCACACTATCCCTCAAATCCGTAGCTACATCTCGTTTTCTCCTTTTCTCCATAGACCTGCTCTGACGACAGAAGCTACTGGGTTAGCTTGGTAGGGGAGGCTGGCCTAAGGTTCTCCAGGCACGTGTGGGTGAGAGTTTACCTTTTTTCTTCTCATCTGGAAGTCAGAGAGAGCAGGGAAGGAAGAAAGAGCCTAAAACGGTGCCTGGTATTCAGCAGTGCTTACTAACTGTTTGTTGAATGAATAAATGGATTGGACACAAGCAGTGGTCTATGACAAGTCCATAGAAGTATCACCTTGCTGACAGAAAATTTTTTTGTCTGTATTACCTTTGGAAATCCTGGTGCTGTAGTGTTAAGTGATAGGACTGCTAACCAAACAGCTGGCAGTTCAAATCTTCCATGCGCTCCTTGGAAACTCTATGGGCAGTTCTACTCTGTCCTATAGCGTTGCTATGAGGCAGAATCAAGTCAGTGGCACTGTGTTGGTTTTTTTTTTTTTTTTTTTTTTTTTTTGGTATTACTTTCTTGGTCCCTTTTAGGGGCTATTTGTCACTCCTGTCCGCAACCATCAAAACTGTCCTACAGACCAACAACAGATTACCAAAACCAAAGACACTGCCATGGAGTTGATTCAGGGTTGCTATGTGAAGTTTGTGAAACCTTAGGGTTTCCAAGGAATGCCTGGTGGGTTTGAACTGCTGACCTTTGGGTCAGCAGTTGTAGTTCTTAATTACTATGCCACCAGGTTTTCCAACATTCGATTAATCATTCTAAAATGCTGCTCCCCTCTCAAATACATCCAGTGGCTCCCCAGTGCTACTTGTGACATCCAAGCCCCTCCTACTTGGCTTCAGTCAACGCTGCAATCCTCATTTCCATTCTTACTTATACAAAGCTGCATCCCAGCCAGGGGCAGATTAACCAGTAAGCAAGATATGTACCAGTAAAGCAAGGTATGCACAGGCTTAATTGTGTTTACTGACTAATCTAAAGTGTACCATTTCACAACACATCTTTGATGTGGTGAAAAGCAGCTAGAATGGTGTACTATAGATTAGGAAGCCCATGTGTACCTTGCTTATTGGGTCATCTGTCCCTGAGATGCCCAGCGCAGCTGACTGGATACTCACCAAACTTGTCCAGTCTTCCTGCCTTTGCTCCAACAGTTCTCACCCCTGGGACTCCATCCTTGACTCATGCAAGCCTATCAGGCTTCATCTGTCTACCTCATCCATCATCCTTTAACTCTGGCGCAAAGGCTACTTTATCTAGGATTTCTTCTCTTATCAGCACGTCACTGGCTTGTTCTCTGAACTTTCTGAGCATTTACTGCCTTGTTCTCTGTTTTCTTCTCTTCCTTATCGGGTCGGCAGGCACCTGAGGGCAAGGACCGTGTCTTTTTCACACCGCACCATCCTCTGCCCAGTGACTTCCTTGGAGAACGGGGTGGATCAGCCATGGCAGAATGGAGAAATGGAGAACTAGAGAATGGAGAATTAGAGAAATTCTCCCCCAAATTCCCAGAAGTTCCCCAGCTTGCGAGTGTGGAAGAAGCCTGGCTCAAGTGGGAAGATACAACAGGGGCCTTGAAACCCGAAGATATAAGAATAAAGGGATCACAGTATCCCTGCCATCTTCTCTGCTGCCTGGTTGTATGATGGAAGTGGAAGGACCCCAGGTCTGGGGCCAGTGGGATAGCTGAGATGAGCAGAGTTGGGATGAGGGCTAAGGGAGGGTGAAGCTTTCCAGACCACTATTCTGCTTGAGACAAGAAGTTAGAGATTTGGGACAAAAGAGCAATTAACGATGAGGGGAGGTGGAAAGAAAGGGCTGGCTGGGAGACCCAACCCAACCCAACCCAACCCAACCTACTGCTGTCAAATCAATTCCAACACATAGCGACCTTATAGGACAGAGTAGAACTGCTTCTATAGAGTTTCTGTGGAGCAAACTGCCCACCTTTTGGTTAGCAAACATAGCACTTAACCACTATGCCGTCGGGGTTTCCTGGCTGGGTGGCAGTCACGGAGAAAAGCAAAAATGAGAAAACTGGAATCCCCTTTGTACCTCTGTGGGCAGTTAAGAGTCTTACAGGGGTGACAGGACCCTGGCCATGTCATGCCTTATCTCAGAAATGAGCTCCCCACTACCTACAGGAAAAATGGCCACATTCATTTGAACCTGAGCATCATTCACCATCTGGCCTAAGCCTACCTTTGTAGCCTTGTTTTCTTCCCAAGTTCCAGCCACACATCCTTCCTTTCCACATGTTTTCATGCCTCCTGCTGTTTGTTGCCTAAAACGCACTTCCCTTTTTCTCTGTCTGATAAACTCCTATTGATCCTTCAAAGCCCAGCGTATAGGTCCTCACCTCGATGAACTCTTCTCCAGTTATCTGAGCAGAGTTCATTCCACTCTCCTCTGTGCTCCTAGGATCCTAAAGTGCAGAGGGCTTAATGCTGTCTGATGGAGGTAGCTGTATGTGTCAGACTGCTCATCTTTGCAACTCCCTTCCCAGCATCTCATAGAGTGACTAGCACTGGATGCAAATATAAGTACATTGCATGTGATTGAACTGTACCCTCTGCTGAGGCGTAGAGGCTGTCAGATTCTCTATAAATCCTTTTGTCACACCCAACGTTTGCCTGGTGGGCATCATGATGCTGCACCAAATGCATGCCCAGACACTTCTTTTTTCAACCCCACTGCATGCCCACTGCCCTGTTAGGAATCCCAGGTCAGAGCTGTCAGATGAGGTAAACGAAAGGCCCAATCTTACATCTTAGCCAGCAGGACACTGCCACCAACCTGTGGCCAGGGTCACCCAGAGAGCCCCTAGTTGCATCTTCCAAGATGGATATGGGGGTGCTGGGTATCAGGACCCGGCAGGTGGGATTGGGCAGGCTGGGGGAGGGTGGGCAGTGCCCTGGAAAGGGGGTCGGTCTCATTGTTGTGGTCTGTCTGGGAGATTCCTCCCCTTTTTAATTTGCTTCCTGATTGAGGGGTTGGTTCTGCCTGCCCGGCTCCCCCGTCATTATCTGCTGCCGGTGGCTCAGGTGCTGGCGAGCCTGGCGTGGCCCCTGGGTTATTACCTGGAGCTCTGGGGGTGGCAGAGGCTGCCCCTCTGGTCAGGGTGGGGGCCTGTCTGGAATCCGCTCTGATCCTCCTACCCACAGGACAGCCGTCTTGATGTCTTGCATGGTGGACACACTCACATAGTGGGGAGTGGGTGATGGAAGAGCTGGGGTTTGTTTTGGAAGATAGCTGGTCCCAGGGGCACTTCAAAGTCTTGAAGAAGCTTCATCTGTAAAACACCCACAGTATTGGTTCAACAGCCTGACTGGATAAGATGGGTAGTAAAGCAAGAGCGGAGTTAGCCCCCTAAAGTTAGTGAAGGGTGTTTGAAGTTAGACATCAAGAATTCCTTAGCTGTGCTGGGATTTAGAAAAAGAGAGAAATAGTGAGACTTGGTGATTCTCCCTGCTCTGAAGTGTTCAGAAAACCAAGAGTCATAGAAGGGAAGGAGTGACACTGAGCCAAAAACCTGGGACAACCAGAACCCAACATGTAGAAACTCTCTGTGGCACGGGTACAGAGGGCACTTAGGCTCCTCATCTGGTGCCCTTGGGCATTAGACCTAAGAGCTCTCTCTGCCCGGTGCCCTTGGGCACAGCCTTGAAACCTATGGGGGAGGCCAGCCTTGCTTCTCCCTCTCTCTTGAGTCTCCAGAGCTCTGGATCTTTGCTCTGTCGCCCATTGGGCCTGTGTGCTTTAAGGACAGGTGATAATATCAGGCAAACAGGAAGTGCTGAATTAGAGACAAGAAGTTTGTTGTTTTAGAGGGCACCCAGCGCCAAGCAGCGGTGCCAGGTTGGCAGCCTTAGAGCCTGGTGTCTGCCTGCTCTCCCCTGCAGCCAGCTGCCACTTCACGCCCTAGATCAAGACCATGAGGGAGGGTTCCCGAGAGAGGGAAGTCAGGGTGGAGGGATGTGGCAGAGCAGGGGTTAAACAAATGATTCTTTTCCTCCTCCGGATGAGGTTTTGTAGTGTCACTTCCGATTCAGATAGGGCATTTAGTCATTCAGCAAATATTTTTGAGTGCCTACACTGTTTCAGGCACATGCTAGGCACAGCCCCTTCCCCCTGTAGCTAATACCCTCCCCACTAGAATAGAAGCTTTATGGAGGTAGAGGTCTTGTTCATTACCCTACTTCCCGTGTCTAGAATGGTGCCTGGCCTTCTGCGTTTTGCTAGTTTGCTGAATGGGTGAATGAAATGATAAACCTCCAAAAACTCATTGCTGTCAAGTCAATTCCAACTCATAGTGATGCTATAGGACAGGGTTGAATTGCACCATAGAGTTTCCAAGGAGTGCCTGGCAGATCTGAACTGCCAACCTCTTGGTTAGCAGATGCAGCACTTAACTACGATGCCACCACGGTTTCCGCCAAATGATAGGATAGATGGATTAAAGAGGGGAGAGTGGGAAGGAAGAAAGGATGGAAGAAAGGAAGGGAGGGAGGGAAGAGGAAGTGTCAGTGAAGGGAAAGGAGGAAGAAAGAAGCCCTTAGTGTGGGTATAGAAAGGTCCCGTGCTTTTTTGGTCCACTGGACTTCTTAACGAGGGTGCTGATGACCCGCAGGTGCTACCTTCCCCATCCTATTCACCCCCAAGTGAATCTTCGGGTCTTGACACCAGCAGGTGGTCATAGCCCATTTTCCTGCCCAGATGCCACCAGGGATTGCCCTCCCTAGGGGAGTTTCACTTCAAGGCTGCAATCAGAGGATAAGGAAGGAGGGGCCCGGCCAGGAAGCATGGGTGGTCCATACAGGAAAGCTCACTAGGCCATGATAAGCCCCACCATGGGCATCAAACAACTAGTGGTCTCCCAAGGCCTGGGGCTGACAGCTCTCCTGGACCCTGCCCACAGCCCTCTGTCCTGGCCCTCTTCTTCCCCCCTTGATGGTGCCAGGGAAGGCTTTGAGCATGGTAGAGGCTGAATCAAGAGCCACCCCACCTTGCTCCTGTGGCTCCATCCCCCATCCACACCCAAAAGATGAAATCCTGGGGCAGTTGGCATCTGAGAGCCTGGCATCAACTCACACCAACAGCTTGGAAGCTGCAGTAATTAGAAGGGGAGAGGGAGAGGGGGGAGAGAAGGAGAGTGAAGGCTAGCTCAAGAGAGAAACCTTCTTCTCCTGCCTGCCGCAGGGCAAACTACTTCAAACGAATTCGTTTCGCTCTTGTGAAACTGAAGACAATTTCCTTTTCTGTCATAAAACAAATTATTGCTCATCAGGAGTGTTGGGCTGGTCTCTCTCCTGAGTGTTTGCTCCTGCTTCGGCACTGGGCCACAGGTGGGCAAGAAGGATGGGAGGTGCCAGGGGCAAGGGACCAGAGCACAGGAGAGGATGCCGGGGGAGGCACTCTGAGAAGGGGCAGGAAAAGCAGGTATGCACAATTAGCCTTCCCGTTGGGGATGAAACAGTGCTGCCGTGTTCCCTCCTGGGCCCTTCCCCACTGACCAGCAGAAGGCCCACGAAGTTACCATTGTCTCTGATCACAAGCCCCAGAAGGGAACTTTGGAAAGCCATCTCATCCAACATCCTACCTCAGAGGCAGGCTGGGGGAGGCTCCACCTCCTCCCTCAGGCACCTGTTCACAGTACAGAGGGGCGGGACAGGAAAGGGAGCCCAGAGAAGTCAGCGACTTGCCAGAGATCACTCAGCAAATTAATTAATGGCAGATCCAGGATTAGAACCCAGTGGGTTCTCTTCCAGGCCAGGAGTGGAGGATGCCTGGGGCCGTTTGTTAGCACTCTCTGTGACTCCACTATTCCAGTGAGCACCCAAGTAGGACTGCCAGGCAAGGGACCAAGAGGGAGGGAACGGTGAAACAGGTTTCCTCCATCCCAACCATGGTGTCCTCCTGCTGTCCCCCACGACCTCCTCACAGAAGAGACTTTTGCCTTCCTTTGGCAAACTCATTGGAACAACCTTCCCTCAGATTCACCAGAAGAGAATCATGAATTTATCTCTTCTCATCCCACTTTGTTAAACTTTCCTCTTTCTTTCTCTGCTCTGTTCCCTGGACCAGGGCTCAAGGGTGGCAGTTCTTTCTCATCACCTCCCCTGATAATTGCCATTATCCCCTCCTCCACTTCCTCAAGTCCATGTACTTTTCTAGGAAATGGTGAAGATAGAAATGATTCTGTCCCTAGGCAGCTTCTCTCCCAGGTAGAGGAGATACAGGCACCACGCCTGAAGAACTTCTGGCTTACCTCAGCCAGACCTAACCCACACAGATATCCAGGAGGGATGCTGGCTGACTCTACTGGCTAGAACATTGGGCAGCAGGACTAGGGGCGTGGGACCAGTAGCATCCAGGTAAGGGGCCTCTGAGAGGGCTTCCTGAAGGAGAAGGGGAAGGAAGGTATGAGGAGGTGTTTAGAGCTGGGAATCCAAGCCGTACAATTCTTAGAGATAAGGAGAAAGATAGGCCTAGGTTGGGGAAGCATCATGATGCCTGGGAAGGGCCAAGATGCCAAATCCCTGCCAGAAACAGACAGGCCACTGGGAAGGTTGAATACAAACAGCCATCTCCAGTGATGTGGAAACCCAAGTTGAAGCCAAGGCGAATGGAGATATGTTTGGGTGTTGGCTGCTGGACCAGAGCAGCCAGACATCTACAGGGAACAAGGGCTTGAGGATGGTGCTGCAGGGGAGGGGGAGAAGGGAGAAGTCCCCTGGCCTACCCCTACACCCAGCCCCTAAGCACACACGTCTCTTTTCTTCCCAACCTGCTGACCAGCATTCTTGCTCCCAGGTAAAGCAGGGCCCACTTCTTGCCCAAGTCCACTTTGCAACATCACTGAAAGATGTTCTCTGTGTCTGACCA
Source organism: Heterohyrax brucei (assembly GCA_028571685.1). Taxonomy (NCBI): domain Eukaryota; kingdom Metazoa; phylum Chordata; class Mammalia; order Hyracoidea; family Procaviidae; genus Heterohyrax; species Heterohyrax brucei. The sequence continues at coordinate 105,509,292 of CM053149.1, forward strand.
CAATTCCGCCATGGGCCAGAGAAGGCATGGCGGCAAGGCCAGGAGAGAGGCAGGAGGGAGACTGCAGGCACTGCCCCCACAGAACATGGTTTCCTGTGGCTGGGAGGGACACAGGGTGGAGGAGGTGAGCAGAGGGCAGGGCGGGGAGAAGATCGTGTCCGGGCGAAGACTCTGGCTCATCGGACACGCCACGCTGGGAATCCAAGAATCCGCGGTGGGAATGGGCCGGGCTGGTGGGGACAAAGGATGAAAGGGAGTTTGTGTGGTTGGCTGGGACACACACCCACTACTGACGTACTTTGTCAGCCAGTGACTTCATCTGGGCTGTCAGATCCCATCTTACTGCGCTGTTCCAGTGGTGTCCCCCTGTACCTAGCTTCAAATAGAGCCTGAGAATATTCTAGAAGTTGGTTAAATGCCAGAAGGACTTTTTGTCCAGATGAATTTAGGGGATCACCTCTTCTGGAGCTGAACAGGGTTAAAGGAGGGAGTGCTGAAGGAAAAGACAGGCAGTGAGGCTCAGAAGGAAAGACGGAAAACCATGACGTCAGTGACCCTGGGTGGGAACCAGTAAGCAATCATTTACATCTGTCTAGGGAGGCTGGCTGGCCAGGAAGTCTGATGGGGCCTCGGTGACACAGTGGTTAAGAGCTATGGTTGTAAACTATTCCTTGAGAACCCTTTGGGACAGTCCTACTCTGTCCTGTAGGGTCGCTGGGAGCTGGAATTGAGTTGGTGGCAGTGGGTTTGAGTTTTTCTGTTTGTTTTGTTTAGGGATTCTGACAAGGGGAAGACAAGGCCCAGACTAACCTGGGCTTCAGAGGGTTTGGGTTAGACATCAGGAAGAACTTCTTTGCTTTTGGGTTTTGAAGGGGTTCATGCCAAGCCAAGCCAAGTGCGAAGGGGTTCATAGGAGGTCTAGAATCACCCCTTCCATGCAAGGGCATAAACTGTTACTCACCTGTAGTCAGTAGGGGGCTCTGACCATCTGACCGCCAGCCCCCATGAATTCACCCAGCGTCCTGTGCCTCCTAAGCAAACCTGTCCAACCTGCTCCAGCTTTGTGACCAGCTCACTAGAATCTTACCTGCTCCCTGGACCAAGAGAGGAGTGGAAGACTATAGCGTTATGGTGGTGGCTGCCTCCTACCTGAGGGATGAAGATGGCCTCCTACCTCTTCTTCTATCCCAGTTTTGAGGTACCTCTTTAAGGTCACTCTTCCAGCATCAGGCTACAAGTTTCGGTCAGTGTGTAGTGAGCACCTATGGTGTTCCTGCCACCGGGCCAATATTAATATACAAAGACAGATGATACAAAATGGTCCCTCAAGGAGATGGTGTGACAGGTGATGGGAGATTTGGACCAATCAACAGATTGCTACAAATCAGTGCATCGAGTGCCGGAAAAGGCATAAACATCCAATATTATAGGTGCCTAACCCAGTCTTAAGGGTCTGAGGAGGCTGTCCAGATCAAGTGGCATTGTGCCCATGCTCCAATAAACCCTTGCCCTCATACGTGTGCTAAGCACTAGGCTAAGTGCTTTGCCTACATCGTAGCATCTATTCTTCACAGTTACCCCATAAGTAGGTACTAATATCCCCATTTTACAGGTAAGAAAGCTGAGGCCCAGGAAAGTTAAGTGAAAAGAAAAATCACATAGCTAAGAAGTGATGGAACATATGGAACCCATAGCTGCCTGAATCCAAGCCCAAGCACTCAAGGCCTCTATCACAGCCCTAAACTTTCACTCTTACAGGCCTTCATCTACTGCTAATGCCACTCAGACCCTCTAGCCCCTGACCTCTGCTTGAACACGCACAGGCCCATCTTCCAGTCTCCTCCTTCCCAGGAGACAGCGCCACTTGTCACTTGAGGAGCCATAATTGGCAGGTGCTGCTGCTGGGGCTTTGGATCTGGAAGGAGGGAAGTGTTCCTGAGGCAGGGGGCTTGGGAGATGGGATGAGGAAGCAGGAGGGGGCTGGCTCCAGTGCCCTCTCCCCCGCTCTGCAGGTGTAATTAGCCCTGGCAGATGAAAGGGCGTCTTTGAAAGCGGGCGAGATCCTTGTCTGTCAGCAGGGCGCTCTGGGTGGCATCGGCAGCTTATCCTGAAACCACACAGGCACCAGAGCCGGGCTGTCTGGGTGCTGCCCAGGGAGGCGGGGAGGCAGACCCCAGGGGCATGAGCCTTGAGTCCCAACTCCCCAATATCTCAGACCCAAGCCTTTGTCTCTTCAGGCAGGAGCCTCTCACAACAGAGAACCTTCCAGAGTCTTGTAGTGCCAACCTTGATATGCAGATACCCCATTATCCCTGGGGCCTGAGGGGACAGTATACTCCCTCCCCTCCTCTGCCAAGCTGGACTGGAGGCCAAGGACAACTGCCCTAGGCAGTCCTTTCATCCTGAGATCTCAAAGCGCCATCTAATTAACCCTGCCCAAGTTGGGGACTTCCTCTGGAGTCCCTTTGGAGGGGTGTGGTCTGGGACCAGCACTTCTCAGATCCCAGCTTGGATAGGAGCCCTAAGAGGACAAGGTCTTCCAAAGTGTTCATGATCTTTGGGATTAGAGGAGTCTGGCAAGTGGGGGTGCTGACACCAAACTCTGAAGAGGGGCCCGGGGGACCTCGGGGAGGGGGGCTAAGTTTGACACCCAAAAGTGATCTATCCCCTTCTTCCCCTCACAGAATGGGTTCAAACTCAAGCCAAGGATGAATCTCATAAATACTATGTGGAGCAAAAAGAGGCCAGATAATAGAAACTCCATGAGGCAGTTTACTCTGACCTGCAGGGTCTGTATGAGTTGGAATTGACTCAATGGCAATGGCTTTGGCTTTTTAGTACATGACTCCACGGCTAAAAACAAGCAAAAAGACTCATCTGTGGTCTACAAAGGCATAATAGAGGTTCATTACCTTTGGGGGGTTGGTTATAAGCTTAAAGGGGGCACAATGGGGACTTGGGCTAGGGATAGTGGTTCATTCCTTGATCAGAGTGCTGGTTACCCAGGTGTATTCATTTCAGGAAAACCCATCCAGTTTTGTACTTCTGATTTGGATGTCTTTCTATGTGTATGTCACATTACAAAAAACATTTCTATTAAAATATTCTTAAACGTCAAGCCAAGACTGTGTTTTATACTCCCCGTGAGGGGCTCTCAAATTTGGCTCTTTCCTCAGCTGGAAGATCACAGGGTTTTCCCCACAATCAGGACCGCCAAGCCCAGATTCTTGGAAGATATCTTGACTGTACATGTGTAGGGGTGGGGGGAGTGAACCTGTGCAGAGTCAGTGTATGGGTGCACGACCCTGCACCTTGTCTCCCACCACCACCCCAACACTCATACAAACACACAAAACCATTCCACTTTACTGGAGGTCCGTGGGTGCTTTGATGCCAAGGGACCCAGTGAGGTTGCCTGGATCGCTGCTCACCTCTGCCCCATCCCCCTATCTACACCTACAATCCATTCCCAGTCAGGCTCCCACCCTCTCTTCCCCAGGGTCAGCTCTGGTCCTTTCATCTTCCTCCTCTGCTTCAGGGCAGACAAGAAGAGGCAGAGGGATGTTTGTGAAGGAGCCATTGGTCCCCACCTCACCAAAAGACATCCCTGCTTCTTTGTCCTTCCTCCACCCAGGACAAGGGTAGAGGAAGCATTGCTTTCCTCTGTTGTCATAGACAGAAACAGATTTGAACTGGGCCTTTAGGAGAACTTCCTAACAGCTGGAGTGGAGAGGGTGAGAAAAGAGTAAGGCGGAGATGAAGGATGCTTGGAAGAGGCAGAGAAGGGTCCTAAATTTGCTGAGTTTCCACTGCAGCAAACCTCCCACCCACCCAAACATGAGCACAGTAGAAGGACTTGCTCTTGACACCATATATCTTCCTGAGCAGGAATCCTAAAGGTCTGAGTTTCCAAGCTAGCCAAGAACCCACAGCCCCAGCAGATACTGCAGCTCTTATCTCTACTGTGAAACTGCAGGAGGGATCCATCTCTTCCTGCTGCAAAGCCCAGGCAGGCTTCACTGGAGACTCGATGGCTTGAAGTTCTCCCTAACATGGAGCCTACAGCTCAACTTGCCTGATTTTCTAGCAAATCCCAGAAATCGCTGAACTCATTGTCCCCAACTAGCTCCCCTAAAACACACTAAGGAGAGGAGTTTATTCTTCTGACCATCTTTCCAGGAGGCAGAGTTCATAACTCTCTCAAGCATTCCCAGAGATCTTTGATTCATTCATTGCTTTGTAAACACCCAAAACAGGGACTGGCACACTGGAGCTCTGTAACTATTTGCCTAGTGAATAAATGGTTCTTAGGGTTGGGAAGTCCATATCCTCTTTGCTGCCATTTAAAAACGTCTGTTGTTCTGGCTTCAGAAGAGAGAGTCATCTGCCCACATCAATCATTCTCTATTGAACATCTACCGTGTGCCAAATATTGTGATATGTGACTTTCTCTTCATAATGTGGAAACTCTGGTGGGGTAGTAGTTAAGTGCTACAGCTGCTAACCAAAGGGTCAGCAGTTCAAATCCACCAGGTATTCCTTGGAAACCCTATGAGGCAGTTCTACTCTATCCTATAGGGTTGCTGTGAGTCCGAATTGACTCGATAGCAATGGGTTCAGGTTTCTTCTTCATAATTTAAGTCTTGGCTCATCCCAGTGTGGTTTACCATCCCCCCTGCTTCCACCAAGTCTAGCCCTCATTAAAGTTCAATGGTCCTTTCTCCAAGCGCTGCCCAAGATTTTAACAGAATATAACAAGAAACAAGAGGTTTGTTTTCTGATCATATTTCTGTGCTTGTCCATTATTTTATCTTAAAAGAGAAATGAAAAGCTCTCCATTTCTCTGTCCTCTAGTCCCAGTGTGCCTCTGGCTCTTACAAGCTTCTCTTGTCCCCCTCTGTGTGTCTGTTGGAAACCCAGGCGGCTAGTGGTTTAACGCTACATCTGTTAATCCAAAGGCCAGCAGTTCTAATCCAACAAGTGCTCTTTGGAAACTCTCTGAGGCAGTTCTCAGAATTGACTTGAGAGCAGTGGATCTTTGTCTGTGTGTGTGTATGTATGCGTCTCTCTCTTTGACTTTGGGAGTGTGACTCAGGCACTACCTCTGTCTCTGTCTCTCTCCCTTTCTCTTTTGTGTCCCTTACAGTACACAGGTAAACAGGTGGTTGAGAAATGGAACAAGGAGAAAAAAGAAGCTGGAGGGGGGCGTGTTTTATCCCAAGTATCAGGGTTGCAGGCAGTCCAACCCTAAATGGGAAACGAGTTCCAACAGGTGCGACTCCTGTTCAGATGTTGCTCAATGCGAGGCGCGTGCCCAGAGCCCACTCCCAGGTCCAGTCGCTGGAGGGAGGACAGAGGGGTGGGAGAAGAAGACGAATAGCCTTTCTCCCTGAGACAGAACCCCCGACCCGGCCTGCCCTGCCTGAGCTAGGCTCTCAGGAAAGGCAGAGTGGTTGTTTGCTGGGAAAGGACAGTTGGGGGACGGGGAGGGGAGTTCCCTGCGTCTCCGCCGTGGGGGGAGCTGCAGGCCTGGCGGGCGGCGTGGGGGTGAGTAAGGCCCAGCGGACGCAGCAGGCTCAGTGGCTGCGGCGGCGATGGGGAGGAGGGTAATTACGCTGGGAGGCTCTCGCCACAGCACGTCCCCACAAATGAGAGGCCCCGGGCCCCAGACACCACACAACAAAGCAGGAGGCAATTATTTGGCTCCAGTGGGAGGGGACAGCCCTTCGCCGGCCCACTGCCGCTGAGCACCCAGGTCTCCGCTGAGGGCGAGAGGGCGGGGGTGAAGGGACCACTCTCTCCAGCCCTGAGGGCAGGGGTAGGGCCTGGAGGGACTCCCGGTGGGTTAGCCTTAGAGGAGGTCCTGGTTTGGGCAGGCAGAGCGGTAGGAGGCCCTCAGCCTGATTACAGCCATCCCTCAGCCTGCCCCAGCCTCCCACTAGGCCTCCCGGTGGCCTCTTGGGCACCCTACAGGGAGGCAAGGAGGGCAGAGGGCCTGTGTTGGTCCTAGAGAAACCAGTGACCAACATCTGAGCCCCCCTTTTCCAGCTGTGGCCACACAACTGGCAACCAAGAGGCTCTCAGGCAGGTGGGGAAACCACAGACCAGGCAACAGGAGCCTGGAGATTGCAGGAGCTAGGCTGCAGCCTGAAATTCACGTGACTGATATGCAAATCTCACACTTTTTCTTCTCTCAAAAAATCATCAGATCATGCATGTTTGGAAGAAAAGTTTGCCTTCATCAGCTGGGGTCATCTTCTTTGCTGCCCACCCCTCTCGACAGGAAAACTGGGAGCAGATCGTGGATTCACCTGGGACCTTCCTGCAAAGGACTTTCCCCTCTTCAGATGAAAGAGCCCAAAGTACAGATGGGGAAAAAGAGGCCTTAAGAGATTAAGGTACTTTCCCCTGTTCTAACAGTTCACCTGGAGGATGATAGGGTTCTGGAAACTTCTGACAACAGCCCCAGGCTATCATCAGCTTGCCAGCTGGACGAGATGAAAGAGCACTGGACTGGGAGTCCAGAAATCTGCTCTCAGCTCTGCCTCTAATTTGCTGCATAATCTTGAGCAAGCAGCTTCTCTCTAAGCCTCAGTTTCCCTGAATGTCAAATCTCTGGACAAACAGGCTCTCTCACATTCTGGGTTCTCCTCTTCTGTCACAGGTGATCCAGTGTTGTGCCGAGGAGGCTTTGAGCCAACTGCCCCGTTCTTCACCCTCACCAAATCCCTCCCACCCCTATCTGCTCCAGGCCTACAGAAGAGGGACATCTAACCTTCGCCTTTCTGCATCTTTCAAATCTCCTTCAAGTTCACTGCAGGAAGCCTCCCCTGGTTAACTGCCGAGCTCAGATTATTCCTCAATGTGGGGTCCCCTCCACATAAAAAAGGCCCAGTGTGCCTTGCCTGATGTGTTGCATTAAGAGCCCTTAAGTAATTTTGAGAATGGGTCAAGTATCTGTCTCGTCCATCTTCAGGCTGGAAGCAGGTACAGTGTCTCCTCCGTTACACTACGGCCTTTCCAAGAACATGAGCTGTGTCTTTCCAACCTCCCTCTTCTGCCCAGGAGTGATTCTGCCTCTTCCTTCCTTAGGAGACTCTTTCCTGGTACTTGCTTCTTCTTCCTCCTCTCCCAGCCTCAAGCTGCCCTCATCCCTCTCTAGGGCCTCAAGGCAAGTATTTGTCATTTGCCACGTCACTGTGTTGCTGGAGTTGGCACTAGGTGTCCCTGCTCCAGAAGTGCTGGGAATCCTATACCCCTAGAGCTGCCTCTGTCCCCAGAATGCCTAGGTCCTTTCTGCTCCCTCCAGCCATTCAGGCCTCTTGGGGTCTGTGGTGCCCAAGGCTGCCTTCTCCATTCTGCAGCTGTGAAGGCTGGTGAAGAATCCCTTGGGGGTCTCACCCCAGATGCAGACATCTTCCTGAGCTTCCCTCCTGGACAACTCTTCTGCCTTCACTTCTGGGAGATACCCCACTCCCAACCCCACCACTTTTTATTATCTACATACCACATTTGCATGGTTCAGCCCTGGAAAATTAATGCAAATGCAATGCAGGCCAGATGCAAACAGACAGAAAGGCCCCTGAAAACATTCCTGGCTGAGATGCCTGGTGCTTTGGAAAATTCCTAGGGCCACTGACCTGAGTTAGGCAACAAGTGTGTTCTCTTGCCCTTAGACCTCATCTAGGTGTGGCTCTTCTTTCACAATTGCAATGTTTTTTTCTTTTCTATGGTTTTCTGTTTCCCTGGCTTCTGCCACCTCTTTTTAGCACAGGGGCTGTGTACCCCACCATCAACCCCTGAGGGAGAATGAAGGAGGCAGTGCCCCATGTGGCATGTGGGAAGTGCTGAAGGGCCTCAACTGCCCCAGTGAGTCCTCCCAGCCAATGCTAGTGTCTCAAGTCCCTCCCACTAGAGTGTCCCCACCAGTGCCAGTTATTGTAGACAGCAGCATTCCATTTAAAGATGTGGTAATGGGACTCTGGCTGGCTTATGATGGCCTACTACTTCTGCAGACAATAAAAACTTGGGACTCACCGGCAGATTTGGGGTTCGTGGAGAAAACACAGAAGAAGGGCTGGAGTGACAGGAGGAATAGTCGTTAGAAATGCATTCAGTCTAGGGATATTTACTGAACATTTACTATGTCCCAGGCACTGAGCTGGGTGCTAGAGACATACGTGGTGAAGAGCTTGAGTCCTTGCCCTCATGAAGTGTAAGTAGAAAGTTCTTAAACTTGAGTTACACCAGCATCACCTAGGGTGCTCTTTACAACAAAAGTTCCCAGACTTCTGTTGCTTCACTAAGTCTATGGGGGCCCAGGAATCCACATTCAAACATGATTTCCCCCATCTCTTGCACAGCAATCTAAATCACTGTGGTCTGGCCTAGCATGTCCTGGTTCTAAGAGCAGCTTGGAGTTCCAGGTCCCCAGGGAGGCAGAAAGGAGGCCACTGGGATAGTTGGCTGGGGTAGGAGGAGAGGGATGCAGGGTCTTCTTCATAGCGCCATCCACAGCTTGAGAAGAGCCAGCCTCGGCTAGACTCTCTGGTTGCAGGACCTCCGTCACCCAGGAGCAGGCCTGGTTCCCCCTTCTGCTAGGAGCACCTGGGACACTCAGGCCTCCAAGCACGTTTCTTATTCCCGTCCTTCACCTCCTCGGGACCCTAGGGTACCTTCTTCCCGAGTTCAGGCAGGGTGGGTATCAAGGAGGAGAGCTGTTAGGCAAATACCCCAGACCATACTCCAGGTCTCAAAGGGGCATCTAGTCTAAAGAGAAAGGGACTGAGAGAAAGGGACTTGAGAGAGGTTGAGAATGGCATGACAGGGAGGGAGGCTGCCCCTCCTCCCCCACCAGGGCCTGGCGTTTGATGCAGGGGGTGCTGAGACATCTCCTCTCCCGGAAGCTGGAGGCCAGACAGATAAACACAGATGGAGGGAGAGACTCAGCTGCTTTATTTATGGGCCCAGTGACAGGCCCTCTCCTGTCTCAGAGTCACTAATCTACCAGGCGGAAGAGACATCCCACCCCCTTGCCACCCTCTTCTCTTCCTCCTGAGACTAGGGCTCAGCCAGGCTCCAAACACCTCCTCACCCCCACCCAGTGGGTACAAGGGTGAGGTGTGGGCTCCTGTGGTGTGGCAGGGAGTATCCAGGGGCCCTGGGACATCCACTCCCTTCCTGTCCCCCAATAAAAGAGGGAGCACAGGTCATTTTCCCTGTCCCTCGAGATGTCCCGCCTGTTCTGAATAGACCACGGGGAGCATGACCAAGGTGAAGGCATGGGCCTGGGGGCAGGTGGGTCTTTCCAACTAAGAAGTTGGACAGTTCAAGTGACTTGACTTGGGAAACCCCTGAGGAGACCCTCTGTGCTGGCCTGCCTTAGGTTTATCAAGACTGAGGATTCTCTGATGTCCCTAAATGGCCAGGCCCAGGGCTGAAGTGTCCTGACTTCTCCTGTGTCCCCACAGTGTTTCCTTCTAAGAAACTTCCTCTTATAGCAGTTGAGATCCCTGGGCAGTGCAAACAATTTTTGGTTGACTACTACCCCAAAGGTTGGCAATTCAAAACCATCTAGAGGCACTTTGGGAAAAGGGCCTGGCTTTCTGCTTCCTTAGAGATTACAACCAAGAAAATCTTGTGGAGGACAGTTCTACTCTGTGAGACACGGGAAAGCTCAGCTGGCAATGGGTTTGTCTTTGTTGGTTTAATGGCAATTAGCACCCAAATAAAGGAGTTTCTAGGGACCCATCTTAATTCCTTTCTCTCTACCTCTACCTTTTCCCCACCCACCCACACACACACCCTCGTATTCCTGGCCCCTCCCACAAAAGTTTTCCTTAAGCTACAACTACTACAGGGTGTCTGGCAGTGACCAGGCCTCCTTAGCTGGGAAAGCTGGGCTCCTCTGGCTCCCTGATTCCTTAGCCTCCAGCCCAGTGCCCATCCTCATGGTCCCTTCATTCTGTTGTCTCTCTTCAGGTGTACCCGAAATCTCTGGGTAGGGAGAGAAGAAACTCAGCCTCACAAGGAGAGTGGGTGTCTTAAGTCCCAAGGTCAGAGGTCAGAGAGCACCAAAAGGGCAGGAAGACAAGGAGGTCAGGGAGGTGGCAGATCCATACCTGTCGGTGGCTTTGAGGCTGGACACTGGGAGCCTTTAAAACCCCAGAGATTCAGGGATTTGGCTCATGGGATCAGACAGCCCTGGCTCCCTGACTCACAGTGGCTGGCGGGCCATGCGGAACCTGTTCAACTTGCCTCTCTCTTTCTTTTTAAGTGACTTTGGGTCATCCATGGGCCAGGAAGGAATGTCCCCAAGATGACATGCTCCCCCTCCCCCTTGCCTTTCACCACTCTGGTGCCTGTCTACCCACCCCCTTGTCGCCACCTTACCCTAGTGCATGCCCCCCTCCACCCCTGCCTGAGGGGGGGGCGTGATTTGAAATCCTGGCTCGGATTTACTGAAAAGTCTGTAGCAGTTTCTTCTTTGGTTAAGTGGACATAATTTAAGGCTAAGTGGCATTCACTGGCCTCTCTCCGTAATTCTATTCCACTTCCTCTTCTGGAACTCTCTTTCCCAGTGACTGACTCCACTCACTCAGCCCCCCGCCTTGTATTTGCTCTCTATTCTGCTAGCACTAGCTCCAGAATTCCATTTCTTTGCGGTCTGTCCTTGTTTCTGGTTTCTGTTGATGAAGCAGGGATGTGTTCTGTCTTCCGCCTCAGACTGGGAAACCTCTGGGGCCGGGATCCACGTCTCCCCTCTCTGACTAGCAGCTCCCCGAAAGTGCTACACCCAGTGTCAGGCACAGGAACCTGATCACTGCAGGTGAACTACATGTGGGAGCAGAGGTGGGGTCAGGTGGGGTGGGGTGCGGTGGGGTGGGAGGAGGTGCATCCAGTTTGTTGCTCAAGTAAAATTTTTAAAATAGACTTTACTTTTTAGAGCAGTCTTACCCCCTAAGATTTTTACAGATAAACAGATCATCCCGATTAGGCACTGTCCTGTGGCACAGGTAGGTTCAGGGGCAATGGGAGCAAACAGGGAAGGCTTCCCAGAGGAGGTGACTTCTAAGTTGAAACTAGAAAGAAAGAAGACAAAAGGAGAGAGATTAATTTCTCTCAAGAGTTTGAGTCCCTCCTCCTGCCATCTTCCCATTCCCACTTGTTTCTTTCTTGGAGGCCCAAAATAGAGTGCAGTGGGGTCTGTCTCATCTCTTTCATAAAGTCATGGCACTCCTTCCTCCTCCCACCTGTCTGCCCCACCCAAGGCCCTAGCAGCATGCCAAGTGTCACCATATTCAGCCCCACCCAGGGTCCTTATTCAGGGCAGAACCAGACTGCTGGGGAGGCCGAACCCAGGGCCTGTATCTCTACCAGGGACAGGGAAGATGGGTGTTTGTTCAGTTATGATGTGCACTTCTCTCTGTTCCCTCCCCTCTGCAGGTGACTTGGGAATCCAAGGTCTGGGAGAAGTATTGTGTCCATCGCCCTGCCCACGCCCCAACCCCCAACATGCTGGGCAAGCATCTGTGATGGCTCTGAGACCACTCCCATCCCCGAAGCAGTGAAATGCACTACCCCTCTCCCTTTCCACTCTGCCTTGACAGTTGGGTCTTAATGAAGTCCATCTTCACTGTTGCTCTCTGATGCTGGCCCTTGAGGTTGCTCATGCTAGTCACAGCTCCTTGCCACCTCGTGGAGACAACAGACCCCAGCTATCTTCCTGGCCTCCTACAGAGCCCTGCCCAGAGCTCTGAAGGCTGCCTCTCTAAGCCTGCCCTGCTGGACTCCCCAACCCTGGCTTCTGAAGGACAGACAGCTACTGCTCAGAGAGAAGCCTCTCTTGTTGCCAGCTGCCCCCAAGTTAATAAGTGCTCTCACTTAATGGGAGCTTTACTACAGGCAAGGCACACACACTTTCCTTTGTAATCTTTGCCACGACATGAGGTGGCATTGCCCCATTTTACAGATGAGGACATGAAGGCACTAATAGGCTTTGGTTCTACTTTTCAACTAGAATGCACCCAGAATCCAGTCCAGAGGCACACTCATTGCAGACAAAACTCTACATTGGGCAAAGGAGAGGTGGAGCAGAGGACAGACGAGGCCTGGCTCTCTCTCAGGAAGACAACTTTCTGAAAGCTTTCAGTTCAGTGGAGGAGACAAACCCTCCATCCCACAGTCCCTGACAGCAGTCTCAAGAACTCAGTAATTTTGCCCTGGTGCCCTGCTGCTAACATCTGCCGACCAGAAGCTTACCTTGGGACCACAACTGTGTCTGTTCAAGGTGTGTGCCTAGCTCCTACCTGGAATAAACAGAGAAGAGCTTCCTCTCCCCTGAGGTGCTGCAGCAAAGGACAAGAGGAAATGCTGTCTACCAAGCTGAAAGACTCTTGGTAGACACAAAGACCTACTGACTTCCAGGGATAGGGTCTCCCCCATGGAGGCGAGTTCTAGCGTGTGGCATTTGGGCTGTCTCAGCTGGAGCAGCAGAATGGCTGGGATGCACTCTGAAGGCATCTTAGAATTCCATTGTATCATCCTATTTCCTCTTCGTCCTGGCCAGGCACTGAGGATTATGACAGCGTGGGCAATAAAAAGTGCCTAATTGGTTGTTGTCCAGCCGAGAGGCTGCTCCCCATTTCCTTTGGCGGGGGCGGAAACCAGCTGAGTCAGTTTCACTTTTGTGATTGCCCAGTTTTCCTGATGCTTGCTGGATGCTAGCGGAAGCCAGAAACCAGGCACCCAGTGGGTACCAGAAGCCAGTCCCTCATGCTGCCTACAAGGTGGGCAACTCCCAACAGGCAGCAGAGCTCTAAACATGGTATGGTTGTCAGGCCACAGCTGCTCCTTCATGGAGGGAAGAGGACGGTCAGCAAGCTTCTCCCAGATGACCAGGCTACCTGTACTCCTCTCTAGGAGCTGGGGCTAGGCCAGAGGATACCCTTCTCTCCTCACCTATGCCACAGCACCTCTTCCTTCTGCAGTGAAGGCCACAGGCTCCCAAGCCACACTGTCTGGGTTCGAATCCTGACCATGCCATTATCCTGTGGTGTCATCTTGAACAAGTTACCTAACCATGCTGTGCCGTCGGCTTTCTCATGTGTCAGGTGGGGTTGGTTATATCACCTAGACAAAAACTTGTTGCCGTCGAGTGGATTCTGGCTCCCAGTAACTCTGTAAGACAGCCTAGAACCTTACCCTAGGGTTTCCAAGGAATGGCTGGTAGATTGGAACTGCCTTTTGGCAAGCAACTAAATTCTTCATCGCTGTGCCACAAGGCTCCATTGTACCCAGAGCACAGGACAAATATGAGGACTGGGTGAATAAATGCATGACGCGCTTAAAGCAGTGCCTGGCATGTAGTAAATGCTCAATAAAAATTGGCCTGGGTGTGGGAGCACGGAGAGGGGATGCAAGTGAGGCAGAAACTGGACCCAGAAAGGGTGGGGGGAGGGGCAGGTGAAGTGATTTCAATGCAGGGAACCTGGATTTGTCTGTGTCCTCTCCTCTGTCAGTGAGGTCACCCCTGCAACCTAAGAGGGTGAGCGACACCTTGGAGTGCAAAGCTATCTGCCTAAGAGGTTACTCAAGGTTCCAGGATCTGTCACCTCCACTATGAAGTCCTTTCTCCCAATTTCCACCTTGCCTCTCCCAACCATCAGCATTAGGGCTGCTTTTTTCTTCCCAGTTCAGAGGGCAGAACCAGACACAACTCTTCAGCATTCCTGGCAAACCTGCTGTGTCCCTCAACCCACACCATATCCTGTCCCCCTGTGAACCTTCAACAGACCGTTCCTCCATTAGAGACAGCCTGCTGCCTCTGGACCGGCACCACGTTCTCCTGCCCTGGCCCTCCTGCACTCTGCTTCTCCAACAAACCTCCCCAGGTACATTCACCTCTCCCATGCCTGCCCCAGCCCTGCTACCCATCCTGCTGCCTGCCACTCAGTCTCCCCTGCGCTCTGCCCATGCCCCAGTGAGTGTCTTGACTCCCCCATCAGCCTGGGAAGTTAAGAACCCTGTTTCATCATGGGATCCCATGGGACCATGCAACTCACCCATGCCTCCTCCAGCCTCAGCCACTACTGCCCCTTTTCCCATCCCTTGCGTTCCCCATTTTGATCCAGGAAAACAAGCAGCATCGTCACTGGGCTGCCTGCCACCTCTGACTGCACCTGGGGGCTTGGCAAACAGACAGCCACCTGTCTCAGGAGGCTCAGGTGGATGCTGGTGGGTAGTGGAGGCCAAGAACCTCCATCAGAAACCCCTGTAAGCCCCCTTCAGCACGGTAGTCTGCCTACAACACACTTCAAGTGAAGGGTCCAAATCCAGCAAGGTAGTGGCTGCTGCCCAGGGAACAAGGGGAAGGAGGCCCCTGCAGGCCCTGCTGCCCACTGGCTGCCCTTCTGAGACCCCCCTGTCTCCTGTCTGCTGTTGCTCTGCTGTCTCTCGGTGGAAGAGATCCTTACAGGCTGGGGGAAGAAAGTAGGAGCAGGAACTTAGCCTGGCCCTAAGGGGGGGGCAGCAGAAATTTATGGGCCTGGAGTTTTACAGGCTGGGGAGAGGCCCCAGGCAGGAGTTGTGGAGCCGGACAGAGCAGCCAAGGCGTAAAACCTCCCAACATGAAAGCCACTGCAGCAGGCCCCCCAGGCCTGTGGGTGGTGAGAGATTTACAGTTCTTGCACAAGGCCTGGGGGGGCCCGGGGAGCTGCAGGGACACCTCAGAGCCAGAATAACTCCCCACCGAGGGCTTCACCTTTCTCCTCTAGGAAAAAAAAATTACCCGGAGAACAGGTTGGAGCTGCTGGGAAGATGGTTATCGCTGTCTGGTACCACCCCAGTGGGGACCTGAAGACTAGGTGGCTCCCGACTTCCTCTCTCTCCTTGAACTCTCCTCTATGCCCCTAGGTCAGGGAGAGATACCTGGGGCAAGGTGGGAGGAGCAGCAGAGGGGGACAATGTCCAGAAGGGTCTCCTTGTAGAGACAGTGGGGCTCATGCTGTGTTTCCTTTTCCTAAGCAAGAAACCCCTAAAAAACTCCATGACTTGGGAGCAGGGCAGGGGCATGCGTGCAGGGGTTCTGGTCCATTCCAGAGAGTCCTGTGATTTACAGAATACTTTCAAATTGTGTATATAAGGGTCTCAACCTGAAAGAAGACCAAAAAAGAAAAAAAAAAGACACTGAGTAGATTCTAACTCACAGGGATCCCATGTATGTCCAAGTATACTCTACAGAGTTTTCAATGCCTGATGCTGTAGAAGCAGACTGCCAGGACTTTCTTCTGAGGCACATATGGATGTACTAAGAATCTTAAACTTTTCAGGTAGCTGAGCACGTTCACTGTTTGTGTCATTAAGTACTGCAAAGTGAGACCAAAACAAAACAACAACAAGCCCACTGCTGTCAAGTTGATTCTGACTCGTAGTGACCCTACAGACAGAGCAGAACTTCCCCATGGAGTTTCCAAGGAGTGCCTGGTGGATTTGAACTGCTGACATTCTGATTAGAAGTCGTCGCACTTAACCACCACACCACCAAAGTTTCCAGAGGAAGACAAGGATGGCAAAATGAGGACCCTGACGCAGAGACAGCCCATGTACTCCACCACACCATACCCCTTATCTCAGCCAATGAAGCCAAGGCTGAGCTGAGAACCTCCTGAAGGGAGGAAAGCCCAGCCCCACGCCTGCAGCTCTTACCCATAGACACACTGTGGCCAGTTTCCCCTTGGACTAGACTCCTGGCTCCTTCTCTACCCACAGATGGACCATCTAGCTACCAATGGCCCTGATATTTACAGCTTTGTCCTCACAGCAGGGGAATGGGGGGTGGGCAGGAGGCGGTGCTCAGATTGTTTAGGGTTGCATCTCATACCCTCATCCCCCATGTCCCCTTATCCAGCTTGGAGAAGCCCTAAACCTTGGCTAGAGAGAGGTAGGATACACTGCTAACCACTTAAAAGGCCCTGGTAAGCATCCTGGGAGCAGGTGAGCAGCCAGAGCCTTTGAACTCGGAGGGGGGTGGGGGGCTGCTGCCGGAAGATTGAAATCCTGGGCCAAAGTTTTCAACAAGACGGGAGGGGAGTAGAGCGGAAGCATCACCAAGGCTGACCCATGCTCCCTCCAGCCCAGCCTCCCCAAACCAGAAACTGGCGCTGACACAGCCCACTGAGTAATGTCTCGTGTACCCAGCCAGGTGGGCACAGACTTGCCCACTGCCAGGCCCTGCCCTAAGTGGTCACCACTCCCCAGGGACAGACCAGAAGCCTAGCAGGGAGGGACTCAAGGCACAGCCCTCCTAGCACGGGCACTGCTTTCAGCCAACCCAATAGGCAAAGGTTGAGCGGCGCATAGCCAGGTGGTGGGAAGGGGTCCAGGGCTGCAGCACAGGCCTTTCTCCAGGGCCTGGTGGGACACAGAGTCAGTGAGGGAAGATGGCATTGCTCCCCTGGACCTCCCCCCACCCGCCAGCCACCAGTTCTGACTACAGGCTAGAGGAGTGGGCTGGGCTGGTCAGGACCTGCCTCCAGCCCGCCTTTCCTCCCCAGCAGGTCTGGGGGGAAAATTACTCTCCTGTGACTGCTTTTTATTTTTTGAAGCCAGATCAAAGGTGGGACCCAGCTGGGAGCCCTAGTAAAATCTCAGCAATGTGGAGCCCTGGCGTTTGAGGTGAAACCGGGAGCTGCGGGTGGAACCAGGCCAGTGCCTGGCCGGAAGGTCAGGGGCGTGAGCGGGAGTGGGGACAGAGGCAGGAGTGAGGTGTGGGTGGAAGCCTGTCAAGGAGAATCAGCGACCTGAAGAATCAGTCCCTTTGTGGTCACCTTGGTTTCCACCACTGTTCCCTCAAAGAAAGGCCCCCTCTAGACTGTCGTCATGTTCTCCTGTCCTTCAATCCACCTGTGTATGACTTCCCCAAGCCCAACTTCCAGGCTAACCCCCACCCCACCCCTTGAGTTCATATCAGCCCCAGTACCACCCTACTTTTCCCTTGCAGCCTCATCTGCTTCAAGTGCAAACCTTTGTATATAAATGGGGAGTTCATAGATTGGCCAACCTTGCTCCTCCCTGCTGCAAACCAAAGCGCATCTCCCTCTCTTTTCAGGTCAGAGTTTAGACAAGGAAAAAGCATCTCCCTAGGTCTTGCACACTTTCCTGGTAAAGACCTGAAGCTGGAATTCAGTCACCTGCCCGGAGTCCCATTGCTCTCTCCTTTCTTCCCCTTACTCCCATCCTCAGCATCTGCGCAGACCAAACAGTTGCCATTCTTCTCGTCCACGGCTGCCGGCTGCCTTTACCTTCTCCTTCCTCCCTTGACTGCCACGTCTCTTTTCCCACCCCCTTGCTGTCTCACTGTAGCACGGAAGGGGCTGATGGGGGTTCTCTTACACTGGTTACAGAGTGCGGATGTGCAGTGCTGTAAGGATACACCCCTGTGCCAAGATGTGGGGGTGTGGTGTGGGGATCCTCACTTTTCTTTCCTTATCTCCTCACAAGACCTGGGTTTGGAAAGACTCAAGTCTTGATCCGCACCCTGCCAGACGTGAGGCATGTCCAACAGAACAAAGACTTTCCTAAAACATTGGCCAGCCTAAGCCCAAACCCTGAGAAGCCCTCCTCTGTGGTAACTGGGACATCCTTCCTGGATACCCCATGCAGCCATCCTTTGCCCCAGTTAGGGCTTCTCCCCAGTGCGGAGGTCCTTGGCAGGCTAGAGTTGAGATGGACAGTGTGTGTGCAAGTACACAGGTGTGTGCATTTAGGTGTATCTGGATACAAGAGAAAGAAGAGACAGTGCTGCTCAAGGAGACACGAATACAATTCTGTCATTAATGCACTGTGCGACCTTGGCTAACTCCATCCCCTTCTCAGAGCCTCAGTTTCCCCTGGCCATAAAGTATGGGGTTAATTGTCCCTCCTAGGGAAGCTACAAGAGTTAATTGGGCAATGCCTCTAAAGTGTCTAGATCTATAAACATAAGGGATCATTAGAAAATATTTCACAGCCGTTTTCTGGGCCCCGATGTTATTATTAATATTACTATTGTTGTTATCACTACCATCACCCACTTCCTGAGTCTCTGCCAGCTGGGTTTGTGCTTCCAGGTGAAGGAAGTGATGCTCCTGAACCTAGCATCCCTGGGGGGTGGGGGTGGGGTCTCTGCTTCCCAGCCCAGGCATCATTGAATCTACACACTCAGGTTCTCTGGGGACCAAGGTAGGGCTTTGGACAAAGGGGGCCTGGGACCCAGAAGAAAGAGGAAGACAGCGCCTACCCAGGGAAATTTACAACCTCCCTTGCTTCATGGGGAAACTTCCAATCAAAAGCCTGGACAGAGTGCAAGCTCTGCGGCCACATGGAGCTATGGGCATCAGAGCCAGCAGGGTGTGGGAAGGGGCTGGGCTGGGGGCAGGCTGAGATGGAGTGAGCATGTACTGACCAGAGGGAGTTAAGAGGCGCTGGCTAGTTGCAAACGAATTCCTTGAAGGAAGAAATGGTTCTTTTTAAGGAGTCTCTTTGTAGAGGCTAGAAGCCAGTTGCAGTCTCCAGCCGAAGCAAGACACGGCCTGGCACACAGTAGGCACTCAATACACGCCTGTTAAACTGAATTTCGACAACTGCCTTCCATTCTTCCAAGGCTAAAACTGGGTAGTTGTCTTTAGAAAAACCTTGGGCGCCCCCTGGTGGTGACAGACAAAGCTGACGAGGACCAGTGCCTCCCCGCTCTTTCTCCTTTGTCAGCCCTTCCTTTCTGTGCTTTCACAGACCCCCATTTCAAGGCTTCTGGGTTAGGAAAAATCAGGGAAGAAGGACAAACCCCGTGGGGAAGGACAGATGGAATGTCCTTGCTGGAAGATTCCATGACAGTTGACAGTCAGCCATCAGCCCGGGCAGGGAGACCAGGAGACACCGAGAGTTGATTAAGTCAGGGTATGCGTCAGGAGTGGCATTCCTGGGAAGCAGAGAAAGAGGGGTAGCTGTGTGAACGCTCCTGGGACACTGAGTGGGAGTGGCTTCCCAAGTGTAAAAGGGAGATGTCTTTTACAGCCTCTCAATTTTTCAAGAGTCCCCTGGGTGGCACAGATAAGAGCTTGATAAGAGCCCAAAGGTTGGCAGTTCAAACTCGGAGGCACCTCAAAAGACAGGTCTGATGATCTGCTTCTGAAAACTTAGGCCTTGGGGGCCCTGTGGAGCAGTTCTACTCTGCACATGAGTAGAAGGGTCACCATGAGTCACAATGGACTGGATGGCAACTAACATTTTTCATGCTCACAGAAGACTGAAAAAAACCTGGAAGAATAAAAATCCTAGGTGGACTCTGGGCAAGATAATAATCAAAATTCATTCCAACTAGGTACTTATCCCAAATCTTTCACTGGGTCTACTTATAAAAACATTAGGGATGGTTTGAAAAATCGACAATGCTGATTTCTCCATAGATGGACAAGTAAAAGATAATAGAAAACCAGATGGGACAAAACTGAGACGCAGAGACTACTGGGGACCCTCCAAGGCAGAACTAGCAGCTTTTGGAAGGCTGAGTTGGCTGTCTCTTCTAATATAAACAAGAACAATAAAGTTTGGATCGGGAGCTATGACTGAAGATCCACAGATGGTCACGGGTTGGCCTGATATTCGTATAGTTTCTGGATATCCAGCACCACAGGCACTACCTGGTTCCTTTCATAAGAAATTCCAGAAGAAACCTGAAGTTTCTTGATGGCAGAGACTATGGTTCTATGGCCCTCTCCAGCCCTCAGCACCCTTGGGGAGATGAAGACTTGTTCTCTGGTCTGATGGATTAGAAGAAGCCAGTCACATGCAGCTACACACAGAAGAGGATAAGAAGGACATTAGGAAGCAGACCAGTGTGGGAAAATGATGAGTCAAAGGGGTTAAGAGACAGGTGGGAAAGGAAAACAGCAATGGAAGCAGAGGAAGCTGAGCCTGGAACAGAAGCGGAAAAGCCTGAGAGAAATAGTTAAAGGACACACACATTCAGTCAATTCAACAAACATTTACTGAGCACCTACTATATATCAGGCAATGTCCTGGGAGCAGAAGAGCCAGTGGCCAATCAAACAAACATGCGGCTTCTAGTGGTGGAGAATGGGGAGCTTCATAAATGAGAAATGGGGGAGACATTGACTACTGCGGGTAGGATGAGGCTGAAAGCAACTGAAGACAAGAAGAAAAATACCACTGAGCTAGAACCTACTCCTAGACACATGAGGGGAAGAGATACCACCCACGGTTGGTGCTGAAAGGCACAGCTGGAAGGACCTGTTGGCCCTGACTCCTAGAAGACTCACCACAGCAGGTACGGTGGTGAAGGGGAGAAATTCAGAAAGGGGATGGGTAGGACTGGGAGAGGGTGGAGTACTGAATTCTTAAGAGTGTTTTTCCTGAGCACCCCCAAAGGGAAGGTATCTTTGCCCAAGAAGTTCTCGATGATTGACTGCTCTTTGGAATCATCGGAGGAGCTTTTAATACTGATACAAGGGTTCAAGTCCCAGAGATTCTGATGCCCTTGGTCTGGCATTCCTAGGCTTCAGAACTTATTAAAAGCTCTCCACTGAGTCTAAGGCACAGCCAAGGAGAAGACGGGCATTTTAGTGGCTGGCTGTCTACTTTCTTTCCTCTCGAAGAGGAGATGCATGAGAAGTACGGAGGATGTGAGAAGAGTTAAGAGCTACAGCTCCTAACCAAAGAGGTCAGCAGTTCGAATCTACCAGGTGCTCCTTGGAAACTCCATGGGGCAATTCTACACTGTCCTATAGGGTTTCTGTGAGTTTTAACTGACTCAACGGCAATGGTTTCTTTTTGTTATGGGTGACTCCAAACATCCCAACAAAAGACGGATTCATTTTAGAAAGTCTTAGCTGTTCCTCTGGTAAGAGAGGATTAAGACAGCTTAGTAACAAAGACCCAAAAATAAAAAAGGAAGAAAATGGCAGCCCTTACCTGCTCCATTGGGTTTCCAAGGAGCAGCTGGTTGATTTCAACTGCCAACCTCTTCACTAGCAGCCATTGTGCTTAACCCTTTTACCACCAGGACCCCCTTTAAAGGGGCAAAAACATTCAAAGAACTCAAAACTGATGCTGATTTTTTCTAAGTTTTTGCACACTGCCCCTTACCCACCAATCTTTTTCATTTGTTGTCTTCACAATGGTGTCACTTGGAGTGGGGGAAGGAGCAGCTGCCCTCCCTTAACCAGCTTTTGTCCCAGAAGAGATTTGGCAGTGGCCCAGCGGGAAATTCTACTCCGCCTCCCCCCAAAGTATCCTCTGCACTCTAACACAGTTGAGTCACAGAACCCAACTGGAGTTATTGGTTTCACAGTGAAGCAATCTTAAGTTGAAAATGGCCTGGGAACATAATGTAAAATCTATTCAAATAAGTCATATGTAGATATAATTGTATGCAAATATTCATTCTTTAATTCACATACATTTCATGCCACTCCTCCCGACACTCGCCTTAATTATTCCATTGCAACTCGTTGCCTAGTGGGGAATCAGAAGTGAAAATAAAACATGGATAATGCAGGGTGAGCCTAAGTAAGAAGCCCTTTTGTACGTGACAAGGACAGTCCAGGGCAGGGCACAGGAGGAAACTGCCATGGCTGGATGGGAATGGCCAGGAAAGATTTCTCAGGGAAGGTGCTCTTTGAGAAGGGTCTTGAAGGACGTGCAGGAGTTTGCCAGAAGAAAGGAAGGGTAAGGTAGAGAGGTAAATAGTGGGGAGAAGCATTTAGGAATTTTGGAATCTTTCCTGGAGGCAAATGGACAGCATGTATAGGGAGGCAATGAGAAGCAGGGTTGGAAATAAAGCATGAAAAATACACAAGTGAAGAGTATTTGCCTAGGAAGGTGTTTGTGCTTTACTAGGAAGGCACCTCCCCCCCCAAAATAACCTATTGCCACCAAGTTGGTTCTGACTCATAGTCAATCTATGGGACAGAGTAGAATGACCCCATAGGGTTTCCGAGGAGTGCCTGGTGGATTCAAACTACCCATCTTTTGGTTAGCAGCTGTATTTTTTAACTACTACAAAACCCTGGTGGCCGGGTGTGTTAAGTGCTATGTCTGCTAACCAAAAGATTGGCAGTTCCAATCTGCCAGGCGCTCCTTGGAAACTCTACGAGGCAGCACCACTCTGACCTCTAGGGTCACTGTGAGTCGACCCGACTCTGCGGTAGATTTAGGTAGGTACACTACCAAGGTTTCCACAGAGAAGGCTATAGGGAGCTAATGAAGGATCTCTCCCAGAGGAGTGACAGTGTCTCAAGTTTTGCCTTTCAAAGGCTAACACTGAGACATGTAGATTGAAAGAGACTATTAACATTATTCAGCACTGTTGGGTACTGCGTTTTGTTCTGAACATTGTTCCAATACACCAACCCTTTAACACATTGTTTTCAAAGGTTAGTATTGTTTTTTTCAAATTTTGCTTCTGTTACACACACTCACAAAGGAGTGCACTGGATGGCAGTGCGAAATGTATTTCTCACTGTGAGTTATGGCTAAAACAAAGAAAAGAAAGTCACTGCTTTAAGATGTAGGCGTGTTTACAGATAAGGAATAAGGCTTAGAAAATTTCGGTACCCTGCCTAAGGTCTTCCTGCACGTGGGATGTGGAGTTCTGAACTCAAGGCCAGCCTGAAATCAGAGTGGATACCCTCTCAGTAAAGCCAGGCAGCGTTCCGAAGTTCTATGTTTAAGGGAAAAGGACCTAGGAGAGAAAGATAAACTTAACCCTGGAGTGTCCTGCCAAGTGCTTGACTCATAGTACCTCATCCAGTAAATGCAGGCAGTGACCAAACACTGGTTCTCAATTTAAGTGTACAGTTTAATCCACCAGAAGGAATTTGTTAAAAAGCAGACTCCAGACACGCCCCAGACCTACCGAATCGGATTACGAGAGGCAGCCTTCGGGAATCTGCTTTTAGAAAGGCGTTCAAAGTGATTCTGACCCAAAGAAGTCCGTGGATTGCCAACTAGGAGGAGGGGGCGATGTCGCTCCAATAACCAAGTAAAGATTAACAGGGGCTTGAACTGATGCAATGAAAATATTCCCCTTTTCTTGGAAGTACAAGTAATCCTAATGCTCCCTATTGCGTTGGACCCCAATGCCTTACTGAACAAGGTCTCCCGGAGGTCCCTTTTCCTACTTCCAAGACGAGGAAGGGCGAGATCCGTTTAAAAAAACAAAACAAAACAAAAAACTACTGCAGTGAAGTGGATTCCGACTCATAGAAACGTCCCACGGGGTCTCCGAGGAGTGCCTGGTGGATTCGAATTGTAGACTTTTTAGTTAGCAGCCTTAGTATTGAACCACTACGCAGGGCTGAAGGGCCAGGGACTATATAAAAGGTTGGTGGCTTTCCACTCACCAAGCTAGAAAGAGGTTAAGGGGTAGCGAGCTATCACCAAACAGCGGCAGGAAGCCATGCCACACCAGGGCGATATGAGATTTAAGGTGCAAGAAAATTGCTATTTATAGGGCACTCCTTGGCCTCACCCCAATGACTTCTGATTGGGTTTAGGGAAGGTCTATCACTCATCTTCTGGGTTAGAGGTGGGTGGGAGGTCAACCACGACCAATACGAAAACACCCTTCAGCTAAGCCCCGCTCCAACGAGCTTCCTGTTGCTGTCCATCAACCACCTAGGGGGCGGGACTTTAGGTCCCGCCAGTTGGCTGGTGAGCATGTCATTCACTTGGCAGTGAGTTTCCGGTTGGCTCCTTTTGCCGTCCATCAGTGACATTTTGCAGATCTATTGGCCAAACCAACGTCGCTCTAGGTATCTCTTGTTGATTGGTTAGAAGTGCTGTCGGTCCCCAATGTAAAGAACCCTTATTGGTGAGTGCTGCCGTCGCTCGGGCGGTGGCGGGCTCCGGGATTGGCGGGTACTATGCGGGCGGTGTCAGGCTCTCGGTGGCGGCGGAGGCGGCGGAGGCCAGGGAGGAAGATGTCGTAATGAGCGGTGGGTCCTGGCCGCTGCCGGCGGGGTCTTCCCGGCCGCAAAGGGCCGGGAAGACGGGCAGAGGCCGTGGGGAGGTCGAGCCGGGGCCGGGGGTTTCCCCTTGGGGCCGGGCCTGGCGCTGGGGCCCGGCTTCAGGAGGGGCGGGGGAGGGAGGATTCCCGCCCGGAGGAGGAGCGGGGCTGGCCAGCCAGGCGGAGGCACCCGGAAGGGGGCGTTCGACTCCCCGCCCCCTCGGAGCCCGCTGGGCGGGAGGGTGGCGCTTCCGGGGGCTGGCGAGAGGCGCGGGCATCTGGGGAGGGCTAGCACCCCCCTCTGCTCCATCTCCGGCCCACGTCAATGCCACCCGCCCCACGGACAAAGCCTGGTTTTCTCCGAGAAGGCGGCTGACACCCCTCGTACTTGCCCCGTGTTTGGAGGCCTGTCCTGCGATTCAGGGTTTTCCTCAGGTTAGAGAGGGTCAAGGTCAGGAAAAGCTTGAGACTCGGACGGTAACAACCATAGGGACACTGTTGAGCATAAAAGCCAGTCTGGTTACTGATGTATTCTAGGCCAGAGATGGTGTCAGAGCACCACGGAACGTCCTAAACAGATTACCCATCTCTCGCCGTAAGACTGCGGACTGGAAAAAGTCTTTTTATGTTTTGCTTGCATTGTTGAGTCACCAACTAGACAGATCTACAAGCTCTTAGCAGAACTGTGGGAAACTGAAGGACTTGTTGACAGAGCTTCCAGCCTGTACCTGAGGTCTCGTGGGGGACACTGCTGAAATCCCAAAGCCCAGGCACAAACATTCCTGGGGAATGACTGAAGAAATAAAACAAAATGGAAACTTGCTTTTTTGCACTCCGCCTCCATGCCCGATACTGACTGAGGGTTCTCAGCCTCTTACCCGTGATTCTTGGCTTACTTTCTTGGCTGCTTTCTAATTTTAGTTCAAAGGAACTGTATCTTCTCTTCTGAGAAGTTGAGAAACATGTCCTCAGTGGAGTCCTTGGTTTGGATTCCAATATACTGTCTTGTTTAATTGTTTCTTAATAACTTGACCCATGGGGACTTAGTCTGGCTTTTCTCAGTGTACATTCTCCTGAAGTTCTTTTCTTCTAGGGTAACTTCTTTCCTACTTACTTGTTTCCTGTGGAAAGGGATGGAGGAGTAGGTCTGCTTTAAGTAGCAAACTGGTCCAAGATCCCCCATTACACAAAGTTCATTATAGGAAGAAGGGTGCCAGCTGTTTCAAGGTGTGTTGGCATGCACTGTTGAAGACAGTTTCCTGCTGTACCCCAGAAGGCATTATGTATGATGACTGAAGACTGAGTGTTGAGTTGGTATTTTGGATGAAAAGGTTCTTAGTGCTGGAAAGTTCAGTGTGTCGGTCAGCTTGGAGAGAGGCTGTGAAAACGATGGTGGAGTTCAGATCATGGAAGTTAATTTTGATTAATAATACAAAGAAACCCATTGACTGCTGTAGTGAATATAACAGCAGTGTCTTGTTTTAAATTCTTGTGTGCAATGAACGGGGTGCATCTATCAGACAACTTATCAATTGGGCTGATGATGTCAGTGTTCTAGTCGTTTCTAACAGGTGTTAAGACTTGTTGGAAATGGATTCTCATTGGCTAGGGTGATGGGTAAGTTGCCCAGTTCCAGTTCCTCCATTTGGTTGTGCAGAGGCGTATCTTCTTTGTTTCAAAGCAACAAGAAATAAAAAATGACAGGTCTGACGTAATTGTGAACTCTTCCCCCTGAGCTAGGCTGCTAAAGATGCAGACTGTGCCTGGGAGGCTCCAGCAGTGCTGGCTCCTTAGTGTGTCCTAATGGGATTGTTGGGGAGAACCAGCTCTGGGAGGAAGAGACTAGAATCCCTGACGACGGCACACAGACTGGCCACCTTCCTCCTCTCAGATTCTATTCAAGTTTGGGCTTCTGGAGGCCTTCCAGAGGAGAGAAGAAACATAGAAAGGTCTTGGCAAATGTCTGGGTATAGAATATAGAAGCTTCATGACTTTCTAGCAGGCGGGATGGTTCATTTTAATATCTCAACCTTGAACTTCTTGGTTCTCATGATTAATAGCCGCTTCTTGGAGAAGTTGCGGAGTCCTTTTTAGCATGAACAGCCCCTTGTCATAATTATGTGGCAGTTTCCAAGACTGACTTAGGAAAGTATTATGTAACCAGGGCCCCCATGAAGACATTCAAAGCTTGTTGCAGCCAACCAGTGGGCCCTAGTTTTGCTTTGGACTTAACAGTCGTTTTAACTTGCTCACCCTTATTTCTGTAATAGACATGTGGCATGTTCTTTTTCTGAGATTTATCTTTGTCTCATCTGTTCTCTGTATGCAGACAAACTGGAAGCTCCACACTGTAGATATCTTGAAAAATTTAGGAATTATTTTGCAAGGGGTGAGCAGTGGCCGCACAAAGACACAGAAACATGCCTTTAAAGCAGGGCTTTGAACAAATATATCTGGGGTAGGGATATAAATTCTCATCAGGGAGCTTGTTAGAAATGCAAATTCCCAGCAAGGGCTTGAACCAAAATGAGCCTGTTCAAAGCCCTTTTAAGGGGTGTATAGAATATTAGAAAGTTTCAGTGCTTTGAACATATCTGAGTTTCCACGGACACTCTTAAACCTTGTGAGTTGCAAACATGAAGTAAAATCCTTTTGGAGAAGCTCACATTTTTATGAATTTATTGGATCGTATGTCTGGGGTGTCTCTTTGGGCAGCTTTGTGAAGTTCTTCCAGCAACTTCTGAACCGTGAACATGGGTTTACCAACTGGACCAAACCAGTGCAGGCAGGGCTGACAAACGAACATCATTATGAAATTTGTTGGTGTTTTTGCTTTTGCATTTGTTTCAAATACTCCTGCAACTTCTGTGTGACTCCTAGACCTGTTGGAGGGGAAAAAGCTCTTTATTTCTTCCCTTATAGAGCCAGCACTTAGATCCTTATTTTTCTGAAATGTGTTTACAAGTCTCTCGTAAGATACTCTTCCTCCACTATTTCAGGCTAGCAGCCTTCACTTAGAAAATCTTAGGATCAGAGAGGTCAGTCATTTTCTGTAAGGACTCTAGTGGGACAGGTGGAAAGATGAAGTGACCAGTGTGAAGACCTGGGACATTTCTAATTCAAGGGCACTGGCAGCCCTTGAGGGACTGGAGGTTGATTGTCTTTGAGGAGAATGGTACTCGTGTGGTACTGCTGGATTTCTTCTGGCTGACAGAATTCTGAAATGGAAGAGTGGCCTTATGGGATGCCGAATAAAAGAGCCCCAGGGCCAGCTCAGCATCAGCAGTAGCAGCTCGGGCGATGTCACAACTTCCACTGCATGTTTAGGATGTATTCTTGCAGAACTGAGGCTGCCACTAACACAGGAGATTACTGTACTTCTCCTCAGGGAAGTATGATCTAGAAGATGAGCTGTGCTCAGAAGAAAGAGTATGAGTGGGCTCAGTGTCTGGTTTGGATAATTCTCAGTTTACCTCCAGTGAGCATCTCTGAGTGGTGTTAAGATGTCAAGGTTGTTTGTGATGCTGGAAAAACATGCTTGCCGACACAGTGGTTTGAATCCTTCCTTTGGACATCTCAGTCCCTTAGTTGCAGTTGGTTTCAGTGCTGGAATCGCTGCTCTACCTTATGAGCAGCACCACCTCCTTGCAATGCAGAGGCTTAGCGTGGGTGAGCATAGTTGGTTTTGATGCCTCAGGCTCTCTGATGTCAGCCCCTGCCTCTGTAGAGACCGGCTGTTAGGGGTTTCTTATCTCAGCCACAGGGCAAAAGTGGTTCAGGAAGCAAGAGGCACTAGCCTGCACCTTTCCAAATGCCTTTTTTTCTAAGTCCCCCTCTTCGGGGTTGTCATTTCTGTGGGACTTGGTTGATCATAGACTGGCCTCCAAGAAAGTGTGAATGGGAAATAAGAGCTGTTAGGCAGGGCTGTGTAATTGAAAGTAGGATATCTCTGCCCCCAGTTGATGTCTAATTGGAAATCTTCTCAGACCAGCTTTGAAAAAAATAGACTAAGACATTTCTCAGCTTTCTGAAATGTAAATGGCAAGCCAGCCCTAGCCTAGCAGAGGAAATGAGGTCACCATTCATGTTGCAGAAGCTGATCCTGGCTCTTGATGAAAATGGGGAGTGACTCACAAATAAATGTGCTGAAGCAGAGAAAGCAGTGTGTTTACTATACATAATGGTATTTATTCATTAGGGGAAAAAGGTGTGTCTTGATTTCTTTTTCTCCTGTTTTTTACAACAGAAATCTGAGCCTACTATTCTCTTACAAGAATCCATTACACCATTCCCTGGGACTGTTGCTGTTACAGCGAAGAGTCCTTTTTTCTGTTGAAAAAATTTTTATTGTGCTTTAAGTGGAAGTTTCCAATCCAAGTCAATTTATCATACAAAAGCAAACACACATTGCTGTGTAGCTCTAGCTGTTCTACCCCCCACCACATGACAGCACATTCTTCCTTTCCACCCTGTATTTCCCATGTCCATTCAGTTAGCGCCTGTCCCCCTCTGTCCTCTCATCTTGCCTCTAGACAGGAGCTGCCCAGTTAGCCTCCTCTGTCTACTTAAGTCAAGACGCAGTCTTTGCTTTTATGTTTTATAGTCCAGTCTAACCTTTGAAAATTGGCTTTGGGAATGGTTTCAGTTCTAGGCTAACACAGTCTGGGGACCATGTCTTGCAAGGACCCTCCAGTCTGTTGGACCGTCAAGTCTTGTCTTTTTATAGAGTTGGAGTTCTGTACCCCATTTGTTTCCTGCTACCTCAAGGACTCTTGTATTCCCCTGTCACGGCAGTCATTGATGGTAACCAGGCACCATCTATACTTCTGGTCTCATGCTGATGTAGTCTCTAGATTATGTGGCCTTTTCTGTCTCTTGGGTTTATATTTTCCTTATCTTTGATGTCTTTCATTCTTCTCTGTTCCAGGTGGGTTGGGACCAATTGATGCTATTTAGATGGCCACTTGCTAGCTTTTAAAACCCCAGATGACACGCACCAAAGTGGAATGCAGAACATTTTCTTAAAAAGCTTTATGCCAGTTAACCTAGACGACCTCTGAAACCATGGTCCCCAGGCCCCTGCCCCTGCCAATCTGTCCTTGGAAGTGTTACAGCCTTATGTGTCACAGTGGGGACTTTGGTTATTTGAATGGGTAGGGGAAGTTACTGGGACTCTGAGCTAAGAAGTCACATGATTTAAGTTCACTGAATCTCACTGTAGATGCAGTTGTGAATAGACTGATGAGGGACAAAGTCAGAGCCCAGCTATGCTTTTGCCATCATCCAGGTGACAGGTGCAGCTCCTGAGACATGGGTGATAACAGAGGAAATGGTGACAAGTGGTCAGATTTTGAATACACTGAAGGGAGAGTCAAAAGGTTTTTGATGTCAAGTGTGGGCTACAGAAGATCCATCAAGGATGACCGCCAAGGTCTTAGAGCTGAGCAGCTGGAAGGATGGAGGTGCCATGCATTCCAGTGGAGAAAATCGAAGGAGGTGCAGAATTCAGGAGCTGTCAGTCAGAAGCCCTATTTGGGACTAGTCAGATTTGAGACGCCAGCTAATAACATCCAGGTGGAGATGTCAGTTGCCAGTTGAGTATACAAATCTGAAGGTATAAATTTGGAAGTTGTCATTACATACATCTATGTTACTGGTTTTTAAAGCCCTGAGAATGGATGAAATCACCCACCATGCAAGAATAGACAGTAGAAAAGAACAGGTCCCAGAATGAGCCCCAGGACAGCCCAACAATTTAGAATTTGAGGAGGGGAGGAACCAACAAAGGCGACTTAGAAGTAGCCAGAGAAGTAGGAGGACAAGCTGACAAGTGTGTTCTAGAAAATAAATGGAGAAAGTGCTTCAAAGAGGAAGAGGGTTCAACTGTCAGATCATCACAGAAGTCTAAGAATTAGCCATTGGATTTAGCAACATAGAGGTTGCTGGTGGCCTGAGCAGTTTTGGTGGCACGCAGGGCAGGTACAGCCTGGTTGGAGTAGGTCCGAGAGAGATGTGTTGTTTGAAGGGAATGAGAGAAATGATTGTAGCTGGTGAAGGGAATTTTAACTTCTTGATGAAACTGGGTGTACATAAGGGTCATGGTCTGTGGCTGAGGAAGAAGACAGCTAGGTGTCTGGGTTGAGAAAACATCTTTACTTACTGACCTTTCTCTTTTGGCATGTGGCAAAAGACATCCATGGCCCAGAGTTGTTTGTGTTTAATTCAAGTCAGTGAAACTCATTTTACTGATTGTGACCACTGGAGATTTGCTTCTCAAAAAAGAATGTTCTTGCTGTTTTGGGAGTCTTTGACCACCAGTGTTGCTGCTCCCTCCAGCCAAGCGAGATTCTGTTGGCCTGTGTGTCATACCCCTTTGAGGTCCCACTTTGTTCTCTAAAGCCGGCCTTGGCTTGGCTTTCCCTGACCAGCTAGTTGTAACTTCGTCCAGGCCAGGCAACTGGGAAAGACTGGGCTTAGGAACTGCTTTGTTGGCTTTAGGCCCAGCTGAGCTGACCAGAATAGCCAGCAGAACTGTTTGAGCTCAGTGAAATTCCTCCAAGGGAAATACCATGCCAGATGCTGCAGAATGCTATAGCCAGAAGAGTAGGAACCCAGGAGGCAAGAATGACCAGTATCCCGAAGGACTGATTTTGGAATTTGACACAGGTTCTCTACCAGAGGGAACAAGAGCCTCCTAAATCCTGTTGTTAGGTATGGCTGAGTTGGTTCCAACTCATAGTGACCATATATACAACAGAATGAAACAGTTCAGTATGGATTATACAACATCAAGGAATAAAAAGTCCTCACAGTTGGACCAATAAGTAACATCATGATAAACAGAGAAAAGATTGAGGTCACCTGGTCCTGCATAATGCCCACAGTCATTGGCATGCTTGAGCCCACTGATGCAGCCACTATGTCAGTCCATCTTGTTAAGAGGTCTTCCTCTTTTTTGCTGACCCTTTACTTTACCAAGCATGATGTCCTTCTCCAGGAATTGATCCCTCCTGACAAATGTCCAAAGTATGTAAGATGAGGTCATGCTATCCTTGCATATAAGGAGCACTCTGGTTGGACTTTTTCCAAGACAGATGTGTTCACTCTTTTGGCAGCCCAGAGTGTGTTTAGTATTCTTCTCCAGCACCACAATTCAAAAGCATCAGTTCTTCTGTCTTCCTTAGTCCTTGTCCAGCTTTCACATGCTTATGATACGATTGGACATACCATGGTTTGGGACAGGAGCACCTTAGGCTTCAAGGTGACAGCTTTACTCTTCAGTGTTTTCAAGCGGTCTTTCAAATTTTCTCAATGCCATGTGCATTTTGATTTTTTCTGCTTCCATGGGGGTTGACTGTAGACACAAGGAAAATGAAATCCTTAACAACCTCAGTCTTTTCTCTGTTTATCATGACGTTGCTTATTGGTCCACTTGTGAGGATTTTCTTTTCTTGATGTTGAGATGTA
Organism: Heterohyrax brucei; assembly: GCA_028571685.1. Taxonomy (NCBI): domain Eukaryota; kingdom Metazoa; phylum Chordata; class Mammalia; order Hyracoidea; family Procaviidae; genus Heterohyrax; species Heterohyrax brucei. Next base: position 105,540,763 of record CM053149.1, read on the forward strand.
ATTCATGCTGAAGACTGTAGTGTTTTGATCTTCAGCAATAAGTGTTTCAAGTCCTCTTCACTTTCAGCAAACAGTTCTGTCATCCATATAATGGAAGATATTAATGAGTCTTCCTCTAATCCTGATGCCCTATTCTTCATATAGCCCAGTTTATCGGATTATTTGCTCAGCATACAGATTGAATAGGTATGGTGAAAGGATATAACTCTGACATACACCTTTCCTGACTTTAAACCATGCAGTGTCCTCTTACTCTGTTTGAGTGACTGCCTGTTGATCCATGTCCAGATTTCTCATGAGCATAAGTAAGTGTCCTGGAATTCCCATTCTCCACAGTGTTATCCCTAATTTGCTATGATCCATACAGTCAAAGCCTTTGCATGGTCAATAAAACAAAAGTAAACATCTTTTAGGTATGCTGTGCTTTCAGCCAAGATCCATCTGATATCAGGAGTGAGATCCCTGGTTCCATGTCCTCTTCTGAATCCAACTTGAATTTCTGGCAATTCCTTGTCACTATGCTGTTGCAGTTGCTTTTGAATAATCTTTAGCAAAGTTTTACTTTCATATGATATTGTACAATTTCCACATTCAGTTGGATCACCTTTCTTGAGAATAGGCATAAATATGGATCACTTCCAGTCAGCTGGCCAGGTAGGTGTCCTCCAAATTTCTTGGCATAGACAAGTGAGCACTCCAGTGCTGCAGCCACTTGTCGAAACATTTCAGTTGACAGTCCATCAATTCCTGGAGCCTTGTTTATTGCCAGTTCCTTCACTGCAGTCTACTGTTGTGGTATCTGATTGAACCCCTTGTCTCTTTCATTTGTGTCTCAAAAGTAGTGTTCTCAAATAAAAGACCAGTAGACATGTCCTTAGCTTGATGTCCAGGGCTTAGGGTTCTTCTCTGAGGCCTTTTCTTGTTAAACACATCCTCCAAGTCAGCTCATGGAAGGAACCCTAGGATGTGAACTTTCAGTTAATTTATGGAGGGACTGGGGATGCCCTCCTCACCCCAAATCCACTGCCACCAAGTTGGTTCCAACCCACAGGGTCACTATGAGTACAAACAGACCCAATGGCAGTTGGTTCTTTTTTGGAGGGGGAGGTGAACTGTAGAGTGAAGAGACACAACCCTGCCCCATACATTTTGGGAGAGGGTCAGGAAAGGCTTTCCTGGAGTTAGCAGATTATAAATGAGCTCTGAGGAACAAGACTTGGCTTGACAAAAAAGAGCTTGCTACAAGCTTCATATCAGAGACAGCATGGCACATTGTAACTCCAGAAATAGAAAACTCAAAGAAGTGTACAGTGTGGGGAGTGTGTAAAGGCAAGAGATCAAGTTGGAGAGAGAGACAGGTAGGAGGAAGAGCAGAAAGGGAGCTGATTGTTCTGGCCTTTATAAATTGGAAGCTATTGAGAGGTTTAATCAGGGGTGTGGTTGAACGGAATTTGCATTTAAAAAAGATCTGGATCATAGAGGCCAGATTAGAGGGGCAAAGACTGGGAGGCCATTTTGAAGGCCATGAACTGTATTTCAGAAACCCTCATGGTATAGTGGTTAAGTGTTATGTCTAACCAAAAAGTTGGCAGTTCACATCTGCCAGGTGCTCCTTGGAAACTCTGTGGGGCAGTTCTTCTCTGACCTATGGGGTTACTATGAGTTGGAATTAACTTGACAGCAGTGACTTGGACTGGGCTGTATTTCAGGTGGAGCTGACCCTGGTCTGTGCTAGAAAAAGGGTGACAGGGTGGAGAAGCAGGGGTAGACTGGAGAGAGATTGACATCTAGGAGGGAGCATCACCAGGACTTGTTGACTGATTGTCCATAAGGATAATGCCCAGGTCTATAATTTGGGCCGGACTATGGTGCCATTCATTGTAATTGGAAATACAAGAAGAAAGGATTAATTAACCAGTAGGTGGTAAGTGTTAAAACCAAGTTGGTGACTGGGTGTTGAAGGGAGCCCGGGAGGCTTTTCTGAGGAATTACATGCTCTCAGTAAATTTAGCTGGGAAAAAACAGGCTGAGACCTGAAAGGTGACAGCGTGTTAGATGGGCAGAGTAGACAGAGCTCCTGCGAGGAAAGGGCCTCGGAGGGCTCTTGGAGGAACTGGAAGGAGGTCTGTGGTGTCTGAGGAGGGGATGCTGGGGAGAGAATGAGCAGATGCACAGCTCAGCGTCGGGAGCATCTGTGGCTAGCCCAAGGGGAGAGGCCCACAGAGGCCTGGATGTATGATTACCGTCGTTCAGAGGAGAGACCTGGGCCAGACAGTGACATGGGAGTCGACAGCCCATGGACTGGACAGGTGCTAAGGATCATCCATATTTAACAGTGGTAAAGGAAGGAGAGCCCACAAGGGTAAGAGGTGGCCAGAGAGGTGGGAGAAAACTCAAGGGAATTTTGAGGAGGGAATGAAACCAAAGGGTCAAGAGCAGCTGAAGAAGCCTGTGGATTTAGAGGTTGGTGACTTTGCTGAGGTGGAAGTCCGGGTGCAGCTGCCTGGGAGATGACCCCGTAGGGAAGGAAGGAGGAAGGAAAGGCTGGAGCTGGAAGGCACGGGAGGTAGAGGGATAATGAGGACATCAAGAGTGGAGCCTCCATGCTTTTCACTGCGCTTAGAATTCAACTGGCTTCCACTGGGATGGGGGGAAGGAAAGTCAGGCGTGGTCCCATTAAGCAGTTGCCCGGACCCACCCACCCACTCACCTACACCTCAGCTTTCAGTGCTGCCTTGAAGCCTCATTTGATGCCTTTGGAAGGGTCTGTTGCTTGTTTAGTAAATTGCTGTAAAACTTGGCCAGTTTAGGGACTGCTGGATAAGTTTTAGCTAATCTGAATTAATGACAAGTCTGACAGATAGAACTTGGAAAGAAATATGGCTGCTTCTTTCAAAAGCACATGCAGTAATCCCACTTAGCAGCATTGCTAAACACAGGTTTCGATGACTGGATGTAACTTGCTGCTGAAAGTTATTCTATTAAAATGGCAGAAATGGCCTGAAACAATCACGTAACTATGCCAAAGAGCCCCTTTGCAGTCTTCAGACACTAGTTAGCCTCTCCTTGAATAGTATAAGGAAAAGTTAGGCACAATGTATGTCCCAGTTGTACATTTTAAATATAAGGCTCCAAATTAATGAGGTTCCAAAGCACGTTTGATCACAGTCCTGCAGTTCCATATCTACGCTATCTCTCCTTAGCCACTGTAGACTTACAAATCCCAACTGCAAATGCTTTTCTTTTCCCTTCTGTAGTGAATTGTGGGGTATAATTCTGTAATGGCAAGGAAAGCTTCCTCTGGCTTGGTTGCCCAGGTCTGCAGCCTAGGGCCTGAAAAGCCCTGAGTGACATTAGGACAAATACTTACAAATGTGCTTTGAGATCTGTATGAGTATTTGAAGAGCCACCTGGGGAGGAAGATGAAACCAGATTGAACCGGCCCAACATCGAGCGCCAGCAGTCTGCCACTTGCTCCAGCAGCTTCCACTTTAACATCCTAACTGAAAAGTCACTCAGAGCCCAGCCAGCTCTGCAGACTGTTTAAGTCCCAGGTAATAATGACTGCAGAGGGAGTGAGGGAGATGTGAACGAGGTGACCAAGGATGTGTGGGGCCTGTTTTCATTTTGTTTTGTCCATACGTGATCCTTTTCCGGTGTTCCTCTGTTTCATAATAGAGGACGTCTGGGGGAGTCATTTTAGCAAAGCGGGCTGGAGCCAGGGCTTCCCAGCCCTGCCAGAAACTAATCCTCTGTTTTTATCAGCAACATGGTCTAAGAATTAAAAAATCTTAGAAAGATCACTTAGTCCAACTTCCCACCCCACATAGACATCTCGTCTCCAGCTGAGACTCACATCCTGCCTCTGACTAAATGGTTCCAGGGAAGGGAGAACATGACCACAAAAGGCAACAGATTCTATCTTTTGAAAGTTCGCCCTCACTTTAAACTGAGATCTGCCTCCTTGAAGTTTCTACCCAAAGTCTTGGTCCTGTCCTTTGGGCCCACATGTGGAATAAACATCATAGGGCGTACTCCACTGGGGCATCCTAGTCACAGCTGTCATCACTCTTCTCATAGTGATCCTCAGGACAGAACTCAGTCCTCCAGAGGTAGGCCAAACATGCAAAATACACCAAGCAAAAACCTCCCAAACCCATTGCCATTGAGTTGAGTCCAACTCATAGTGACCCTATAGGACAGAGCAGGACTCCCTCATAGCATTTCCAAGGAGCACCTGGTGTATTTGAACTGCTGACCTTTTTGGTTAGCAGCCGTAGCACTTAACCACTATACCACCAGGGTTTAGGACTTATTTTTCTGGTTCTATGACTGAACTTTAAAAAATGCAATCCAAGATTGCGATAGGTTTTTTGGCAACCATATCTAGACTCTGTTGGCTCCCATGTAGCTGAGTCAGAAAACCACTGGGGCTTTTTCACATGAGAACCAATCTTAGGCCCTGTCTTCCTGTCTGATATGCATGTATCTTCCTTTTTTTTAAAATGTAAGTACACGATTTACTAAACTGCAGAGTTTAAACCACCATTTATTGGTTACCTACTATATGCCAAGTCTTGTGTTTAATGCTTTTCAAATTATTGAAGCCTCACAGAAGTCCTATGAGGACATGACTCTATTCAGAGGTATTTGATGAGGCTGAAAGAGGGGTGCCTCAGCCACCCAGTTGAGGACCGCCACAGTCATGATTCTCAGGCCTGCAGCCTCTTGTTCTTAAACACTGCATGTATCAGTTGTAGAAGATCTCTTTGAACTCAAATAACCACACTTGATGTATTTGTGACGTCTGCAGTTTCACTTGTCTTCTCTTGTTTCCAAGTGTGTCTAATGGATCTAATGCCACAAGACAAAGTACTGTAAAGGCATATTTTCCAGCCTGTAGGTCAAAAAATTAATATAGTGGATTACAAAATTTTAAAAAAAGAAGTCAAATAGGAAAATATCAAAGTATATTACGTGCAATAAGGTAAATTCTGTTTCAGGAAACATTTCTTAAGCACAAGACAAAGAAGAGTAGTGTATAAATGTGGGGGGAGGGTCTCAAGGTAATTTTTTTTATAACTGGTTCTTGTTCAAAATAGTTTGAACACCGCTGCTATAAAGGAAAAATGTTTTGGGGTTGACTTGGATTGTTTTCATTATTATGCTATAAATTAATGATGTGCATACATAAATCTGTGTATCAGTTCATAGATCTAGTTCTTATGAAATTAACAAATAGTGACCAAAAGCCAGTACACATGAAACCAGCATCATCACCGTAAGGAGGATGATGCTTTACTAAATCTGAACTGCTGCTTTCAAGGTAAGCATGACACAGAATTGATCCTCTGAGGTCTCTTGAGTTCCACAGGCCACCCCACAGAGTATGCCAATGCCCAGTGTCAATCCTCACCAGACTTCTGAGTTTGCACAAATACGTCTCATGTTAGAATGAACTTGTCTGAATTAGCCCACATGATGATACTGGTACCGTGTGATACCAGTGCCATGTGATACCGGTGCCATGTGGCACCAGTGCAGGCGTAAATATAAACAGGTCCTGAGACACAGCAGGACTTGGTTTAGCAGCAGTCACCCAGTGACTTAGAATATAATGCTCCCTTTTAAAAAGCTGATCACCTAAATGAAAAATCCTGGTAGAGAAAGCACAAGCCCCTGAGGAGAAGCTTGTAGACTCTGGTCCCAGGAGCCACCTACTGTGTGACAGTGGCTGACACTGCCGCAGCAGACTCCTGGACATTTGAGCTTACCACTTAATGAAGGTGTGCTCAGCTTAGACCCACAATGTGCTTACCATCCAATTTTTTTACTTTCTTGTTCACAGGAATATTTGGAAAAGTTCAGTCAGATGCCTCGTTGAATCAAATGTATGGTGTATACCATTCTCTCAATCTAGAGCCCAGTAAAGAAGAAACTGAGGTTTATTCACCATGACTTGTTTTTTGTGACCCCCCCTACTTACTCCTTCCTTTCCTAAGTAATTGCAGTGCTGTTCAGTCATTTGTTCTTGGACTTTGCCAGGGATCAGCATCAGTAATATTTCTGAATCTTGCCCAGAGCTGCCCTCTGGCCCCTCACATAGTCCCAAGTGTGTCTGTGAAGACTCTCATACTCTGGAGTCCAGTTCGTTGGGCATCAGAGCCTGGAGGCCATTCAAGGCAATGGCGTGTCCTCATATGAGCCTGTCACCTGTCCTGGCTTTAAGTCTCCCTGAACTATCTTTTCTTTCCCTCTTCACATTTAAGAAATCATTCTCCTAGGGAAGCCAGAAGCCAGCCAATGTGTGAATGGTCCTGCTTTTTCTCTCTGACCGCTGTGTTCTTACCAGATGCCCAGCAGTTGTTCACCTCTCCCTGGTTCGTCTTGAGTCAAGTGTTGTTTTTCAGTTAAAGGCCTCTCCTGAAATCTTTAATGTTTGTCACAATCCCTTTCCAGGTGGCAGTCTTTAAATGCCAGCTTTCCTGGCCTGGGCCACCTTGGTTCTTTGACTCATGACCGCCTATGACCTCAGTCTGTAGTCCCAACCAAGCCCCCTGTTCATCCCCTCCACAGTCCAGTGCCAAGGAGAACAGGCGGGGAAGCATCATGTTGAAAGTATTGAAACCAGGCCCCGTTTGTTCACGTAGCTGCTGCTTCCTCATATTCAACATAGAGATGATTTGTGGTTTTTAGTTAAGACTTTCTTTTTCTGGAGCCCTTTTGCCTCTTTGAGTGCCTGAGGTCCTGCCCTTCTTGTTGCTACATTTCCTAATGTTTACTTTCCAAAGGCCTTGCACACAGCTGCCCAGAGTCCTCTCCTTGGAGAGTCACAAACAGTAAGATGGTACAGATGCTTCCTCCTCAGATTCTGATGACTCCCATCTCACTTATCTCATCCTTCTTTGGGATAAGACTTAAGAGATTCCTTTCATTACTTTCTCATCCGTATTTTCCTTTATTGAAAAATAAACGTATACTCGAGTATGTTCATTGTGGGAAAATGAGAAAATACAAAAAAACAAAGAGAAAAACTTCTCAGTCAAGCAAAGTTCTTCCACCTAGAGTAATAGTTTTTTTTGTTTTTTTTTTTTTAACATTTTAGCATTCTTTTTCAGGCTTACCCCATTCAGCTATATTCTTATATAGACATAGATACAGTAAAGCAAAGATTGAATTTACAGTATTTTCACTCTTCTAGTTATATTGGGCCATTAATCCTATCTAGTCTTCATGCTACCTATTAGGCCAAGCCAAGACCTTTTGTCATATGTGAAGGTTTAATTTATTAAAGAAGTTACTCATATGCAATATTTTGATACTTGGGGCCTTCGTGCCTTTGCTCAGCATAAAACCCCAGGACATCCGAGCAGAGCAGATGGTCCTTTTAGGAATGCCGGCTGAGTGCTGCCCTGCTCCCAGCATGGCTTGGCAGCGGCCTACGGCAAGAATGTGCAGAACCCTCAAGTTAGAGCTAGAGGGTGAGCTGGGGGCTCCCTCTGCCCACTGAAGAGGGGTTTCCATCTAGCCAGGGAAAGTGGTCCGCAGAGAGAGGGCTCTGTTAGGTGGCACAGTTTAGTTTCTGAAGATAGTCTTGGTATCTTCATGTTTTCTAAGACTTTATGGCTGGAGGGATAGTCCAGTGGATTCAGGCATACCTGTCCTCACGACCACAGATGGCTGAGTCTGAAGAAAAGGTCATCTACTGGAATAGACATAGGTCTGCTAACCCGGAGTGGAGATGTGTGGGGAAAGGGTTTTGAACCTCTCTCAGAGGAGAGGAGAAACAGGAGATAGGGGCCAACAGAAACTCTGAGACCAGGAGGCTCCATTGTCGGAGCGTTGTGTGCATTACTGTGCCTCTCCTTCCTGCAGATCCACAGACCAGCATGGCTGCCACTGCCGCTGTCAGCCCCAGTGACTACCTGCAGCCCGCTGCCTCCACCACCCAGGTGAGTGGCCAGGGTCTCTGAGGGCTGCTGGCTGCGTCCAGCCTGAGGACTCAGCTGGGGTTCAGGTTAAACCACAGCTGCAAACGCTTTCTCTGCACTGTCCCCCGTGCAGTCTCAGTACAGATACCCTAGGATAGGAACCTGGGGAAGCTCCAGCTATCTGCATTTTCTGAACTAAGAAACCATGGCCATTTAGCTGAGGTGCCACAGTAGAGTCAACTGATAAACCAGGATTAAACACAAGGTTCCTTCTACCAAACCTCACTATCCATAGAAGGAAAATAGAGGCTGTGTGCCCTGACCCCAGGGGTCCTTTCACTGGGGCTGGAAAGAGCAGCCTGCCCCAGTCTATAAACTCTCACAGACCAAGCACTAGAAAATTTGTTACTCAAGTGTTGATCCTCCTGTTGTCTCTTGCTTCCTCCTCCCTGCCCCCAGTTCCTATGGTGGACTCATGGACGTCCATCTAAGAAAGCTCGAGACCTGAGGATTGTTCCATGCTGCCGTTAGAAACCAGGCCTGTGGGGAGTAAGTGGTCAGTTCAGGCACACGTGCTTCTGGGGAGCTCCTTTCTGAGAAAGACGTTCCCCACTCTTCCTGCCTTACTTTATGGAGGAGCCAGCAGGGAAGGTCAGATGGGAGCCAACACGAGGAGGATACCAGCAACATGCCCACCAAAGAAGCAGACAAGGGCCACATGGGGAGAGCCACGAGGACAGGGTCACAAAGGGGAGAAGGGTTGGCTGGGGCAGCAGGCTCTTAGGTCTCACTCCTTCTCTCTGCTTGGTTTCTCCAGGACTCCCAGCCGTCTCCTTTAGCCCTGCTTGCTGCGACATGTAGCAAAATCGGCCCCCCAGCCGTGGAAGCCGCCGTGACACCTCCTGCGCCCCCGCAGCCCACACCGCGGAAACTCGTCCCGATCAAACCTGCCCCTCTCCCCCTCAGTCCTGGCAAAAACAGCTTTGGGATCTTGTCCTCCAAAGGAAACATCCTTCAGATTCAGGGGTCACAACTGAGCACATCCTATCCTGGTGGGCAGCTGGTGTTCGCCATCCAGAATCCCACCGTGATCAACAAGGGAAGCCGATCAAATGCCAACATCCAGTATCAGGCAGTCCCACAGATTCAGGCCAGCAGTTCCCAGACCATCCAGGTACAGCCCAGTCTCACCAACCAGATCCAGATCATCCCTGGCACGAACCAAGCCATCATCACCCCCTCGCCATCCAGCCATAAGCCTGTCCCCATCAAGCCAGCCCCCGTCCAGAAGTCGAGTACGACCACCACCCCCGTACAGAGTGGCGCCAGTGTGGTGAAGCTGACGGGTGGGGGTGGCAACGTGACACTCACTTTGCCTGTCAACAATCTGGTGAACACCAGCGACAGTGGAGCCACAACGCACCTCCTCACCGAAAGCCCTCCAACCCCACTGTCCAAGACTAACAAGAAAGCAAGGAAGAAGAGCCTTCCTGCCTCCCAGCCCCCTGTGGCCGTGGCTGAGCAGGTGGAGACAGTGCTGATCGAGACCACCGCAGACAACATCATCCAGGCGGGAAACAACCTGCTCATTGTTCAGAGCCCTGGTGGGGGCCAGCCGGCTGTGGTCCAGCAGGTCCAGGTGGTGCCCCCCAAGGCCGAGCAGCAGCAGGTGGTGCAGATCCCCCAACAGGCCCTGCGGGTGGTACAGGCGGCATCCGCCACCCTCCCCACCGTCCCCCAGAAGCCCTCCCAGAACTTTCAGATCCAGGCGGCTGAGCAGACGCCTACTCAGGTACCACGCACACTCGGCGCTTGCGTTCTTTCCTCCTCCCCACTAGATGGCTTATGTCTGGCTAGCCCTTGAATGACTTTTTAAGATGATGCTGACACATTCCTTGATTTGATCTGAGTGTTGGCAGTCAGTATCAGGTGGGATGGACAGTAAGTGGACATTACTGCCTGACACATGGACTCTTCAGAGAGTACAGCTTATCTTTAGAAGTCAGATAAACACAGATATATTTTGGCTGTCTTTTTCTTTATGGGAGTCTTTTGGTGGGGGCAGGTAGGGGCAGATATATATATATATATATATATATATATATATATTTAATGATATGGTGTATTTTACATATTCCAAAACAGTAGTAAGAATGAAAAAAATCCAAGTGGGAACCATGGAATTTGATGTAAAGTAAGAAAGTGACTGAAGAATATGCTGATCATCAGTGATGATGAGAAGCAGGAAGAGGCAGCCTAGCTTGCAGCAGGAGCAGTAAGGTTAGCTCTGTCTGAGAGGCCCGCACGACTCAATAAGGATGTTCTTAGCTTTGGCATTTATGAAGCTGCTATGTGAAGCAAGTTTTACTCGTATCTTTGTGTGTGCCTGCTAGGGCCCAGGGACTGTGCCCCTGTGACAGATGGGGACCTTAGAGGCCATAATCTCAAAGGGTGTAAATGAGATTCAACTCATGTTTCTGAACCTGCTGTTTCCATTTTGCCCCCTGGACTCTGGATATCTGTGTAGCAGGTGCTACAGTGGAAACGGGACAGATGACATATACGAAAACCCATTGCCATCAAGTCAGTTCCTACTCATCGTGACCCTACAGGTCAGAGTAGAACCGTCCCACAGAGTCTCCAAGAAGCACCCGATGGATCTGAACGCTGACCTTCTGGTTAGCAGATGCAGCACTTTACTACTGTGCTACCAGGGTTTCTGACATATGCATACACACACGTATACATGTCTATGCATGCCACTGAGGAAGTTATCTAGTTATTTGTGGAGAGCCTAGTTGTCTAGAAGGAAAAGCATCCCACCTGAAGGCAGGAAGTTGTGCATATCTTGGATGGCGAAGACGTGCCTTTGAATTTGTACTATAGGGGCAGGAATCAACCAGGAGGAACCTGCAGCCTATCACAGATTAATGCCTCCTCCCTTAGGGCACTTTCCATATGACCAAGTGATTTTCTACATATTAGTTAATTTCTTTGTCCCAGTACCTGTGAGATTCCATTATCAGGCCTACCTTAAATGTGAAGAGTTAAGGTGATAACTGCCAAGTGCGCACATTGTGGGTAGTGTCTCCTTTTCTTGAGATCCCTTGTCTTGACATTGCTGAAGGCAGAGTTGGGCCCAGGTCTTCCTAAGGAGATAAGCATATGTGTGCAAAAACAGTTACGCATTATTTTTTAATGACTATATAGTTTTCCTGAGGTACATTATCCTTAAAAAACAAGCAAAATGTCATCAAGTCAGTTCCAACTCATGGCAATCCTAAAGGAGAGAGTGCAGCTGCCCCATGGAGTTTCCACAGCTGTAAATCTGTACGGAAGCAGACTGCTACAGCCACGTCTTTCTCCTGTGGAGCAGCGGGAGACTTCAAACTGCTGACCTTTCTCTTGGCAGTTGAGCACTCACGCACTGTGCCACCAGGGCTCCTGCGTTAGCCTGAGGTACTGTTCCTTACACAGTCAGTACCCTATTAACTCTATATTTAGGCTGTTTCTCATCTTCTTGCTAAGTAAATTCTTAAAAGCGGGTCAAAGGATATGCATAGTGGAAAAAAAATATATGTTCTGTATCAGAGACTGGTAAGCTACATCCGACAGGTAAATTCGGCCCTCTGCCCATTTTTGTAAATAAAGTTTTATTGGAACACACAGCGACGCCACATTTGTTTACATATTGTCTGTGGATGCTTTTGCACTGCAGTGGCAGAATTGAGTACTTTTAACAGGGACCATATGGCCTCCAAAGCCTAAAATATTTACTTTCTGGCCTTGTACCAAAGGTTCCCAACCGCTGCTCTATTATTATGAACAAAAAATGTTCTGGTAACACAAACTTCAGATACACAGAAAATAGCAGTGTTTTGCAGAAGGGACACATCCTAGAGAACTGAGAGTGAGATTTGTACATTATGTGAGATAACACAAATGTTATTTTGTTTCTAAGAAACATAGTTGGTTCTAAATAACCCAAGACTTAAAAATAACCTCAATCAGAATAACAGCAGGATTTTTTGTTGTTGTTTACAAAGAACTTTTTCCCCTGTATCATTCCAGCACTTCAGATGATAGTTCCTACACACAAAACAGCCATCACAGCCAGAAAATTACCAGTGAAATGTACTGCAGCTAATTCAAGAGACCCCATTCCACATGCCACCACTTGCCCAAAGATTCTTTCATAGCCAGAGTCCCTGATCCTGGATCACACACTGCATTTAGTTATCCTGTTTCCTTTGATTTGGAACAGTTCCTCAGTCTTTAAACTTTCTAGACCTTGATGCCTTTGAACATTACAGGCCAGTTATTTTGTAGAATGTTCCACAGTTTAGATTTGTTTGCTGTTTCCTCATGATTAATGTAGGTTATGCATTGTTTACAGAAACCACGCCAAGTGATGCTGTGTTCTTACTGCATCCTAAAGAGTGGTTCATGATCTCAGTTTGTTCCATTACTGGTGACGATGATGGTGGTGTCTGGTCGGTTTCGGTACCATAATGTTACTTTATTTCTATCTTCAATTAATGGGTATTATGTGTGGAGATGCTTGTGTAGAGACAGTGTAAATATTCCACTCCTAGCAGGCCTTCACTTACTCCTTTTAGTATGTAATTTTTCATATGATTAAAGAAAAAAAAATTATATTTCAACTCATAGCAACCCTAGAGGACAGAGCAGAACCACCCCATAGAGTTTCCAGGGAGTGGCTGGTGGATTTGAACTGCCGACCTTTTGGTTAGCAGCTGATCTCTTAACCACTGCGCCACCAGGACTCCTTGATTATGATAATGCTGAGCTTGTAACTGAAAGAGTGGTGTTCAGAGCTACCCAAAGGTGCCTCAGAAGAAAGATCTGGCAATCTACTGCCAAAAGAAATCCCTGGAAACCGTAGTGGTGTAGTAATTAAGTGCTATAGCTGCCAACCAAAAGGCTGGCAGTTCAGATCCATCAGGTTCTCTTTGGAAATTCTATGGGGCAGTTCTACCTGGTCCTTTAGGGTTGCTATGAGTCAGAATCACCTTGATGGCAGTGAGTTTGGGTTTCTGATTTACTGAAAACCCTGTGGGGTGCAGCTCTACTGTGAAGCACAGCGGGCAGCAATGTGTTCATAATTGAGAGCACCTGGATTTTTTTTCTTACGCTACTAATTTTTTAAATTAACTTTGTTTTAGGATAATTTTAGATGTCCAGGAAAGTTGCAGAGACAGCATAGTTTCCCTGTACCTCTCACCTTGTTTCCTTGTTGACAGGTGTCCTACATTACCACAGGACATGTGTCAGTACTAAGAAACTGACATGGATGCATTTTCATGAACTCAGTCCCTGACATTATTTGGATTTCATCATCTTTCCCATTAATGGCTTGTTTCAGAGTCCAATACAGTGTACCGCATTTTATCGTCAGGTCCCCCCAATCACCTCTGGTCTGGGATGGTTCCTTGTTTTTTCACTGATCTCACAGTCTTGGCAGGATTGAGGCATACTGGCCAGGTATCTTTAGATTGTCCTCCAGTTTGGGTTCTTCTGATGTTCGTCTCATGATTAGACTGGTGTTACGGATTTTGGGAAAGAACATTACCACAGAGGTGAAACGTCTTTCTCATCACATTTTTATCATGGTACATGATATCCCTGGTGAGGTTAACCTTTGTCATTTGGCTAAAGTAGTATTTTGCCAGATTTCTTCACTGTAAATATTATTCCCTTTCTTTACTCTGTTCTTTGGAAGCGAGTCACCAAGTCTAGCCTGCTTTCAGGGATGGGGGTAGGGGTGGGAATTAAGCCCCACGTTCTGGACAGGATGCTCAGGTGGCACAATGGTTAGGAGCTTGGCTGCGAACCAAGAGGTCAGCAGTTCGAACTTAGCGGTGATTACTTGGAAACTATGGGCGGCTCTCCTCTGCCCTTTAAGGTCACTGTGCATTGAAATCAATTCATCAGCAACGGGTTTTTTGGTTTGGTCCTGGAAGGGGTAGTAGCTACATGCATTATTTGGAATTCTTCTATAAGGAAAATTTGTCTCTTTCCCCCATTTATGTATTTATTCATTTATTTATATCAGTATGGACTCATGTATATTTATTTTATATTTGCAGTTATTAATCCAATGCTATATTATTTATTTTATTGCTTAAATTATTCCACCTTCAGCCACTGGCAGCTTTCAGGTTGGCTCTTCTGTCTCTAACATACTCCCATCCTTTTTTGGTTGTTTTGTGTTTACAGTAATGGTTTTTAGTATACTCAAGAGCTGTGTAACCATCACTACCGTCTAGTTTGGGAATATTTTATTGCCCCCCCCAAAGAAACCTCTTACCCATTAGCAGACACTTCCTGCCTCTCCTCCCGCCCCAGCTTCTGGCAGTCACTGATCAACTTTTGGTCTCTCTTAATTTACCTTTTCTGGACATTTCCTATAAATGAAATTTTTCATTTAGCATAATGTATTAAAGTTCATCCTTTGGCTGTTATGAATAATGCTGCCATGGATATTTCATCTATAAATTTTTGTGTGGACATAGGTTTTTGATTCTTTTGGCATTGGTAGCTCATACACTATTTCTGTTTTAACATTTTGAGGAACTGCCAAACTGTTTTCCAGGTGGCTGCACCATTTTACAATCCCACCAGCAACTTGAGGGTTTCAGTTTCTCCACATCTGTGCTAGCACTTGTTATTTCTTGTCTGTTTGATTTTAGTCACCTTAATGGATATGAAGTGGTATCTCACTGCAATTTTTATTTGCATTTCTTGATGACTAATGTTTAGAATCTTATGTACTCATTGGCCATTTGTCTATCTTCTTTGAAGAGATTTCTGTGTCGCTCCATTGCCTGTTTTTTAGTTATTTGTCTTGCTATTGGTGAGTTACAAGATTTGTTGGTATCTTCTGGGTACAAGTCCCTTGTCAGACAAGTGAGTTGCTAGTATTTTTTCCCATGCTTTGCATTGTCTTCTTACTTTCTTGGTGGTGTCCTTTGAAGCACAAAAGCTTTACATTTTGATTAAGTCTAATTTATCCCCCCTTTTTTTTTTGCTCGTGCTTTTGGTGTCTTATCTAAGAATCCTTTGCCAAATTGTTAAGACTTACATGTATGTTTTCTTCAAAGAGTTTCATACCTGTAGCTCCTACATTGAGGTCTTTGCCAGCATGAATTGGAGAAAGTTGTTTCTCATGTTAACTTGTGGTTCTCTAAGGATGACTACAGGTGAGCCTGTGTTCACTGCTGGGTGGTCATCCACAGCACATCTTCTGGGAGCATCATTAAATTCCCTTCTAATTCTCCAATTCTACGATTTGGCAGTTTTTATTTCTCTAAGTAAATGAGATTTTTGGTTACAGATCTACAGTCAGTATTTGCACTTTAGTACAGGTATACCCTCAGCCCTGTGTTGAATATTAACCATATATAAATATAGGTTTAGGCTAGTTGAAGAGACTTAGACTGACAAAGAGGCATCCCAGTTCTCAGGTGGGTGGGGAGGGGCTCCCTGACTGGTGCAGGGAGTCACACTGTCTTGGCACTGACAGTTTTCTCTGGCTCTCCCAGGTCTATATCCGCACGCCTTCCGGTGAGGTGCAGACAGTCCTTGTCCAGGACAGCCCCCCAGCAACGGCTGTGACCACCTCTACCACCACCTGTAGCAGTCCTGCGTCCCGGGCTCCCCAAGTCAGTGGGACCAGCAAAAAGCATTCAGCCGCAATCCTCCGAAAAGAGCGTCCCCTGCCAAAGATTGCCCCTGCTGGGAGCATCATCAGCCTGAACGCGGCCCAGCTGGCGGCAGCTGCCCAGGCCATGCAGACCATCAACATCAATGGTGTCCAGGTCCAGGGTGTGCCCGTCACCATCACCAACACTGGCGGTGAGGGCAGGCCCCTGCTGCCAAGTGTTGACACCAGTGCCTTGTGCCCCACATGTGGGGACTGTGGCTTCCCAGCAGTAACAGTGATGATACCTCCCATCTTTTGCCTAGTCTGTTCTCGCTTAAGGAAACCCTGGTGGCATAGTGGTTAAGTACTATATCTGCTGACTAAAGGGTCAGCAGTTCAAATCTGCCAGGTGCTCCTTGGAAACTCTATGGAGCAGTTCTACTCTGTTCTGTAGGGTCACTGTGAGTTGGAGTTGACTCAGTGGCAGTGGGTTTGGTTTCAGTTTTCTTGCTTAAAAGCACATCCATGTGTGTTTTCTCATTTGGTCCTCATAGTAACTCCATGAGACAGTTTAAGACACGTAGTTTGCATCTTACAGCTTTGAATGTGATGGAAAAAATAAGATGTATTCTGGGAAACCATCTGTCTAACCCTCCAGTGCAAAGTAATTTAGTACAGACAAAGGACACATGTTCAAGGGATATGGTGTCCAAGAATCTCAAGAAAGACTTCTTGGGGTTCTCTGAGTTAAGGTTGGAAGAAAAGGAGGGAGCCTTTCACAATGCGGGTAGCTCGTGCTGCACTTCAGTTGAGTGGAGAGATTGATGCTGAAAGCAGCCTTGCAAACAGTCAAAGGCAGAATTGTAATGACATGAGTACAGTGGCTCCTGGCCTTCCTCACCTGGGTGAAGGGCAGTTGTCAAGGCAATGCCTCCTGAGCCTCTTTTCTTCATCTTTAATATGTTTACTGCACTTCAGCCATTAGGTGTTCCCACTTGGGGTGACCCCAGGACAGGGAAGGACAAGTCACCTCTTTTGTAGGGAACTTGAGGAACTCAGTTGCACGAAGGCACACACTCAGAGGTCAAGGCTGCTTCCTTGATTTATTTGATGGCCTTATGAAGAGGTGGCACCCTACAGGACACAGGTTTTTTTCCAGAGCCCATAGGAGTGTTTTTTCTTTTTAATAAAAAATCTCTGGAGAGTTCCTAGAAAGTAGAGTTGGCATCGTCCAAGGACTTAAGGCTGGATGAGATTTTGGAAGAAACTAAGACATCCCAGTGAAACATCCATCCATCCCAACGGAAATGGTACGGGCAATATGTCAAAGCAAATTCTGCCTGTATTATTTAGGGCATCAACTGTGAAGTCAACTGCCTGGGTTTAGGTAGTTCTACCTCTTGCTAGCTATGTGACTGGTATATTACTGAGCCTATACATAGTCCCTAGGATGGTGTCTGGCACATAACAGGCTCTCAGAAATAGTAACTGCTACTACTACCATCGTATCTTGTGCAGAAGGGAGAAGGCTCATTCTAAGGTGTTGGGGTGTCTCCTCTGAACCCTTAGGCTTCCTCACCCTGACTGTGCCCTCCCCACCCCCACAGGGCAGCAGCAGTTGACGGTGCAGAATGTTTCTGGAAACAACCTGACCATCAGTGGGCTGAGCCCCACCCAGATCCAGCTGCAGATGGAGCAGGCGCTGGCTGGAGAGACCCCCCCTGGGGAGAAGCGTCGTCGCATGGCCTGCACTTGTCCAAACTGCAAGGATGGGGAGAAGAGGTAACTGGAAGACAGGGACCAACCACCAGCCTGCACATGCTGGGTGCCCTAAGCCCCTCCCTGGACAGCTGCCAGGGCTGAGAGCCAGCACAGACCAGCAGGGATGAGGTGCTGCTTCAGCCCAGGTGGGCCCTGTGCCACCTTGCCCTGTCACCTTTCCCTCTTCTCTGACGTCATCTCACCTCCTCTCTCCATCCTGGTCCTGTCGCCATGTTTTACCTCTTTCCTGTCCCCTCTTCCATTCCCTCCACCCCATTCTCAACCTGATTCCCAGGTCTGGAGAGCAGGGCAAGAAGAAGCACGTGTGCCATATCCCTGACTGTGGCAAGACCTTCCGGAAGACGTCCTTGCTGCGGGCCCACGTGCGTCTGCACACCGGCGAGCGGCCCTTTGTCTGCAACTGGTTCTTCTGTGGAAAGAGATTCACACGGAGTGACGAGCTCCAGAGGCATGCTCGCACCCATACAGGTCCGTACACACACATCCCCGCCCCACAACGGAGAATTCCTGTGGCTGGAAGGGTCCAGGTCAGCCGAGGAACTGCCCCACTGAGCGGGAGCCACACACTTCCTTCTGAGGGGTCCAGGGACTACACAGCTAATTCCATCAAGTCACTCCCGTATCACGGCATTTCCCAAAGTAATGTTATTTGCATCGCATAACAATGATGGCTTTTGCCATATCAGCATCGTTATTCATTTAATAAGCAGCAACCTGGTGTGCCAGGCACTGTACTGTGTATGCCCTTTGCACATTAACTAATTTAATCCTCATAACCGCTCTGTGGAGAGGTACTTGGATTAGCCTGGTTTGGCTGAGGCCTGGAGAGGTAAAGTCACGTGCACATAGTCCCAGTAGCGAGTGGTGGTGAAACAGGTCAACGTCCAGGTGACCTGGCTTCTAAGTTCATGCTCCTAACCAGTGTCTACCCAAACCATCTCTCCAGCTGTGATTTACGTAATGATTTTCCTTGAATGGTCTGTTTTTACTCATTAATGTCCTGGTTAAAGCTGTCCACCTGTAACCAAAAGGTTGGTGGTTTGAAACCACTAGTGGCTTCATGGGAGAAAGATGTGGCAGTCTGCTTCCATAGAGATTTACGGCCTTGGAAGCCACATGGAGTTGCAAGGAGTCAGAACTGACTCAGCGGCAGTGGGGTTGGTTGTATGTCCTGCGAGATATTACCTTTGATATCACAGGTATGATATCAGGGTTATACTTTTTAATGTGCTGGCAAATGAATACAGAACTATGAAAGTAAAAAAAATGTTCACGCACCACTGAAGTTTGTCTTGGGTGTCCCCACTGGCCCCCAGCATCTACTCTGAGAGATTGTGGTACAGTGAAGGCCCCTGGTGAACAGAGCCCTATCCAGGGACTTGGGGTGCAGCAGGTGCCAGACTTCTGGCTCCCGGCCAGTGTAGTGAGAGGGGAGTCAGGCCACCCTTTCATAGGCTGAAAAATAAATACTCCCCAGGACAGCAGCTGACCCAGGCCGGGCCAGTGTGGTTCAGACAACCGAGTGCTCATCAGGGTGGGTAAGGGCAAAGTGGCCGGGAGTCTTCCTTTGAGGGGGAGGATGTGGAACAGGCTAGGAAGCCAGAGGGACAAGGGTCAGAACAAAATAGGCAGCCACCCTGCATGGACGGGGCAAGAATACAGATGTCTTGGGCAGCGGACAGGAAATGAAACAAAGTAGAAGAGAGAGGTCAGCTGGGGAGAGACCAGTGAGGACTGCAAGAGGGTTTCGCTCAACAGACGACAGGCAGCAGTGGGGCCCAGGCAGAAAAGGGTAGAACATGAAGGGTGGTGGCAGCTCTGCCCAGTGCCCCTTGCACACATTCCCTTTCTGGGCCTAGGACAATGCTGTGCTCGGGCTCTGAGAGACAGGCATCTCCTCTTCCAGGGGACAAACGCTTTGAGTGTGCCCAGTGTCAGAAGCGCTTTATGAGGAGTGACCACCTCACCAAGCATTACAAGACCCACCTGGTCACGAAGAACCTGTAAGGACAGCTGAGGCGGCAGACCCCGAAGATGCAGTCCCCAATCTGTGTCCTGCCTGGGGCCCTGGTGGAAGGAGGCCCAGGGCGGGCCATGGGGCCCTCAACCCCCTCTCCTGTTCTGCAACTGTGTCCCCCACAGGAAGGGGTTCTGCTGCCCCTACTCCTCCTGAAGCCCCTTGGCTCTGCCCCAGCCCCTACCCTCTCACCAGGAGCACCCGGCCTGCCCAGACGGTGGACACTGGCCGTGCCCAGTGAGACGTTCTAAACCAGGACGAGTGGGAACCCTTATTTCCAAAGGAAAAACGTGAATTTCACTCCATCGAGGAGCAAAGTGAGCCCCACCCCGCCCACTCCCTTCCCCCAACACTGTAGCGACTTAGAGCCTGACCATGAGCCTGGCCAGCCCAAGTCGCGAGTTGCATTGTACCATGCCCTCACCCCTCTCCTGCTCCTCCCTGGCCCCACCAGACACAGCGGTCACCCCAGGGCCCTGCACCCAGGACTCCCCCTGGCACCGCCCTCTGAGGAGGGCGGCTCCACTCCACACATCCCCAGCCCCTGCCACAACTCTCCAGCACATTCCAACTTTCTATTTAAAAAGCAAAGATACCCACGGACTCCTCCAGATCCCCTGTTTTTCTATCGAGAACGTTGCCTTATATTCTACTTCAGATGATGAACACTGTGTACTGTGTGTGCTTTAAAGAAGTTTTATTTAACTGCTCCCTTCTTCCTGTGTTACTCACCTCCCCCATAGGCCTGCTTTCAGTTGAGGGTTTTGGGGGCAATGATGAGCATATAATTTTTTTTTTCCCTCAACAGCAATTCTCATTTCTAAATGACACAGCATTTCATTTCAAATCTGGGTTCAGATAAAAATGCCTTCACATTATCGAACCTCTTCCCTTTCCTCCTCATTTCCACCCCCGGCCTGGCCCAAGCTCTACCTGTGTACAGTGTATATTGTATAATAGACAGTTGTGTCTACTACTTGTTTAAAAACATATTGCTTGTTATTTTTGAGGCTTTTAAATTAAACAAAAAAAAAATCCAACTTTATTTTTAGTTGTAACTGCTTGAGGTATGTTTTACGAATTAAGCGACAGATTTGTTATCCTTTATTAACAATGTACTTTGTTGGGTCAGTGTTGAGCTGACAAAAATTTTTTCCTTGCTAATAAATTTAGTTGCCTGAGGCAAAATCTGCAATTTGGCAATGCGGCCTCCTTTGTCGTTTACTTTGGAGAGCTAAGAGACAGGACTTCAGAGGAGGGGGCTGTGGTCTCTCAGAGCCCTCTGCATGGAAGAAGATAGGACAGGACACTCCTAACCTTCAGCAAATCCTACCACCCATGGCCAGGCCACAGCCTGAGAGGAGCCACAGCCACAGGGACTTCATGGCACTGGGGCAAGCCACCAGGTGACCTGGCTGGGACCTTCAGAGGCAAGGCCCAATACAGTTTTTGGTTTTTTCTCCTATAAGCCAATTTTCCCCAGAGGAGAATGGATACCACAGAGACAAGGATGGCAATGACTTCCTCTGCCAGCAAGCTAATTCCTCTACTTGCTAAGTCCTCTACTTGCTAAGTCCTCTACTTGTTGCCCCAACCCCTCAGGGCCCTTTCGTGATAAGTCTAAGAGAGAAAAGTCAATGGGGTCTTGGCTCAGTTACTTCCAGAAGGCTACAGAGTTTGGAGAAAAGACATATTCCAGAAATGTGGGGGTCCAGGTGGGTTCCTGGGAGGGCCTGGCGGCCATAGGACTGGAAGCCCAGCTCTACCCAAGAGAGGACCCTGGCCACAGAATCTGGTTTACTTCTACTCCCAGCCCCTTGGGGAGGAGGGCAGTGGGTTACTTGGAACCTGATGGTCTCAGTCAGCGCTGCCTATCTCAAATCTTGGTGGGGACTTTTTCTTTCTGTGGCAGATCTGTCAGAAGTAGTCAGGAGTCCCTGGGTGACACAAATGTTAGTAGCACTCACAGCTACTCACCAAAAGGTTGGTGGTTCAAACCTGCCCAGAGATAGCATGGAAGAAGGGCTTTGCACTCAGCCTCTGAGGGAGGACAGCCTCGAAGACTGTGCAGAGCAGTGCTACCCTGTACACAGAGGGACGCCATGCATTGACTACACAGCAACTAGTGTGATTGTGGATTAGGAAATCAAGGGGTTGTGCTATTATGCAACGGTGATTAGTGCTAGCTCAGTGCCTGGGTTTAAGCCTTACAGGGCCTGAAAAACATCTGCCCTAAATGGCAAGGTGAGTCCATCTCAAGCATATGGAGACCCCTACGTTCTTCCCTTATAACAATAATGCTTTTTATTCACCCTCAAAGACACAGCCAAGGTCACTTCTGTGCAAAAGTGGCTGTCCATTCCCTTAATCTATCTCCTTTGTCACCAGGCACCTACATTCACAAACAGCTTTTCCAGAGAGTCAGTTGGCCCTCATGTAGATGGGAGGCAGGAAAAGGAGAGGCTCTGTTGCCTTCATCTCAGGTGGCCCTCAGGATCTCGACCCTTGACCACTGTTCGGTTACTAGGCAGAGATACCCATCTTCCTGGTACCTGATCTCTTTGGACTATACTAGACCACTAGCTGCCTCCTCATCAGCCCCAGGGCCCCTCATTGCTCTACTGGTAGGAAGACCTGAGGTATATTGATCTATTCCTCTTTCACAGATGAAACAACTGTAATAATTTTTAACAATTTTGTTGGGAATATATACAGCAAAAACCATAAAACAATTCCAGTTTCTACATACACATTTTAGTGACGGATTACACATTCCTCTAGTTGTGCATTCTCACCCTCCCTTTCTGATCTGTGCCTCCCCCGTTAAAATACATTCACTTCCTCCTAAGGTTCCTATTTAATCATATGAGTTGTTATCTGTTTGATCCCATACAGACAGATCTTAAAAGAGCACAATGTTCACAGCAGATACAATCAGTTAAGTTACACTACTGATTGATTTTAAGAAAACTTACAATGGATATTTTTGGTTTAAAGTTTAAAGATTATCTTAGGACAACAGTTTCAGGGGTTCACTCAGCCTCTGTGGCTCCAAACAGTCTGGCTTCCATGAGAATTTGAAATTCTGTATTTTCATGATTGTGATCAGGCCTCTTCTATAGACCCTTTGATTAAAATGTTTGATTATGGTTGGCCTTGATGTGCTTTGAATAAGAGGAACTGGTGGAAGAAGGGAATATTAACAAGGTGACCTCTTCCTGCTACATGTTCCCCTTGGCTTTGCTCTCAGGCTCCAAGAATTATCCTTTCTTGGGAGCTGATTCTAAGTCATGTGCTTCATACTGCAAGTGTAGACACTGACGTCAGCATTGTTTAGAAAGAAAGGGGCCAGCAGCCA
This sequence comes from Heterohyrax brucei, assembly GCA_028571685.1. NCBI lineage: Eukaryota > Metazoa > Chordata > Mammalia > Hyracoidea > Procaviidae > Heterohyrax > Heterohyrax brucei. Next base: position 105,563,517 of record CM053149.1, read on the forward strand.
GCTGGTCCTACAGGGTGAGTGGGCACACCTGATCTCCCTTCTCTGCTGGGACACACGGGCTCACAAGGGATTGCCTGACCATCTCTGTCTCACAGGGAGCCTGCGACAGAAAGATGTCACGAGAATGTATTCTACCTCGCATGATGAAGACACAGAAAACAATGGAAAAACCTTGTAGCAAATCACCCCTCCCCCTGCTTTAACCCACCTTTTATTTATGAAGTGCAGGGGGCATCAAACCAGACTTGGAGGGGGCAGGGGAGGTTGTGGAGGGAATGTCGAGGGCGGGATGCAGCCCAAGCTGGCCACAGGCAACTGGCTGGTCCCTTGGTGCTTACCAGCCCCTGGCTTCTAAAGGATACATGGATGAAAATATAGAGCAGGCCACATGCAGCAGCTTGAGGGTGGGGGCCCCACAGCCTGTGTTTGCCCCTTTGCAACCCCTTCCTGCCAGGGTCAACGGCCCCAAAGGCCAACCCTCCCTGGCCCTCCTCTCTGCTCAGCTGATGCTAAACATTGAGCTCTCTTCATTAATCCCAGACACTGGGATTACAGGCCTGGAAGAAGGCCGAAGTCAAACCAAACCAGCAAGACAGAGCTCTGCCATTCTTCAAACCACCTGGTCCATCCTTATATCATGGTCTGACTGCCCTTGCAAGGCTCTCCACCTGAAGCCAGGCCAACGACGGTGCTGAAGGTGCAGCCCGTCACCCACACTGGTGACATATTTTGAGGAAGGTAGTTTAGACCCAGCCCCGAGCTCAGGGTAGGTGGATTGGGCCCCTGAGTCGTTACAGCCCTGATCTGAACGGCAGACGACAGGGCGTTTGTGATCCACACTGAGTACTTCTCCTTTCTAAACAAACCTGGAATCCCTTGCTACACCCAGAACTCGGGCTGAGAAAGTTAACGTGTAGAATATCTAGATTCTGAATAGTAATGAAGCTATTTTTTCTCTGCCTCCTAAACCCTGGTCTATTCTCAGTAGTTCATCACTAGAACCTTTCTCACCAATGGCCTGGGGCCCCTCCCTTCCTGTGACCCTTGTTTAGGTCATGAGGAGTCCACTCCTCCTTCTTTTCCTTGAGGACTGACCCCTCCTACCCTGCTGCATTTCACAGCACCTCCTAGGCACCTCTTCTTCCTGGGGCTTGCTTTGATGCCCCACTGCCACCAGGGCCCCTTCTTCCTCTCTGGCTCTCCAGGTAGACGCTCTGACACTGAACACTAAACCAAAAAACACCTGAATCCACTGCTGTCAAGTCAATTCCAACTTGTAGCGACCTGGTGGGACAAAGTCAAACTGCCCCAAAGAGTTTCCAAGGAGTACCTGGTGGATTCGAACTGTCAACCCTTTGGTTAGCAGCTGCAGCACTTAACCATTACACCCTCACGGTTTCCAATTGAACACTAGCCCACTACAAACTCAGACCCCTCAGGGACCAGGAGAGAAGCACAGTTCTCAACCATAAAGAAAGCAGCTAACCTTAGGGCCAAGAACATCGGAGGAGTGTGAGACTGCCAAACTGGGGTGCACAGCTCCCCTTCACAACAGTGCCGCCACTCCACATTGGCTGGTGCTATGCAAGAATGCCAGATTTGATTTCTGTGAGAGAAACCAAAGATGTAGAGTTTTACTTGAAATTTCCCACTGTTTATATGCTGACTAAAAATTGTCTTCAAACATAGCAGGACCATTTTCAGCCCTCAGCCCAGCAGTTTATGACTTCTGCATTAATTGTCCCCTTCCCTGACTAGTAAAGTCCCTGGGTGTTGCAAACCATTAAGCACTTGCCTACTAAGCAAAAAGTTGGAGGTTCAAGTCCACCCAGAGTCACCTTGGAAGAAAGGCCTGAAGACCTACTTCTGAAAAATCAGCCACTGGAAACCCTGGGAAGCACAATCCTACTCTGACACACTCAAGCATTGGCCATGACACAGGGTTACCATAGCATTGACTTGATGGCAACTGGTACTGGTATTTGACCAGTGTTGCTGTCACTTTTCCTGGACCTCTCCCTTACCATCCTCTTTGTTTTTGCCGCCCCCATCATGTCTCTGAAACATGTAACACATTTATCCTCACATAGCAAAATCATATCCATCCTATATGATACAAGTCTTAAATCAGTTCCAAGTCCAAAATTCAAAAATTCCTTTACATCTATGAAACCTAGAATACAAGCTGTCTGCTTCCAAAGTACAATGGGAGAACAGGCACAAGTTAGACATTCCGTTACAGATGGGAGAAACTGCAGGGAAAGAAGGCATCAACAGGCAACAAGCAAGTCAGCAAAACACACTGCATTAGCCCTCAAAGCTTTGAAAATAATCTTTAGTTTTCTGAGCCATTTTACACAATACCTTTGCCCTCCAGACTGTAGGTATCTGCCACACTCCCTAGATTCTGAGTGGAGACCCCAGACCTTGTGCTACAACTCTGCCTTCTAGGCCCACTTGGACAGAAACTTGGTCCCATCAGCTTTAGGTGTACCCTAAGCCCAACTGAGTGGCAATTCTACTCTTATGAACACAGTAAGTCCTGGCTCCACCCTTTCAAACCCCCGAGATCATGGCCATACCTTTTGATACTGAGGCAGCTCAGCTTCTAATGCTCTTTGTCTCTTCAGCTTCTGCTTCCTATGGCCTCCTGGCCTGGGCCTCAGGCCTGCATTTGCCCTGCAGGGGAAAGTGTTCCAAGCTTTGTAGCTCTACCAAGGCAAGCGCCTGGAGGCACCCTGCTCCACCAGGTAGTCTCCTGCACACAGGCAATCAGCTCTCGTGCTCCATGGGTCAGCAAGTCTAGCTCTACCGACTCAAATGCCCAGAGGCATCCCACTCTGCCAGGAAACTTCTGCACACAGGCACTCAGCTCTCTCACTCTACGGGTCACCTCCAGCCCTGTCTCATGCTGGTCTGGTTCTGCTGCTGCCTGTCTACCGCTGATGGTCTTCTGCTGTTTCTCATCATCTGTGCCTTCATTGGTGTTAACATTTCTCCTCGGTTCCTTCTGAGTCTTCTATCCACTCACAGTTTTAAAACCACTTCCACATTTTAGGTATTTGTTAGAGTAGCACCCCACTCCTGGTACCAAATTCTGTTTTAGTCAGTTGGTACTGCTCTAACAGAAATGCCACAAAGTGGATGGCTTTAACAAGGAAAAGTTTATTCTTACACAGTTCAGTAGCCTGCAAGTCCAAATTCAGGGTGTCCATTCCAGGTAAAGGGCTGTCCGTCTGTCAGCTCTGGAGAAAAGTCCTTATGTTACATCAGACTTTGGTCAAGGAGCATCTTGGTGCAGGAACCTCAGGTCTGAAGGATGCACTCTCCTCCTGGTGCTGTTTGCTTGGTGGTGTGAGCTTCCCAAATCTCTGTTTGCTTCTCTCTCTCTTTTTATCTCCTGTGGGATGAAAGGATAAAGGGTGGTGCAAGCCACACCCTAGGGAAACCCCCTTAGCAAAGATGTGGCAGTCCCATTCTAATCCTCTTTTAACATAGTCATCCTATCTATTAGCCACAGGTAGAGATTAAGATTTACAGCACCAGAAAATCATGAAATGGAGGACAATCACAGAATACAGGGAATCCTGGCTCAGCCAAATTACTACACATATTTTGGCAAGGGACACAATTCAACCCATGACACTCCTTAACCCTCCTTGACCCTCTTCTCTTCTCAGACATTCATTCTCATCCTCCGTCATCAGAGACTCACGATACCCAAATCAGCATCATCAGCCCAGACCCCTCCCCTAAACTCCAGACTTGATTATCCAGCCTGATCAAATGTGGGTGTCCCACAAACCCTCACACTTGCGGTCCAATAATGAATTCAGTCTTTTCTCCAGACCTCCTCCTCCAACATGTCTTACGTCACCTAAAGCCAACCCTGTTGAGCTGATACTCTCCTCTCGGCACCCTCTTCCTTATCCCTATGCACCAGCCCCCACCCCAGCTTCCAACACACCCCCACCCACAACCAATCTTGCCTTTTTTTTCCACTTGGTCACCAGGGCCAATTCCCAGAACACACGTCTACTCACTAAAATATATGATGGAAATAATTTAACTCATTAGACAAAGCTGGTTTAAGACACATTAGGAAAAAACAGGCAAAATTTAATGCCCCAAACTCACAGTCTTTCTGTTCTATATTGACAAACCATCTCTGTACAATACAATATTGCAATATATCTTCTATTCACTCAAGATGCTTTCTCAAGAAAATATCAGTAATTTCATTAAATTGAGGGGAAGGTGGAAAGTGCTGAAGAAAAAGCAGAAGCAAGGAAAACTTCATTTCCCCCAAGCAGGTCAAGTCTTTGGTGAGGCCGTGTCAGGGGCAGCAGCAGCAGCAGCCAGTGACCCGTGCCCACTCTAATTATACACTGTGAGGTGGCTTTGTGATCCAGACACCAAATCCAACTATGTGGAAAAGCACAACATATACCCACTTACTACCTTCATGACAGAGGGGAAATACGTAAAGAGGCAACCAGTTGTACATATCCTTGCTAACTGTCAAGGAGGGGAGAGGCTGTCAGAATTTAGTACTTTTTCCTTCCACCTCCCTGTACACATCCACTTGCCGTTGAGTGAATTCTGACTCATAGCAACCCTACAGGATACAGTAGAACTGCCGCACTGGGTTTCCAAGGAGCACTTGGTGGATTTCAACTACCCATCTTTTGATTAGCAGCCATAGCACTTAACGACAATACCACTTGGGTTTCCAATTACTGTCCATATGAGTCTAAACAAGATACTCTGTTCAACAATTAAAAAAAATAACAAATCAAACCCATTATCACGAAGTAAATTCTAACTCATGGCAACCTTATCGCACAGAGTAGAATTACTCCACAGCGTTTTCTGGGCTGTAAACTTTATGACAAAACCCCAAAAGGTCAGGAGTTTGAATCCACTAGGCACTACTTGTAAATTGTAACAGGGCAGTTCTAGTTCATCCTATGGGGTCACTATGAGTTGGAATTGACTTGATGGCAATGCCTTTTTTAATCTTTATGAAAGCAGACTGCTAGGTCATTATTCCACAGCCTCAGTGGGCAAGGTTGTACTACCAACTTTTAGGTTAGCAACTGGTCCCATACCTTGGACCCTATGGTCCAACAATTTCACGGGATAAAAAAATTCAAAATTATTGTGTCGTGGCCACCTCCATTTTCCAAGGCACATCAAGTCCCTGCCTACCTGTTGTGCCCTGTTACTTTCCACCAGCCATATCACAACACTACAAGTTTTCCAAGTGCCTGAGGCCTTTCCTCACCTGCTTCCTGACTCCTGGAAAGTGCATTCTATTGTCCTTCTAGCAAACACTTACTCAAGACCATTCAAACATCTACTCCCTTTACAAACCCCTTTTCTGCTTGACCCCCAGAGACCACTCACTTCTTTTTGTTCCCCTCTACCCTATAAAATTTGCTAAACTACCTGCAATTCTTTCATTTACAGATCTGCTTCCCCTTAAAGACTTTAGGCCCCTTGTAGACAAAAATTGTCATCTTCATCTGAAATTCTCAGACCTAGTTTAGTGTCTGGTCCATAAGACATCATTAACAAATGTCTGCCAGATGAATAAATATCTACACCATTATATTAAGCTCTTGCCTTTTCAGCAACCCTAGAAAGCCTATTCAGATGACTGTAGTCTTGGATTCCTAGAATCCAGAGCCCAGGGTAGCAGTAATGCAGAAATGCTAAAAGAAACCAGCTCCGTGGGCAAAACTGAGTTGAAGAGCACTGATTCCTGCGTAAATCGGTGCAAGTGCAGAGACAGGGGTGGGGAGAACAGCAGTGTTTATATGTGGCAAAACACCCTCAACAAGAAAGTCCAATCAACTCTCTCTCATTCATGCTGATGGAGGAAAATGATGGCAGGACAAAAAGTTGCAACCAGTGGATAGCCCATAGGTCAACATCATTAAGCCTGGAGAACTGTATTTCTTTGCAGCCAATCTGTCTTCTAGCTTGGAGCACATAAGAAATGATGATAGGTGTCTAATGTAGAACTTTAAGCAGCTTAGCTGGAATGCAGACACCTGGGCAGGGCAGAAAGGTCCCCTTACCTGGCACGGTCCTGGGTGCCTGCTTAGATGGCTCTTGTAGCTCCCCTTCCTGATGCTGGGGAAAACTGAGGCTATAAAGAAGGTCACAACCCAAGATCCAGCTAAGTCAAAGTTGGGAATGTTCACTGGCCAGTTTCCCATCTCTCAACCCTGAGTCCAGAGCCTGGAAGTGGTCTTGTGAAGCCACCTGCTACTCTGTACCCTCAGCTATTGCTGGTATCGATGTACTTTCTTAGGTAGATAGGACGAGGGGAAACTCAGCTAAGTTAGGGGAGACCTGAGGGTGATGGGGGGCAGTGACAACTTTTCCAGAACACTGGCTAGTGCCAACTCTAGGGTACTGTGAAAGGAGACAAGAGGATCTAAGCATGCACTGACCTCAGGAGAAGATGAGACTGGAGCCTGGGCTCAGTGCTGGAAGAGGAATACGGATCTGGTCTGGGATGTCTAAATCCCAAATTTCCCTGTTCCTGCTTCCCACTCAGCTGTCCTCCTTCTCACCTGGGTCTCCCCAGATCCCAGAGTACCCCTCCCCACATCAATTAAATAGAACTCATCTAGTGTGCTCCCTTAGTCTCTCCCACTCTCAAGCACCAAGTTCTACTCCCAGCCTTTCTCTGTCTCCCTATCACCTTGCTATGGGGACTACCCCCTATATCCATTTCTTATTATTTCCTCTGCCAGCCCACCAGTTCCCTCTCCCAGGGAGCACTCTCAGCACTAAATTAGCCTTCGGGCACTTGCTATGGGCTAGGCACTGACCATTCCCGTCAAGCCCTCAATGACTCAGCCCCCTGCCCCTGAGCGGCGGCAGTCCCCGTTCCTTTAACAAACCTCCACGTGAGTGTTAACGTCGGTGACAGCACATCCTTATTTCTCTGCCCCCGCCCCCTCGGGCGCGGCCCATTGGCAGCTGGGTTCCAGTGTTCTCGCTCTAATTGGCCTCGCTCCCGGAAAATTCCAACCAATGACCTCTCCGCATCTGGCTCGCTCCTCCGATCCTGGCCTCCCATTGGCTCTCTGGACTTACGACCTGTTAGCGGGGTTTGGCAACCGGCAACTTCTTCCTTCCCGGGAGTAGACGCCGGAGCTGAGACATTGGTTTCCGACGTCACCGAGGCCGGCGCGGAGAAACGCCGAGTCACGTGGCCTGCGGCCCTCATGACGTGTGGGTTACGGGGCGTCTGGGTGACGTTCGGGCGACGGGCCGAGTGGTCAGGCTACCTCCGCCACCTGTGTGGTCGCGGCGCTGTCATGGACCTGGGACCGATGCGCAAGAGTTACCGCGGAGATCGAGAGGTGCTGCCATGGGGCGGGGTCTGCCGCCGGGGGCTAGGACAGAGGAGGTCCGAGAGTCTTCTACGAGGACCCGCCGAGTTAGGAGGGACTTCTGTCTGGGGTTACTCCCTTGGGGCAAGGAGATTTGGGGGCCACCCCTGTGGATTAGGAGGGCTTGGAAAACATGGTGAAGAATTTTTGAGGGAAACATGGATCCAGATGGGTTCAAGACGCAGCACGTCTGGTAGATGAGAGCATGAACTCTGGAGCCTGCCTGGGTTGAAATCTTGCTATTTACTGGCAGGGTCACCTTGAACAACTTCCTTAAACTTCTCCGAACTTCAGTTTCCTCATCTGTAAAATGAGACCTATCTCATAAGGTTGTTGTGTACTTCCAACCCAAACCCATTGCCATGGAGTCGATTCTGACATAGCGACCCTATAGGACAGAGTAGAACCACTCCATTGGGTTTCCAAGGAGCGCCTAGTAGACTTAAACTGCTGACCTTTTATGGTTAACAGCCATAATCCTTAACAATTAAATCCGCCAGGGTTTCATTTAAGTACTTTAACCAAACCCGCTGCCGTTGAGTCAATTCAGGCTCATAGCGACCTTATAGACAGAGTAGAACTGCTCCATAGAGTTTCCAAGGAGTGCTCGGTGGATTCGAACTCTATACCTTTTGGTTAGCAGCCGTAGCACTTAACTACTATGCCACCAGGCTGTCCCTTATGTACTTAAACCCACTGCAGTAGAGTCGGGTCGGACTCATAGCGACCTAGGTATGTGTGAAGTGCTTGAAGCAGTGATACGCACTTCATAAATATTTGGTAAATAAATACAAGACGGGGAGAAATTCAAACCAAACCCTCTGCTGTCGAGTCGATTCCAATTCATAGCGACCCTATAAAAGGGGAGAGGGGTGCAATAACCTCAGAGAGGAGGAGAAGGAGAAAGCTCTTAGCTTACTACCTGCGGGTGTACCACTCAGAGAAGTTCTTTCACTGCTCCCGCCTCCACATAGGAACCAGCAGAACTTTCGGGGGCTTGAAAGCTCAGAGCCATAGTGACTATACCTGACTACGTTGTTAGTATCTCCTGAAACGCTTGTTAAAAATAGTTTGTTTGTTTGTTTTTAAAATGAACTTCAGACCTGTTGAATGAGACTATGGGGATGGAGCTCAGGAATCTGTTTTTGCGGCTCCCTGGGTGGTTATGATACACACATAGCCATGAGATGAAACCTTGATTCATCTCTCACTAGTAGTGTGACTAGACATATTGGACCACTCTCTGCCTCAGTTACCTTACCTGTAAAATAGGAATAGCAGATCCTCACCTGGGTACTGTTTGTTACGAGGACTAAGTTAATATTTGAAAAGTGCTTATAACAGTGACAGGTACTCAGCGAGTGTTCGAAGTGTTTGCTAAATGAAGGATAAAAATCTGTCACCTCAGGCATTTGAAGAGGCTCACCTGACCTCCCTGGACCCCATGAAGCAGTTTGCTGCCTGGTTCGAGGAGGCTGTTCAGTGCCCTGACATAGGAGAGGCCAATGCCATGTGTCTGGCCACCTCCACAAGGTAGGTGTGCCACAGGCACTGCTGTGGGTGGGTGTAGCTGAAATAGGGAATTTAGGAAGCTCTCAATGTGGTGAATGCCAACTTTATGGTGTGAGCCTTGTTGTTAATGTGCTGTGTGCCCTCAGACAAGTCACTTGCCCTCTCTGGACCTCAGTGTACTTATCTCTAAAGGGGAAACTTGTTAGTGGAGTGGTTAGGTGTTTTGACTCAGCAACTCCTAGTGACAGAGTAGAGCTTCCCCAGAAGGTTTTCTTTTTCTTTTTCTTGTGAATTAAGGACAATTTTACAGTCTATATTATCTTACCCTCATGAGGTTTTCTAGGCTATAAGTTTTACAGGAGCAGATCATTAGATCTTTTCTTTCACAGACTCAGTGGATAGCTTTAAACCACCAGCCTGTTGGTTAGTAGCCAAATACTTAACCATTTTGCAAACAGGGCACTGGATTCCATTTCAGTAACAAAATATAGTACTTTGTTCATTTCTATCCTTGATACACCCCACACATACACACACCGCTGCTTCCCTCATCGACCCATGGCCCAACTCCTGTCTTGCCTTCAAGATCTACTCCTGGGACCTCTCCAGGAAGCTCCCTCCCTCTCTGGCGACTTGGTCACTGCTGCAGTGCTTGCTGTGTATTTAACTCAAAAACCGCCCAGTCGGATACGCCTTTAGACAGCTCACGTATTAGCCTCTTCCTGTATATATCCCTTCTTGTTCCCGCCTCACGTAAGTGTAAGGCCTTTTGTTTTAGTCAGCTAGGGCTGCTCTAATAGAAATACCACAGAGTGGATGGCTTTAACAAAGGAAAGTTTATTGTTACACAGTCCGGTAGGCTACAAGTCCAAATTCAGGATGCCTGCTCCAGGGGAAGGCTTTCTGCCTTGTCAGCTCTGGAGGAAAGTCCGGTGTCGTATCAGTGTTTGTCCAGGGAGCATCTTGGTGCAGGAACCTCGGATCTGAAGGACAAGCTCTTCTCCCAGTGCAGCTTTCTTGATGGTGTGACGTTTCCAATTCTCTGCCAGCTTCTATCCGCTTTCCTTTCTTTTTATGTCTTGCAGGATGAAAGGATTAAGGGTGAGGCAAGCCATACTCCAGGGAAACTTCCATTACAGTGGAGCAGGGAGGTGATCCTATGAAGGGATTTACAAGCTCGCCCTAATCCTTCAACATATAACACAGGAAAATCACAAAATGTAGGACAATCACAAAATATTGGGAATCATGGCCCAGCCACATGGCTACACATATTTGTGGGGGGACACAATTCAGCCCATGGCATCTTTGAAGGCAAGGATCTTGTACTGTAGCCCTGGGTGATCCCAGCACTTTACATAGAGTTCTGATGTAACTGTACCTTCCCTGGTCCCTAACTGTGAGCTGATTGCATTATTGTTTATTGGGACCCAGGAAGTAGTGGCATACTGGATCCCTAGGACATTCCCCAGGAATAAGCAGGGGTGGGTGGAGCAGATGGGAACCCTGCAGGCCCAGACAGTGGAGACTAATCAGGACATAGCTGTAAGGGATTCTGAGACATCCTGTCCAGAGTGGAGGCTGCCGGATAGAGCACTGATGTGATGCTTTGGTGTGTACCTCTAGGGATGGGAAGCCCTCTGCCCGCATGTTGCTGCTGAAGGGCTTTGGCAAGGAAGGCTTCCGCTTCTTCACTAACTTTGAGAGTCGGAAAGGAAAAGAGCTGGTAAATCCTTGCCAAGGGCTCCACAGTCCAGTCCTTTGCCTCAAGAGCCATCCCTGCTTCCCATTCCCGCATCCACTTGCTTCCCATGTTTCAGGCTCCTTCCTGCCTGCCTCAGGGCCTTTGTACTTGCTCTTCCATTGGCCATAAATGAACAAATGCTCTTTTTAATCATCCCTACCCCCTTCCTCTTTTATCTGTTTACCTAATTAACTACTTCATTCCTGCACTGAGCCAGTCCATCCCTCAGGCTGTTTGCTGTCATAACTTTCTATTTTCACATTTTAAACAGTTAACAGTTACAAATTTCTTCATGTGATTATGGTTAATGTTTGTGTCCCCTGCTAAAAGGTAAGCCCTATTGGGGGCAGAGGCTGTGTGGGTCTTTTTTTTTGTCTGCTGTATCCCCAGGCATGTATCCTAAGGGCCTGAGGGGGAGCCCAGAGTTAACCCTTAGTGTGCATGCAGAAACTGAACCCCAAATCAGAAGCCCTTCCTGAGGCCATGCCAGCCACAGAGGCGTTTCTCAGGACTCATGTATCCAAGGATGAGAGAGATGCTGAAGCCTGGCTTTGGAGTCAGACTGGCTGGGGTGTTAAACCCAGCTTGGCTGCTTGCTGTGTGGATTTAGGTCTATTATGTAACCTCTCTGAGCCTGTCTCCACGTCTGGAAATGCAGGCCTGCCTTAGAGGGCTTAAATGAGATGCTTCGGTAAATGCACCTTCTGTGGGCCTGGACCCCGCAGATTCCTGCCTCCCGCCCTGCATGCCAGAAGTGTCCTCCTTCAATCGTGACAGCTGTCTGTGGATTCTCTCCCATCCCTAGGACTCTAATCCCTTTGCTTCCCTTGTCTTCTACTGGGAGCCTCTTAACCGTCAGGTGAGTGAGTAGTTTTGCCAACAGCCCGAGGGGGACTGGGTAAGGAGGGGCCTGAGTTTAGGGGTCAGCCCACTGAGGAGTCCCCAGGCTCTGCAAGTATCCTGCCTAGGTCTGGCGCATGCAGCCTCTCAGAACTGCTGTTTAACCATTGGCAATTGACTCCTGTGTGTGTCAGACTAGAATTGCTCTCCACAGGGTTTTCAATGATTGATTTGTTGTTGGAAGTAGATTGCCAGAGCTTTCTTCCAAGGCATCTCTGGGTAAACGTAGACCTCCAGTTTTGTGTTAGTAGCCAAGCACATTCACCATTTGCTTCACCTAGGGGCTGCCTGCCTGTTGGAAGCAGCTCTCAGTCAGCTGGTCCATCTGGAGCCAGGAGTAGAGAAGCAATTGATACAGACGAGCAGAGAGGAATGGGGCATGTGTTGGCAGGGGGTAGCCGACACTGAACATCTAGCTAGGGCCATCCCTAAACAGGTGAGAGTGGAAGGACCTGTGAAAAAGCTGCCTGAGGAAGAGGCTAAGAGCTACTTCCATTCCCGTCCCAAGAGCAGCCAGATTGGGGCTGTGGTCAGCCACCAGAGTTCTGTGATCCCCGATAGGGAGGTAAGTGACAGGGGGCTTTGGCTCATCCCCTAATGACTGCTCTTCTCTCCAGAGAAGGGAAAAGGATGACCACCTTGGGGAAGGTGGGGTGGAGAGGGGAAAATAGGCCTCCGTTACCATCTGACCTCTTCTTGGACCCTGTGCTCTGGGAGACCAGTTGGCCCTGCTCCCCTGTGTCTCCAGCACCTGGCCTGGAGCACAAGCTCAGTAAGTGGTCACTGAATGGCTCATTGACTAGAACTGTCCCTTCCCATCTCTTCCCCTGGACAGTATCTGAGAAAGAAGAATGAGGAGCTGGAGCGGCTCTACCAGGAACAAGAGGTGCCTAAACCCAAATACTGGTGAGTGATGCCTTTTGATCAAGGGGAAAGGACTACCAGGACTCCCCCTCACCACCCCTGCATTTTCTTGAAGCCACCCAGTCCCTGAAATTAGAAATCAGTTTACAATGGCAAAGATCAGAGGTCTTCCAGTAACTTCTCTCAAGGGACTCTGGGGGAAGGAAGCAACCTGACTAGAAAACTCCAGAGAGAGTGAAACCTCTACTTTTTCTTATAGGGGTGGCTACATCCTGTACCCGAGGGTGATTGAGTTCTGGCAAGGCCAAACCAACCGCCTGCACGACCGGATTGTCTTCCGGCGGCTGCCGGCAGGAGACTGTCCTTTGGCAGCCACGATGCACCGCGGGGAGGAGGACTGGTTCTATGAGAGACTTGCCCCTTGACTCCAGAATCTGTTGGCATGGCTGGGATTGGGCTGGGTGTACAAGAGAGTGTGGGATTGGGAGCTAGTCCCCTCTAGAGGCAACCCATTTCCCTCCCCGACCTTGTGTTAGGGGTCTTCAGAGTTGGTCTCCAAAAGTGAAGTGTAATGGTGTAGCGAATCACAAATGGAAAATAATCCCATCATTATTTTTCTTCACCTCCCTCTGGGGATAGCAGCTGGTATGAGTCTCTTCTCTAGTGACACCTGGTGGCCCCCTAGCAGCCCTGTCTGTTACTGTGTGATGGGTCGCCAACTGGTCAATTCTGATTGGTCCCAGTGTAGGCACCTGAGCCAACCTAGCCAATCAGGTTTTCTTGTCAACCATTCAAAATTTGGAATGGGGAGGCAGAGAGCACAGGAGTCTTTGTAGTCAATCCGTTGCTGGCAGCCTAGAAGCAGCAGGCCTCTGATTGCAGCTGCTGGGATTTCCCCAGCTGCCCTCGTCCCCTCCCTCCCAGGACTGGGCTGTGCATTTCCTTCTCCTGCCTCAGAATGCCCAGCTGGCCTCCCACAAATTTGCTTTTTGGCTTAAGTTAGCTGGAGTTGGTTTCTGTTGCTTGCAACTAAAAGCTTTAACTAATCCACTGACAGGATATTTTAATGCATGTGCCCTGCTGATTACTGACTTCCATTATTGGAAGCACAGATCAATTTTATTTAATCCAGAGCCTCCCTAGATGGGCGTTGCAGGGAAGTTGGTTTCATCTCAGCATGAGGGGAAATTTTCAGCCATCAGAGCCTCCTGGGGGTGGGCTGCCTGTTCGGTAACAAGTTTTCTGTCACTAGGAGTATATAAAGTACAATCCCAATTAGGAATTTGGTAGGCGAGAGTCTTGTGCTGGGTGCTCTATAGGCCAGAAAGATTTTAATCAAGCTTCCCTTTGCCTGTTTGTTTATAAAAACTGTACATGTATGGAGGTACATATGCACATCACTTTCCTGTTGTTCAGTGCTGTTGAGTCCTGATTCATAGTGATCTGGTGTGACAGAGTGGAACCCCTCACAGAGCCTTCTAGGCTGTAATCTCTATGGAAGCAGATTGCCAGATCTTTCTCCTCTGGAGCAGCTGGTGGGCTCGAACAGCTAACCTTCCAGTTAGCAGCTGAGCACTTAACCTTTGTCCCACCAGGGCTAACCTCCCCGACCCTCAGTCTGTGATTCTTAAATAACCTGGGCTGAGGCCTAGCCTCAAATGTATTTGCTTTCCTTGAGCACACAACTGGTGACCAGGGACAGCCTGGAGGAGAGGCATGCTGCTGTGGAGAGGTGCCAGGCTGGTAAATGTTTGCTGTGACTAAGCCAAGATCAGAGAACTGACCTATTTGTATTCATTGACACTGAACTTGCCACTCTGTCAAGTGTACTTCGTTTGATTTTGACTGTATGGCTGTGTGCTCCAATATGTCTTTATCGGCTGAGTCCCTCCAAAGACAGTCTCTCCCGCGTTGATGCCCCCCAACCCTGAGTGCAGGGAGGCACAACACTAACCCTGCAACCACCTGCAGAAGAGGGCTTCCCTACCTTGTCCTTTGTGTCCCTGTGCTGTAAATTTTAGGAGTAGGTGTATGCATGTGTGTGCTCAGAGAAGTGCGGTGCCCCACCGGTGTTCCTGGAGGCCGTGTATCCCCCCAACTTTGAGCTTGGTCTCAGCTGGAGATTCTCCAGCAAAGAGTCACTGTCACTGTCCAAATCTGTAATAAAAGTCTGTCAGCTGTGCATGATACTAGCATTTGCCTTGGTCTGGTCTCGTCTGGACGGAGCAGACCTGGAAAATGAGTCTCCTCCCGTCTCCCCTTTCCTTCCCGGGCAGGCTGGGCCTCCAGCAGGGGGCGCCAGCCACCCAGCGTTGGCTCCTTCCGGGCGACAAAGGCTGTACCAGCGGCCTCTCGCGCTCCCCTCCTCCCACCTTGGGTCTCGTCCCAGTGAAACTGGTCGATGACACAGCGTAGCCTCTCCCAGCTCCTGCACGTGTTTGCACTCTCAGTTCCGCCTCCTGAAGTTCTGCAGCTGCCTCACTCGACTACCAGGCAGCCTGACCTCCCCCTCACCAAGCCCACCCTCTACAGATTAGGGATTTAAGTGGTGTCTTTCCCTGCGAGATTTCCTGTGGACGTCACTACGGGTCTGTGGAGGGACCTTGGACCTCCTCCTAAGAAGAGTAATGGTGTCTGTGATATCTCTGGGGAAGGTGGCAACGCTGGTGGCCCAGAGCCCTCCTCAACCTCCCCTGCAGCGTCAGAGAACTCTAAGACGGGTTGAAGTGGGAGGTTCTCAACTGGCTGAAGTCTCAGGGGACAAACACCCAGCCTAGAGGCTGATTTGGCTCTTCATGTTGGTTACAGGGAAAGCCTGGTGCTGTGGTGAAGTACTACAGCTGCTGAGCAGGGCAGTTCTGATCTGCCAGGCGCTCCTTGGAAACCCTGTGGGGCAGTTCTTGACTCCGTCTGTAGTGTGTGTGGCTGTGAGTCAGAACTGACTCGATGGCAGTGGGTTTTGGTTTGATTGGTTCCAGAGTCTACACAGCGTCCTCCAGTGGCCCAGACATCGCCATCATTCACACTTCTCTTCTGCAAGAGGCCATTATGCACCTTGGCTCCGTGCCTCGGTTTCCCTTTCCCTGAGCAGACAAAATTGGAGAGAGGGAAGGGGCTGTGTGGTACAGTGGTTACATGTGGAGATTTTTGGCTTCAGTCCCAGCTGTTGCTGTGAGTACCTGACCTAGGGCAAGTGACTTAACCTTTCTGAGCCTCAGCTAACTCATCTGGAAAATGGGGATAATGGTAACACCTGTTTCAGGTACTGCAAGGATTAAAGGAGGAACCTGATAAACTACTTGGCCCGTTGTAAGCGCTCTCTATATGTTAACTGTTAATGTTGGCCAGGGTGGGGCAGCAAGTCTGGGCCCTGTGGGTTGGGAGATCCCTAGAAAGTTCTGTGTGGTGGGGAAGGACAAAGGAAGAGGCCCTGGGGAAAGCAGCCCACGTAATCCTGCCTTCCCTCCCTCCGCCTCCTGGTCTCCCTAACTCATCCTCAGAGTTCCCCATGGCCTGGGTGAGGCTACCTAACAAAGGTCCCTTGTGAAAGTCTGTTTGTTTTGGTAATAAATTTCCTGAGTGGCGGATTCCCAGAGTGAGGTGGCCCAGCAGTGTGCAAGGAGCTGACCTGGAGGCTATGGGGCCACATTGTTTGGCTGGTCACCTTGGTCTCTCCCTGTTGCTGCCACAGACTCGAGATTTGGCCAGTTTTTTTCCAGTGCAGCTGCTGTGGGTTGAGAAAGAGCTGGACCTTGGAAGGAAGGTCTGGCAATTTACTCCCGAAAACCAGCAGGTGAGAAATCCTGCGGCTCACAGCTGTCCAGTCTACAGCTGGTCGCGGGGTGGTGCAGGCGTGGGCGGATTTAGGTACATTGTGCGTGAGGGTCCCCCTGAGTCGGGGGCTGGGCTCACAGCAGCTGACAGCATCCCAGAGCTCTCTCTCCTTAAACTGAAGCTACATGGTGTACTGCAGTTTCCTTAAAAAAGGACCAAAACCAAACCTGTTGCCATCAAGTCAATTCTGACTCATAGTGACTCTATAGGACAGAGAAGAACAGCCCCCAGCGGGTTTCCAAGGAGCACCTGGTGGATGCAACATGCTAAGTGGTTAGTAGCCACGGCTCTTTAACCCCTATACCACCAGGGTTTCCTATTTAATAAAGGAAAGAGAAAGGAAATCCATGTTTAACCGAGCATTTAACTATGGGCCAGTCCCTTATTGCTGACCCCTCTTTGGGAAGAGGTATTATTACAGCCCTTCTTCAAGGGAGACATGGTGGTACAGTGGTTAAAGTGCTCTGTTGCTAACCAAAAGATGGGCATATCAAATCCAAAAGTCCCTCTCTGGAAGGAAGATGTGGCAGTCGGCTTCTGTAAAGATTTATAGCCATGGAAACTCTATGGGTAGTTCTATTGTCTCCTTTAGGGTCGCAGTATGAGTCAACTCAATGGCAGTAGGAGGGTTTAAGGAAGAAGAACCCAAGGCTCAGAGGAAATTTTATTGTTCCCAAGACTGCCCAGGTGCTAAGAAGTACAGTTAGAATATAAATCCTCATCCCTCAAACGAAACTCTGAGGTCAATCATCAAAAGTCTGCCCCATTGTCTTGGGCCCCCTGCTAGGCTCTCTGTGGCTAGAGGAGGTGACACTGACCGGTAACTAGCTTCTACCTATGCTCTCCCTAAGTCCAGTCCTGAAATCCTAAGGTTGGCTTAAGGGGGAGCCAGTGACTCAGTTCCTGTATTCTCACTCATGGATAACCTTCCTGGTGCTTGCAAGGTACCCAGTCCCACGTTGTTTACGTGAAGGGAGGTCAAGACAGGAAAACCAGCCTCCTCAGTAAATGGCGGGACAAAGACACAACAGCTTCTCTGCTTTGGCAGCATTGCTTTATTACAAAGACAGACCTATGATCAATTTTTTAAACAAAATTCAAGGCTCCAGGGCTCATCTGTGGGGCTGATCTGTCTTAAGTACTAGTAAGGGTCCAAGGGGAGAAAACAGGCAGCTTTTAGCTCCCCCGCCATCTTCCCTATTAAGACACTTCCAATGTGACCTCTGTTTGAGGACAGGTGGCTTGGAACTCACATGACTGGTGGCCAAACCAGAAACTCATGGTGTCAACTAATCAGGCCTTCTGCAGCCCCAGCGTCCTCTTGCCCCTGCACACCTGGCAGCCAAGGTCCAGGAAATTTACCACTGTGTTGGGAGGTGAGCTCAAGTTCAGTGGCTCAGTCTCCGCCTCTGGTTCCAAGGTAACCAACTCCCCATCATGTGGCTTCTGGAAAATGGGCTCGCCTCAGGATTGATCCAGGGGAGAAAGAAACTTGCCCTTGACCCTGGGCTCAGGGAGGAAGTGGAGTCTGTCTGGCCTTCTCTCTCCATTCTTGGACATGCCACCTGGCTGCTGGCACAACCAGGGCTTTGTGGCAGACTGTCTTTTTCCAGGATGGCAGTTTCTATCCTTGAACCAGAGTGCCTTACATATGTGACTGGGTGAGGATGGGAGGACCTTGAGGTCTCCAGGGCCTTAAATAATGCTGGATACATAAATACAAACCTAAAGCCAGACATTTCCACACTAGCAGGCATCAGTTGCCCAACAGGTCCGCTGTAGCCAAAGAGACCAACATGGCCAGCTCCTGTCCCAGAGCTGGCTGATGTCAGGGAGCGAGGGTACTAGCATCCTCCTTCACTGTCCTTCATCCTCTCTGTCATCAAAGAGGTTGGGGTTTTCTGCCAGGGTGGCACGAACTTTCTTCTTCTCCTTGAACCTGCCTGAGTTGGAGACTTTGACATGCTTGCCCTTTGTGCTCTTGTCCACAATTTTCTCCAGGCGAGTGTTAAAGTCGCTGGTGGGGCTCCCACCCTCAGGCCGAGGGGGCTCGGTGCTTCCCTCTGTCTGGGCATAGGTGTCCGGGATCTCATACAACACCTTGGGGGTAGATTTCTTTTTTCGGAGGAAAGTCAGCTTCCACCAACCAACTTCAGTCATGGCGATCGCTGATCTGAAGGTCTGGCTTCCTGCTGGAGCAAGGTGGGAGAGAGAGACGGAGGGTCAGTGAGAAGGGGGTGGACGCCCAGGGCCCAGCACTCTCTAGACTCCTAATCATGGAGGATTTTAATGGCTTGGACCTGAAACACTTGAAGATAGTGCCAGGTGAGCCAGGATTCAGGTAAGTGCTGTGACGCAATGCTTTTAGACAGTGTAAGCGAGAAAGGCCTGGGGAGGGGTCAGCCAAAGTCAACACAGACAAGGGAGTCAGTGGAACCAGACAGAGGAGATAGAAGGACAGTCACACCACTCCAGGCAGGGTTGATGAAAGTTTTAAGGTCAATGACTCCAGGCCTCTCAATAGTGCAAATGGTTTTCTCTTGACTGTTATCCCAAAGGTTGGTGGTTTGAAACCCCTGCAGCAATGCTGGGGAAGAAAGGCCTGGCAGTCTGCTCCTGGAAAACCCAGTGTATCAAGATTCTACCCTGTAACACCTGGGGACAGCAAGAGCCAGAACTGACTTGGCTGCAATTGGTTTGGCTTGGTTTTCAGGGCCGCAGGAAGGCGCACAGCTTGTTTGGGTCACTAAGGATCCAGACATTTGACCCCTTCTCAGGCCCTTCCTGCCCTGTGCCAGGCCCCACTGCCAGCAGATGGGCAGACAGATGATCAGACAGACTGAAATGCCCTGCACATTGTACTTGGAATTCATTACAAAACAAATAGAATTTGTGTTGTTCTGAGTAATTCAGGCTTCCCGTTGGTGACCAACAGGCTTCCTCCTTTGTCCAAGGGGGAAGAACCTTGGAGCAGAGGTGAGTGGAAAGCCACAAGACTGTTCTAGTCTTGTGACTTCTGGCAAGTTATTTCTCTGGGCCTCACTTTCCTCATCTGTCCCTTCCAGCCCTTACCTTTGGTTTTAACATTAGTGCTGCCACAAAGGTAGGTGTGCTTTGCAAAGTAAAACTTATGCTAGTATTAATAATTACTAAGAGATGGCTCCCTTTCTCCATGCAGCTTCCACAAGGACAGAAATTTGAAAGAGTCTGAAAGGAGAGTTGGTGCCAAGAGGTACATGTGAGGTATGGCCATTACAGGATGTCTTTTCACACAGGCCCCTCATGGAGGTGGGGCATGGGGGCTGAAAGTCAGGCTTCTCCACTCACAAGCTGTGCGTCCTTCTGCAGAGAGACTTTTCCCAGGGAACTCATCTTGCACTAATTTGCCCAAGGGGACTGACGATGCTGACGATGCCTGGTATCATTAATATCCGAGACGCATCAGATGGCAGAAGGGAACAATACACTAGAGGAATTAAGATCAGTGAAAGAACTGGCAGAGTGATGGGAAATATAGACATCTCTGGGCCTGGAGATGCTGGTGATCTGGCTCTCAGAACTCTTAGGTGTGAGCTGAGAAACCAGCTTAAGATAAAGTGGTACTGTGGAGTCAGCCTGACTCACGGCAACCCATGAGGAAAAGGATGAGAGTGTTGTGGTCCATAGGATCTGCACTGGCTGATTTTTAGGAAGTAGACTGACAAGACTTTCTTCCTAATCTTAGTTCAGATGCTCCACTAAAAACCTGTTTAGTATCATAGCTACATGCAAGCTTCCACTGAATGGTGGCTATACTTGAGGTGCACTGGCCAGGAATCAAACCCAGGTCTCCTGCAGGAAAGGCAAGAACTCTACCACTGAACCACCATTGCCCCTACAGTAGCCATGGAGTACACCAGAAAGCAGGACAATCAGCTGACCTCTTTCTAAAAACTGGTAACCTTATCTAAGATACAACTATTGGTCTCTGCTCTCTGAAGCTAAAGAAAAAGGAGGAAACCAAAGACTCAGAGAAGAAACAAGTCTGGAGAACTTATTGTTCTACATGAACAATAACATTACCTACCTTGAGACCAGAAGAACTAGATGGTGCCTGGCTACCACTACTGATGATTCCTACCAGGGACTCAGTAGATGGTGCTGGACAGAATGGAAGAAAATGTGGAACAAACCGAAGTCCTAACAAAGAGGTTAGACTTACTGGACCAGCAGAGACTAGATGAACTGCCAAGACTGTTGCCCTGAGATAATCTTTAAACTTGGAACTGAAACTCCTCCCAGAGGTCATCCTTCAGTCCAGTGACAGATTGGCCCATAAAATAAATACTATCACCTGTGCATACTGTGATTGTCAAAATAATCATTTAGATCAATGGTAAACATTTACCCTAAACCAAAGGTGAGAAGGCAAGGGGGCACAGAGAAGTTGGATTAATGGAAACAGAACAACCAAAATGGAAATAATGAGAATGCTGATATTTGTAGACAATACATCGAAAGTCATTGAACTATAGATATTAAAAAACTCAAACCCATTGCCATCAAGTCAATTCTGACTCATAGGGATCCCACAGAACAGAGAAGAACAGCCCCATTTACTTTCCAAGGAGCACCTGGTGGATTTGAACTGCCAACCTTTTAGTTAGCAGCCACAGCACTTAACCACTATGCTACCACGGTTTCCAACAATATGTGTAGAAATTGTTAAATGAGAACCTAATTTCCTGTACAAAATTTTCACTGAAAACACAATAAAATATTTAACAACAGCAACATCAAGAAAACTGATGGCCTAATTATGTTTTATAAAAAGATCAGAAAAAATATGCCAAATTATTAATGGTGGGTGTATTTTTTTAATATATATAAAGGAAATAGGATCTACTTTCTCCCTCTATCTTCCTGATTCCCAGATTTTCCGTAACAAGTATGGGTTGTATTTTAAAGGGAGGAACCTATCAAATTAGAAACAGAAAACAGGATCCTGGCTTAGGCTTGGAATGAGTTGCGGGCTTACACCCATCACCCCTTGCTGCTGCTGTCTCCCGTCCCTCCACATACCCACCCTTTTCCCAGAACACATACTCCGTAGGTTCCTCCCCACCTCACTTTCCAGGAAGCAAACCCCACAGTGCCAGCTCTGGCGCTATAGCTGAGCTCCAACAGCCAGAGAAGCCGAGGGATATCTTATGCAGTTCCTACTTGGAAAACAAGGGAGTGAGTGAGAGGGGCAGACACATGCTTGCAGGGCACCCTGGAGATGTGAGCATACCAAGGGGACAGGCTGAGAAGTTTATTTGGCAGTTCACCCCTGCCCCTGCACACGCGCGCACACACACACTCACACACACCCATTCCCGGGCTTAGCGCGGCCTTGCACAGAACTTGGTGTTCCACAATGAGCTTCTGTAAGGAGTTGCAGGGAGGGCAAGGAAGGAGGTACAGGGCATTTGCTTGCACTGTGGGTGTACCAGTGACTGCCTGGTCTGGAACAAGGCCCTCAGCTCCACCACCCATCAGGCCTGTTGAGGAAATCAGGAAGTGGAGGGGCAGAAGACATTGTTCCAGAACTCACTGTAACTGCTAGGCTGCCTAACTCCATGAGACGAAAACAAACCAACAAATCCATTGCTGCCAATTCCAACTCATAGCAACCCTACAGGATAGGGTAGAACTGCCCCATAGAGTTTCCAAGGAATACCTGGCAGAGTCAAACTGCTGACTTTTTTGGTTAGCAGCTATAGCACTTAACCATTATGCCACCAGGGTTTCCTACCATGAGAGGAAGTACCTGCTAAAATATATCCACTTTAACAGGTATTTCAAGTGGCCATCCACTGGGCTGGGGCTTTATTGTCCTTAGAGTCAAAGGAGTGACATTACAAGAAACTTCCTGTCAGAAAGTCGTAAAAAAAAAAAAGAAACCTAGTTGTCCTCAAGTAGATTCTGACTCATGGGGACCTTACAGGACAGAATAGAACTGCCCCATAGTGTTTCCAAGGAGTGGCTGGTGGATCCACACTGCCAACCTTTTGGTTAGCAGTTGAGATCTTAACTAGTGAACCACTAGGGCTCTAGAAAGCCATAAAAGACAGGAAGAGCCCATGGACCTGTCCTGGGGCTTCTACCAATGCAAGGCGTTGGTACTCTCATACATACTCTGGTCTTGCACCCAGGTGTCTCCGGGAGGCCCTTTGCTAGGCTTTCTGGTCCTTTCTGACCAAGAAGGAAATGTGAGTACCAGTGAGCCGGTGTTTATCATGTTAGACAAGCCTGACATATGGAAATCTGAATTTGCAAAACATAAATTAGACAACTCGTCTTTGCTTTACAAAATAACCTGGCTACAAAATTCTTTGAGTGTGAGTTACTCCAAAATAGTATAAAATATGATTTGAGACATGATGTCTGAACTCCTCAGATAGCCAAACTGGAAAGATACCTACAAAAGATACCTATGAACACATGCCTGGCCTAATCATGGAAGGTCTGGGGCGGTGGTGGCTTTGGGATCTCACCCAGGTCCAGCATTCAGTGACAGCTGGTAGCCCTGAAGTTGGCCTTTGCATGGCCCTGAGCTGGCTGAGTGAGGGCTGGGCCCTCGCCCCGAGGCCCTGCATCTATGGGGAGATGGTATCAGCCCCTGAGGATGCCAGGTCCACCTCCACTGTCTGCACAGCTTTGGAGCCCACAAAAGGCCTGGAGGGATGCCTGCCACCCCCTGCCTTTGACAGACAGCACCATTACATGCACATGGGTGCCCCAGGACAGCCCCCCTACTCCTCAGTTGGGGTCATAAGCTTCTCTGAAGGGCTTTGCCCAGACTGGGCCTGGCCTTTCCCTAAACTGGGACGGGTTAATTGTTGACTTGGGGAGAGAGAGCGAGCAAGCCAACTTCTAGGTTGTTAGAGAAGACTCAGAACCCTCTCCCGGGGACCCCAATGGCACTTGTCCACCCTGGATGAGGTTGAGGTGCCCTGGACAGAATAGTGAGGTGTTCCTGCTTGATAGCCACGGATAGCCTCTAGTCTAGGGGAGGGAGGGGAGGTTGTCAGGTGGGTAGGGGGAGCTCTGGTTCAGCAAGAGTTAATACAGACTTGCTCTGGAGGGAAACTTTCCCAGAAGGAGCTCTGGTGGAGACCTGGATAAACTCCAAGATGCCAATGGGGTGAGTCCAGAGTCCTGCCTGCCCACCTCCGGGGAGGTGGGAGATGGCATGCCTGGCTTCTCCTGCCCAGTGAACTTTGCCAGCCATGGAGGCAGAACAGGGTGCCCTGACTCGGGACTGTGCCTTGGACTCCCCACCCAGCTGCCCTCTGCCTGTACCTGTTATCCTGACTGCTCCAGGCCGGAGGCAAGACCTTTCCCAGAGAAGGAGCGAGTGGAGGAGCTGCCCAGGAGGGTGCGAGTGGAGACGGTGGGGGTGCCTCCAAGGTGCTGCACCAGGCAAGACTCCAGCCAGGAGAGGTGGGTAGGAACAGCTGCACGTCAGGTGCACAAGAAACAGGTGTAGGAGCAGGTACCTGCTCCCGCTGGGCCCCTGGAGTCAAGGTGAACCTGAAACCCAGCCCCTCCCGGCTAAGTAAACAGAAGCAAAGACCGGCTCAGGCTAATGAATATTCATCACCCCAGAAACCCAATCCCAGCTCCCCTGCACCC
The DNA here is from genome assembly GCA_028571685.1 of Heterohyrax brucei. Taxonomy (NCBI): domain Eukaryota; kingdom Metazoa; phylum Chordata; class Mammalia; order Hyracoidea; family Procaviidae; genus Heterohyrax; species Heterohyrax brucei. The sequence goes on from CM053149.1 coordinate 105,587,445, forward strand.
ACCCAGAAGCCAGGGTCCTCCTGGGGCCTCCAAGTCAGAGGAGGCAATCCCATGGGGAGCCTATCAGAGCATAGAAGGATCTGTCCTCAGTTTCCCTACACTTAGGCTGCCTGCTAGTACCCCCCAGCTGTCGCCTAGGGCACCTTCATCTATTCCGTTCCCAGAGAGGCTCAAACCCTTCTCTAATGTGAACCATCACTTGGCCACTGCCTTGGGCGCAACCAAGAAAGGGTTAAGGGCCACTGCTCCCCTTGGCGCAAAATGGCAGGACGCTGGCCGGCTAAGGTGCACCCCAGCTGCCTTTGAACTTCATGAGTCGAAACTAGTCCCTGGTTAAACTGGTCGGCAGACCGGTTCCCAGGCTGTCTGTTCCCCTGCAGAAGCCTCAGTGCTTCTCAGGTGACGGGAAGGGGTAGTGAGCAGGGACAGAGGGGGGTGTGGGTCCCTCCTGACCTCAAAGCCCCTCTTCAAGATCTGCTTGGGATGGCAGACAAGGTGGCACTGGCCTCTCCATGGGCCAGGGTCTCCAGACCTGCCATGATCTCAAACACTCTCACCCCTGTGATCCCATACTAGAGGAGGGCTTCGGGGATCTTTAATCCCATGCAAAACTTCATGTCTGCAGAAAGAGGAGCACCACCTCTTCTGTCACAGGCTCCACAGCTTCCAGAGACTCTCAGAGAGAAGCGGGACTGCCCCCATACCCAAAAGCCATCTCCTTTAGCTTCCCGCAAACTCCCAGCAGTACTCTGGAAGGGCCCTACTGAGATTATGGAGGTGCCAAAACCCCAAGTGAGTCTGCAAGGAAAGAAGGGGGAGATAAGAGGAACCCGTAAGGCTGGGGCAGAGTATACAAGAAGAGGGTGTCTCCTCACCAAGCAGTGGCTACACCTCCTCCTGCAAACCTCCCCAGGTCAGCCCTCTGGCCACGGTCAGCCAATTCCTGCTGCAGGCCTCAGTGGGTGCTGCTCTCAGAGATGGCTCCCAGCTGTGGAGAAGATGGTTTTGTAGCCAGCCTTAGGTGGCGGATTGTCTTTGTAACCTTTGTGCCCTCAGGTGGGCATCAGTGGAAAGCAGGCAACACTGGCTGCACATTCACTGTCCTTGCACACCATGCCACCTGGGTTACACGTGCAATCCATCAGCCTACCCACCTTTCCCCGTGTACTGAGTGCTCTTTATGTGCCGGCCACTAGCTAGGCACTATGAAGGGATAAGACATGAAATTCCCCCTTTTCCTTGTCTCCTCTCTCTGAATTACATTTTAAAGCCTAACACACCACTTTTCAAGCCTGTCCCATGCTCTGTCTCCTATCCTGCTTCCACATGGTATAGCTTCTCATAGCCTCTTCAGTTGGTATTCCCTTAACAGTCTCCCTGCCCCTGATCTCCTGGGTCAACAGGTTTTCAAAGGCTCCCCACGGCCCATGGTGGAAGCCATGTGGTCTGGCCCTTCTAAGACGGTGCCTTTGCAGCCTCCTCTTCCTGTTCACCACTGCCAACTCTCCTGAATACATAAACTAGGCCCTTTCTCTGCCTACTTTCCTGGGTGCAGGGGCTGCCTAAACCCCCCCCCCTAAAAACCCAGTACCATCGAGTAGATTCTAACTCATAGTGACCGTATAGGACAAAGTAGAACTGTCCCATAGAGTTTCTTTCCAAGATATGCCTCGCAGATTTGAACTGCTGATCTTTTGATTAGCAGACACAGGACTTAACTACTAATTAGGAGTACATACTGTGTTCTTGGCCAGGAATGCCTGTGTCTACCCTTTGCAACACAAGACAAACTCCTATTCATCCCTCAAAACCCAGATAAATTATTATGCCTCTCCTCCCCCAGGAAGTTTCTGGTTCTTCCTTCTCTATTCTCACAGAGTTTGCTCATTTACTTCTATTTTACATGATACCATGATTGATTTTATATGTGTGTGTGTGTGTGTGTGTGTGTGTGTGTGTGTGTGTGTGTGTGTGTGTGTGTGTATTCTATCTATGCTATAAGGGAGGCAGACATGAGAATAGATAGTTGCAATACTACATATGTATATAACATAACAACAATTATGAGAATGGCACAGGACCAAGTAAGTTTTGTTCTGTTACACGTAAAATTGCTGAGTTGGAATGAACTCAACAGCACCTAACAACAACAACATATGTGTGAGTGTGTGTATATTCAAGCTGTCAGTTAGTTGCAATACTGAAGGATTCTATGAGCAAAATATTGAACAACACAGGAAGTATCAAAAGAAGATGGAAGAAATATGCATAGTCACAAAAAAGAATTGTTCAATGCTTAATCATTTCAGGAAGTAGTATATAATCAAGAACTCACAGTACTGAAGGAAGAAGTTCAAATTATACTGGAAGCATTGACAAAAAACAAGGTTCCAAGAATTGACAGAATACTAACTGATATGTTTCAACAAATGAAAGTAGCACTGGAGTTGTTCACTCATTTATAACAAGAAATTTGGAAAACAGCTACCTGGCCAACCAGCTGGAAGACAGCCACATTTGTGCCCATTGCAAAGAAAGGTGATGCAAGAAAACATGGAAACTATCAGACAATATAATTCACGTGCAAGTAACATTTTGTTAAAGATTATTCAAAAGTGGATGCAGCAGTACATCCACAGGGAACTGCCAGGAATCCATGCTGGATTCGGAACAGGATATAGAATGAGGGATATCAGTATTGATGTCAGATGGATCCTGGCTGAAGGCAGAAAACACCAGAAAGAAGTTTACCTGTGTTTCATGGACTACACAAAGGCATTCAACTTTATGGATCGTAACAAATTATGGATAGCACTGAAAAGAACAGGAACTCTGGAACATTTAGGTGTGCTCCTAAGGGAGCTATACACAGACCAAGAAGCAGTCATTTGAACAGAACAAGGGAATATTGCGTGGTTTAAAACCAGGAAGTGTGTGTGTCAGGCTGTATCTTTTCACCATATTTATTCAATCTGTATGCTGAGCAAATAATCCAAGAAGCTGGACTGTATGAAGACCATAGCATCAGGATTGGAGGAAAACTCCTTAACCTGGGATATGAAGAGCATACAACCTTGCTTGCCAAAAGTAAAGAGGACTTGAAGCAGTTTCTGATGAAGATCAAAGACCACAGCCTTCAGTATGGATTTTACCTCAAATAAAGAAAACAAAAATCTTCACAACTGGACCAATAAGCAACATCATGGTAAATGGAGAAAAGATTGAATTTGTCAAGGATTTCATTTTACTTGGGTGCACAATCAACACCTTTGGTAGCAGCAGCCAAGAAATCAAACTACTTATTGCACTGGGCAAGTCTGCCGCTAAAGACCTCCTTCAAGGGTCAAAAAGCAAAGATGTCACTTTGAAGATTAAGGTATGCTTGACTCAAGTTATAGTATTTTCAATTGCTTCATGTGCATGTGAAAGCTGGACAGTAAACAAGAAATATCAAAGAAGAACCTATGCCTTTGAACTACAGTGTTGGTGAGGAATATTGAATATACAACTGACTGTCAGAAGAATGAACAAATCTGTCTTGGCCAAGAAGTGCAGCCAGAATGTTCCTTAGAAGATGGCGAGACTCTGTCTCATGTACCTTGGAAATATTATCAGGAGGGACCAGTCCCTGGAGAAGGATATCATGCTTGGTAAAGTAGAGGGTCAGTGAAAGAGAGCCAGACCCTCAAATGGAGATGAATTGACACAGTGGCTGCAATTATGGCCTCAAGCACAGGAACAATTGTGAGGCTGGTACAGGACCAGAGAGTGTTTCATTCTGTTGTACACAGGGTTGCTATGAGTCAGAACTAATCTGACGGTACCTAACAACAGCAGTAAATACATATATATGCCGTTGTGTGCTGTCAAGTTGATTCCAACTCATAACTGCCCTACAGAACAGAGATCAGGGCTGGAAGGCATCAGAATGAGCTAAAAGTTCATTCCAGCTCAGTTGCTGGAAAAAGACAGGAAGGGTGGTGCATGGAACCTGAGATACAGGGCCTTGTTTCCAGTGTGAACAGGAAGGGCTGCAAGTGGGACACTTATCCCATCCACCTCAGAAACCCAGGCCTTAGCTGAGGCCTGAGACAGTTCCTTGTCTCGCAGGAGAAGGAGCGCCAGCAAGAGCTGCAAGGGATGCCCACCTGTGCCCGCCCTTCTGAGATCACCACCTGGAGACCAGGTGCAGGCTGCAGTCGCCTTAGTCCACACCCCTAGCTCCACCCCCCCACCCCTCCATCTCTGCGGGAGGGTTCCACTTGGGAGGCCAGGCCTAACCCTTGGCCTTCAGAGGATTTATTTCTGGGAGGAGCAGGGTGGGGAGGGGAGTTTGAGATAAGGCAATGGCCTATGAATAATATAGCTCCTGTAAACAGATCACTCACACATGGGCTGCTTCATTGCTTCGAAAATTTTTTCAGCTTCAAGTGCAGCTTCACAAAACGAGGTTAAGTGTGATATTCTGTGTACGAACATGTGATTTGCATGTGTTCACAAACTTATGCCTGTTGAGCAAAGCAAGTGAAAAACATCTGAGGGAGCCCCAATGATTTGGGTGCCCTGACTGAGGTGCACAGCCATAGGACTAGGTGTAGGTAAGGGAGTTGGAGGGCAGTTACTACAGTATAAATTTAATCTGTCCTGACATAATGTTTACACTTCCTGACCCTTGGCCAGGGAGTAAAGAGTCCCTGGGTAGCATAAATGCTGGGTGCTTAACTACTAACCTAAAGGTTGCTATTTCTAACTCACCCAGTGACCCATGGGAGACAGGCCTGGTGACATGCTTCTGCAAAGATAGATCTTGTTGCTGTTGCTAGCAGCCATCTAGTCAGTTCTGACTCATGGTGACCATCTCCTCCATCACTGCTATGTCTGAGCCCATCTTTGAAGCTGCTGTATCGATCCCTCTCATTAAAAGTCTTCCTCTTTTTTCGCTGACTCTCTGCTTTGCTAGGCCTGATGTCCTTCTCCAGCAACTAGTCCTCCTGATAACATGCCCAAGGTACGTAAGACTTAGTCTCACCACCCACTCTTGTAAGGAGCAATCTGGCTGTACTTCTTCCAAGACAGATGTGTTCATTCTTCTGGCAGACCATGATATAGCCAACATTCTTCGCCAACACTAATTCAAAGACGTAGATTCTTCTTTGGTCTTCCTTATTCATTGTCCAATTTTTGCATGCATATGAGGTGACTGAAAATACCATGGCTTGGGTCAAGTGTACCTTAGTACTCAAAGTGACGTCTTTGCTTTTCAACACTTTAGAAGGATCTTTTACAGCAGACTTGCACAGTGTGATATGTTGTTTCTTGACTGTTGCTTCCATGGGTGTTGATTGTGGATACAAGTCAAATGAAATCCTTAAAAATCAAAGCTAAGAAGAGCTTATGTAGCTCTACTCTGTGACACATAGATTGCCAGTGAGTCAGAACTGACTTGGCTGAAGTAGGTTTCGTCTTTTGGTTTTGGCCCAGGGAGTAGAGCTAGGCTCCAGAAATTTTCTTTTACTGATACAGGGAGGAGAGAGAAGCCACCCTGAACAAGGTCTTGAACCTGGGCTACTATCTCACAGGCCACTGCCCACTGAACCATCCTTCTTGTCTTTTCCCAGCAGCTGGGCTAGGATGGCAGCTCTGGTGATGAAGTGATAAAGAGCTTGGCTGCTAAGCAAAAGGTCTCAGTTCAAATCCATCAGCCGCTCCTTGGAAACCCTATGGGACAGTTCTACTCTGTCCTATAGGGTTATTATGAGTAGGAATTGGTTCAACAGCAGTGGGCTTGGGGCCTGGATGAGCTTTTAGCCCTTTTTCCTTGCCTTCTGGCCCTGACCTCCCCTCTCTGAGTAGACTGGGCTTTCAGAGAAAGCAGCAGATCTAAGAAGCTGTAGGCAGCTCCCTGGGAAATTCTGTACTAGAGGCAAAGGGGAATCATCTTCCCTCTTTGGAAGGCCTGGAGTCTGGAGATTCTGGGGCTTCACAGCCTGGCTGAGGCGATAAGCAGAGAAAGTCACACAGAAGTCTCCTGTGGACTCAGTCAGGCCCATCTGAGAGGCTGGGCAGTAGTAGGTGTTTTAGTTACCTGGTACTGCTCTAACAGAAAATACCATGAGTGGAAGGCTTCATGAAGGGAAATTTTATTGTCACTGTCCAGTAAGCCAAAAATCTATTCATGAGTTACAAGCCCATTCAATAGCAGAAATTATCACAGTCTGGTAAACTGAGTCCAAATTCAGTGAGAACATCTTGGTACAGAGATCTCAGATCCAAAGGACGTGCTCTGCTCTCAGTGCTATTTTCCCACTGGTATGAGGTTCCCAATTCTCTGCTGGCTTCCCTCTCTTTTTATCTCCATAGGATGAAGGGATAAAACGTGGTGCAAATCACAATCCAGGGAAACTCCCTTAGCAAGTGTGTCACAGTCTACCCTAATCCTCTTTTAACATAACCGTTCTATCTTAGCCACAGGCAGAGATCAGAATGTATAGCATAGGAAAATCACAAAATACTGAGAATGATGGTCCAGCCCAGCAGCTACACACATTTTGGGGGGGACACAGTTCAATCCATGACAGTAGGCATGTTATATTCTGATCTGAGGTGTATAGTGGGTCACCACAGTAGGGGGGTCTCCTTCTCAGGGTGACTTCAGTGAGGGAGTGAAGGTCTGAAGAGCCCATATTTAAAGGGGTGCTTCCTAAAGTCTGCTCTCTGGGGGATGCAAACAGTTATGCACTTGGGATATTAACTGAAAAGTTGGTGACTTGAGTCCACCCAGAAGTGCCTCTAAAGAAAGGCCTGGCAATCGACTTCTGAGGTCATGACTACTGCAAGCCCTGTGGAGCACTGTTCTACTCTGAAACACGTGGAGTCTTCATGATTGAGAGGCGACTCAGTAGCAACTGGTTTGGTTTTTCTGGTTTCCTCTATTCTAGGCAGAGCCCTGGTGTCATGGTGGTTAACAGAACAGCTGCTAACCTAAAGGTCAGCAATTGGAATCAAACAGATGCTTCTTGGAGAGCCTACAGGGCAGTCCTACTCTGTCCTATAGGGTTGCTATGAGTTGCTGGCAATTTTCTTTTCTTTTTTTAATTCTAAGCACTCTGCCTGGGTGAGCTCTTATTCTCATAGCTACCCGTCACCACCCCGCAGCTGAATCTTCCAGGTGGGTGTACTAGTTTGCACTCCCACCAACAAGTTTCCTGTTGCTCTTGGAATTGGTCTCCTGTGGCTGCTGTGATGCATTACCACAAACTTGGTGGCTTAAAACAAGAGAAATGTATTCTGTCACAATTCCAGAGGCCAAATCTGGGGGTCAACAGGGCACTATTGCTTTTGCAGGCTCCAATGGAGAATGTGTCCCTTGTCTTTTCCAGCTTCTGCTTGTTGGCTGCTGGCATTGCTTGGCTTTCGGCCACACTACTGCAATCTCTGCCTCCTCTGTCTTCTCACTGTCTTCTTCTCTTTTGCTCTCTGTCTAATCACCTCCTGCCTTTCTTTCTCTTTTTTCCATTACACAAACAGCTTTGTTTGAGAGATGGCGAGAGCCGGCTCTCCCTCCTCCCTCACAGTCCCCGAGACGTCGCCTGCAGGCTCAGGACATAAAGGCCTCCTGACTGCGTGGATGGGTGCCACATGGGCCACTGCCATCACAAGACACAAGCCTGAGGGACCCTGCCTTTCTTTCATAAGGATTTTTGCAATAGCATTTAGGGCCTACCCAGATTCTCCAGGATTAACTCATCTCAAGGTTCTTAACTTCATCACATCTGCAAAAAGCCTTTGTCCAAATAAGGTCACACTCCCAGGTTTCAGGGATTTGACATGGATATCTCTGGGGAGCTATTTTCCTGGCCTGCCAGACTCCTCATTCTCACTAATTCTTTGTACAGCCAGGTCATGTCAGACAAGATGCACTGCCTAGACTCCCCTCCCGGAAGGACCTCCTGCCCAGCAGTGGGAGCTCCAGCTGCAGGCTCCTTCAGGCCTCACGCAGAAGCAGAAACTCGCCTCACAAGAAGGAGCAGTCTTCTGGAGACCACCCGCCTCTGGGCACATGATAGTTGAGCCATTGAGGGCCTCTGAAGGACACTCCAAGGAGCAGTGTTCACTCCAGAGCTCCCCACCACGAGGACCCAGGCTGTTGGGCTTCTGCTCTGCCCAATCCTCTTCCTGGTTCCTCTCACAGTTATTGATCCCTCATAAAATCTTGTTCCCAAAATCAACTCCAACTGGATAAAAGACCTAAATATAAAACCTAAAACCATAAAGCTCATCCAAGAAAAGGTAGGAACAACAATGGAAGTTTTAATACACAATGAGGACAGACTCCAAAATCTGTCAAAGAAACCTCAATCAACAGAAGGGAAAACAGATAAATGGGAACTATTAAGAATCAAACACTTTTGCTCATCCAAAGACTTTATTAATAGAATTAAAAGAACACCCACAGAATGGGAAAATATTTGGCAACTCTATGTCAGACCGATGCCTGATCTCCATAATCTATAAGATACTACAAAATATCAATAAGAAGATAAACCATCCAATTAAGCGATGGGCAAAGGAGATGGACAGACACTTCACTAAAGAGGAGATCCAGGCAGCCAAAAAACACATGTGTACATGTTCACAATCTTTAGTTATTAAAGAAATTCAAATCAAGACAACAATGAGATACCATCTCACCCCAACAAGACTGGCCATGATCCAGAAAACACAAAACAACAAATGCTGGAGAGGCTGTGGAGAAAGTGGAACCCTCCTACACTGTTGGTGGGGTTGCAAAATGGTCCAGCCTCTTTGGAAGGCAATCTGGCGCTTCCTTAAAAAAATGGATATCAGTATACCATTTGACCCAGTAATTCCACTACTTGGAATATATCCTACAGAATCAAGGCCTTTCACACCAACGGACACATGCACCGGAATGTTTACCGCAGCACAGTCCACGATAGCAAAAAGGTGGAATCAAGCCAGATGCCCAACAATAGAAGAATGGATAGGTAAACTATGGTACATATACTCAATGGAGCACTACGCAGTGATAAAGAATAACGATGATTCCAGGAAACATCTCCTAACCTGGTTTCAACTGGAAGACATTATGTTGAGTGAAAGTAGTCAGCGACAAAGGGACAAATACTGTATGAGACCTCTACGATAACATCTCAAAAACAGACTTGTGTATAGAAGAAAAGACTCTTTGACAGCTGAAAGGGAGGGGAGGGAAGTAGGGTGAGGGGGGGAGGGTTTAGTTTAGATAGTTACTAGCAATCTAGTTGGGAGAAAGCGGTGATAGCACACATTAGAAACAAGAACAACATTAAGTGGACTTCAGCATAACTTGAGTACTCCTTCCATCTTAACCCAATATTGCAAAGATAGAGGTAGCTGGGGCGGGGGGCAGGGGGCCATGCTCTTAGGTGAAATCCAGGCCAATTGGCACAACTAGCGTTTTGCTAAGAGAGCTCTCTGCACCCCACATTGGTGAGTGGCATCTGGGGTTTTAAAAGCTGCCAAGCTGCCATCCGAGGACACAGCAAATGGTCCCAACTCAGCAGGAACGGATGCTCACCGAGGGCCAAAATGGCATGCGGTAAAGACAACCAAGAGGACTGAGAGACCCACAAGATTGGGTGCCTACATCGACTTGGGACCGGAAGAACTGGATGGTGCCCAGCCACCACCAGTGATAGCCACGATGGAGCTCACAGAGAGGAGTCTTACTGGCAACACAAGAATAAAAAGGGGTGCATCATGAGATCTCCACTAAAAGACCTCAGTTGATGGTCCAGCGGTTTTGGGGTTCCTCTGAGAGCATGGCCCCAGGCCCTGATGCTGCCCTTTCCCATAAATTATAACAAAGGTCTACTCTTTGGACAGGAATGGATTGGACTTGGCAATGCAGAGTGACCATATATTGGAAGCACTTTATTGTTCTGTACATCTATAGGATATCATCTTGCTGACCTCTGGCTGAAGGAAGGGGAGTGAGTGGAGAGGAGGGGAAAGTAGGCTGTTGGGAGGATGAGACATGTATGGAGCAGAGAGGAATAGTGTGCAGTCACCGGACAGGGAGAGCAGTGGAAGTTGCATATAGGTGGGCGTGTAAATTTATATGTGAATGTACATTTTCACTCAGTCATGTTAAATAAAAATAAAAAAATAAAAAATAAAAAAATCTTGTTCCCCATACTCCACCTGCTTCTGGAGAATGCAACCCTGACACAGACATTTTAATCTATGCCCAGTAGGATGGACATGAAGAAGTAGATCGCTGTATCTGTTACGTTTGCATTTCTCTCATGTACAGGGAGGTGGAGCATCTTGTCATGTGTGGTTGTTTTTTGCTCTCTGAAATGGGTTTCAAGTTTTCAGTATGGAAAAACTTGTCCACTTCCTCATATGATAGCTGTCCTACTATCCACTGACTAAAAAAATACAAATGCCTGTATGGATTCCACAGTCATCCAAGGGCTCTGCTAACCACTAGTTGAGAACCTTGGTCTCTAAAAGTAAATTTAAACCATTTATCAGGGACTAGAGGCCTCTTCATGATCTCTGCTTGCAACCTCTCTGTAATGGTTTTATGTGTCAACTTGGCTAAGTTATAAGACTCAGTTATCTAATCAAACACTAATCCAGGTATTGCTCTAAAGGTATTCTGTAGACATGTTTAACATCTACAATCAGCTGAATTTAAGTAGATTACTGTCTATATTGTAGATGAGCCTTTTCCAATCAGTTGGAAGTAACCAAGAGCAAAACAACTCAGGTTTCTGGGAGATACTCTGCCTCAAAACTGTATCATCAACTCTTGATTGAGTTTCCAATCCTTGGCTTGGCTGGGCCACCCTACAAATTTTGACCTTGCCAGCCCCCACAATTGCATAAGCCAGTTCCCTAAAATGAACCCCCAGGTAGATAGATAAGATACAAAGGTATCTATCTATCCAGCCCTGGTGGCTCAGCTGCTAACTGAAAGGTGGCAGTTTGGACCTATCCAGCTGCTCTGCAGGAGAAAGACATGGTGATCTATTCTGCACAAACTTAAGCCTAGGAAACTCTGAGGTAGTTCTGCTCTGTCACGTTGGGTTGCTATGAGTTGGAATAGATTCAGTGGTACCTAACAACCACAGCAACATCTATCTATCAAAATATCTCTATCTACAACAGAGCTAGATCTAGATAGACAGATAGGTAGATAGATTACAGGCAGAGTCCTTGGATGGTGTAAACAGATAACACGTTCAGCTTCTAACCAAAGACAGGAGTCTAACCAGGGAAGCCTTGGAAGAAAGGCCTGGTGATCTACATCCCCCCAAATCAGCCACAGAAACTCCATGGAGCACAGTTCTACTTTGACACACACAAGGCCACCATCAGTTGGAATCAACTCCGTAGTTAATCTTTTATAGCTATAGATACCGTGTTTCTGTTTCTCTGAAGAACCCTGACTGATACACTCTTCACCATAAATTCGCTCTACTCTCCCCTTCAGTACCCTGTGTTCCCAGAATAAACTTCTTCCAAAATAGCCATGCTTTCACTTACCTCTCTCCTTTACACATGATATTCCCTCTTCTTAGAATGATGGTCATTATTCACAAGCCTTCCTTGCCCCTCTCCCTGCTTCCACAATTCATACCCACCCTGCAAGATGTGGCAAGATGTGATCCAGGTACTACTTCTCCCGGGAGTTGGCTCTGATGTTTTTACACCCCTGTCTCATGCCTTTACCTTCAGGTGAGGCAGCTACCCCTTTCTGCTCCCTTGGCATTCTGAGTTTCTGGGGATTTTTTAAATCACCTACCATGTGTGAGCATCATGCTGGGCTCTCATAGTGCTGCTGCGGCACTACCTTCACACATCATACTTCCCTTGAAGACAGGGACCACAGCTTCTTGTTAAGGCCTCCAGTATCCTAGAAAATATTGCTTGGCGAACAGAGGGTACATATAATATTGAGCTGCATAGAAAGAAGGCAGATAAGTGGGTGACTGGCCATGGACTTGGTTTTCCTTCTTCTGGAAGAGCAGATCCCCTCACCTGCTGTGACAAGGATGATGAAAGAATGAAACACAATGTCTCCTTAGAAGATGACATATCTCACTCATTGTCAGGAGGCCACCCAGTGAGTTGTTACTCCCCAGAAGACTAACAAGGCTGAAGGGACTGGGAAGGCATGATTGGCCAGAGAGAAGGGGGCAATCAGTTGTCCCAGAGCACAACCCACCTGAATGGCCTCAAATAGGCTGTGTTTAACTCAAGCCAGCCAGCTCTGATATCCTCCTTTTGGTCCCAAGAGGCTCAGGGTGAAAGGGGCTGGGAAGCTTCCCTACTCCCACCCCACCCCGTGCCCAAGCCTTTAAGACCACATGATCATGGGCCCAGTTCATGATGACACTACTATCCTGCTCACAACGTCACTTTCCCCTACTCCTTCCTTTAAAAGAATCCACTAAGCATCTACTCAACTTCAGGCATCATGCTGGGGCTGGGAGTTACAGCCACAAGGGGTTCACAGACCAGTGGGAAGACTGGATGAGCCAGGGCGCGCGCGCGCGCGCGCACACACACACACACACACACACACACACAGATTACACTCCAAACAACAAGAAGCCCAGATTAAGCTGTCAGGTTGCCAGGGCTTCCAGATAAACACATACACACTTACCACAGTCAACGTGACTGTAAAGCAGACACACAGGAGACATACAGATCATAAAATAATAAAACAAGGTGGATAAAAAGAAATGGCTTGTATGTATATTGAAGGTAAGCCTTCTGTTTATGGACACTCATGAGGGTAAGTGATGAGTTTCTCATGCCCAGAGGTAGGTGTGGTAAGACAGAACTCTGGAAAAAGGGACAGAGACCATGGGGGTGGTTTTAAGTGTCTGGTAAAACTGGGGAGAAAGTGGGAATCAGGGTGAAGTCCACAGGGGAAGATATGGGACTGCTGTGGCCGACAGAGTCGATGGGACAGGTAGGGTACAGGATAAACAAAGGATCATCACAGAGAACAAGAATGCAGGGGGGAGGGGAGACAGGCCTGGGTTTGAATCCCAGCCCCACCAATTACAGCAATATGACCTTAGACAAATTACTTAACTAGCCAACCTTTGACTTTCTAGCCTTTAAAATCTGTCTAATAATAGTATCCACATTACAAGGTTGTTAGAAGGATCAAATTAGATAAGGCTTGTAAAAGTAGTTAGCTCAACACCAGCCTGTGGCTATCACTTAATAAGAAAGCTAACAACAACAAAAGATGGCAAGGCAGCTGCACACGTGGAACCCTGGGGCCTTGCGTTTTCCCTCGCTGACGCAGCCTTGGCTGTGCCCTTCCCAGCTCCCTGCCTGTGCTGCCCCTCCCCCAGACAGCATCCCTGAGCCTTATCTCTCCATCAGCCCCTTGGAAGGCGGGCAGTGCAGAATGCTGTCCTAAGTCCATACTCCCGTGCTCTGAACTGTTTCTGAACACCCTTCTGCCCTATGTGAGTCACTTGGAGAGTGTGGGTGGGGATGAAGTGCCAGTGGTCTTTGCCTTCACCAACTCACCAGGGTGGGGAGACCCACCCTGCCTGGCTCCACCCTGCCCCATCTGTTGGTTCAAGAAGGAAAGATGCACTTTGAGGGTGGGGCCTTGTCACGTTGCCTGCACTGTCCCAGAGAGCACAGAACACACAGAGCCAAGTGAGTGAGTGTGGAATCATGGGGAAGCCCAAGCAATTCCTATGGCCTGAGTCAGGACTCAGAGGGGGGCTAAAGTCCATGAAAGAACCCTGAAGAGGCCTTCTTCCTGCCTTGTGAGCCCTCTTCAGGGAAGCTGGGGACAGGGAACCCCTCTGTGAACCCATTATATAATAATAACAATTAAATGTATAATTTTTTAAGTATATGTATACACATACATACATATAGTTTACAAAGCACGAGAAAGAGGGGACAGGGAATCCCTCTGTCAACTCCTTATATAATAATAACAATTAAATGTATACTTTTTTAAAATATATGTATACATATGCACTTACATATAGTCCCAAAGTGTATTGGAAACTGCAAAGAATTTTGTACACCTAATACCTTTCTCTCTTTAAGCCAATAAAGAGAAATACTCTGAGACAGTCAGGATAGGTGCTATCGCCAAGCTGTCGTTGAGGAGAAGTTTTGGAAGTGGTCCAAGATCTCACTGGGCAGGAATCTAGGTCTTCCCACTGCTGTCAACACCAGCAAGTTCAACAAAAGTACACTGAGCTCCCAAATGCTGGGCTGGGGGCACAGGAGAAAACCAAACCCAAAGAAACCTACTGCTGTCGAGTTGATTTCAGCTCATAGTGACACTAGAGGACAGACTAGAACTGGTCCACCGCGTTCCCAAGGAGCATCTGGTAGATTCGAACCACTGAACTTTTAGTTAGTAGCTGCAGCACTTAAACACTATGCCACCAGGGCGGGGGAGAGGAGGTGTAGAAAGAACCCAGCAGAGCCTCCTGGAGGAGCTAGTGACCTCAAAGGGAAGAGGGACAAGATGGCAGATATGGCCAGATGGCAGAGCCAGCAGTGTGAGATCCCCTTGGGCCACCGATTCTCCTCATTCTGTCCACTTCTTGGCCGACCTTGCTCCCTCCATCAGCTTCAGCCACCGTCTGAACTACTGACTGGCCAGCCTGTGCCTCTCCAGAACTGTGTCTCCAGGGATTAACCACTAAGCAAGGTAAGCACAGCCTTACTTGTTAATACCAGCTGCTCTGTAGTGAACAATTTCACCTGTTTTTCACCGCATCCAGGATGTAGCAAAACTCATGTGAAATGTTTCACTACACATTAGTAAACACAACTAAGCCAGTGTGTACCCGGGTTTCTGCGGCCAATGTGTATCTTAGCCAAGTGCCGTCGAGTCGTGCTTACTGCCTAATCCATCCCTACCAGCATCAGCAACTTCAGAGCTATAAATGCAACTGCCTTCAGCATACTTTCCACGTGGTGGTCTCCCAACCCCACCAGTCCCTCAAGTCCAAAGCTGAGATCCCCGCCTCTCCAACATCTGCTCTGCATCCTGCATCTCTGCCTCAGGTCACCACCTGACAGCACTCCGACTCTTTCCGAAGAGTTACCTCTGGTATCTCTCTCCCCTACTCCACCCTTAGCCTGTCAACTGCCGAGTCCTGTCAGTTTTCCTCCTAAGCATCTCTTACAGTCAATCTTTCTTCTCCTCCCCTGGCTCTGGCCCAGTTTGGGCCCTAACCTCTAGATAATTTCCCAACAGCCTTTCTTGCTCCAGATCTATCATCCAGGAACTACTCCTCCTTTTAGCCATTAGAGAGATCTATCCAAGATGCCAGTCTGTTCGGGTCCCTCCACCTGGAACTCTTGGTCTGCAGGAAGTGAAATCCAGGTTACTTAATAAGGTTCCCCATGATTTGACCCTTTCACCTTTACTGCCTCATCTCAGGGCTCCCTCTCCCTGCCTGGATCCTTTTACTGCGGGAAGGCTGGCTTCATGGATGTGACACCCAGCTAGTCACATAGGGCCCGGCACTCAGCTTAAAGTTCTGCTTAAAACAGCAACAGCAAACCCACTGCTGTCGAGTCGATTCAGACTCACAGTTCTTAATAATTTTGAATAAGGGGCTTTGCAGTGGATCACACAAATTATGTCACAGACCATGCCACAGTGTTGTTCCTTGCACCCCTCTAAAAGTCTCTGGCTCCAAGGGTTTGTGCAGTCTCTTCACCCTAGCTATCTTTCCCATAAACCTCCTAGTCTACGGCTCTTCCTTTAAGACTCAGTGTAGTTGTTATCTCTGGCATGGCTCCTCTAAAGTCCCCTCTTCCTCTTCTCAATCCTCATCACCCAACAACACATAGCGAGCAAGCGTTCAACGCGTCCCTTAGATAAAGTGAATGGAAAGGCAAATGTGACAAGCGCCACTGAAGATGTGCATACGCTACAGATAATAAACCAACGCCAAGTTGGGAAGGAAGGAATTGGGCCGCGTAGGCACTAGGACCTCGTGTGCCTACTGATTAATTCCTGCGAAGACGGCTCAGCAGCGACCTCGGGCGGAAGCGGCCGGCGCCGGCTCTCGGACGCCGCCTGTCGAAGTAGCGCCGCCGCTGCAGATTTTTCAAGATCCCTGCCCCGCCCCAGTCCTGAACCCGCCCCGCGTCTCCCATTGGCTGTCTTCCGTTCTCCCGCCCCCTTGGGCTCAGCCATTTGGAGCCCGCAGAGGGGTGCTTGCCGCCAGGGGTGGAGCGTGCGCCCCGGTTGCTTCTGCGGCAGGCGGTGACGTGGCCGTCGGCGGCTTGTTTGTGCTGAGGCGGAGGTTGTGGCCCACTAGCACGCGATTGGTGGTAGGGCGTGGATGGCTTGGATCTCTTGGCCGGAAGCGGAAGTGGAGGAGAGATGCAGGTGGCGGCATGGTAGCTAGGGGAATGAGGGTCTGGCCTGGGACCCCTAGACGGTGTCTGTCCCCTACCTGCTCCCACGGTCTCGTCCCCGGGCGCGAGTCTTCTCGGCTTATCGTTCTAGTCCCACAGGGTGGCGGTTGAGATCGTGAAATGAGCGCGCGAGTGGCGTGTCCTCTCCACGCGCTTACGCCCCTCTCCTCGTTGTGTTTCCTTTTAGGATCATCAGCATGTGCCCATCGACATCCAGACCAGCAAGCTGCTCGGTAGGAAGGAGTGCCCCTGCGCAGCTAGCTGTTGGGAGGGAGGCCCGGTTCTTTGTCCCCTGTCGCCAACGGGCGGGAGTCCTGACTCCTGAAGCTTGAGACCGTGATCACTAGCCACGCCAACTTCTGTGGGAAGGAGCCAAACGTAGGGTCTGTTGTTGACCTGCATGTTGTGCCTGAACATAAAACTGGCTTAAAAATACCTAACTACTAAGTGGCAAACCTGAAGTTGGGACTAAATCTTCCTGGCCCCATGGGTCTGGACTTTCTTAGATTATGCCAGAAGAAAACTGTCTCTCCTTCTTAGAAGCGTCAATCCTCCTTTGATTATAGGACGAGGAGGGACATAAGACCTAACTGGAAATAAGACCCTGTAGGGGCCAGGCCATCTCCCCACAGGCTATCTGGGTTACCTGCCTCTTCCTAGTACAGAGTAAAGGAAGGCTCTCTTCGTCCTGACTGTCGGCAGGCCTTTGCACAGCTGCTGTCATTTTGAAGTGCTCATTGGATGGGTAGATTTAATGCCAATCTTATACTTAAGAGAGTGACTGACTGCCTCAACCCTTTGGTTCCATATTTATGACGTTCTTAGAATTATTCTTTTTGGAAACTTGAGAATTACAGGAGAGGAAATATAACTGCCACTAGTGAGGAACCCCAGCGCTTGACCTGTGGTAGATTTAATCAACACTTCTGGTCCAGGGCCTGGAATTTAGCAGTATGATGTGGCCATTTAGATCTGTACAGTGGTCACTAGTGAAGTGTCTGGCTTCGTTTCACATTTGTCCTAGCACTTCAGCATGTGTACTCTGGTTTGTGAGCTTACTGTATGTTATGAATGAGACTGATGAAACAACCACCAATCATTGAAGGTTTAATCTATGCCAGGCACTGCTGTAGACACTTGACATTATAAAAATGAGGCTCTGTAAGATTTCTTGAGTCTTGCCATGTGCTAGGCATAACGGTGAGTGTTGTATCTTCATGACTCTTTATACTCAGTAGCTCATTGTCCCTATTTTACATGTGGGGAAACCGAGGCCAGAGACATTAAGAGGCTTGCTTAAAAAACTAAAGAATTAGAATCCAGCACCACAGGACCACAGCTAAGAGCTAGGCTTAGTCTCCAATTTAGGGAATGTTTACATGACCCTTGGTCTACCCACGCTGTTGTTATTAGGTGTCATTGAGTTGATTCCAACTCAGTGACCCATGTGACAGCAGAACTGCCTTCCCTGTAGGATTTTCTTGGTTGTAATCTTTATGGAGGCAGATCACCAAGCTTTTCCCACAAAGCCTCCAGGAAGGTTCGAACCACCAGCCTTTTGGTTAGTAGCCAAGTACTTAGTGGTTGCGCCACATGATGTTCTACGGAAAGCACAAATCTGGGCTCAGATCAGACTCCTGGAGGCCAGTCGTGTTAGTGTTCTCATGTGCAGGGTGGCACTTCACTATTAAGTGTAGACCAGTGTTATCCCATCCTTTGGGTGCTGGAGGTATTAGAGGCTTTACAGTTATTCATTCTTCCGATAGCTAGCATAACCATTTTATATCTTCCATTGTCGTGGTTAATCCCAGCCTAGAGGAAGTGGAAGTCAAACAGCATCTTCTGTCAGCAAGAAAGATATAATTACCCACAGAAGCAAGAATATTATGGAGACGTTATAATGTCAGAAGTGGCACTTTCATGTCAGGACCAAGTTGAAGTTTTGGGTTTTATTTTTTAATACCTGTGTCAAGGCAGTTGCTGTATAAAAATCACCCAGAAGATGAAGGCAGGTTGCTGGAGTCTGTTCAGCCCCAAGCATTCCTTTGGGTTTGTCTTGGCTCCCATCTTCCCATGACCTTTATAGCTTAACCAATATGACAGAAAGCCTCAGCCGGCATCTCAGCCTGTTATGCTTGAATTAGTGATGCATTTTGGCAGTGGGAGCAGGAATGCTGTGAGGTGGCTATTTCTCATGTAGACTGGCTGGTGGACAGAAGACACTGCAACCTGAAGTGGCAGGGTTTGGTGCTGATGATCCGAGAGAAGATCAATGCTGCCATCCAGGACATGCCTGAGAATGAAGAGATCGCCCAGCTGCTCTCGGGATCCTGTGAGTGGTTTGGGGCTACATTGCTGGAGTCCCCCCATTCTTGGGACAGTATGTATCTGCTGAGCTGCACCCCTCTTCCTTAGCCACTGGGCTGACCTCTAGAGAAATTTTTGTTTGGGGTATAGCTGCTGGTTTCTTCCAGCATGAAACAGTGGAAGAGGAAATTGGAGCATGTTCAGAATTACTGGCAATTCCTGCGAATCAGCCACACACCACACTGTGGTCACAGTAGATGGGAAATTCTTAAATTGGAATTCTCAGAGTTGTTCCCCTTCCTTGCTTTCCAGACATTCATTACTTTCACTGCCTGAGAATTGTGGACCTTCTCAAGGGCACTGAGGCCTCCACGAAAAATATTTTTGGCCGGTACTCTTCACAGCGAATGAAGGTGAGTGTAGGCTGGGACAGGCAGCAGGTGACATCCATCCAGCCTGTGGAGTCAGAGGATCTGTTGGGAGAGTCTGATCTAGAATATGTCTCAGACTTCCCTTCTGTCCCATAGTTTATGCCAAAAGTAGATCCCATCCCCCCATTTGACATTTTCAGACCCGTCACTTTGGGGATCACTTGTTGGCACCATGCTCTCCAGGTGGGTGGTCCACCCATCCCTGTGAGTTAAAGGAGGATGAGGAGTTTATGTCTGATGCAGAGACTGGGAGGCTTCCCCTCTACAGGGACTGAGCTAGGATAAGGCAGTAGAATGCTTTTCTGGCTCACTTCTGTTTTTGTTCTTACTCAGGATTGGCAGGAGATTGTAGCCTTGTATGAGAAGGACAACACCTACTTAGGTAATGTGACCCGGTCCTGGTGACTGTAGGGAAACCCACTGACTCTCAGAGTTCAGGGACACCAGGCTTGCAGCAGGCATGGCTGGTGTCTGGAAAGAGGCAGGAGGGTAGATGCTGCCTGTTGTGAGGTGGGAAGAAGCAGAGTAGGTGGGCTTGAGTACGTGTGTGAGGTAGAGTGGAGTGCCCCCACCCCCATTCTGCAGGCAGAAGCGGCGGGGGTCGTCCTGGCATCTGCTCTCTTGACACCTGACCAGGAGCAATGAAGGACAGATGGTAGTTTGGCTTGTGTTTTCTGATACTGCAAGTAATAATAATAACAGTCAATATTTTACTGAGTACCCACTATATGTAAGGAGTTACGCTTGGTGTCTTGTATGGCTTTTGTCTTTGCTTCTCACAAAAGGCATTATGGGTCCTGTAATATTAATGTCCCTGTTGTACAGATGAAGATTGTGGACTACAGAGATCAAAATAACTGGTTGTGGGTTCTACAGCTAGGAAGGGGACAGCGGGAAACCATGTCCTTCACCACCACGAGGGCATTGTGTGTGTGTGTGTGTGTGTCCAGGGGCATGCTCGCCTTCTGGTATGGTTGTGTGATGTGCGTTTTCTGCACCACCCCCCAGTGGAACTGTCCAGCCTCCTGGTTCGGAATGTCAGCTATGAGATCCCCTCCCTGAAGAAGCAGATTGCCAAGTGCCAGCAGCTACAGCAGGAGTATAGCCGCAAGGAGGAGGAGGGCCAGGCGGGCGCTGCCGAGATGCGGGAGCAGTTCTACCATTCCTGCAAGCAGTACGGCATCACGGTGAGCCAGCGAGTGGAAGGGTGTCGTCGCAACACAGGCCACCTGGGCTGTCGGCCTTCCTGAGGTCAGTCCAGGCTGAGGGGTACCCAGTACTTCTGCCTTAGCCTGCCCCTTCGGCCCCCTCTAGGGAGACAACGTCCGAAGAGAACTGTTGGCCCTGGTGAAGGACCTGCCGAGCCAGCTGGCTGACATTGGAGCCGCGGCTCAGTCCCTGGGGGAGGCCATCGACTTGTACCAGGCCTGCGTGGGCTTTGTGTGTGAAAGGTAACAAAGGCCTCAGTTTCCCTCTGGCAGGAGGGGTGGTGTGCCCATTTTCCCTGGCCATTCTCTCTTCCCGCTTGGATTTTTCCCATGTGGCATTTGAGCTTTGGTCTGTACACTTGGGTTCTATAGGAATCTTGCCCCCTTGACCTCATAGCCCAGTGCTGGCTTCATGCGTGATCAGCGTGAGCGTCAGTTATGTGATCTCTTAGCCCTACCGAGCAGGTATTGCCGATGCTGAGATATGTGCAGAAGAGAGGAAACTCAACAGTGTATGAATGGAGGACAGGGACAGAGCCTTCTGTGGTGGAGCGGCCACACCTCGAGGCACCTCCTGAACAGGTGGAAGAAGACACGGTAAGACAAGCCCTGTTGGGAGACACCTGCCTCACAGGTGTGAGTGTGACTGTGGCTGCTTCCTCCCCCACACTCAGCCTGTACCCCTGTGACCTCAGCTTGGAATCCCAGAAGGAATAAAGGGAGATTTGTGTGAAAGAGCCTATCACTGGGAGGGCCCAGAAACCCTGGTCCTGTTTTTCCTCACCTTATTGAGACCTGAGTGTAGATGAGGCTCAGGAAGCTGGAACCAGTCACAGGAGCTCTGTGAAGACAAGCTTGCTTTGGGGGAGCTTGGGGAGCTTGGGGGCTATTGTTTTGGAACATAGTCCTAGCAATCCTAACAAGCCAGTGAGGGCTCTGGGAAAATGAGTCATCTTTGTTCCCCCACTCACCTTCCAGGAACAAACTCTTTTTTCCATTTCTAGATTGACTGGGGTGACTTCGGGACAGAGACAGGTTCTGGGGGGATCGACTATGGCATCTCTGCCGAGGCTGCTGGGATTGACTGGGGCATTTCGCTGGACTCGGACTCAAAGGTTAGGAGCACTCCTGGTTATTTCTCCGAGGACTTTCTGTGGTCGCTGCTTCAGTGATAAGACAGGTGTCATCTCTATTCAGGAAGCCGCAAGCAATGGGATAGACTGGGGAGACAATGCTGCTGATTTGCAGATCACAGTGCTGGAAGCTGGAACTGAGGGTGAGTGCACCGTCTGCTGTAACGCTGACAAAAGTGGCTTGCTCAGGGCTCAACGTCTCTAGAAGCAAAAAAAAAAAATGCACTGCCAAGATTAGGTTTCTTGTGCATTTAACTGTTTTCTCAGAATTTTGGTGAGAATACAAATAGAGGCTATCAGACTAAGTCTAGACACTCAATTTTGGGGGTAATAAGTGTGGGCTAACCATCCTGGTAGGGTTCACCAGCGCCTGTGGACTCCAAAAGCTGACCTACCAGCCTTCCAGTAACACAGGCTGTATCAATGATATGAGCCACTGGAGGGCAGTGCAGGATGAAACTTGACTTGCTGCCTCCAAGTAGAAGGGAAGCTAGCCTTGTGAGTCTGCGCTCAGCTCTGTGGTCCTTGCACGTTGAGGGCTGCCGAGAGTGCCTGATGAGGGCTGAGACTTATGAGAAAGAGTAACCCTTCCTCCTTTGATTTGGACAGGAAGTGGCTTTAATGTAGTCATTCTGTACCTATATTAACCCTCCAGGGCTTCTTAAGCTTTTTGGCTTGGCTTATTCTGCAGTCCAGAGATACAATCCTTTACCACTGCTCTCTCCTCCCGGCAGCTCCAGAAGGTGTTGCTAGGGGCCCAGATGCTATGACCCTCCTTGAGTACCCTGAGACCCGGAATCAGTTCATCGATGAGCTCATGGAGGTACTGCCATTCTCTGGGAGGTGTGGGTGAGGCCTGGTCCAGCAGAGGCAGCATCACTCCCCAACACCAGCTTGACTCTCCCTGCGTACGTAGGAAGGCCACCAAGAGCTCGCTGTGTTCTGGGGCAGGGGTCTCAGTGTTAGGATGTCTCTTCGTTCACTTGGCAGGTATTTATGGCCCACCTCCTACATGCCTGGCTTTCTTGGGCACCAGGGATCAGATGTGAATAAGAGAGTCATTGGCTTCTTAGAGCTTATAGTCTAGTGTGGATGGTAGGCAGGAAGTAAGATAAGGAAATACAGATTATGCCATGGAGAAAACAAAGCAGGGTAGGGAGATGGAGAGTGGTGGGAAGGCCTCATGAGCAGGCAACTTCTGAGCACTTGCAGGAGTGTGGAGAGAGGTAAGCAGGTACCTGGCAGAAGAGCTTTCCAGGCTGCCAAGGAGCTGTCCCCAAGGAGCTCTCTCAGGGAAGGCCTTAAGGTAGGGTGTGCCCTGCAGCCTGAGGAACAGGGAGGCCAGTGTGGCTTAGTGGGGGGAGCTGGGGCAAAGTGGAAGGGAAGCTCAGAGGGCAGTGAGAGCCTGAACCATAGCTTTGACTGAGAGAAGCCAGAGCAACAGAGCAGCGTAATCTTGCTGTTGTGATCTCGGTGACTGTGATACAGAGCAGACCATAAGGAGCCAGAGTTCTAGGGTTTGTCTGTGGGATTGAGAAGATGGGGGCCCCTGTACTTTGGTCTCTGGGTCTCTTCCCTTCCTGATCTCCTGCTGATTGAGAGGGCCTCATGAAATTTCTCAGCCGTTTTTTCAGTTGAGAGAAGTCCCTTCTAGCCTCAGGAGAAAGGAGAGGACAAAAGTCAAGTTTTTGTGGTGGAATAAGATTGGCAGGATGTCCAGCTGGTTCTCTTTTCAGCATTAACCCAGGACTTCTCACACTTGGATTTCTCATCCCCAAATCCCCTTTTTTCCCTAAAGAGAAAATATCTTCTCAGGGCCAGGGGAACCCTTTGAATTTCTGCATTCTTAGTTATCTGACCCACAGTGTCAGGAGGCATCATGGAGGGGCAGTGTCCGAGTCAGCCTGAGGTAGGGCATGGGGGACGCGAGAGTGACAGCAGAGGCTGTCCCAGGCTCTTCCTTGGTAACTGGTGGGTTTCTAGCAATAAAATGGGTCAGAGGAAATACCCAGTCCGCAGCCAGAGTCTAAGCCACTCATCTCATTCCTGCCCTTTTAGCAACTGAAGGATTTAGCTTCTGAGTTGTTTTCTCAGTGTGTACCAAATTCTTTTCTGTCCTCAGCTTGAGATCTTCTTGTCCCAGAGAGTGGTGGAGATGAGTGAGGAGGCAGACTTCTTGTCGGTGAGCCAGTTCCAGCTGGCTCCAGCCACCCTGCAGGGCCAGACCAAGGAGAAAATGGTCACCATGTTGTCCGTATTGCAGGATCTAATTGGTCGCCTTACCAGCCTTCGAATGCAACACCTGTTTATGATCCTAGCCTCACCAAGGTCTGGCTTTCCCCTTGAAGTTGGGTTGATCAGGTGTCCACCATCTTCAGTGACTCTGACCTCTGTGTATTCTTGTTCCTGTTTCATGGCCCCTTGCACCTCTCTGCTGCTTCCTGTAATATCACCTAGTGTACTGAGGGCTGGGGTCGAGGGGTCCTCTTTGGGGCAAGATGGGTATTGTGTTGTACACAGGCAGAATCTATTTCTTAAGCAGAGCAGGGGAACTAGGAGTGACTATTCTTACCATAAAGGATTTAAGGATGTAGAGGTTGAGAGTCCAATTAGGGGTTCAGCTTCCTGAGTCTCAGCTTTGCCAGCAGTTGGATGGGAATGACAAGGGTGCACAGTTGCACTATACACTTACGTGAGTGCCCTGCACAGGTATGTGGACCGAGTGACCGAATTCCTCCAGCAAAAGCTGAAACAGTCACAGCTGCTGGCGTTGAAGAAAGAGCTAATGGTGCAGAAGCAGCAAGAAGCGCTTCGGGAGCAGGCAGCCCTGGAGCCCAAGCTGGACCTGCTGCTAGAGAAGACCAGGGAGCTGCAGAAGCTGGTGAGGAAGCAAGGGGGACCTGCCGAGTGGGAGGACCCCAGTTTCTGCACAACAAATCTCCTCCTCTCTGCTTCTTGCCAGCTTGACACTACTGTCTTTCAGATTGAAGTGGACATCTCCAAGAGGTACAATGGGCGTCCTGTGAACCTGATGGGAACCTCTCTGTGACAGCCCTCCACACTTTGCCCGCCCATCTTCTCAGCCTTCAGGATGGAAGGGCCTTCCGTCCATAGCTGGTACAGGCCCCTTCCAGCAACAGACTGGGTAGACAAGAGAACCGTCACTCAGTGGAAGAAACAGAAGCTGTCACCTTGCTGCTCACTGCGGGAAGCTGTCTTGATTGGTCCTGTGGCTCAGTCAGCCTGGAACCACAGCTTTTGCTCTGTGTGGTTAGTCTAGTTGGGAGTAATAAAAGAGAAAAGATTCTACTGGCCGTTACTCATTCTGCTTCTCACAGCCTGGGGTTGAAGCTGTGACTTTTGGGGGGTTCTTGATCCAGGTAGGCTCCCTGGGCCATTGGCACCCCAGGTTAAGGATTTCTCTGCTTGGTCTTTGGCCCTAGACACCCAGCTGACTAGCTACAGATTGTCAGCAAGGGCTTGTGGGATAGCCGAGTCGGCTCGGTTCCTTTCTCTCTGCAGCCAGGCCCAGATTGGCCTGCTCAGGCCAGCAGCCCTGTTGGAGCCTGCAAAGCTGTGTTTTCCCTTTAATCACAGCTTACCTCCAGGCAGAGGGAAGCTGCGGTTTGGCGAGGAAGGGTCTGATAAACAAGGTGGAGACAAGAGTTGTCACCTTCACTAGCTGCCTGTCCACTTCCTACCCGTAACTGCCAGCTCTGTGACTGGATAGAGCCCACCCCAGGATAGCACCCGTCTCCCAAGCCACCTACCCATCCCCACTTCCCAGGAAGGGCAGGGGCTGGGGGTGGCCGGCAATTCGATTTTAATTTCATAGCAGAGCAGTTGATTCATGGTTCTTTGTCGCTGGCGTTGACTCCCGTAATGACTTTCCATCAAAATGAAAAGTGGAGTGACACCACTCATTATTCCTGCTGCTTGTTATCTCAGTTCTGGGGAGGGCCGCCCCCTCCCCGCTGCCTTTCAGCCGTCCCGGACAGTGAGTGATGGCCCCTATTAATCACCGACCCCGCGGACTCTGGCGGACACACGCTATCCAAAGGAGAGGGAGATAAGGCAGCATGAACTGCTCGAAGCCGCTCCTATCAATTAATGTCAGCGCATCGCTTCCCCCCCAGTCCTTGCCTGGTCACCTCCTTTTAGGGAAGGTAGGGGCTGAAATAACGAAGTGTAGGTGTTGAAAAAGGAAAAAAAGTGGAGTTGAATGTTGAGGTAAAACTCCCCTCAGAATGGAAGGGCAGAAAGGGCCTGGAAGGGCTGTCTATGTTCTGCCCTCAGCTGCTGCGGGGGCTTCCTTGGCCAAGGGAGCTGTCCGCTCTCTTGGTCCCTTTCCCTTTCCGAGACTGTGCCCTCCTGCCCCACGTGTTCAGCTGCTGGCTCCGTGGGCCCGGCCAGCACATCAGGCAGCCTCCTTGCCCTCACCCGTCCCTCGTCCAATCACCAGCTGTTACACAGACTCCCTTGCTGCCAGGGGCAGAGCTTCCAGGAGAAGCCCTGTGGGCCATGTGACCACTGCAGGCTGGGTTCAGGCCACAGAAGCTTGTGCTTCTGCTTCTCAGAGGGAGCTCCTGGCCTGCACCTTCTTCCCTCCCATGCTCGGGGAGTGGGGAAAGTAGTACTTGCTGAAGTTTGGCCGGTTTTGAGGCTTCCAGCAAGAAGTGAGTTTAAAAGGAGAAAGTTTTCTCAGGAGTTAGGGCACCTTGGTAAGCAGTGAGGCTGGAGACTGTCATCTCTCCACACTTTCCTGCTTAGCAGGTGAAGACTGCCCTGAACCCTAGGCTGATGCAAACATTTCTTAAAAGCATTCAACCCTGTAACAGTGGCGTATGTTCTCCAGAACCTTTTGCCTCATTTGCTTTGGCCCAGCACTTCCTGAGTCTCTTCCCGACCACTCTTAAGATGCTGAAGATGCCTGTTGGGCTGTTGCACCTCACAAGAGGGACTGTTCTAAGCCTTTCAGATCTGCTTCCAGATTTCCCTCTGCTTCTGATTGCATGTAGGTTCCCACTTGTAAATATTTTTCTCTCAGAGTTGCCTCAGAGATGGTTGTGAGGACAGAATGATCTCTTGGAACACTGTCTGGCACAGAGTAAGCTCTCGCTGGTGAAATACGGTAGGAGGCCTGTTGGCGCGGCAAGTAAGAGCTGCTGACCCAGGGGTCTGTGGTTCAAATCCACCAGCCGCTCAACCGGAGAAAGACACGGCAGTCTGCTTCCACGGAGATTTACAGCCTTGGAAACCCCATGGGGCAGTTCCATTCTGTCCTGTAGGGTGGCTTTGAGTCAGAATTGACTCAACAGCAATGGGTTTGGCTTGTTTTTGGATGAGGTGCAAACTCTTATTTTTAACTCTCATGTCTGACTTTACCACACAGTTGGTGAAACAGTGATAAGTGTTCTCCATACTGACTTGAGTTCTTGGAAGGGAGAGGCATGGGGCTCCTTGAAAACCAAGTTCTGAAGAGTCAGGTTTCCAGAGATAGGAAAAAAAAATAGTGATGGTAGTAGGCCAAGATTGGCTAGTAGGCCAAGTAGGCCAAGTTGGCATCTTGAGTTTGGTTGAATTGTACTGCCAAAAATGCACTGTACTTTTGTGCTTATTTTTACCCCACCCCTTTCTGCAACAACTCTCACTACTTCACAAGGCTGGTCTCCCTCCTTCAGTGGTTCCGACAGCATTGTGCCTGCATCTGCCGCTGCCCCAACCACTCCCAGTCTCCCAGTCCAGAGGAAGCCTGGCTTTCTGCGTAAACTACTCTGTCATTCAAAGTGCGGGTCTCTTCGTAGTTAACAGCAGCAGAATCCCCTTCCATTGCAGCCTGGGGTAACTGACTACT
Organism: Heterohyrax brucei; assembly: GCA_028571685.1. Taxonomy (NCBI): domain Eukaryota; kingdom Metazoa; phylum Chordata; class Mammalia; order Hyracoidea; family Procaviidae; genus Heterohyrax; species Heterohyrax brucei. The sequence continues at coordinate 105,614,833 of CM053149.1, forward strand.
TTCAGCCGAGATGAGGCTGGCTGTGACTGTGGGCTAGATGGAGGCTGATGAGTCCCTGCCCGAGCCTGGCAGCCCTCCGCCCATGCTCCACTCAGGACTAGCCAGAAAGCTGTGACGTTCTACCTGGCTGGAACCAGAATCTGTCACCAGTACAGAGACAGGGATTATGCACATCACTCAGATGGAACATCTCACCCATCTAAAGAAGGACCTGCTCCAGATTAAAACCGACCTGGTATTGAGGACCAAAGAAAAGTGCTTCAGCTGCTGTCTAGAGCCGATTGTGGCTAAAGCCATAGACCCCCTGCTTTCCCTCTCTTTAGTCCCCACGAGGCCGCATGTACACAATTTCTCCCACAGAAATAAGGGCATAGGGGAGACAGAGTGTTGACATATCGTGGGGTTGGCAACCAATGCCACAAAACATTTTGTGGATTAATTGCTTAATGAGAAACTAATTTGCTCTGTAAACTTGCACCTAAGGCACAATAAAAAAAGAGAAACACACGGCCTGAGGCTATCCTCTGCTCTTTCATATGTACCTACCCATCCAATGCCTATTTTTTCTTCTTGTAATTGCCACTGGCTGCTTCTCCTCCTCTCTTCCCACTGCTGTGAGCACACAGTGTTCTTAGCTGCCTTTGAGTTGGTCCTGGACTCATGGCAACCCCACGCACAACAGACAAGATGCTGCCTGGTCCTGTACCATTCCCACAATCCTTTGCATACCAGATTCCTGTGATCTGTGGGGTTTCACTGGCTGATTTTCAGAAGTAGATTGTAGGCTTTTCTTCCTAGTCTATCTTCACCTGGAAACTCCACCAAAACCCGTTCAGACTAGTGGTGGCTGCAAGTGAGGTATATTGGCTGGGAAGCCACTGAGTCCCCCAAATCACTGGTGACCTGTTACAGGTACATATTCTTTGAAGTTGAGTGGAAACTCTATAGGACAGAGTGGAACTACCCGATAGAGTTTCCAAGGAATGCTTGGTAGATTTGAACTGCCTAGCAGTTACAGCTCTTAACCACTATGCAACCAGGGTGTCCTATGCACATACAAAGTCTAGTAAAACAGGAAATCAAACAGGCAATGCAGCATGGTGGTAATTAGCATGTGCTCTCCACTTGAACTCCCTGGGCCCAATCCTGGCTCCGATCTGACAACCTGTGTGACGCTGGTCAAGTCCCTGTGTCCCCTGGGCCTCATTTCCCTCACCTATAAATAGAGGACAGATACTACCTATCTAAGGGTAGGTAGCTGTGAGGAGTGTGTAAAGCTCTTGGAATAGAGAGGTCCAGTAAGTACAGTAGGCACTCAAATTGTAGCTGGGTGACAGGGTAGTAGCATGGATTAGCTTTACACTGAAGTTAGCTGTTGCTCTTCCCTGGCTCCACAGTCTCAGACATCCCAGAGTCCCAAATTAAGCCCCGTATCATCACTGCTCCACATTTTCTCCCTCTCTGATATTTCCTGTCTTCTGTTTTGTCATCAATATTCTCCCAGTCTCTGCTGGCTGTCCTCTCTAATTCACCTTTTTCAAGTTGCTACAGTCATTTTTGCCCTAAACATTTCCCTGCTCAGAAATATTGATGCCCCTCGGCTCCCCCAAATTTCTAGGGTAGCAGGTCAGCCCTTGACAATCAGACTTCCAAGTACCTTTCCTGCCTGGGATCCCCACCTAAGACACCAAAGGCACATTGTTTACAAAATCCTGCCCCCTTCTCAGCTGACTCCCCCCTAACCTTGCTGTTCCAGTTTCTCAGAAGAGGCCCAGATGTCACTGTCCTCTCAGTGGATCTTTCTGCCCATCTCCACCCCCAAAGAATCCCTCACTCCCTCCCCAGCACCACCCCCAAAAGCCTAGTATAAATGCCCTTAGGAGAGTATTATTGATTACATTGTAGTGCCTTCCCAATGTGTCTGTCACCCACAACTGAGCTTCTTTCTGAAGGGCACAGAATGTGTCTTTCTCACTTGTATCTCCGTTAGAGTCTCAAATCCTCTGAACTTTAAAGAAAACAAAACCAAACCCGTTGCTGTGGACTCCATTCAGACTCCGACTCATAGTGACCTGTAGAACTGCCTCATAGAATCTCCAAGGAGTGCCTGTCAGAAGAAAAAAAAAGAAGGGGAAAAAAGCCAAACCCATTGCCCTTGAGTCTGTTCTAACTCATGGCAATCCCATGTGTTTCAGAGTAGAACTGCCCCATGGTGTTTTTATGGCTGTCATCTTGATGTAAGCAAGATGAAGAGCATTGGCTGAATTCACTAGATCACCAGGTGATCACTAGATCACCAGGCTTTTCTTGTGCAGCCACACTGGTTGGGCTTGAACCACCAACTTCTAGGTTCCTAGCTGGTGGCAAACCACTTGTGCCACTCAGGGACCTCCAAACTTCAGTGATCTTGAAAGTGACTTTGACCTCTAAGATACCACGATCATATGGCTCCCAAATTCGCAAGAAGGAAGAGTCTCACAAAGCTCTACAAGTCTGGACAAAAAAAATCGGGTTCAAGTAAGCTATTCACATGAGCTGCTGAAAACCAAAAAAAACAGACCCATTGCTGTCCAGTCAATCCCGACTCACAGCGAAAGCCTGTACTAAATCTCTTTCCTTCTGCAGAGCAGCTGGTGGGCTCAAACCAGGGATCTTTTGGTTAGTAGCTGAGCTCTCAACCGCTGTGCCACAGGGCTCCTCATCAGCCCGATGAATAAACCGAAACGCCTGCCACAGATTACCCAGGGAGAGCACCTACTCCGAGCCTCCTCTCCCCTTTCCCATCTGGTTGAGGGGTCTTTCGGCTGAAACTGGAGAGGAGAGGGCTGGGTCCCAGGTCCCACCCTCCTGGTCATGTCTTTGTTCCATAGGCCCAGGTTTGCTGCTAAATTAGGACGTCAGCAGTATTCATTGTGTACTGCCCATATATTCGACTTTGCACAAGCTGCTCTGGCGCACCCGGGCAATCAGACCCCAGGAGGGGCTTCCCGGCTAGCCCTACTGCCTGGCAGACCCAGGGCCCAGCAGGAGGGTGCCAGGCCTGTTCCAGAAGCGCAGAGCCCGAAACCCTAAGGGGAACAGCCTCCCGCTGAGCTGCCTGTGCCCTCCAGATGCCCTTCCTCTGAGCTAACCGGCAGGGCCTCCCTGACTCATTGGCCCTGAGTAAACTCTCACTTAGCCTGCCACCCTCCTCTCGCTCCCCAGGCTTCAAAGAAAACCAGTTTGAATATTTAAACTTCTCCTGTGTGTCTAATAAAAAGTTCTGCACCATTTTAACGCCCCAGCTATCCATTACTGTCGGGAGCTGCCCCCTCCCTCTGGTGCCCCTCCCTCCCTCTCGCCCAAACCGCGAACGGCACAGCCATTTGTCAAAGTGCTCCCACCCCCGGCTTCGCTTGGCTGTGTCTGAAAGGACAAGCCGCCCACAGGGAAAGGTGGGAATGAATAAAGGGGCTATGCAAATTGCTGCTTAATCTGCAGAGAAACACCCAGGCTTTGGGGAGACGCTCATTACTTCTTTTAACTGTGATTAACGGGCAAATTAAACCCAAGCCCTTAACCATCTCCTGGCAGGGGACTTGAACGCAGAACTCCGGGCAGGTGAGAGTGGAGGGAAGCCCCTCCCCTGCGGTTGTGTCTGCAGGTCCTGGGAGCAAAGAGCATCGGTTTCCCCTTAACCCTCCTTGTAGACAGGATAGGAGAGAGGAAAGCTCAGCAGAGCCTGCACGGCTCACCTCAACACGCGGGGAAGCCAGACGGAGCTCTCTTTTCCGGGTTGCCTTCAGCCACTGAGGAATATACAAAGGCCCTGGTTACTGGGTTGGCTTCCCCAGTGAAAAAGCAAGAGAATCCCTTAGACCCCGCTGCCCCTCACTGACCACCCTGAGGGTGCGAAAAGCGCCTCTAACCACAAACTGAGTTCCTGGTAGAACCAGCCCTAAGCCTCTCAAACCTGGGACTTGAAAAGTGTGTATGAGGTGCCTTCAGCTGTTCACCTCCAAAAAAAAAGCAACTGTAAGGCCTATAACTTAGGTAGATGAGGAAGAGGCAAAGACGCAAGGCAGGAGATAGTGTAAACGCACTGGAGGGACCCTGGTGGCACAGAGGTTAGAGCACGTAGATGCTAACCAAACAGTGGTTTGGACATACCAGCTGTGGCAGGAGAAAGATGTGTCAGTGTCCTTCTGGAAAGGTTACAGCCTTGGAATCCTATAGGGCCACTGTGAGATGGGATCGACTCGATGGCAGTGGATTTGGTTTGGGTTGGTTAAAGACACTGCAGTCAGTCCCTGAGTGGTGCAAATGGTTAACGCACCTGGCTGCTAACTAAGAGGTAGGAAGGAGGTTCAAGTCCACCTACTGGTGCTTCAGAAGAAAGGCCTGGTGATCTACTTTCCAAACAATCAGCCACTGAATGCCACATGGAGCACAGGGCTACTCTGACACAGATGGGCTCACCATGAGTTGGAATTGTCGCCATAGCAACCAGTTGTGGTTTGAGACACTGGGATTACACTATTGAACGTACAAATTTGGAGGGATCAGAGATCCCCAATACTGTACCTCTATTCTTTACTGTGTTCTTATCACAGAATATCCAATTGCTCTGTAGTATCTATAATCACCTCTAACACACAAGCAGCTACTGAGGTGGGCCGGATAGGGAGGAGAGTTCTGTTTGAAATGCAGAAACCCAGAGAACTCTTCCTGGAGCACCAAGGCATTGACACAGTGGCCTGACATGTCGGAGGCAGGTTTGCCTGGAAATCCTGTGGGGACTCCCCCGTGTTTCACTGATTTCCCCTAAGCCTGAGTGATTAGGAGGTGAAAGATGACATACAATGGTGACGGACTGTCTGTCAACCTGACGGGGCCGAGGAGAGACACGGCCCCGTATTTTATTCTGTCGTTGAGTCGATCAGGAGGTCTGTCATAGAAACCAGGCCTGACAGCTCGCTCAGCGACTCAGCTCTCTTTTCTTAACTCCCACAGCCCGGCTCCACCATCTATTAAAACATCCTGGGCTGTCAGGGATATTAAAAGGCTCTGTCACTCCTTCTTAAAACAGTCATAAATACAATCTGGACACAGCATTTGGGCAGGAGCCCAGTGTTGAATGGAAAGAGACGACAGCAGGTATGCCTGCCTTTCTGGAAGCCTGTGCTTTGGCACTGTTCAAACAGGGAGCATGAACTTCTCTCTCGTTTTTCTCTCTAAAGACAGGAATCAGAGCTGTCCCTGCTGGCTCCCAACTTCTGCGGGATCTTGGCATTTTGAAACAATTGTTTTGGGCATAGGCTATAGCCTTCATTAGTGCAACCACACATCCCAGCTTATCTCTGGTGACACATGCAAGACATACCCGTTCCAGATGCTGTGCCTATGGAGTCTGGTCCCTAGGTCTCCCCAGTGGACGTGAGTGAGGGCGGGTACAAAGAGGTGACAGGAGCTTTCATTTTTTTCTTCTATGATGAAATTTGCCTGTTTTCCTCTTTTGCCCTCCCTGGCCCATGCAACCTGGTAACTGACCTACCTCGGTAAGTAGAGCCTCATAAGAGACTAAAAACTGACCAGAAGCTTCCCAGGCTGGCTCCCCCGAGCACAGGCTGGAGCTTGTAGTCTTGCCAGTGGAAGGATCCTGTCAACTCTGAATCCCTGGATCACCCCACAGGACAGAATCACAAATATTCCACCTCCCAAAGAGAGACACCTCTCCCTTTTCACAACCTGGACATGTAGCCTTTTGCTCTGAGAGCTGGCCCCTCTTTTCAAGAGTCCCCTCATAGAGCGTTTTTCTCCAGCTTGCAACAGAGGTCCAAAGGCATGGAAGCAGCCACAGTCCCCCACAAATTGTGACTCTGGGTTTCCTCTCTGTCCCTTGGGCTGGGTGGTCATGAAATGCCTTCATCGCTGGAACACCCAAAAGGCCCCGTGCCTGATCTTCTGTGTTGACTTCAGGGCCATACTCAGGACCCTGGCGTTTTGGGACATACTGTTATCTACCCACCCAGTGTTCAGTAGCTAGAATACGTCCCATCCCAGTACTTTCACTTAACTTCAGGTATTTTAAAACAGATCAAAAAAAACTTTTAGTAACAGAATTTATCTTCTTAGTAGTAACTTTGTTTAAATAGGTCATGTTAAGAATTTTATTCTTTCTATGATATTTATTAAATATCTACTGTATTTCACTATGGAAACCCTGTTGCAGCATGGTGGTTAAGTGCTATAGCTGCTAACCAAAAAGTTGCCCGTGCAAATCTACCAGGTGCTCCTTCGAAACTCTGTGGGGCAGTTCTACTCTATCCTATTGAGTTGCTATGAGTTAGAATTGACCTCACAGCAGTGCATTTTTAGTAGGCCAGCAGATATTCCACTATGAATCCTTGATGTCTCAGTGTTTAAAGTGATCGACTGCTAACCAAAAAGCTGGCAGTTCAAATCCACCAGCAGCTTTCTGGGAGAAAGATGTGGCAGTCCACTTGCGTGGAGGTCCACGATCTTGAAAGTTCTGTGGGGTTGCTGTGAATCGGAATCAACTTGATTGCAGTGGATTTGGTTGGTGAGCGGTATTCCACTGTGCAGCCCCAGAGGGAGGCAGATTTCTGTCTAAATAGTAGGAAGCCGCTTCTGAAAACCAAAGGTGACCCACAGGCACACAGGTGGCAGAGTCACCATCTCTGAAGACCTTAGGCTGACACTGGGTGCTGTCTGGTGGGGACACTGCAGAGGATGCAAGGGTGGGTCAGATGAATCTGGGAGTCAGTGATTGGAGGCACTGGTATGTCCAGAAGCTAGACAAGGCCCAGCAGCTGTTCACCAGCTGTCTTCCATGTGGCTGTCTTTCAGTTTAATCCCAGATGGTGAGACCTCTCACCCCCAAAGGTCAAAGGGCTACCTGCAGGGTAGTGGGCAAGCCCTGCATTGCCTGGGCAGCCCCTAGACAGTGTCCGTGACCAGACGCAGGGCCTACCAGCCACTCTGGTTGAGAAAGGCAGACTCTGAGGTGTCCCCTCATTCTCTCTCCTTTCTTCCTCTTGCTGGCTTCACTCCCCCTCCCACCATCCTCTCTCCCCCTTCACCTGCTTTTCTTTCTCCCCCCACTGTTTTGCTGTCTTCTTTCTCCTCTCTCTCCCTCAGCCTTCCTCATCTCCATGGTGATAAAAGGGGGCTGGGGTGGGCCATGCCCTGTATTTTTAGTAGCTCCATAATAGCCCCTTTCTCTGGAGACACAGGGGACGCCTGTGGAACTAATCTCCCCCTGCCCGTCAGCTCACAAAAGGCCAGGGAAGCCCCTCCCTCAGCCCAGGCTGCCCTCGGTGACCCCAGCCTGTTTCCGGGTGCGCTTCCAGCCCTCCAGGGCCTGCAGCTGGGCCTCTCTCACGGGATCCTGCACACAGGCAGGGTCACCCTGGTTGACCTCCCCCGAGGACAGAGGTCAAACCCCCTCTGGGGTCTCTGATGTGATTGGAAGGGAGCAGAGGCGGGGGAGGAGGCTGGGGGCTTGGGGGAGGGAACCTTCTCTTTTAATGTAGAATTAAAAGACTCCCTGTGCCTCCCTGTCTGTGCTTGTCTCAGGCAGGGTTGCCTGGCCTAGGGTCCCATCCTTGGAAATCCAGGCATATTAGAAAGCTGGTAAGAGCACTGCAATGGGGCTCAGTCAAACCTGAGCCTGGGGCAAGACAATTAGAACATCTGGCAGAAGCAGTGGGAGAAGCCACGAAGGGCAGCAAAGCCTGCGCGGTCATCCCTGGCTTCGCATCTGGTACTTGCCATGGTGAGAGCTCTCAGACACGCACTATGCAAAGCAGAGCTGATCCTGGTACCAACCTCATGTGGTTATTCTAAGAAGTGGCTAGCTCATGCACGTATCAGGTTTCTTAGCACAGTGTCTCACATAGTATGTACTCTTAATATGACAGCTTCCACTAGGCAGGAAGGAGTTGTCACACTTCAGGAGTCGTCTCCTTAGCGCAGGCCTGGCAGGTCTGGCCCCCCAATCTCAGAGAGTTAAAGATGGCTGGAGAAGGCACCATATAAAGAGAATGTCTGAGGCAGGGCTGTGCAGAGGATGGGAGCACAGGCCGCTTGGGTTTGAATCCCAGCTCTCCTCATTGCAAAGTCCCACCCTCATGCATGCGTGGGAACAGTGGAACCTACTGCAAAGAGTTTTTGTGAAGATCAAATGTGTCAACACCTGTAGAAGGTCAGAAGGGAAGCTGGCCCTCATCCACACTATAAAATATTACTTATTATTGTTGGTATTATTAGTATTTGATGTCTGTGGACTTCCTTGCCCATAACCATGCTTCTTTGAAATATTCAAAGCCCTTGTCATGACGTGTCTTCTGTCTTGCATGTCACACTGCATGTTTCTGACTTGCTGGCAGGGAATAGTATATGCTCATTCCTACATGGTTGGCTGGTGAAAAAATGCACTGTTTGCCTGTGTAGACAGCTGCTCAGAGCACGGGGTCCAGCTAACCCAGAAGGGAGTCATTGGCCGCGTAAAACAATGCCACACGTGAAAGACAGGAGTTAGAAGAGGTCGGAGGAGGGCTGGCGGGGGCTGCTGACGGTTCCTCTAACCTGCCCGGCTTATCACGGGATCATTTCAAGAGACGGTTTAATGTTCTCCCTCTGTGGCCCTGTTTGCTCCTGAAGGGGAGAAAAATAAACAAACCCAACTAACACCTGTTTTATGAGAACATCACTTGCTTGTTTTTAATGGCGCGGTTATTAATATAACTGTCCAGGCGTCTCCCTTGCATCTGATCACTGGTGACTTATGGGCCCTGGACTCTGATTGCTGTTCGCATTATCACAAACACTTCCAGGCAGTCCTGACAGGGAATGAGAAGCAAGCAGCCTTTCAGAGGCAGGAGCACTCGAGGGCTGGAGGGTGGGCCTGCCGTCCCACACCCCTGCACCATGCCCCATTGGACCCCTGACTCTGGGAGCCAGCAGAACTGGGGCGGCGGCGCAAGGCTGAGGGTTGGAGCAGGAGGGTGAGAAAGAGGTGGCTGGGGTGGGAAAGGGGACTGTAAACCACGGTGGTGGAGTGAGCTTTGGACTGACAGCCCTCACCTTAGCAGGCTGTTTCTAGGGTCCAGCCCAATCCTCTTTTCTTGCCTATAAAGCAGGAATTTGTAGAATTTTTTTTTCCCTTTGCTATGTTTAAGTACTTAGAACAAGCTAGGCACTGCACCAAGTACTTTTCAGTGGAGCTGTGCTTATGGTACTTAGTTGCTGTCGACCCAGTTCCGTCTCATAGCCACTCCATGTGTACAGAGAACTACTCCCAGGTGTGTAGGAGGCCGTGACCTTTTGGAAGCAGCTGGCCAGTTCTATCCGCTGAGGAGGCTCTGGGTGGGTGCAAGCTGGCCATTTCTCAGCTAGCAGTCGAGCGCTTAAATGTCTGCACCATTCAGGGACTACTCTAGTAGCATTATCTCATTTAATTCTCACACTCTGTGTGCTGGTACCTTCATCCCATTTAAATAGCTAAGGAAACTTGGGATCTGAGGGATTAAGAGCTTGCCCGAGGTCACACAGCTTGTAAGCAGAGGAGCTGATGATGTACAACCTCAGTTTATCTGACGCCAGGGCCCAAGTCCCTAACTACTAGCCCACACTGCCTTCTGGAAATGGTAACACCTGCCCCACCTACCGACAGGATGGGGAGCTGCAGGGAAGCCCATGGCAGTGCGAGGGCCCTGCTGACAGCAATGCAGGATAACAGGGTAACAGAGAAGGCAGTGTTAACAGCTTGCCGTGAAGGCAAAGGGGGAGAAAGCCGTCTGATGACTGACAGCGAGGCATGGACAACCATAGCTAGCTGGGGAAAGGCAGCAACATCCCAAACCAAAAACTGATTCTGACTCAGGCGACCCCCATGTGTGTCAGAGTGGAACTGCGCTCCGCAGGGTCTCCCGTGCTGCTTGTTTTGGAAGTAGATCACCAGGCCTTTCTTTTGAGGCCCTTCTGCGTGGACTCAGACCACCAGCTTTTTGGTTAGTGGCTGAGTGCTTCATTATTTGTACTACCCAGGACTCTGGCAACCTACCAAATGGGATGAAATCTAGCCAGGAGCAGGCCCTGTTATGACAAATTCGCTTCCCAAAACAACCAAATCCACTGCCTTTGAGTTGACTCTGACTCACAGAGACCCTATAGGTCAGAGTAGAACTGCCCTGTGGAGTGCCTGATGGATTTGAACTGCTGACCTTTTGGTTAGCAGATGTAGCACCTAACCACTATCCCACCGGGGTGTCCAAATTCCCTTTAGAAGAAGGCATTCTAGTTGAATTCATGTGACGAATGTGGATACACAGTGGTAGGGAAGCACAGCCTGGTGCTCAGAGTAGTCCCGCCCCCATCACGGGTGTTTTCATTCTGATTTTGCGGGATCATCTTCAGAGGCTCTGACCTGAGCAGGGCTCTGGTCCCGCTGAGTGGGGAGGACGGTGCTGTGTCACCCTCCCCAGGGCTTTGACACTGCAGAGTCATCGGCGGGAGAGTGAGACCCCAAACAGAAGCGCCCCTGAGGTTCTGGGAGTTTGACCACAGCACAGGCTGGTGGAGCTGGCATGAGGGCACAGAGGTAGCCAGGGCTGTGGAAGGCAGGGACAGACCGCCTAGCTTTCCCAGGCATTTGCTGGCAGTGAGGGGCAGCCTCAGACCCACGAGGTCCCAGCAGGCTGCTTGGTATTCCACTCAGGTGCCGTGGCGCCTTGCCTCCGGCTCCCCTGCCGGCGGCCGCCTCCCCAGCCCAGTCGGGCCCTGGTTATCCTCGCAAGACTGAGGAGCTAATGGAGGCGATCGGCACCCGGGGGGAGCTGCTCCACCCTCTCGACCCCTCTGAGCTCTCTGGAAGGAGGCAGAGCAGTGTTGGTTAGCTCCTCTGACCACCCTGAGATGGGGTGTGCTTGAGGCATCCCTGGAACTGAGGGGGGACTCCTGGGATCCCCAATACCCAGGACCCAGGAACATCTCATTCGAGGAAGCAACTGTGCAACAATCCCTCCCCTTCTTCCCATAGGATTCCCTGGACATCCGGGGTCCCATGGGGAGACCCCACCACTCCAGGTTCTCTTAAAGGAATCTTCAGCTTGCTCTGGGGAGAGGGCTGCTCCCACCTCCACCCCCACCCTCGCCTCACGGCCAGCTGGCCAGCGCTGGAGCCAGCCCTGCACTGCCCGTTGTTTCTCACCTCTCCTCCCACGGCGGGGGGCTGAGCCCGCCTCCCCCACCCCAGGTCAGGAGCGCAGGGCAGCCCCTCCCCTCCCTGGGCTTCAAAGGCCCAGGGGACAACCCTTGCCACAGTGGGGCCTCCCTTCTGTGGGCGGTGGAGGGGGAGGGCTGCCCCTGGAGCAGCATTGAGCGTCTCCCTGGGAATGAGGAGAGCAGGCCAGGAGGTGATGCTGGGCCTGCGGAAGGTCAGACAGGGGCGGTCCGGAGGCAGCCAGCCTGGGAAGCCTGGCCGTGGGGCCGAGGCAGCCACGACAGCACTACCACCATAGCAGCTGCCTGTTGCCACCAGGTTGATTCTGACTCAGAACTGTGCTCCATAGCGTTTGCAGTGCCTGACTTTTCAGAAGACTTCTCTTCTGAGTGGACTGGGATCTCCAACCATTTGGTTAGCAGCCAAGTGCATTAACCCTCTCACCACCCAGGTGTCCCTACTACTACCAACCCACTGCCGTCAAGCTGACTGTGCCTCATAGCAGTCCCACAGGTCAGAGCAGAGCTGCCCGATAGAGTTTCCAAGGAGCCACTGGTGGATTTGAACTGCCAGTCTTTTGGTTAGTGGCCGTAGCACTTACCCACTATGCTACTGGGGTTTCCTACTATTACCAAAGCAGCTAATACTTAGTGAGCATGCCCTGTGTACCAGGTGCTGTACTTCACACACATTATGTCATTTCATCCTCACAGGAGCTGGATACATTGCTCAGATGGAGAAAATGAGGCTCAGAGGGGTTAAGTCGTGTATTCAGGATCCTACAGAGAGATCCAAACAGGATTTGGGCCCCCATGGTTTGGGTCTGGAGCCTTGCTTCTAACCTCAGTGATGGGCCTGCCCACTTCCCTCATGGGCACCCACCTGTGGAACACTCACCTTCCATACGCACCCACAGAAGATGTGCTTATTGCCAAAAGCATCCAGGGATGCAAGAGGCAATATTTTCCCTAAGCCCACAGACAGAGGGATTTCTCTCTCTCTCTCTTTGCAGCCCTTCTCCCCCTTCCAAGCATCTTGGTCCCTCCTCTGCCAGGCCTCCAGCTCTCGTCCCCTCCCACCGTCTGTTCCCAAGATGGCCGATACTGCCCACCTTGCTTCCCTGGGGATGGAGGGACCCAGGACTCAGCCCTTCCCCAGGTGTTCTAATATGAGGGGCTGCCCAACTGGAAAGGACCAGGGCCTCCCCAGGCTGCCCTCCCACTGCTGTGAGTTGGCTGGCCTCTGGCCTCTGCCCTCTTCTGCCATTAACCCTGTCACCTGCCGGACATCAGCCCCCAGGCCCAGTCTGTCATCCGTGGCCAAAGATGGATGGGGGGCGGCTGGGAAGCATAAGCTGCGACCCCTTAATGAGATTTGGTGGGGGAGGGCTGGGCTCTATCAGGCAACAGCAGGGCCACGCTGGCAAAACCGGGCCCTTGTTGAGCCTGACCCATTTTCCTTCTCTGGAGGGGAAGACAGAGAGGACTGAGAAGCGGCATGACAGGCTGGGGGCAGGGTCACAAGATTCTCTTACCGACCCCCACTTGCCCTACCTTCCCTGCACTGGCAAGCCAGTGGGGGTGGTGTGGGGCGGGATAGGCAGAGGCTGAGGAAAAAAGATGCTGCCCAACCCGTCATTGTGTTCCTTGGCACTGTGACCCAGGCCTGCAGGAAGAAACACAGCCACAAAGAATCACCAGGGAACAGGAGACAAGCTGCCTGGCTGGGGCAGTCCCATGTCAGGCCTGGGAGTCTTCATGTCTCCAACTTAAGAGAGACAGATGTGCAAAGGAAGCGTGGGGTTGGGGGGGGACAGTGGGCAGGAGGCTTTGTGGGATGTTGTCTGTGACAGAGGTGCAAGGAAAAGGTGCTTCCAGGAACAGGCGAGGGGTGGGCCCTAGAGAGGGAGTCGAGAAACCTAAGCAGGTCCCCTCTTTACTCATGCTGGTTTCCCTTATGGAGTTCTGAAAGAAAGCTGTTAGAAAGCACCAGTTTGAAGCTTTCCTTGGGTGGTTGGGAAGCGGAAGACTCATTAGGGGAAGAGGCCCGCCCATGTTGGTAGCTGGCAGAACTAGAAATCAGGGATCCGGAAGATCAAGACACTTGCACCCCCCTTTCTCCTTCCCCGGGAATAAAATAGAACGGCTGCTAAAATAATTATTTCTGAACTTGTGTGAAAAAGTCAGTGCATTCTGTCTACATTCTGGTCCCTGAACCACTCACGGTGCACTGCCCGGGGGACTTCAGGAGGTCTGGAAAGTAGGCTGGGGAGAGGAAGGGTGAAGGTGCTTCCTGTTTCATTCTAGGTGGGAGAAAGGAGTAATTAACTCCTCAAGGACACAGTCAGGAGGTTGGTTGAAAATCGGGCTCTTTTAAGTTTGGATGGAGCTTTTCTGCCCCCATGAAGAGTGAGGGAGCGCACCAAGTGGGTGCTTTGAGACTCATGGGCCAGTCCGTCCTCAGGGCACCTGCCTCGGTGCTGCCTGCAATTATCTGTGTTTTCCCTCCCGACTGCATCTTAGAGCTGAGCATCAGGGGTTTGGGGCTAGGAGGCTTGGAGTCTGGTCCCTTGTCTACCGCCAGTTAGCTCCACGGGCTCTCGGCAAATCTCTCCGTCTCTCTGGGCCTCAGTTGTCTGGTCTCTAAAAGGTTGTGCTAATCAGTGGTCTTCACCCTTCTTTAAAAGGAAGGACCAGAACCAGGGCTTTGCTGTTGCAACTCCGGCTGGCTCCTCAAAGCTGACTGTGTCCATTTGTCCTCAGCTTTGCGTTTGTGGCTTCAGGTTGGTAACGAGTGCTTGCTGCCTTTTTGGTCGCATACTGATGGTTTTTAAGTAGGGCATGGATCTGATGGGCAATATGATTTATTTTGTGTGCCACTCAAAAAAGCAAAGGTGAAAAGATAAGGGGACAGGGCAGCTAGAGAACTAGAAAGGGAACAACCAGAACACAATCAGAGACTGCTGACACATTGTAATAAATGTATCTAATGTCACAGATTGACTTGTGTGGAAATGGTCAAATGGGACCTTAACGTGCTGTGTAAGCTTTCACCAAAAATTCAATAAAACCTCATTTTAAAAATATATCTTATACTGGGGACAACAACAACCAAAAAAGACAGAGACCAGGATTAAAATGTGAGAGTCAGTTCTTAGCTCCAGCAAATTCCTGACTGTTTTGTACTGTTTTTAGGGCTAAAAACAAAACTTATTGCCACTGAATTGATCCCAGCTCATGGCAGCCCGCTGTGTGTTACAGTAGAGCTGCGTTCTGTAGGGTTTCAGTGGCTGGTTTTTGTCAGAAGCAGATTTCTGTGCCTTTCCCCCGAGGTAATTCTGGGTGCTCTTGGACCTGCACCCTTCAAGTCAGCCACCCTAGCACCTTAAACCATTTGCAGCACCCAACGACTCCATTTTGTTGGGTGAGGGCTAAAATCATGTTTACTTTAAATTTGACCTTTTCAAAAAGGAATGTAGAGGGAGATCCTAGGAAAGTGGATCACCAGGCACCACAGCCTTACCCGGCACATAGTGGAACGGCTCACGTAAGAGGCAGGTTTTATGCCAACATTTGCCTAGATTCTGTGGAAGATACAGAATTCAACATTCCAAAAGTTTGCTTTCTTTGAGGCCTATCAGAACCAGCCTGACTAATTCGTTCTTGCTGGGAGGCAAAGGAGCAAGTGGGTAAGAAAAAAGTAAAGAAAAACTAGTGTTGGTAGCTGACAGTCGTTGTTAAACCGATCCAAACCCCTTGTCGCGGAGTAGACGCTGCCTCATAGCGCCCCTACAGGGCAGAGTGGAACTGCTCCATAGAGTTCGAAAGCAGCGCCTGGCAGATTTGAAACCGCCAGCCTCTTGTTTAGCGGATTTAGCCCTCAGCCACTATGCCACCAAGGTTTCCAAGTTATTGTGAGGTGCCATGGAATCAATTCTGACTCACGGTGACCCATGTGACAGAGTAGAGCTGCCTCACGGGGCTTCCTTGGCTCGAATCTGTATAAAAGCAGATTGCCAGGTCTTTCTCCCGCAGAGCTGCTGAGTCGGTTCAAAGAAGGGCTTCCAACCTGTTGGAAGTGATTCAGTCACTGCCGAGGGAAAGACGGGCAGTGGGTGTACTGCGTCACACAGCAGCCACATCTCTGGCGCCCAGGCTTTTAATCCAATTGAGGAAACAGACAGCAGTGCCCCGCTCAAAGCTGGCCGTCCACCACGCTCTTCCGACTGCGTGTCACTCTCCACAGACCTGACAGTAATCCGATCTCCTGCATCAGGCTCCCGAAAATTTCCTAATGTGGGAGCTGGAATTACTGGCAGGACGGAGGAGAGCCATACACATTCAGAGAGGCGCAGCTGGCTGCCTTCTTGGAGGAGGGCGGCAGCCTGTTTCCACTCAGGTCAGCAGCCCCGGGGCAAGAGCTTTGCTTGCGATGCATTGGAGTACCCTTGTCCTTGGCCAGGACTGAACCATTTTGTACAGATTCAAAGACCTGCCTTGTTTCCGTCGGTCATGACTGAATTCTTTAGACCAGTTTTGAAGCCCTGTTCAAAAGGCCAGCCTCTTGGTTAGCAGCTGAATGTTGCATCATTGCTCCACCAGGACTAGGAGGTTTAACAGAGATTTCTCAATCTGTCAGTCATCAGAGTCACAAACAGATTTTTGAACATACAGGTTCTTGCCCATGCCCCGCCCCCCCCGGATTTGCAGATTAAAAGTCCACAGTGGAGGTGATTGCCCAGCATGGTAAATGTAATTAATGCCACTTAATTGTGCATGTAGAAGTGACAAATATTTTACCTTAATTAAAAAAAAAAATCTTTTCTTTAAATTCCTATTTGGGGGGGTGGCCTGGTGTCTAATAACCTCTAAATCTGCTCTCCTGGCTGTCTGCACTGGAGGCTGCAGGCTGCAGTCAGCCTACTCACAAACACTTCATCCTCTCTGTATTTTTAAAGTCCGTTTCCTCATTAAACCAACAAACTGTTGGTGTTGAGTCTATTCTGATTCTTGGTGACCCCATGTTACAGAGTAGGGTGTTTTCTGTTTTCTTTTCAATTGTACTTGAAGTGAAAGTTTACAATTCAAGTCAGTTTCTCACACTAAAACATATATAGGCATTGTTATATGACCCTAGCTACTCTATTGTGACAGCACACTCCTGTCTCTACCCTGTGTTTCCTGCATCCATTCATCCAGCTCCTCTCACCTCTGCACAGCAGCTGCCCTTTAGTCTCAAGCATCTTTTTAAACCAAGAAGCATACTCTTCATCACTATCATTTTATGTCTTGTAGTCTGGCCTAATATTTGTCTGAAGAGTTGATCTGGGGAATGGTTTCAGTTCTGCGCTAACAGAGAGTCCAGGGACACTGTCTTCTGGGATCTCACCAGTCTCAGTTGGACTATCCAGTCCGGTTGTTCTACTAGAATTTTTGTTCTGCAGACCCACTTTTCAGGCACTTCTGTGGTATTCCCTGTCAGGGTGGCCAGTGGTGGTAGGAGGGCACTATGTAGTTCTTCCGGTCTCAGGCTGACAGAGTCCCTGGTTTGTGTGGCCCTTTCTTTTTGGCTCACGTTTTCCTTATGTCTTTGGAGTCCATTTTCCTTTGGTCCATGTAGGTGCCATAAGGCTTTCTTGGTTGTGATCTTTATGGCAGTGAATTGCCAGGCCTTTCTTCCATGGTGCAGCTGGGTGCATACAAACTACCAACCTAATCTTTAAGTTAATATCAAGCATAATCCACTTGTACCTATCCAGGGGCCTAATATCCCCATTATCCCTTAGTAAATATAAAAAGATTAAAAAAAAAAAAAAAAGATTCTTCCCCACAGCTAACCCA
Source organism: Heterohyrax brucei (assembly GCA_028571685.1). Classification (NCBI taxonomy): domain Eukaryota; kingdom Metazoa; phylum Chordata; class Mammalia; order Hyracoidea; family Procaviidae; genus Heterohyrax; species Heterohyrax brucei. Next base: position 105,631,897 of record CM053149.1, read on the forward strand.
AATCTCTGCTGCAGTTCTGTTTCTCCTCATCTGTATAATAATTTTACCCATGACTTCTGGAATTTCCTCTTCTTTAACTTCCTCTTCTTCACCCTGAATCATCTGGATTTATTTTTTCATTCAACAGAAGTGAATTTAGCACCTACTGTTGGCCAGCTCCCGTGTTAGATGTTGGGGAGACAAGGGAGGAACAGAGAAACATGATCCTAGCCTGTTTGAGCTTACAGCCTTACAAGTGGTTGAGGGGTCCAGGGTCAGACAATTAAACTAACAAGTAGGACAAAGCATTAAGGCAGATGAAGTACAGGATGCTGGGATGCAGGAGACTGTGGGAGAGGGAGAGCATCCTGAAGAACAGAGGCCCAGGGAGGCAGCAGTTACCCCGGGGAAGCGGGGTGGGAGAGTGGGGAGCACAGCTCCTGGCAGACACAGTAGTATGGTGTGGGGCTGAAGGTAAGGGAGCAGAGAGGCCCCGACACACTGAGCAAAATCCCCTATGGCTGGGCATTTGCCTCGTGAGCCTTTCTGTCATTCCTCTGGCCCTTCCAGAAATCTCTCAGCTCCCCATAACTGTCTGGGCTGCATAAAGCCCCAAACAAGACAAACAGCTTCTGTCTGATCAGCTGAGATCTAATGAGAGAGTGACCCCAGCTTCCTTATTTAGGTGTCCAGCTTGGCACTGGCTCTTCAAGGTCAGCACTGTATTGCTGACTCACACTAAGCTGTGCATTGACCGTAATTTCAATGTCTGCCCTGGACTTAATTTCTGCCTAACTTCCCTTTCAGCTTTCTCTAAAAGCCCTGCCTTATTGCTCTGCTTTTACTTATCTCTTTCTTTGAAGTAGAACATGTAGAGAATATGTTTCAGGGAAATCTGCACCCCTCACCCCACCCCATCCCCAGGGCCCTGCATCACCGAAATACAGGTCAAACGAGATATGGCCTTAAAAGCTGATGACTGTAGCCCAAACATCCATATCTTACAGACTAGAACCAATCTGCCCTTCAAGGCTTCTGATCCTTTCCCTGGCCCATTTGGAGCTGGGAGGTGGAGAGCAGGGAGAAGGAGATGGGACTAGAAGCCGAGTCAAACCCAGACAGTGATGTGCCAGGCAGAATAGACTCTCCCGCCGTGTCTCCTGGAAGGGAGAGCAGTGAGGAGGGAGGGGACAGATGCTAATGGGAGCCATGCCAACAGATGAGTCCGGCCTGGATCCCAGACTAGACCAAATAACCCTCTCCAAGCTGATGGGTCTGACAGGCCAGAGCCTATTATTCTACCCTGGGAGTCCAAGGGACGCAAGAGGGGATACGTAGGAGTTCATTGGTCAATTTGGTGGGTGGGAGTGGGGGCTCAAGGAGGAGCAGGCATGGGGTAGGTTTGCTTGGAATGGCCCACGGGAGCTGAGCCAGCTCTGCAGAGATGGGGGGTTCTTTGGCATTCTCCTGCAGTTACCAGGCCTCCCTGCCTGCCAAGCGGCTGGTGTGCAGAGTCTGGCCTCCTCCCCAAAGAGCCCCCGAGAGGGGCCGGGCATGGGGGGAAAGCCACCCGTGGCCTGGTGAGGCCGAAGCACAAGCTCCTTCCTCAGCTGCCAGGGAAGAATTTAATTACCAATTAAAGCCCCCTCCATCTGTTTCGGGCCTGCCAGAGAGCTCTCTCTACCCTTTAATTACATCTCTGACAACAATTTAACTCAATTAGCTGGTAAACACAGCAGAATGCAGGCAACCCGGGGCACCCTCTTGTCCCTGCCATCTGTCTGTCCGTCTTCTGCTTTCCTTACTCGCTCTCAGTCTGTCTGTCCTGCCCCCTGCTCCCCATCTCATTTTGACCTCCCCATCAGTATCTCTTTGCTGTCCTCCCCAGCACCTCTGTCTATTTCACGCCAGCTGGATTTCCTCCCTGATCTTTGTCATTCCGTCTTCTCTTCCCATCTGCTGTTTGTCTGTCTCCTGGTCCTTTCTTCTGTCTTGTTCTGTCTACTCCACCTCCCGCTAGATCCGTCTCCAATGAGCCCTCCCTTTCCTTTCCTTCTTCAGTCTTTCTCCTTCTGATCTTTTCTCCTGTGCTTAACCAAATCCATCTCAAGTAAGTGCAAGTATTCCCATTTTACAAGTGGAATCACTGATGCTCTGAGAATCTTTGCTCCAGAACACAGAGCTTGCAACTGACAGAAGTGGGATTCAGACACAGGTCTGCTGACCCCAGTGCTGCATAATCAAGACAGCGTCAGGGAGGGCTTGAATCCTTGAGCAAAGGCTGCTTGTTGCTGAAATGAAGGGCCAAGCACTTGGGTTCCTAGTTAACACCGGGAAAGAGAGGGGAAAGAGAATGGTGAAAATTAGAGAGGACTTCTGAAAATCTACTTTGCTCTCTCTGCTTAAGAGAACCTTCCAGATTCTAGTTTACCAGTGTCAAAGGCGTTTTTCAGTCCCCTGAGGAAATAAAAAGAATGTCTAGGATCTGAAGGAGTGGGAGAGAGGGAGAGAGAGAAACAAGTAGGCTCTAATTATCCTAGCAACCCTCTCCTGGAATGAGGTGGGGGACTTGCGGGACGCTGTAGAAGAGCTGCCTGATCTGTCTTGTGGACAGGCAGAGACATGATGGAGACCCCGGGTCAGCCAGGTAGTCACACGGCTGTGGCTCAGGCAGACCCAAGCCAGATCGATCTCATCTGCTTTCTTCCTCTGTTATTCCTCGGCTCACTAATCACTCTTTCTGTGATTAAAACTGGAAACAGTCGGGGGAAAGAGTACAGGAGAGAAGTGTTTCTTATCTCTGTTCTCTCCCTTCCTTTTGGTCTTGAGAGCTGCAGTGCATGGTAGGGGTTAGTTTCCCTTGGGGTTTAGAACCCATGTGCCCCCTCATAGATGTTGCTGAGGCGCGCTGCTCCTTGGCTTTCTGTGCTTCAAGCAAGAGGACGGGGATCCCAGCTGAACTCTACGAATGCAAGAACAATGCTGAAGGCAGATGCCAGATAGAGTCAGCTTCGATAGGAAGACAGTATAACACATAGAATTTTCACATGACACATCTCTTGAGGGAAGTCTCTTCTGCATGCAGATGCAGAAACGTCCTGGGCAGAGGGGGACCAAGGGACAGTTGGGAGACTGGAAAAGAGACAAGCAGTGGGAAGCAGAGAAAAGCCAAAATTAAGAGGCTCTCCTCCTGGCTTCCCAAGTCTCATATAAGCAATGGTTTTGTGGGCAGTTTCTGTAAACAACAGAATAAAGACCACAGAATAAGGAGACCCATGGGTTATTTCTTTCTTCTGATCAGATACATGATTACTTAGAATTTCAGAGTTCAAGAAATCAGAGATCCCTCTAACCCAGCATCCTTCCTGTTAGGAGAATTCCTATAATACCCCAGTAATATCCTGTGAATATTTCCAGCAACAGGGAACTCACTACCTCACTAGGTAAACCCTGTGCAGTTAGAGACTGTTTTAATGTTTAGAACACTCTTCCTCATGATAAGTCAAAAACTGCCTCCCTGTAATTTCCATCCTTCTGTCCTATTTGACCTTGTGAACTTATGGTGAATGTGTAGTCCTTCCTTCAGGTCCAAATACCAACCAGATGTCTAAAAGACAGTCATTGAGAACTCCTGAGACTTTTCCCCTTTGGCTTAAACATCCCGAGTTCCATCAGTTGTTCCTCAAATGTTCTCACTGCACATTCTCACTATTCTTTTTCTCCATATCCCTTTTCATTAGTAGTGCCTTTCTTTATAAATGATGCCCCAGGCCTACACAGAATGCCATAGGTTAAGTTCTACTGGCCAGAGGTTTTAAAAAAACTATCCCTTCCCTTCTTCTGGATGCTGTATTTCTCTTTATGCAGCTCAGAATCTATTCATTTCTATGGCAGCCACAGATCATAGTACTTCCTTTATCATATCAGCATTTTGAGGTTACAGTTACTGAACTTATGACTGGTTTTGGTCTTAAGATAACCTTAAGTGGTATCTTTCCTCATTCTATTGGAGTCAAGTCTTTGGGTGATAAATATAAATCTTACCACTTAACTCTTAAATTCATCTCAGTCAGTTCAATTTAACTAACACTGATGGAGCGTGTGCCATGTTTAACAGTGTTTGATTTGGTTGAACATTCTCATCCTGCCAAGATCCTCTTAGCTCACCAGCCTCTCTCCCAAACATTACCTCTCTCCTGCAGCTCGGTGTCATCCACAGAAGTGTTGAGCTGTTGAGCTCATCTTCATCCGATTCCAGATAAAAATGTTAAAGGGTACAGTCCCTCCCAATAAGCCTGTTTTGAAAGAAGTAATATCTAGATGATGTGCCTCTCCTTCAAATGGAGGCTATTGTTGAGGGTTTTGTTTTTTTTTGTTTTATGTAACTTTTTATGTTAAAAATAGCCCAAAGTACCTTTGTGCGCTCTTTATTCAGATGCATTAAATGTTTTCCTTCAGCTCTACTTGCTTTATTCTTCTCTATGTGTATATGTACAGATGCAAGTTTTCCTGAACTCTTTTGAGAGTAAGTTGAAGACATCACGTCCCTTTACCCCACTTTAGTGTGCGTTACCCAAGGACAAGAGCATTCTCTTACACATTCTCTTACAGCCAGAGTGCAGTTACAAAATCAAATGTAACACTGATACATATTATTATTATTATTGTTATGTTCTTTATAGCTATTGTCATCCTCATATCCTGTTTCTCTTGGTCCAACATCCAATTGGGATCATACATAGCATTCAGTTGTCTTAGCTCTTTAGCAGGAGGCTATGATTTTACTTGAATACTTTAGCCATCACTAAAAATGACTGAAAAGTGCCAACTTAAGAAAAACAGTCCAACATCCCACCTTCAAAGGATTAAGATTTGAAAGCTCTGAGGATAGCAACACAAATGCACCATGGACTCTGAAGCTAAGTCCTATGAAGACTTCTCAAAGATCTCAGGCAATGGGAGCCCTCAAAACAAGTGCCACCTCCTTGTGAGATTACTTTGAAAGGGAAGTCCTCAGAGAGAATGACCTTTAGGGCATTTGCTTATAAATTTGCCTCCTTACTTCATAGCTAATCTACACACCATCTTAGCATTTCAGCTCCCAGAGAACAGGGCCCATGGAATAGGCATGTTCTTCTTGGCTCACTGGTTAAAGCACTGGACTGATGGAGCTGAGCTGCATGTTTATATCCCCTGTAAAGGCTATACATACGTGCTATTGGCTGAACTCTTAACTCATTGGTCATGAGAGGCAAGTGGACAAGTAAAGGTGTCCACGGCAATCCATTCCCAGCAACTCAGAACACAGGACAGACCGATGGAGAGGGGATGATGTGGACTTCCCAGCATACCCATACTGTAACGGGAACTTAACAAACAGCAAACAACGTCAACAAGGGTCTGGCAGCAGGCTGTACGGTGGTCTGTTAAACTAAAGTAGCACAGACTCCAATCAGAATTCAAGTTCACGATGACCACATTATGTTTCTGTACATTTCTTTCTCAACACCCAGGTTCAAAGCCTTAGAGCTTAGTAATTAGTCCCTCTCCTTTCCTTCTTCCTAACAACCAGTTACCAAACTTGGCGTGTTCCTCACATGTACTCTTTCCTCTCCATTCTAGTCCAGGTCCTTCTCTTCTACTCTCCTTACTGGTTTCCTGGTCTCCAGTTTCTCTGCTAATCAATTCATTTTATGTATTACCACTACATAAATCTTCCCTTAAACATATATATATGTACATATGTCTTTGTGTGTGATAAAAAAAAAAAACCTGTCTGTTTCTCAAACGTTCAACAGCTTATTAAAACACAAGATAAAATCCGAGTGTCTGAGACCTGTGTTGAAGTCTTTCCTCATTCTTTCATTTCAGGTCCAGCTGAACTCACTCATGTAGGGGCAAGCCTTCTTCTTGGCCTTTGCTGATGTCATTCCCCGCCCTGCTTTGCTCACCTCCATGCCTTGCTTTCCATGGCTGCTTTTGGAAGGACCCCTTCCTCCAAGTCCTGCAACCCTTTCCTCGGAGCCAAATTTGAATGCCTTTGGCATTTGTACCATGTATTTGTTGACACTTGATGCACGGCTCCTGTGTGACTGGGAATTTGAAATACATCTACTCTTCTTCATCAGAAAGACTGCCAGCCCTTCTAGGGCAGGGGTCATGTTTGATATCTCTTCCCATCTTATGTTTAATGTTAATGCCACTTATGTAGCTGGAACGTAATACATGTTCAGTGCTGCTGACCATAGAATCTATTTGAAAAGGTCTATAGTAACAGCCGATGTACACTGAACATGTAATAACCATCTGACACATTTCCAAACACTTTACATGGATTATCTCATTTACTCCTTATACAACCCACTGATCTTAGTAGAATTAAAACCCCCATTTTACTGACGAGGAAAGGCGAGGCTTAGAAAGATTGAGTGATTATCCTGAGGTCACTCAGATAGTTTGATTCCAGAGCCCACATTCTTCCTAATGGCGTTACACTATATTTGAAAAGGATGACTTTCCCCCTCCCCTAGTTAAAAGATGTTGATTAACAATAATTGTAATATTGGTAATATAAATAATTGTTATCAAGGGAAGCAGGGCTCCATCCACCCAAGTCATCTTTTTTAGAATCTAATAACTTTACTGTTGCAAAGCTCTGCTGATGTAGAGATTCGATCCTTTTTTTTTTTTTTTTTTTTAAATAAGGTAAAATGAGCTTCAAAGTCATATTAGACTTTGGCCTGGTTTAGGACCACTTTCTTCTTATATCTTTTTTGGTAAAGGATCCTACAGAGGATGCCTCTAATCTCAGAGGAATCTAAATTTTACAGCCCCCAACCTGTGTTTCTGAATCACAGGCCCAGCCAGAAATGTATAAATTTTGCCTGCTTCCACCCCACATTTCTAGGGGGCTGGGTCTGAGAGGATTTGTGGGAAGGGCGAGAGAGGAGTGAGGCTGTATTTGCTCACAATTTGGGTCAAGTTAGGAGTTCTTTGGGGGCTCTCCCTTTCCCTACGACTCCAAAAGAGACAGAAAATAGGAAACATTTTAGGTGTTCAGACTGTGTTCACAAAAGATACCTCACCAAGGCAGTCCCTTTGGAAGCCAGCTGATGTCACCAAGAGAGGGCGGGAAGATGGAAGAAACAATACAAGAGACAAAGAGAAAGGAGTAACTGTGGAGCAAAAAGTGAAGCTGGCAACCGTGGCAGAGAGGTGAGAGAAAAAAGAGAACAGCTGAAGAAAGAGGAAGGCGCTTTCTAAGCCGCAGTCTTTTGCGCGTCTCCCTTCTTTCCTCCCTAACCCCAGGGTGCAAGTTTCCAGCCTCTCCTTGCAATGCCCGAGGCTACACAGACCCCGAGCCTCCAAGCCCCGGAGGTTGCCAGCGCGGGGGCAGGGGCGGCTTGTAAACGGTGGGCACCGTTTTCCTCAGGAGGTGCCCATTTTCTGGGGCCATTCCTTCCTCTGGGCCCTCCAGGAGCTCCCTCCCCACAGACCCCCAAGCCAGGTTCCAGCGGCCCCCCTTTCGCTCCGTTCCCCTATCTCTCAGCAGAGGCTCGCGTCTCCCTGACGCGCTCGGGTCTCTGTCTGAGCCATCAATCAACGGTGGCAGGCGGAGGGAAACATGAAAAAGAGCCTATTTGGCTATTAACATCCCCTCCCGCTTTGTTGTCTTTCTCCTCCCCACTCCCCGACCAGCCCCCCACCCGGCCCCTCCCTTTTCTCCCTTTTGCAGGAGACAAAACCAGACTGACAAGCTGAAGACTCAAACATTAATCAAACTGCGCTCCGGAACAACCTTTCCCTCGCATTAATAAATACATTTGCGGCCCCTCATTGGACAGTTGGCCTAATTTGTTTCTGTTTTGCGGGGTGGGGGGAACGGCCGCACCCGCGCCCCCCGGCTCCCAGCAGCCCGGTGCAAAGCAGATGTTCCGACGCGGACGCCGAGCTGCGCTGAGCCGCTCGCCCCGGAGGCCGCGGTTGCCATGGCGACGGCCGGGCCGCCTGCTGTCGCCGAGCACGCTGTCTCGCCCGCTCAGTGATTACCTCCATCTCCGCAGCGTTCGCCATACGGCCCGGATTCTAATCAGATCCCTTCCCCCTTCTGTCTCCCCTCTGCCCGGCTGAGCCCGCCCTCCTCTGCCCAGCCCACCACCCCTCCAGCTCCCACAGCCTGGGGACGCGTTATGAACGGCCCGCACGTCTCCGAAGGTGCTGAGGGGGGCAGAGTGTGAGCGAGGCCCCCCACACCCCAGGTTTGAACGAAGCGGTTCTCTGCACCCAAGGCCATCTTTGGTGGCACTGGACCTCGGTAGTGCAGCTCCCAGCACTGTCCCTAGGAGAGTACCAGCCACTCTCCTACTCCCCACCACCGCACCCCCACTTTTTGATTACATTAAGGCAGGTCACCCGAGGTCACTGAGGGAGGTGAAGCAGGCAGCCATAACTCCCTTTCCCATGGTCTGGGAGGGACTCTTGGATTCCGAAAGTCCTAGAAATGATTTCTTCTGCACTGACTGGATGCAGGTGGGGAGAGTTTCTGGACTTAATCGAATATCAGCTCAAGCTATGGCCTGTGCTAAACACGCAGAGGTTTCTCACGCTGAGTAGTTGTCATCGTTCTGACTCACAGTGATCCTGTAGGTCAGAACAGAACTTCCCCACAGAGTTTCCAGGGAGGATCTGGTGGATGTGAACTACCGACCTCTTGGTTTACAGAGATAGCACTTCACTACTAGGCCACCAGACTGGGTAGGTAGGGCAGGGCAGAAACACAGGCCTGGTGCTCCAGTGCTGGAGGCCTGGGTTGAGTTAGGCCAGTGGTTAGTTTAACATCCTTCCCAAGAGGACAGACAGACGGACACACACACACAAGGTTTCCCTTGATGCTCCGAGGCTCAGGGTGGCTTGTTTATAGTTGATCTCAGATGTCTTCCTCAGCAAGCAGCCTTGCAAATGATAACCGTGTCCCTTTTCCAGGCTTGGTAGTGGGAAGGGTATAATTCGTTCAGCACTACATGTGTGCAGGGCCCTGGAGAACCTACTAGGCTTTCTGTTGGGGAGAAAGGGTCCTTTCTCTGACATTCTGAGGCTTCATTGCAAGATTCCATGCAAAGGCCCCCTTTCCCACAAACAATGTAGTAGTCTGCTTCCATGAAGATTATGCCTGGGAAACTCCATGGGGCAGTTCTACTCTGTCCTATAAAGGACTGCTATGAGTCAACTGACGCGACAGCACACAACCACAACAACACAGTCAAGAAACACTTAGAGAGGGCAGAGGTGCTGGGAGGGAGGCCAGCATGGAAGCAGGACAGAACATTCAGGAGAGGAAGAGGAAACTCTGGATGCAGATCCCACACTCCCAACTAAATCATGAGAAAAGACGAGCCAGGTGGTTGGAGTGAAAAATAATTTCACTTATGGGAAGGGACCCCCTTGGAGTGATGAGAAATGGAAGCACACTTGTTCCAAAAGGGCCGTCAGTGCCGGGGAAAGCTCGCAAAAACCCTCCCACCGCATTCCTAATGCCAGCGTTGCTCCTGTGTTTGCTGCAAAGTCCTGAACAGCAACAGCAAATGAGAAGAAATGCTGCTCCGGGGCTCTTGTCTCTGAGTCTGCTAAGTATCCTCAAGTTAGAGCTGCAGGAGCCGTTAGAGATCTAGAACAACTGCTCATTTCACAGGTGATAAAGCAGACCTAGACAGGGTCTATCACTTGTCCATGTTCCGTAGGCTTGCAAATGGTGGAGCCGGCTCTGCGTTTTCTGCAGTGGAGGCTGCTGCGCCTGTCTCAGAGGCAACTGGCGGGGAAACCCTGTTTCTAAGAGTCACAAGCAGAATCCCAAAAATTTCAAGCCTTTTCAAGCCCCTAGTCACCCTGTCTCCTGAAGACCTGTCACCTGAAGACAGTTCCACTGGGGTGACAGCTCCCCTTGGCCCTGGCTGGCCCAGGGCCTCTCTCAGGGGTAGTGGGTGGGGAGACAGCTTTTGTGGGGCCTCCATCTGTGGATTGTTTGCAGCTCTGTCTTTGTCTGTCTGTCACTCAGAAGGGAACCACTGGGAGGAAAGAGGTCAGCCTAGCTGGTGGAAAGGCAGAGACGCCTGTCCCTGTCAGAGAGGGCTGATGAGTGTGGGGCACATCTCCTTCAGCCTCCTCATCCCCCTCTCCTCTCCCACTTCCTCAGCTTCCCTCAGGAATTCTAGACTCAGACTTGGGAAGGAGCAGGCCTGGGTGATGGACACCTAATCAGCTTAGGACCAGGGCAGCAACTGCCCACAAAGCCCTTTCTTCTCTCTGTGTCCTGTGAAATCACGGGTCTGCCCTAGAGACTTGTTCCCTTACTCTGCCCTGTCTGGGTAAAGGGGCGGCACAGGGCTCTAACTCAAGCCTACTGGGAAAGGGTTCCTGTGAGCTCCCAATCCCATACAACCACACTGGCCTCACGCCTGTGCTCACCTGTCTACCCTGCACCCTACCCGCCCCAACCGATTCCCCAGGCTCCACCCCACCCCGTAATCTCACGTGGGTCTATCCCCTGAGAACGCCTGTTTTCAGGCCGCCCAGCTTCCTCTGTATACTGATGCATCTCCCCAGCTTGTGCAGTTTCTAGTCTCCCCTTGACTCCCCTGCACACGAATCTACATCCCCAGATTCAACTGTTTTCAGGCTTCTCTCTCTCTCTGCCCCCTGTACACGAACTGTCTCCCCAGATTCTGCTGTTTCCAGGTTCCCCCTTGTTTGTCCGGTACACAGATTAGCCTCTCTGGATGCGGCAGTTTCCAGGACCCCTTTCATATCTCACTAGGTAGTTCCATCTCCCCAGATTCAGCGGTTTCCAGGCCCCCTTCATTTGCCCTGTACACGGAGGCCTCTCCCAGGTTCTGCTGTTTCTAAGCTCCCCTGTTTCCCTTGTACACGGATCAGTCTCTAGCTTATGTTGATCCCAGCTGCCAAAGGGGTTCAGCAGGTTTAGGGAAGGTGGAGGAAGAAAGAAAGGTAGAAAAAGGAGGAGGAGAAAGATTGTCACCAGGGAAGCCCTAAGCAGCTTACACACAGCAGTCTCTGGGCCTCTGACACTACAGATTGGTCTCTTAAGTTGATCTGCCCTGGGAACATCCCATTTGTTCCTCCTTGTTGCTTTGCCTGCCAAGATCTGAGCTTTAAGCTGAGCATCCTTGGGAGTGGTCTAGACTTGGAGATGTGTATGTGTGTGTGTGTGTACGTGCAACACTGCACATCACTCCCAGTGGGACAGGCAAGAAGCAGGCTTTATCAAGCCCTGAGCCACCTCTCAGTCCTCAGCCTCGCCTGCCTCTCCTGCTATTTCCACCTTGCCTTCCCACCCTTATCTGCCTTTCCTACCTGCTGCTGCACTCTAGTTCCTCTTCATTTATTCCCACAGAACTTACAGGAGACCCCAAATGCATCCCCAGAACAAAACAGGCGCAGAGCTAGAGATCTGCACTTTTTTCCTTCCTCAGTTTTTCAGAATATAGTAATATAGATCTCAGTCCCTGGAAAGTTTCCACCTGGCCTAGATCCTGGCCTGCTTCTCCAGGCTTTGGAAATCATTGTTTCATCTTTGATGCATAAAAGCAGACTCCCTGCAGTCTGCTTCTTGGGGCAGAGTGTATTCTGTCTAATTTTCCAAGATTCGTTCTCTGTTTCTCTCAATACTGCCCTCTGAGTTTCTGCTGGAAGCTGGGGCAGCACAATGTCTGATTTCTCTTCTGCTTCCTCTTCTCACACCCGTATCTACCCACTCGTCTAATCTCCACCATTCTGTCTACCAGGAGAGGGTAGCTGGTGGGTAACACATAGCTGAGGCAGGCCTGCTAGGCCCAGGGCAGTGAGTGCCCTAAGAGACGAGAAGCTTTTCTTCAAAGGGAAGCCCATACTGGGACTCAGACCTCACTGCTCCTGGTCCTGAGACCAGAGAGCAGCCTCCTGCTCAGCTAAACCTCAGTTTCCTCACCTGTCAAGTAGTGAAGACACTACCTGCCAACCTTATAAAGGCAGGGAGAGCAAATCAAATTACGTATATAGAGGAAATATTTCTTTTATGGTACACTTGACAAACATGAACTATTGACATGAATCTTATTAAAAGAAACTGGTGCATGAAGCTATCCTGCATTTAATAGATGAATTCTCCTTTCTTTGAAAATAAATGCAGTGGATGGTACATACTTATTAATCTAATTATTAAAAAAAATACTGTTGAAGTAGGCTTTCCTGGAAACTGTACAAAATATCTGCTCATAGTTGTTAATATTCATTGAACTGTAGACTTAAAGTGGATGAATTTTAATGTATGTAAATTATACTCAATAAAGCTATCAAAAACGTGAAAGGAAAATTGTGAATTGAGGTTTTGAGTCAAGAGCTCTGCTCTTTTTTTGTAATTGCCCAGGAAGGCCCTCCTTGTCAAGGAAATACTGTATCTGAGTGTTAGATTCCAACACTCTATAGCAAGCATGTGGTGGACAGGAGACGGGTAAGCTGGATTTCCAGAAACCCTCAGGCCTGTCCTAGCTATGTCACTTGAGTTGTGTGACACTGAGCAAGTCATCCCTGGAGCTTTTATTTCCTCGTCTGAGGGTCTCTAGCTTGCTTTCCCAGAACCAACTTCTTTTCTCTGCCTCAGAGTGTAATAAGCCTTACCTAATGTCCAAATCCCTCAGCATCCTTCCTCAACCCTCCAGCTGCCCTGGGGTCACTCGGAAGAGCTGAAGAGAATCTAGTTTTCAGGACAGCTTGCTCCTCAGAGGCCCTATTTTCTCAGTACAAGGGTACTGGGTCTCTTGTTCACCTCTCCCCACCACGATATGGGACCACTCACAGTTTTCCGTGGTCTGGGGAATCAGTCTCTGGGAATAGACTCTGATGCTCAGGACTCTATACGGTAACTGTCACCAGGTAGGAGATAGATGCTCCCTACCTAACAGTTTTGTAGGCCTTTCTACTGAGGACTCTTTAATTTCAATCCTAAAAAGGATGGAAATAGGTCTTGCCTTATAGCGCCATCTACTGGGAAGAACTGTGAGAGCTGTTTTTTTTCTTGAGGCCGCCCAGGGAACCCCTGAATTGCCTTTCGGTTTGTTTCGCATCTTCTGTCTCTCCCCCGCTGAAATCTGAATTCTGTACTTTTCCAGCCATCCCTTAGGAGGGAATGGCTCAGGAAGTCTCCTATTCCGAACACAGGACTGGTTACTCTGGAGTGGTAGGAGGGTCCCATTCCGCTGAGATCCAGAAGCAGTTGAAGACAGTCTCCACAATCATTCCACTAGGGAACCACAGCCTCCACAGTCTTGTCCCTCCCCCGACCCCCGACCCCCGACCCGACCCTTGACACCACCTCCGCAGGGAACCACTTCTGGCCACAGAGAAGTTGCTGCCTGGGGATAGAATCACAGACTTCGTGACTGTCAGAGTTTTCTTCTCTTTTTAAGGTCTTCTAGATAAGAGTTCACTGGCAGCCATGACTCCAAGATACGTATTGTCAGCGTCTTAAAAATCATGTATCTGGATAAAGAGAAATCGTGAATCTGTTCAAACAGAGTCAGAACTCTCATGCCACTTTTTCTATCATTTGGTCTGGGGTGTGTGTCTATCTGTTTTCAGAGCAGGAGTGAGTAGGGATGATAAGAGGACACCAAATACCTCAGACATAGAATGAATTTAGTATTTAACATATTTTTCAGAACCTAAATCTCAAAATAAAGGCATTTAGAAGACTTCTTTTGATATGAGTGCCTGGAATTATCTGAATTAATTCAAAAGCTCTGAGAATGGACTTGATTTTTGCAAACTGCTTGGTGAACAAGATCACTGATCAAGCTGGGTGGCGTTGTTTTAGAAGAAGAATGAGAAGTGACGGTAATGAAAAGGATTTGTTTTGGCAGGTCAGAAAATGACCCCAGCCTCTTCTTCAGTTCATGTTCCATCTTGCTGGCAGAGTTTTGCTGTCAAAGGATAGGCCTGATATCACTTAACCATTTGGAAATCTTCAGTGGCTCCAGATTAACTTTAGAACTCAAGCCACGCTCCTTAGCGCTGTGTTTGGCAAGAACACTGAGTAATGGAGTAAGTTGGGCTTGGGTTTAACTTGCACCTCTGTGCCTGGGACAAATCATTTAAGCTATTAGGCCCTCGGTTTCTACATTTCTAAAAAAGAGCTAACAGCATCTACTTCTTTAGTTTGTTTTAAGGACAGTAGTATTTCTAAAGTGAACAGAATAGGAAACCCAGTAAATGGTAGTTATTTTTGAGCATGGCATTTCACGTTGTCTGTGACCTGTTTGTGACCTCTCTAGGGAGAATGTCTCAATACATCCAGTCTTCCAGACATGCTCCCCTCATCCTCCATTTCAGTGACATGTGCCTGCTTGTTTAATTCATTAAACAGCATAGGGCTTCTACACATTTTTGCCTATGTTGTTGCTTCCTTTTAGTGTCTCTTTCCCCATCTCCTTTCTGTCCAATACTATGTAACACACCATCTCCTCTGTGAGCCCGGTCCATGAATGTCTATAATTTCATCATCTGCTTACACAGTTTTGTTTCCAGCCAAGATGTAATCTCCTTGAGTCCTCCAATTCATCTTAGAAGCTCCCACCAGTTCCCAGCAAGGTGTCTGGCTCAGAAGAGCCACTCAGCAAATGTCTGTTGAAGGGATTTGTTCCAAAAAAGAATTTCATTCTACTAGTTTTTTAAAATTTTATTTTAGCAATATTGTTTTTCTTTCCAAAGAGACCATTTTAACGCAGGGCACTCACCTCCATGTGCAGTGTAAATTCCACATTTGTTTCACAACCACTTGCATTTCATTGAGATATTTTCCATTTTTAGTTGGTAGAGAGGAATAGGAAACAGATGAGGACTACATAAATGGTGACAGAATACAATCTGGCAGCCATTTGATTACTTTCTTCTCTCTTTTTTTTAAATCGAAGTATGACTCACCTAAAGAGCACAAATCTTAAGCCTAAGTGCTATGAATTTTTACTACTTCTCATAGTGAATTTTAAAGGTATTGCTACCTTAAAATTTATTTCAAATTCCTTCCTTTCGATTCTCCACTACCCTGTCAGCCTAAATCACTTCCCAGTCTCCTTCCTTCTCTTCTGGTTCGTGGCAAATATTTGAGTGTACGGACGAATACTGTTGAAAGGGTGAGACCCAGGTTTGGAGAAACCTGGCCTCGTAGGGTTGTGCCCAACCTGCTTTAGGTAAATTATTTGCCCACCTCAGGTTCCAGAGTTTATGTGTAGCTACTGGGACTTCAGAGGTGACGTTTTTGTTTCCTCCCCTAAAAATATAGTAGTTTCAAAAGGGGATTGAGGGCACAGAAAGTTTGAGTCTCAGGCGGGCCCCGGGTTACCCTACACCCTCGGGGTCTCACCCCGTGTCGCTCGGCCTGGCTGGCCCCGCCTACGCCAATCAGTGCAGTCCGGCAGTGACACCCGCCCTGCCGCGATCCAGTCGGCTGGGAGCCATCCATCACTGTCTGGATGCAAGCCAATCCGACAAGCCCTGCCCTCCTACCCGCCAATGGCGGGAAAGCAGGGGGCGCGGCGGGTGGGGGTGGGCGACAGGCTCAAGGTGGTATAAAGGGGGCCTGGGAGGCTGGCAGCCTGGGAACTGTACTCCCAGCTAGATCTGCGTGCGGCCAGTGTACCCTCTCGCGCCAGAGCCCCGGGGTCAGTGTTTCTGTGATCCCTGAAGCGGGGGCCAGGCTCCTGGGGTCTGAGTTCCTAATGTATCCCGATGGCAATTCAGCGAGCGGGAAGGGGCACCCTGAATCTCTGCTCACACACACTCGGGATCCTCGGGCTCGCCCACGATGGGGAAAAGAGAGGACCCAGAGTGACGGGGAGGGGCCACGGGGATAGGAGCAGACAGGAAGGCAGACCCCGGCCGCCCGCGCCCGGAACCGCAGAGCGCGCTTCCCGAAACCCGAGCTCGGCAGATGGCGCCCTGCCCGCCCAGCTCCTCCCCGCCGCCGGCTTGGGCTGTGGTAGCCGCTAATGAGCTGTCTGCCGAGACCCGGTGCCAGCGCCGAGGGCTCTGGGCCGACGGCCAGGCCTGCCGTCCTGGCGGCAGAGCCAGGCTGTGGGCGCCAAGATGGGGCCGGAGGGCAGGCCGGCTGCCCCTCTGGCCCCAGCGTGGTCGCGGCATCGGCTCTCAGAAGACCGGCCTGCAAACTCCGGCCCCTCGGGGAAGAGCAGCATCTCCTCCCTGCCGGCCTCCCCGGGTCCTCCCGCCACGCTGCGCTGCCCTCTGGGCTCACTGCCTCCCTGCCGCCGAGTGTGGGGTCTACTCCTTTGCAGAAGCCCCCTTCCGTAGTCCTTTAGCCACAGCTGGCGAGGAAACGTAGGTAACCTCTCCGCCATTACCATGCCTCCTCGGCTCACTCCTCTCAACCCAGCACAGAGCATGTGTGGGCGAGGGGCTCAGACAGATGTCTTTAGAGCAGGAGGGTTCTGGAAGGCCAGCTTCTGCCCCAGAAGCTCCCTCTCCGAAGTCGGACTCTGCGAAAACTGCCGCAAACCCTTAGCTTTTTAGAACCTCGGTGTTTCCTTCCGTAAAATGGGTATAGCATCACGTAGCTCACAGGATTCGACGAGTCTACGTACTCGCGAAGCACCAAGCTCCTGCCTGCCTCTCCTGATTCCGGTCCCAGCCGGGCCAAGGAGGGCTTGACTGGGTTGCTAGGAAGCGATTTTGCCCCTCCTGTTCCTGCGGTTGCGTAGGGACGGTGGCTGGAGCCGGGTACTGGGTGTGGTCGCATATTTGCCCAAGTATTTCTGGAGAATTTCTTATTTCCCGTCGCCGCGCTGGCCCCTGAACTCCAGGGTATTTAATTGCATACCCTTTTCTTCCTTCAGAGCTGCTTTTTCGCTCTGTTCACTGGAACGAGTTGTACACATAATGGTTACAGTGTCTACGTTTACGTAACTAAACTTTTTGTCATTTTTCTGTAATTACCAAAGTAGTCATGCCCTACATAAATATTCAGTCCTTACAAAGTTTTTTTAATGGAGAATGTGCTAACCCGCAGGGACAAAGTCAATTAACACTCGGGACTCGAAGCTTCCTTATTTGTAGCGGCTAGCGGAAATTCGTGTGCCCACCCTAGCACTGGACTTGCAGGCGGTCGCAGGGGCTGGTTGCTAGGGCAACAAGCAGCTGCCAGCGTCGCGGCTGACGAAAAATGCTAAAGAGCAGAGGTCGGTACCGCCCTAGGGGCGGAGTTTACCAGGGGAGCTGGACCAGACAGAGCGCCTTTCCTGTCATCCCTCCAGGTGGCGCTACAGGATTGCAGATGCTGCCCAGGGGCGGGCTCCCCGATGTGCTTGGTACGCGTGAGGGGCGGGGCCGGGGGCGGGGCCCGGGCCCAGGCGGGACGTGAACCGGCCGCTGCAGTCAGCAAGGAATACCGGGAAGCGAACTGCGCAGGGATGGAAGTTTGGACACGTTGGGGAACAGACGGATGTAGATGCAGAAACTACAGGTCAGGGGAAAAAAGGCAGGAAATAGGAGGTCCTGGAGCAGAGGAAGAGGAGGACGCGCATCACACAGAACTGTATCTCCATCCTTCCAGGCTTGCCGCTGGAATGTGCTCCCGTCCTTCTTTTCCTCCAGACCTGCAATCCTTCTTCACATTCAGTGGAGCGCAGTGGGCGCACTGGACGTAGGTATAGTGTGGGCTTCCCCGCCCGCAGCAACCAAGCCGAGCCAAGGCAAGCTGGTAGGGCTCGAGTGCCCAGGGTATGTGCCAGCACAGGAATTCCGCAGTCCTAGGCATGCCAGAAAAAACAGTCATGCCGTTCCTCAGTTTGTACAGAGGAAGTCCCACTCCCTTCCCTTCTGGAGGCCGGGAATGGAAAAAGCAGCTCAAGGAGTCAGTCCTCAGCAGGGCCACCAAGTGTGTACCACACCCACCAAATTGAGCACCGTGTATTGCTGTCCCTTTCCAGGAAGTATGCACCATTCTACCCATTATTACTCTTTTACTGTGTCTCACAATTCTACATAGCCCATCTCACTGCACATGGGATCACGTGATATCAGTGTTAACACTCCTCAGTATGCCATAAAACTCCTTCCCCTTGATCTACCACCTCCATAGCCCCCCCTCCCCGCCACACGCACGCACACTTCAGGCCATGAGACAAAAACAGGTTTATTAGGGCTCTGGGGCCAGGGATGCCTACGGTCTGAGTTGAAGCAGCTCAGCTGGTTTGCCTGCCTCAGTGAGCAGGCCAGGGCATGAGAAGGGATGACAGAGTGCTGGGCCACACCTTGCATTGCACAGTCCCTGGCAGGGATTTCAGGAGTCAGTTTCAAGAGGAGTCTGGGAACACAGAGGAGTTTCTCCTGTCCTCTGGGATCTTCGCACTTTTTCCAGAATGGGGGAAATGTTCTGGGGACAAGGAGCCTTAAATTCACAACCTTCATTTCAGCAGTGACCATCGAATTTGTTCCTTGGCCGACTGAAGAACCTGAGGGGTGTGGAAAAGGTTGAAAGCATTAGGACCAGTTGTCACTCAGACAGGAAGGTGTACAGCCCATCTTCCCTAAGCAGCGCTGTAACTCCTAGACAGTAGGTGGCAGCAGCTCACCTCTGCCTGGCTTAGGTGGAGGAAGCAGCCCAAACTGGCTGCAGCCGGCACCCACTCCAGCCACAGCCTGCCCAGGCACCCAGTTCCTGCATCTGCATCTTGTGGGTGTGATAGTGGCTTCGTGTCTCCCCTGTGCCATGCCATGTGAGCCCCACCTACAGTGCCACGTCCAGACAGGGATTGGGCTCAGGCTGGGTACTTCCCGTGCTCGGAAGGCTCGGCAAACCCCTAGCTCTGGCCTTGGCTGGCACTCCACCCCACTCACTGCTGATGTGGCACAGCTGGCAAAGGGTGGCTGGCCAGCCCTTGCCCCGAGACATCGGCACCCACATGTATGCATTCTCTCACCCTGCTGAGGAGTCTCAGTGTCCGCACAAATCCATACCTGTGTATACACAATGCCAACACAGCTGAAGCCCCAGATATGTGTCTATAGGACCTACAGACTATCGCTGTGGCCATTAAGGCTCATTTCCTTCCAAAGAGTATCTACCCTACCCTGTATGTGTCCCTTCCTCCTGCACAGTCTCCCTCTGTTCTTGGGGACAGCCCGGCCCTAAAGTCCTTCTAGAACCTAATTACAATCTCTTATTTTTCATTCACTTCCTGCAGCTTCTTGGCTTTTATTCAAGAATTCTACCCATAAGAGTGCTATGTCTTCATTCTTTCCTTTGAAAAAATAGTAATGGTTGACATTTACTGAGCATGCATAACTTTCTATGCAACATGTTTTCAATGTATGCATTAGCTCACCTAATTCTCATAACTTTCTGAGGAGGGTCCTGTTCATAGGTGAGGCTCAGAGAGGTTGAGTAGCCTGCCCTAGGTCACACAGCTCATAGACAGCAAGGTGGAATATACATCCTGGAATGACTTACACCAGAGCCTGTGTTCCTATCTGCCCTGCATATCAGCTCCTTAACTTCTTCTGCCCTGAAAATCCCCCTGTGGCTGCTTTCATTCCAGCAGGGTCTACTGAGGAAGCATGGAGAATCAAGAGGAGGAAGAGTCAGGGTGAGTGCCAAGGGCAGTGACAGGAAAGTAGGCACCACACCTGGGGCTCTACACAAGATGGCACTGATCCATCTCGGCTGGGCCACACAGTGGAGGTAGTTAGTGCCAGGGCAGGAAGCTCCAGAAAGCAGAATTAGTCTGGGTAGAAAGACCTGTAGACAGAAGGAAGGTTAAGAGAGTCAGCTTGACAAGCAGACATGTGCACTGCAGGGAGACCAGTCAGGTCACAGATCTAGGCAACCTTCCCCCCACCTCTGCCATGCACCCCAAGATAGGTCCATGCATAGGACGTGGTGGGGGCCGGGGCCGGACTTTTTCGCATTCAGGTCACTCAGGGACTAGGTGATAAGTGAGGAGTGGGAAAAATTAGATCGATGATAGGTTTACGAGGTCTTTAACAACCTAAGGATGGACCCTAAATGGCAAGGCATGAGGGTTCGGGGTAAACTCCTATGTGGCATCCTTTCTAGGCTATGACAGGAACATCGGGGCCTGAGTCTCCAGGCAGACTTTAGGGAAACATAACCACTTTCAGGGTGCAGATTTGACTATTTTGGGTTTCAACCCAAATAAATCGAGCAAGGAGATGAGGTCAGCTGCCAATAACATGTCCATCCATACGTGAATACCCAACTCCCTACCACCTTAGAGCCCCTGGAAACCTCTACCAACTCTCTCCAAGAGATGACCTGTCACTGCCTCCACCTTTTCCTCTTGTACCCTGATTTCTCAGCCTTAATCGCCTTCCTAGGCACCCCTGCGGTGCTCTACTCTCCTTGGCCTTCAGCCCATTTCTGGCCAGGGCAGATGCAGGGGATTTACCTGGGCCACGCTCTGTTCAGTCAGGCCACCATCATCTGCCTGCAAAGAAACAAAGCCAGAAGGTGGTTGTGTCAGACCAGAATGAGGGTCTCAGGTCAGATGGGTGAAGGAGAGGGTCAAGAGGACAGGGGTGGGGTGGTGCAGTGGTTGGGTGTGATCCAGTTGGAAGTCCTGCTCTTTGATTTTAAGCTAGGATCTCTGAGCCCTTCTGTGGTACGTGAAGGTGATGGGGGATAAGGAGAGCAGGGAAGGTTTTGTCCAGACTTGAGAAAGCCAAAGCAGGCAGAGTGATGGGTATCCATATTTGCCACCCTATAACCTCAAGACCAAGACAGCCACTTGGTGTCTCTTTAAGGATTCACTTCCCACTGTCTGTACTGCCCTTGAGTTCCTGAGTGGTGCTAAGGGTTAAAGCACTACCTGCTAGCTGAATGACCAGAGGTTCAAGCCTACACAGAGGCAGTTCAGAAGCAAGCCCCAGTGACTGACTACTAAAACATCAGTCACTCAAAAGCTGCATGACAGACACACTGACAACAATGACAACAACAACAAGAGTAGCTGCTAAAGATGCTTCCGTACAACAAAATCCTCATGAGATTTGGTTCCTGGGTTTGGAACTTTAGGGTCATGGTTTCTAGGGACATACCAGTTAATTGACCTGATAAGGTGTTTAGTGCTGCTGTTTGATCTCCTAGTTTGTTGCATAGTGCCTGGGGTCTTAAAAGCTTGCAAGCAGCCATCCAAGGCACAATAATTGGTCTTGATTTGCCTGGAGCAACAGAGGAAGCAGAGACAGGAACAGAGGAAATGGAATGTGTGGCTAATTGCCTCCAGGAAGAACTGCATCCTCTGCCATAAGACCAGAAGAAATGGATGGTGCCCAGCTACCATTACTGAACATTTTGATCAAAGATTCTACAGGACAATCCTTATCAGAAAGGAGAAAATGCAGAACAGAATTTCAAACTGTCATGGACTCCAGATGGAAGCTATAAACCCCTGAAATGATTATACTGAGATAATAAAGCTAAACCAAAAATATCACTAGTCTTCTTAGAACAGTAGTTTAGCTTAAGTAGTAAAAAAGTCTGCCCTGAGCATTATGCTGTTTCAAGATCTATAGGGGATCAAATTAATAATAAAAACCCAAAACATCAGACAGGAACTTTAGAGGACAGTGAGTTCATGTTAATGGGGGGGAACAGTTCAGAAAAGGTGGGTGGTAGTGGTTCCACAACTTGAAGAATGTCATCATTATCACTGAATTGTACATGTAAAAACTGTTGAACTGTGTATGTTTAGCTGTATATATTCTCAATGCTGAAAACCATGGGGAGCCCAGTTCTACTCTGATAAACACACACGTGGGATTACTGTGAGCCAGAGTCCCACTAGGGATATGGTGTGGGGACAAGACTATGTCTCATTAGTTCACCATTTCAGCGGTTGGTTCCACTGAGGTGCTTGTGTATTCTCTGTCCTGGCCCTGATAGCCACCCCAAACCCAGAAAGGATGGGGGCATTGCCCAATCTGCAGGAGATGGGAGTGATGGCGGGTTCAGGAAGACTCTTACCCGAAAATTCACTTTTTGGATCACTTGCTGGGGGTCACTCTCCAGGATGACACTACAAGAGGAAAATCCAGGAGGAAAATTGGTGACATGATTCTCCTCCCTGCTCAAGACACACTGCAACAAACTCTTCCAGGTCTCTGCCCACTGACAGTGCTCAGAGCAGAATTCTCCCTCACCGTGGGCGAGCCCTCAGCTCTGATCCTCTGAGTAAAAACACCGATATCAGGCAAAAGGCAGTCCAGTCTAGAATGATCAGGTTGTCAAAAATAGGGACTCACAGAATCCTGAGCTTTGAAAGTTCACTTTCCTTTTTGGACCTGGGGATGGATTATTCCCTGTAACAGGACTCAGAGGCAGTGAGGGAAGAGAAGCCCCTTAGGATTATCTTGCTTTACTATTATTTTATGCTTCAGGGCAAAAAAAAAGGAAATTCCAAAAGTCAAAACCTATCTTCCTCCCTTTTCTCTTTGTAAGTTGTGGTGAAATATATATAATATGAAGTTTGCCATTTAAATCTTTTTGAGTGCATAATTCAGCAGCATGAACTCCATAGTGTTGTACAACCTGTGTATTTCTGGGTCATATGGTAATTCTACGTTTCACTTCTAGAGGAACTGCCTAACTACATTCTGTTTTGATAGACTCACATTTCTCAAGGTTTCTCTCAGGTAATGGACACTCTTATGATGTCATGGGGGGCACTACAGAGACATTTGTGGTTTGTGTGCAAGTGTGCATCAAGTGTGAGCACCTATCACTGTAGTTGGGCAGGGTGGCACCACCTCCATCAGAGATGACAGAAATTGGGCTTTCGTTTTAATCTGCTGAGGATTCCTGAGGGCAGAAGCTTAGTTTTCTCTTTCTTTTGTACCAGTCCAAGAGAAGTGAACAAATATTTACTGAGAGCCTCTTCCAGACCCTCTCCCTAAGCTGGGCACTCCCAGCCCAGGCTTTCTAACCAGAGGCTATTTAATTCATAAAATCAGAGGCACCCCAGGCCAGGGCTCTGGTTCACATGTTGCCTCACTACTTTCCTTTGTGGCACTTCTCCAGCTTTCCTTTGTGGAAGAATGGGCTTTCAACAGAGGCAGAGACCCGGAAGCTTATAAAACTTATACTTCAGGTGTTAGTGCCCTCCTTCGTGCAGGCCCTTCTAAGGCCCTGCAGTTCCCTGTGTGTTTGTAATGTTGCAGGTTTTTTCCTTAAAGATTCCCCTAGCCTGTATACATTTCTAGCTCCAAAAACCTGGTCTTACTGCACTCACTGGATCCCAGTAAGTAACATAGGCTTAGCCGTAGCAGACAGTTAATAATCGTAGAGGGAGGAGGAAAAGAAGTCTGCAGGGCTTATTTCCCACAGCCCTCCCCCCAAACCTGCAAATAGTTTTAGATCTTGATCCTCCATTCTCAAGCTGTGTGACCTGGGGCAAGTCACTTAAATCCCAACCTCTGTTTTATCTATAAAATGGATGTCATTATAGAGCCATGTGGATGTTTTTGAAGTGTTCAAGAGGTTTCTATGACCTTTTACCCTAAAACCAGAACTTATTTTTCTCCCTAAGTATTGCCCACCAAGGAAATCCATCAGCCAACTCTATTCATAAGGACTTGTAGCTTCTTAAGACTATAATAGTATGCTAACATGGGGCAACTTTTATTGAGCAAGAACTATGAGCTTCAAATGCATCACCTCATTTAATTCTCACAATTCCTATTTTAAAGATGGAGAAAGTAAAGCTCAGGGAGAATAAGTAACTGGCCCCAGGTACAAGAGTTGAGGTCTGTAAGTGAAAGACAGAGAACTGGTAGGACTCTGCCTGATGAAGTCCTTCTAGGGAGGGGCAAGTGTCTATGCTGCTTGCTTTCCCTGGGCACTGGAGATCAACTGGACTTCCCCCAAATCATGCCTACTCAACATTCTATCATATTTTGACATCAGACACCTTTTTTGGGGGGCCTGGCTTTGGCTAATACTGAAGTCCATTTCCATCCCCATGGTTGGGGTGGGTAGGGGTAGAAACAAAGGGTAGAATGGGATAACTGGAAATATGTTGGCAGAAGGGAGGGAGAAGCTGGCCACAGAGCCACAGTGTGCAAGGTGTAACCAAGAGCAGACGGTCCTTCGAAGTATCCTCATTTTGAGTGTCCTGACCACTCTCCCTTCCCTCCATCCCTTCCTTACCCTCCATCCACAATTTCATCCAGCACCAAGAAGGCTCCATCCATGTTCTCCAGCAGCCAGCGCTTCTCTACATTCTTCCTACAAACAGACATAAGCTCTAGGAGTCTGCCAACGGTCAGGAGGAACAGGGGCCCCGCCTTGGTCAGACAGACACTCTCCAGAGACTGCCTCATTCTCCTTCTAACTGCCAACAAAAGACTGGGAAGGAGCATGTGAAAAAGCAGTGAGGGCAGGGTTTTAGGTAAGAGGTTCCTGAGCACAGGTCAGGTCTGCTTTCTTGAGCTCACCTTGCCCAACTTCCCACACTATGGGCACTGACACCACATCTGTCATGGACCCAAAGTCCACCTGGCCATACTCACTACTTGGCTCTGTTCTAGATGACCTCAAGGTAGTCAGGTAAAGGTCAAGGCCTTTGTGGGAGGCTGCTCAAGTTCCAGTCTAGTCTTACTGGGATTTCAGGAGAAAAGTAGGGATGAGGGGCCCAGCCTCTGTGACGCTTCGAGGCCTGGGGCTGGATGTCTTGGAGGGCAGACAGTCTTACCTTAACATGTGGTTCAGAGACTCAAACAGGCAGGTGAGGACAGCCATGAGCATCAGCTGGGGATGGGAAGCAGGGGGAAGAAAACAAAAGAGAGCTTGAGGTTGAGAGGGCCCAGCACCTCTCTCAGCACCTACCTGGGCAGTTCTCCCTCTGCTAAGAGGTCTGGGCTAGAGCTATGGCAGGACACTGACTACAGTGTGACCTTAGAGGGGACTTCCTGTGTCAGAGTTGGGAAACAGGAAGGTGTTCCACTAAGGGACACTGAATGTATCTTTACGTTTCAGAAAGAAAACAAAAGCTCCTTGATCAGTCTTGGCCTCATTTGTGGTTCTCAGGGACTCTAACAAGCATCATGGATACACACTGTCCCAGACACAACCATTCTGGTTGGCCTGCCAGAGGCCTGGAAGGACAGCTACCAAAAGTGACCCCTCCAGACTCTAGCCTCTACTCAGACTCCATGGCACTTCCCACAGACCTCCCCTGCCACCCTAGCCTCCTGAATTTACCTCATTCTCCTGGGAAGAGCCCACCACATACAAGAAGAGGTCGATGCTGCTCTTATAGACGACGGTCATGCCCCCGAAAAATGCAATCTCACCTAGAAGAGGAAGGGGTTTTCAATCCCGGCCACCTCTGCCTGGGCCCAGCCTGCCCTCTTCTTCCCGTCCCCTGCTTTTGTGCCTCTCCATTTCCTCTTCCTCAAGAAGATCAGCACTAGTGACACAGCCACAAGGCTCCTCAACACCTTTCCCACCCTCTACTTCATTTCCAGGGACTGCCTAACTTTGAGGAGCCAACACACTCCCATCAGGATCAACCTCCTGCCCAACTCCCACCATGTACAGTTTTTGGTGAGACCAAGGTATGGCTAGGGAACCCACATCACAGTGGGCCTCTTGGGCTGAGACAGAGATCTAGGCAAGATGGTGGTGGGTCGGAAAGCAATATGTAGTGAAGGTCCCTAGAGGATGAAAGTGGAGAACAGCTGGGAAGGAGAGGAAAGAGAGCGTCTGAAGAAAAATAAATGGCTGTGGGTAAGGCCGACAGGGACAGATGTGTCCAGATGGAAAAGATGACAGCGTGCAACTAAGAGTTTTAGGGGAGGAACTCTTCTGACACTTACTGTCAGTCCGGCTGGTCTTGTTGAAGACATTTTTCTCGAAGACCATCTGCTCCTTTGTAGAGGGGAATGTATCATCATAATACTACAGGAAGGGGAAGGAGAAGGGGTGATAGCTGTTCCACGGAGCCTCATTCCTCCCTGGCTTTGTGGTAGAAGACATTGGGTGCTGGCCAACAGAGACGTGCCATGATGGCCCATCTCCCCTTCATTAAGCCCTCCAGAACTGCCTGCTCACTAAAGCAAACCAAACCCAT
Source organism: Heterohyrax brucei (assembly GCA_028571685.1). Lineage (NCBI taxonomy): Eukaryota > Metazoa > Chordata > Mammalia > Hyracoidea > Procaviidae > Heterohyrax > Heterohyrax brucei. The sequence goes on from CM053149.1 coordinate 105,658,026, forward strand.
TGCCATCCAGTCGATTCCAACTCATCGTGCCCCATGTGGTAGGGTAGAACTGCCTAATACAGTTTCCAAGACTTCATGGAAGCTGACTGCTGCATCTTTCTCAGGAAGTAGCTAGTGACTTATTTCCCCTATAAGTACAAATTCTAAGCAAAGAATGTCATGAAAAGCACAGGAGTTTTGAGGTATGATTTTGGAGTCCCTTTCTAGTTTCTTTGAGGCTCTTATATGCTCGGCAGATGTGCAGTGTGTTCGGGATCAAGGTGGTCACTAGTCACAGTCTCTACACTGACCTGGGCCTACAGGAAAGATGGAGGTGCCGTTAGTCCTTACAGCAGTAACCAGAGCAACCGCTACCAATCACAGAACATTTATCACCCCATTACACAGATAGGGAAACTAGGATATAAAGAAGTCAGGTAGCTTCCCTAACATCTCACAGCCTATAAGGGGCACAGTTGGGATTCAACACCAAGGACTGTCTGACTCCATAATGCAGAACTAATTCAATCTTTTTTCACTTGAATTTAGGGAGCCTGACTCAGTTTCTCAAGTTATAACACGGCCAAGGCCTGAGGGGAGTAGGCCCTGGCCCTGATCTACCACAGACCATCTGGTAGGAGAAGGTGTAATCACCTCTCAGTTTTGTGGGTGCGGATGTTGCCTCTCAGTATTCAATTTGTAGGCAAATTAGCCATCTCCCTGTTGGTCCCTGCTATGAGAGAACAAGCTCTTTAGAATGTTACAAGAACAAAAAAGAATTTGAAAGACATCTTTAGCCCCAAACAGCAGGACAAAAATCTATGCGTTTCACAACTAGTTTAGCTGCTGTAGTCCTGCTGATAGTGCAAATTCTGTCAAGTATGGAAATTTATTTCTGGATTATCCTGAATTGGTTAACTCAGGCCACATTCATTAGGATGGAGATCAGATAATTGAACTGGGGGAAGTGAAAACCACCCTGAGCTTCAAGTCAAAAAACCTGAGTTCTAACTTCCTGAAATTGACAGCCTGTGACCTCAAGCAACTTGTTGGCATCTCTAGACCTCATTTGCTTCATCTGTGAATTGGATTATATAGTCTCTAAAATCTAGATCTAAATTCTTAGACTCCTGTAACTGTGTTCACCAAGCTGTAGGAGAAAAGTGGAGGTGGCTTGTTTAGGATCTGGGTCCCAGGCTCAATACTCTACTGAGCCTTTAGACGGTCCCTTTCCATGTCCAGGGTCCGGCTGGCCACTGGGAAGGATGACCAAAAGGGAACATGGGTAGAAATGGGGGAGATCCTCCATACCCCTTCAGAGCCATCAGCCTGATGAGGCAGAGGGATAACCAGGGTAACCTCTAGAGGGATGTAACCTGAGCTGTTCCAGTTACAGACCACAGAGGAGTGTCTCCTTAGAGGGAAGAGCCACCTCAGTGGGGACTTGTGCTGCACCTCTGTGGGTCTCCAGGCCCCTCTAGTGCCACTATGTGGATTAGGGTGAGAGGTTACCTTGGCCAGCAGCCGGCGCCCATCATTATCCAGGATGAAAACGGCCTTGACAGTGTATAGGGAAGGTTCCTGCAACTGACACAGGGGAGCGGAGTTACTTTGGCCCCTGAGCAACAGCTCTCAAGGCAGACACGCTGTCATGGCCTCTTTGGGATCTGCTGGCCCCAGGAGTACACTCTGAGGCTTCAGTGACCAGGCTCCAAAGGTCCACAGTGGGTGAGGCCCAGCCATCTAGCCAGAGGGCCAACGCCGGTGCCTTTCCTACTTCCAGGCAGACGCTCTGCTGCAGGCCCTGGGTGGGCACCGTGCCTGTCGAGTGCAGAAGGTCCCTCGGGCCCAAGTTCTGTCATGCACTGACTGCTCCAGAGCCCGAGTCTGAGTGTATCACAGAACCTGGGCCGGGGGGACAGCAGTGCGAGCCTTCTCCTTCCAGCTGACCCCGGCTGGACCCACGCTCTCAGGGCGCCCCCTGCCCCCTGGCCCGCGGACGGGGAACAGAATCACGCACGGCAGCCCACGAACATGCCATCTTACCCCTACAGGCGGAATCCCAACCCACCCCCACCTTCCCTCCTTATTTACTGTCCCAAATGGATCCAGAACTTCGGGCGACTCAGGACCAGCCTCCGCGCGAGTCCGCCCGCGGACGAACTTTTTCTCTCCTGCCTTGAGCCCAGGCCCTCTCCCCGGGGCTGCGCAGGGGTGGCACAAAGTTCCCAGCCGCCGCCGCCGCCGCCGCCGCCGCCGCGCCGGTTGTGAGTTGGCTGTCCCCCACCCCCCGCGCCCCTCTCCACCGCCGGGGGACCCCGGGCGTCCGCCCGCCGCCTGCCCGCGCCGTACCCGAAGCCCCGCGGTCTCCCCGGTCCGGGTGGGCGGTGCCGGGCCCCCGGCCTGGGCCGCCGCGGCCCCCTCCCCCGGGTGCGGACGTGGCCAGGCCTCGGGCCGCTGCATTCCGCTCGCCGCCTCGCGCTGACAGCGCCTCCCGCCCCGCGCCGCCCCCGGAGGCCGCCGCCCACTGCCAGCCGCCGGCGCGGGCCTCGCGCCCCCTCTCTCCCCATCCCCCGTCCTAGGCCTTCCTTTCCCCTCCCTCGGCTTCCGCCTGTCCTCGCCAGCCCTCTCTGTCAGGGGCCCACACTCCAGTCCCTTCCTCCGCCGCTCCTTTTCCTCTCCTCTCCTCGCCTCCTGTCCAGTCCTTAAAGCCTAGGCCTCTGTAACCTCCCTGCCCTAGGACCTGCTCTTCTTCCCGTCTCCTGCCTCATCTCCGCCGCCTGTGGGTTTGATGTGCGCGGGTGCCCGCAGAAGACACAGGCCGCCGCAGTTCTGTCACTTGACCCCTCTTAGGGTACCATCCGACGAAATCTGTCAGGTCATTCTGTGGCTCTTCGAGGCCGGTACTATCAGTGAGAGCAGACGAGTACAGCTCTGGGCAGTCCTCCGTGGAGAGGAGGCTCTCCCAGCAGTGGGTTCCTTGGAGCCATGGTCCCTGGGCCACCTCCTAGGTCACGGCCCAGTGTAAACCAAGACAGATGCCTAGTAGCCTAAACACTCTGTCAGTGGCATCAGTCCTTGCCACCAGTTTTGGTTTCCTTGGTGGAAGCATCTCGGAGGATACCCCAGCCAGTGGTAGTCATACTTCCCTATGGTCCTTCTCCATTAACCCTTAACGACATCAAGTGAGTATTTTACGTTTAAATCAGGGCTACAAACTGGTTGGAATTTCTGACAGACTCCCTGGTGACAATTTCCATTTCCAACCCAGATATACTGAATCAGAATCTACATTTTAACAGGATCCCCAGGTGATTCACATGCATAACTTTCTGTGAACTCCTTAGAAATGCAAATTATCAGCAGGGGTTTGAACTGGAAGAGAGGGTTAGAAGCCCTATTTAAACACTTGTACATAACATACATCATCTAATATAACCCCCACCTGTGAGGCATTAACCTACCCCATTGCCAGTGAGTGGATTTTGACTCACAGTGGCCCTATGGGACACAGGAGAAGTACCCCACAGCATTCCCTAATAGGGGCTGGGTTAGCAGCCATAGTTCATAACCACTGAATCACCAGGGCTCCTGGGAGGTATTAAAAACCTGTTGCCACCATCTATTCTCATAGTGATCTCACAGGACAGAGTGCCTCACAGGGTTTCCAAGGAATGCCTGGTGGATTCCAGCTGCTCACCTTCTGGTTAACAGCTGCAGCACTTAACCATTCTGCCACCAGGGCTCCCTGTGAGGTATTAGGTGGGTATACCCCCATTTGAGAGATAAGGAAAGGGAAACTTAGTTTCCGGGACACTTTCAAGATGATTGGATACCCTCGAGTTCATTTCTACTCATGGTGACCTCACGTGACAAGGTAGAACTGCCCCCTGTGGTTTTCTTGGCTGTAATTGTTATGGAATCAGAGCACCAAGTTGTTTGCCCACAGAGCAGCTGGGCAGGTTCCAAACACCAACCTTTTGGTCTGCAGCTGAGCCCTTAACCATCTGTGCTACCAGGGCTCCTTTTCAAGACGGTACAGCTAACAGTTGGCTGGGAACGGAACTCAGAATTTTTCTTCAAGGCCTCTTAGGAAAATGACTGGGCAGTAGGATTTTCCTCTTCTGAGTAGCATCAAGCCTTATTAAGCTTCAGGTCTCTTAAATGTCATCTCTCAAAGGTCTTCTCTGACCATATCTAACATGGTATGTCACTTCTGTCACATTCTCCATCTCAGTACTTCTCTTTTTTCATTGTAGTTTTCTCAATCTCCAGATATCATTTTTATTAACTGGCCTATAAGTTTTACTAATTTGCTTATACAAATGTGTACAGTCCTTCTTCCCATCAGACTTTGACCCCCACAAGAATAGGGATAATATATTTATCTTGCCCACTATCAGATGCTTTGCATAGGGGCTGGTGCCTTGCCATAGGTGCTGGCACATGACTGGGACTCAACAGGCATTTACTGAGTGACTAAATGAATTCAAGACGAGGGAGATAATCTATAAATACTTTAATCAAATAATAAAAACATACTAATTTTGGAAACAGTGGCAATGGTTTACAACATTGTGAATGTCATCAATGCCACTGAATGGCATACTTAAAAATGGTTAAAAGGGAAAAATTTATGTTATGTACATCTGCCAACCAGAAGGTCAGCAGTTCGAATTCACCAGGTGCTCCTTAGAAACTGCATATAAGAGCAGTTCTGTTCTGTCCTCTAAGGTCATTACCACAATAAAAAAAAAAAGTAATATACTTATCACTGAAACCATACTTGATATACTGAACAAATACTAAGTCCTTATTATGTACTAGGTATTTTTCTAGTCACTGGAATACAACAGTAAATAAGGATCTTTGCTTATGTTTGGGTTTATTCAACCATGTGCATGTGTGTGTGTGTGTGTGTGTGTGTGAGAGAGAGAGAGAGAGAGAGAACAAAGAACTGAAAAGGTAGAGAGGAAGCCATTCAGACTTCTGAGAAAATATCCACTGACCCTCTTTCTAGGATAATTTAGAAGACACATTCCAGTCCTCCTATCAGAATTCTAACAGCAAATATTAGTCAACACTATTTGGTACACTAGGAGAAAAAAAGACCCAATATTGGGGCTTTTTCTTTGGATTATAGATCATCAGAAGCTACTGTCAATGGTTGTGTCAAGTGGGTGAGTTATATTTTGACACATTAATATTTCTGTGAGCTAGTGGCTTTTAGTTCAAACTTACAAGGACAGCACCAAAAAGCCTCCAGGGGCATTTACCAGCTGTTGTTTGGCCTGTAGTACCCAGCCCAGAAGTGTCAGCCTGCAGAAGGCAGGAGGAAGGACTCAAGGAGCCGGTGTGGCTCCACAGGGAGAGGTGGGCAAGGTACTAAGCAAAGAGTGGACCAGAAGGTATTGGGGCTGGGCTGAGGCCAGAGAGGAAAGCTTAGGAACTACAACATCATTATCTCCACTGTTGTTGCTAGTGTTACATTCCTCAGGATCTCTTTACATCCTAAGTGGTGAATAAGTGAATTCGGAGTCCTTAAGTTCAGCTTGCAAAGAAGAGATTCTTCCCAATGATGACCCTTCCCCAAATTCTCTCAAAAGAAACCCTGACTCTTCTCTTCACTACCCCCCCCCCCGCAGCATGAAGTGTGCCTTGAATCGTGTTCTGTGTAGAAGCTAAGTGTGCACAGGGTCACGACAGTGTCTTCCCTAGAGTATCACCCAGAGGACTTGGGAAGCGTATAAGCACAGCAGAAGAGAACCCACTGGACAGTCTAACCAGAAAAAGGATGCGAGCAGTGCCTTCAAAACCACGGCAGCCTCATGTTTCTCTGCTCTCTGGGTTCCCTTCAGGGTGCAACAGGGTGAGGAAGAGAGCCTGACGAATAGCTGGACTCCAGTGTCATCCTGAAAACACACATATCCCTGTCCTTTGAAGTTTCCAGAAAGTGAAGGGTTCAAAGGGGATTGGGCTTTGGGCCTTGGTGAATCTCGGAGGTGAGACCAGCCTGTTTCCTCTGACTCACCCGCCTGCAGCCCATTTCTGTGCTGTCTGTCCTAGGATTTCAGCATCTGCTGTGGTGTGACAAGACGAAACAGCTCCCTTGGGTAACAGCTTCTCCCTATCCTTCCTGCTATAATGTCAAGAGGGGGAGGTGTGTATGTGAAATATAAGGAAGGAACATGTGTGCTTGTGGTGTCCTTTAGGGAGAAAATGAAGGCTTCCATGCCTCTCTGCAGCATGGGCTTTCAGCAGAGCATTCTAAGGACAGCTCTGATTTCTTCAACGAGTTTGGCTTTTTCTGGGACAATGTGGTGGGGTAGATGAAGAGAAAGCAGGGAAAGAAAAGGACCTGACAGTCCTCCCCATGCACTAGTGGCTTTATACACAGGATGATTTTAAACCTTTGTGAATATGTGGATTGTTATCTCTATTGAGCCCAGAGGAGTCCAACTGGAAAGTGACAGGGCCATAGTTCTGAAACCTTCTCTGAGATGACACTCCCACTCTTGTCACCTCACAATAGCACCTCAGTGATCGTGACATGCCACACTGAGAACTACATGAAGAAAATCCACCAATACTGTTTGGGACACAGAACACTAATGTGGTACGACACCCAGGAGAGCTGAACTCAGCAACAGCAGCCATTAAACCAAGACACAAACAATAGGGTGTTTTCACTGTGTAAGTCGAGGAAGACAGTGCCTGAGGCCTGAGGAAGAGTCCATTCTTGATGAGGTGATCCATCTCTGCATTGCCAATTGCTGTTCTCCTTTACTCAGCTTGTATTCCTGCTCTAAGCTAGGGATTCTCTGCTCTGGCTGCATGTAATCACAGAGGAACTCTCACAGCATACTGATGCCCAGCCCAGCTCCTGGAGCTTCAGATTTAGCTGGTCCAGGGTGGGACGTGGGCTTGGGTATTTTTTACAAGCTCTGTAGGTGATTCAAACGTACAGCCGGAGTTGAGAAGCAATCTTGTCAGAGAGCTGTGGTGGTGGTGCACAGAGAAGCATCTGGATTTTTAGAACTTTTCTTTCTTCTTTTGACAGTTTGATACTAACAAGCTTGCTAATGATGCTTACCATGTAAGAAGGAGGGCCAGATGTCAGGATTAACAGGAAAACTAATTGATTTCCTTGCAAGACATGCTAACATTTAGTATTGACAGGAAGTAATCCTAGACTCTCTCAGAAGGGCTATGAGGAAATCTCAGGTAGCCACATAACCCATTCCCCTGGATTAGGTGGGGGTGGAGAACAAGAAATATTTATGTAGATTAGCAACATTCAAAAAAGTTTTAAAAGAAGAAAAAGTAATAGGCAGCCACAATGGAGAAGAAGCGGGGCTTCCCTTTAGGGACACAGGCAGTTCTGCTCTTATGGAAGAGTTCTAAGGCCCAGCCAATGTGCCCCCTCCACAGCCCATACTTGGGAGGGCTTCCTGGCAGATGTCATCCTCCAGGGATCACTGGAGGTTGGACGTGACTGTTGGTGGCAGCAGAGGCTTTTTCAACACACAGATACTCCTGGGATGAGTGGGGAATTCCTGGGTATATTTTATAGCTAGCTCACTCCTTTTATGAGGACAAATCCCAGTACCTTAGAACTCTTCCTGGCTACTTCTTCCTGGCTACCGCTGTACTGCCGTCTCTGCACAGCAGCCTGGAGTCACCTGCCAAGGCCTGGTTTTACTGAGCCTCTCCGCCTAGGGGAGCAGGCGCCTGCACTCACTTTTTCCATGGTCTTCTCAGTCTGACTGAATGGATATACTGAGACTGATGACACATCAGCATGGGATCTTTCTTTTGCATCTTGGGAAACTGTCCTATTAACAGCTGTACCAGGCAAGGTGGAGGGGGGTTGGGGAGGAGGTATAGGAGAAGGGAGGAGGGTGGCTTTTGGGGTGAAGGACACACCCTGGATTTTATGAAGTTAACCATTGGGTTGTGGGAAGGAGATTTGCACCTGTTCAGGCTTGATCTGGACTTCTAGATGGAGTGAAGACTGTCTTGAGGTCTCCACCTCCACTGTGGAGTATTAAATATCCCAGGCTTCCACACCCTGCCAGGCCTAAACCACCTGCTGTTAGGGTTGAGATCCTCTCCATTGCGATTATTTCCTTAGTTCTTCTGATGGGCTAGCAATTCTGTTTTTCTCTTTTACCTCCCACCATTGTTAGACTACTCCCAACTTGAACTCAATCCTTTCTGTATGCATTTTTCCCCCTTCTACCAGCTGATAATTCATCATCATACACATTTATATATAGTACTTGAAGTTGGGAAGCAAAAGATGAATAGGACAGTTTGGGCAAAAATGAAAGATCTCCCACCCCTTCTCCAAGGATTAGCTTGCAGCTCCCGCACCCCACCCCATTCTCAGTGCCTGCTACTCCCTCCACAGCCAGGACCTCAGACAGAAGAGAAGGGAATGGAGAGGATGGGTAAAAGCACATTTCAAGATACCTGAGTCATGACAAAGTGATGAAATATGTGTATACTTTTAGAGTGACATGATAGTATCACCCTTATCTCCCCAATGTGGTCTCCCCACATCCAGTTGCTTTGTTTCACTTCAGTGCATATTTATCTTATTTGATTTCACGTCAGTCCTATATCCACTATATGACTTCATTTCTTTATCCTAGGTACCTGGCAGAGTCCTGGTGGAACAGTGGTTAAGGCACCTAGTAGGAGTCTCTGGGTGGCACAAACTGGTAAGCGCTTGACTACTACGTGAAAGGTTGGCAGTTTGAACCCATTGAGATGCATCTCACAAGACAAGCCTGGTGATCTGCTGCTGAAAGACCAGGGTCTTGAAAACCCTGTGAAAGGCAGTTCCGCTCTACTCACCACAAGGTGGAATCATTAGCAACTAACAACAACAGGTGTCTGGTTCCTTACTGTGCTCCTTGGAAAATACAAGTCTACTTGTCTAAAATACTCAGTTTTGCTGACTCAAAGGTTTACAAATTCCCTGCAGGTAAAGGATTGCCCAGCATTTGTTTTTAACTGTGTCAGGGCTTAAAACTGTTCCATTTTTGCTATGTCAAACAAATGACCACTCATAGTATACAATCTTTGCACCTTCCCAAAACAAAAACAAAAACCCATATTCTTTGCCATCAAGTTACTTCTCACTCATAGTGACATGTCTCATAGGGTTTCCAAGGAGCTGCTGGTGGATTCAAACTGCTGACCTTTTCTTCGCTAACAGCTGATCTCTTAAGTACAGTTTCACTAGGGTTCCCTTCTCAAAACAGTCTTGTATTTAACCCCCTGTAATATTAGTCTGTTGCCACTGTCTCGATTCCAAATCCTAGTGACCCCTCGGGAGTACACAGACCCTGTTATACCTATAGACTACAGCCCTCGTGGTGGTACAGTGGTTAAGAGCTTGGCTGCTAACCCAAAGGTATACAGTTCAAATGTACCAGTCGCTCCTTGGAACTTTATGAGGCAGTTCTTCTCTGTCCTATAGGGTTGCTGTGAGTTTGAATTGACTTGATGGCAATAGGTTAATGGGTAATATTAATGTAAGGAGATCTAGAGGTACAGTGGTTAAGCACTCAGCTGTTAACCAAAAGACTGGAGGTTTGAACCCATCAGCAGCTCTGTGGGAGAAAGATGGGGCAGTTTGCTTCCATAAGTATTATACAGCCTTGGAAATCCCATGGGGCAGGTTTTTTTTTCAATTATGATTGAATGAAAATGTACTGTCCCACATAAATTTGTATGCCCACCTATATGCAGTTCCCACTGCTCTCCCTGCCTGGTGACAGCACATCCTCCCTCTCTGCTCCATACATGTCTTATCCTCCAAACAATCTTCTATGCCCTCCTCTCCACCCAGCCCCCCACCTCCAGTAAGAGGCCAGCAGGAAGACATCCTATAGATGCATAGAACCATAAAGTGCACACCATATGGTCAATCTTTGTCACCAAGTCCAATCCATTCCTGCCCAAAGAGTTGACCTCCATTATGATTTATGGACAGGGGCAGCATCAGGGCCAGGGGCCATGCTCCCAGGGGTACTGAGGCCCCTGCCCGTGGGGCAGTTTTATTCTATCCTATAGAGTTGCTATGACTTGGAATTGGTTAATACTAATCTGGAGCCCTGGTGGCATAGTGGTTAAGCATTCAGCTGCCAACCAAAAAGGTAAAGGGTTCAAACCTACCAACCACTCCTTGGGAGGCAGATGTAGCAGGAAGGGGATGGAATATGCAGTGAGCAAGATAAGCACAGTCTTACTTGTGCTTATTTACTAATCTGCAGTGAACAATTCACATGGGTTTCATTGTACCACATCAAACTTTGAACCCACAAGCCACTCTACGGGAAAAACAACCAGACGATCTGCTTCCATGCAGATTACAGCCTAGACAATCCTATGGTGCAGTGCTACTCTATCCTGTTGCATTACTGTTAGTCAGAATAGACTCAACAGCATACAACAATACTAGCCTACGCTTAACATCTTTCAGTTTTACGGTTTTTGGATACTTCTTCTCAACCCCTTTATTTTTGCAATTACGGTCACATCTCCATTTCTCCTCCTGTCTTATCCAGCAACAGTATTTACATTTGCTTATTAACCTGCTATATCCTTCAAAACCATACCTTCTCCAAATATTAATTCTTTAACAGCAACTTCTAATCACAGGCCTGCTAACTTGAGTTTCTTTTCAATTATTCAGTAAGTATTATATTAAGTTCAAGGCCATAAGTGTACTTAGTTCTCCTAAGTTCCAGGCACTGTAATAGGTTTTGTAGACACAGTGATAAATGCAAAAATCAAATCCTAGTCCTCACAGAGTTTCTATTCTGCTACTTACTGGGATACTGTAAATGAAGTTAGTAAAACACGTATTCTCTCCATCAGTCTTTGAAAAGCAAACTTGCTCCCAGATTTTGTAAGAATTCAAGGAGTGGATGCTGGTGCATATTTATTTATGTATATCGAGAGTGCTTTGTAATCCTGTAAACTACTGACCTTAAGCCTCCTAAAGCTGGAAACCAGCGAGGTACCTTATGTTCTTATCTAGCAAGTTCATCGGTTGGCCTTGTCCTTAGTTGTACAAGGACCAACGACTAGTCCGCTAGATTATGAGCTCTTTAACAGAGGCTGAAACTTGAGTTGATACACACCCTCTGCTGGGAGCAATATAAATTCTGATTGAGTGATCCCCTGAACGTGGTCTTCTGACCAGCAATCACCAGGATAATTTAATAAGCAGGCAGTAATTGTCAGCCATAATTTGCAAATTTAACAAGCTCCTCAGGTGATGCGGGGTAGATTAAAGCTTCAGTCAAAGATGTCAGGGCAGTAGGACTAGATGGCACTGCAGAACTCTGTCAGCTGAGAAAAGTTCCCCAAAGCAAAGACTAAACTCCCTGGGTGGCTAGCTGGGGGAGGAAGGGTGGGCCCTATCATGAAAAGTATCGCTATCATGACAAACATCGCTATTACACCACATCTTTCACACCCCAGTACCCCACCACGGTCGCGGCAACTTCTTCGTGGGGCTGTTTCCAACATGATACCCTCGCCTGGGACATCAGACACAACCGTCACAGACTGGGAAGGTCTCCACAGCATAGTGGCCAAGATTTCGGTAAGTAACCACAAGGTGAGCAGTTCGAATCCAGCACGCGCCCCTTGTAGTGGAGCAGTTTATACTCTGCCCTATGAGGTCGCAAAGAGTAGGAAGCCACTCGACTCCAATAGGTTTACGGTAGCTGACTGGCGGGGGAATGTGCTCCAGGCCAGCGCGAAGAGAAAGCCGAAGTACAGGCTTCCGCTGCCAGCATCCAAGATGGCGGTACGAGAGTCGCCGCCGCGAGGGCCACATGCTCCCTGCCCCGCCCAGCCCCTTCGGGTCCCACTAGACTTTTGCAAGTCACTGTGGGGACCCTCAAGAGGGGAATTCCGCACTCCAGCAGTAATACTGCCTCCCACTACCTGCCCCAGGCCCTCTCTTCCCAGCCGAAAAAAACTACTGGTGGCACCTAACCTGTGTATTTCCCTCACTGCCCAATCTGTAACACCTCCCACAGCCGCACTCGACGGACGGGTCCAGAACGCTAGGTAACAAGAGTCTGATTGCCAGTCATTGGTAGGACCACGCTACGGGGCGGGCCTAGATGTCCATTGGACCGTGGATCATGTCAGTCTTGGAAGATCGAGGAGGTGGAGTAGGAGACCCTTTTAGCCATTGGGCTCTCTCTTCTGTCAATCAAAAGTACATCCGGTGACCTCCAACCTCTCCGCTTGTGGATTGGAGAAACCTGTTACTGGGGGTTGTGCGGCGGCCGGGCTTCCGACTGAGATGAGAGGAGGGGGCGGGGAGGGAAGCGGAGGTTGGGGAGCTCTAGGCCGGCCGGCGTTGGCGGCGCCAAGGCCGGGACTCGAGCTGCGGCCTGCTGTGGCTGCCGCGGCGGACGCTGATCGCAGGCAAGAGTATCAGGCACATTTCTTCCTTCTCCTGACGGGAGGGGCATAGCGCGCGGGAGCGATATGGGGTGAGGGGCGGTGGGGTGGAGCTGGGGGTCAAGTGTAGGAGCGGGCGGCCAAGCGGCGTTCTCGTCTGGGCCTGGGTCTGACACTGAGGGGCCGCACGACCGGGAAGAAGGCTAGCTTCGGGGTGGACTGGTTTGGGGATGGTTAAGGGCACCCGAAGGCGTGGTATTTGGCCCGGGCTTGGGAGCGGGGTGGGGCCATAGGAACGGAGAGCGGGGTGGGGTTTGGCTTTAAGGGTGGGTCAAGGCCGGGAAAACAGCACTTGTTCGCTGCTGCCCCGGAAGGCTGAAAGCCGAGACGCTGAAAGTGGGCATGGCGGCTTGGTCCCAGCCAGACTCGGGTATCCGGGGTAGGGTGGGACTGGTCCGGACTCCAGGGCCTTCAGGCCCGCCCCGATCTTGAAGGGACTCTGTCCGGTTTCTCGAACTTAATGGGCTCTTGGGAGGTTTTAATGCGAGTTTGCGTGAAAATGAGAGGAGGAATCCTGGGTCTCAGTTGTGTTTACTCTGAGTGTGTGGATGTAATCTTGGGTCGCAATTGTGTTTACTCCGAGTGTGTGCGCGCGCGCGCGTGCGTACGTGTGTGTGTGTGTGTGTGTGTGTGTGTGTGTGTGTGTGTGTCTGCTTGTCTGCGCGCGCGGATCGCTTTTCCCTTTAGATTGAAGGTAGTAGACGGGTTACAACAGTGAAGATAAGAGGGGTGTGTTTTGATTCATGAGATTAATGACAGCTCAGAAGTAGACTAGAAACAGAAAGGCACATTTACCCTTTCTCCACATAGCAGTCTGGCTTGAGCATTTGGCCATAACCTACCGGTTTGACTAAGAAGGTGAATGAAAATAAAACTTGTCCATGCAAATTGTGGATCGAATAATCCAACCTCAGGCCCCCACCGTCTCTCTCTCTTTATCTCTTCCTTTTTTAACGTGGGAGTGATGGGAAAGGGAGTTCAGATTTCAAAGTTGGAAAAACAAAAGGCATTATACTCTCTTGTGGGAAGTCATGGCCTGATCTATGTCCTCATGTGCTTTCGCACCCTTACGCATTCCCTTATCTTTAGAGCTGGAAGGGGCAAGGATAGTAGGCAGTTTTATTCTGAGATGCAAAGCTAGCTTAATTTTAAGATGGGAAATTGACTTCTCATACTAAAAATAGAGGCTGGGTAGAGTGTTGAGGGGGAGAGGGGTAGTAACTCAGGCAACATGTGAAATATTTTGGATGCTCTGGGTATTGTCTGTTTCCCCAGAGTAGGCTACTTTTTAGGGTATGGCAAATATATTCAGTATCAGGGATCCTTTGGGAGTGATATTTTCCAGTTATAGTTATTTGGTCTATAACAGGATCTATTTATTTGGGGGGCTGTAATAACTGATTTATTTTTCTTCCTGTGAAAGTGGCCTTTTAGAATTTGTTTCCTACCTTCCTCTGAAGGTTTTACTACCCTAGCCATGGCATGCAAAGCATGGACTCTTACGCTGTTGCTCTTGTGATTCCCATTACAGGTTTCTCTGGAAACCCCCCTGGTAAGTGTGGAGGAGGCGGGACACTCTGACCTGAGACAAAAGGCCTGTAGCTCCAGCCAAAGAAAATAAGCCTTAGGAGGGAGAAGGAAAAAAAAAAATCCATCAGCTGTTTCTGACAACAGCCTGCAGTGGAATCTACAGAGGACAGCTAATGTGAGTGAGGAAGTGACTGTATGTGGACTGTGGAGACAGTAAGTCACGTGGGCCTTGAGGGCCTGGACTGGGTTAGGAACATTGGCTCTTTCAGAGGTGAGGTGTCAAGAAGGGGAAAGTGAATGTGGTCTGGAGTGTGGCCTTGGCTGCACAGGGTGTGCTTTCCTCTGGGGCCATCAGGGAGCTCAGCCCCTGTGTTCCGCCAGGGTGAGGGGCAGGGTTCGGCACTGAGGAGGGTAATTTGCTGGCTGGAGCAGCAGAGCAGTGGCCTTGATTTGTGTTTTGGAAGATTTAAAAACCAAAAAGCATAAACATTCTGGTCCTTCAGCAATGCTTTCTCTGAAGAAATACTTAACGGAAGGACTCCTCCAGTTCACCATTCTGCTGAGTTTGATTGGGGTGCGGGTGGACGTGGATACCTACCTGACCTCACAGCTTCCCCCACTCCGGGAGATCATCCTGGGGCCCAGTTCTGCCTATACTCAGACCCAGTTCCACAACCTGAGGAATACTTTGGATGGCTATGGTATCCACCCCAAGAGCATAGACCTGGACAATTACTTCACTGCCCGGCGGCTCCTCAGTCAGGTGAGGGCCCTGGACAGGTTTCAGGTGCCGACCACTGAGGTAAACGCCTGGCTGGTCCACCGGGACCCGGAGGGGTCTGTCTCTGGCAGCCAGCCCAGTTCAGGCCTCACCCTCGAGAGTTCCAGTGGCCTCCAGGATGTGACAGGCCCAGACAACGGGGTGCGAGAAAGCGAAACGGAGCAGGGATTCAGTGAAGATTTGGAGGATTTGGGGGCGGTAGCCCCTCCAGTCAGTGGAGACTTAACCAAAGAGGTTAGTGGCCCTGTGGTGAGTGGGTGGGACCTGGGGGTAGCGGGGAGGGCCAGTCCTGAAAGACTGTAGTCACAGCTCTGATCCCTTTAGAGAACCAGGTAGGTTCCAGGGGAATCTCAAGCATTGTTCTTGCATGGGAATGGGCTGACTCTAAAGTGAGGTGTGGGGGTGGGATCATTTCACTGTGTTGAACCATTGACCTACCTGTTCATTTACTGTCGGAGCAGTGGGAGGTTCCTAGAACATGCCAGCATGTTTACTGCTTGGATTTCATCATGACTTCTGGAGCCGCAGTGTGGGGGAGGGATCATGTTGTGATGGGCTTTGATGCAGTGTGTATCTGTTGCTAAGACACAAGTACTTTGTGGACTCCTGCCCTGTACTGCCCGCACCTCCCATCAAAACACACATTCATACCCTGAAGTTCTTTTCCTTTGTGGTCAGGCCTGTTGTGAAGTCCTGATAAGTCAGCTCTCCTGGGCCTGAGCCAAGGGCTAGATTTGGAGAGTTATTCCTGGCCCGGAGAGGGTCAAAGCTCCCATTCTTTGCTGAAGGCGTGCTGCAGGGATTAGGGAGGAGAGAGCTGGCAGCATTAAGAGAAGCTGCATTCTGTTCACCTCGAGCTGTCTGATATCTTCGGTTCCCGTCATGTAGCTGACTGCTCTTCTGGGCAGAGTGTTGCAGTTGTCTTCAGCCATGTCAGTGGCTCCTGCTCTTTCTACCTCACTAGTATGATGCTAAGTCTGCCTGTTTAGCTGACTCTGGCTTGCCACTCGGCCTTAAGGAGAGGCCTGCTGTGCTCTTCTGGCCACTAGGGAAGATGGTTATATCGGACTGGGTTTTCTAGAGGTTAGATTTAAGTGAGGGTGTAGAATGCCAAGGAGGGCCTGTGAAGTATGGAAAAAACTGCACAGATTGAAGAACTTGGCTCCCCTGCACACTAGATCAGAGAAGGTTTTGACGTCTTCCCTGCATTTGAGCCTGTTGCATGACCTCAGTTCCCTGTAAGTTAGAGACTGTCAAAGAACATGGCTTCCTTTAGGCCAGTGATCCTCAACTAGGAGCAGTTTGTGCCCCTAGAGAATATTTGGCATTGCCTGGAGACATTTTTGGTTGTCACAACTGGCATGTAGTAGGGAGAGACCAGGGATGCTGCTGAACAACTGAAAATACATAGGACAATCCCCACAATAGATTTATCCCGCCCCAAATGTCAGTCTTGCCAAGGTTGAGAAACCCTGTTGGATGCTCATCTGGCTTGCACTGGATCACGACTTTGAGTGAGTAGAGTTATCTGAGGAGCATTGGCAGTGGAGTGGTTAAGCACTGAGCTGCTAAACTGGAAGGTACGTACTTGGACCCAGTGAGAGGAAGATACGGCAGTCTGCCTCTGTAAAGACTTATGGCCTTGGAAACCCTGTGGGGCAGTTCTGCTCTGTCCTGTAGGGTTGCTGTGTGTTAGAATTGACTCAGCAGCATCGGGTTTGGTTGGTTTAGGGTCATCTGAGCATGTGTGGTGTGAGCATGTCCAATACATCTTAGTGCCATTTCCCTTAGTAGGTTGTTTACAGTGCCGCTTGGTGCTGTACCTCTTCTGCTGCCTCCTTTCCTTCTGTTTCGTCCAGTGGGCTCTAGTCTTGGCACAGTGGTCAGGAGAAGGATGCTGCCTATGTAGCTCTCCAAGGAGTGTGTGTAACTGGGCCTGCTTCAGGGAAGCTGGGTAGGAGCCCTGCAG
The DNA here is from genome assembly GCA_028571685.1 of Heterohyrax brucei. Taxonomy (NCBI): domain Eukaryota; kingdom Metazoa; phylum Chordata; class Mammalia; order Hyracoidea; family Procaviidae; genus Heterohyrax; species Heterohyrax brucei. The sequence continues at coordinate 105,674,786 of CM053149.1, forward strand.
GGGTAGCTCCGCTCTTGTGGGTGTGCTATTGGGGGGAGTGGGATGGAACATTTTGGCTGTGTTGGATAGGTTGGGCTAACAGGATGGATTTTGACTCTGCTTTCTAAGTGGGTTTCTCTTCTCCATTGGTTTCTAGGCCCTCATAAAGGTTGTGTTTTCCCTCACCCTAGGTTGTCAGTGCTCACTCCAGGGGCTGGGGAGGGACCAGTGTTAGGGGCCTAGGCTGGGTATGGGGGAAGGGAAGATTATTACATGTCTAGAATATTTCCTCAGCAACTCAGGGATAAAAATACCCAGGTCCAGAGCATGTGACAGGCACTGCTGGAGCTAGTACTATCCCTGGGGTGGCAGTGTTCCCCCGCTGCCAGGCCTCTTCGATGGACAGCCATAGCCTGGGCCCTGTCAGGGATATAGGATTCCCCTCAGGGTTGGCACTTTGCCCAGAGCAGGGGGTTGGCCTGTTTACAGCTCTTTGCAGGCGAAGAGCAGTTTGTGACCAAGGAGAACATACTGTCTCTCCTTCCTGACCTTAGACGTGAGGGGAGCAACAGTGATAGGAGGAGGGTAGCCACATCTCCCCTTAGAATTCAGTCTAGACTGACTGGCATGCTGATCACAAGGGCCTTTTTCTTACTTTGAGAGGGTGAGCTGGGGTCAGGCACAGAATATTCTTGAACTAAGTGTGGAGAAGTGGGGAACATACTGGTGGCTGGCCTGGTCCTGCTGGGCATCTGCCTCTGTAAGTGCAGGGCCTTAACTTGTATCTCCTCTTGCTTGGGGCTAGGCCTGGCCAGAATGTGCCTTTCTGCACGTGAGCAGATGGCTCTCACCTTTCCTCTACTCTGACCTATTTTACGGTGACAGAGCCCCTAGTTCATAGAGGGCTGTATGTACTGGGTTCCTGCCCACCTTAGCTTGTGATCCTCGGGCTTGAGGAGGCCTGGGTGCAGCCCTCGGGAGGAATGGGAAAACTGCTTCCATTCCCGGGAAGAACTTAGCTGTGGGAGGGGCGGGCTGCGACAGGAGGGAGCGTGGCACCCCTTCCCCCAGGGCACTCACTGCACCACCCCAGCTGACTGGCTGGGCTGGGTGGGGCTGCCCGCCCCTGGGTGCATCTCCTCAAGGAGACGGAGGCGGCCCCGGGATGGGCTGCTTCCTGCGGCAGCTTCCCCAGCTGTCCTGGTGCAGTGATTGGCTGCCGGCTGCAGCTAGGTAACAGGCGGTGGGAGGGGATTGGCTCCCTGCGCATCTCCAGCGGAGGCTTGGGGGAGGAGATTGGCTCTCGGCGCAGCCTAGGTAACGACAGTGGGAGGGGATTGGCTCTTTCCGCAGCCCAGCTGCTGACCTGGGGGAGGGGATTGGCTCTCTGCAGCCTCAGCAGTGACCTGCGGAGGGGGGGAAGGGGGAGGGGATTGGCTCCTTGCTGCAGCCTAGGTAACAAGTTTGGGGGGCGTGGGGAGGGGGAGCAAGGGAGGAGCGGGAGGATAGGCCCAGGAGGGCGCTTGCTTTCCTCTGCAGCTTGAGCCCGGAGCATGGGGTGGGAGTCCCATCTCACTGCAGCCTCTGCGGTGAGCTCAGGGTGGGGGCTGTCGGGTGCCTGAGTGGAACTGGGGTTGTGAGGTGGGAGGGGGCTGCTCAAGGATGGAGGAAGGGGGCTGGGCCGGGCCGCCCAGGCAGCATCACGGGCGGGGCGCCCTCCTCGGGCCCCTCGGAGCTAGCAAGGGGCCACCCTTCCAGCCTGGTGTGCTCCCCGCAAGCCAGGAGCTCCTTGCAGCCCCCTGTCTGGCATCCCGGCACCGGCTGCCCTGGGGCTTACCTCGCAGACCATGACCCGCCTGGACCGAAGCTCTCACAGTGGTGGGGGCCATGCCAAAGGGATCCAGCCCCTTAACTCTTGGCTGGCTGGTCACCGGGTGGCCCAGCCCCCCTCTGCTCCTGGGTCCAGGGCTTCTGTTCAGGTTGGTGTATGTGGGGAGACTGTAGGGAGAGGTACAACTGGGAGGTCTTAGGGTCGGAAGCGTTATGGTAGGGAAGGGATGTCTAGTTTAGGGTTAGGGAGGTGGGGCTAAGATACTGCTTTCTGGAAAGTCTACTTTTTAACCCCTGAATGGAAGGCGACAGTTTACTTTTCTCAGGCTGGTGGGGAGGATTCTGCCACAGCCGGAGACCTGTACATGAAGCCCAAACGGCTGTTACTTATTGGAGCTTCTGTGCTGGTGGCAGTGGGGGTGGCGATTGGTGCAGGAACTGATTGGGAGCCATTAGAGTATATTGGGAGAGCGGCACTTTGGTGCCCAAGGCAGCATTCATGGCTGAGGAGTGGTGCAGATTATGCCCTTGAGTGGGTTGACTGCCTGGGGAGGCAGGAAGTCCTGGGGTGTGGTAAGGAAGGAGCGACAGCCTGGATGAGGGGACACGATGGGACTGCCTGGCAGGGTGGGGCAGCCAGTGGGATCATCTGACTCGGCCAGAGGCTCTCCCTGGGACTGAGGCAGCTTGCTGGGATCAGCTGAGAATGGGAGTCCTGGCGGGGATGGCTCTGGAGGTGAGCCTGGGCTTTAAGAGTTGTGGGTGTTCAATCTCATTCTCCTGTCAGCCAGGGAAGGGGGGGGTGACTGGAGGGAGGCCTGGAGATAGCCCAGTATTGTCATTGGTTGCATCAGGTGGTTGGAAATGCAGGGATTTTCCTTTCCAGCCCACCCCACCCCTTTATGCAAATGAAATGGCACCATAGGCTGATGCAAGCCTGGACACTCAGAAGCAGGTCTGCGTGACAGTTTGTCTCTGCTTGCCATGGCCGGCTTCCTATAAAGCGAGTTTTAAGGGGTTCTTTTCCTAAAATGAAAAGTGTCCCATGTTATCCTCTTCACTGTTAAACTGGGGTGATGTGCTGCTTTCTGGCCTGGGTGTGCCTGTCTCTGGTTCCGATCCTTAGCCCACAGACTTACGTAGTGGTGGTCAACGGTAGTGGGTTTTGCTAGTGGCTCTCTTTGCCAGGTGGGGGTGGCGTCTGAAAATGGATGAGTGAAACCTTGCTGGTGCATAGGGGCAGGTATAGGACTGGGAGAGGCTCCACCCACGACTAACTGGAGTGACAGAAGAAGGGACATCTGAGGAACAGGACAGGGAGGGGCCCCCAAACCTGAGAGTAAAGTCATGGTGGTCTGTCTTTCAGGACATAGATCTGATTGACATCCTTTGGCGACAGGATATTGATCTGGGGGCTGGGCGTGAGATTTTTGACTACAGTCATCGTCAGAAGGAGCAGGATGTGGACAAGGAGCTGCAGGATGGAGGAGAGCAGGGTGACACGTGGCCCAGTGAGGATGCAGAGGCGCTGGCGCGGAACCTGCTAGTGGATGGAGAAACGGGGGAGCGCTTCCCTGCACAGGTAAAACTGCCTGTACCCACCTGGGTCTCTTCCTTTTCTCCATACTCCGCAAAACACACAAACTGGAGTGGAGCTCTTCCAGGAATGTCCCCTTCAGGGAGACAGGCTGTGGCTGCAGGATGGACCAGAATGTACATTTTGTTTGGGGGTCTTCCAAGTCATGGTGGCTGGATCAGGGAGGGGGCCTGGGTAAACAGCAGTTGCAGAGGTGCCAGGCCCTGGCAACAGCAAAGAGAAGGCAAAGCCTCTGGCATCCTGCTACCTGTTTTCTGCCTTCCTTTTCTTATTCCCGGGAGTTTGGGACTCAGGGCCAGCCATTGTCCAAGTAATGGGAAGGAGGAGCTAGCTTGCAGGCGTGTAGTCAACCAGCTCCTCTGCAGTTTCCCTTTGGACGGGCTGGGAGGAGGTCTCAGCCTGCAGGCAGCCAAGGCCTGCGTCAGTCAGACTTACAGTTGCTGTTGCCACAGGTGCCTGGTGGGGAGGACCAGACGGCCCTGTCCCTGGAAGAGTGCCTTAGGCTGCTGGAGGCCACCTGCCCCTTTGGGGAGAATGCTGAGGTGAGCAAGACTCAGGGAGAGCTCACTGAGCAGGTCTGTCTGTACCTGGCATGTTTCTCCATGGCTGGCTAAGATTCTAGCTTTTGGTTGTGGCCTTGTCCTGGCAACAGGGGGTAAATCAGAGGAAGGCAGGCACAGAAAAGCAGGTAGTAGCCTCTGTGAGGAAAGCAGAGGTGTTTTTTCCGTTTCGCCTGTTAAAGCCTCTGCTTTGATCCCAGTTTCCAGCAGATATTTCCAGTATAACAGAAGCAGTGCCTAGTGAGAGTGACCCTCCAGCGCTTCAGAACAACCTCCTGTCTCCTCTCCTGACGGAAACAGAGTCACCATTTGACCTAGAACAGCAGTGGCAGGATCTCATGTCCATCATGGAAATGCAGGTAGGATTATTGGTACAGAACACAAAGGCGCTGGATTTGTTTTTCTGCCTCTGGGGAAAGTAACCCCCTTCTGGGATGGATATGCCCCAGGTGTCTCTGTGGGATGGTAGGGAGGAGCTTTCCAGAACCAGGCTTGTGCCTAGGTGCACCTTCCTTTCCCTCAGGCAGAGTCGCTTGGCTGGGTGCTTCCTAGGTTTGACGTTAATTCTAGCATTGACTGACGTGCTTGATCATCTCAGTTGGCCCTCACAATCTTCGTGTCAGCCAGTATTATTTTAAAGGTGTCCTCACCAGGTCTTCAGACTGATTCTCCCCAGGTCAGTTATGGTGGAGGAAGTGACATCGGAATAGACAGAATCAGAGTAGACTGAAACTGTAGCGGCAACAAGAAAAATGATGATCAGGTTTTGTTAGAAACTTAGTTTACCTTTTAGAAAAGAAAGACAGCATACATATTGCATAAAAACCAAATCTCTTGCCCCTGGGCACAGAGTTGGAAATGGTGTTGTCACTCTCAAAGATGGCCCCGATTGTGCCACTGTGAGTGTATCTCATCTCCACAGTCCTGCCAGTAATTCAGTCTCACTCATCAGGCTCTTGAAAAAGCTCACTATACTTCTTCAAAGTCTCCCCTTCCAGGGCTTCAACTCGTCATTTTTGTTGTGCAGATCACCCAAATTGTAAAAATTTGGGGTCTGGTCTTGTTTTACTTCACTGGCCATGATTGAACCAATTCAAACTTTGAAGCTGTGGTTTTAACTCCCGCATCAGGGTGTTCTTTTCACGGTGCTGATTTTGTAGTAGTAAAGAGGTAGTTATGGTTATGTGTTGCCTTACTTTCCCTTTAAGATGGGGGAGTCTGACTGCACATGACCAGTACCTGGTCGTGGCCTGCATTTGGGATGGAGTCACACCAAGGAGCTAGGCCTAGTGGACCAAGCCAGTCCAGGAGCTGTACGCTGTGGGCTTTGGTTTCCAGCCTCTTACTTTACCCCAACGTAACTAGGTCTCTGTTGGGAACCAGCAGTGTGTGAACCCTCCATACCTGGAGAGGGAGTCTGCGCGTTAGACTCTGGAACAGTGATGCTCCTCTCTCCTCTTAGGCCATGGAAGTGAACTCATCGACCAGTGAGATCCTGTACAACACCCCTCCTGGAGATCCACTGAGCACCAACTACAGCCTTGCCCCTAACACTCCCATCAATCAGAATGTCAGCCTGCATCAGGCATCCTTGGGGGGCTGCAGCCAGGACTTCTCCCTCTTCAGCCCTGAGGTCGAGAGCCTGCCTGTAGCTGGCAGCTCCACGCTGCTTCCCCTTGTCCCCAGCAATTCCACCAGCCTCAACTCCACCTTTGGCTCTACCAACCTGGCCGGGCTCTTCTTCCTGCCCCAGCTCAATGGCACCACCAATGACACGGCAGGCCCAGAGCTGCCTGACCCTCTGGGGGGCCTGCTGGATGAAGCCATGCTGGATGAGATCAGCATTATGGACCTGGCCATTGAGGAAGGCTTTAACCCCGTGCAGGCCTCCCAGCTCGAAGAGGAATTTGACTCTGACTCAGGCCTCTCCTTGGACTCGAGCCATAGCCCTTCCTCCCTGAGCAGCTCTGAAGGCAGCTCCTCTTCTTCCTCTTCCTCCTCGTCTTCCTCAGCTTCTTCCTCGGCCTCTTCTTCCTTTTCTGAGGAAGGTGCTGTTGGCTACAGCTCTGACTCGGAGACCCTGGATCTGGAAGAGGCAGAGGGCGCCGTGGGCTACCAGCCGGAGTACTCCAAGTTCTGCCGCATGAGCTATCAGGATCCGTCTCAGCTCTCCTGCCTGCCCTATTTGGAGCACGTGGGCCACAACCACACGTACAACATGGCACCCAGTGCCCTCGACTCGGCTAACCTGCCGCCTCCCAGCACCCTGAAGAAAGGCAATAAGGAGAAGCAGGCTGACTTGTTAGACAAACAGATGAGCCGGGATGAGCATCGAGCCCGAGCCATGAAGATTCCCTTCACCAATGACAAAATCATCAACCTGCCTGTGGAGGAATTCAACGAGCTGCTGTCCAAATACCAGCTGAGTGAGGCCCAGCTGAGCCTCATCCGTGACATCCGGCGCCGGGGCAAGAACAAGATGGCAGCACAGAACTGCCGCAAGCGGAAGCTGGACACCATCCTGAACCTGGAGCGGGACGTGGAGGACCTGCAGCAGGATAAAGCCCGGCTGCTGCGGGAGAAAGTGGAGTTCCTGCGGTCCCTGCGGCAGATGAAGCAGAAGGTCCAGAGTCTGTACCAGGAGGTGTTTGGGCGGCTGCGTGACGAGAATGGGCGACCCTATTCCCCCAGCCAGTATGCACTGCAGTATGCTGGGGATGGCAGTGTCCTCCTCATTCCCCGCACGCTGGCGGACCAGCAGCCTCGGCGGCAAGAGAGGAAGCCCAAGGACCGGAGGAAGTGAGCCTGGGGAGGAAGGGGTTGACGCTCACCAAGACCGAAACTGAAGGGCTGGGCCTGGACCTGGACCTACAGTGGGGACTTTAATGCCTTCTTATCCAATATATCTTCTCAGATGGGATGACTGCCGGTCAGTGTACAGGAGAGGCGGGCTCAGGCACTGTCTGGCTCAGCTTCCTCCACTCGGGTGGGGTGGAAGTGGCCAGACTATTTGGGTGGACAGGGTCCTCGCCCCTACCCCTTTCCCGTGAGGGACGGGGTGGACCCGCCGTTGCAGGAGGTAGAGGAGCTGTAATGGAGCAGAGGCTGACAGGGAAAGGAAGGGACTTGGGAGATGAAAGCCAAGTTAGTAGAAAGTCTCCTTCCTGAAAGGAGGAAGGAAAGAAACCAGAAAAAATCAAAGCGGGAACAAAACCAAGGGAAAGTTAAGTTTGACTTTGGCCAGGATTCCAGGCAGCAGGTTTTAGTGACGAGGTTATTGGTGTGAGTGAACCCCATTTCACTCTGGGGAGGGGTGATACACAGACACAGGGCGGGCTGGGGGAGGGGCCTTACTTTCTGCTCCCTGCACTTTGGCATCCCTGAAGAGGGGCTCTTGAATGTCTCCCCTTATTTTTCAGTAGTGTGGGAGCCATAGGGACCCCATACTGGCTTTGAGGCTTAGGGTCAAAGGGCAGAGTGAACAGGAAAGGGTCATGAGGTCCTGTGTTAACAGCAGCCCCAACACCAAGCATGTCACTCACTGCCCTGCCACTCCCATCTCCCTCTGTGCTCCAGCTGTCTCTGAGGGAGGCACCCACTGTCTTCAGCTGTCTTCATCGGCGCCTGCATGTGAATGTCCTGTGCTTCCCCTCTCCCTCCACAGGCTGTTAGGTAGCTGGGCTGCCAGGGCACTGTGGGTAGTAGGCCTGTGCCCTTACCTGGGGGCTGCCTCTGAGGCAGGGCGTGGGGGGATGGTGTGGCAGGAGAAGCCAGCACTACAACCTCCGGGCAGTATTCAGCACAACACTGGGGAGGGACCCTTCCCTGATAGCGCTCCCCTACCAACTGGGCTTGTCAATGAAAACGAAACTCCACAACTCAGCAACACAGCTAGTCCTTTTAGAATTTCTTGCGCTTTGATTTTTTTTAGGGCTTGAACCCTGTTTCACTTATAGGGTCTAGAGTGCTTGTGTTGAGTAAAAAGGAGACACCCCCCCATTACTCAAAAGCTGCTAAATGTTCTCTTTGCCATAAAGACTCCGTGTAACTGTGTGAACACTTGGGATTTTTCTCCTCTGTCCCGAGGTCTCTGTCTGCTTTCTTTTTTGGGTTTCTTTTTAGGAGAATGAGAAGTGCATGAAATGGGGGCTGAGGGCACTCCTCCCCCAGGCTCTTAGCCCCAAGCAGCTTCCCTACAGCCCTGCCTTACTGGGGCTCTTGGAGAAGGCCTGGTGAAGCAGAGAAGGGAGCTCTGAGGTGGCCAGATGGCTCCAGAACCAGTGTCTTGTAACTGTTTATCACTGCTGCCATCCCTGTCCAACTGTGGAAGGCTGTGCCCCAGAAGATCAGGAGTGGGTTGAGGGGGGAACACTTGATTCCCCTCCCCACGGCCGGGGGTCAGGGGTGGGGGGTGGTGAGTGTTCTGAGCAGTGGGGATAGAAGGTGTGAACCTGGGAAGTGCTTTTATAAATTATTTTCCTTGTAGATTTTATTTTTAATTTATCTCTGTGACCTGCCAGGGAGAGGAGAGAGATGCTGTGAGCACACGACAAAATAAAATAAAACGGATGATTCATTCTCAAGTGGAATTTTTTCCTACTTTGAGTTTAAACTGATGGTAAGGAAACAGGCCCCATGGAGGAAGACTGGCCATTCTGTGGCTCACATGGGAAAATGGTTGGAGAGCAAGGGAGGATGAAAGTATGACAGTGGGGGCTCTGAATATTGTATTTAATTTCCAAGCAGGTATTCTGTACCTCTACAGGATCTGCCAGCTAGTGCTGTCTCAGAGAAGGGTTCAGAATTCTGGCCTCCTCTCATGTTGCTCGCTCAGTCAGGTAGAGGTGTTCATCCCCTGGCCTGCCAGCTACAGGTGGGCTACAAACTGCATTTCAGGCTAGACCATGCTGTTACAAGGAAGAAACCCTGGTGGGTTGTAGTTAAGTGCTATGGCTGCTAACCAGAAGGGGGACAGTTCTATCTATAGGGTTGCTGTGAGTTGTGATCAACTTGGCAGTAGTAGGTTTGGTTTGGCTTTTCTAGTGCTGTTCTCTGGTGGCCCTGATGGCCAAAGGTGTGCAGGGTATTGGAGTGCAGTTCAGCCAGTGGGAATGACGACAACTGAGAAACAGGGAGCCAGGTCACAGTGTTAAGGCTGCACTGAAAAACCTCCCCAGCTGATTAGGTTATCTGTCCTTAAACAGCTTTAACAGGAAGACCCTGAAGAGTTGGGATGCTTTAAGGTTCCTCAGGGTGTCTGTGGAACTGCTACATGCCCCCTCTAGGGTGGGTGCTTAGTGTATGAGGAAGGTTCACCCAGCAGATAGGTGGGCAGATGGGCCTCCATGAGGAGCTGTGATCCCCACTATGGAACCTGTGACCTTAACATTCACAGAAACACTGTAGAACTTGGCTCAGCCCAGTCAACTCTGCTGCTAGAGTTGTCCTATGGGGTGGAGCATTCCTTCCATCTCCAGTTGGAAAGGATTGATCCTAACAAGTAAGTGCTCTTACCTAATTTAAGAAACAGACTGATGTCTAAGCGAGATAAAACCAAGATTTAGAAAAGAAAACCTACAAAGCAAGCTGAAAGCTTCAATTCATGCTGATGATTTAAAAAAATCATATATAGAAGGCTAAACTAAGACAGCAGTTACTATGTTTTTGTATCCCACAAGTTGTGTAAGTTATCTTTTAGTACACAGGGTATTAACTTTTTATCTTACTGTTTTTTTGCAGAGATTTAAAATTTTCAAGAGAAAAACACACCTTTGCTAGTGTTGTTTCTGGGCTTGGGGCAGTATTTTTGCTGCCCATCATGTCCCCTTAGAGATTGACAGTTGTGTCTAGGATCCTGTTGATCAGCCAGGGCTCTGGGCCAAGTTGGTCAGCCCTATGCAAGGCTGACCTCTTTCTGCTGCTGGCAGGTGTAGTGGGTTTTCAACCTTCTGGCAAGAAAGAAGAACTTAACTATGGCCTGTGAAAGGACTGCTTGCTACCAGTAACCCATCCACTTAAGACAGGAAATACAGTGGAGTTCACTGGTGTGGCATGTATGTGAGCAGGCCTGAGGCCTAACCTGGGACTGAACTCTGAAGGGTGGGCTGTGTAGGTGGGGCTTTGTGTTGAGAAGTCTTAGGCTTCATTCAAAGGTGCCCTAGTAGGGCAATAGTTGAACAGTACTCTGGTGCAAACCAAGAAGGTGAGCAGTTGGAACCCACTGGCCACTCTGGAGGAGAAAGATGTGGCAGTCTGTGTCTGTAAAAATTTAGTTTCAGAAACCCTAAGGGGCAATTTTACTGTCACAGGATTGGCTGCTGTGAGTTGGGATTGACAGCGGTGAGTTGCTGTCTTGGTTAGGTGTCATTCAAACTAATTTTCATGCAGTGTGTCTCCCTGTAAGGAAATGGAAGTAGAGCCTGTTTCAGCCTCAGCCTGGCACAGGATTTCCCCATCAAGATAGGGATACAGTGGCTTAGACACATGCTTCAGGGTCATCAAGACCTAGCCTCCATGAGCAGCTTCTGCTCCTTTCACTGAGAAAAGCCAAGCAGCAGCTCGTCCAACGGCTTGATGACTGGGGAAGCAATTTTCACATGGGCCTACCTTCCTTAGGCTGGCTTCACCTTCCCAGTTAGGCCAGGCGTTGCTGCTCTTAGGGTCTGTTTGGCAACTAGCTGGAGCACTTGGCAGAAACATCCTAGCACCGTCAAGTCTTCTGGCTCAGCCAGGAAGCACTGACTACAAGCAGTAACTTTAGAGCCTCAGAGTAAATGGGTAGTTTAGGACACTACCTGGTGAACAGAGGGGTAGAAGTCCCTTTTCATGTTGATGCAGACACAGGTACTAAGACTGGCATCTGGAAGTCATTCCCAAGTGTACACACTGTCTAGCAAAACCCATGTGTTTGACTGTCACAAGTAGTTAAGCCTTGTTTTCCTATTAGAAAACTTCAATTTAACTATTTCTTATCACTGCCAAGGCCAATAATGCTCCTTCCACTGTTACTTGCTTCTCAGAGAGGCCAGTCATACTCCTTGCCTCTGGTTTTGAATTTGACAGTGGAGAATGACTATTAGATATCCAAAAAGTGTTAACACCTGATTTGACTTAGTGCTTGTTCTCTCCAGGACTCCTTTTCAAGTTCATGTCTGCCTGAAGTAAATGAGAAACAGAATCTAGTGCACATGTTGTCCCTGGAGAAGTGAGAGAGTGGGACCTTGCTAAAGACATGTTTTCAGAATCAGTTGGATAGAAGCCCTTGTTCTCATTTTTGAGTATACAAAGATAGCACTGAAGGTCTTAAAACTGGTTCTTTTCCAGCTTAGCTTAAACTTCAGAATGGAGTTAGGCTGCACAACATTTTTTTACTCAAATCCAGATCCTCTAACAACCAAGGAAATAAAACCTAGTTCACTTGGGAAGAGGCAAAGAAAAGTCCAAGGAGTTGGAGCTCTTTTGTTTCCAATACAAGCTTAATTAGGCTAAATCAGTTGACTTAAACTTTCCTGTCCTGAGTTAAAGACTGGCAGCCAGATGCACTTGTCCAGCGTGACCCTAAGCTATGCAAACAGTGAACAGGGACGGCATGGTCCAAGTCAACTAGGATTTAAAAATTTAATTTTGGGTAAACAGTGCCTTGGTACTATAAAAAACTGCCATATAAACCAACAAGGTCACATTGCAGATCCAGTGCTGCTGTTGAATATTTTGACACAAGCTACTTTAGTGAAACAAAAACAAAAACAGCCTAACTGTTCCCATTTTAAACTTAGCGTTTCTTGAGCTGCCATCTCACTGGCCTAACTATGCAAAAAGAAAAAAACAAACACGTTAGAAACAGACCACTTGCTTCCCACCCCACTACATCAAAACCAAGAATGCCAACTCTACTTTTCATCCCAGCAGGGTAGTTTTTACTTCAGATTTTGCTTGTAATGCATCCACAACCTATTCAAGGGGAGGCCCCAAGGTTCAGGCTAGTTAAGCCATCTATGTAAGAAAGCTGAACAATATTAAACTTAGCACACTGGTAAGGAAAGCAATAACCTTTGAAGGTTAATGGACAGTCAGCCCAAGTGATACGCAGATCCAGAGAAATGATCCAGTTGTCTTGGAATCAAACTCCACCCTCCCCTATAGTAAAACACCTGGATGCCTCTTCCTGCTAACTGCCTCCTATTGCCAAAAGGCAGTGTGAAGTAAAGCCTCTTACTAAATTAAATAATGGCGTGATTGTCATGTTTTTATTTCCACCAAATTCTGGAGGGGAGAACTGAGCCTGGATATGGTTCCCATCCTACTGATTCTAAGTTCTCAATGGGAAAATCCCGACGAGAAGGCCAACTCAGATCAGGTAACCTGATTGAACAGAACATAGCACCCCAGTTCAGGAGCTGGAGCTATTGCAGAAGCAGCCCCTTTTGGATTTTAAGAGTTCTGGTTCTACCAAATTTTGGAGTAGCAATTTGTCATTTTCCCTTTAAAAAAGCTCACTGCTGTCGAGTCGATTCTGACTCACAGCAACCCTGTAGACAGTACAGCTCGATCCGCAGTTTCCAAGGAGTACCTGGTGGGTTTGGACTGCTGACAGTAGGCAGCACTTAAACACAACAGCATCAGGGTTTCTATGTTCCTTTTACAATGAGGTAAATACCCTAGGGGCATAGGGGTTACGTGCCACAGCTAACTAAAAGATCACCAGTTCAAATCTATTACGTGATCCCTGGAAATTCTATGGGGAAGTTATACTTTGTCCTATAGGGTCACTATGAGTTGGAATCGACTTGACAGAAGTTTAGTTGTGATTATGAGCTAAATAATGGCTTTATAATGTAGATTCCCATTGCTACAGGCCACAGAATGCAAAGATGTAGTGAACACACATGGCCAAATAACAAATGGCCACGGGTTCAAATCAAATTGAGCCTCAATAGAATGAGTTCTGGAATATAAGATTACAGCTGACAGTGTTACAGTATACATTTCTGATGCTAAACAGATGGTCACTAACTGAAGACAGTGGAGGAGCGAGGTATTTGGCTGTGCCAGCATAGGGGAGCCCGAGTTGTGCTGTGGTCAAGAGCTATGGCTGCTTAACTAAAAAAGGCTGGCAGTCTGAATCCTCCAGCTGCTCCTTGGAAACCGTACCAGGCAGTTTTCTACTCTGTCCTGTAGGGTTATTAAGAGTTGGAATTGACAGCAACAAGTTTAAACTCTTGGTTTGGTCAGGGAGAAAACAACACCCTGTTGCCAGTGAGTTGATTCAATCTGACCTCACTGTGACTCTTCAGCACTGAACAATGCAAATAATGACAGTCATCTTGTTAGTAAGCTTTCCTTCTTCTCTAATAGTAACTCCAGTAAAAACCTATCTCTGCTTCAACACCTGGGCTCCAGTTTGGTAATGATGCCATTTCACTGAAGCCATCCAACAAGTTTTTACATGCCTGAAGAAACATGCTCTGAATACTTTCTGAAGCAGACTCAAGATTGGTGTGCCTATTTCTAGTTTGTATTTCTAGTGTTTTTGTATACATCTGTGGCTTCAACAATCCATGAGAAAAATTTCTTTAAATTCTAGAGATAAATTACAGATCTAGAACTGTGATGAGTGACTTTTAAAGATAAAACGGTCTCTGAATACCTACTTTCCCTCTTAACTTTCACTGTGTGCACCATCAGTTTCTTCCCTGAGGGAGATCTTTATGGTTTTTGTGATGGTGCAAGAATGCTAGAAATGACATTGAAGTGGTTCCAGAGGTTAAGGCTAAAGCTGAACTCTAATTTCAGCTTCATCTCAGTAGCTCCTGTCTGCTGTTCTACTGTATCACTGCAAGGAAAAGCCTCTCACCATGACCCAGACCTTTAACAACCTCGCGGGCTCCACTCTACTCTCTCCAACAATTGCCCTTCGAGGCTTTCTGAAAAAAGTATCTGCACATCAGTTTACTTAAAACAAATGCTTTGTATTTGTAAATACAGTTACTGATTTGATCTTATTTTCCCTTTATGAATGACACAAGTCTAGTCTCATTTGGCTGTAGAGTAACATGCAGAAAATGACACCAAGAAAACAAGACGTTTTTATTCAGTGCTCACATATGAGGCCAATTCCTCAAATTTCTGGAAGCGCTGATTACTAAGGTCATCTCATGAAAGATTCCCATGGACCAGAATTATTCTTAGTATAGCCTACTCTATGCTGGGCTTATGCTAGGCACTCATACACTTGTCTCATGTAATTCTCAACTTTATATTTTTAGATACAGAACACACAGCACAGAAGCTCATTTTAACCAAGGTCAAATCAATGAAATACCAGAACCACGATCTAAACTCTACTCAGAGACTCACGTTCCCAAGTATAATATAGTCTGGAATGCTATCAGGTCACAGACTACTCAATAAATAAATAAAATTTTAATAATACAAAGAATGGTGTAATGGTCTTGGTAATCTCTGGAGCTACTGTAAATGCTCAGTAAACATTTACTAAATTAATACAGCAAGATCACTACAGATTTAAGCAAGCAACCGGATTTTGAATCCTATAAACCTGTTGCAGTAGTCGATTCCAACTCCCCGTAGTTTCCAAGAAGTGGGCTGGTGGATTCCAACTGCTGCCCTTTGATTACTGGCCAAGCTCTTAACCACTGTGCTACCTAAAGCATCCAAGAAATAAAACCATCCAAATGTGGAAGCTATTTTCAAAAGGGATTAAACCTATAAGGCAACAGTAGGGAAGAATGACTTCAGGCAAGACCTGAATCAAGACAGAAATCAGGGATTATAAATCTATAGTTTTATTAAGACAAAAACTGACAGGGTGGTATGAAGTTTACATTTAAACAAAGTTTTCACAGAAACCTAATACATGCCTAAAAAGATTTTACAATACAGCTCTAGTTGCAGGTTTAGATGATGTCAAGAATGGATGGATCTCATAATTCAAGACAAAGCATTTTAGGTATCAGTTAATTCATAGGATTTTAAAAAAGAAAATTTTTTTCTTGATTTTTTTTTTTAGGTGAACCACTGCCCCAGTATGCAAGTTTAATCTTCTCCTGAGACTCACTTGGGCTTTCGATATCTTTCAACCCTTGAACTGATTCAGTGAAACTTGTGCTGTTAGTGACTGAGCCCCGCCACCAAGGGTTTCAGAAGTTCCAAACACAGAATGGCTCCCCACCCTCTGAGTGTGGGCCCTCATCCTTCCTACGCTCTCATCTCCTAGACCAACCTCTTCATCTCCCCTAGACAGCTAGCCAGTGGCTCGGACGGACAAGCTGGTATTTATGACTTCTTACTGAAAAAGAAAGGGTCTTCTCGTCAATTTCAAGAATTAGCACCTCTAAGACAGAATCACCTGCCTGTGGATACTTTCCAAGAAAAAATATTTCCTCCATAATCAGTTTTCAACTCCAAAATGGCAGCTTTGGTAACTTACTGGCTTAGTCCTTTGTAGGGGACAGAATTAAGCTCAGGCAGGAATACCCTGGCTTGCAGGTTCCAGGTATTCAGAGCTTTTAAAGTCTCTCACAGTTCCCATTTATGTTGCCAATGACTTTTTTTAAAAAAAAGGTTAAAATATTCTGGAGATAGAACAAAATCAAGAGTTGTTTGTTCTACTGTCTCACCATTTTCCCAACCAGGCCCCAGATTTTAACAAAAACGATCCTACCATCTCCCTTCTTCCCCACCCATCCCTCCCACCCCCAAATAATACACCAATAATAGCCAAAAACTACACACATGCTACGCTGTAAAAATGCAGTTAACACTATTGGGAAGAAGGCTGTGGGTTGTGGAGATGCTCTTTGAAGATCCACAGTATCTCTTTGCTCTCCCACACACCCACTCTGCAAATTTTGTCCTTCATAGAAGGTCCTTTGCTTTTCTCAGCAAAGTGCAGAATGGGTTGCCTTGAAACATTTATCCCTTCCCCTCCACTGGGATGGGTGTGCAATCTGTACAGCATGGAACGGCTTTAAAGCACTTGGGCTGCTGCAGGGCACAGAAACTACACCAGCTCTTCAAAGGACATCTTCTCAAGCCACATCTATGGTGTCAAGACAAGCAGAACTCTTCCCTCCCCACTTTAACCCCACAGTCATGTGACAGGGGCAGGTACTCAGTACAGTTAATTTTTGTCATCTTTTTTGTCATCATCCTCTGAAGGGTAGGAATGCCACGTCAGCCTTTCCTCATAGAAGGATATGACAACCTGTGGGCACTTGACATTGGCTTCCTTGGCAGGGACCAGGTCAGCCTCATCAGAGTTTTTCCTGCAAAACAAAACAGAGCTTTTTGAGACCAGGTGCCAGTAACCTAATTAGGGTCACCCAAGGGACAGGGCTTTCAATTTCCAGAAGACAGAGGCTACAGAAAGGTGCTACATGGCTCAGTTGCTGGCAGCTTTTAGTCAAATGACAATTCAGGGATCCTCTCCTATTCAAAATTCTATTTGGGTATCTTTGCCAAAAAGTTGGGTCACCTGGCTCAACTACTGCATCTGAACCTCTGGGAAATCACCACCCCAAATCCCCTAAAAAAAAAAAAATCATGATTTTCTAGATCATCGAAGGAAAGAGGAGAGGCTGCCACCATCATTCCGAATACCATATCCCAGTAATGAAAACTCAGAGAGAGATCTTGGCTTTCTAACAGGATTTAATTTCATACTGTATACAGCCAGAGCCCATGCAGGTGGAAATTTGCTTCTTAATCACATGAAACTATGTAACACTACCAAATGCCACAAATGTGGCACAACTCCCAGCTGCTCTATTGTAGCACTACAACACTGGGAGATGGGAACTGAGGAGCTGGTTACCACTAGTTCTGTATGTGTTTTTTTCAGAATTTAAAAATGTCCTCAAAATCTGAAAATCATAAACATATTGTAAGGGGGTTAGGAGTGTGAAGTATATATATCTTCATGTCACAGGAATGTCCTCGATGGAAGCACTGGCAAGGATTGGTGGGCAGTGGGTATATGATGGGATCTCTGACTAGACACCACCCAAAACTTCCCGCAATATGCAAACCAAAGTCACACAGCTCCAGTGACCCAGGAAAGAGTACACCTGTACAGTATGTTTTCGAGCAGCAGACTCAAAAGGATGGTAAAGAAAAGGATGTAACTGCATGGAGAACCTGAGGCAGGCTTTCCTTTGCTGACAATTCAACAGCACCCTCTGAAATTAGGCTTACAATCATTTCACAGAAACATCTGCTGTATTTGGGAACGGACAAGTATCTCCCTTCTCTAGGAAAATTATTTTTTAATAACAACTCTGGTTTTGTACAACATCCAATTTTATATTCTACAGTTATATTCAGCTGTAATCACTGCATACCACAGTGAGTCATCAGAAGAGTAAAATCTTGATATGAAGATATTACTGTAACTCAGACTGGTCACATGTAGGCAAAGTACATTTCAGCTAGGCTGAATGATTTCTGGTATCAAATTCTTTTCCCCTATCCGCAACACCTTAGAAATGAACTTTTCTCCTACAGGGTAGCAGTAATTCAGTTAAAAGGGTCATATTCAATAAACAACCAGTGAAATTCATAGGAAAACAACAGAGGACTGGCTTGTCGTGATACAGGCTTCCAGGGGCTCTAAGGTTATGCCTCTTAGGAGGTTTACTACAGGAGATTTAATAAAGATATAAGTTTCACAGAAGGTCCTAGAGTCACCAAAGACAGACAGAACTCCTGGAATGCTGTCTTCAATGGCAAAAGTGTAGAATCACTCACTCCTAACTTTACATTGTAAAGACTGACATCGACTTTGAAAAGGGGGGGCGCAGAGTGGCACAAACAGCTTTTTTCTGAACAGACAGTAAGCAAATTATACAGAATTTGGGGTTAATTACAGTTCTCAAGACTCTCAAGATAGCTGCCTTCATTAAGCTGTTTCATGGGGTATTACTATCTCTGGTATTTATACTTACAATGGAAAAAGTAGGCTAGGTCTATATTCTGTAACAGGAAAGGGCCCCTGCTGACCCCTGCTGGCTGATTCTGGAATAGAATCTGCACAAACCAAAAAAACCAAACCCGTTGAGGTAGAGCTGACTGCAATATCATCAAAGACAGAGGAAAAGCTTCTGAATGAAATTTTATCCTAACTCTAGAAAGTTAAAATCTCCTGAGGCCAGCCCGATCTTAATTAAGGAGGTGGCAGAAGGGGAGGGTGGTCCAATCACATCTCGCAGTTTCTCCTTCATTTACAGAAATGAAATGTGACTCCACCCCATACCCTCTGCATTCTAGATTTTTCTCCCACCTCCTAAAAAAAACGGGCAAAGATCTGAAAGTCCTAAGGGCCCCTACCTGTAACTCATGAGTCCAAGTTGGCAGTCAGGCCGAGGGTCACTATCGAAGGACTATGTCATCTTAAAGATTTCACACCTGGGCGACTGGAATTTCCAAGGTCCAGCTCTTTTCCTCTGGCATAGAACAGATGGGGAGAAGAACAAACAACTCCACAGAGCCATTGGCAGACTCACCATTTCATCAGGAACATGAGTTCTCCACTGGAGTCTGTAGCTCCGATAATCCGCTCTGGCTCCAAACCCCGGGCAAAGCCACGTGGCTTTTCTGACTGTAAAAACCGGATGAGTAGAACAATTTTATCCATATGGAACACTTGTCACGACTGGGGTTATTTTGTTTCTCTCACTAATGTAATCACACACTCTTGCCAATCTTTCATTAATACCTTGGTTCCAAGTAATAGGCTTTTAGGCTCCTTTTGAGTGATTATGCCATCAAGGTCTGAAGTGCTTGAGTTTTCCCATAAGTAAAAACGGACATGTATCTCAAACAAACTAAAATGTTCACAACTGTCTTTTCACCATCAAAAGACAACTCACTTTAATGTGTTAAGTCAAAAGATGGGCCTCAAACCTTTAATGACTAAAGCACTGACAGTCATTTACCGGAATAAGCTTATCTGAGTTTGCTTGTCCCCAGTAAGTGTGTTACACTCACTGCTTCCACTTCATGGATAAGAAGTAAAAGTAGATTATATGGCTTTCTAGACTGAGTCTCCAAATACTTCCTAAACAACAGCCTATCTAAGATTCCAGAGGGCTGGGAGGGGATGGCCGCTGAAAGCCAAGCAGCAGCACAACATAATTACTAGAATCATCTAGCCATCATGTTCTCTGACAGCAGTGTTAATTCTGGGCTAGTAGAAATTTCTACTCTTAGCCTTACCTCTTCTTTCTTCTTTTTTGGTTTACTTTCCTCTCCCTTATCTTCAGAATCAGAGTCAGCTTTGCGCTTGCCTCCCTCTGACTTATCTGTCTCATGGGCTGTTTTCTGTGACTGCAGAAATTCTGCAATGAGGTCAGGGCAATCCAAGTTCTCTTCTGGCTCCCATGTGTTGTCCTCACTGAAACCAGAGCGCATAGGGAGTCATACTCTTCATTCAGTTAGACTAATTATACTAGGACTAAGTATGAAACAAGAGTTGGTATTCTTGGAAAAGAGGAGTTAGTGCCAATGAGTAGCTAAATTTTGTCAAAGATCACGAATTTGGGAAGGCTGAAATTTCTTGGGGGCTTTTTTATACAAACTGAAAGCCCAGAAAAAAACTCATCTTCCTCAACAGAAGATTACTGTTGGTAAACCTGAATGCATCTGAAGCCACACACAAAAATTCTCTTCAGAAATCCTATTATGTCTTGTATTATAGTGTGCATGTAGGTTCCTTTCCTAGTAATACTATACACCATGAAGGCCAGAACCAAGTCGCACTGTATCCACCAAACCATCTTAGACTTTGCACATTATTGGTCAAGACTGATGACTAAAATTAACTAGATCTATCTATGTCAACGACACTCACTCTGAGAAACCCTTCCACTTTAGGAGGTACTCCACTTTGCCCTTTACCACTCGACGGTCGAGAACTTTCTCCACCACATATTCTTCTTCCTCCTCTTCTAGCACCTCCTCCACTTTCTTCTTGTTTTGTTTTTTCCCCATAGTGCCCGCCAGCTTTCTGGTGTAGAGGGTGACGCTGCTAAAATGACAAAGGAAATAAAAAGGGCATCAGGGTACACTCTTCTTGTCTAGGGAACTACCTGGATGATGAGAAAACCAGGGACACCGTGCCAAAAGCCAAGTGCCGTCGAGTTGGATCCAACTCATGGCGACCCTGGCCCCTAGGGTCGCCATGAGGGACACCACAGATGACTTTAATACTGCACGCTGCTTGTACTGAATGTATGCCCATTCACCTTCGTATATAACCTATAGTTTTCTGATACGTTCAGCAAGGAAAGTGAGTTCATAAAACAGTCCCAATTACTCTCACAGCAAAACGTTACTTACTCTTGTATACTAAATGGCTTTCATATTCATTGTAATTAAAGAAATCTCCCAATACTGTCACCATAAAGCATGGTACCTGAAATGCTATATTAAATTGGCCTTATACATACTGTACATACATTAAACTTTACATATATACAATTCTCTGATCCATATTTTCTTATTCTCTGTATGGTTTCCATTTTACCACTAGATTTGAATTTTTACTGTGGGAAATAGCCCATCTTATATATTAAACATTTAATTTTCCTTTTTGTATATACATATATAATTAGTTCTTCTATACTGTTCACACATCCTCTTCTGAGTCCCCTTAAGGTTCTCCATGCACTCTTTTCTGAATGCTACCACGTTTACAATTTACAGGTTTCTTGTTAACCTCCTATTCTACTCACATTGTTCCTATTTTTTTCCTAAGACTAAGAACTAAAAGATGCCAGAATGGCCATTAAATTTTCTAAACTGGAGCACTGCAGTGATTTGGAAAATTAGTCAGGAAAAATGTTAATAATCACAGATAACAGAATAGGAGTTTATTCAATTGTAAGCTAGACCGTCAGACTGGGTGTCCCCTGTACTTTCATTTAATTTTTTGACTACTTGTTTGTGTCAGTAGATGGCGCCATAAGATATCAACAAAACAAAACTTACTGAAACCTACAAACGGATGGTTAACAGTTGCCCAAAATAAGATATACAGAGTCACCCAGGAGCATGGCAGACGATCCAAAAGATTAGCACCCTGTTAAGACAATGTCTATCTGGGATTAAACTGGTTATTCCTAGCAACACTGGGAACAAAAAACCTTATTTAGTATAAGCTCTTCTAAAATTTTTAAAACTGTCATACATAGATAGAATGCATTTTACAGAGTCCATCTAGAGACTATATGAAAATCTACATATACCTTTCAAAAAACGTCAGGATGATCATTACAAATCAGTTACATTATGTACAGATACTTGAAGTTTGTAACTCTCAGGATATTCCCACATCTGTACATATGAGCAATGATGACTGAAACAAGTATGTGTTTGGCTACTAGAAAATTCCAGGCATTGTGCTGACTACTGGAGATTTAAGAGTATCAGAAATGGTCCTGCCTACCTGAAGCTTAATGTCTCATCTGAACAAATTCATACTCCTCTTCACTAAAGGCATTCTCAACTCTAGCAGAGTTGGACACTAGAATGTTTCTGAGGTGGTTTTTAACGTAGCCAGAGACAACACCCAGGAAAAGTCTGATAGCATAGCAGTTAAGTGCTATGGCTGCTAAGCAGATGGCTCGCAGCTCCAATCCACCAGGGGCTCCTTGGAAGCCAGTTCTACTCTGTCCTCAAGGTCACTATGAGTCAAAATTCATGGCAAGGGATTTTGGTCTGGTTTGGTGGCAACACCCCTCAGACTCCTGCCCACACAGTTTAGAACTATCTGTGCAAAGATCAGAGCAGTTATCTTTTTAACATTCCTCCTCTTCATTCTCTGCTTTCTTTCCCTCCCACTTCCTTTCATGGACTGGGACTTTGCCCATTTACTGCACAAACTAATCAGTGGATTGAGTGTGGTTTTTGGCTTTTTTTTGGCTAGCTTCATTGTGCTGTACTTTCTTCCTGGGGAATATGCTTTGTAAGTTAATTTTATGAGCAAGAAAAACCTAACTGTTGTTCCTTTAGACAAAAGAGCAAGCAACACTCTATGCCTGTTTTCCCTCAACTGAAGAGGCAGAAAATAAAGTGACCATCACTTTTTGGTGACAAGGTCTACTACAACTCCCTACATTAATTCAGACTTGGAACTTGGAAGATACTCCTTTTCTCAATAGGTGTAAGGGAAACAATGGGTTATGGACCATCCAAAGATAGTAACTATCACCGGTTGACTCCTAAGCAATTAAAATCAAAAAAGCAAAGACATTCTATCACTATAGCTTCAGAATTCAAAGCTCCTTATTTAAGGCTCTGTGTAATCTACGTTAGTAACTATTTGTCTTACTCCTAAGGGAGTAAAAAACAAGCGAACACTGACCCCAGACAACACTGCCTATCCTACCCTGCAACTAGAAACCCAAATAGTCAGAACAACTTCTGGCTTATCTCCAGGTGCTACAAGCCTCTCCTCCCTTTAACATTAGCCTAGAGTCAGACTAGAATAAATCTACAATCCTTTAAGTTAAGTCAACAAAGCCTGCCAAACAGGGAAATCTAAAGTAAGGCATTCTCTTAATTTTCACCTTTTTCCAAATACTTGCTGTCCTATAAGTAACTCAGATTTAAGAAGGAAAAAAACATAAAAATTGATCCCCTGCCTCTTGAGTTTGGTTTCATCCCAGAGTGTGAATTCTTTCTTCTTGAGAATCTCAGCCAGATCACCCAATGTGAGCTTCTTTGTTTACAATTGGCTCTTTACAGTCCCAAATGGGCCACATGTAAATATCAGCCAATAGAGAATCAGATTATACATGTAACCCACTTCTTCCTACAGAATCTAGTACCTTCAGAGGAGTCATGGACCTCCCTTAAACTTTATGACAAGCCAATTAGCTAATTAGCCTGTTTCCAACTGGATTATTTCAAAACAAATTCCCTCTTTTGGAATGTGGCAGTCTCCACATACCAGCAGGGATACATGGAGGGATGACTTCACTGGAGTTGCTAGGCAAGGGAAATTTCAAGGTACTGCAGGTCAGTGTAGTGACACAAAGAAAAAATGCCTTAGCCAACACTATCTGCCAATCCCTCTGGCATCCTGGCAATCAAATCATTTATGGCATCAAAAGTGTCGTAACTGTTGAAAATGCATCAAAATATACTATAGAGCATGTAAGCGGTGTACATGAGGGCCAACAGTTCTAAATTAAGTCAGAAATCTTCCTCTCTGATGATCCTTAAGTTTTAAAAATATTTTGTGCTTTAAGTTTCGTAATACAAATCTGTTTGTCGATACAAAACCTTGCATACACACTGCTATGTAACTCCAGCTGCTCTCCCCACCTTGTGATAGCACATTCCTCCTTCCCAGTCTGTATTTCTTATGTCCTTTCTATGAGCTCCTGTCCCCCTCCACTCTCATCTCATCTCACTTCCGGACAGAAGCTGCCCAGTTAGCCTCATATAGCTACGTAAGTCAAGGAACACATGCTCCACTAGTATTATGTTTCATCATCCAGGCCAATGTCTGTCTGAAGAGTTGGGTTCAGGAACAGTTTCAGTTCCGGGCTAACAGAGTCTGGGGGCCATTCTTCTAGGGACCCTCCAGTCTGCTGGATCATTAAGTCTCATCTTATTAATAGAGTTCAAGTTCTGCACACCCATTTTTATCCCACCACATCAGGTACTCTATGCTGTATTCCATTGTCAGGGCAGTTATTGGTGGTGGCTGGGCAACATCTAGTCCTTCTGGTCTCATGCTGATGTAATCTTTGGACTATGTGGCCTTTTCTGTCTTCTGGACTCATGTTTTCCTCATTCTGATCTGCTCTAGGAGGGTTGAGACCAAACTGATTCTACTTAGATGACAGCTTGCTAGTTTTTAAGACCCCAGATAACACTAACCAAAGTGTTATGCCAACTGACCTAGATGTCCCCTGAAACTATTGTGGTCCACAGACCCCTTCCCCTGCTAGTATCTCTGAAAGTGTTACAATGCATTTAGGAAACGTTTTAGCTTTTGGTTTCGTCTAGCTGTGCTGATAATTCCCCCTACTCTGTGCTGTCCCTCCTCTCACCTAAACCAATTCCCATCTATTATCTCATCAATGAACACCCACTTCCTCCCTCCCCACCCTGTAACCATCAAAGACTGTTTTCTTCTGTTTAAACCTTTTCTTGAATCCTTCTAACAATGGTCTCATATCGTATGTGTGCTTTTGCAACTAATTTCACTCAGTATGTCTTCCAGATTTCCTCCACATTGTGAAACATATCCAGAGATTATCGTTGTTCTTTATGGTACTCCATTGTGTGACTATACCAGTTTACCCATTCATCCACTGATGGGCACCTAGGTTGATTCCATCTTTTTGCTATTGTGTACAGTGCTGCAATTGGTGTGCATGTATCCATTTGTGTGACAGCCCTTATTTCTCCAGCATATATTCCAAGAAGTGAGAATGCTGGAGATGATCCCTAATTTTGACAAAATACTTTCAAGTTTTCTTATTGCTATCACCTTTGGTACTAGGCAATTTTACAAGATGTTTTTCCTTCCTGAAAATTACTTATCAGTTAAGAATCTTTTTAATGTTGTAAGGCTTTTTGCTGTTAGGTAATTATCACCACAGAATGACTGGTCAAGGATTTAACTATTTTGCTGGGAATCCCCAAAATGTCATATATTCATAGCCATCTTCTTGTAGGCCAACTTCTCCAAAGAGGAATCCACCAGTTTCCTGTCTGGTGAAGGGGCTGGGGCTGAGACAGAGGGATTTTAAAGCCAGCTACCAAGTTGGTAAAGTCAAATTCTATATGGCCCCTACCCTTAGCTCTGCATGATGTCACCAAGTCCAGAGTCCCTCTGGGTCAGCCTCTGACTCAGAGTATACGCTGAATATCCTACTAGAGTAGGAAAGGTGTAGTCTCTATTGTGCAGTACAGAGAAAGAACCCGTGGTTCTAACCCCCCTTTCCTACACTTTTAACTAAATATTTACTGAGTCTGTCATAAACTCTTTCTGAAACCACAATAAACTACAAAATTAACTTCACCAGAATTTTTTAAAAACAAAATTTAGAATGCTGGGACAGTACAAAAAGTAGTAACTGATGTGCTGGGAGACAAAAACACTATGTAACATTCAATATCACTCAATCTCAACCTTCTTTGCATTAGCAACACAACTGGAAGACCACTGCTTGAAGGATCCTTATTAAAGACAGCTAGTATGGGCACCAGAAGCACAATTATGGTTTCCTGTGCTATGAGACC
Source organism: Heterohyrax brucei (assembly GCA_028571685.1). Classification (NCBI taxonomy): domain Eukaryota; kingdom Metazoa; phylum Chordata; class Mammalia; order Hyracoidea; family Procaviidae; genus Heterohyrax; species Heterohyrax brucei. The sequence goes on from CM053149.1 coordinate 105,700,031, forward strand.
CAGTGACAGTCCTGCTTAACTGAATACAAAGACAATCAGTGAAACAAAACTGGCATGACACCAAGCCCTCTTGTGTAGGTATATGGCAAAAGTAAATTATCTTCCAATGTTAATGCAGATGACAAAGATGAAGTAAATTCTAGATAAAATACAAAGTTAAATGATCTGTAAAAAGAATTGTAGTGTTTCTGAAGATCTATTTAAATACCAAAAATCTTTCTAATGACAGGTAGTGCCAGAAACCCTGGTGGTACAGTAGTTAAGTGCTACATCTGCTAACCAAAAGGTCAGCAGTCTGAATCCACCAGATGCTCCTTGAAAACTCTATGGAGCAGTTCTACTCTGTCCCATAGGGTCACTATGAGTTGCAATCAACTCAGTGGTACTGGGTTTGGTTTTGGTTTATAGGTGGTGCCAACAGTTTATGCTCTATTGGACAACCTAAAGGTTGGCAGTTTAAACCAAACTTTTCTAATATGAAAGAAAAGCCTGGCAACATTTTGTCCATTAAGATTGCAGCCAGGCTGGCATTAATCTAAAAAACAAAAATAATAAATGTTAGAGAGGTTGTGGAGAGACTGGAACTCTTCTACACTGCTGGCAGGAATGTAAACTGGTACAACCACTTGGGAAACCAATTTGTCACTTCCTTAGAAAGCTAGAAGTAGAAACACTGTATGATTCAGTAATTCCACTGCCTGGAATATATCCCAGAGAAATAAGAGCTGTCACATGAACAGATACACACACACCAATGTTTACTGCAGCACTGTCCACAACAGCACAAAAAGATGGAATCAAACTAGATGCTATCAACAGATAAATTAATAAACTATGGTATACTCACACAATGGAATTCTATGCAACGATAAAGAACAATGATTATTTTAGGAAATATCTCATAACATGGAATTATCTGGAAGATACTGTGCTGAGTCAACAGTCAGATACAAAAGGACAAATACTGTATGAGACTATTATAAGGACTTCAGAAAAGGTTTAAGCACAGAAGAAAGTAATTCTTGACAGTTACAAGAGTGGGAAGGAAGGAGCAGAGTATTAATAGATTATAGATAGGAACTGGACTAGGTGAAAGGTGTGACAGTATGCAGTAGAATGAGGTTAGCACAACTGGACTACACCAAAAGCTAAACAGTTTCCTAAATACAATCCAACATTTTGAAAGACAGAGTAGCAGGAACAGAGGTCTCAGGACCACAGTTTGAGGAGACATCTAGGCTAACCAGTGTAACTCTTTTTTTTTTTTAAGAAAATGTTTGCATACCACTTTGGTGACCACTTTGGGTCTTAAAAGCTGGCGAGCTGCCATTTAAGTATTATTAATTTGTTCCAATTCACTTGGAGCAGAGAATGAAGGACATCAAAGACAAGAGAACACGAGCTGAGCAGACAGAAGGTACCATGTGATCCACAGAGTACTTGTGCATGAGACCAGAACTAGATGGTACCAGCCACCATCAATTACTGCCCTGACAGGGAACACTGAGTGAATTCCCTGATGTAGCAGGAGAAAAATGGGTGTGTAGAACTACAACTCTACTAAAAGACCACTCTTAATGGTCAGTAAGACTGAGGACATGCCCGCTGGACTCTCTGCTAGCCAAGAGCTGAAACCAGTTTTGAACCCAAGTCTTCAGACAAAGACTGGGCTGGACTACAACACACAGAGGGATGTTGAAAAATATGCTTCTTGGCTTAAATAATGTATATACAAAGCTGCCTTCACAGCTCCTCTCTAGAGGCAAAATGAGAGGGGTGTAGGGGACATGAGTTGACTGAATGAATACAGGAAATACAGGGAGGAAAAGAGGAGTGTGTTGTCATGGTGTAGGGGTGGGGAACAGTTAAGAGTACCATAGTGGTGTGGGTTTGGGGCTTTATTTGGCAAACTGATTTGGATTGTAAATTTTTACTTAAAATGCAATTAAAAAAATTTTTTTACACCCCAAACTAAACCAAAAGCTAAGATGTTTCCTGAATACAACTAAACACTTCAAGGGACAGAATAACACGGGTAGGGGTCTGGGGACCATGCTTTCAGAGGCTATCTAGACTAAATGGCATAAAAAAAGTTTATTACGAAAATATTCTGCATCCTATTTTGGCTGCATGGCGTCCAGGGTTTTCAAAGCTAGCAAGCAGCCATCTAAGGTGCATCAGTTGGTCCCAACTGACCTGTAGTAAAGGAGAATGAAGAACACCAAAATGTAAGGAAAATATGAGCCTGCCCAAGAGACAGAAAATGCCACATAAACGAGAGGCTACATCATCTAAGACTGGAAGAACTAGATGGTACTCAGCTATCACCAATGATTGCTCTGACAAACCCAGCACAGTTTCTGACAGAGGAGGAGAAAAGTGGGGTGCAAAACTGAAATTCTAGTTTAAAAAAAAAAAACAGACTTAATGGTCTGAGACTGGAGGAATTCTGGAAGAAATGGCCCCCAAACTGTCAGCTCAGAACTAAAACCATTCCTGAAGCTAACTATTTAGACAAAGGTTACACTGGACTGTAACACATAAAGTGATACTGATGAAGGATGTGCTTCTTGGCTCAAGTGAGCACATGAGACTACGTGGGCATGCCCTCTCCAGACGTGAGATAAGAAGGCAGAGAGGGACAGGAGCTTGTTGAATGAACATGGGAAATACAGGGTGGAAAGGAAGTATGCTGTCACATTACAGGGAGACCAACTAGGGTCACATAACAATGTGTGTATAAATTTTTGTATGAGAAACTAACTTGAACTGTTAATGTTCACTTAAAGTACAAGATGTGAATATAAGTTTCTTAAAAATGATGTATACACTTGTCTTTTTTTTTAATTTAAAAATTAAATATAAGAAGTTAAAAAAAAGGTTCCAGCCAAGAAACCTCTACGGAGCAGAGTTCTACTTGGTATTGCATGTGTTAGAATCAACTAGATGGCAACAGGTTCTATAACAAAGTTCTATGACAAAGTTCAGACTGTAATTTCAGGCTTAGATTTTATACATGTAAATTCTTTTTCCAGCCAATCACCAATTTAAACCAACAATGGTCTTTATTAGAACTCACAGTCGTTTTACTGAGTCAAAATCTCGGCATCATCCTTCATTCTCTCTCCTTCCTCCAACATCTAACTTCCTCCTAAATCCTGTTGATTTTCCCAAGTATCTTTCCAGTCATGCTGTTTTCCTTAGGCTGACTGCTACTCCCTATTCTATGTCACCCTCTTTGGGCTGTATTACTCCCAGCCCAATTCAATCTCAAACAGTAACCACAGATTTCAAAATGTACATCTCTCTCTTCATATCATTATCTGCACATATGTGGGCTAAGACTCCTGTATTAACCACAAATACCTTGGCCACTGCCCCAGTCCTCACTTAGCCAATTCCTTTAACTTGAATGCCACTTCCTCAGAATGCTTTCCCTGAAGCCAGACGTTAATTCTTCTATGAACATGTTCCTCCAGTATTTACTCATTTAACAATTATTTACTGGGTACCTATTATGAAACCCTGGTGGGGCAGTGGTTAAGTGCTGTATCTGCTAACCATATCTACCACGTGCTCCCTGGAAACTTTGCGGCAGTTTTACTCTGACTTACAGTGTCACTATGAGTCTGAAAGGATTCAACAGCAGTGGCTTTGAGCTTTATATGTGGGAAGCTCTGGAGGTTCAGAGCTTAAGAGTGACTACTAATCAAAATGTCAGCAGTCTGAATCCACTAGCTGCTTCTTGGAAATGCTATGGGGCAGTTCACCTCCATCCTATAGAGTGGTTGTGAGTCAGAACTGACTTGACGGCAGTGGGTTTGGTTTTTAGTTTTATGATGTGTGGTGTACTAGAGAAACAGGGTGAATAAAACAAAGTAGGTGATCTCTTTGAGTTTGTATTCCTTTTTATCTTTAGCTGTGGACTCAAAAGGGACAGTCTTCTCAGTCTTTTCCCCAACCTGAGAGACGTGTACTTAGGAGATCACGAATAAGAGCAGTTTAGTGTAATTACACACATAAGCCAAAGCCAAAGCCAAAGCCGAGGAGCTAATTCTGCTTGAACTGCCCATCTTTATGTTAGCAATTGAGAACATTCATCAATTTTCAGCACTCAGGGACTCCAACTGTAGCTACGACATGTCTAAACATGTAAATAAATGAAACAAACTTGTTAATAGAAGTTGCCTTTGGGAAAATGCAACTGGAGTGTCTGATCTTTCATTTTTCCTCTATTTCTGTACTGTTAAGATTTTTACAATAAAAGATCCCTTATGCAATTGTAAGCACATTTTTTAAATTCTACGCAGTTCTTAAAGCTATAGAGAAAACTGTTTTGCTCTCTCTTCAGTAACAGTATTTTCACAGGTAAAAGCTACACTTTAAACTCAATCCCATCTACCACGCTTTACGGTCATTTTTTATTTACGTCTTTCAGAGATAAGAACTGACTAGAATATCCTACAACATTCATTTACAAATAATTTTTAAGCAGAAAGTATACATATTATTTACTTTCAAACAAGAATGTAATTTGACTATGATCAAAAGATACTTGAACTATTTTCTACGAATTTCTCAGCAATGTGATAAATAGTTAAGACCAAAAACCAAACCCAGTGCTGTTGAGTCAAGTAGATTCCAACTCACAGCAGCCCTATACACAACAGAATCGGGCATGCGGCAGATCTGAACTGCCAATCTTCTGTTTAGCAGGTATACCACTTCACCACTTAGGAACACTTATTTCAATTGTTATCTACTTTCAGAGTTTCCTTTTTATCTTTATTTTATGAACAGGAAAGACATTTACATGGTTCCAAAGTCAAAACTATAAAAAATAAAATAAAATCAGAAAACTTGTGTTTCTATTCCTGTGTCTCCTTCCCATCTACCTCCACACCATTTTCATTAGTTTCTAGTTTATCTTTCCTGCTCCTTTCATTCTTACATCTTTTCCCCTCACCCCTTCCCTCCACGGTAACCATCAAATATTGTTTCTATATGTAAATCTTTTCATAGCAGTGGTCTCACACAACACCTGTCCCTCTGTGACTGACTCTCACTTTACTCAGCATAATGTCCTCCAGTCTGTCCCATGTTATGACATCCAGTTTTGCCAGCACCATCTGCTAAAAAGACTGTCCATTTCCCATCTAATGGACTTTAAGCCTTTGGGGAAGATCAGGTGACCATAAAAACCCAGTGCCAACAAGTCAATTCCAATGCATAGTGACCCTTTAGGACAGAGTGGAACTGTCCCAAAGCTTGCAAGGAGAACCTGGCTGATTTGAACTGTTTACCTTTTGGTTTAGCAGCCATAGTACTTAACCACTACATAACAGAGTTTGACCATAGGGGGATATATTTACATCTAGGCTCTCAAATTTTCTTTCCACTAGTAGTGGGCACCTGTGTTTCTACGGTGTGTCTCTTTATAAACAGGATACCGATGAGTCCAGGTTTTTCAAAACCCATTCTGTCATTATATTTAAAAGGGTGCATTTAGGTCTTTTATGTTCTGTGCAGTTGTTAATAGCTGCATTTACTGCTGTCATTTTGTAGTGCTTTTTATGGTGCTGACATTTTCTGTTTTTTTCACACTCCTGTGCTGAATTCCTCTGGTTTGTGGATTTTTCTTTTTACTGACACAATGTTTTTCTTCTTTGTTTCAGTAAGTAGGTTTGTTAACTTTCTTTGTCGCTGCCTTGACTTACTCTTATATTCCTAGGTTTGAAACAGCCTATCATTATTTGGCATCATCTTACCTCCCATTCCCTCAGAAAATTCTATACCTATACCATTTCCTCCCTCTTCTATTGTTTTTACAGATTAGCTGCTCCAGTTCTCTATTTTCATTCTTTTGGTTTTGTAACTCCTTAGGGGTTCATTTCCTAGGTTGGTATCTGCCTGGTACAATCCTGCATCCCAGATTTATAGGCTGCGGTCTGCTATTACCTATTCTTAGACTGAAGGACTCCTCCTAAAAATTTCTGTGAATCTGGTTTGGTTTTTACATATTCCCTTAATTTCTGTGTATCTAAAAATGTCCTAACTTCACCATCATATTTGAACAAAAGTTTTTCTTACTATTCTTGATTGGAATCTTTTTTTTTTTTTTTTTAAAGGTTTTATGTCTGTCATCCCATGGCCTTCTTGCCTACATAGTTTCTACTGAATACTCAGAGCATACTCTTATTGTTTCTCCTCTCAGTGTGACTTTTTGTTTTTCTAATGCTGCTCTCACAATTTTTTCTGTCTTTGGTTTTAGCGAGTACAATTAAGACTTGCCTTGGTGATTTTCTTCTAGGATCTATTCTGTATGGTGTTTGTTGAGCTTCCTAGATGGTAAGCTTTTCATCTTGCATGATATTAGGAGAAGTTTTAGGCCAGCAATTCTTCAATGATCCTCTCTGTGCTTGCCATTTTCTCCCCATTCTGGAACTCTAATCACTTGCAAAGTATGTTTTTGATTGTATCCCATATAATCCTCAGAGTTTCATTATTCTTCATTCTTGTTCCTGGGTTTTCCTAAAATAGAACTGTATCCAACTGTTTGTCTTCAACTTCACTGATCCCCTCTGTTCCATCATTTCAAACCTGCTCTTCAGCCCTTCTGGGGCACTGTCCATTTCTGAAATCGTGTAGTTTACTTTCTGGAGTTCTAATTATTATTTCTGTATGACTCCTAGTTGTGAATTTACTTTGGCATTATTTTCCTGAATTCTTTCATGAATTTGTCTGCCCTTTCCATGAATTTATCTGTTTTTTCCTCATTTTTGTTTGCTGCTTTGCTTCAACTCTTGGATAGCTCTGAATATTACAGACTTGAATCCCCTGTCAGTTAGTTCTAGTGCCTTTTCCTCTCCTGGAAAATCATCCGATATTTTATTTCAGACAGCTACTAGAAACACCTTGTCCCTTGTTTTAAATAAATTTTGGTATTATCTATCATCTTTGGGCGATTCAGTAGTTATTTTTTTTGTTTACTGATTGTAGATCTGTTGTTTCAACCTGCTCTTTTACTTGGTTATGTCAGAGCTAGCAGGCTGTGTGTTTTCCTCATTGCTTGCTCATCTGTGTTCACAGTATTTTTCATCTCCTTGTCCAACATGCAGGGCCATACACTCAGCTATGGTGCATCAGGGCAGGTCCAGTGGGTGATCTGTGTCCTGCTGAAGGCTTCTGAATGTGCCTTCACGTGCTCCTCACCTGCTGATCAGCAGCAGGGATGCCAGATGTTGTATTTCTGGGCCAGACGGCTGGAAGGTAGAGCAGTGTGGAAAAGCTGGGGGATGGGAAAGTGTGTCTGGCTTGTTACCAGGTGCTTTGTCCTTTGCTGCAATTTCCACGAGTCTGTTCTCCTGTGCTCCTTTGTTTTCCAGTAGCTGACAGGTGTCCAAGAGGGAGAATCTGTACTGGGCTGGCTGACAGGGAACTTTCTCTCCTATCTCTTCTCACTGTTTTCCGTCAACGTCTTATTTCATTTGGTTTTGGGCTGAGATTGTTATCTCTTCATTTGACACTTTGCATTCCAAGACTAACACTTGCCTCTGTTTATACAAAGTTTTTCACGTCTTTCCTGTGGAGGGGCGCCATAGTGCTTCTCTTGATTTATATTCTCGCGTGTGGACATGAGTCGGTATGCATGCATGTATATGCAGGACAGGGCACAAACAATAAAAAAGAAAATATCGGTGTCAAATGCACAAAGATAGTATCTTTAAAGTAAATAACATTTAAAGACAGATCCAAATGACAAGGAGGTAACCAGGTAAAAACTGGAAAAGCACGGCAAATATAGGGAACAGTTGGCTGAAAAATCCTAAGAACAAGCTTGCTTTATCTGAAGAACAGAACTGTGACCAGGTAGAAAGACTCAGACTACAGGAGTAACAAGTTGTGGTTCAGAAAACAAGAACCAGATGATAATTTCTTGGCATACCACTCCCCACTTCGTTTTGTTTTCCAGTTTCTATTTTCCTTTTCCCCTCTTTTGTTCCTAGCTTAGGTCTAAGATCTAGCCAATTAATGGCTATCAATGTTTGTAATTGCAGTCCTACTAGCTTTTAATACTATTAAAAAAATCCACCACTTATTTGTCATTCTGTCATACTGTAGTGGCTTACACGTTGCTATGATGCTAGAAGCCATGTCACTGTTGTTTCAAGTAACAGCAGAGTCACCCATGGTGGACAAGTTTCAGAGGAGTTTCCAAACATAAGACAGATAAGGATGAGAGTCTTGGCAATCTACTTCTAAAAATTAGCCAAGGAAAACCTTATGGAATATTGTCCAAAAGTGCTAGAAGATGAGCACCCAGAATTGGACAGCACCTGGAATACACAGTGGATGCGATAATGGGACTTGGGCTTCCACTACTTGTAAATACAGTGCACAATTAGGCAACGTTTTTGTTGTGTGTTGTACACGAGGTCTCCATGAGTCCGAGCAGACTCGTCAACAATTTAAAAAGTTAAATTAATAACCATTTACAAAGTGCATAGATGGTATACCAACTCATACTAGATTAGCAATAGAAGTCCCACATCCTGGGAACCCCCTCAGAAACAAATGGGTACCTTTGGTCATTCTAGTGTATATGTAGATACAGAAGTAAAGGCCTTGAGAAGCCCTTGAGGGTAAGTAACAAAGAAGGGCTTTTAAAATGTAAGAGAGGTGCTTGCTCGGGCTGACCAAAATGCTCACATGAGAGCCGCTGTTATTTTTCCTCTCATCTACAAGACTTTTGCTTAGGCATTTTGTCGACGTACATTACGAGGAGGAAGTTCATCTCTCTTATACTTACTTAGGAGAATGTATCCAAGGAAATCTATGACACAGGTAAGAAATTCTTGTAACTAGTATCTTGTAACTTATGCACATGAATAAGAAAAAGGAATATCTGTGAACTGTAACTAACCTTTAGAAGCAGCTTGTCTAGTTTCAAATAACTTTATTAAGGTGATCAGGCTCAATCAAACCCTTGAAACTAATTCTTTCAGAAAATAGAGACTAATGAACACATCCTATTTCAAGACTCCAGAGGTCTTACTGACCTTGTGATTGTCTTACCAAGGTTTCTATTTTTCTATTCTTTGTAATGTTTCAGCACATACTCTTCACTTACAAAAATTACATCTTCTGACATAAATGTCAACCAATCAAAAATCCCCTGTATATCTTCAACAAATGGTGCTGGCAAAATTGGTTATCCATCTGCAATAAACTGAATCAAGATCCATATCTTACACCTTATACAAAAACCAACTCCAACTGGATAAAAGACCTAAATATCAAACCTAAAACGCTGAAGTTCATCCAAGAAAAGGTAGGAACAACAATGGAAGTTTTAATACACAATGAGGACAGATTCCAAAATCTGTCAAAGAAACCTCAATCAACAGAAAATAGATAAATGGGAACTATTAAGAATCAAACACTTTTGCTCATCCAAAGACTTTATTAATAGAATTAAAAGAACACCCACAGAATGGGAAAAAATATTTGGCAACTCTATGTCAGACCGACGCCTGCTCTCTATAATCTATAAGATACTACAAAATATCAAGAAGAAGAAGATAAACCATCCAATTAAGCGATAGGCAAAGGAGATGGACAGACACTTCACTAAAGAGGAGATCCAGGCAGCCAAAAAACACATGGGGACATGTTCACAATCTTTAGTTATTAAAGAAATTCAAATCAAGACAACAATGAGATACCATCTCACCCCAACAAGATTGGCCATGATCCAGAAAACACAAAACAACAAATGCTGGAGAGGCTGTGGAGAAAGTGGAACCCTCCTACACTGTTGGTGGGGTTGCAAAATGGTCCAGCCTCTTTGGAAGGCAATCTGGCGCTTCCTTAAAAAAATGGATATTGATATACCATTTGACCCAGTAATTCCACTACTTGGAATATATCCTACAGATTCAAGGCCTTTCACACCAACAGACACATGCACCAGAATGTTTATCGCAGCACAGTCCACAATAGCAAAAAGATGGAATCAACCCAGATGTCCAACAATAGAAGAATGGATAGGTAAACTGTGGTACATATACTCAATGGAGCACTACGCAATGATAAAGAATAACGATGATTCCAAGAAACATCTCCTAACCTGGTTTCAAAGGGAAGACATTATGTTGAGTGAAAGTAGTCAGCGACAAAAGGACAAATACTGTATGAGACCTCTACGATAAGATCTCAAAAACAGACTTGTGTATAGAAGAAAAGACTCTTTGACAGCTGCAAGGGAGGGGAGGGGGAGAGGGTGAGGGTGGGAGGGTTTAGTTTAGATAGTTACTAGCAATCTAGTTGGGAGAAAGCGGTGACAGCACACATTAGGAACAAGAACAACATTAAGTGGACTTCAGCATAACTTAAGTGCTCCTTCCATCTTAACTCAATATTGCAAGGATAGAGTAGCTGGGGCAGGGGGCGGGGGACCATGCTCTTAGGCGAATTCCAGGCCAACTGGCACAACTAGTGTTTTGCTAAGAGAGTTCTCTGCACCCCACATTGGTGAGTGGCGTCTGGGGTCTTAAAAGCTGCCAAGCTGCCATCCGAGGACACAGCAAATGGTCCCAACTCAGCAGGAACAGATGCTCACCGAGGGCCAAAACGGCATGCGGTAAAGACAACTGAGAGGACAGAGAGACCCACAAGAGTGGGTGCCTACATCGACTTGGGACCGGAAGAACCGGATGGTGCCCGGCCACCACCAGTGACAGCCATGACAGAGCTCACAGAGAGGAGCCTCACTGGCAACACAAGAATAAAAAGAGGTGCATCATGAGATCTCCACTAGAAGACCTCAATTGATGGTCCAGCGGTTTTGGGGTTACTCTGAGAGCATGGCCCCCTTCCCTGATGCTGCCCTCTCCCATAAATTATAACACAGGTCCACTCTTTGGACAGGAATGGATTGGACTTGGCAAGGCAGAGTGACCATATATTGGAAGCACTTTATGGTTCTATACATCTATAGGATATCATCTTGCTGACCTCTGGCTGGAGGAAGGGGAGTGGATGGAGAGGAGGGGAAAGGAGACTATTGGGAGGATGAGACAGGTATGGAGCAGAGAGGAACAGTGTGCTGTCACCAGACAGGGAGAGCAGTGGAAGCTGCATATAGGGGGGCATGTAAATTTACATGTGAATGTACATTTTCACTCAGTTATGTTAAATAAAAATAAAAATTAAAAAAAAAAATCCCCTGTAAGTGTCTGATATTTCATTATAAAAACTTTCCTGAAATCTTCATCAAATGGCCTCTGCAACCTTGTAGCTACAATGCCCCAGCTTGAACTGCATCTATTCCCTCAATGAAATAAATGCTTGACTCTTACAGAGTGGTCTGTTTTACTCCGACAATTCTTGGTATCGGAACTGTCGAATTTGAAGGTACATTATCTTCTGGGAGACTTGGTGGTGTAGTGGTTAAGAGCTCAGGTGCTAACCAAACAGTTTGCAGTCTGAACTCACCAACTGCTTCTTGGACGTCCTATGAGGCAGTTCTACGCTATTTTATAGGCTGCTATGAGTCAGAACTGACTAGACAGGCACGGGTGTTATCTTCTGCAGCCCTGAAAAGTGGAGACCCTGTGCTCTACTCAACCTGCGAAATCACTTGGGCTCAACGTCTCCACAGAATCTCCAAAGACTTCTTAAGGTAAATAACCTCTCAAACTCAAGCTCTGCTTCTTTTGTGGTGAAAGCTCTTTGAGTCTTACTGAGGTAACTGTTTTGTCATCACCAAGGTGAATAAAATTAGTTTCACTTTGTACTTGCAAGTGTGTTTTCTGCATAATTATTGCTTTACCTGCAGCAATGAGAAGGATCTGTTTTGTGCAAATAATGCCTGGTCGCTGAAAGGTTAACTGTCTTTCAGGGATGTGAGTTTGTTCTCTGGGGAGTCTCAGGCTCCACAAGTCAGTAAAAAAAGTGTAGACATGGGATGTCACAGCAGTCACCACTGGCTTCAGCTGAACAGACTCCCATGATAGCATAAGGTAGGCCAGGGACAGCCCAGAGTGCTAGGATGCCTGCCTGCCAGCCACAAACAGAATCTCACTCAACAAAGGCACACAGAGTAAAAACAAGACATTGCCCAAAGCCTCAGAGAGGACCCAGTGAGGATCTGTTGAGTCAGAGAATACAAGATTTAAACAAACTTGAATGTTCCTGAGAAAATGAGAAATGTCAATTCCAAGGGCAATTCATGACCTCCACCTCCAGGATTCCCACCCACTACATGAACATATACTTTGGTTCATCAAGGTGTATTTCTTTCTTTCTTTTTTTTTTTTCCGGTCTGTCTGATATGACCATTACACTAAAGACAGTCTGGAAAACTAGTAGCCACTTCAGGGTTCTTTTGATTTACATGTTTTTCTGCATAGCAAATGAGAAAACTAAGGCTCCAACTGAGTAACAGTATGATGCCTATTTTGATTGGTATTTAGAGGTCTCCCAAATACAGGAAGATAGTAAAATTGCTTCTCTTCAGGATACTGTTTGTACATTAATTAAACAAAGTAAGCAGCTGCAGAGTCAGGTTTCTGTCCACTGACTCCTACTGCCTGGTACCATCTGTCCCTTTTCTGGCCTTTTTTCCTTATACCCACCTCTATACCTCCTATTCTTTTAACAACACCCTGAACTGCTTTTACTCCCTAAAAAGCCTACTGAAATCTCTCTGCCTAAAGTTAACAAGCCCCCAAAAGTCACTTTCTATCCTTGGTCCAAAATAAAGCTCCTTGGAATCATAAAGGAATTTCTTAATTCTCGTGAGGATCTTCAGGTACCAGGACTTACAATTACACTAGGAAACTCATCCTAGAAAAAGTGCTACATACCTCATTGCTGAGTATCACTACAGTCACCTTCGAAGTACCCCCCAGGGAAGCTATGCACTGATGTCAGTGCCTTGTCTACCCTTCAAAACAATTTTGGAATTCTTTTTCTATAATGTCCATCAAAGCTGCTATCAGGCAAGTTCAGACAATTGAGTTTGTAAACTCACCCCAGAAAAAGTGCTACATACCTCACTGCTGAATATCACTATGGTCACCTTCAAAGTGCCCCACATGGGAAGCTATGCACCAGTGCCAGTGCCTAGCTCACCCTTTAAAGCAATTTTAGAACTCTTCTTCTGGAATGGCCATGAGAGCCGTCACTGTGTTACTCTTAATGTCTTGAATGTCATCAAAATGTCTTCCTTTCAGTATTTCCTTTACCTTTGGGTAATACAGAAAGTCACTGGAGGCCAGATCAGGTGAGTTAGGGAGGGTGTTCGAATACAATTATTTGTTTACTGCCTGAAAGCTCTCTCACAGACAACTATACATACAATTAACTTTGCGAACTTGCCACCGCTTACAACAGCCATTCCAGAAAAAATTCCACAATTGCTCTGAAGGGTGGACTAAGCACTTGCATCATCAGTGCTAGCTTCCCAAGGGGGGGGTACTTCAAAGCTGACCTTAGTGATATTCAGCAATGCGGTATGTAGCACTTAAAACAAGTAAGGTTCCAGACTTTATTATCAGACTGCGTACGCTCAAGAGACCAGGTCTCTTAATGCAGAATAAAGTGGGTTCAAAAAAAAAAACGAAACCAAGATTTATATACTTACTATGAAGGAGTATCAGTCTTTTAAGATATGAGTCTGGGAAACCAAGTTTCAACTTAATTCTTTTTTTTTTAATTTAAATTTTTTATTTAACATAACTGAGTGAAAATGTACATTCCCGTATAAATTTACATGCCCACCTATATGCAGCTTCCACTGCTCTCCCTGTCCGGTGACAGCACACTATTCCTCTCTGCTCCATACATGTCTCATTCTCCCAACAGTCTCTTTTTTCCCTCCTCTTCACCCACTCCTTCCTCCAGCCAGAGGTCAGCAGGATGACATCCTATAGATGTATAGAAACATAAAGTGCATCCAATATATGGTCACTCTGCATCGCCAAGTCCAATCCATTCCTGTCCGAAATGTGGACCTTCATTATGATTTATAGGCAAGGGCAACATCAGGGCGAGGGGCCATGCTCCCAGGGGAACCACTGGACCATCAACTGAGGTCTTTTAGTGGGGATCTCAGGGTGCACCCCATTTTATTCTTGTGTTGCCAGCGAGACTCAACTTAGTGAGCTCCATCGTGGCTATCACTGGTGGTGGCCAGGCACCATCTGGTTCTTCCAGTCCCAAGTCGATGTAGGCACCCACTGCTGTGGGTCTCTTTGTCTTCTGGGTTGTCTTTCCCCTATGTCATTTTGGTCCTCGGTGAGCATCCGTTCCTGCTGAGTTGGGACCATTTGCTGTGCTCAACTTAATTCTTAACATCCTTGATAAAAGAGGCTGGATTTTCCCCTACAAGAATGTTGGTTTGTGTTTCACGTTTAAAAATCCTGGAAGGAACTTCTGGCCAACACAGTATCACAGACTGAAATACCATGCTGTCCCTCCACAGCAAAGACCCAAAACACTAAGTAAAACAGAGACAAATGTCAATCCTGGAACTCAGATTGTCAAACGAAAAGATGAAGAACTCTGCCAAATACCATATGGAATACGGAATTGACAGAGAACAGAGAGAGACGAGTGGAAGTCGCCTATCAGCTAACCCAGCATGAATTTGCCATCCTGGAATCCTGTTGGAGACTGGCAGACAGGTAGCACCGGAAAGGTGCATGCTGCAAGACACGCTTTCCCTCTCCCCACCTCCAACACCTTCTGGCTAGACGGAAAGTGCAGCTTTGTTGTTGTCATAGCCCCCCCACCCCCCCACCCCCCCACTCCCCCACCCCCGGCGCCCCATGCTGCTTGGATTCAGCAGCCAACAACAAAGAAATGTGTCTGTGTCAGAGAGCTCCTTTCAGGGTAAAGATCATCCAGTAACCAGAGATATACACTTTCTTAATCCACTTCCTCTCCAACCTCCCTCTGTTCTTGCTGGCCACCTCCCACAATAGCTCACTCCCTGAATACTATTTGTAGCTGCTATAGTCTTTTCTGTTTCTTTGGGTTTCTTCCATGTCCCGCACTACCTCCCCTTCCTTTCTTTTGAACACCTGGCTCTATGAGACATCTCTGTTCCTGAAAGCCTGTGAAAAACACAAGTCGACTGGGGAATCACTCCCTCACCTGTGACACCACACTGACAGGACCCCCGGGGCTTTTTTTTTTGCTTTGCCCTGTTTTCTCTGTTTCTTTTTCTTGTCAGGACTTGGGATCCCTTTCCAGCCAGGCTCAGCTCCCTCTCTCAGCATAGCTGTGGACGGGATCCCTGGGAGTATCTCTTCCTTCCCTGTCTTTCTTCATTTCTCAGCTCTCACTATACTTACCTTCTTTTCCTGTCCCCTGAATACCTGATGGCATGGGATACCTATACCCCTTCCATCCAGGCTACATTGAGCAGCCTGAAAGGAACTTCCCCAGTGGAACCACTGAAGGGCTTTCTTTTCTTTTCCAAATTTTTATCTAGTTTTTTTTTTGTTTATTTTTTCTTTTCTTTTTTCCCCATTCCTCAGTTTCTCTCCTCTCTAATGGCAAGCTCCCTTAACACTTTTGTTGTTTGTTTTTGGCTCCTGTTTCTTTCTCCTTCCTCTCATACCCATCTTAGCTTTACATATCACAACCTGCCCCCTCGCACATGTACTAAACACCACACCCTGAGCATCACAGGCCCAACCAACCACCTGCTCTGCATGATCAAATAAAAAGAAAAAGATGAAACAAACAGATCTGCAATCAGTAAAAAACAGAAAACTGCTGAAAGGCCCAAAGACAGCAAATAACATCAAAACTTATTTAAAACAACAAAGAGGATGGTTCTAGAAGGTGGCTTTGTAACACAGGAAAAGGCACTAGAATAGACAGGGAATTCAAATCTGTAATATTTGGATACGTCCAAGAGTTGAAGCAAAAAAGCAGACAAACAGAAATAAAACAATAGACAAATTCATGGGAAAGGCAGAGAAACTCATGAAAGAATTCAGGGAGTGAAAACTGCCAAAATACATTCACAACTAGAAATCTATATAAAAACAACAATTAGAAACCTAAAAGGTAAACTACAAGATTTCAGAACTGGATAGTGTCACATGAAGAGCTATGGGACAGCTCTAAAATGATGGAACAGAGATCAGTGAAGCTGAGAACAAGCACTTGTATGCAACTGTTTGAGGAAAAACCAGGAAAAAGAATGAAAAAAAAAAAAGAATAAGAAACCCTGAGGATTATGTGGGATACAATCAAAAGTAAAACTCTGGAGAGTGACTGGAGTTACAGAATGTGGAGAAAGACAAAAACAGAGAGGATCACCTAGGAGCTGCTAACAGAAAACTTCCTTAGTGTCACAAAAGATGGAAAGCTGACCATTCAAAAACCTCAACGAACACCATACACGATAGACCCTAGAAGAAAATCACCACGGTATTACCATAATCATGCTCACTGAAACCAAGACAGAGAAAAACCTCTCACAGCAACTCAAGAAAAACAAAAAGTCCATGAAAGAAAAGCAGTTAAGACTAGGCTGCAATTATTCAGCAGAAACCATTCAGGCAAGAAGGCAGCAGAATGACATACATAAAACCTTGAAAAAATTCAATCAAGGATAACATATCCTGCAAAACTCTTGTTCAAATACGATGGTGAAAGCACTCTGAAGGACAGAGTAGCAGGGATAGGGGCCTGGGGACCATGGTTTCAGGGGACTTCTAGTTCAACTGGCATAACAAAGTTTATTAAGAAAATGTTCTGCATTCCACTTTGATGAGGAACATCTGGGATCTTAAAAGCTAGCAAGCGGCCATTTAAGAAATTGGCAATTGGTCCTAACTCACCTGGGGCAAAGGAGATTGAAGAATACCAAAGACAGAAGGAAAATAGGAACGTGAGAGACAGAAAGGGCTGCATAAATCAGAGAATACATCAGCATGAGACCAGAAGAATTAGATGGTGCTTGGCTACCAACAATGGCTGCACTGAGACAGAATACAACAGAGTCCCTGATAGAGTAGGAGAAATGTGGAATGCAAACTTGAACTCCAGTAAAAAAGACCAGACCTGACAGTCTAACAGACTGGAGGGTCCCTGTGAAGACACAGCATCTGACTCTATTGGCCAGAACTGAAACCATTTCCAAAGCCAACTCTTCAAAGACAGGACTGGACTGTAAGTCATAAAACAATACTGGTAAAGAGTGCACTTTGTGGCTTAAGTAGATACACGAGACGAATGGGGCAGCTCCTATCCAGAGGTGAGATGAGAAGGTGAGAAGGCAGGGGCACAGGATCTAGTTCAATGGACAAGGGAAAAAACAGCAGAGAGCAGCAGTGTTCTGTCGTAGAGTGGGGAGAGAAATAAACAATGTGTAAGTTTTTGAATGACAAACTGACTTGAATTATACACCTTCACTTAAAGCACAATAAAAAAAAATGATAGTCCAAGTAGTCCCAGCTCATCTGGAATAAATGATCACCAAAACCAACAAATGCAACATGAAAAAAAGCCCAGGAGACAGAAGAGCCCTCATAAATGGGAGACTGCATCAACATGTGACCAGAAGAACCACATGGTTCTCGGCCACCACCAAAGACAGCCATAATGGGGCACACAATGTTGAGTCCCTCTGGCAATACTAGAAAAAGAGGGGTGTACCTCAAGAACTCTATTGAAAGACCATAATTGATGCCCCATGACCTGGGGGATCCCCTGGTAGCATGGCCCCTAGACCTGCTGCTGCCCCTATCTAGAAAACACTGCTGAGGTCAACTCTTCAGACAAAAACAGAATGGACTCAGGGACACAATGTGATCATATGGCGTGTGTACTTTATGGTTCTATGCATTTATAGGAGGCTGTTCTACTGCTCTCTTTCTAGATGGGAGAGGAGAGGGTGGGGAGGAGGGGACAGATGCTTAAGAGGATACTAGAAGTATAGAATGAAAAGGGGGAGTGTGCTGTCACCAGACAAGGAGAGCAGAAGGATCTGCAGATAGGCCGGCATGTAAATTTAATTTGGATTGTATACTTTCACATAATCACCATTAAAAAAAAAAAAAATGATAGTGAAATTAGCATATCTCTTGATAAACAGAAACTACAGAAATATGTAAAAAACAAACCAAAATTACAAGAATTATTAAAAGGAGTCCAGTGGTATAGTGGTTAAATACTACAGCTGCTAATCAAACAGCTGGCATTTTGAATACACCAGGCACCCCTTGGAAACTCTACGTGGCAATTCTACTCTGTCCAATAGTGTCACTATGAGTCAGAACTGACCCGATGGCAGTCGATTTGGGTTTGGTCTGAGAACAAATATCCAGACTATAGCCTGACTCTAGTACACAAGATTATACCTGCCAGATACCAACCTACAAAAACAATTCTCATGTACTATCCATAACCAAAAGAATTACAACAAGGAAGCAGAGAGATTAATCCGTAAATGACAACAAGGTATGAACAATAAAACACGAATAAAAGGTACTGGCATAGGACTTTTTAATGGAGTGAAAGTCGAGGTGACAATAAGTAATCACAGACTAGCTCAGGAAACCCTGGTGACATAGTGAATAAGTGCTGTGTCTGCTAACCAAAAAGTCGGCAGTTCAAATCTGCCAGGTGCTCCATGGCGGAGTTCTGTTCTGCTCTAGTCTCTATGAGTCAAACATAGGAAGATAAGGGTAAATTTCAAGGTAACCACAAATAAAGTTAACAAATCTATTCATCAAAAGAAACAAGAAAAACAAAGTCTCAATAAAAACAAATCCACAAACAAAAGATACTCAGCACAGGCAATCACAAATGGATAACTATTGTATGGGACCACTATTATGAAAACTCATCAAAAGTTTTACACAAAAAAGGAAACAATCTTTGATGGCTGGAAGAGGAATATGAAAAAACACTAAACAGACAATAAAGTGACAGCTTCGGTAAGGGGTAAGGCATCTACACAATACTGGAAACTCAGTACACAACAAGGCAAAGTCGTGGAAGTTCCATAGGCACATGCAAACTCCCTGGCGGACCAAACTACTGGGCTGAGGGCTGTGGGGACCACTGTTAGCTCCACTGGCATAACATAGTTTACAAAGTAAATGCTCTATGCTCTACTTTGGTAAATAGCATCTGGGGTCTAAGAGGCCTATGACTGGCCATCTATTATACTCCACTGTACTTATCCTTTTGGGAGCAAGGAAGAACGAAAAAGACTGAAGAGAAAGATTCGTTCAAGGGACTAATAGATCACACTGACAACAGCCTCCAGGAGGCTGAATCTAGACAACCAGTACCACCACTGATTGCTCTAAGAGGGATCTCAACAAAGGGTTCTGGAGAGCTGGAGAAAAAAGCAGAACAAACTTCTAACTCAGAACGACCAGACTCGGTGGACTGACAGACACTAGAGAAACCCTGAGAGTTATGGTCCCTGGACAGCCTTTCAAGCTCCATAAATAAGTCACTCCTCAGGTTCATCAATCAGCCAAAGACTGAACAGGTCCAAGACTAAATGGGCACGCCAGCCCCAGGAACACGGAGTATAAAGCAGGAGACAGAAATGCTGGTAATACAGAACCCCAGATTGAGAAGGTAAAGTGTTGACATGTTGTAGAGTTGTTACGTGTACTACTGAATGTCAAACAGGCTTGTTCTGTAAACTTTCATCTAAATTAGAATCCACAACAAAAATACAAACCAAGTGTTTCAATCTTTGAGGGGAACAAAAAAATAAGCTAACTGCATTTTAAATAAAATTTTAGTGATCCTTCTAAGAAAAGGACTTTTCCTTTGTGCTCTTTTCTCTCCTCTAGGCAACTTTTGTTTAATTTTCAGGTTTTGCCAGAGGGTCTAATATTCCTCCGAGACTCTGGAAAGTGAATGAGTTTATCTGGGACCTGTTTTTCTGTTAAAGTAGATAAATCTCATCTGGAAATTGTATACATTTTAAGAAACTAAGTCCCTCATATACTTACCTTACGTAACATTGAAAACAAGCCTGAGTTCTGAGTTGGTCTCAGACCAGTAAATGTACATAGTTTTCCTATCTTGTTATTTGTTTTAGTTTCTATCTTGTCTCAGGAAGCTGGCTATTCAGAAAATGCACTGAAAAAGGGAAACTGTTCTAAATTCTTTAAAGAATCCTAAGAAGCACACAAACGATGAGCTTATGAAAATATAATAATTTCCTACCTCAAAATGGTAATACTGAAGTATGTTTCTTCAAAGACCTTAAATCAGTTTAATCATAAATAAGCACTTACATAAAAAAAAAAAAATCCCAGTGCCATTGAGTTCATTCTGACTCAGTGACCCTACAGAGTAGAACTGCCTCATAGTTTCCAAGGAGTGCCTTGCAGATTCGAACCGCTGACCTTTGGTTGACAGCCATGGCACTTAACCACTATGTCACCAGTTTCCAAGCACTTACATAAACAGTACTAATCATTCCCAAGAATTAATGAAAATAAAGTTCTTAAAAAGGATTAGGTTGATTATGTCAACCTTTAAAACAAAACCATTCTAGGTAACAAACTAGACATTATATGAAATGTTTTATTTTTTAAAAAGGAATTTTTATTAACTCCAGATTAAGAAGACTAAATTGCTGACTAAGAGAATAACAAAAAGGAAATTAATTTAGTTGCCTTTTGTTTCTGAAACTACCTAGGGCCAACTTAAACACATGTAAATAAAATGAGATGAACAATTCTTATCTTTAAAAGTCAGTGAGTGTGAGGCAGCCTCTGGGCCACGCAGTTCCTGGGAAGCTTTTGAAGACCTTAAGACTAAAGAAAACTTAACTCACTACAGTTTTCAGCAATTAAGTGGTTCTCCATAATAAAATAGCTATCAACAAGTTACCTCTATCACAAAGAAACTATAAATAAAAACACCAAAATTATGACACACCTGAAATAAATGCCAACGATTTAAATGAAAACATACACTGTCTAAATATAAACAAACTTCGGAAGCCCTGGTGGTACAGTGGTCAAGAGCCAAGGCTGCTAACCACAAAAGGCCAGCAGTTCACATCTGTCTTACACGGTTGCTATAAATTGGAATTTACTAGATGACAAGGGGTTTGGTTTCTTTATTATTATCGAAAAAACTTTACTTATTAAACAGTAATTATACTTTGTAGCATACAGACTGAAAACAATCTCCAAGATCTTTGGACCACTTACTGCAATTAAACGGAGTTCAATTGTTAACTCACAGTAATTGGAGTTTACATTGTCTTTTCCCTTTTTTTATCACAGAACTGCATGCTCTCTCTGCTAATGAATGTTCATTGTTGCCACTTAACAGGTTGTATTTCAAGAAACGTTCAAGAGACAGTGTTTAAAAAGTATTAAAGAATTTGATACATTCAAATTTTCTGTTACTGTTAAAACATGATAATTTTTTTTTCTTAATGAGGTAAAGGGTCTTCCAATTAAGATGTCCTATTTTTGACAGCTCATGGTAGCCAATTATTTGTGAAGCTATAGTGGCCGTTATTTATCACTTTTGTTTATTGGTCTTGACAAATACCCATGAAAAGTTACACGATTCCACAACACACAGAAATTATTAAAGTTTATTATCAAAATGGGTGTTCCTTTACCACACATTCCTGTGCATTAAGTGAAATCTACAATGTACATAATCGCCCCACCGAGATAACAATCTGACCTTTAATCAAAAAATTAGAGACAACTGGGTCTGTGGCCAGTTAGAAAACATCTGCCTGTCAACAAACCACAGGTTCCAATGAAAACATTGCCAACATTCCTCAAGAGTGTATTCAAGAATCCATCCCAATCAATTCGTCACTGAGCACAAGAACAAGAACTGAGCCTTTAGTCCACCACAAATGGTTGATTTTGCATCCGGACTTGAAGCTTTAGCTTTACAAAAATGTTTCAACTCAAGAACTAAAGTCCAATGACTACAGACTGCACCACACATTTGCTGACCAGGCTCTGGAGTAATTGGAAGTTGACCCTGCTTTTGGCCAAAAAATCATCTTCAGCGACAAAGCCCATTTTGGGATGAATAGTTTTGTTCACAAAGGAAACTGTCGCATTTGGAGTGATGAGAATCCAGTAGAGATTCAAGAATGTCCACTTTATCCCAAAAAAGTGACCACTTCATACGGATTTTGGTCCAGTGGTATCACTGGCCCTTATTTTTTTCCAAGATGAACATAGAGAGGCTGTGACCATCAATGGCGAAAGATATTGCGTTATGATAACTGATTATTTTGGGCCTCATTTGGAAGGTGCCACAGTGGCCATTTACTCGAAGTTCTTTTCCACACACGATGCCATCAAAAGTACTTCAAAATAAAAAACAAATTAAAACTGTATGATTTACACAACTTGTTTTACTCAAGTTCAAAAACAGGACTCCCTTAATGGAAAGCCCCTTATTTAAGAACTTTAATGTTAAAGAGTATATAAAGGAAAGAATGACACATTTCTTGCTGTTAAAATAAAATTTTCTTTAATTATCTGGTTATCTCTGTGCATTTCAAGACAAGGGTTCAGTGTTCCATTAAAATATACATTCATTAGTCAAAAACCAAACTTCATTTTACCTTTAGAATCTTTTGTTAAGTAACTTTGATACTGCTCCTCAGTAATCTATAAGTCCCTGACAACTTCGAAACTTCATGAAAAGCCACAATAATTTCTCATTTTACAACAGAAAAAGGGCTAAAGAAAAATGTTTATACTGAGGTATTTACATCCTTTATCCATGGAGCTTTTATTATTATTCAGATTTTTCAAGACTTGATTAATTTTCATATACTTTCAGTATATCCTGATTATTTAGTACATCTCAAGATTATTGTGTTATATCTGAAATTCTTTGAAAATCATGTTAATCATTATGTTTACAGATTTTTTTTCCCTCAAGTTTCTTTAGCTTTGCATTACTTTTGCATTTAATTCCCATCAGGTCTATTTCTTTTCTAAGAGTTACTGGTATAAGTTAACCACAGATATTTTAAGTTGTCATCTTCAGTTAAGTCTTATTTTTGCTAATTCACTAAAAACGTTTGACTAAAATATTTTAACAATAGACTAACTCAAGATTTCCAGAAGTTATGTAAAAGCTGACAGAGTTTTCAGACGGCTGCTGATTTACAATTACACGGAACCAAAATTAACTAGTGAAACAGAATTACCATAAGGTTTATGTGAGAACACTGCTGATGTTTAATGTTTTCTAGAGTGATTACTAGAAGGCCCAGGGCACTCCCGTATGTTGCTTATGGTTATTCTAACATTATTCAACCTGAAGTGTTAAAATACTGTCAGTCTTTAATAATACTCTAAAGAATGTTTTTTACTGATCAAAGAAGTCTTGAATGACAGAAAGTCAAACTCCCAAAATCTACCTAACACTGTCCCAGGAGACTATGCCTAATAGCCAGCCAAGTGCCCTCAAGTAGGATAGAAACGACATTAACTAAGACTCCCAACAACCTCAAAGGAAGGGACTTTACTCTCATAGCTCCAGTGATAAACTACAGAAATACACCAACTGGTCTTAAAAGCTGCCAAGGTGCCATCCGAGGACACAGCAAATGGTCCCAACTCAGCAGGAACGGATACTCACTGAGGACCAAAATGATACAGGGTAATGACAACCCAGAAGATAGACAGACCCACATGAGTGGGTGCCTACATAGACTTGGGACCGGAAGAACCAGATGGTGCCCGGCCACCACCAGTGATAGCCGCGATGGAGTTCACAGAGCTGAGTCTCACTGGCAACACAAGAATAAAAAGGGGTGCATCCTGAGATCTCCACTAGAAGACCTCAATTGATGGTCCAGTGGTTTCGGGGTTCCCCTGAGAGCATGGCCCCTGGCCCTGATTTTGCTCTTGCCCATAAATCATAAGGAAGGTCCACTCTTTGAACATGAATGGATTGGACTTGGCAACGCAGAGTGACCATATATTGGATGCACTTTATGGTTCTATACATCTATAGGATATCATCTTGCTGACCTCTGGCTGGAGGAAGGGGAGTGGATGGAGAGGAGGGCAAAGGAGACTGCTGGGAGGATGAGACATGTATGGAGCAGAGAGGAATAGTATGCTGTCACCGGACAGGGAGAGTAGTGGAAGCTGCATATAGGTGGGCACGTAAATTTATATGGGAATGTACATTTTCACTCAGTCATATTAAATAAAAAAACAAACAAATAAATTTTTAAAAAAAGAAATACACCCAACTGCACTACAGATTTTAAGGAACCATTTAAAACGGCCATTCACGCCACGCTACGGCACCCTACTAAACTATCAACTCCCCTGTTAGTTCCTTGTTTCAATCTTACTCAAGTCTGGGTAGACCCCAACAGAAGCTCTTGCCCAGGACAATGTACTGCAAGGGAGTAACGGTCAGTATTACACCTCACTAATAAGCAGTTGTTTTGCAAATGGTCAAAACTTCCACAGCTGTGCTCAACTCCAGGCTCAGAGTTTAACAGACCATCTATTTGTAACAATTCAGTCACTAATGACCATAGTGAAGCAGCCAATCAGTTCATTCCCTTTCCTAATAAACAAAATGGAATTGACATGATGTGTGCCTACTAGTTATGTTTTTCTATGTGGGGGATCCACTTCTTTAAGAAGATCTAATGCTGAACCCAATGCTTGAGTTCTGCCATGTTTAGACTGATGGAGTATGCAGGATCAGTGTACTCTACGAACTTTTAGAATTCCATTTAATATCCACTCATGTGGAATATCAGTCTCCCTGAAAGCCCATCACAGGCAGGCCCGCGTGGAGCTAGTTACTTCTGATGACAATTGTTCCCATGTATGTATTCTACAACCAGAAAAACCTAACTCTATTCATAATTCATCTACTACTATGGCCCACCATTACTGATAACATCTCTGGTAGAATGGATACCCAACAAAAATCTTCAGAATCTCTTCCTGAGATTGTTCCTGACAACCCAACAGCCTTAAATTTCTCACTAATACAGCAAAGTAGAGTCCTGTGCAACCACCAACACCTCGAGATGCTCCTCGATCAACACCACTTGTCAAGCAGAGCAAAATATTACTACAATTTGCTGCACAGCCATTTAGTTACACACAACACAATCCGTGACTACTTTGTTCTTTCTTGACCTCTTTATCTGACTAACTTGGCTACATTCCATACCTTACAAATAATTTTATTCCTTTTAATATTTGGGGCTGTAATTAAATGGATTGTTAAAGGTAAAATGCCCTGTACCACTAACCTTTGCAACTTACTGCAAAACATTTATCTTTTCAAGAGCTATGTATCTTGAAGACATTGAGATTTCCAAAAAGCTGAATACATGCTCTACAGATGGCCAGTTTGTGTAATGCCAGATTATTCCTCAAGATTTGGCCTTTAGCAATCAACACCCCTCAGGAGAACCATCATTATAGCAGACTGCTTAGCCATAGCATGGGGAAGAAAAGGATTAAAATAACACGTAGAGCCTGGCTACCAATAAATGTTAGTGACTGGGGACTCAAAAAGCTCAACGAACAGCCACTCTAAACCTCCAACTAAGATAATGAGGAAGACAGTACTCCTACACCAAATAAAGACTGTAATCAAGGAATTTCTATTAAAGTTTTTATCAATAAGGGCATTTTAAATCTAACCAGCGGTGCTTGGCATGACCAAAATAGTCAACCACTAGTTTAGTTCACTGAATCAAACCAGACTTGGCAGCACTGGGTTTTTGGGGGTTTAGTTTAATTCACAAGCCATTTTTCTTCTACTCTAGATATAACTCCTGCTTAGATATCTCACCTACGTGCATTCTGAAGAGGAAGTTCACCTCCTTGTCATACTTCGCTGAATGTGTCCAAGGAAATCTGTGATCAACACAGGCTAGAAACTCTTGTAACTAACACACTGTGACTTACATATACAATTAATAAGAATATCCTGTGAATTACAACTAACCTTTAGAAATAGCTTGTCTAGGTTCACATGACTATATTTAGGTTATCAGGCTCACTGAAACCTTTGAAACTAATTCTTTCAGAAGACAACTGAAGATTAATGAACATGACCTGTTTCTAGACCCCAGAAGGCTTATAATCACGCCTCACTGACCTTGTGATTATCTTAGCACAATTTCTAATTTTCTATCCTTTACAATGTTTGAGCACACACTCTTTGCTTATAAGAAGTACTTATTCTGACCTAAATGTCAACTAACCAGAAAAATCCACTCTAAGTTCCTGATATTTTATTAGAAAAGCTTCCCTCAAATCATCAAATTGGGAATGCTTCTTCAACCTTGTAGTCACACTATCCCAGTTCAAGCCCTATTTCCTCAGCAAAACTCTTTACTTTTAGAAAGTAGCCTGTTTTACTTCAATACCAATAACACAATTTGCATTTACTGAAATGTAAATAAAATACATACATATAAGCACTAAGACCAATTCTCACAATCACCCTTTATCACTGAAAGTTCATTCACAGATAAGGAAATTAAGACTTAAAGCAAATAAAATTTCCCAAGGTCCTCCAACAGTAAGGCACAGAACTAGAACCAAAAGGCAAAAACAAAAAGGTAAACGATACAAGTTCAAGTCAACAGTAGAAGAAATGACGAGGATGTAATAATCACCAAGGTACAAGTAGGAGCCACAAAGCACTACAGGGCAGAAAAGAACTGGCTAAGGTGATTAGAGAAGGTTTTGAAAAACTGGGATTACAGCCAGGCTCCATTCTTATTTAAAGGCGAATAGTAAGAGGGTAATTTGTCCTGAGAAATTATTGTGAACAAAAACAATGAACAAAAACCAGTTTGGGCTAGAATAGGCTGAATAGAAAAGTGGAGAGTAACTCCTAAAATTTCTAAAGATCCCCTTTTAAAACAAAGGCCATCGATAAAGGCCCTAAGACATTAAACTGGGGTAAAAACAGTATCTTCAACAAACGGTGCTGGCAAAATTGGATATCCATCTGCAAGAAACTGAAACAAGATCTGTATCTTACACCTTATACAAAAACCAACTCCAACTGGATAAAAGACCTAAATATCAAACCTAAAACAATAAAGCTCATCCAAGAAAAGGTAGGAACAACAGTGGAAGTTTTAATACACAATATGGACAGATTCCAAAATCTGTTAAACAAATCACAATCATCGGAAAATAGACAGATGGGATCTATTAAGAATTAAACACTTTTGCTCATCTGAAGACTTTATTAATAGAATTAAAAGAACACCTACAGAATGGGAATATTTGGAAACTCTATGTCAGACCAATGCCTGATTTCCATAATCTATAAGATACCACAAAATATCAACAAGAAGAAGATAAACCATCCAATTAAGCGATAGGCAAAGGAGATGGACAGACACTTCACTAAAGAAGAGATCCAGGCAGCCAAAAAACACATGCGGACATGTTCACGATCTTTAGTTATTAAAGAAATTCAAATCAAGACTACAATGAGATACCATCTCACCCCAACAAAGTTGGCCACGATCCAAAAAACACAAAACAACAAATGCTGGAGAGGCTGTGGAGAAAGTGGAACCCTCCTACACTGTTGGTGGGGTTGCAAAATGGTCCAGCCTCTTTGGAAAGCAATCTGGCGCTTCCTTAAAAAAGTGGATATAGATATACCACTTGACCCAGTAATTCCACTGCTTGGAATATATCCTACAGAATCAAGGCCTTTCACACCAACAGACACATGCACCAGAATGTTTATCACAGCACAGTCCACGATAGCAAAAAGATGGAATCAACTCGGATGCCCAACAACAGAAGAATGGATAGGTAAACTATGATACATATACTCAAGGGCGCACTACGCAATGATAAAGAACAGCGATGACTTCAGGAAACATTTCATGACCTGGTTTCAACTGGAAGACATTATGTTGAGTGAAAGTAGTCAGCGACAAAAGGACAAATATTGTATGAGACCTCTATGATAAGATCTCAAAAACAGACTTGTGTATAGAAGAAAAGACTCTTTGACAGCCGCAAGGGAGGGGAGGGAGAGAGAGCGAGGGGGGGGAGGGTTTAGATTAGATAGTTGCTAGGTATCTGGCTGGGTGAAATCGGTGATAGCACACATTAGAAACAAGAACAATATTAAGTGGACTTAAACATAACATGAGGACTCCTTCCATCTTAACCCAATATTGCAAGGATAGAGCAGCTGGGGCAGGGGGCGGGGGACCATGCTCTTAGGCAAAAGCGAGGCCAACTGGCACAACCAGCGTTTTGCTAAGAGGGCTCTCTGCACCCCACGTTGGTGAGTGGCGTCTGGGGTCTTAAAAGCTGCTAAGCTGCCATCCGAGGGCACAGCAAATGGTCCCAACTCAGCAGGAACGGATGCTCACCAAGTACCAAAATGACATGGGGGAAAGACAACCCAGAAGACAAAGAGACCCACATCAGTGGGTGCCTACATCGACTTGGGACTGGAAGAACCGGATGGTGCCGCCACCACCAGTGATAGCCGCGATGCAGCTCACTAAGTTGAGTCTCACTGGCAACACAAGAATAAAATGGGGTGCACCCTGAGATCCCCACTGAAAGACCTCAACTGATGGTCCAGTGGTTTCGGGGTTCCCCTGGGAGCATGGCCCCTCGCCCTGATGCTGCCCTTGCCCATAAATTATAACGAAGGTCCATGCTTCGCAGGAATGGATTGGACTTGGCGATGCAGTGACCATATATTGGATGCACTTTATGGTTCTATACATCTATAGGATGTCATCCTGCCGACCTCTGGCTGGAGGAAGGAGAGTGGGTGGAGAGGAGGGAAAAAAGAGACTGTTGGGAGAATGAGACATGTATGGAGCAGAGAGGAACAGTGTGCTGTCACCGGGCAGGGAGAGCAGTGGAAGCTGCATATAGGTGGGTATGTAAATTTATACGGGAATGTACATTTTCACTCAGTTATATTAAAAAAAAACAAAGGCCAAACTCTGCAAAGTTCTGACTCAAAATTCCAGATACAGTCCTACTTCCCTCACAGTAACTTACACTCCAGTCAAAAACAGAAAAGTGACTACTGGCATAATCTGAACCCCTTCTGAATGTTTCCTCCATGCATGGCTTAGTTCTTCTACTAAGAAGTATGCTCTTGCACAGGACCAACAGCCAAAACCCTACTCATCCTCCAACACCTGGCTTAAATACAGTTCCTCCTTGAAACACACTCAACCTGGCTAAATACTATCGCTTTTTCTTAGAGTATCCAAAGTACTTTGTTTTTCCTTGCAACTGGACACTCAACTAAAAGTTGGTTTGGGAGCTATGAGTCCGAACCAACTTTAATGCAATGGGTTTGGGGTTTTTTTTGGTCCTTATACAAGTTCTTGAGCCTTATCTGGGCAACAAGGATAGATGTACCAAACTCTGATAATCAGGGACTAGAAGTCCAAAGAAACCCATTAGCTTTTCAGAGCACAGTCAACAAGAGCAAGCTGGTAGCAAAGTCCTAAACAGAAAGGAAGGATGAAATATCTCTGCTGAGAGCATATTAGTCATCGAAAGGCGGGTAACGGCATGTGTAGTATATTCAGCTTGGAGATCCCTTGACTCATGTTTCCAAACTGCCTTTAGTCTGTTAGCTGTGGCTGTTTGTGAAGCAAATGCTTTCCAGATGGAAAACTTGACTGAGCAGAAAACAAGAACTTGTGCCACATACATAAAAAGGAGTTTCATTCTTAAAGGCACCCCTACCCTTGAGTTCTAGAGGTGTGTGAACCTCTGAATTTTTGTGTCCAGAAACTTAGCTAATCCCCTTCTGAATTTGCTTAAGTGGATGAAAAACCACACATCCTGATTTGAGTTGAGTGGCCACCGCAATCAGGCAAATGTTAGGACATCATGATAGCTGAGGTAACCTTTCAAGTTTTGCTTAGCAAAAATGACTAGAAAGCTAGACCAGAAACATGACTAAAATGAGATTAAAGGCGAAAATCAAAGGATTCACAGATCACAAAACCACATTACTGGCACAGAAACTCTTCAAATAATGTATTTCTGTCAGGCCTTCAATGTGTTAGCTATTAAAGAGAAAGTCACAATTTCACAAATTCAGTTGCCCGGTAGTGAGCAAATCATGAACTCCAAAGGCATAAAAGATTTAACGCAAATTAACTGATTAAAAACTACCAAGATCTGAATTTTGTCTATGTGTGAATCAATTTCCCAATTAACACTGGGACAGCTCTTCAGTTTTTCAGTAGATGTTGTTATTAGGAAATTCTTACTACCCAATGGATACCAGAGATTTTTCAAGACACTTTCAAAACAAAAACCCTGAACCTTCCATAGTCCTCTTGTTGTTAGCTGTCACTGAGTGGATTCTGACTCAGGTCAACCATGTGTAGAGGAGAACTGTGCTCCACAGGGTTTTCAGGTTTTGGAAGCAGAATGCTAAGCCCTTCTCCTAAGGTGCTTCTGGGTAGGTTCAAACACCCAAACTTTCAGCTAGTAGTTGAGTACTTAACCATCTATGCCACCCAGGAACTCTAGTCCTGCCACACAAGCTACTTTAAATTATCAATTATTTAGCATGCATACTGTCACATACTGAATTGTGTCCTATCCACAATCATGGATAGGCCATGATTCCTCGTGCTGTGTAGCTGTCCTCCATTTTCATGATCTGATATAACTGTCTCACTTTGTGGTAATGTATACTTATCCTCCATTTATGCATTATGAATCTTAAAACAGGATTAGTATGGGGTGTACCTTGACTACCACTCTTAGTAAAAGGTGTGACTCAAGTCACCACCTTACTCGAGATACACCCTTAATTGAATCACATGTTTTGTCTTACGAGAGATAAAGAGGAGAGAATGGAGCAGAAAAGGGAGGAACCTCACTACACCAAAAAAGAACCAGGAATAGTGCACATCCTTTGGACTCAGGGTGCCCGCACTGAGAACTCCCTAGACCCAGAAGAAGACTGATGCCAAGACACACACAAAGCTCCAAGGACCACCAGACCCACAGATATTGAAAGACAAGAACCCCTTTCCCAGAGCCAATAGAGAAAGAAAGCTTTCCCCTATACCCGGCGCCTTGAATTCAGACTTTTCAACTATGACAGAATAAACTTGCTTGTTAAAGACACCCACTGGTGGTATTTCTGTTTTAGCAGTGCTACGTAACTAAGATGTGTATCTTTTCTGTATTTAAAAACAAGGCATGTACATTAAAAACTGAACCTAAGGCAAACTTGCCAATGACAACAGTTTTACTCTACCAAATGTCATAGATGTAAGACAGGCAAAAGGAATACATGAATGCACATTAATTAATTCTATTAACACCTGGACTTCTCAGAAAGACTCTCAAATCCTTATTCACTCACTCATTAACAATATGAATAGCCTACTGTGTACCAGACACTGGCTCAACAAGAGGCCCAGCCCCATTTTACTGGAACCCATAAACTAGCCAGTAACATTTTACTCCAAAATTCTTCAGAGATAATCTATGGAGTGACAATGTATCAAATACCATGCAAACTCTCCTATACCACCACAGAGAGTACCTGAAAAAGGGAATTTCTGCTGGATAAACTACTGCAAAATGATAAAAATGCATCCAGTGTTTCTAAAAAACACTTTCCTACTCTCTAAGATGGGCATAAGATGTGACTGCTTTCTTTCTTTAGCTGTATGGTTAGAAAATTGTACATGACTTGCCTTAAACAATAAATCAGTAGAAGGCTACAGTGCCCTTACTGGTTCTCAATGGGAAGCAGCAAGCTTCACGCTAGCATTTTTAACGAAACACAATTTAGACTTCAGCAACCAATGAAGAAAACAACCGTTACCAAAAACAAAAGGACCGAGGATCCTCCACTGCCCTTAAGTTGCATTACAATGTGACTGGTTCTAATTCTGGTGCCCTGCAATCACACTACTTTCCATATAAATGTCTACAAGGGAGAAACATCAGCACTAATTTCCTGATTGTATTCATGTAGCTATTCCAAAAGCCTGAACCACTCCAAACTTGCGGACAAGATTTTTCACAGAATTAAGACAGCGATGTTACCTTTAGACGGGAGTTCTACAACAAATGACCATTTTTGGAGACGTCGCCTCAATTTAATTAAACCAATACATGTCTGAATACAACACTAACACCAAAATCCCTCATCTTAAGTTTACAAAAAAAAAAAAAGCAGTGCCGTCGAGTCAATTCCTACTCACAGCGACCCTACACAGAACAAACCGCCCCACAGTTTCCAAGGAGAGCGTGATGGATTTGAACTAACATTGCACATAACCATTACGGCACCAGGATTCCCTAGCTTTAGTACCTAGCTTTCTTTACAGTGCTTTCGAAAATGGGGTGAAGTACTGCCCCCTTCGTATTCCCATTTCCTCCAACAAGGCTGACTAAAAAACATTAGTCACCCCCCAAAGCATCGTATATTTTTCTTCTTCAAATTTCCCACACCGCCTCACCATCCCTCTCGTTATCTGGACTCCGTTCCTTTACTATCAACCCACCTACGAATTTCTACAATGTCACCACCCCCTGTGAGACCAGCAACAATCCCAGGTTAAAATTTATGGAATTGTGGTCAAAGCAAGAGCTGCACTTAGGCTGTTCTAGGCTGTTCTGTTTGAATTTCCTAAAGGAATCATGGAGTGAAGAATAGTAGAAAATCTGGAAAAGTGACGAAAGCATGTTCCACTCATTCTTCACACATTATTCTTACACGGTCCCCTCGTAAGGATTGTTTAGCAAGAGCGGCCAGTTTTCCCCTTTCACCTCGCACAGAAATAATCTGGTGGCCTTCGCGCCGCTCACCCTAACAGCTCCTCCCCTTTCAGAGCCCAGACAAGCAGAGAACGACTCCTTTTAGTTCCACCCCCCAACTTACTGCATAGTTACACCCCCTGCTTACACCGAGACCTGCAGATCTCCTTCAGCGGTACCCCTTAGACTGCCCAGCGCCCCCTTCAAATCTATTCAAAGTTACTTCTCCCTAGGCTGCAAGTGAAATGCCTTTGGTTGCCCCCGCCAAGACCCCATTTCCTCAGGTTACAGCTCTAAATCTAGAGTCTCGCAGTCGTCAGCCTCTCCCTGAGCACACTCAAGCAGCAAAGATGCCCAAGCTGCCCCCTTCCCAATTTATTTCCTGATTGTATTCTCCAGATCAATCTCACAACCGCCTACCCAACCAAAGCAGCATTGTCTCGTCTACTCAGGTCTCGAAGAGCTACCCCGGAGTACTCGGCCCACCCCCGAGTCTCTTCAATCTCTTTCTCAGGATTCGCCGCCCCGCCCTCTCCATCCTTCAAGCGGCCGGCGCCCGAACCTCTGAGCCCTCCGGAGAACTCCGCGGGGGAAGTGGAGGGAAAGAGCCCGAGGATCTGAGAGGGTGCAGGAGGCGCTACACGCCACCAAACGCCGCCACGAACCCTTAGCCCCTCACCCGGGACTCCCGCCGTCGCGCGCTTCTCACCCCCCTCCCCCTCGTTCCCCGCCTCTAGCGGGCTGTTCACCTCAGAGCAGCGCCCAAGAGCCCGAGGGGAATCGGTGCAGCGCTACTGGCGCGTCGCGTCGGGCAGGCCAGGGGAGTGACGCCCACAAAAGCAACACGCAGAGTGGCCGCGTCCGAGCCCCTCGCTGAAGCGGCGTACCGAAGGCCCGAGCCAACG
The DNA here is from genome assembly GCA_028571685.1 of Heterohyrax brucei. Classification (NCBI taxonomy): domain Eukaryota; kingdom Metazoa; phylum Chordata; class Mammalia; order Hyracoidea; family Procaviidae; genus Heterohyrax; species Heterohyrax brucei. Next base: position 105,733,752 of record CM053149.1, read on the forward strand.
GCCTTCCCCTACTGCCGAACAAAAGAGCCTCGCAGTCTACGCGGCCCGCCCCCCTCCCCACAGCGCAGGCGCGGCAACCCGTTGCACAGCATCATGGGACTCAGAGTCCGTCCAAGACTACAAGGCCCAAAGTGCTCCGCGCGTTTCACGCCCCTACGCGCAGGCAGCAGAGATTTTATACAGATCTTCAGTAGTTTAGAGAGCCCTCATGCTGCAGTTTCTGTTTGTCTGCTAACTGAAGGGTTGGCATTTCGAACCCATTAACCGCTCAGCAGGAGGGAAGTGGAAAGATGTAGCTGCTTCTTTCCATAAAGATTACAGCTTTGGAAACTATGAGACAGTTCTACTCTGCCCCATAGCGTAGCTAGCTACTTGTCAGAATTGACTAAATTGGGTTTGGTTTGGGTAGGTAGTTTGGAACGTTCCGAACTAGAAATTTTGAATGTGTAATTCATATCCTTGAATCATTTAATTCTTAGTAGGTCTTCATCAGAATTTTATCAAATCTCCAGCATTCTCCTTAGCATTGAGATTACTTCCGCTTGGAGACCTTCCTTGGTCCTCTAGACTAGGTTAGGTCCCCGGGGTAGGTAGCTGTAATCAAGGCATTATGGACTGTTTCATTGACGGTGCCAGTGAGCACCCCTCACCCCGCCACCCTAAAGATCCACAGAATTACGCTAACCATGTTTGTTTTTTGAGATATGTTCTAGTTCTCCTAACTTAAAACTAGATTGCTTTCCCCAAACCTGTTTAAATAGAAATTCCATCTCCCATGACATTCAATCCTCTTTATGCCATTAGTTGATATCTGTCTTCCTTTCTGGTCCGGGCTCCTGTGAGGGACAGAAACCTTGCCTTGTGTTGTTCACTACCGTATTCTCAACGCCCAGCACAGTACATGACATAGAATAAAAACCAAACCCACTGCTGTCTATAGTCGATTCCAACTCAGCAAACCTAGACCCTAGAGGGCAGAGCAGAACTGCCCCAGAGAGTTTCCAATGAGCCCCTGATGGTGAACCACTGACCTTTTGGTTATCAGACATAGCACTTAACCACTACACCACCAAGGTTTCCATAGAATGTCAATAATTATTTGTTGAACAAATGACTAAACAAATGAATGACATTCTCCTCCAACCTGACAGAAAACATAGGTGATCCGAGCTTTGCTTCTTCTCTTCGCTCCATGTTTACGGCCTTTACACCCCTCTCTCTTACTCTTCTTTTCCCTATCCAATCAGCGACTACACAGGCAAACTTCTAAAAGTGACTTTTTTTTTCTTACTTTAAATATTAAACTATTCTCCTAATCAGGGGAAAAGAAAAAATTAACTGAAAGTCTAGTGCACTTTACGCTAGAATGCAGAGGTCTGCTTATGTAGAACTTACGCTGAGTTAGGCACTCTGCAGGTCTCTAGAGAGTGGCCACGTCAGAAACCCTGCCCAGAAATACCCCAATAGAGTTTTGCTAAAAGGCTATGGGGATGCAGAGAAGAAAGCGATTCTTCTTGAGAAGTTTGAGTTGGATCTCCAGTGTTGGTTCTCTGAACACTAAGGCGGAAACTTTAGTCTTGAAAGTTTAACATCCATCCCTGGCAGAATTCAGCAACAGATTCCTAACAAGAGCTTTCAGTTGATAGCAGATTAGCATAATGCCACCAAAACCTGAGAAGGTAATACGTGGCAGCCTTAAATCAAGAATGGCATTGGGTAGTGATGGCTCTCCACAAGTTCTGACAATGAAGTCCGTGAACTTGGTTGTTTTAAGTGCCACATACGTCATTGCTGAATATCACTATGGTCACCTTCGAAGTACTCCCCTTGGCAAGCTAGGTGCTGATGTCAGCGCCTACTCCACCCTTGAAAGCAATTGTGAGACTGTTTCTGGAATGGTCATTGCAACTGTGGTGAGTTGGCAAGTGTGCAAACTTAATTATTAGTTGTCTGTGAGGGAGTTCTTAGCCAGTAAACAAATAACTGTATTGGAATATCCTCCGTACCATCTGATCTGGCCCCCAGTCATTTTTTTCTTTAAGTGAAGATACAGGAAACATTGAAAGGAAGGCGTTTTGATGACATTCAGGACATCAAGGGTAATATGACAACAGCTCTGATGGCTAGTCCAGAAACAGTTCCAAAATTGCTTCGAAGAGTGGACTAGGTGCTGACATCAGCAAATAGAAGGGGAGTACTTCGAAGGTGATCATAGTAATATTCAGCAATGAGGTATGTAGCACTTTTTCTAGGATGAGTTCGCTAAATTGTCATACCTCGTACCTGAAAACGTGCACATAAGAGCTGAAAGTTTTGGCATTAACAATAATCCACTTTGAAAGTCTGTTGATAAGAAATGGGTTTAGTTCTTTTCTCTTCTCACAAGAATGATGAGATTTTAAGTTATTCAGACTCTCAGAGTTTCTGCTTCTAAGAAGAATGGCAACCCAGCCAAGCCAGCCAAGTGCCGTCGACCTCATGGTGACCCATAGTAATATTGCTCGAAACAACATCTGAAGCGGCATTGCTTATGTCCACAGGAAGTACTTCCGTCACATCAAATTTCTAAAATGGCAAGGAATGTGAGGAAGGGAAGAAACATAATGTTTGCGAAAAGAACAAGGGCTTGAGAAACAAACTGAACTGGAGTAGATTCTGTCTCCGGTACCTGTTCGCTATGTAATCAGAACCCAAAACCTACTGCTATTGAGTAAGACTGCTGCACAGGGTTTCCAAGGAGCAGTTGGTGGGTTTATAGGGCCAATCTTTTGGTTGACAGGTGAGCTCTTAACCACTGCATCACTAGGTCCCCTCTATAACCGTGGACAAACGGCATTACTTCTCTGAGTCTCAGCCTCTGTGAAAATCTGACCTAAGACCTGCCTTGCACGATTATTGTGAGATTAACGGTAATGTTGTATAAAACAAACAAAACATTCCCGTGGAGTTGATTCCAGCTGTAATCTTTGCCGGAGCAGATTGCCGTATCTTTCTCTGGTGGAGCCGTTCATGGGTTTGAACGACCAATTTTGGTTTACCAGCCTAAGCCTTAACCATTGTACCACCAGGGAAAGTGTAGAAATCCTGAATATTTTCCTCCCTACTGTCTGACATTCTTTGCTTTCATTTTGACCTGCTACTTGAAATTCCATTGTTAAAGATTTATTCATTTGGAGTTAACAGTCATCTTCTTTTAAAAGGCAAAAATACCTCAGGGCTGTCTGTCAGTCTTAACGCCCTGTGTCGGTCTGGTTTTCAAGCTACTTTCCTGTAGTAACCATACTCTAATTAAAATAAAGGAAGTCTCAGGAACTAAGTGCTCAACTGCTAACCAGAAAGTTGGAGGTTCCAATCCCCTCAGGTGTGCGTTAGAAGCAAGTTCTGCTAATCTGCTTCTGGAAGGTCACAGCCTTGAACATCATATGGAGGGCAGTAATAATCTCTCCACAGGTGGGAACTGACTAGACAGCTACTGGAAAGAATTAAAATGACCACTTCTTGAATCCTACACTCCAGCCTCTAATACTGATTGGTTTTGTCCTGAGAAGAGATCGTTACTGAAGAGGTGTTTATTATCAAATGTTAGAAATCGATGTTGCAAAAATAAGCGAGAAACAGGGCACAACCTGTCTGTGAAACCTACTTTGCAAATTATTTAATGAGCTTTTATTGAGTAATGTGCAGGGGGATGGTGCTAAGCCCCTACATTCTCTAGACTGTAACATTAGAAGATCAGAGAATTTTTCTGTTTGGTTTCTGCTTTTTTCTTAGTGCTCCAAATAGTGCCTAGTTCATAGGAATCCAAACCAAACCTACTGCTGGGGTTTCTAAGGATCTCTAAGGCCATCAATCTTTACAGAAGCAGACGGGCCACATCTTTCTCTCTAGGAAAGTGGCTAATGGTTTCAAACTGCTGACCATTCAGTTAGCAGTGGGTGGCTTTAACCATCTCACTACCATTACTCCTTAGCCCACCAGAAGAGCTCAGTCAATATTTGTTGACTATGTGGATACATTCTGTGGAGACATTCCCCTGATGTGATTCTTCAAATGAGGTCCACAGGTTTCTGTGAGTTCCAGAGACAGTTTCAAGGGGTCTGCCAGATCAAAGCTATTTTCATAACAATTAAGACATTAACTGTCTTTTTCACTATGTTGACATTTTCAGTGATTGAGCAAAAGCAGTGATGGGTGAAATTGCCGGCATTTTAGCATGAATCAAGGCAGCAGCACCCATCTGTACCAGAGTACAGTATTCTTTGCTGTCACACACATGCAATAAAAAAATTAGTCACTTTCACTTAACAATGCCCTTGATGAAACAGTAAGAATTATTAATCTTATTATATCTCTATCCCAGAGTCTTTTTAGTGTTCTGAATGATGAAGTAGAAGTACGCATAAAGCATTTCTGCTGCATACAAAAGGATGATGGTCACAAAATTTCTTGAGATGTGTGAGCTGAATTAGCTAGTTTTTTTCAAGGAATATCATTTTTTAGTTGAAAGAATGACTGACAAAAATATGTAATTGTTCACACTTGTACATTTGAATTAAGTGAATGAAAGTAGGGAAAATGAAAGTATTCCAATGATAAAATCTGAGCTTTTGAGAAAAAAATGATCTATTTGGAAAATGTGATATCCACAAAAGTGAGTTTGACAGCTTCCCAAGGCTTTCCTGATGAGATCAATCGTGATTTTTAACCATGTGATTCATTTTTAAAAGTCATCATTGAAATGCAACTATTTTTTAGAAAATAAACTTTGTTACACCAATTGACCTAGATGTACACTGAAACAGTCCCCAGATCCCAATCCCAGAAACTCTGAATCTTAGGATTTGGGGTTGTATTCAGGAAGTTTCTTAGCTTTTTTTGGTCCAGTTATGTTGTCCTCCCCTTCACCCAAGATAATTTTTGTCTACTATCTAGTAAGTTGCTATGAGTCAGGTTAAATCTAGTTAGTGAATTCACCTGTCCCTGTCTTCTCACCCTAGTGACCATCAAGGAATGTCTTCTGTGTTTAAATCATTTCTTGATTTATAAAAGAGTGGTCCTGTTGCTAAACCAAAAGCAAGTTCCTTTTGCCTGTCATCCCAGTCAACTCAGAGATGGGGAAAAGCTTCAAGTATGCTTTATTAACAGACAAGCAGTGAGAATAGTTTCTCCAAAATTGTTCCACTTGGAGGGGGCAGAGTCAAGATGGTGGACTAAGCACACGTCTCCTTATATCCCTCTGGAAACCAAGACCTGAATTGATAATCAAACGGAGCCTCTGATCACCTAATCAGCCCCAGGACATGGCACAGGGCTGTTACTTTGGACTTCATACCACTGAGCGAAAAACCTCCTCTCTTTCGCTGACTCCTGCTCCCGGCTAGCCCTGGCTCTCACGGACTGAAAGTAAATGCATCATTTTGACTTTTTTTTCCTCTTGGCGGCAGGCAGAGCTGGGTCTTGCCTAGCAGCTAGACTCAGACGTGCTGCTGGGGGGGTAGGCAGGCGAAATTCCCATATTTTGAGACCCAGGCTTAGGTCTCTGTTAATCTAGCCACTTTGGGCCTGTCTTTTTTATCACTGCCATACTGGGGTTTGTACGGAATTGTACTGCCAGTGTGCGGGAAGCCATGATGGATACGGAGATTTTAGTAGGACCTAATTCTTAGCCTGGGAGCCAGCACCTGAAAAGAGGACAGTGCTTCTTCAACAGAAAAACAGTAATTTACACAGTGTTGCCTATGGTGGGAGCCCTGCAACAGAAGCAGAGGAATCACCACCTCTCGGCACCTTTAGCTCCTCTCTCTGCTGCCTGTGTGGAGGGCACCATCTTGGATACAGTGGCCACAGCTGGACCTAATTCTTAGCTTGGGAGCCAGAGCCTGCCCACAGGAGAGCACTTTTCTACCAGAAAAGCAGTACTTTACACAGTGTCACCTAAAGCTGGGCCCTGTCAGCAGAGGCCCACAGGGCAGTAGCACTGCTGTATTCTGAACTAGTTTGTATCATCTGGGGTTGGATATAGAGGTGCTTACTTTGCCAGATGGGAAGAGGGACCTCTACACCTGAAAACCTGACTGACTTGGGAAGTGGTCAGATACCTTTTGCTTTACATTTTAAGACAGCCTAGAGAAACATCTGCAGTCCATCCTCAAGTATCTCTTCCAACCTCTACTTACTCACATGGGACCCAAAAAGCAACAGACACTTGTAGCATACAAGAAATCACCCATGACTTCAGAAGGCTCCCAAACAAAATGACTAAGGAGTTTTCGGGATGAAGAAATTTTTATGAAAGCATCAGAAAGTGAATTCAAAATGATTATATACAGAGCTCTTCTAGACCTTATACAAAATGCAGCATAATAAAAGGAAAAATTAAACAAGTTGTTCGATCTGATGGAACACCAGTACTCTGAAATCCAGCAGATCAAGAACAAAGTCAAAGACATAGAAACTTCCATGCAAAGCCAAGAAAACAGAATGGAACAAGTGGAAAAAAGAATTTCTGACATGGAAGACAGAGCTACTGACGCCAGCGTCTATGAGCAGAAATCAGAAAAAAGAAACAAGAAAAATGAAGAAGCATTAAGAAGCATATGGGACTGTATTAAGAGGAACAACCTTCAATTAATTGGAGTCCCTGAACAGGGTGAGACGCTTGAGAAACACAGTGAGTATTGTTGCTGAGCTGCTGACAGAAAACTTCCCAGAAATCGTGAAGGAAGAGAATATAGACATCTCAGATGCATATCGTACACCACCCAATATAGATCTCAAAAGAAAGACTCCAAGACGTATTATAATCAAGCTTAACAAAATGAAACATAAGCAGCAACTCTTAAAGGCAGCAAGACTCAAAGCAAAGCTAACATTCAGAAGGAAACCCGGTAGGCTTTTGTCAGATTTCTCAGCAGAAACCATGCTGCCATGGAGACAGTGGCATGACACATTCAAAGCCTTGAAGGAGAAGAACTTCCAACCAGGAATTATATATCCTGCAAAACTATCTTTCAAATATGAAAATGAAATTAAGACATTCCCAGATAAACAGAAACTCAGAGACTTTGTAAAAACCAAACCAAAACTACAAGAAATACTGAAAGAAGTTCTTAGCTCAGGCTTAGAAGAACGAAACCACTAACTTTACATTTTAGAACAACACACTACTCAAAACTCTACTCAGTTAGGGAAGGCTCCAAAGTCAATCACAGCTTTAATACTGAAAGAAGCAATCCAGCAATCACCATGAAAACTATGGTGCCATGATATTAAAAAGAGGGATGTACTATAGTCGTTATAGTCCTTCCAGACGGAGAGGAAGATGATAAGACTGGTAGTAATTAAAAGTGGGTTTACATATAGTTTATTAAGGGGGATCATAGGGGCAGCTGTAAAGCACAACAAAGATGTATCATACCATTTCAAGAAATTAACACAGGAGTCTCAAAAACAGCTCTGAAAAAGGTGAAAAATCAACTCACAAAAAAGAACGTCCCAGAACAGACTAACAAGAACAACAGAGAAAACATCAACACAAAAATAAACATATCACAATGGCAGCACTGAACACATACCTATCAATAGTCACATTGAATGTGAATGGACTGAATGCTCCAGTAAAGAGATATCGAGTGATATCTTGGATGAAAAGACATGACCCATCCATATGTTATCTACAAGAAACTCAATTGAGACCTAAAGATAGGAACAAACTGAAAATTAAAGGATGGAAGAACATATATCAAGCTAACAATGAGCAAAGAAGAGCCGGGGTGGCAATTCTAATCTCAGACAAAATCAATTTTAATGTACAATCCACCATCATGGACAAAGATGGACACTATTTATTGCTGAAATGTTCAGTACACAGGCAAGTCTTAACTATATTAAATATTTATGCACCTAATATCAGAGCACCTAAGTACGTTGAAGAAACTCCGACTACACTCAAAAAAGAGTTAGATGACTCCACAATAATAGTGGGAGACTTCAGTACTCCACTCTCAATACTGGACAGATCATCTAGAAAAAAAGCTCAATAAAGATACAGAAGACCTCATTGCCACAATTAACCAACTAAACCTCATTGATATATACAGAGCTTTCCACCCATCAGCAGATAACTACACCCTCTTCTCCAGTGCACTTGGAACATTCTCCAGAATTGACCATGTGTTAGGACATAATGCAATTTTCAACAAAATCCATACCACTGAATTACTGCAAAGCATTTTCTCAGATCATAAAGCCATAAAAGTCTAAATCAATAGCAGAAAAAACATAGATAGAAAGGGGAACTCTTGGAAATTGAACAACATCTTGCTCAAAAAACCATGGGTTATAGAAGAAACCAAGGATGAAATAAAGAAATTCATGGATTCCAATGAGAATGAAAATGCTTCCTACCAGAACCTATGGGACACAGCCAAAGCAGTGCTCAGAGGTGTGTTTATCTCCATAAATGCACACATCTGGAAGGAAGAAAGAAACCAAATCAAGAAACTAACCCTATAGCTTGAACAAGTAGAGAGAGAACAACAGAGGAACCCCTCAGGCACCAGAAGAAACCAGATCATAAAGATTAGAGCAGAACTAGATGAATTAGAGAATAGAAAAACAATTGAAAAAACTGAAAAGACCAAAAGCTGGTTTTCTGGAAAGATCAACAAAATTGACAAACTACTGGCTAAACTTACTAAAGAAAAGCAGGAAAGGAAACAGATAACCCAAATTAGAAATGAGATGGGAGTTGTCACCACAGATCCAACAGAAATAAAAAATATCATGACAGAATGCTATGAAGGACTGTACTCTAACAAATTTGAAAACCTAGAGGAAATGGACAAATTCCTTGGCTCGTACCACCTACCCAAATTATCACAACATGAAGCAGAACAATTTAATAAACCCAGCACAAAGGAAGAGATTGAAAATGTCATCAAAACACTGCCTACCAAAAAAAGCCCGGGCCCAGATGGCTTCACTGCAGAATTCTACAAAGCTTTTAGAGAAGAGTTATCTCCAATACTACTGAGACTATTTCACAGTATAGAAAGGGATGGAGTACTCCCAAACTCATTCTATGAAGCCAGCATAGCCCCGATACCAAAGCCAGGGAAAGACTCAACCAAGAAGGAGAACTACAGACCGATATCACTCATGAATCTAGATGCAAAAATCTTCAACAAAATTCTTGCCAATAGAATACAACAACATATCAAAAAAATAATCCTTCCTGACCAAGTTGGATTTACACCGGGGATGCAAGGCTGGTTCAACATCAGAAAAACAATTAATGTGATTAACCACCTAAATAACACAAAAGACAAGAGTCACCTGATTTTGTCCATTGATGCAGAAAAGGCATTTAATAAAGTCCAACACCCATTCATGCTAAAAACTCTTAGCAAAATAGGCATAGACAGAAAATTCCTCAACGCAATAAGGGCCGTTTATACAAAGCCAATTGCCTACGTCATCCTGAATGGAGAGAGACTGAAAGATTTTCCCTTGAGAACAGAAACTAAACAAGGATGTCCACTGTCACCTCTCCTATTCAACATTGTACTAGAAGTTCTAGCCAGAGCAATTAGACAAGACCGAGAAATAAAGGGCATCTGCAGCGGCAAAGAAGTCAAAATCTCCCTGTTTGCAGATGATATGATTATATATGCAGAGAATCCCAAGGAATCTATAAGTAAACTACTCAAACTGATAGGAAAGTTCAGCAAAGTCTCAGGATACAAGATAAACATAAGTAAATCAGTAGGATTCCTTTATACCAACAGCGAGACTGTTAATGAAGAAATCATCAAATCAATACCATTTACGATAGCCCCTAAGAAGATAAAGTACCTAGTAATTAATCTAACCAGAGAAATAACAGACCTTTACAAAGAGAACTACAAGCCCTTACTACAAGAAACTAAGAGAGATTTAGATAAATGGAAAAACCTACCCTGCTCATGGATAGGAAGTCTTAACATTGTGAAAATGTCTATTTTACACAAAGCAATCTACTTATATAATGCAATCCCAATACAAGTTCCAGCGTCATTTTTTAATGAGATGGAGAAACAAATCACCGAATTTGTTTGGAAAGGGAAGAAGCCCCAGTAAGTAAGGTACTACTAGAGAAGAACACACTGGGAGGCCTCTCATTACCTGACTTTAGAACATACTACACTGCCACAGTGGTCAAAACAGCCTGGTACTGGTACCAGAACAGACAGATCAATCAATGAAACAGAATTGAGACCCCAAAGATGACACCATCTCCCTATGAACAGTTGATATTTGACAAAGGCCCTAAGACACTAAACTGGGTAAAAACAGTATCTTTAACAAATGGTGCTGGCAAAATTGGATATCCATCTGCAATAAACTGAAACAAGATCCATATCTTACACCTTGCACAAAAACCAACTCCAACTGGATAAAAGACCTAAATATCAAACCTAAAACGATAAAGCTCATCCAAGAAAAGGTAGGAACAACAATGGAAGTTTTAATACACAATGTGGACAGACTTCAAAATCTGTCAAACAAACCACAATCAACAGAAGAGAAAATAGATAAATGGGAACTATTAAGAATCGAACACTTTTGCTTATCCAAAGACCTTATTAATAGAATTAAAAGGACACCTACAGAATGGGAAAAAATATTTGGCAACTCTATGTCCAACTCATGCCTGATTTCCATAATCTATAAGATACCACAAAATATCAGTAAGAAGAAGATAAATCATCCACTTAAGCAATGAGCAAAGGAGATGGACAGACATTTCTCTAAAGGGGAGATCCAGGCAGCCAAAAAGCACAAGGGGACATGTTCACAATCTTTAGATATTAAGGAAATTCAAATCAAGACTACAATGAGATACCATCTCACCCCAACAAGGTTGGCCATGATCCAAAAACCACAAAACAACAAATGCAGGAGAGGCTGTGGAGAAAGTGGAACTCTCCTAGACTGTTGGTGGGGTTTCAAAATGGTCCAGCCTCTTTGGAAAGCAATCTGGCGCTTCCTTAAAAAAATGGATATAGATACACGATTTGACCCAGTAATTCCACTGCTTGGAATATTTCCTACAGAATCAAGGCCTTTCACACCAATGGACACATGCACAAGAATGTTTATTGCAGCACAGTCCACGATAGCAAAAAGACGGAATCAACCCAGATGCCCAACAACAGAAGAATGGATAGGTAAACTACGGTATATATACTCAATGGAGCACTACACAATAATAAAGAATAATGATGATTCCAGGAAACATTTCATGACCTGGTTTCGACTGGAAGACATTATGTTGAGTGAAAGTAGTCAGCCACAAAAGGACAAATATTGTATGAGACCTCTACGACAAGATCTCAAAAACAGACTTATGTATAGAAGAAAAGACTCTTTGACAGCTGCAAGGGAGAGGAGGGAGAGAGGGCGGGGGGGGAGGAGAGTTTAGATTAGATAGTTGCTAGAAATCAGGTTGGGTGAAACAAGAACAATATTAAGTGGACTTCAGTGTAACTTGAGTACTCCTTCCACCTTAACCCAACATTGCAAGGACAGAGTAGCTGGGGTAGGGGGCGGGGGACCATGCTCTTAGGTGAAATCGAGGCCAACTGGCACAACTAGCGTTTTGCTAAGACGAGTCTCTGCACCCCACATTGGTGAGTGGCAGCTGGGGTCTCAAAAGCTGCCAAGCTGCCATCCAAGGGCACAGCAAATGGTTTCAACTCAGCAGGAACGGATGCTCACCAAGCACCAAAATGACATGGGATAAAGACATTCCAGAAGACAGAGAAATCCACATGATTGGATGCCTACATCTACTTGGGTCCAGAAGGACTGGATGGTGCCCGGTCACCGCCAGTGATAGCCACAATGGAGCTCACTAAGTTGAGTCTCACTGGCAACACAAGAATCAAAAGGGGTGCATCCTGAGATCTCCACTAAAAGACCTCAGTTGATGGTCCAGCGGTTTGGGGGTTTCCCTGGGAGCATGGCCCTGGCCCTGATGCTGCCCTTGCCCATAAATTATAACAAAGGTCCACTCTTAGGACACAAATGGATTGGACTTGGTGATGCAGAGTGACCATGTATTGGATGCACTTTATGTTTCTGTGTATCTATAGTATATCATCCTGCTGACGTAGGTGGAGAGGAAGGGAAAGAAGACTGTTGGGAGGATGAGACATGTATGGAGGAGAGAGGAATAGTGTGCTGTCACCAGACAGGGAGAGAGTGGAAGCTGCATATAGGTGGGCATGTAAATTTATATGGAAATGTACGTTTTCACTCAGTCATATTACATAAAAAAATAAAAAAAAAGGAAAAAAATAAAAACAAAATTGTTCCACTTGGGTTACAAACGGATTTGCATCTAGAAAACGTCAAGACTTGTTACAGAATCAAACAGGGAGTCACAAGATTCCTTTACATCTTATTGGACAATGCAAATTGCCCAAAATATCCTTACTTCCCTGAAGGTTTAAAATAATAGATCTACTACCCCCAAGGCAGGGAAAGCAATGCAAATCTGCTGATCCAGTTTAGCAAACTAGGTGACCTTTATTCACTAACAGTCTGGTACAATATTTGTCCTTTGGCGACTAATTTCACTCAGCATAATGCCTTCCAGATTCACCCGTGTTATGAGATGTTTTGCAGATTCACTGTTGTTCTTTATCACTGTGTAGTATTCTACTGTGTGAATATACCATAATTTGTTCATCCTTTCATCCGCTCATAGGCACCTAGGTTGTTTCCGTCTTTTTGCTATTGCAAACAGTTCTGCAATGAATGTGAATGTGCATGTATCTATTTCTGTGAGTGCTCTTATTTTTCCAGAACCATTCAAAGGAGTGAAATTGCTGGCAGAACAGGCAAAGTAAAATAAGTGATTGCATCTTGAGCATGACCCACAACTATTTTGTTTCCTGATTCTGTATCCAAGTATGAGTCTATTGTTTCCCTTAGTTTCTCTCAAAGTTAATTACTAATCTATACTCTCTTTAGGACTGGAAAAAACACATAATAATAATCTAAGGACCATAACAGAAAAACAAAGGAATCTGCCAAGAGGGAGATTATATGATAACCAGACCTCCTCCAGGCTGAAAACACCAATTAAGATGTCAACACACCTGAGATATGACCATTGTGACCACCTAAAGAAGATTAACTTTCTACAAATTCCTAGGACTCGTAAATCCTTATCCTCTTCTATAAAACCTCCAGCTAGTCTCCATGTCAGGAAGGCAGGTTTTGGAGGAATCCATTCCCTCTGTTTCTCTGCCTACCAGTAAGCAATCAATGTCTTGTTTCTCATCTCACCCCTGTCTTAGAGACTTGCTGTTTGCAGCAGGCTGCATGAACTCTGCTTAGGTTTATGGTTAACATTGGGTCATCTGAAACTTCAGCTTTTTAAGGAAGTGCCAAATCAATTTCCAAAGTGGTTGTAGCATTTTACATTCCCATCAGCAATGTGTTAATGTCTCAGCAATGTCTCTCCACAAGCTCTCCAGCATTTATTATTTTTGTGACTTTTTTGGCTTACTGCCAGCCTTGTTGGAGTGAGATGATATCTCACTACATAACTCATTACAGTTTTTTTTTCTCATTACAATTTTGATTTGCATTTACCTAATTGCTAAGGATTGTGAGCATTACCTTCTGCGTCTGTTAGCTACCTGTCAAAGATTGAACTACGTTTCCCTTCCCTTCCCTGCCATGATTCTAGGTCCTGTGTGATTTTCCCATATATTGTAAATCCTGCCTGTGTGATGTTAATGAGGGAGGATGGGCAGCAGCTGTGGTGAGGCATGACTCAATCTGTAAGACTGTACTGTGCCTTGCAGCGATCTCCTGGGATTTAAAGGAAAAGGAAGCAAGCAAGACAGTTGGAGGCTTCATACTATCAGGAAAGAAGCGTTGCCTGGAGCAGAGCCTGTCCTTTGGACCCAGGGTCCCTGTGCCTCAGAAGCTCCCAGTCCAGAGGAATATTGAAGGTAAGGACCTTCCTCCAGAGCCAACAGAGAAAGATTTACCCTGGAGCTGATACCCTGATTTGGACTTTTAGCTTATGTTTCTGAGAGAAAATAAATTTCTCTTTTTCAAAGCCGTCTATTTGTGGCACTTCTGTTATAGCAGCGCTAGATGACTGAGACAACATCTGAATGTCTTCCTTGGTGCTGTCTGTTCATATTCTCCACCCATTTTTTTTTAATTTGGTTGCTTGTCTTTTTATTGTTGAGATGTTGTAGTATGGTGTAGATTTTAGAGATTAGACCTTTATCAGATCTGTTATAGCCAATTTTTTTCCCCAGTCTTGTAGATTCTCTTTTTACACCCCTGTCCTTTTTTTTTCCAAAAAAAAAAAAAAAAAAATCATGCTTTAACAGTCCTCATAGGAGACACAATATAGAGTTGCTGAAGCAGCACAAGAAAAACGGGTGTGCAGATCTAGAACCCTATTAAAAGATCCACACCCGATGGTCCAACAACCTGGAGGGTCCCCAGAGAACACGGCCCCTGGACTTGCTGCTAGGCCAGAATTGAAACCAGTACTGAAGCCAACACTTCAGACAAAGAATGGACTGGACTTGGGGACACAGAGTGATGCATCAGGTGTGTGAACTTTATGGTTTAATGTATATACGAGGCTGTCCTACCGATTTCTTTTTATAGGGGAGAGGAGAGGGTGGAAAGGAGTGGACAAGCATTGGTTGAGTGGATAACTGAAAATTAAAAGAGGAAAAGAAGACAGCGCCGTCACAGGGTGAGGAGAGCAGACAGAGTTGCATAGTAGCGAGTGCTTGGGGGTTTTATATGGAAGAGTGACTTTGTAAACTTTTACTTAATAACAATAAAAAAATTAAAAAGAATTTGAGTTTTGCACTCCACTTTTCTCCTGCTCCCTCAGGAACCCTCTGTTGTGTTCCCTGTCAGGACGGTCATTGACGATTGATGGTGGCTGAGCACCATCTAGCTGTGGTCTCAGGCTGATGGAGTCTCTGCTTTATGTGGCCTTGTCTGTCTCTTGGACTAACATTTCCTTGTTTCCTTGTGTCTTCAATATTCTTTTGTTTTCCTTTGCTGCAGCTAGGTTGGGACAGATTAGTGCATCTTCAGTGGCTGCTCACTAGCTTTTAATACACCGGATGCCATTCTGAAGTGTGTGCATTTTTAATAACTGTGTACTTCTGGTCACCATACAGTTTGAAATTCTACTTATCGAGTTTTATAAAAAAGTGTAGCCTTTTCTTCTTTTTCTTACAACTGTTATTAGGACACAGGACACTTATTTTTGGGGGGGGTTCCTTTTTACTCTTTCCGTGAAGTCTTTTGATGAGCCTAAGTGTTTAATTTTTAGGAGGTCCCAGTTATTTAGTTTCTCTTCTGGTGTTCATGCATTGTTAGTTACAGTTTGTATTGTGTTCATGCCATGTATTAGGGCTTCTAGTGTTGTCTCTCTTTTTTTCCATAATCTTCGTTGTTTAGATTTTATATTTAGGTCTATGATCTATTTTTAGTTCTTATACAGGGTGTGAGGTACAAGTCTTGTTTCATTGTTTTTGCAGATGGATTTCCAGTTATGCCAGCATCATTTGTTAGAGACTCTTTTCTCCATTTAATAGACTTTGGACCTTTGTCAAATATCAGCTGCTCATAAGTGGATGCAATTACATCTAAATTCTCAATTGCATTCCACTGGTCTGTTTGACTGCCATGGTAGTGTAATAAGTTCTCAGATCAGGTAGGGTAAGGCTTCCCACTTTGTTCTTCTTCTGTAACGTTTTACTTATTCAGAGCTTCTTCCCTTTTCTTGTGAAGTTGGCGATCTGTTTCTCCATATCATTAAAAAGTGTCTTTGGAATTTGGATTGGGATTGCATCGTATTTGAGACTGCTTTGAATAGAACTGACACAATATGGAGTCTTCCTATTCATCAGCATGGTATGTTTTTCCACTTATGTAGGCCTCTTTTTTTTTTTTTTTTGCAATAGTATCTATAGTTTTCTTTATATAGGTCTTTTACATCTCTAGTTAAGTTTATTCCTAAGCATTTTATCTTCTAGGGGGCTATTGTAAATGGTATTGATTTTGTGATTTCTTCTTTGACATTCTCTTTGTTAGTGTGGGGGAATCCAACTGATTTTCGTATGTTTATCTTGTATCCTAACACACTGCTGAAATCTGTTGGTTCTAGCAGCATTTTTGTGACTCAGTGAACCAAATTTTCCAAACGATTTCAGATTCCCAACTGCAACTAACCTTGAAGAAACTACCATTTGTTGAGCTTTGGTGTAATATCAGACAGGAATATCTACAACTGTTACCGCAAAACTAAGTGGAGTTTATGCTGCCTGCTGCAAAAAGCCAATCTTTGAGATGGGTGAGATGAGAAGCAAGATGCTTATTGCATACCATAGGCAAGGAGACAGAGAAGATGGATTCCTCCAAAATTTGCCTCCCTGAAATGGAGACTAGCTGGAGGTTTTAAAGGAGAAGGGGATAAGGATTTATGAGTCCTAGGAATTTGTAGAAAGCTAATCTTTAGGTAGTCACAGTAGTCACATCTCAGATGTGCTGACATTTTAATTGGTGTTTTGAGCCTTGAGGTGGTCTGGTTATCATGTACTCTTCCTCCTAGCAGGCAGATTTCTTCAGTTTTCCTATTTCGGTCTTTAGGTTATTATCATTTGTTTTTTCCAGTCCTAAAGAGAGAATCAATGGCTTATGCTTGGAGACAAAATCAGGAAGCAAAACGGTACAGCTTATGCTCAAGGTGAGGCCATTTACTTTACTCTGCCTGTCCCACAATTGCAAGCCCTGGTGACATAGCAGTTAAGTACTGCAGCTGCTAACCGAAGGCCAGTAATTCTAATCTATGAGGTGCCCCTTAGAAACCCCATGGGGTAGTTCTACTCTGCCTATATGGCATTATGACTCAGAATCAATTCCACAGTGGTAGGTTTGGTTTTTGTTTTGGCTCCACAACTAGCTGAGAAGGCTAAAAATTCTCTTCCCTTTTCCACTTATATATCTGTGCAATGCAGGATTTCTTCATATGCTTCAAAACGACACAGCACAACAGAGTAAATGAGGAATATGAGAATCCAGCTGTTGCCTTTTAAACCAGACATTAAATAGATTTGCTAAATTATAATACAGTGCTAATCTACTCATAATCATTTTTTGTTTGGGGAATATACTTTATAAAATATGTTACCATGCAATGCTTTATTATTTTAAATAAATTAATAAATATTTTTTAATTTCTTGATTTTAATTTCTAGCTAAGTTATATCCCACATAAACAAAAGGTTTTGGGGTCCTTAATAATTTTTAAGAGTGTAAAGAGATCCTGGGACCAAAAAGTTTGAGAAGCCTTGCTTTGACATATGTACAGTTGTCTCTATAGATGAGGAAACTTGACATAAAGATTTAGGACTAGTCCAAGGTCAGTGTAACGCTGGGTACTATGCCCAGGTAGTCATAATTACAGTTCTTACATTTCTGATTGTGACTTTTCCCTTGATGTTATCTTTGTTAAAACTATATTTAAATACCTTGTTAAATAGCATTTTAATAACATCAAACAGTTTTCGTCATATCTAATGGATTTCTCTGTCTTACTGTCTGCACGATCCTTCCTTAGGCTTGTTTCTACGAGTGAAATGTGTGACCCTCTCAAACCCTGTTTTCGCTCTGATAGTCTGTGGTTTTAAGAATCTGAGTTGGAGTCCCCCTTGGCACCTCCGCTAGGGAACTGCAACCTTTGGCGTTCAAACAGTGAAGCTCCAAGAATGTGGGCGTTTTCTTACTTAAACTTCCCACGCTCAAGATTGCCACAACCTGAATGGAAACTAGCTCACAACTTCACCCTCTCTATCCCCTGGATCTCACTTCCAGACCTGTTTGCTGATTGGCTGGACCTCAGAACGATGGGCGGGATGCGGCACTGGATTGGACGGAGCCCATTCTCCCGCCCTGAGCCAGTGCCGCGTCCACTGTCCCTGGCTGGCCGGGAGACTCTGGGGATCACGACTCGGACCCGGGTCCTGGGCCGGGCGGAGCTCACAGCTTGGAGAATCGCCGCTGAGCACTTCGGCCTTTGGGGGCGGGGCGCCCCAAGCACCCAGGATTGGCAGGTCGGGAGCCGTCTCCCGTCGTGCACCAGGACGCCGGTAAGTCACCCGGAAGGAGAAGCGCGACCCTGTCTATAGAGTGAGGTGCTGGCTGCTGTTGCTGTGGAAAGTAGGTAATGTTTTCAGGTAAGTGGGTGCGGACGAGTGAGTGTTGTCAGCAGGTGAGGGGTCGCGGGCAGTGTGGCTTTGTGGAGCTGGTCACGCTCTCGAGTGAGGGGGCGTGGGCAGGGCCGCGGGGCGTCGGTGCTTCTCTCAGGTGAGTGGGCGCGGAGTTGAACGTCAGATGTGCGCTTCGGCTGAGGGTCTGTTTTGACAGCCTGGGGTAGCGTCTGTCTCTTCGTCCGATACAAGGGCGAGGGCTTGCTTGGAATCCAAGGAAGGAAGCCTGGGTTTTCAGTGTGTTTTTAAAGCATAAGGCCTCTTTCCTTAGCTCTCTGCAAGCTTAATGGGAAAAGGAGAAGCGACGTGTGGCCGTTTTGCTCCTTGTTCGTTAAGAATGGAGAGGAAGTTATCGGAGTAAAGGATTTGGGGGATTTACCCAGACGGCTGGTCCGGGAGTAGTGGCAGCTATTTTACGGGACACAGGAAACTCCTGCGCTAGTCTGTGGCAGCCTTTGTGATTTACCTTTGAAATAAAATGAGGAGCAAGGATCGGTTCCGTTTCAGTTTATTGATGGACGAAGGGAGCTGCTTGGTCAGACAAGGGAGCTCCATCTAGTACCTGTGAATATTTAGGAAGGAGAAGGTTTTAAGTGGTGTATTGTCATCTTGTCACCAGGGGCTCAAGAATGAGCAGGCATGCGAGGCTCGGCGGCTCGATCTACTTAGTCGCTTGATTTGTTTTCAACCAGTATTTCGAAGTAGTTTCAATGGGAGAGAAAATACTGGGACTTCAAGTCTTGACTAGCTATCTTGAGTTGCTACAACACTGGCAGGCTTGACAGCTGATTAGCTTTGTAAATAGCAAACAACTGGGTTCTCCCCAGCTGGAAATACTGGTGCTGATACAGGCTGAGAAAAGTCAAGGAAACTTCAGGTGTGACTGAAAGGCCCCACGAAATGTAGTTAGCACTGAGTGAGGTGTCGAGTATCCGAAAGGGACACAGACTTTGTCCTTGTTTGGCGGTCCTTATTTGGATGAGATGAAGCTCTGTCTCCCAGATCAAAGGGCTAAAGTCAGGAACTTCCTGCTTCCTTTCCTAGAGGGGAACTGAGCTTCATTTTCTCCTGAAAAATGGTGTCTGATGGAAGTGGAAGCTGATGAAGAAACTACTGGAAATTATGAGATTAATAGAAATGTTTGGATTAGGCTTTTGTTTTGTTCCAGTGTTTTTAAGGACAGTTACAGTTGAAATTTTGTTAGTGCCCTCGAAGTCTACATTTAAGTATATAGTGTCTTGGGGGCCCTAAGATTTTTTTTGTTTACCTTGTATCCTGAAACTTGGCTGAACTCTTCTGTTAGTTCCAGCCACTTTTTTGTGGATTCTTTAGGGTTTTCTGTGTATGAGAGCGTATCATCTGGGGTGCCTTAGGATTTTTGAAAGCAAACTAATAGCTATTTTTTCTAAGTGGTAAAATAGCCCCCAAAGAAAAGAGAGAGACTTCAGTGTGGAGGCACCTGTGGTGTGGGGCCTTAGCCAAACTTTTCTTGAGCCCAGAAGAGTGAGGTGACAATGACCACTGAGTTACTGAGTTATGGTCGTGAATTTGGGATTCCTTTCAATGTACAGGATATATGTGAAGTCCCAAGTGTGTGGATGACCATGATTTGCTTTTCACTGTATTTCTTTTGGTTACTTTGGAGAAAAGACCATTGAGAATATGTAACTCTGTGCTCCTGATTTTACCAAACAGCTGAAAAGTGAGGGGGAGGTGGGGTATTTGAGGAGGTTAATTGTTAACGGCGGTCTGCCTGTTTGCCTGCCTGCGTCTTCAATGTTATACATCGGTTGTTATGCAGTTAACGAATTTCCTGCCTTTTCCTTTTGGACCCCCTTGAGGTGGTGACTGCATCAGATGGAAAATCAGATTGTCAATAAAAATGCTGTTTGGGATGGTGTTGAAATCACAGAACCTTGGATTTGAGCTACAGTGTCATATAGCACACAGCTATGTCTCTGCAGTGCTGTCTGTGGAGAGACCTTCTGGTATATTGGAAAGAACTGGAAGAGCTGTTTGCTCTGCTAATTTTGTGGTGTAAATGAGTTCCTCTTCTCTTGAAACGTTAGCCTTGTGTTAGCAAAACATAAAAGAGGGAAACTCATTACACACTCTTGTAATGGAAAGGCAGAACTAATAAGAGAATGTGTTTAAAATTAATTGTGGGACTGTAAAAATGAGTGGGGGTGAGAACAGGGGTAGGGAAAGGAGAGGGAGAGCTTAGAGATAGTCTTGTTTTCCCAGGAGCCAACCGGGATCATTTGTTGGCGGTACATATTGGCTGAAGTCAGTTTTCATTTCAAGGTAAATTGGAAAGGGAAATTAAACCTTATTGTTCCGCTCTTAAGAGAGGAGAAGGGGGTGGAGACAGCAGCCTGGGTATACGCTGTCGGAGTGGTTCTAGGAGTAACAAGATTAGTGCTGTATTTTAACAGAAGGTGACATCATGGGCCCCCTTGGACTTGAGTAACCCTGTGCTGCAGCCTTCATGGTCCCCTTGCTGGAGTGGGCGATGTGACTGCACATGTAAACTGCCACACTGGGGGAAATCAGGGGCTTAGACTTTAATGAATCTTTACAAAGGAGCGGAAGGCGTCCTGAGTCAACCTCTGCAGCTGTGGGGCACTTGAACAGAGGTGCAAACCAGATGGCATGTTGAGAGGGGCAATGATTAGAACTATTGGCTCAGGTTCCAGAGAGTGGATTAGGTAAGGAAAGGCTGAAACTGGGCAGCCTACTCAGGTGCTCCCTAGGGTGCCCAGCGCTATGACTCACCTGTGGGCCGATGACTGTGGTTAGCAAGGCAGAGACTCAGGCACAGTCGTCTTTGTGGGGGCTTGACTGTAAATAGCCGGGAGGGGGCGATATTAGGCTCGGTTTCAAAGCTCGGCTCCAAGTGCCCACCAGGCACTGCTGTAGACAAGGCAGAAAGGTTTTACAACTGAACCTGCCTGCTCTGGCTGCTGGGACAAAAAGTGCGTGTAGATCCCAGTGTGCTTTGGGTAGAGATGGCTTAGTTTAGAGTCCTGGATCTGAGAAAAGAGGCAAATCCCCCAGGGCTTTTAGCTTAGCACTGAGCTCAACTGGGGAATTTTTTTGCTTCTGCTTAAATGTTACACAAGAGCAAAAAAAGTGGCCTGGGTTTCCCCAGGGGGGTCTATTAAAAACTTTTAGGGTTTTACCCTTGTGAAGAGTGATCAGAGTAGAGGCATAGTGTGATAGTCCTCCTGTCCTTTGTCTCTATTCAGATGTTTTCTTCCAATGGGCGTTTGGTGTAGGATGTTGGAGAACCCAGAGGAGGAGGTAAGAGTATGGTTTCTGGGGAAGAGGTGGGTAAAAGTAGGAGAGGGGATTTGAGAAAATGGATGACACAGAAATGCCAGCCATTGTTCAGTAGTGCTCTTGCCATGTTACACTTGAGTACCTTGGTAGCTCTGATGAGTTCAGACTCAGGCTGGTAGAAGGAAATCAGTAGCAGAGGCCTTGCTGGGAAATGAGGTTCCATTCTGACTTAATTTTTCCATTGGGTAAAATGTTCTAGAATGTAAGCTTCAAGACAGGAGAGTTTGGTCTCTCGTCTCATGTTCATCATGCCCCGTGCCCATTGCCTAAAACAGTACCTAACACATAGTGAGAGTGCTTAATAAATGCTTGTTGAATTGAATGAATCAGTGAAAGTAAGATGGTAACTGTTTGAATGGAAAAATCTGGTAACCTGTATAGGCAAATTTTCCTTACTGTGTGAGTGAGCTGAACCTGAGGTTGCACTTCTTAACTACAGGAGGTGATCACTGTGCGTGTTCAGGACCCCCGTGTGCAGAATGAGGGCTCTTGGAATTCTTATGTGGATTATAAGATATTCCTCCATGTAAGTGCATCAAGCGTATGTACTGGGGTCAACACCCTCCAGGGATGAGGACTAGTGCCAAGGCAGAACACGTTCGTAGGTGTCTGGCAGGCTAGAGACAGACAAAAGAAAAGGAGGGTGGAGAAGAAAGAGAACGTGGGGTAGGCCTGGGAGTTGCTTGGTAGCACCTGCTCTAGTTTGAGCTCTTGATGAGGGAGGTACAGGTTTGTGGCCTGTCAGCCTGGATCCTCAATGAGAGCCATGGTGGGGAACTTGTGTAAAGTTGGTCCTTTCCCATTGAACCCTTTGTCTGTACTTTCTCATAAAGACCAACAGCAAGGCCTTCACTGCCAAGACGTCCTGTGTGCGACGGCGCTACCGAGAGTTTGTGTGGTTGAGAAAACAGCTGCAGAGAAACGCTGGTTTAGTGTGAGTTCGCCTCTTGCTTCTTCTTAGATCTGAGGCTGGGTCCTATATGCTTAGTGAAGTTTACAATGAAGAACATTTACAACATAATCAGGCACTAAGGAAACTGGAAAATGTGTTCTTAAATTATGTTTCTACGTGAAGGAAGATAGAGTTCTCACTTCTAGTATTTTGACCTAATACAGTCATGGAGACATAAAAATACTTTCCCTAAAAGAAAATTTTATTTTTCCTTTTTTATATGCATGTTAGTCTGGAGCTAAACAGATGTACTGTCAGCATTGTAAATGTGCTCATTACTGGTTTTTGGAAATGTTTAAGCACCTGGACTTTATTTGACAGGTGCTGTTTTCCTCTGAAACGTAAAGCTTGTGATTTTTCCTTTTTTGATGTGGTGGTGTGCCCTTTCTCCAGATACCTACCAGACTGAGAACCTTAAGAGAGGCAGTGATCCTTGTGTTTCATGCAAGCCCCCAAATAGGTCCTGCCAGTGGAGAGAATTAGATCAGTTGCCTCCACCTCGTGATGGTCACTGAATGGTAATGGATAGCTTGCTGAGTGACCTCGTCAGTTAGTTAATGTGTGGGACTGGTGAGGCCACTCTTATGAGTCAGGCCTTCAGAAGCCAGTTGGACCTCCCTGGCTTCCTCTGACAGGTCCTGCATCCTCTAGCCTGGCCTGTTGTGTAAATATATAGGCTGTGCTTCCTGTGAGAGGTGAGGGAGGGTGACAGAGTTTGTGGATGACTTGCTGCAGCTCAATTTTTTTTTTTAAATTTCCAAGCCTGGCCTTCTGGGACTGGGGCATGTAGCGTTAATTCACATGCAAGGACCTAGCCTTCTCTATGTCCCCATCGACAGGTTTCTCTGTAAAATCATAGGTGATGGTGAGAGTGGGTTTTGTAAACAATGTGCACAGCAGCATGAGCTGTGGAATCACAGACACGGTTCAGATACCACCTTCGGGTTACTAGCTGGGTGACACCAGGAAAGTTTCTTAACCTCGCTGGTGTTATTTCCTTATTACTTATATCTTTCTCATGGGGTTGATGCGAGGATTAAATGAAATAACTTTTCTAAAACATTTAGCACACTGCCTGACTATGGCAGGCAGTCCCTAAATGTTATCATTCCCACCTTATTCATAGCTATTTCATTTGGGCTTCTTCCTAGGGGAATTCCTTGATCAGGGGCTGGAATGACTGTCTTAGGTATTACGCTTAACTTGGTGTTCCTGCAGGCCTGTACCTGAACTTCCTGGGAAGTCAACTTTCTTTGGCAACTCGGATGAATTCATTGAAAAGCGACGACAGGGTCTTCAGCACTTCCTTGAGAAGTGAGTGGATGGGATGGGCTTCGTGGGCTGAGGGCGCAGGAGGGTGCCAGGCAGGGTGGGCCCCTCACACACGGGCATGTTTGTAGTAGATGCCTGTCTTCACCTTTACACCTTCAGTTCTCACTCAAACCAGAAGCCTCTCAGAGGGCTGGGGTGGAGAGCAACTTCTCAGGGTGCTGCTCTGTGCCGTACAACCTGTGTTTGCCCCAGGGTACTACAGAGTGTGGTCCTCCTGTCAGACAGCCAGTTGCATCTCTTCCTGCAAAGCCAGCTCTCGGTGCCTGAGATAGAAGCCTGCGTGCAGGGCCGCAGCCCCATGACTGTTTCTGATGCCATTCTTCACTATGCTATGTCCAACTGTGGCTGGGCTCAGGAAGAGAGACACAGCTCTTCGTACCTTGCTAGAGGAGACCAGCCTAACAGGTAACTGGCCTCTTCCTTTTTGAGACATCAGGGGCTAGGATTACTGTAACCTGGGCCATTTGATCGGGAAAGTGATATCCCAGAGTTGGTGGCTTTTGAGCAGAGGCTTATTCCCCATGTGCAGGATTCTCTAATTCCAAGTGTTAACCTACCACCGTAGGAGGGATTCCTATTGAAACTCAGAGAGAGGAAAGCGGAAGGCTTTCTTTATCCTTTTCCCTTTCCTCCTCCTCCTCTTTTTAAAATGAGAGCTATAATTAACATACAATTCACATGCTGTAAAAATCACCATTTTAAAGCGTACAATTCATTCATTTTTAGCAGATTCACAGAGTTGTGCAACCATCACTCATAACAATTTCAGAACATTTTTATCACCCCCAAAGCAACCCATACACATTAGCAAGTGACTCCCTAGTCCCCTCAGTCCCTTGGCTACCACTGGTCTACTTTCTGTCTCTGGATTTGCCTTTCATGTAAATGACATAACATGATATGTGGTCTTTGACTGGCTTCTTTCACTTAGCATCTTTTCAAGATTCATCCATATTGTAGCGTGTATCTATACTTGATTCCTTTTTATAACTGAATATGTAATACTCCATTATGTGTCTTCATTTTTTGTGTATCTATTAATGCCCTTCCTTTTCCTGTCTCCTCTTTCCCAGTTGCTGCTTTCTTCCCAGATCTGCTAGGAGGAAGTCTCCCTCACCACCTCTCAGAGAAGAAAAGGACCAGTTAGCGGTGTGGACTCCTGTTGTCGACTCTGAGGCCCCTTCCATGGAGAGCCCCGAGCTCCCGGCCCGCGCCTCACCGCCGCACTGTGATTCTGCAAGACCTGGGGAGGGAAGCTCTGCTGCCCAGCCTGTGAGGAGGGCCGCGGGGGGGGCCCCGTCAGCCTCCTTGTCTCCAGCTGTGCCTCTGGACCCTGCTCAGTTAGCAGCACTCTTAGAAAAGTGAGCTGCTTTGAGGAGGATAGAGAAGATGCAGGCAAAGAGACGTGCACGGTGGGGTTGTGCACAGGCTTCTCTGGGAAAAGTTAGGTTGCTTAGTCCCTTATAGTCGCCTCTGCACAGAAGTCTGTCCTGGCAACTCCATGTGATTCTGTAGGAATAAACATTGTCAGCAGCTGTTGGTAGGTTAAGCATAAGGCCCAGCGGCTATTGATTTTAGATATAACCCTGTATTTAAGCTCCTGGGAACTGATTTTCTTCAGGTGTATGTTTGTGCTTCAGGAGCACTGCCTCAGGTGACTGGTTTTGGGGACCTGAAAGTGGCAGATGTTAAGCTGCCACACTAAGTATCGTTCCAACAGGACTGTGTACGTAGTGCTCTTGCTGCCGCCCCTGCAGCACCGTGTGCCCGGAGGCTGACTACTTGCCCAGCTCCTTGCGCAGACGGGGTGGTGGATAGCTCCTCTTCCTGCCTCCTTGCTTCCCTCCACTAATGCCGCTGAATGGAACTGGTGCTGGGCCTTGGTCCCAAGACCTCAGCCTGGCTTGGACCTGGGGGCCACTTAACAGGTCACGGCCACCCATGAAGGAAAAATGGCTGGTCATAGCCAGAGGGGAAAGGGACTGCTCCCCTGGGCCCAGAAGGCTTTGTTTTGGAAAAAGCTGTCTTGAGCTCTCGCTGTCACTTCTGGTTATAAAGCAGAGACGTGGCTGTCTTTTCTGCAGGGTTAGAGTGGGCTCCTTTTCTTTCTGGAGTTCTTTCTTCTCCCTTAGTAACAGCTCCCTGCCCCCGGCGTTTCAGCCACCGCAGTAACAGCTTCCTGCCTCCAGTGTGTCAGCCACCACGGTGTCCTCGGCTGTGCTGCAGGGAGGCTGTATGTTCAGGCCAGTGGTGCGCAAGGGCTTTGTTTCTGCCTGCACGAGCGGCCCTGGGGATGGAGATGAGGAACAGCATGCCTGCCTTCAGACAATGAGGCGTTCTGCCCTCCTGCTGCCGTGCCTGCCCTCCACTGAGAGCCAGCGCCGGTGGGAGAGCGGCGCCGCCGGCATTCCGCCCTGCCGCGCCTGCACAGAGCTTCCGGGGCATGTGGTGGTTCCCGCTCACCGGCTCCTCTGTTCTCTGGTCGACCCACCCTGTCTCTGGGCCTTTTTCCTAGTTATGCTATGATACTGAGTACTGTCATGGCATTTACTTGAGAGTTGAGGGGCTTTGGCCTGAAATAAAATTCAAGTATTTAAGACTGTTGTTACAATTTGTGTCTAACAAGCTGTAGCCGAGAAGGAGGGAGTGAGGGTTGGCAGTTGTCGCCTTCATAAATCATGAATTTATCAGCATGGAAATAATGGCTCAGAGCTGCACACTGCAGTGCTCCTGCATTGGGTGTGCAGCTCAACGAGAGTTCACCACCAGGAAAGAAGGAGCAGCTTCCATAGAGCTGGCATCCAGCTCTTCTCACAGTTTTGGCTGTGAACCTTGTTAGGTATAATTTACCTGATGCTGCTTCCATCCTCACAGCCTGTCTGAGGTGCCAGGTGCTGAAAGAGAAATAAAGTTTGTCAACAGGCAGATGCAGAGCCCTGGCTGGTACTCATCCCTCTTCCCTGCCCGCCTCCCCTGTGCCTCTCCTTTATGTGATGCAGCCGAGCAAGGCGAGGAGGGAAAACCTACAGAGGCAGATCCGAAATGTCAAAAGAAGTTCATTTAAAAGGGGAAAAAAAACTCCATACGCAACCCTCACAAAAACTCGACAGATGCTAAGCTAATGGCATCCGCTCTGCTGATTGGTGGGGACGGTTCATGAATATTAATGAGTCCAATGCTCCAAATGCTGCAGCTGTGAACCCAGCTGTGTCTGAAGCTCTCTGATCTCGAAACTTCCAGACAGGAGCCGGAGGTGGTCTGTGTCAATTCCCTACTCAGCCAAAAAACAGCAAGCTCGGTTGGCCTTCTTCTGTTCTCTCCTTTTCTTCCCAGAGTTGGGGCTCAGCAGCTCCTTCTGCCAGCAGGGTAGGCCGCCGGGACAGCAGGAGCCATTCCAAGACATGGATGTGACTTTTCTGACTCTTGGCTTTTTTAGTGATCCATTAACAGCAACCACCTCAGTTAATCTAAGGTCCGGCACCAAGACACTCATGGTCTTGAGCTGAGTTGCATGTTGGCTGGTGAAAGGGGAAGAGTTGGTGGTATAGGCCTCGGGCTAACAGAAAAACAGCCAAGATATGCCTTCCCCTGGGTAGTCAGTGCTCTTTGCCCTCTCTTCAGTTTGCTTTGTCCCTGAGTAGTCGGGCAGCCACCGCGACTGATGACCTGTATGTGGAGAGTGGGGAGCTGCAGGGAATGCCCCGCTGAAGTATTTCTTAGGAGGAAAGGATCGTTTAAAGTTTTGGTTTCAGGCATGTCCTGTGCCTGATTTAGTTACCTTTCTCCAGGCAGCTACTTCCATGGCCCAAGTCTAGTTAGCTAGGATAGGTGGCCTTGGTCTGGTGGGAAGAGGGATGTGTGTGGGTTGGGTTTTCTAAAGTGAAAGTGCTAAATTTGATTATCATCTTTTTACTTGATCTTCGCAGCCTCCGGTGCAGAAGACAGGCAAGGGTTATGCTCCTTTTCTAGCTGAGAAAACTGAGCTGAAGTGGCTGTTGAGTATATTCATGTGACAGACATTTTCTAAATGCTAAGTTTATATATATACATAATTTTTAAAATAAAACCTCAGCACTACTCAATGGGATAAAAAGCTCCCACAGAGCTTTTCAGAGTTGTCTAGTTTTCAGACTACTAAGGACTTTGATCTACAAATCTCACTTACACCTACCCTCGCTGGTAGCTCTCCTTGGGGTGATCATGGCTTTTCTTATTGGGCATTAAGGTAGCTCCATGTTTGAAAATGAAGTTCATTTGCCTCAGTTCTTGCCGAACCTTTTCAGCATCCTAGGGGTGGGATAGGCAGTGGGCCTGGAAGATGCAAAGTGGGGTTGGTGGGAGACGTGCGCTGTGCCTGCCGCAGAGGCTGTAGGAGCATTAACTCGGGCTGGAGTGGCATCTGCGGATTTATGTGTGAGCAGCCAGCTGAGACGCAGCTAAAGCCAAGCAGATAACCACTGAAGCACCAGATAGCTACTTTCTCACTCAAGCACTGGGCACTGATCCTAAGCCACCCCTTCCCTGGTGGCCGTCTGACAGCATGGGCTCAGATCTGTAGAAGGCATGTAGCTGGGTTCAAGGTCACCTTTCTTTAGATGGATAGAAGACCATCTCCCTTCCTACTCTTAGCTCTATACTCTCTTCCTGATGTCCCTCAACCCGTCTTTGGAGCCCCTGCTCACTTTCTGTCCTTGCCCCCCATCTTCTTTGGAACTGTCTTGAGAACTGATAGGCCAAGTGTGCGTGTGGACAGGGCAGGAGGAGGCTGTCCTTAGTATTTCATTAGGGAAAGGATTTCTAGGGGTAAGACATTTCTACCTAAGCCATGGCTGCTTTCGGAGCTGCAAAGCTGGAGACCTCAAAT
This sequence comes from Heterohyrax brucei, assembly GCA_028571685.1. NCBI lineage: Eukaryota > Metazoa > Chordata > Mammalia > Hyracoidea > Procaviidae > Heterohyrax > Heterohyrax brucei. The sequence continues at coordinate 105,762,556 of CM053149.1, forward strand.
CTCAAGATGATAATAAACATTAACAATTCATGCTCAGAAGATACCAGGAGCCACACAGAGTGCTCCTGACTCAATGAGCAGAGTGAATGAATAGTTTTATTCCCTTCTGTTCAGAGGCAATCTCGTCAGCTTCTACAAGTGAAGGAGGAGAAAAACAAGAAGTGCTTACACAGTGAACGAGGGCACGAAGAATATGGAGAGAGAGGTGGTAATGCTTGGGCAGGAAAATGAAGAAACTACCCAGAAGTCCTTAAGGTTTTAAGACTTTTTCCCTAGGAGGGGAGGAACACAGAGACTCTTCGTAATCTTTGGATTATGGGAAGCCACCGGTCACAATTTCTTATGCATGGCTTTTAAGTCCCTCTTTCCATCCTTACGCACTTGTTTGTACCATTAGTTTTGAACGAGTCACCTTGTTTAGATTCTGCCACGAGAGCTCTAGCTGATTTTGTGTCCATTACCCTGGCGGCTATGTTGGTGTGAGACTCCAGGCCCATCAGCAGCCTGAGCCGGGTCCCTCCGCAAGAAGGCCCAGAATAGTGAGAGCCGGAGGCAATTTGTTGGAGGCAGTGCAACCTGCCTGCTATAAGCTACGAGACTTAGATATATTCTACCAATTAGGGCACATCTGTTCAAACTGCTGAAAGGCGGGCGCTATCTCTTTAAGAGCCATCCCACTCCTCTCCTTGAGTGATGAGGGCTGGGAGCACAAGGGAGTCAGATGCTGATTAAACAGTCCTACTGCTGAGCTCTGTTAGAAAATTACTGTAATTATGATCTTGTCCCAGCAGAGGGATGAGTTCCAATCCTGCTAATAACCCTTCCAGGTGCCTCTGATTCTGGGCCCATGGGAGGCAGTATCCACGGGGCTGTGGCTGGCACCAGGGCCACAGCAGCCCTCTTGTCTGGCCTGTGCAGGGAAGGACAACAAAGGTACCAGACCTCACACCCTTGGCCCCCTGAGAAGGCGGTGGGTTTTTGGTTTGGTTGTTGACAGAGCTCCTGGGAGTCATTCTGAATGAGGAAACGTCCCCTGTACTAAAATGAAGGACCAGGAACATCACTGCAATGAGATGGCAAGTCTGTCCTGACTCTCCCCGCTCCTGCCTGGGCGCTGCCCTCAGCACATGAATGTGCCTCAGGCTGCACCATTCCACCGGTTTCGAGGGAGGCAGTGTGGTCTCCCCGCGGCTGCAGCCCTCTCCTGCCGCTGTGTTTTTGTGACCCTGTATTTCTTATTCTGCAGCAGTATACAGCATTTCACTTGGTCCTGATGAAGAGTTTTAGTATTCCCTTTTTAGGTTTCTGCCACAGGAAAGGGAAACAAGGAGTAGTAACCACATACCGCTTAACAGCATCCTTGGTCTCTACCCACTAGATGTATATAGGGGTGTGCCTAGGGCCTTCTGGAGCCCTGGGGACACGGTGGTTAAGAACTTAGCTGCTGGCAGTTGGACACCACTGCTCAAAAGCTTTGCTGTATATGCTTATATGCAGACTTGCTATAAATTAGCAAGTGTGGTGTTACTCAAACACCATTTTTGTGGCCCATGGCTAAAATCTGCAGCAGCGCAGGTAAGCAGATCTCCAGGATACTAGTAGACCCCAGGCTGGCTTGCTGGCTCTTAAACCCTGAGGAAGTTATCTATATCATCCCAACCCAGCCTTCAGTTACTCCCCACCACTGTAATCCTGTGATAGAGACACATACTTCTAGAAGGCCATAACCTGTTGCCCTGGAGTCAATTTCAATTCATAGTGACCTACATAGGACAGAATTCACTGCCCCAAAGAGTTTCTAAGGAGCAGTAGGTAGACTCCAATTGCCGACCTTTTGGTTAGCAGCTGAGTTCTTAAATGTCTCCAGGGCTCCGGAAGGCCCTAGGCACACCCCCAGGTACATTTAGTGGGCAGAGACCAAGGATACTGCTAATCATCTTAACAAAATCTCCTACAGCCAAGAACTCCGTGGCCCAAAATGTCAGTACGGAAGTTAAAATCCCTGCACTAACAGGGACTTGAGTGTTAAGCTCAAACTTTGCCCACTAAACTTCCACTGTGTTTCCTTGGAGGTGCTGAAGAAATTATTTGAAACCTCCAGGTACTAGATGCTTTCCCAGAGGTGGGATCCATTCGTAATAAGCCTGGCATGGGGCCCTTCTCATGGGAAGCATCCAGTATAGGTGGTGTAAGGGTGCCACCTTGGTGATTCAAAGCAAAGCAATGCCAGTGTGAGGGAGAGAGAACTGTCCAGAGACTATCTTCTGTTCCATGATCAGATGGAGGGATAACGGCGGCCAGCTGCGCGTCATCAGGTTGAGAGCATCTGCAGTGGGACCAGATGCCCTCTTGGAGGAGCGGCACTAGAAACCTCTTGAACTCACTCCCATCACAGGAGGTGAGGAAGTGGCATACTCTTGCCCAGTGTCACAAAAATGCTTCCTTCAGTGGCACTCTGCCAGGTGGAGGGGTGGCTGACTGTGGCAGGGCCCCATGAGGGAACTGAATACACACAGCCGCTGATAGTAGACCAGCCTCGTGAGTGGCCTGGACATCAGGAAATGAAAGCCCAGTTGGCAGGGATTGCTTAGGAACCAGGCCTGCAGGGCAGAGGACTTCATTAAAACAGATGGTGCTAACCCTTCCACCAGGAGAGCCAGGCAGCCTGTCTATCGACTGCCCACAGGTAACCTTATTTTCAGAGTGACTGTATCTGGGTTTACCTGTGGTCTGAAATTATTAATAGCTCTCCCTTTCACTCTCAGAAGTGTTTCCACTTAGAAAATACATTTATTTGTTCCTACTAATGATACCTCAGTTTCCTCAGACTTTTTTTTTTTTTTAACAAAAATGACCTGCATCTTAAAATGTATCATTAATTGAATCCCAAAGAGTTGTGAGAGAAAGAGCATCAGTTCATTCAAAGGAAAAAGAAACAGCGTGTTTTCTGAACAGTTAATTTTTTGATAGGGAAGTGGGGGAGAATAATTGAAATCCCTCGAAACAGAAAACTATCTCTTTTTAGTTTTAAATTGCAAACTCCCTACCCAATCTCTAAGTTCTAATGAGAAATGAAATAGGTAGGAGGGGAGGAGGAAGAGCAAGGGACTATGATAATTCACAAACTAGAAAATTAGTTTGAGTCACTGGGCTATGTAACAGGGACAACCCCCGGTACTGAGGGCTGATTTTGCTAAAGTCAGCGGTGCAGAGTTGGCTGTTGTACTGGGAATAAGGACCTGAGCGCCGCTCAGGGTTTTTCTTTCCAGCACCGCTTCTGGTGGCGAGGGGGCCGGGAAGACTGCTTTCTGGCTAAGGATTAAAGCACCTCTATCCCTGGCTTCTGAGAATTTTGTTTTTCAGATGCAAGCTGCCCCTGCCCACCAGATTTTGTTGCTTTCTGTCCTCGCTTCTCTTCCACGCCATCGCCATCGTCCTCGGGGCCTCTTCCCCTGCACGTGGCATTATCTTGCGGCTTGCACTGCCGCCACGGCCCTGCTGTGGTGCCAGAGACGGGGGTGAAATTCAGATGCTGAAAATGTCTCACCGGAGGTGGCCAACTGCAGAGGGAGTGATTTGATAAGCAACATAGGTGACTGAAAACCCACAAAGGTCTTTCATTTCATTGCCCTTTCCACGGCGGCTTTTGTATGAGTTTGGCCAATTAGTAACCTTTCGGATAGTGAGCCGCGCCCCTTGCCAAGACTAATGGGTTCAAACAAGGTGATGCAACTGACCAAGCTAAAGTAATGTAAGTGAGGACGGGAAAGTGGTCTAGGCCTTACACGCTGGACTTAGATTAAGTATCTGTCTCATACAAACGGGAGGGGGACATCTAGCTGGCTCTCGAGTAAGACGGAATTGAAATGTCTGGATTTAGGCAATGAAACTTAACAGGAATTTTCTCTCTCTGATTTTTATCTACCAGATGGTAAGATGTAGTTGGGTTTGAATTTATTAAATATCGATTTCTAACAGGTAAAACTGGCCACCATATGAGAAGATTTAATATTGAGGTTACTGTAAAATGTCTACGTTATTTTGCTACATGGATAAAAGAAAAAACACTATGAAAAAAGTATTTTAAAATAAAGTGTAGCTGAGCACTTAGTACTCTGAGGTGATCAGAGCTTGGACAATGCAAGACAGGCTGTGCCTGCACAGGGTCAGATTACCTACTGTGTGTAAATCCTCATGTAAAAGGAAGAGGCCCAATTTCTTGTTAAATTTTGGATCTTATTTTTCTTATTTTCCCTTCTTTACATAAAATCAGGGAAAAAAACCTCCTACCCCTATTTCACATACCAGAACAATTAATGGTGATTAAAAAGCTATCCTGTGTATAATATGGTTAGTTAAGTGATCTAATACTGCAGTTACCTAGTTAGTTACAGGCAGTGAGGTGGGGATTTGGCTAGGGAGGTCAAAAAGAGGAGTGGTAATTTGATTAGTGGTTGCTGTCTGGGGCTGCTGGCGAAAATGGTGGCTATTACACTGAGTAGGGGCAGTGATGCTGGGTGACATTTAGCTGTGGACAAGACTGAAGGAATCTTAGCTTCCAAAGTCTGTATCTCCTCTAATGGAGAACACCCTTCTGCCTGTGGAGTCTCATCAACCTATCAAACTTGCCCTGTCTTTTCCTGCGTGTAACAGGGTCAGAGGTGGCTAGAATGGCCAAAGACCGGAGTCTCAGGCAGTCTATAGGCTTTTATCTTTTTCTGTGTCACAGCCAGAGGGGTCCAAGATCTGAGTGCGGTGTCTCACCTGAGGTGGACAAAAGTGCTTAAAGACTCACTGTTTGGCAAGTATTCTTCCTCTTCTGTTGACCCCTTTTCTGGTGAGGTTCTTGGTCACAGAGCAGTGGGACAATAGTATTCTCTTGTCTTAGCCACCCAGCCTTCCAGACTGCGGTCCCTGTGGGTCCCTTTGGGAAGGATGGGGGCATGGAGGGGCTTCTGATTGCTCTTTGTAATAAACACTGCAACTGCTCATTTTCCTCACCTGTTGCAACCCTTTGCAACCCATGGGTGCAGATTCCTAAAAATGGAGGCAATTGGTTCATCTGCTCATATGCTGCCACCTAGTGGTTCCGTCTCCTCCAGCACCCTGTGCAGAGCGAGGGGACACTATCGAGGGAGTTCCTGCCGGATTGCCTTTCGTCTCCCTTTTTTCTCCTAGACACAAGCTATCCTCTCCCCTTTTGAAAGGCTTTTCCTCCACTACATATACAAAGAAGTCTTATTTTTTTTTGCTCCGGAGGCAGAAATTCTGGAAATGAGTGGGTGGCATAGAGGATCTTTTGAGAAATTTGGAATCCGCTGACAATGCCCCGGTTTGCTGCTCAGCTTCCCTTGGTGATGCGAGATGGATGTTTCACTCCAGGCCTATACTGACAATTCAGGGCTACTCTAAATAGACAGCTTCAAAAATAAAATTTCTCCTGCTCTTCAATTACCCGTCTTTCAAAATGTCTTGTGTAGAGAGGCAGTAATAGCTCTAACCCTTATTGAGCAGTTACAAGGTACCAGTAACTTTAACGTTTCTAAGACCCAGTGAGATAGAGTACAGACCTTCTAAAGTGACAAAATTGAGGCAGGAAAGCAAGTAACTTACTTCAGGGAATATAGCTAGTAACAGGGCATTGGGATTTAGTCATAGGCTGTCTGCTTCCATAGTCTGTGTTCAGGCAATGTGCAGATAATATGCAGAGAATTCAAGGGTTAGGTACAGCAAGAGGAGAGAGAAACAAAGGTTGTGTAGACAGGAGCCCTCCTTAAGCATTTCTTCAGTCTCCTCCTGGGATGAAATTGTGATACAGGACTTAACAGTTGTTAGGTGCTGTAGAGTCTATTTCAAATCACAGCAACCCCATATGAGAGTACAATTGACAGAGGATTTTCTAGGCTGTTATATTTATAGGAGGAAATTGCTAGGATTTACCAGGGTTATTAACGGAGGTTTCAAAAGGAACTAACTCTCAAATATGCTGACCTCAAGGATCTGCTTCTGGCCCTGTCATGTTTCGCTGAGACTCGGCACATAAAAAAAAAAAAACAGCCAAGTAATTGGTGAACCAAAGGAAGTCTCAGAAACTGATCGGAACCGGGCAGGCCTGGGATCTAGAGATGATTCTGCCCCGGAAAGACAATCACAAGTCCCTTTCTCTGCCAGAGCTTGTGCTTTCTCTCTGGACATACCCCCCCAACTTTGGAGGTGACAAGAAAGCCCAGAGGTGGCATTTTGATATCATTACAAAAAGGACATCAGCACCATCAGGCATGGCAATGAATGAAATCTGACGTTTATTTCTGCTTTTCAAAACACTTAAAAAAAAAAACCCAACAACTTCCTTCTCCAGAGTCTTCTCTTGCTCTCTCACCACCTCTTTGACAACTCTGTGGATCAGATAGAGACAGATATGTGGATAGGCTTCGAGATGGGGATGACGTATGCATGACAAGGCTGATTTAATAGCAAGTTTGATGAAGATTCCTCTTTCTACTTGTCTTATTGGTGGTTCGCTGTCACTTCAAGTGTTAGAGACCTGGGTCTCAGTGGTATAGGGAAGAGTCCCTGGTGCTGGGTTGATGAGGGCAGCGGGCTGGGGTATAAGTTCCTGATGATCAGCTTCTTTATAAAGGCAGAATGGAGAGAAGGGTATGTGTCCTAAAGGAGAAAAAGAAATAAATGTGTTTTTATGGCTCAAAATATACACGCTGTAAAGGGGTACAGAGTGAGACTCTCTTCCACTATGTCTCCGAGTTTTTCTGCCCTTGGCTGCTAGCTGTTGCTGAGCAGATTCTGACTGACAGCGACCCTGTAAGACAGAGGAGAACTGCCTCACAGAGTTTCTGAGGCATGGCTGGTGGATTCAAACCGCTGACCATAATCACCAAGTCAATGGGGCTCCTCTCTGTCCTTAGAGGCAGCTAGTGTTACCATTTTCTTACTTCTCCTTCCAGATGGACAGCTCATAAAGTAAAATTTGCATCTTTACACTAATGGAACAAATTAGTATTCTCTGCTGTTTGTGTTTTTTAATTTACTAGCCTATCTCAGAGTGTGGTCCTGTCAGTGTAGAGCCCCCTTCCTTTTTCACTGCTGTGTAGTATTCAGTTCTATGAATGCACTACAGTTATTGGACTAGCTGTCTATTGAACATTTAGGTCACTCCTAATCATTTACTGTCACAGACAAGTAACCTTATATATGTGTCATTTTGCATGTGTACAAGCATAGCTGTGGGTTATTAGACATGGAATTGGTAGGTTACAGAGAATAAGGAGACAGAGAACTGTAAATAAACAACAAGGTGAAGTACATTGGATTCATTTAGATGTGATAGATAAATTCCAACCCTCTGCACTCATGGCAAAGAAACAGTGTCCTCACTGGGAAAACACACATAAAGTCAAATCTTGAGTGACAGGCCTGAGCTGGTGCTTTATGGTTAGACAAGGACATCGGAGACTAAGACCTATCCTTATGTATTTTCCTAAACGAATTCACTCAGCTGCTGCTGCACGCTAGAGTGGGCCCTGGTGTGGAAGATTCCAAGGACAGTTTGTGTCATTGGCAGACCGCTGTCATCCTTCACCCCAGCAGTAAAGGCTGTTCCCATTTCAGGCCGGAAGACAGAGCCAGCGACATCATGCTAGTCTTGGGTATCCTTCATCACCATCCTCATTCTAAACCCACTCTGCACAAAAGTGACTCCATTTGTTACCCCATTCAAACCAAGCACTCCCACACTGCTTTGAAACACAGCATGGTTGTTGTTCATATGAGCCATATTCTTTACTGCTTAAAAGTTAATTTGATACGTTCCATGGCCTCATACTGGATTCTACCTTGGCCAGTGACATTGTAATACATGGGAGAATGGAGCCGTGCATTGAAAGCTAGGAGAAAGACTCAGATTCACCCTGTGACAAAGATTCCTGGTTATTTCACAACATTCATTTTCCTTTTTTACACAATAATCACCCCAGCTCCTGTTTATAAGCCAGACACTAGAGTACAGCTTTCTTTGCAGCTTGATGTGTCTGTGTGTCTGAGTTCTAGCCAGTAGGATGCAAGTCTGTGAAGCGCCCTTAAAGGAGGAGGAAGGCGTGCCCACCTTCTTTGATTTGATTTTTCCTTCTGGGTAGGATTCAGTCAGAACAGCGGGAGCCGGAGCATCTACCCTGGGCTATGTGGGGACCCTGGGAATGCTGGCCACATACAGTGGGATAACAAGAGAGAAGGTACCTGGATATCTTCGACCACTCATCTTCAGACTTTAATAGAAGAGACAACAATTTTATGTTAATGCAATCACTTATTTTGAGCTTTCTGTCACTTGTAGTTGAACCTGATCTTAACCAACATGGTCTCTCACTTTAGGAACAAACAGTCTCAGACTCATCTTGTTTCAGTGGTGAAGCATCACTTTTGTGAGTGAAGGAAAGTTATTTCCCTGGTAATTCCCATTTTTCATAGAGAAACAAAGGCATGTCCCACAAATTCCACTCAACTACCAGCAGTTCACTGACAGCGGTTCTGATACCTGGGCTTCATCTTTCTCCCACGTCAAAGGCCGTGGTGAGATACTCCTTGGGAACAAGTCCAGTGAGGCTGTTCAGTTCTCCTACCCACCAGCCATACATGTTATATTCCTGAAAAATGAAAAGAGGATGAGTTCAGTTGGGATTTGGCCATGCTCCCGTTAGTCTTTTACAGTGGTCACAGGGGAGACCCTGTGGGGTGGTTTCCTTGTTGGCACCAAGAGTATGAGTTGTTAACACCCCTGTTGTGATTATTAAATAAAAAAAAAGCATCTAGAGGAAGACAGCAAATTCTGCTTTCATCTGGCCATCTTCCTGTCTATACTGTAAACTAAGCACATACAGAGTCTACATTTGATGCCACTGCTGAACCTAAGGACCATTTCTTTTATCAAGCAGAGTCTCATGACCGCTGCAGAGAAAGTTGGGTACATTCTAAAATGCCAGAACACTGAAGATACTCACGGTGCGGCGACAGGTGTGTGTGGTGTGTCAGGACATAGTTCAAATCAGTAATATTTACCAAATGTCTTCTTTGTACAAAGTGCAGTTTGAGTTTCCATGAGATATATAATGATGAACCAGAACACTGCTTGCTCCCTGGGAGCTTGCAGCATAGGATAAAGGGCTTTGGAGTCAGTCAGACTGGGCTCTAGTTCCTGCTTGATCATTTAGTGGCTGTGTGATCTCAATCTCTCCTAACTTGTACTTCCTCATCTGTAAGAGGAGGGATAATACCATCCCTTCTCTATGCTGTGGAGAGATAAGTGACACCACATAAATGAAAACTGAAAAGTGCCTGATACATAGTAGATGCTCTAAACATCAGATTCCTCCCTTTAAAGAGATGGGAGGTTGAGAAGCACATCAATAATCATAATAAAAGGCAGAATGTAAATGATACAAAAATAAAACCAAATCTACTGCCATTGTGTTGATTCAAACTCACAGTGACCATACAGAGTAGAACTGCCCCACAGAGTTTCCAAGGAGCACCTGCAGATTTGAACGGCTGACCTTCTGGTTAGCAGCTGTAGCACTTAACTACTAGGACACCAAGGTTTTCAAGTGATAAGAGGGAGGAGTGAACAAGAAAGGGGCTGAGAGAGCTTAAAAGAAGAGGGGATCCTACAGGGTTACAGACGGGGTTCCTTGGATACAGAAAAACTTCTCAAAAGCACAGCAGGTATTGAACATTAGTGGACTATTGCTGAAAGAACCAGGAAATGTCTTTCTCTTAAAAGAATAGGATGAAACTGTAAGAATGCGAAATAGCACATATTCCAATTTGACTGGGTTTGGGGTACTCTGGAGCTGACTCTCTGCCCATCTGCCCACCACCATAAAGCTGGTGATACAAAAACTCCAGGGTCTCTAACATTAGATGATCTTTGGTCTTGATGCATTGTGATTTCCCCTCCTCCAGCTCTGCCTCTGTCCTTCCTCTCATTAGGTGACCTCTTCTCTAACTTCAAAGAGAAAAGATGAGCCATCAAATCTGTCAACCTCCAGCCACCAAAGCAAGAACCCTGAATTGATGCTCATCCTTTTTTCCTGTTAAGGGGGGGAACCTTCCCCCTAGTTTAAGACTGTCCCCGACAACACGCCCTTGTGACCCTCCTCCTTCCTTAGGGAGGAGGTTCTGTGGAATCTGTCCTCTGTCTCCCGTGTTAATGCTCCTCACGTCAGTGCCGAAATGTTTCCAAGTTTCTTTCGTCTGTGAAAACAAGTCATCTTCACTTCAAAATGGAACAACCAGAATGGAAATAATGAGAATGTTTGTGCATTTTGAAGACAGTAACTAATGTCACTGAATAATCTGTGTAGAAATTGTTGAGTGAGACCCTAAATCTTCATGGGAAACAATAAAATCTTAGCAAAAAGAATAAACTTTGAAAACCTGAAAAAGATAAAAATTTCTATTTCATCTCCACTTCCTATTTCTACTAAAAGCAAGAAACTAACTCACTGCTGTCGAGTCAATTCTGAGGAGAACTGCTCCTCCACAGAGTTTCCCAGGAGCGCCTGGTAGACGCATAATTGCCAACCTTTTGGTCAGCAGATATACCGCTTAGCTGCTACACCACCATTTCTACTAGTTCTTGCCGATTTCTAACTCAGTCCCACTCACTACACCTGTTGCCCCACCGTCTTCCACTCTTCCAGCCACCCTGGTGGGGCTTCTGCTCCCACCACTCCCCTCGGCTGTCCCCCCGGTCTCCTTGCCCGCCTGCACCTCTTCAGTTTACTCAATCTCTCAGCAGTCCTGGCTCCGCTGACTCTTCTTGAGGCATTTTCTTCTCTTAGTTTCTCTGTCAGCTGTGTTCCGGTTCCCCTCTTTCCTCTCTGGCTGCTTTTCTTCATTCTCCTTTGCAGGCTCCTCGGATGCTATTCCTCCTTCCAGCGTGCTTGTTTTCTCGGGCTCCGTCCTGACCCCTTCTCTCCTGGCTTGGTGCACTTTTCCCTGAGTGACCTTATATGCCTTGGCGGTTTACCCACTGTCTCCATGACAATAACTCACAGTCACTGCTCCAGCCCAGACCTCGCATCTAAGTGTTGGATCTTATCCAAGTATCTGTGGGGAATTTCTGGCGGCACCACCAGTTAGGGAGTTCTGGTGTCGTAGTTGCTGTTATGTCAGAATCAACTCAATGGCAATGGGTCTGGTTTTGGTGTCATAGTGGTTAGGAGCCATGACTGCTAACCATAAAAGGCTGGCTCTTGGAATCTACCAGGTGTTCCCTGGAAACCATATGGGGCAGTTCTGCTCTGTCCTGTAGGATCACTGTCAATCAGAATCAACTTAACAGCAATATTCTTCCTGTTTTTCTTAACCACCAATTCGTTAACACAGTATGTCCTCAATTGAACCCATTGCCGGGCATCTACTCCAGTTCTGACTCTCCGGTAATCTTCACCCCCTGTGTCTGCCACCTCGGTGACTGGTACCGCTACGCACTCAGTTACCCAAGCCAGAAACCCAGGAGTTATGCCTGATTTCACCTCCCTCTTTCAGGCAATCCCTGGGTCCTACTGATTCTTTTTCCACAGTATTACTGGAATCCATCCACCATTCCCGCTGCTAATGTCTTCAGGTCATGCCACTGTCATCTCCATGAGGACTACAGAGACAGCCTCCACACTGGTCTTTAAATATCTCTGTTCTTGTTCTCTCCCAGTCTGGTCGCCTATCCTGCAGCCAGAATCTTTCTAAAACACACACTGATAATGTTTCCCTGCTTAAAACTGGTGCACACGGCCATGTGCAACCCGGCCCCAGTCAGCCCAGCACTGTCACCCCCAAACTCCGGTGCTACTTTCAGCAAAACAGAACTTCTCTCAGCTACTCCCACGGCCCACAGGCTCTCTCACCTGGAACTTGTCCTCTGTCTGTTTGCCCTTCTCTCCCCTCCTCCCCTTGGTGGGTGTCACTACTAAGCAGCCTTCATACCTCAGTTGCTGAGTCACTTGCTCTCTGGAGGCCTTCCCTTGATACTCTGCCTGAGTGAGGAACCCCGGCTGTTTGGTTCACCAGGCCTTGTGCTTCCTGGTAACATGCTCACCCTGCTGCCCTGTTAACTGTCTGCGTTTATCTCAGAGTCAATCAGCAGATGGAAAGTTCTAGGGGGGCTGAGACCTCGGTGGTTCTGTTTGGTGCTGTATTCTCAGCACCAAGCAAGGTACTCAGCACACAGCAGGGCCAAATACATAATTTAAATGAGTTTATGATGAAGGGAGCAGTGGGGATTAGTACTCTCAGTTGGGTAGATTTAGTTAAAGCTAACTCCAAGATACTCCCTTAGTGACTGAACCGCTTGTGGCAGGAAGAGAGAAACCGCCTTTGGAGACAGTCTCCCCAGTGGTTCCCTAAATACCATTAAGTGAATCTCAAATGCCACAAGAAGAGAGACTACCAAGTTGATCCTTACAGAACTGGAGAACTTTCTTTTTAAAATTAGTCTTCAATCAGCGTGTTCAGCACCTCTCTCCTCTGTCCAGTACTCACCTTCTCACCTGCTCCTTTTCCCAGAACTGCTTCCCCACCTCCCACCCAATCTGCACTACCTTATAGGAAGTTACCCAGAATTCCTTAGATCCAGTTTGTCAGGATGTTTTTAAGGTGCCCTTGGCAGAAGTTGTCTGTTTTTCAGTACTGAAGTTAAAAAGTTAAGGTAGTTTCTGCATTAACTTTTCTTCCAGTGTTGCCCTGTGCCTACCACACAGCTGGTATGCTCATGTCAACAGGGCCTTGCTGTGAAGACGAAATACATACTCTTTCCTTTTTCACTGTAACTCATACAAACCCTAGCTTCAGCTCTATTTCACAGGCAGAGGGTACTTACAATATTGTCTGACAGTCTTTGATCAAAGTCAACCTGCTTAAACATATGTGAAGGGTGGTCTTCTCCCTGTCAGATGCTGTCATCGTCATCAGCCACAGGGGCCCAGACAGGGTATTCTCTCCCTGGGGACTGTCCAAGGCCACGACTTTGACTTACTCCTTGTAGCACCCTCCTCTCTTCCCCCTGTGGGTCTTAATGCCAAGAATAAGGACCAAGCTGCGGGGATGTGCTCTCTGCTAACTTGAAGGGGGCACAAACAGGAAGCAGATGAACCTCAGCAGGATACCTGCAAAGGCTGGGCTTCCACTCAGTTTGCTTTGGCTTGAGGCGAACACTGACCCTACCAACTGCAGATGTAGTCAGCCTCACCACAGCAGTGAGTACTGATATTAGCGGAATCAACTCTCTGCCCTTCAAAACAAAAGAGCAGGCAGAAGTGCAAAGAGGATGGCACCGTCTCAGAGACCATATGTATCCTGCTGTGGGAGACTGGGAGCTCAATCAAAGCACCTACAGGTCCCGTGATCCGGCTGTCTTTTCCAGATTTTACCCCGTGGTGGGATACTTGAAAAAGGCTGTAGGGCTGAGATGTTTAAAGCATGAATGGAAAATTTCTAGCCTTCGCTTCCACTACCACCCCCTATGCATTGCTCCAGCCCAGTCTGAACACCACTAGGTATTTTAAAATAATTTCTACTTTGATGAATTGCTGGGGAGTCCACAATTGCTCATAATCAAAGGGAGAAAAATGCAAATGAGATCCGGCCGAGAACTATCACCACCAAACGTTTATTTCACTGCACAGTGCCAAAAAGAATTAAAACAACATTAAACTCACAGCAATCATGTTTAAGCCCTCGTTTCCAAGTGCCAAATTGCACCACTCTGGATCATACAGATGTTCGTTAATTATGCTAATTTTTATTAAACTATTAAAATGGAGAGAGTACTGGCTCAGCCAGGCAGACCCCAGCTCTGAATGAACTCTGCTCTTGTGTAGAGGTGCTAATTTACTGCGGTTTCATTAAGTTGCTGATTCTTGGATTTTAGCTTTAGGATGGCAGACGGAACCAAATTCCTGGGATCAATGTTTTCAATAAAGTCTACCTCGTTCTTGCCCAGGTATGTGGAAAGACTGGAAAAACCCTGAGTGGCTCCCAGGAGACCTTAAGTCCCCAGTGCAGAAGTGGTTCAACCACCAAGGTTGGGATACACACCTACAAGTGACAACCTGAGGGCATAAGACCCACAGCACACACTCTACTTGGTAATTTTATATATACAGTGTATTCATAGGTAAAACTAAGATGTTAACTATACAAAACTATCGATTATAGAAGCTCTAGATAAGAATACAACAATCTATTCAACAACAGCAAATTAAATCCTTTTCCATAAGAGCTTGCTTCTTGCCACAAAGTCTTTTAAAAATCTTTTCACCTGAAGGTAGTACAAAATGTGGCTTGTTTTCATCACGGATGTTTCTAGGCTTGATTAAACACCTGTTTCTCTTGAAGCAATCTTGCCCGCCTCCTTGAACCCCCCAAATGAATGAGTTTTAAGGTGAAGACTGGTTACCTGGCTCCATTATCTAGTTGGAGAAGCTATTGGTCTGGAGGAACAGAGCCTCCTGTGAGCCTAAAACAGAGGCAGCTCTCGCCATCAGCAACAATCGAAACTGTGTATGGGAGACCACACACTGCCATAGAAGGATTTCTGTTGCGCATCTCCGTCTACAAGAAACAACTGAAAAAAACAAAAACTAAACCAAGCAAAGCTTACCAAACCTGACGTAAAGAGAGCAGCAAATTCCATCAACAAAAAGCACTACGGCCACCAACCACAGGCATGTCGCACAGCTTGACTCTGCCTCAAGTGCTTTCCCTATTGCTGTTTATGCTTTCAAGACTATCACGGACCTCCTCAGTGCTCCTCCTGTCACAGGGCCCTGAGTCCCCGTGTGGAGCTACAAATGCCCTGTCAGTAGGTGTCTGGGGATATTGAGGGAGGCAGGAAGACCAGCAGGCGCCTATCATAAGCCTTGAAAGAGATTAAATACCCCTCCTCCATGATTGCTGCATTTTAATTTCTCTCTTCCCTGCTGGTTCCTATTTGTCTAAACTCTTCCATAGCTCCCCTGGAGTAGCACAGACATGACCTGGAATGACCACCCTGTCTTGGTATGAGAATTCAATTTCTAGGCTCAGTGAGTCCTAGGCTGTTCCAACAAAGGAACTCACCATCCTCTAGGGTACAGATTCTTAAACCGCAGTCTGTGAATCTGGCCTGTCTGAGGGTGGACTTTAAGGAATCTTTGACATTCCCTGGACTCAGTGTAAAATTTGCGGGCACATGTACATGTGTTGTCCCTGGGGCATGGCCTCAATTGTTCATCAGATTCTTGGAGGGTTCTGCAGCTCCCCACCAGTACTCTAGAGTGACAATGCAGTGATCTTTTCCAGCTGGATGTGCACTGTGGCCCAGTGTGTCTGTGCCCTTTACTCCCTTAAATACAGCAGAAGGCAATGAAGAATCTTCCTTCCTTCCACACAGGGTTTCCTAGGCTTCAACTCTCAAGCTGCAAATCTGTTCTTTTTGTCACAGGCTGACCAGCTTGTTTATCTCTTCCAAGGCACTATCTTTTTAACTGTGCCTTAAAGTTTGGTGTCTTCTCATGACGTCCATTCAAATCTACATGAAGGCTTTTGGAGCAACCTACTTGACCCTGTTGGTTCCCGAGACTGTTCCTAATAGAAACATTCTCTTTTCATATTGAGTTGAACTTTGATGAGCCTCCATGGAACCAGATGCCTTGAAAGCATCTCATCACACGTTTATTCTTTCAGCCATCAAAGTTCACTACCATCAGTGCTTGTAAACGAGAGAATTTCTCTTCAAGAGAATAATCAATCAGCTCCTAACACAAAAGATCAATAAATGCTTGATATATGCATGAGACAGGCCAATCAATCAAAGAATTATTGGTTTATGATTCCTTATTTCTTTTGTTAGTGTTTGTGCATCATACATTATTAGTTATTTGAATTTCTGAGCAGAGCAGACCATACTACTCCAGGGTCAGCCAGAAACATTACCTTTTTCTTATTCCAGATTGGCCCACAAACTCTCTACTTCTAAAATCTAGCTGTGGAAATTGAATGCTTTCCTACAATATCTTAAGTTATTAAGTAAATTGAGAGCTCCAACCTAGCACCCTCCAACTGCTGAGAAAAACATGGCTAGGGATGGGAATTGTTCATCAAAGACAAACAGGTGCCAGTTCCTTTTAGCACAAACCATTTCCCACAGAGGTTCTGCAGGAGGAGACAGGAAGCGGTCAGCTGGGCCGATGGTGGGTTGGAAATCTAGAAGCTGTAAAAGGCCCTGGGAAAGGACTGGAGCTCAGTGCTCGGCTGAAGACCTGGATAGCTTGGCAGGCTATTTTATACCTTGTCCTAAGTTCTTGGCAATCATTATCTCTTTTCCTGTAAGTTCAGAGTTTTGGTCTATAAATCGTAATAAAAATGAATCGAGCAATTTGCATCAATTAAACCATTTTTATTTATTGTTACACTTCAGGGAACCTGCTAATCCAAGGTTGATGGGCTTGGATTCTGGGAAGGATGTAAGCATAAGAAACGGGACAGGGAAAGGCTAGGTGGTCAGACAAAACAGCTGTGGGTGTTACACAACAACTGTATACGAAGCACACCACCGCAAAGTGCTTGCTGAGTGTTCTGAGGATACGAGGAAAGTGTCAGCTAAACCAGGGCCTGAAAGCACTTGAGTGTGAGAGCCTCCAGTGGTCGCCCTGGAGTCTGAGGCTTGTGTCCTGAACAGGGTGTGCCTGGATGAAGGCAAGGCTAGGGGACTGTGCAGAGCCCGTGCACACACTGGCTGCTCTTGGTGACCCAAGTTTACATAAAGCACTGAGTGCGGGTGCATGTATCCGAGACAGAAGCATTACAAGGTGTGGAAGTAACAGGAGGGGAAGCAGGGCTGTAAGGAAAGAAAAGAGAAACATGTAACTTGAACTTTACCTAAAGAGGAGAGAAAGGCTAAAAGGGAAGGTAAACACTTGGCAGATGGGAGAAAACCAGGTGCCAAGTGCAGAATTCAGGAACAATAGAAACAGCACCATTTCGGAGCTGATAGAATTGTGATACCATGTGAGACGGGTGTATTAATATGTATTCCATAAACTGCGCAGCTCGCAGCTCTGCACTGCTCTGCTTTGCTCTGACCGCAGTACCAGCCTCAGGCACCACAACACAATTTGGAAACAATGTGACGGAAATGTTTAATCTGCTCAGCCCATCTGTGCTGCGTATTTCTCCAGATCTCCCTGAGAGAGGCGCCTTGAATCTCCACATTGCCTTTAATATTCTCCTAAATCACCTCCCCACTGCACTTCAAGGGCCATTGCTACAATATCACAGGTTCATCTAAAGTGCAACGGGGAGGGGCAGGGGGGAGGCACGGGCTGGGATATTTTTTATTTTAAAATAATTTCCAGAGATCGTCTTTTCTGCTTCCTTTAAAAAAAGAAGAAAAGTTATTCTACTGTTGCCGTAAGGTTATTGAGGTTGTTTGGTGCAAAACAGGGTAGGATAGAGTGGAATCGTTCTCCAAAGAATTATTTTTATTAGCCTCAATTCTCTCAATTGGACATGGGAGGGGGTGAGCAGATGCTTGTTTTCTCTTATGTCTTTTTTTCTTGCACCTTGCTGGGGTGATGTGTTCAACTGGGGCTGGTGCCTGTCTGCTTCTCGCGCTCTGCATCGCGCATTCGCTTGGTAGTTCCCTGGTTCAGCTCTGATCCTGACCTGCTCTAAACAAAGCCATCACACTCAGCACAGGTATATATTTAGTCCCTTGTCTACATGTCCTCTTCAGAAAGAAACACTGTTTATCGTAATTTTAACTCAGAACTTTATGTTTTCTCTCTGTACCTATGAATGTTGGGTGTTAGATTTCATGGCTTTTTCCCACTTGATTTTGCCAGATTCAATGATCTGGGGTTGGACTGTAGGAAGTGGGGGTACAGTTCAGAAAAAGAGGGGATGACAAGTCACCAAGTTCCAGACCCTAGACAAATAGAAGAGAGTTGCACATGACCAAGAAAATTAGGAGCCCTTTTGCTTTGTGAATTAAAGAAATGAATAATTTAATCCTTAAGGTTGTTCCGGTGAGGGAAAGGCAAGGTCCCAGTTGTGGAGCCCTACAGCCTGTCGGTGTGTTACATCATCTGCACACATAGGCGTTTCCATGACAACCGCTTATAGCTTCATTTCCTGGATCCCTCTAGGGGGTGTCACAGCCAGATCCACCTGCTTTTCACCCTACCCTCGATGGGGTCATGGTAAGGTCACCAGAATAAATGAACGCGGGTACTAATGATCTGTTTACTGCTGTTTATGCTGTGTGTGTCAGGGGCACGCACATTTAGAGAGCTCATTATGGTTGCAATTAGAATGCACCATCGCTAGATATTTAACTCCTTTTTCTTTTAAATTAGCATTTTAATAACATTCTTTGAGCAGAGAAACAAAATGACCATTTTTCACGGACAAACTTCTAGCTGTAGGTGCAACTTTAATGGCAAAGTTGTGAAGGGGAAAGAAAGAAGGAAAAAAAAGGCCAGTTTTACTACTTTCGCCCTCCTCCTTACCAAAAGGATATTTTTATTTGCTTTCCAACACACTCAATTTCCTAAATTTGTTTTGAATCCAATTATTTTGGGTGGTTTAAAAGGACTGCACTCTTGTTGGACAGAAATTAGCAGCGATTGAAATTAACTTTCTACCTGACCTGTGAAAGGGGCTAAAATAATTACAAGTGTGTCTAAGAAACCCTCTCTCCAGACGACTCTTGTTGCTGGATCAGGCTGGGTGCTAACGATTACCATTATCAGAGGTCTTTATACAGTGACTGCAAGGGCAGTTTCCTTGAAAGAGGTGATTACAATTAAAGTTTGTGTTTCATAATTCTCAGGATTGTTTTATAAAGGGTAAATGATGACAGAAATTTGTAATTATAGACAGGATAAATGAGAAGCAAAACAAATTAAAAACAATAACATGGCATCATTTGCCACTTAAAAATGGTGAGACTTGCAGCATCAAAAAGCAGGAGAAAAGCAACAGGAAGGAGACTCAATGTAGAGACTGTCAGAGTGTTCTGTAAGGCACTGCTTTTTAGGACTCATCCAACACCTTTTCTAGGTGTTTATACATGCTCTGTTTGTGGAAAGTGGAATGAAAAATAACAATTTGAATGTTTCGATTATCTTTCCTGGTCGTTCCATTTTCATTATTTATTTCCTATAAATCGGGACCTTGCTGAACATAATTCTGCAGACAAGGAGGTGGATGGGACAGCCAATGTGAACGTGGAGATAAATGGTGGGTGCGTGGAAGATAGATGCTATGCGTTTATGAAAAGGAGCAGTATGTCTGCATGTGAACATCCACAAAGTAGAGCCAGCAAGCGTGTAAACTGGAACGGGTATTTATAGGTGGGAAAAAAAGGTGCCAGGAAGACTGTGTGGGAACAGGCACGCAGCCTGGAAAGGTTTGCTTTCTTCTACCCTCCCGGAATCCACGTCCACGTTCTGATTAAGATGTCCTATGTTTTGCTGGGGCTGGTGTGAAACCTCAGGAGCCTTTCCATGACGACAGACAGAGGATTTCACAGCCAGAAGAGGTAGGGAGGTCAGTAGTGAAAAGCAAGTGTTAGGAAAGAGAGATCTTGATCAACATCAAAACAGTCCCACTAAAACCCTGCAGAAGAGGAGTGATCTAAACACACGTAGGGAAAAAAGGAGCATTTATAAAAATGCAGGTTTAAAATGCTTATGTTTTTGTATCAGCTTAGTTGCACCTTAGAATCTGCCATTTCATAAATAAAATACGGATGGCATATAATTTGATATAGCTACCCCAGGACATATCTAGATGCACTTCTGTTATTTTAATTAAATACTGCATTATGGTTTGTGACAACTACATAGCTACAGCGCAAATGAATTCGGAATTAAAGTGTTAGTTAGGCATCCAGTAATTTTTGTTTCATTCCTCAGTTTTACAAAGCAAATCACTATAAAATCAAGATGTTTGTTCATTTACAGATGGAGCAGTGTGGTTGCCGCTGTTTTTTTCTCCTTAATCCTCATGCACAAAAGGAATACAGAGCTCAGAGTCTGGCTCCCAACACTCTTAGCTTATGAGCCACATCACAAAGAAAAACACATCCTCTTGACTATAATGTGAAATGCTGAATATTAATTGCTAGTATTACGCTTATCTTTCTAGCCGGGTTCTGTCTTTTGACAATTATTCTGATGGGCTGCAGTCTTGCGCTGCTAGGAGATTTTTCTCCTTCATTTAACAGCTAGAAACCTATTTAATTTTATTAAAAAAAAAAAAATCTTATAGTTCATGATGCTTGCTGGAAGTTTTCAGCATTTGTAACTCTTTCCAAGTACAGATTATATGACTGGGAACAGAGAAACTGCCAAATCTTTTTGTCAAAAACGTGATGTGTATTACTGCATCTAAAAGAATTTTTTTTTATTGGTCATTCCAGCAATGTTTTCTTAATGAAACTGGAGAGAGCATTATAATTTGATATAATCAATTGGTTAATTTAAATGTCACTTCACTAGGAAATCGTGAGAAAGGTTCAGAACATTCACATCTACTGGGCACAGATTTTCACTCAAAATTTGTATGGTACAGTAAAATCACTTTTATTCAAATCTGAGAGTTTAATTGTATCCTGACTGTGTCGCATGTCTACATAAAAGTTTCTAAGTAGCAAGTTTGTCTATTATCTCTAGTTTGAGAATCAATGTAATCTTTTTATTAGTCTTATGCACCATACATCTGGCAGTATCTCCTAACTCCAGCTTTTCTATGTTGTAATCAATTACCCCAAACACCCCATAACTAGTGCTATAAATTGCATAGAAATTACTGGCCGGTATGGCTGCAATGAAGTTATAATTTGTTTCAATATTTTGCTAGTTGGGTTGTAGAGCTGAATCCACATACCATGAGCAAACAACTGCAGACAAAGGTTGAGAAGGCTAGAAATTCCTCTTGAAAACATAATTACACAGAAACAAAGCTTCTGTGACTCCTCTTAAATAGGGTACCTCACCAAAATGTCATCAGGCCTCTCTGGCAGATTACTGAGGAGTTATTACTAAATCTTTGTCTAATAAACGCACAGCTGACTCTGGAGGAGCTGCTTGTTACAACACTGGCGGTGGGAAATGGAGGGGATGTCACCGTTAAAGACACAAATTTTCCCCATAATATATTCGAATGGAAACCTCTGAATCCAATACTACATGGACATATCTAATAAATTCACAATATTTCCGTCTCAACAGCCTTCACTGGTTAGTTTTAAAGATTTATGTGGTAAAAAATTACTCAGTGATGAATATGGTTTATTCTGTGCAGTATTGGAGGTATAAGGAATTAAACTACCATCTTTAACAGTGAATTTATTATTACCTCTGTCAAAAGACGAAGCCTTTAACAGTATTTGTTATAAATTCACTGCAAAATAAATGGCTGGAATTTTTTACACTGGCATTTATAAAGCATTGGGCAATTCTGAGCATTAACCTAACCCTGCCATTGCTTCTGTGGTTCTAGGTAAGTACTTCTCTCTTGGTCTTATAGTTAATTCCCTGGTCTGGGACTTTCCACTTGACTGAGTGGTGTGGGGGGGGGTGGGTAAAGTCAAAGGTCCTGTCCAGGACAACAGTTTAGAAGTAGGAAAATTAAAGAGGAAAATGTCAGTTTTGTTTGTTTTAAAACTGGGTTTAATAAGAAATGATTAAGAATTGGAGGGTAAGGTTGATCTGCAGTTGGGCCTCTTGTTAGCAGGTTTACGTGCCTGCATGTGCACACACATAGATACACACAACACACCCACACTCCCTTTTGTCCTCTCTTGGAATGGGTGTCCCCTCATTTATAAAAATTACCTGGAAGGAATGAGGCTGCCAGGGTTTGTTCTAGACGATTGGTTCCTGTCTGGGGGAAAGGAATGGCCTCTACTGAATTTGACCGGTGTATGACCGTTGCCTTCCAGCTGACCCCAAATCCCATTCCCAACCTCCTAACTCTATAGCCTCCCATAGGGGTTATTAATGAGAGAAAACACCATCATCATCATCATCTTCGTCATCACAGCACACAGCTGACCCTGCTTGTTAACACGAAATGGGGTGGTGGGGACAGCCTCTCCTCCTTTGTACCATCATAAATAAGGAAAGATATTTTCCAATGGTATCCCCCTTACCCGCCCCGTTTGGATAGGTCAGAGGTGAGTAATAGCTCTTTGACGGGCATTGATCAGTTTCATCACACTGTTTGGGCAGCCTGTGCCCCAGGCCTAGATTCTCCTCACTTACTACCCCAAATTACCTCCGATACATCCCCTTGCCCATCCCCCACTTGGCCAAGCAGAGGGTATGGTGCCTGAGGAAGTCTTAAATGGACACTAGATGTCACCAAACGCCTCCTTTCCCTCAGAGCCATGAAATTAAAAAGAAAAAAAAAAAAATTCTTCATTTAAAGCAATTAAAGAAATTAACTTATCTGTTTTTATGAGGGTTGTTGTCACACTTAAAAGAGGAAATATTGCTACATTCACACTTAAAAGAGGAAATATTGCTACATTCAGATAATTTTTATAACATACAAATCTCCTGGAGAGGTTGGGTTCAAGGGAGGGGAAAGGTCTACATTCTTTAAGTAGCCCTTTCAGGAAGTAGGTGAAGAATACTGGGTTTTTAAAATTCTGTTATGACAGTCACTGTGTTATGTTAACCCAGGCCAGGTATGTGGGGAACCAGGGCTGCTGTATTCAGACAGCCACAAACTAGGTCTGGGACTGGGCTTTCTAATAGTCAGTTCTCCTGAGAATTTGCATTTCTACCCTAGATGTACTGAATCAGAATCTACATTTTAACAAGATCCCCAGGTGACTCTTGCCAAGCCAGCCAAGTGCCGTTGAGTTGGATCTGACTCAGGTGACTCTTATGTATAGTAAAATTTGAGAACCACTGCTCTACTAGAGGTTCTCAGAACCAGTCCCTAACCAGCAGCACTAGCATCTTTGCCTGGGAACCTGCAGGAAAGGCAATTTCTCAGCAGGGGTTCAGACCGGAAAAAACCTGTTCAAAGCCCTGGTTTGCAGCCAGGATCCAGTCTTGGTTTAAGTACCTCTAACCCAGGGCTGAGAAGTTAAAGTTCACCCTGCATGACAAAGTTGGGCCATCCTTGTCCATAGAAGGTCACAGCCATCTCACAGCATCATATGCTCGACATTAAACTTGACCTTGGTTTAAAAGCTCCCTGTTTTACATATATAGTATACCAGCAGAGAAGACAACTCAAAGCTTGTCATGTTTGGGCCATAGCCTCTCTCCACTGCTAAGGTCCCCCGTAAGTATAAACTTTATTGGAATACTCATTCTGGAAACGGGGGCTGCCCAACTCGTTGTTCCATGGCTTATTTGCATGCAAATTAGTAGCTGGATGTGGCCTTAGAGATGACTCATGAGGCACATTACTCAAGCCCAAGAGATGTAGCCTACTGCCTCAGTTTACTTTCATTGGAAGGCCCCATTCAGGGACCTCTGCATTCTTGTCAATTGAAAAAGGGTTTTTCTTTCTTTCTCTTTAATTCACTCTTAACTGCTGAACAGCTCATGTTACCACTATAAATTACTTCTGCAACAAGAGGCTTATTTTTTAAACGGCCATTTATTTAAGAGTTATCTCAACGAGCAGAACAAGCACCTTTATTCTTCAGAAACAAGAATTGTAGGGAGTGTTCCCTAGTGAGACCTTGGAGCCAGGGAAGCAGGATCATGTCTCTGAAAGCTGGGACTTAGTGACTTGTTTTACCCACACAGAAGCTCCTCACCTCTCTCCCACAGTAATGCATGCCTATAGAGATGCTGCTCCACAAATGGGCTTTGAGATTCTCTGATAAGAGGAACTAAGCCAGGGGACGACGCTATCACGCAGATGGTGATTCAGCACCTGCCCTGTCATGCCTGGTGGCCAGGGTGAATGGATTTTTGGAGTATACCTGTTGTCGGAGTCCTGCCAAATACTGATGGCCACTAACCCCAAATCACTTTCCCTCGCTGTTGATATTTGGAATGTCAGACAGGAATGAGCAGCAGCCGGCGTGTATTTCAAACACAGCAGATGGATTTTTATATTAGCTCCTATTTCATGTTCAGGCAGAGTGACTGCCACACTAAAACCACAGCCTCAATGCTGCCGAGTTTGCTTCTGTGAGATTAATTCTGTGAAATTAATTGGGACAAGATTGAAAAGGAAATTAAAATGCAGCTGAGTGAACAGGCCTTTCAAACACCTTTTTCCTGCTCTCGTCAAACCTGAATTCTGTGGTGGTCGCAGGCATGGTGGGAAGTAATTTATGAGAGGTGGGCTCTCAGGAGCCATTGGTTACGAATGAGGAGACCTGCACAAGCGCCACAATCTGGAGCCACTGAAGAGCGCTAAACACCCCGCTGTGGCCTGAGCTGTGTCCATGCACAGGGGAGGAAGGGAGGCTTAGTCTCTGCGCCAGAAAAAGCTGTTCAGAAGTATTTGGGCCTAAAAGGAACACAAGAACATCCGCTGGATGCACAGATCTGTTTCATTATTAAAACCTCTCTTTAATATATTTTAAGATCTAAATTGAAACTCAGGGAATTAAGTGGGCATGAAGCTGCATGGGGCCTGGGATGTGGGGATGCACTGGGGGAGGTTGGTGGGAGTCCATCTGCTGACTGTGCCAACTGGTGACTGTTTCAGAACTTGGATACATGACTTTGGTATTTCTCTGTACCAGAAGTTTGAACAGTCTCTAGGGTATCAGTGATGAAATTTCTCAGGCTCCAGAAGACATAATGGAGTTCCAGCAGGCCTCTTGAGTGGGTAGTTTTCGTTTTCCAAATGAGAACCTTTTGTGATTTTGAGTAACTTAAAAAGAACCCTTGGCAATATAGGCCACCTTTTTCTCTCTCATTTCACCAATAATTTACTGAACTAGTAAATTATTTGGGACACATCAACATTGCCCCAAAAGATTTACTTGTTAGTGGAAGGGGAATATCATCATCCTGGATGCACAAATTCTTTAGCATAAGCATCACAATCCAACCAACAAAATATCCCAGCTCTGACAGACCAGGACACTAGGATCAGGAAGATTAAGTAGATTTGCTCAGGGTCAGATAAATAACCCATCTGTTAATGGCACTTATTTGCTTTCCTTAGAGCAGGTGATGGGCATTTTGTTATCTGTGGGCACATCTTTCCCGTCCAGCCAATCACTCACTGGAGAACTTTTTGACAAAAGATCAACAGCTCTCTTTCTGGGATCATTCCTGCCCAAAGACAAGACTAAAAACTCTTGAATTTGGCCCTAGGACTCAATCTTGGGTTATACCTGGGCAACTATTAAGAAACATCTGAGAAGAGCAGGAGCCCAAGAATAAAGCTGTCATCCCCTCCCTCTGCTTCCCCACCCCGCCATTTCCCCATCTAGGGGACACTTCTTCCCCTCTAGCCCTCTCTTAGAAAAACAGTTCTTTTATCAGAAAAGAGAAAGGAGAAAAACAGATGCATTTATGAGGACCAAAAAAGAAGAGAGTTGGGTAGTTGCATTTTTTTTTTTAATCTGCATAAGAAATTGAGCTGAGTTGCATGTGTGGAACGTCTCTGGCAGTGTTGTAGAATCAGGCTCACCATGGTTAAACTGGAACCTTAAGGTAGAAGGAACTTCAAAGGCCACCAACCATAACCCCAGGTGAGGCAACAGGTTCAGCTAAGCTGAGCTGCACACAGTTACATTTTGTCTTCTGTTTTTCAGGGAAACAGACTTCCCAGGTTCCTGAACAGCAGGCCTTTCTTGCCTGACCAAGGTTATGTGGGACAGAGACTGAAAAGTAAAATGCAGCTTTTACGGATAATAAACTCAACTTGCCTAAACTCAGTTCTTCTGGATGTGAGAGGCAGGCTGCAGAGGTTGTGTTAGGACTCCCAACAAAGAAAGGGCTAAAATGGAAAGCATCTAGGATCCATATGAGGCAAAATTCCAGAGAGTAGGAGTGATTATACTTCTGAATGGACAGACAGCTGGGAATGGTAGTGGAATCTCCCTTACAATCTGTCTGAATTGGTTCATTTGTGCTTTGTAGAGGTGAGGGAATAGATTGGGTGGCCTTTTAAGGTTCTGTCCTGCCCAAGGACTCTCATTGAGTTAGGTAATAGAACAAAGGTAAATCCAATCTCAAATGCTCCCCGAGCCAGCGTTAACTGGAATGAAGCTTTATGAGGGAAACTTCAGGTGAGCTGCAGGGGTTAGTAACCTGGAGAAGAGAAGCAACAAGCATAGCTTTTGGGAGAAGAAATGCAGTAAGATGACATAATGGAGGCACATGGACTCAGGGCCTCCCAGAAGGACAGGGGAAGAAGCCAATGGAACCCATTAGCAAGGGATTCTCACCGAATTAAACTCGGAATCATTAGCTTTTGGTAATGGAGGAGGGGAGAAGAGGTGGTTTTTTTTTTCCCCCCTAAATAAAACAGATGAGGGTGGTTCCCCCATGTTCTCTGGGATCTCTTAAAACACAGTGGCAGTTACTACAGCAGACAGCTCTGCACTGCAGGGCAGGTCACAGCACAGCCCCTTCTAACTGGAGGAGAGGGAACCCCAGTGAGAAGCTATTAACAAAGGCAAAAGACATGCAAAACAAACAAAATCATCCTGACAGAGAGAGAGGGCCAGCAGACAGTCTGGCTCTGTGCAGGCCCCCTCCTGCTGCAGGCACCTCCAGACAATGTAAACAGTTAATTTGTTCACCTGCAGGCTCTGGGCAAACAGAGGCCTGGTCACACCTGAGTGGGTAACTCGATTACCCCTGTAATGCCAGCGTAGTAATGTACACAAATTCTATTACACAGCAAACCTTGCTTTCGGGCATCTGAAATACCAATCAGGCCAATGTCCACTCCCTTCTTTGCTTCCAATTTCTTTTTGGTGTATTGGAAGTGCTCTGAAATGGCACTAGGGTGGGGCTGACTAGAAGGTTGTGATTTCACCCACCAGGGCTGGCAGGCCTCCTCCTGGATTTCTGAGGGGCAGGTCTGAATTCAGTTTTTGTTTAAAAGAGGGCTCACTGGAACCACTGCAGGGCCCCTTGGATGAAAGCTGGCCTGTTTTCCTAAGGAGCCTTAGCGTGTATTTAGGTGAAGTTACTAATATTCACAGAGTAAAGAGGGCAGATAAGCAATGAGTTAACAGCAAGTGGGTTTTCAGTCTTGCTTTATGGGACTGTTTTCCACCAACCCACATACCCAGCAATTAAAGCACAGATGGGGCCTATTCCAGAAAAACATGTTTGTAAGTATAGATTAACCACATATGGAGAACTTTTTAATAACTTCTTTCAGCGACAGAACCTGTTACCTTAGTTCACTCACATAGATTGGTGTGTTCTTTGTTTACAAAGATGATGCCACTGATTTCCAAACAATAGCCCGTGATTTCTCAATCTTCTTCACATCAGTGATAGGTATGCAATGATACATTCACGCTTTTTTGTTTTTTGTTGTTGAACTAGTTTTTTATGATCAACAACAGTACTTGTGAGATACTAGCTGGAGCTAAGGGTTGATTGGAAACTATGGTAGCATGTGCTACAGCTGCTAACCAGAAGGTCAGCAGTTCGAATCCACCAGGTATTCCCTGGAAACTCTATGATGCAGTTTGACTCTGTCCTAAAGGGTCACTATGAGTCAGAATCGTCTCAATGGCAGTGGGTTTGGTTTTTGGTTTAAGGGTTGACTGTGACTGAGGAACAGAATAAAGGTAGAGGGCCCATGTGAAATGGGACTCACTAAATTTGCCTTATCGGCAGTTGTTCAAACCCACTGGGATAACCAGCCCTGGCCCTTTCTCCCTACCTAATTACATTAAACGTCACTGCCTTCCAGTTGATTCCTCAGAGCGACCTTACAGGACAGAATAAAACTGCATCATAAGGTTTCCAAGGCGGTAGTCTTCACTGAAGCAGACTGATATATTTTTTCCCCAGAGTGGGTGGTGGGCTTAAACTGCTGACCTTTCAGTTATCCACTAACCATTTACCCAGTGGGCCACTAGGGCTCCTTCCTGATTCCACGACAGGCTTGTATATCCATAAATGAAATAAGAAGCTGGCTCATCTACTCTGACTTTTCTTCAGTAGTATCATATGGTAATAAATTATGCACACAGTGATGAAGCACCAAAAGACTGAAAAAAGATCAAATTTTTGATCTGCATAGTTTTACTATTTTGTCTTAGAAGCCCTGGTAACGTACTCGTTAAGCACTGGTGAAACTATTCCTGAAGCCAACTCTTCACACCAAGACTGGACTGGACTACAAGATACAAAACGATACTGGCGAAGAGTGTGCTCCTTGGTTTAAGTAGATACATGAGGCTAACTGGACAGCTCCCGTCCAGAGGGAGATGAGAGGGCAGAGGGGGACAGGAGCTGGTTAAATGGACACAGGAAATACAGGGTGGAAAGGAGGAGTGTGCTCTCACAGTGTGAGGAGAGAAGCTAGAGTTATATAGTGTTGTGTAAGTTTTTTTATGATCAATTGGCTTCAAGTGTAAACTTTCACTTAAAGCACAATAAAATATATATATAAAAAAATGTTGGCAGTGCAAACCAAATAGCTACCCTGTCAGTGAAAAATGTGGCAGTCTGCTTCCATAGAGATTACAGCCTTGGAAACCCTGTGGGAGAGTTCTACTCTGTCTTATAGGGTCACTATGAGTCAGAATAGACTTAGTGGCAATGGATTTGTTTTTTGTTTGTTTAATATCATGTCTATTGCATTTTTAAATTTGAAATTGGTTCCTGAATCTGAATTTTCCAATTCAATTTTCCACTATTACAAACAAATAAGAATTTACTCTGTGTTTGAGGGAGCCGTGTAATATACGTAAGAAAAACTTACGAGTTGGAATAGGCTTGGTTGTGGTCACTGTATCATCAAGAGTGAAAAAAATCAACTTTTAATCCAAGCCCCATACTCTGTCCTTACCTTGCTCAGAATTCGAATGAGGTCACCCCGCTGGAAGGACAGTTCATCTGGTTGGTCACCATGGCAATCCCATAGGCCCTGGTAATAACTGGCATAGTCCACTGAACAAAGAGAGGAGAAATCAAAATGAAAAGGACTCTGTCTTTCTTAAGGAACCCACATGTTTACTGCCAATGGAAACCAGGGTTCAGACACTGTCCCCAGAAAGCCTGAGATTCAGTGGTGAGATACAGCCAAACATTCAGCTTGAGCAAAGGATTGCAGAAGGTCATTAACATCCAATTTTCAAAGATCACCCTTAGTAGAATGTGTTTCAATAGTATGCTAAATATATTTACTTATTAATAAAAGAAAATTGAGCAGGGGATTTTTCACCTGGTTTGTAAATAAACAGCTCAAAGAGGTTTCCTGTTAGACTTTCTTGGTCCAGGCCATCCACACTACCCAGTGCTTCTTTTCATTATGCATTTGAGGGAACAGGATAAGTCTCAGACTTCTGCTTATTTACAAAAGAGGTTGAGTCACCCAGCATGCTTTTGTATCACAGCCTGACAGCTTGGCCTCCTCTGTTACATGGGAACTTCATCCTGGGTACTTCCCACCCAGGTACTATATGATCTAATCACCAATAAATACTGAGACGAATGGTCCAGTCTTTAAGTGGAACCAAGGGGGTGTCTCATCCATTACAACTAAATTCTGGGTGGGCTGGCCCTTTTCCAGCATCTCATTTGTAGACTCTGAACATGTCTGCCAAGATTTATTTGTAAGTCCCTAGGGAAACAGAGACCAAAGTGATCTGCATTAAAAATGAAAGCAACTGAAGAGGACAAACCAAGCTTTAGAAGCAGCTGGAGAGATTTACTGGGCTTCTCAGCAAGACTAGATGGCAATGATGCCACAGGACAGCCATCGATTCTTAACAATGAAGAATTTGTATTGATCTTCTTCTACCCGGAAAGGTTAAACACTAGAGTACAAAGTGGGAGAGGATCTAGGGATTTGAATGGCAGGAGAGCTAGGGGCCACTAGACCATGGATGGTAATACGGCAGTGCTCTCCTTTCCTTTAGGTGCTAGGCTTAAGAGCCATAAACAAAGACCTTACCAATGATAACATTACGATCAATAGGCGGCAGCAGTCCTGCACTCTAGTGAAAATTCAGGGCATTAGAGGGGACCCAGTTCATGAGTTTTTATCTCTCCCCTCATTTGTCTTGAGCCTCCTGTGAACATGTATTGTACTGGTCACTGAGAATGGGAACGCAGAGGAGGCAAGTGTGCAGTGAGGAAACAGAGGTCCTAGCTGTATCTGCCTTTTTTCTACTCGTTTTTATTCCTAATTTGCAAGCAATTCAAACAGTCAAGGCACAGGGCAACAACTATAGTTCTCTGGAAACCTTAAGAAGGTGAGTAGGGAATCTTAAAGTGGATGGAAGCAGAAGACAGAGTTATTTACTCGAGACATGGATTTTGCAAACAGAAGTAAAAATGGCAACGATGCAGAAACTTGGGCATGTTTTCCTTACAGAAAATTGTTTATATATGCAGTAGACAACAGAGGGCAGCAAATAAGACAACTATAGTGAAAACATTCTGCCATAGTAAGAATATGTTTGGAAGGAAAATGTATTGAGATGAGCAGCCATCTAAGATAATCCACTGGTATTACCCCCTTGGGAGCAAGGAAGAATGAAGAAAACTAAAGAGACAAGAGAAATATTAGTCCAAAGGAGTGATATACTACATTGACAACAGTTTCTACCAGTCTGAATCCAGTACCAGTAGATGGTGCCCAGCTACTACCACTGACTACTCACACCAGGATCACAACAGAGGGTCCTGGACAGAGCTAGAGAGAAACGTAGGACAAGATTCTGGCCTGACAGAGACTGAAGAAACCCCCTGAGTATGACTGCTGGACATTCCTGCAGCTCAGTAACGAAGTCCTTTCTGAGGTTTACCTACCAGTCAAAGATTAGACAGACCCATAACACAAAGTAAGATTAACGGGGTGTGCCAACCCAGGAGCAAGGACTAGAAAGCTGGTAACAGGGAGTACAAGGTTGAGAAGAGAGAGTGCTAACCGTGGGGTTGTTAACCAGTCATAAAATAATATGTGTACTAACTGTTTAATGAGAAATCAGTTTGCTTGGTAAACCTTCATCTAAAGTATAATCAAAAGAAAAAAACACACTGGGAACAAATGTTAACTATTGAAAACACAAATCATAATTTTTTTGGAGTATCAGTGTATGAACTAGTACAGAAATATCAGTCCCTGAAAAGTGGAAGTCATTTTCCCAGAGGACATATTAATGCATTTTCAGTTATAATGGAGTTGATTAATCCTCTCAAGATTTTCACTAAATTAAGGAATAAAAAATATGCTGACATCAATATTCTTCAGGGATTTATGGATTCTTCATGGATTTCTATGGCATAGAAAATCATCTTATAAAAATAGGTTTTTTAAACATAACTTGATAGTTTTGAATGGTAATAAGACTGGCGGGTATCTGGGCTAGCAGACAGCCACTGTGGAGTGCTGTTCCCCATCAGGTGCTGGGCTGTGGGACAGCTGTGATGATGGATGCCTTCTAGGTGTACACGTAAGAAGTGATTTCATATTGGGTAGATAAAGGGAACTGGGGAGAACAGCTGGGAAATCTCTTATTTTAAATACATGAAAGATCACAGGGAAGGCAAGAAGCTGGGAAGAAAATCTAGAAGCCTTCGAGGAAAAAATAAAGACAGAAAAGGCCTTCACTTCTTCAGAAACTACAGGCCCAAAGCTAGGAATCTAGGGTAGAGTTTAGCTTAGTCTTAGTACAGGGGTATCATAACTAGAATGGTAACAAGATATCTCTAAGTAACAAGTAGAACAGAGGGCTAAAAACTGAGGAAAGCCTCAGTTGGCTATTGAGATGGAGGTTTTCTGGTGTTAAGGAAATCAGGGAGTAATTCTTTCATTGGACAAGACTGGACTCTGTATTGCAGACTCTTCGTCTAAGACATGTGTAATGTGTATTTATGTGTAGATACGCATATATCCTCACTACACTCATTCCTCAACAGTCAGCAAATATGTTCATTGTACCTCCTAAGTGTCAGGGCTGTACTAGACACTGGGAATGACAGAGGCAGCTACACAAGGTCCCTGTCTGCAGTACACTGCCATCCAGTGGGAGAGGCAGTCATGGAACAAATAGTTACACAACAATCATATTTATTTATGATTGTGAGATGTAAGCTATCTGCAAAGAAGGTAAGGATGCTGTGTGTAACATGGAATCTACCCTGGTTGGAGGGGTTAGGTAAGGCTGCCTGAAGCTTTAGCAGTGTAATGGAAACTTGGCTGAGCAGTTGTTATTTAAAGGCCTGGAATAGGGGGACAGGTAAGGCTGAGGGGTGCTTCATTCCTGAAGCTTGGAAAGAGACATGGGCGGGGGTGGGGTGGAGAATGAGAAAGAGAAAGAAGAAGACAGAGAACTTGAAAGCCCCTAGAAAGTTCAAAGGCTAGGAAGCACAGCCAGTCCAGCTGCTCCCTAAGCTTGCTAATTCATCCTATAAGCATGGTGATACATGAGGAGACTCTTCATTTCTTTTGAGCAGTGAGAAAAACTGAGAGTCTGTGAGAGAGGCCTGCATCTGTGGGCTAGGTTTATGTTCTTTTGGGTTACGCTTCTCTGGCAGCAGCCTGAGATCAGAAATGGTACATTCTGACCATTTAATTAATTCAAAAACATCCTCATTCTCATTTCGAGGACATTATTCCATCTAATTATTTTTTTTCCAGTCTGTCCATTTGGAATGAAAAACAAAAGAATAAAGCTTAATGCCAGCATTTCTCAATGTCTCTCCAAAAAAACGTAACTCTGCACTAAATAAAGCATGGTAATTCAAAGCAAAGTACTAATATATTCAGCATAAAACAGACAGAGGACCTAGAGCAATAATGACACTACTAATAACTAAAACAGTTATAACAATTAACAACAATTACAATGATAGAGACGCTAATGGGTATGATCACTGCATTTAAATTGCTAGCCGAGCTGAGAAAGACTTTTTTCTAGACAGAAAAAAAAAGGGAGGGGGCAGCATCTTTTTCTTTATCCCATGTAGTAGAAGCTAAGCTCCAATCAAACAAAATGTCAGAGGAAGAACAGTAACAGACCAAGTTAAAAAATAGTATTGTTTTCTCTCTTTTCTAGGTATTTACTGCAAAGCATTTGTCATCCCATGCCAACTTATACATAACCAGTGATAGTCAGTTCTTCTGTAACTGATGCCAAGTTGGTGCTACTGTTAAAAGTCAATACTGAAAAATCAGCCTCCATGATGTAGACAGTTCTAAAGTTAAAAGTGGGAGATCTTTTTGCTTTTCCCCTTCCTTAGGGACAACAGAATCTGACTGTTCCTGTCAATGGTCATGTGTCACCTTGGGCTTTTGTTTGGGGGAGGTTAAGAAGCTACAGAATTCAAACTGTGACCAGAGAAAAGAGGTAAGAGGCAGGCCAGCAGGTTGATTACATTTTCTAGATGAGCACAACTACTGTGCCAATGACTCCTGGCACTGGGTACAACCACTTAACAAATTATGGACAAGAGAGACAAAAGGAGAGATGGATAAAGCCAGTCCTATCAGAGCAGTGTATGGTAAGGCAGTGGCCCCACTGGAAAGAACTTGAAATGCTCTCATTAAAGCTCATTCTGATACCCATTAACTCTTTCAGAAGGGAAGGTATTAAAAAAAAAAAAAAAGTCACCAAGCTCATTTATTAGGGAGGGAAACCAGAGTAGGAAGTGCAATTGAGCAATATTATTTGCTTGTTTTCATGGCCCTTCATCTTGAGTTTTGAAATTACTGTGGTCTTTCACATTATGATTTTGAAGTGAGGAATACTCACAGATCCTGGCTTTCATCTCATTTGGAACAAAATTTTATTGGAACAAAATTTTAACTGGTTGATGATCAAATGATGTTAGGTTTTCGGAAATTGGTTTCAAAAGGCAAGATCTGCAAATACCTTCTGTGGCTTCCCTCTGCTTCTTTAGTGTAATAATCCATTGCCTTGACAGGCACTGAAGTGGAAAGGAGTCCCTGGGTGGTGCAAACAGTTACTGTGCTCTGCTGCTAAATGACAGGCTGGAGGTTTGAGTCCATCCAGGTGCACCTTAGAAGAAAGGCCTGGCAACCTACTTCTAAAAATCCAGCAATGGAAACTCCTGTGGAGCACAGTTATACTCTCACACACATGGGGTCTGCATGACTTGATGACGGTTGATTTAAGGTGGAGAGTACCTCAGACATGTCATGTCCATAAGCAATCATTTTTCTAGCCTCCACCAACACTTGCACTGCTCTTTGGATGAGTATGCCAACAATTTAAGAGCGAAAATAACCTGTTTCAAGGCTATTTTTGGTCAGAGATTTGACGTGTCTAAGGATTCTTCCAGACTGTTTTTTGACATGATACACTCAAGCAAATAACAAGCAATTTTAATGTAAATAACACAGAATGAGTTTTATTCTTGGTTACCTAGAAGTTGCCTTTTCAAAATCAGGAAGGAAGAGAAGCTCTCATCTGAAGACCCTCAGTAGTGTTAGAGTGTTAAAGTAATGGGCTGGCATTTAGTGAAAATCTGAGGTGCTGAACAGTCACTCATTAAAATAACCCTGTTACTAACAGTCATGCTGTAAACTGAGCTCTTTATAGATTGAACAATCAATACTACAAGGCTGTGATAGATTTTCTAGGTAACAGAATAAAATAAAAGAAATTACATTTTACAGGGTCATTAACACCCAATAAGGATAGACTGAATTCCCTGTTCCTTCCTTTCTGATAAGATCTAGTTGGGCCTTAAAAATGTTAGCAATTCCATTAGGGAAAAGCACAACATTCAGGGAACAGGATCCATGGAATGGTGGAGCCATAATGGTATGGCTAGACACAGTACCTTCTAGGGGAAAAAAAAGGAGGGGAAAGGACAACTGGCTTATAAAATTCTTTTCAGAAAGCACGTAACAGCTGAGAAAAACAAAGTGAAGCAAAGTTGCCTATTACATAAGAATTCACTGTATTCCTCCTGAATTTGATATGCTTTCACGGGGCTGCCGGCCTTCTTCCAGACCTCTGTATTTTCGTGTTATAATGCTAAAGGATGACATTTGGATGTTACTTATTTGTTGTCATTTCTATAGCTGCATTGGAGAAAAGGCACTATATAAATTCAATAAATAAATGAGTCAACACAATAAAAATTCCTGCCTCAGATTCTGTGAAGAGAGCCAAAAGTCCTCCTCTATTTTTTTAATCACTAAGTCACCAATCATTATAACTAGTGGGAGGTATAAACCATAGAAACATATTTAGAGCTTGCTACACTTAACAATACCTATTTTGGAGGCAGGAAGCTGGAAGAACAAAAGGTTTTTTCTTTTTTAAACTGACTTGAATTATAGCTGTTCAGACAGTTCAGAAATAAATCTCCCCTCACCTCCCAGATACAGGCTTAGAGAGAGAGAGGCGGAAGGAGGAAATGAGATGAGCGAGGAGTCTGAAACTGAATTTTAAAACTTTTGTCAGAAATCTGCTCCTTCCTGAAAGGAGTTTGTATATAAAAGTAGCCATAGAATCTTACAGTTATTCCACCTAAACTGTCCACATAAAGTGTTTCTTTCCTGCTCTGGTGATGGAAGTTGAAAAGACTTAAGTGGGAAAAAGGTTAGTCAGGAAACAGAGTTGCTGTTGGAATTCTATACAGCAAGTAGGAAACCATATTCTAAAGGATTCTGGATCCCTTGGAGTAGAGTTCACAACGGACATAATTGTATGTGTTAATTATGATGGTACCGGAAGCAATACCAACATTTCTGCATCACACTCGCCTCAGCTGCTTTCTTTCCTTCCTGCTCTGACACATGATGCTTGTCTTGTCTTTTCTCTTTCCCAGCAGACGCGGAGAGCCCTGGTGGTGTATACTAGCTCATCTACTAACTGAAAGGTCAGTGGTTCAAATCCAGCAGCCCCGTGGGAGAAAGATACGGTGGTTGGCTTTTGTAAAGATTTATAGCCTTGGGAATCTCATGGGGCAATTTGATCCCAACCTGTAGGGTTGAAATGGGTCAGAATCAACTCGATGGCAGTAGGTTATAGGGTCAGTATGCACCATCAAGAATTGACTTGATGGCAATGGGTGGGTAAATTTGGGCCCTTCACTAAGTCTTTTAAGTCTTCACTTCTGATGGTGAACAACCAACGAAAGGTGGGGGAGGGGTGGTGGCTAGTTTGCTGAAGAG
Source organism: Heterohyrax brucei (assembly GCA_028571685.1). Classification (NCBI taxonomy): domain Eukaryota; kingdom Metazoa; phylum Chordata; class Mammalia; order Hyracoidea; family Procaviidae; genus Heterohyrax; species Heterohyrax brucei. The sequence continues at coordinate 105,798,901 of CM053149.1, forward strand.
ACTGGAAGAGAAGCAAAGGATCAAGGAAAGCAGGAGAGAGGAGAAGGGGCCAAGGTAGGGCCAGAGCAAGGAGGGGCAGTGGAGAGGGAAAGAACTCTTAGGCTTAGCCTTTTATAGAATCTCCTGGAAAAACGTCAGCTAGCATCTAAATCAGCCATGATTCAGGCCCTGCTGATGGAATGAATGTCCTTGAGGAGACCCCTGCAATGTGCTACACTCCTTCAGTGACAAGGAATAAGTCTTTGGTGAGATTTTCTACCATTTAAGGAGGCTTTGGCGGGGGCATCTGACCTTACAAATGATGGGCTCAGTAACAACCTTAAGCATGGTTAACAGTCTGGGATGAATAATATGTAATTTTGTATTCAACAAACCTATTACATATTCATTTCCAAATGTGCCAGGAATCAAACCAGGCCATCAGAAGTCAGCATTATCAAGCCATTCTATCGTTCACTCCAAGTTCACTTTTTAGATCTGACACATTTCCATTCTCCTCTGAACTTGTAATCTCCGGGTCTCTCAGAGAGGAGACATTTCCATTCTTACCATTCTCAGTCCTCTGATCTCTGTGATGAGGCAATTCTATTTTCACTGAGCTAATTTAAGAAATACTGATAGGAAAAACATATCTGGTTTGGTTTTTCCCTATCTAGGATAAATGTCTGATGTTCTGAGACCATTAATTGGAGTGAATGGGTGGCTGCTTTTAAAGTTATTTCCCTATCCAGTCATCTTATTTGGGGCTTTTGGGGTCAACACATCAGTACCCTCTTTATTAGCACATCTAGTGATGCTTTAGCCTTGGGGACAAGGTCTTTCTTCTGTGGGAAGCCTGAACTGTCTTAGCCAATGCCTTTACATTTATAAAGCTCTCATACCTCCTTTTTGTCGAGTGCCACTCTCATCCTCATCCAGATCATGCTCTTCATCTGAGGGGATAAAAATGATCGGCATTAGCAATTTGTTGTTAAAATTTCATGTTCTTTATACTGACGGGTGTCCTTTCCCTAACAGAAGTCATCACGATCTCTGCTTCAAGGCAACTGTAACTACCGCATTCATTTCTATCATCTTTCAACTTCACACTGGCCCTCTTCCCCTTCTGTTCCCATTCATTCATTCACAAACATTTTCAAGTGCTTATGATACACAAGGCACTGGCTGCACCAGGCTGGGGGTGCAGAGACAGGCAATCCTGCCCTTGTGGAGCTTCTGATCAGCTGGATTATTCAGGTGCCTATCATTAGACAGCTCTCCTAATCCTTTTCCTCAAGCCTTTTTTCTCCTCTCCTTCTGGATTCTCTTCAAAATTAACTCCATGACAACTTTCTTTCTTGTTTTAGGCATTCCAGAGTTAGGGTCTTTATGTGTGTTTTAGGTGAAGTGCATATTAAAACCTCTATGCTTATCCCTTAATGTATCAATCTTTGTTCAGCTGTAGCTGGGGCTAGTCATGTACATCATTTTATGATACTACTAGTACTTGGGGCTTACAGCTATCTTTTTAGTGTTATTATTCAGCCTGCCTTGTTCATTAGAGTGTAAGCTCCTAAGGGCAGTCAGAATGCTCTTTTAATTAATTGCTATAGATGCACTACAGGTGGTTCTAAGTCAACACTATTATCTAACTCCGGTCCATGGTAAAAGTCACAACATGATTGGTTTGTTTCTTACTCTCACTAACCTGCTTTATCTCAGATTTCCTGTTAGCTGATACAATGGAAACTGAGCCTCTATAAAGAAAGCGTGAGTCCAGAATACCTAGCTATCTTATGAATAGAAAAAAATGAACTTGATTCTCCTTTTCACCACCATCACTCACTACACACATACACAAACTTACACAGTGGATGGGGTATAATAAGCACATTTTGAGGGCTGAATATTCAGTTTCTTCTGTCCACATTTTTATTTTTCTTTCTCTCTTTGTGTGTTAGGGCACATGCCTGCCTTGCTTTCCCATAGCAACATCACTAAACTGAACTTCTGAGGAGATGGACTGGGCTATTGCTTTTTTTTTAAGTAAGGTTCATTGGGCAATATGAGGTCTGGTGTGTCAGACTGAGGCAAATACATTCCAAGCTCACAGGTAAGAAGAAACAGTATAAAAATATGTTAGAACACTATAGAACATTGAAGAAATAAATGATTTCACATAAGAATAAAAGATACAGTTCCCTGCAAAAATTAAAATTAAGAGATTGGTACTCTGGGGAAGATAAAAGAAAATATACTTGCCCTGTAAGATGCTTTGGGAAATGGAGCACTTTGACTCAACTCTATGAACAGCCTAACAGCAGAGAACTTCCTGCTCACCACCTGTAGGTCACCCTCCCCGCCCACCACCATGAACAAAGTTGCGAGATAATGGAGGAGTGAAATCAAATACAGGAAATAGATCACACTAGAATAAATCACATTAAACATTATTCTTTGCACACATTAAACATTATTCTTTGCACACTGTCTTCACATTACTTGTCCACTTCCTTCCTTCCTCTCCTATGATGCTTTTCCTTTTTGACATGGGACTAATCTCACAGGACTGAAAACACTAAAACAAAGTTGGTACATCCTCAGTTTTAGACATACGCAATAATCTGAACAGAGAACAGCTCTTTTGCTGATATCAAACAACTCAATCACAAGGACCAATAATTTGCTGTGCTTAGGCACTTTTGCAGAGTTTATTCTACCTCTGCTGTCTGTGTGCAGCTGTCTCTTCCTCCCAATTCTAATCAATGTAAATTGGGTCAGATCTCCGCTGTGAATTACAAATTGGATCCGAAGTTGGAGGGTCACCATGCCTGCTACTCCACCTCCTTCCCACCACCATTAGATGGGAAGCTACACCAAAGATCTTTTCTAAATAAATCAGACTTTATTGTAAAACTCAGCCACTGACAAGACATAACCTCATTAGCATTGATTTTAAAATAAATTATTGAAAGTGGCTTGCTTGCTCTTTGCATTTGTAAAATAGGAGAACGTAAGTGTATTTGCAATGATAAAAAAGAAAACCTGAACTCGGTTCCTTTATCCTTTCAGGCAATAGCACTTAATCTTTCATGATACAAAAATGGAAAAAATAAAAATCTATTTTATGCATTTTAATTCCAGACCAGATACTCTGATTTCCGTTGTGCTTCTGGAGTCACCCAGAAAGAAAGCAGAACACTGACCACTGATCTTATACATCATTCACCACCATTACCAAGCTTTGTGGTGATGGATGTGAACTGGGGAGCTCCAGTCCCCACATCAAACTTTGTCTTTCCTGGTTTGCTGAAAGCGGGTGTGACGCTCGGTGCCTGGGTGCTGTGTCTCAAGGGCCATCGAGAGACTGAGTACGGGCCACCCTTACAGCGGGCTCACTTCCATAGCCAGCTATGCCAAGCACACCCCCCAGCACCTTCAGAGCTTCAGAGGGCACAGTACAGACAGAGGCATACAATTTATCTCAGACCCCTTAATGAAACCAAGTGTATCTTCCAAATTCCAAAGGCCAAGACAACTAATTACATGGTGATGAAGAAAACAAAAAAAACCTTCTTGTTCACAAAAAAACCTGGAACAACTAAATTCCCTGTTCTTACTAATCTGTGAGCTTGCTAATTTTAAATAGACTATTTAGAAAAATACTTATTTTAGGCAAAACAGCCTGATTTTCTTTGTCAGAACATTATTAGGCATTTTTAGCATTACATCTACTGAAATACATCTTCATTTAAGAAAGAATGAAAATACATGTCCTAGCTCAACTTCAAACAGTAATAGATGATAATGGTCATTTCTCCTAACAGGGCATATGGGACCCCAACCTTACATAGGTTTTAAACAAATTAACCTCTGAAGATTACTGTCCACTTATTACATTAAATGCTCTACTTGATTCCCAAATATCTCATCTCAATTGGGAAAACAGTTGAGGAAGATTCTGTTAATTGTGTGAACACGTAAGAGAACCATGGGGCATCACAAATGAGCATCAGTATCCAGAGAGTCAATTTCAATCAACACTCTTGGCACGCTGTCAGGGACACTAATGAGAGGCTGAGAGGAACAGGACACCGAATCGGTCTCGGAGGGAGAGAGCGCAGCCAACTTCCCTTGACACCTGGCTCCTTTCGGAAGTGCCGCTCTGACACTGACTAAACCTACGCACAGACTCACATTCCAAAGATGATTAGATCGGAAAGAAGGTAAAATCGTTCTCCCACACAAAGCAAACTGACAAAAGCTTAAAAAACACCAAATATATGACAGGACAACCAGATTTCGAGGCACTCTGGTGTAACAGATGTAACAGAAACACAAAAAGACAGACTCGAAGTACAACAGGACCGTGCAGAAAAGCAGCAGTGGAAACTGCCTTGGTGTGACACAGCGATTTTATAAACCTCGTGGATGCTACAGAACCTCTCCAGACAAAATGGAAAACGATGAGCAAGAGGCTAATATACATGTAGTTCTCTGCTGTGTGCTGTGTGTACCCTAACTCCATGGTCTGTTGACTCTCTACTGTGAAACCCAGGAAGGGTCAACAAAAAAGAGGAAGACCCTCAAGAGGACTGAAACAATGGCTGCAACAATGGGCTCAAGCATAGCCACCACTGTGATGATGACTCGGGACCCGGCAATGTTCCCTTCTGTTGTGCACAGATCGCTATGGGTTGGAAACAACTCAGTGACATCCAATATTTCCACAGTATGGTCTTGATAGATAGTAAACTTCATTTGTGCTAGCTGCAACACTAAAAATGTACCTAATCTAATTCCACAAACAATAATTAAATCAGTAATCAGTTTCCGTAAAGTCAATTCCCGCTCGTGGCGACCCCACGTGTATCAGAGTAGAACTCCACTCCACAGAGTTTCCAATGCTAATTTCTCAAAAGTAGATTACCAGGCTTTTCTTCCAGGGTACTTCTGGGTAGACTTGAACTTTTAACCTTTTGGGTAGCAGCAGAGGATGGTAACTGTTTGTACCATTCCAGGACTCCAAATAATAATTAGGTACAGAGTGACTTGGGAGGAAAGATCTGAATGCAAATAACTGTGGTAAGGGCTAAAACAAAGCTTAATAATAATTCAGTAGCTAGGAGAGTGTCACAGAAGAAACACATCAGAGCAGAACATGTGGGATTTCATGGGCTGAGATTAAGAGAATAGTATTGTAGGAAGAGCCCTGGTGGCTCAGGGGTTAAGAGCTCAGCTGCTAAGCAAAAGTTCTACAGTTTGAATTTATCATGTGTTCCTTGGAAACCCTATGAGGCAGTTCTATTCTGTCCTATAAGGTCACTATGAGTCAAAATTGGCTTCATGGCAATGGGTTTCATTTTTTTCTTTTTTTAATTCTAAGTAGAAGACACAGCATAAGTCCACTTTAGAGGTTGGCCAAGCAGCAGTAGCATTTGGCCAGGGTCCAGTGTCCATGGAAGCGACACGAAGAAAAGGCCAAGAAGCTGAGAGACGATCTGATGATGCTCCTCCCATAGACTACTGCTTTTCTGTGAAACTGGAAACTGCTTTCTACACGAGCTTTGCATTTTTGTTGTTTGTTCCCTCCTTTTACTCCCCTTAGACCACGTGAGGCCCTAGACAGCTGTACCTGGGGAAAATGATTCCACAGAATGCTTATTTCTATTTGACTCAAACTGAACTAAGCCAAACCATAGTTACATGCTTTATTATAAGGCAGTCTGGTTTTGGGGTCTATAATAATCCCCGTGGGCAACACTGGAATGTGCACAGAAATTCCTAGGGAGGGACCTTCATCTCTGTTCCTTTTTGTTCTCTTGGAATCTCTGTAGAATACAGCCTGATTCTGTTGCCACTGTAGCTGCTTCAAGGACCAAGTGACAGCTCTTCAACCGTCTCAGGCAGCTTTCAGAAGTCCAGTGTCAAGGTCCCAGACACAGAAAAACCTGGTAAAAGCTGGCCTTTCATGAAATTTCTGGATCATGAAATGACCTGTGCTGGCCTGTAAAATAACTTCAAGGGGGTGAAGAAGGGCTCAGAAAGGCCCCTAATTTTCTCCATATTGCTTTAGCATCTTTGTGGTAGTTCTCTGTTGTTTAATCTACTGCAAGTGGGATCTTCAAAATCAAGGACCCCCCCACGCCCAACACGGATGTCCAGCTATCCCACCAGATGCCAGCCTTGAAACCACGTGGTCCAGGACTCGCAGTTTTGTAGTTTGGCTGAAAATGGAAAGAGCTCTGGTTTCTCCTCATGGGGAGGAGAGTGCTAGCCATGTAGTAAATGCTAATTACCTCAGGATTAATGTGATGTAGTATGTTTAATTTGATGACCCATACATTATCTCGATTAGGAAAAGAAAATCATTGACTTGGTATGTATTACAGGCACTTTTCCCTCTATTAGGAAGCTCACCTAAATTACACTCTGGAAGAGGTCTCACTTATACAGCCTTTCTCATAGAGACAGTGAGGGCTTGTATAGGCCCTGTCCCAAAGAGGAAGGATTAGCAGGACCATCAATGCTAAGCAGGCCTCCCAAAGCACATTTACCTGTTATAGTGAAACATGCTAGAGGCCTAAGTCATTTGACTGTTGATGGGTATAGATGTTAGCACAATCCAACAGTACTGTTGGCTGTCCCTCTACCCAGCACCTGGCCTGGCAGTGAAAATGGGCCTGAGCAGAAGGTGTGCCCCACATTCCATCTGCTCAGGATTTTCAGTTTCACCTGCTTCACACACATAGCTGAAAATGCTCAACTGGACTGTCTTAGGGCTGGTTGGGAGGGCCAGGGTTCTAGCCATCCCCTAACTCCTCAAAAAGGTAAAATTTCCTGTTTAACTACCATCAAATTAATAATGGAGCCTGGTGGCATAGTGGTTAAGAGCTCAGCTGCTAACCAAAAAGTTGGCAGTTCAAAGCTCCTCCTTGGAAATCCTATAGGGTAGTTAGTTATACTCTGTCCAATAGGGTTGCCAACATTTACTGAGCGCTCACTGTATGCCACGGCATTATTTTATGAGCATTTCATGTTTCAGTTCTAGACTCCTCACAGCATCCCTCTAAGTAGCTATTATGATTATTATTCCTATTTTATAGGTGGGAAAATCAGACAAAGAGAGGGGAAATAACTCACTCAAGGTCTCAAAGCCAGCAAGTAAGTGGCAGTGCGGATTCATTCTCACTTACACCCAGGGCTTTACCTGTGATACCATGCTGTCCCTCACCTGTTGCTACTCATAAGGGGTCTTGTGAGACGGTGCAAAAGGGAGAGGTGTTAGGCCCCCTTGTATTCTCTCTCAAGTCTTCTAAGACCTGTGGTGCGTCACAGGTGAAACTTTAAAAGCAATTTCAGAAGCAACAAGCTGAGTGGAGTGGACGGGAGCTGGGTGGTAAAGACTTGTGGCTGAACATTCATGCCAAAATTAAATGCCAGTAGCTCCCAGCTCTGATGCTCACTTTAAGAGCAGTGACGGATGGAGGCTTTCAGGGACAAACCTGTGGGCTGGGTACTGCACTGTCCTTCGGAAACTTAGCGGCAGGGCAGCCACAGTGTCCCTAACTTGCAGAAAGAGGCCCTAGTTTTCCTACTGTGTGACCTTCCTTACTTCCAATGGATGGATATGCCCACAGGATAAATGGCTTTCCTCAAGAAAGTAGACTAGTCTGCATGCGTTTGGGCCCATTCCAATATCCAAACTGGTGTAAATTTTGGAGGAACATCCTGACATCCTTCTTCAGTGCTGCACCGGCTGAGGGCAGTCAGGGAGGCTAAGCCAATCAATCATACACACGTTGCTCCCACCTGGGATAGATGATGGTTCCAAATACTTATTTTCCTCCCTTTGGAAACCTTGGTGGCACAGTGCTTAAGAATTATGCTTGCTAACCAAGAGGTCAGTGGTTTTAATCTACCAGGCACAACTCAGAAACTCTATGGGGCAGTTTTATCCTGCTCTATGGGGTCACTATGAGTCAGAGTCAACTTGATGGCAACTGGTTTGATTTTTGATCTTTACCACTCTTTGCTCTGTGGCTCCTCACATCACTCAGCACCCCTTTGAGAACCAAACATGGTGAATAAAAAGGCCTTTCTTTGCTCCCCAGAAGGCTGAGAGCTTCTATGAGGTTTCCCTGGAGCACTCTTCCACAGCTGTAACCCAAAGGGGATTCTCACCCAAATACTTTCTCAAGTCTTGGCAGAAGAGAGCAGAATGAGCGCTTACTAGGAAGATTCTGGCCAAGCTGGGGAGTGCATCTCCTTTTAGAGAGTGTTGTGAATTAGATCCATTTCTGCACCCTGCTGTTGCAATGGAGCAGACTGTGAAAGGGAAGATTCTCAGAGGAGCTGTGTTTTAATGTAGCAATTTGATTCAATTTTCCACTCTATAAAATTACCCATCACTGCTCGTTGCTTTCTAACAGACACCTTCACTCTTAATTTAACAATCCTATCGAATTCTGCCAGGGAAATTGGAAAAATTTATCACCTGTGAAATTTTATTTTCCTTTGGTTGTATCTGTTTTTGTAAAACTTCATTAACGACGATGACTTGCTGAGGAAATTATCATTTTTTTTTAACTTCAGACACAAGAAATGGCTTGACCTCAACCAAGATATCATTTGCATAATAAAACACAACAAAAAGGCTGGGGAAGTTGAAACTGGCAGAGGGTGGAAGTGGTAGGAGAAGCAGGCTCTCCTTGGTGATTGGGTAGATGGTAGCTGGAGGCCCTGGCAGGGAGGAGATGTGTGGCCACAGGAAGGTACCCTGCTCCTTGACTCAGGAAGCAATGACATGGCTTCTCCCCTAGGGAAGACACTAAGTGCACCTCTGAGAGGGTTGGAGACTCTCCTCAGGAAGCCTTGAAATGACAAATACTTACTGATGATGCTTTTTAGCAACCAGCCCTGTCTTTAGGGACTTGAGTGCTGGATTCACCTTAGTTCCTAAGGTCACCTGGGATTGAGGTTTCAATCGCTATAAATTTAGGCTTAACTTGAATTTCTCAGCAGAGCACTGAATTCCTGGCAAATTTCCACAGGAACAATCTTTCTGAATGGACTTGAGGACTCAGTGTTCCTGCGGTCTAACTGCCTCACAATCACAAGGCTCAGGTTCTGGTTTTCCACAGTCTGACCCCCACTGTGCTTTGCACTGTTTACCAGCTGCTGTTATCCCCACAAGGAGTGGTTATGCAGACGCAGTGATGACTGTACGGTTTTTGAGATACCAGTTATTGTGTTTATGGAAAAAAGAAATACACTCAGTAGACCTGCTGTTGAGGTGGGCAGAGAGAACATGTTTGGCTCATTTTTTAAGAGATATGATTTGATTCGTTGTATATCTGAATGAGGTTGTGTTCTATCAGGGTTTTACTGTATCACTAAAAAGGTTTGTCGGCATTAATGTATATTTCTATGGACTTCTGATATCCTTCATGGTTTTCAGACAACTTCTCAGCATTACACAGACTGGAAGTTGAAACTAGACAGTTTAGATGAAATTTCTCACCTGGTAAGACTTCATAAATATCTTCTTCCTCCTCCACCTCTGCAGACTCTTTTATCCCCATACTCCCAGGCAAGATCATGGCTCTGCCTTGGGAACCAGAATTTGGGGCATCAAAACCATCAATATCATCATACATCTCTTCTTCCTCTTCCTCCTCTTCTTCATATGGAATGGTTAAGGAGCTCAGATCTGCCAGGGCAAAGATGAAAATGAATCAAGATACAGAGAAATAAAAGAGTAAGGCAGAGCAGGGAATGGGAGGGGGGAGAGGGAGGAGGAAGGGGAGGGATGAGAATAAAACATGTCAAAACAAAATGAAACACTAGGTTAAGTGCTATTATTTCTAATGTGGGCCTTGGTGGCAGGAAATCTACAGAAAAGGCCAGACTAGCAGTGTGTCAGGTTTAAGCCATCAACATAAATCCTTTCTTGCAATAAAACTTGATCAGGATGAAGCAGCCCTGAAAAGTATGGGTGTGTGAACGAGAACACGAGGTGAAGGGGAGAAAATAGGCCCAAAAAGGAAATGCCAATGTGCCATGCACTGCTCGTCAAGTAGAAAACTGGAAGAGTGAGTGATGGCCTGCGGGTCTCCAGGGCGCAGAGCTGTGGGGAGCATGGTGTCTTTGGCAGGATATCTAAGCCATCAGAAGCCCATCTCCTCAACAATCTCCCTGCAAAGTTTCACACAAGTTTGTTGGCAAAGAGAAAAATGGGCAAATGCAGAAGATGAAAAGAAAGCAGGGTATGGAAAAAAAGAAGAGTAATAAAAGACCAAATGGAATGGCTAAACGAGGTAGTTATAATGTCCTTTTGCAACTACACAGTCTGGCTGACCTTAAAGTGGGTCACCACCATTACAGCACTGGGGAGCACCAGGGAAGAGGAGGGAGATTGGTTTTTTATTTTAATGGGGAACTGGGAAGGTTCATTCTCTGCCATGCAGCACAGAGTGCTCTATGAAACTCTGCTGAGAGGCCTCCACAGGATGGGCGGGCAGAGTCAGGGTCCTCTGGGGAAGAAGAGGACGTAGAACCATCCAACCCTCATTTCAAAATACAATAAAACTGTTTGGCTTGATTAGGCTTTTAATAAAGATTTTACAACATTTTCATCTGAATTCTAGTGCCACTTCATATGAGGAAAGGACCAAAGATACATCTGTGGCTTAAACCATATGTTATTATTTTGTTTGTTTAAAAATAAAATGGAATGAATAATTTCTTCAATGTGGGATTCTGAAAGTACCACAGGGTACAGCTCAATAAAGCTGCTTTGAGTTTTATTGAGGTTTACACACTTAGGGGTATATTACACGCATAAATCCAAGGCACCTAGATGAGAGTGTACCCTGTAGTCTCACCATCAATGTTCATGTCTGCCTAGTTCCAGTCCATTATACGTGACGCTCTTGGTAGATGCAATCGTTTGTTTTTGTGATAGCAAAAACATAACTGAGTAAAATAGGCAATTCTTGTAATTAAAACTCTGGTGCTTCCTTTTTTTATCCACTGTCACTGCTGTGCCTGCAGACTGGCCAGCAGAGGGTACTCTAAGAGCAGTCATTTAACACTGTCAGGCAGGACTCTTCCCACCTCAAAGCAAGGAGCATTTTCTTACGGGATGGGAAGCAGTATTTTTTTTTTTTTAATATCCAATGTCTCTGAAGGCCACCAAAATTAGTTTATATTTTTCCTTCCAACCAAGGCTGAAACAAGAAGATGATTTTGGACCTAGATTACAACTAGGCAACTTTAAGTTTGATATCATGAATTTTCTTTCCAGAATATAAGAGTTTGGGAGACACTGAATCAGGCTGAGATGGTTTTCAGACTCTTCTAATGATTATAAGTATTATTGTTTTGCCTGTAGGTAGGTAGATGAACTAGAATGACTCCAGGGGCCATCTACAAGTTGATGATTTATACATGATACTATCTGTTGTTATAACACAGGAAATGTGGTGGGGACGTTAGCAGGGAGAAAGGACAGAAAAAATATGTACTGAAGCCCGTAAATTATATTTATGTAACATAACTTCAACTGCAAATCCACTGAAGAATTATTCTTATAATAATGACACTTACCCTTTAGCAAGAAGCTTATTTGATCCACCCAGTCTCTGGCTTCAGCTGGATTAGAAGCTGTAAACTAGGGAAAATTAGTGAGTTAATTTATTTTCTTCACTAAAATTTCATGAACCATGATAGTGTGGCTTAAGGGAAGGAACCTGGGAGGTGAGTTTCAGAATCAAATTTAAAGCTCAAAGTTCTCTACCAGCTTAATGTTCAGAAAAAAGACCAAATGCCTCTCTTGAAAATGATTTTTTTTCCTTCAGCAATTTTGTATACCCAGAAATGACAACTATTTGAGTTACACTATGTCTATACATTCATGTCTATGTGCATTAATTCACTTGATCACCCATTCATTTTTCAGGCATGCATTTGAGAAAGGTTTACAGAAAGAAAGGTTTACAGAAACAAACACAATGAAACCAAAGTAAACTTCCTAATTTCTAAAAATCCCATCAGTTATGGAGACAGCATACGTACATGAAATGGGAACACAACAAATCGGGGCACTTGTTAACAAATCGATGTTGACCGGAGATGGGAATACTTACTGCTGCCTAGAGTAAGTCAGGGACGCTGTTGAAGTAATGCTGTTTTGGTGAGATTTTTAAAAAAACTGGTGGAACCTGACTGGTGGAAGGAATTGGGCATTCACATAGGAAGAACCATGTGCAAAGGAGCAGGAATGCAAACATCAAGTGTGGGGAAGGTAGGCAGATCTGCCTGACTAGAGAATAATAACAAAAGCAGCTGCAGAGTTGAGGGTCACCAAAGAGTTGGCAGAAGGGCTCTGAGTACCAGGACTTCAGACTTGAAATGTAGTCAATAGGAAGTCACTGTAAACCCCAGTGAAAGGAGTGTGGAATCATCCCAACAGTCACAGGTAGAAGAGCTTGGAATTGGAAGAAATTGGAGACTTCAGAAGACTGATTAGAAGGCTGTTTAACTAGTCCTCTGGGTGACGTGATGGGGACCTAACTATTGTGATGGCTGTGGGAGTAAATAAGATGAATAAGATCCAAAGGCTATTGCCGAGGAAGAGTCTACAGACCGTGGTAATGACTTGGATTCAATGGGCCCCAAAAAAGGAAGAGGTAAACAAACTCTACAGTTTGATTCACAAAACAGTGCAGTCAAGCGTCAACCTTTAGTTATTCTTTTATTTTAAACGATTCAACTTGAAACAACTGTTTCTAAAAAAGCATTTTTATCATCTGGCCATCAGGGCATTATAAAGATACATACTTCATATGAAACCTGCCTTTCTGCTTAATACTTATTAATACTTTCCAGGAATCTTTTATAGAAATGTGTTTAAAACACATGTGTTTAAAAACACATTTCTATAAAAGATTCCTGGAAAATCAGCTTATACTTGTCATATAAACTTTTATCTGGATGAGGTACTGCCAGAATTTGGTACAAAAATAACTTAGCAACATGTCTAATGCATGTTATATACATTTATAACATTTATTTATATTTATAATATTTATTTATATACATTTATCTATAACATGCACTAAGCATGTTATATACATTTATATACATGTTATATACACTTATAAAGGACTCTAGAAAAGTTTAAAAATTAAAAAAAATTGTTTAATGAAGACCTCGGTCGTTTTATCAAAGTAAAAGTTAAAATACTCAGAAAACTTTGAAAAGAACCAAGGTCTCCTTGAGTGGTTAATATTAATTAATCTTAGCATGGTTTTCATAGTTAGCTAAACATTTCCTAAGCTGCTTTCATAAAATTGTGATAGGATAAAAATTACCAAAAGGCAGAAAAGAATATCTATAAACATATGCATAAAAAAATAATTTGAGTGAAAATCACTGCATTCATATAGTCAAATTTTTATTATTTTAATTAATTCAAAAATAGGTAATATATGAAGCACAGATTTCAAATGGGCAAAACTGAATACAGTAACGAATAAGTCTTCTCCCCCTTATCCTCCTCCTTCTAGTCCCTCAGTCACCACTGTTACTGCTCAGTCACCGCTGTCATCAGTATCTCAGAAATATTTCCAGAGGTACACAATGCACCTACACAGCAATAGATACAGGGAGGTACTTCTGGATGACAAGATGAATAAAAAGCCAAACCCAACTCATTGCCATGGAGCTGAGTTCTGACATAACGACCATACAAGACAGAGAACTGCCCCATAGGCTTTCTGAGGCTGTACATCTTTACAGAAGCAGAGTGCTATGTCTTTCTCCCACAGCGTGACTGGCAGGTTCAAACTGCTGATTTTTCTGGTTAGCAGGTGAGTGTTTACTCACTGCAGCACCAGAGTTCCTTAGCAAGATGACTACGGGGAAAGAAATCATTCCGTACTCTACCTTAGATTTTTCTTTTTCTGGATTCCATGGAAAGAAGTGAAGACTATTAGTTGAAAAATGAAGAGAATGGGAATTAAAGCCATGAAATTAGAGATGCTGAATAAGAACAAGGAATTGGATCCTCTGTTGTAACAGATGAGTCTTACCTATAGGGTGAGGATGAGAGGGGGTGGAAAGATGAGCTGGAAGCCAAGCAAAGTCATTATCTAGGGTGAGAGTGGCGACAGAGGGGAGAAGACCATGTCACGGTCAAGGTGAGGGCATGTCAAGCAAGGGAGTCTTTGCTGGTAAGAAATGAGCAGGTAACAGAGAAAGGATGGGAGCCAGCATAGTAAGAGCGACTCACATGCACCACTAATGAGGATCACCGTCTCCTACCTTCCCCCTACCTCGTAGCTGCGCTTATCCTGCGAGGTCAGTTCAAAGCAGGATTCTTTCTTGGAATCTCTTCGCAGGTGCGGGGCCATCCGTACACTGTAGCCCTTAATGAGAAAGGTCCCTTTGGGCTGTTTGCCTGAAAGAGAGGAAATCTCCCTGTGTCCCTAGAGAGATGCAACCGCTAAGGGAAGGCATCTTCTCTGGTATGTAAAATAAAAGCACAGAAACAGCTGTTACATCCCTCAGGAACCACAACAGTCAGGGAAAGGTTATTAGGGAAGCTTAAGAAGAGGCTACTGTGACAGCAAGGTAGATATCACTGCCAAGCTAGGGAAATGCAACGGGAAAGGTTATTTTGCCAAAAGAATACAACAGAGACAGAGAATTTATTAGAATGTTAAGAGATCTATAATAACAAATGGAGGAATTATTACAGCCAGGAGAGCGTGGCTGTAAACGTGAGGCTCTTGAAGGCTATAACAGAGCTGAAGAGTTATTAGCAGGGCCAGCAGAGCTCTCATTCAAGGGGAGGGACAGCAGTGTTGGAGGCATTCAAAGTTCCTGTTACTCCCCTACTCGTAGGTGGCATTTGAGCTAAACTGTTACCCTTTCATCTGCCAGTCAGGAGGGAATTTATGATAGAGGGAGTAGAATTAAAAATTCAGCATTTTATCCTTTTTTAGGAGGTCTCGTGGGGAAGCAGCAGAGGGCCGCTGAGTGTCATCAGATGTTGAGGAACTAGACAGAAGGTAAGAGACTCAGAGAAAAAAGGAAAGAATTCTCTGCTGTCATTTCTTTAAAAAATAAAGGAAACAGGAAAAAAGGAGGCAGTTCTCAGGGATTTGGGGTTCTCAACATGTGATTCAGGCAGGAGAACGCAAAAAGGAAAGGAAATCACAATGTCTGGGTGAAATTCTGTGTCCTATCATATGGAATAGATTGTTTAATAAACACTTTTTGATGACAATGATAAGGATGGCAGTAGAATTACAATATTTAAAAAAAAAGAGAAAGGAAAAAGGCTCTGTCTCCACCTGGTTGAGCTAAAGGAAACACACAAATACCTTTTACCCAGTAAGAAAACGTCCTGGGTCCAATCAGAAATAACTGGTGAGAAGGGAGCCATGCAACAGTGCTTTCTGACACCAGAATCTTTTTTGTTGAAATATCTCTCCTTGTTTTAACTGGCCACTAAAGTGTTTTGTTGTTTCTTTGGTCACCAGATTTTATTTCACCCTGACGGAAAAATGGCCAATAAACATCTCCAAGTCTCTCACTCTTGCTGTCTCTTTCTCACTGTGAGTAAAAGAATTCTGAATGAATGGAAGTGGTATCTGGTTTCATATCCAGATATGTCAACCACTTATTGGAATGTAAGGAAAATGTCAAATATTTTTACAATGATGCAAATGTCCTATTCAAGATTAAAATAGCACCTGGTTTGCTTAGATGCCTAAAATTCAGAGGAAAATTTGTGGTTGCTAGATGTGAGAATAGGCTAGGAGTTGGAAGGACACAGGCAACTTGTTACTTAGTTTTCTAATATGCTACTATCATTTCCAAGAAGGAAAGGGTCTGAGGAATCCACAAAGGTCCATGATACCTGTTGTAGGCAGACAGGTAGGGTGAGGCAACTGCCACAAAGCCAGAGGGCAGTTTTAGGGATTATAAGTCACTTGACAAAGTGGCAGTTCTTTCTTCTGCCTTAGTGCCACAGGCAACAGGACAAATGTATGGTTAAAATGTTCCTAGACTGGGTATGCAAAGCCCTGGTAGCACAGTGGTTAAGAGGCTGGCTGCCAATCAAAGGTCAACAGTTTAAATCCACCAGCCACTCCTGGAAAACCCGCTGGGGCAGTTCTACTCAGTCCTATATGGTCACTATGAGTCAATGGCACGGAGTTAGACTGGATATACAGGCATTGGGTGAAGAGCAAGTTTGGGGAGGAGAAACAGAAAATTATTAGAAGACTGGCCTCTGTATAAAGACCACAGAGCATAAAGAAAGCCTCCCAAGAACTAATGCTCTATTTTACTTTGTCTTGCTTCTTAGAATTACTCATGGGCCAGTCCAACTCTGCAGAAGGTATCTCCTACTTAAAACTGCATTAATGTACACTGATAATTTCTAGATTATACTTGTAATTTGTAGTTGCCTCCAATTTGTACTTATATCCTCTGTTTTCACAAACTAAGCAACTGTGTTAAACACAGAGGGGAGGTCTTCTAGGGACAGCCTATGCGCGCCTGACTGAGTCAGTGGTAGCTCATTAAGAACTGCTTCTGGCCTGAGTCAACACTTTGCTGCTGCTACCATCTGGCTGAAGGATGTCTCCTGGGCACAGCAACCATTTGAGTCTCAATATTTCATGGCTCTAGGGATGTCCACTGGTTTACTTCCCAGTAGCCAGGGTAGCATTTGGAGTATGCTCTCAAGAGAATTTAGATTGTAAAGGGTCTATTTCTGGACCACTGGTAAGCTCTTTAAATCTTTCTCAGAGATATTTTTTCTGCAATATTTTAACTATGTTATTATCGACTATAAAGAGTTCTGAGGTTCCCTTCTTTAAAAAAGAAACCAACGTGTTCACCTTCGATGTTACTAGTCGTAATAAAAGATAACCTTTTGATATGCTGACCACACTATGATAATTTTTAATGAGTAATGCTTTCTAAATTGACCTCTCAGTTTTAGACGATGGGGAAGTATTATTTATCCATTTCTATTTCTTTCCCAAACATGTCCCTTTACGGGCATTAGTTAAGGACTGCTACCTTGAGATCTAAGTGCTTGAGAATTCAGGAAGTGCCTGCATCGAGTCTGATGCTGCTGTGCAAATGAAGAACACTTACTTTTCTCATTAGCATAGTAGTAGAAGATGCCTCTGCTGACAACACACCATCGTTTCTGCCACTCTGATCCAAAGAAACTATGATCTAAATGGAACAGCAGTTGAAGACATAAATTCAGGTAACTACAATCACTGAAGAGTCAGTAAAATCCAACAACACACAGTCCAGTATGTTATTGTTTTATTTCCCAGGGTAATGGACTGTAAAACCCTCCTTTCACTCCCACAGCTTATCCCATATTGACTCAGAGTCCAGAGGACTAACTCAGTTAAAGGTCCAAGTTCTAACAAGGTTGCCTGCTCTGCCCCATCACAGCTGTCTCTCTAGCTGGCTTCCTTTATATCTTTCTAGACATCTTTCAAATTTTAATCTCATCCTGCATTTTTCAAATTCTCCATGACTTCTTTGTGTGCTGCTTTTTGGCAAACTAAAATGATGCTCTGGGCCAAGGCCGTGAGAAAGGCTTTCTTTCTGCTAAGTCAGTTTGCCTGTCAGTGTCAAATCTGGGATTCAAAGCCTAGTAGTACTAACTGTATCCCACTCAAATGTGTTAAAGGTCTACCCTTGGGTCTGTCTGGAATTTGAAAGTGGGTTGCTTCATATATTATATAAAAATTACACTCTTGGGAGAAAAGTTTCACTCTTTATGGGAATACACTGAGAGGTGAGGACGAGAATATTGTCACTTATTCATTCAACAATTATTTATTCAATACTGACCCTATGCCAGGCACTGGGGTTACAGTGACAACCAAGGCAGAGCCAATCTCTGTCCTGATGACGCTAACCATCTGGCTGTATCCTGAAGCTCTTGGGCTACCCCTCTTCAGCCTATCCATAAATATTACACTTGTTTTCTTTCCTTGGCTTTTGCCTTACACCTGCCTACCACAGTGTTAGCACAGAGAAAGTACCTGATATGTTAGTCTTCTTTTTCCTTATTTCCCTTCCCTTCCTGAAAAAATTGTGAGATACGTGGGTCTACTCAGTACCTTTGCTTTTCTTCTCCAGGTATCCTTGCTTAATGATGTTATCAAGTTCTTGAGCTCCTCTTACGACGTCCTCCATTCCTAAGAGAAACAAGCCCAAATGCTTTGTTGAAATCTGACAGAATTTTCATCTATTTAGGCTACTTTACCTTATGTACATTAATGAAGGGATGCAGAAATATAACTGCTTAAATACAGCATAACATAAAACAATTTCCATATGATTGGAAAAACTTAATTTTCTTTCTAATTATATCTAATGCTCAAACTGCTTAAAATTATCTAGATATACATTAGTTTGTGTTGTGAGGTGGTAACCTAAATATGTACTGATTGGCAAGAAAAGGATTCTAGGGAATTAAGGATTTGCTCTGGATATAAACTTCAAATTAGATAATTCACGTTCAGATAATCAAAAGTCAAATAGCAACCAGCACAGACAAGCTTCAATGAGTGACAGACCTCACCATAAACACAGTCAAATCAGAGGGAGCTATAAACACACACCCACCTTCTTTTTCATATAAAAACTAAAAGAAAGTCACCCTCATGAAATAAATTTATTAAGTTCACACAAAGCTGAGCTTGGCAATAACTGCCAAATTCTAGTTTCTTCTATGGGAAAGAATTTAAGAATGGTACAAGCGTTTACAAAGAGAAGACCCTGGAACTGACATTGGTCTTTAATTGTATGCTGCTAACATTCTTGGCTTTCAATTAACCTTGTTAGGTACAAATTTATTGAGAAGTCAAGATCCTAATCCATCAGCCTCCACTGGGGTTTATACTCACTTTACAGAAGGGATGGACAAAGGACAAAGGACAAAGGCAAAGAAAACGGAGCTTACTCTTCCAAAGACAAAATGTAACAAGAACAAAAACAAAACAAAAACTCTTTTAAAGGTACAACTCTACATTTCTTAGTTAGGAAAAATGAAGACAGAAAGCTAGCAGAATCTGAATATTTATTATTTTAGTGCTCAAACTCAATCTTTTTTGTTTCACTTAAGAATTTTAGAAAATAAACCAAATACAAACCAAATTAAACCATAGTCATATATGAATCAACTGGATTACATGTAGTATACTCTGAGAATTTGGTGTGAAAATGTTTCAACTGTTCATTGAATACCTCCTAAAATAACTAACGTGTATTCAATGGTGGCTATGAGCTGGCACTTTGTTCAGTGCTTTACATGCTTTCATTTTGGTTTAAAAATAACATTTTAAGACAACTTAAAAGGCAACTAAAATTACTTTTTGCTTCTAAGCTCTTTCAACTTAATTTAAAAATATAGATCAGAAGGGCTTCTCTTTTTCGGCATGTCTATGATTCTTTATCCAATTTCTCCTTATTGTCAACTTTCTTGTTCATGGACTACTTTCATTTGTGTGTTTCACAGTTAGGAAACTCAGTTGGCTGCCATAAATCCTCCCAGATGGGTCTCAGGGTGCTCACACATGATGAAGAGCAGTAAAGGTAAGTTCAGTTTCTAAGATTCTTTTATTTCTTCCACCGTTTCTAATGTCTCTCTGAAAATTCTAATATTCCTCCCTCCAAGAATGTAAGAACAGATTCTGCTGATGGGCGTTGGCGGACAGGGTAAGGACCTGGCATGGTAAGAAAGCCCTTTGAAGGAGAATCCACACTCTCTGAAGCTCTGAGTATCAAAAGCTTTCTCCTAGAGGACTAAAAGTTAAAGGGATATGAAAGAGGAAAAAAGAATGCTCTAGGCATGGGGTTTCCATCTCCTCTTTCCCACATTTTGTTTTGTTTTGTTTAAAGTCTTGTTAAACTTAGAGACATGGCTTCTTGTTAAAGATGCCAAGAATCTGAATCATAAATGACATGTGAAATGTTTTATTAGAATTCAAACCTCTCTTTTTAATGCAAATCTAAATGCCATTTTATGGAACATCTATAATTATGAAAATGGGAAGACATTGCCTGTGTGTGGGGAGAGTCTGTGAGTATGAATATTACATTAATGTGCCCACACCAGCTCACTGATCCTGCTGGCAGGAGCATAAAAAATGCTTGAGTGAAACTTTTATTTAGATGTTAAGATTCCAGGCCCCAGCGGGGTGACAGAGACAGCCCCTGTGAGTTGCCATCAGAGAGAGAGCTTGAATTGAATTACCCAGGGGGAAGGAAGTAGTGATGAGCATTGCTTCGCTTATTTAATTTCATTTACTTTCAGTACATTATCAGCATGAGGCTTTTTCTCCCCACCAACTGAAACCCAAGAATGCCACCACCAAGAAAACAAAGACATAATGTAGCAGAGATGTTTGAATTCCAAGTTGCTAATTCTAGGACAATGAGGACAGCACCATTACCACCTTCTCGTCTCAAGAGCCAAATCTGGTTTGCTAAAATTGGGCACTGAGTGAGTTGTTGAATTTTGTCTTTTGGTGGTTCACCAACAGGATTCTGAAGAGTAACATAGCTGGAAATAGTTTTTATTAATATGCTATGTTTCTGTAAAGAGTCAGTAGGATGTGTTATTCTACTTTCTTACTCATTAGAGGGAATCTATACTGATGTACTGAACTTTCTTGCCCAGTTTCCCTTATACATGCGGGAAAATGGAATTATAGGTAAAGTTTGTGGCTGTGGAAAAAAAATCAGGAAATAAAATCCATAGTCTATTGATTGTCTACTATGGAGAAGACACTGTTTGATAATTACAGTAAAAGAATTGTTGTCAATGTAGGGTTGACTCTGAACTCACTCTCATTAGCTCTATAACGCTTCAAATAAATTCAGACAACCGAGATGGGAAGTCATTCTGACAATCAAACTGCCTCTTTTTTCAGTGTCAGCTCAGGGTCCTAATGATCAAAAACTGATGAGCCTGAGAAAGCATAATGTAAGTTACATGGTGGGGTGATGAGGCAGGAGGAGTCTGTATACCTGACTCGACACTTACTGGCAGATGAACAGATCTGAGGAGAGCTACTTAACCGTTAACAGAAAGTATGGAAATGCTCTGCAGGATGATACTAAAAACAGGAAGAAGTTACAGACTGTTGTAGAAGTTGCTATTCTAAGTCAAAAGCATTTATAGTTCAGTACAAAATTAAAAAAAAAAAGATGGAGGCTTTTTCTCCATTTCCTGAAAAAAGATATCACCCCCATAATGGAAAAAATAGGAATGATTTACATTTATTAGGAATAAATGGCCCTCTTGGATAAACCTAAGGGTGTACCACATTACATCGACACAAAACAGAATTACATTAGTGTCATAATCTCTTTACCATTACACTTTAACTAAAGCTCCCAAAACAGCTCATAAAAAAAGAGAGCATTCCTTTAGCTGAAGGATGCAGGTCAATAAAGATAGAATCAACAGCGAAGGGTGTAACCCCAAAGTGATGCACATCCAACTTCTATAGCAGATGAAGAGAAAAGAAATTCTCAGCTTCTTCTCCCCTGTTCAGATTCCTTGTATCCCACCCATACCCAACTCTGCAATAAAAACTGACGGGGCAGGATGCTACCTCTTGCACTAAACATGTCTCTGCCAGTCAGCTATGCACAGCAACAACAGTGGGGACCCTTTGGAGTGTGATACTTTCCATAAAGCAGTCAATAAAAAAGACACAGGGGCTTATGTGAGTCACAGCCTATTTAGCCAGCTGTGTTCTAGCCCACTGAGAAAAGACAATTGGAAAAAATCAGTTGGCAACATCACATCGCAAGGCTAATAACACAGGAGGCCACGTGGTTTCTACTACAAAAAGGCCATCATGAGGTGCAGCTACTTCAGAACAAACCAGGCGTCCGCTAACTTTCATTACAGGCACCTGGCCACGTTTCCTTCTAAATCAACCTGAAAAGAAAATCAGTGATTTTTTAAAAACACTTTTTGTTTAATTCTCCCCTCTTAAATTGTAGACTTCGTCCATCTTCCCCCTTCCTTTTAATTCAAATGTTTAAAATCTGTTTGAAAGGCAACAAACCAACTTCAGTGTAAAGACTGATAAATAGTAGGGGTAAATTCCAGACAGGGTAAAGTTATCTGGGCTCCTTTATTAAATAAAGTATCCATGATAAAGATGTTGGGGTTTAGGTAAAAGAAAAGACATAATATTTGAAGTGCAGTCAAGTCCCATCTGTAATTCTAAGTTATTCTCAGATTGCTAGCATGTGCATCTACAAATGTGTACAGAAATACACACTTCACCTCAAATGTACAAAGAGGGCAGAGGCCACTGTGGGAAAGTGGGTGGGATTAGTGTTCTCCTATTTGGTGGTTGTTGATCCCTAATCAGTTATTTTTCTCCTTGGCCTTTGGTTTCTCTGGCCTTTAATAACTTCATGATTGCTTTTCCTTAGCTTCTTGCATTTCTGTGTCATTCAGCCTTTTTCTCAATTTTTAGGAATCAGTCAACAAATGATAGTTTGAGGCATCTGGCAAGAAGTGTTCTAAACACAATACTAAAAGGAAAGTTGGTTTCAGTGCCTACATTTAATCCTCATACTTTTCTGTCATTGTGCTGCCCATATTTAGTGATTTAGGTCAAAACATGTAAATGAGAAAATTCTAAACCATTAATAATAGACAGATCTGAAAGTTCTAAAAATATGGGAACCACTTGAACAGATGGCTTTAAACTAACTGAATGGAACTGTTCGTGAAGAAATCAGCCCAACAGCAGATGAAAAGAAAAGAGTCAATACAACATACTTCATCAAGCTCTGCAACCAGATTGACATAAGAAATTGGGAAACTAAGTACAACTGGAGCCAGGCTGAAGGAGGACAGAAAACAGGGTAGAAGTTATACATTTGTGGTTAAACAAAATCAACAGAAGACAATGGTCAACAGACTCTGATGGCCTCATGTAGCCCCTCCAATTCTTTAAGGACTTTAAAAAAAATTTGTTAACCCAGATAACAGACCACACAGAATAAAAATCTTGGAAGAAATCTTGTTTTACTGAGGATACAGAAAATTCGTGTTAGACCACAGCACTAAGAAGGTGAGCAGATAATTAGTGAACAAAATGTTTAAAAAAAGGAAAATAATAAAAAATTTTTTAATCTTCATTCATGAAATATTTTTACATCTCATTTGAGCCCCACAATAAGCATACATGGTATGTGCTATCATACCACAGTCTGTATTTCTACTTTACAGACTAGGAGACTGAGGTTTAGCAAAATTACACAGTTTTCTGAAGTCTGGCTGCTGGAAAAGCCCACATTCTTCCCACTACCCAAACTTTCAGATAGGCAGACACACTCAGAAGTGGCTGAAAAAAGACATGGTCTCAGTTGATTTGGTCTCATACTGACCCTCTAGGACAGAGTGGAACTGCTCCCCCAGAGTTCTACTGGACTTGAACTACTGACCTTTGGTTAGCAGCTATAGCTCTCAAGCACTATGCCACCAGGGCTTCCTTTTCATCTTACTTTAATTGATGATGTACTAGCTGACTAATCTATGAATTTTTTTCCTAGGGCAGGTCTGTGTGAAACCCAAAAGGTAAACGGATATATAGAGTAAAGCAAAATGCAATGAAACAAAATGAAACTGCAATAAAGGTATGCACACAATGTAAAGAAAATACAGGAGGAAGCAACCTGGAGCTCTCGAAAATTGCCACTTGGTCACCAAGCAGATGAGGTCATCAAAGACTCATTTGCTATGAGAGAGATATAGAAAAATGAAATCTGTCCTTTAACAAATCTTGCAGAATTGATATATTTCCCCCTCAACATGAGACAGATCACCATTACCATGTATGACTTCACTATCATGAGAATATATGCTTAAAAATGAATTTAAAAATATCATTGTCATATATTTATTTATTAATTTGATGGACTGTAATAAGAGCACAGAGAAAAGGAAAGAAAAACAAAACAATTTTGCTTGGGTTGGGAATCACTTTTTAATGGGTTCGTTTCCTACCTGACCACCATACTGCAGCTGGTAGCCGTTTTTCTGAAACACGGATCTGGCCATGTCACATTCCGGCTTAAAGCCTTTAACAGCTCTACATGATCTATAGGACAAAACTCAAACTCTCGAGCATGCAGAAACTTTAAAATAGCTGTTGTCACCCTACCTTCCAATTTCCTTTACTCCTAACCTCCACGCGTCCAATCTGACCAACATTCCAGACCTTGCCTTTTGGAACATGCCATGCGCCTTATGACTGCCACACTTTTACATACTGTGTTTCTTGTTTGAAATGTCCTTTTTCTCTATTCCTGTTTTCCAGTAGCAAGTGCTGCTTTAAGAGTCAGTTCAAAGGTCACATTCTCTCTGCATTGTTATCTGCTTTCTCCAGGTAGAATCACTACTCTCCTCTGCAGCATTGACTATTCTACTCTAGGTAGAATCACTACTCTACTATACAGCAGTGACTACAGCACCATCCGGCTCCCAGGGGCCCCAAACCTTGCTCCCAATACTCTCCATTCTTAACTCTTTGGTTTATGTAAGATCTTTAGTTACTGTATAAAGCTGCTAGAAGCCTTGAAGAGGGGAAACAGAAAAAGGGGTATTCATAGGAAAAGGAATGTAGCCGACCTGGATACAAGCAGTAAGGAAGAGGTCCTAGAAAAGAAAAAAAATAGATCTTGCATCCATAGGAAGAGAGATGGCATTATGGAAGAAATGAAGTGAAAAAAAAAATACAGTATTTGGATTTAAATGCAGGAACAAAGGCAAATCCAATACAAATGTGCACTTGAGGGAAGGGCCAGAGCTTGCAGGTAACTGCTTAGAAACCAGCTGCTAACTGATAGGTCAGCAATTCAAATCTGCCAGGCACTCCTTGAAAAATTTTGGGGGCAGTTCTACTCTGCCCTATAGGATCACTACGAGTCAGAACTGGCTTGATGACAATGGGTTTGTGGTTTTTTGGCCTAGCTAAGGAGAGTAAGAATTAGATGGGTGAGAAACTAGAACACATAAAAAAGCTGAGACAATCATGATTGCTGAAATGATGAAAGGATCTTTCCCTAAAATACACTGAGTTAGCTCTAAAGGATTTGGTTCTGATTGTTTAATCTCCCGATACCCAGGGAAGAGGTGCCGGTGGGAAACCTGGTTCCTTTCATACAAGGTAGTGCAATTCGTTATTTGTATAACTGTTTCTCTCCATATCCCCAGGCCTAGAACACATAGTAGGTACCTGATACATGTTTGCTAAACTGAACCGAAACCCCTTCTAGCCTATTGGGACTTGTGATATAAGAAGGCAATATGAGAATGAATATTTGTTAGATAAATCATTTTTGTCTATGCTACAAGGAGTAATTTTTGTTCTGTTATATATTCACCATTTTAAACTAAGAGTTGGTAACATGAAATAAAGTCAAATGGGGAAATACGAGCGGTTTGAGCAAGGAAGAAGTGCGGAGTGCAGAAGTCAAGATGAACCACAGTAATGAGAATGATAGAAATATGTTGGGAAAAGAATGAGGGGAAAAGAAAAAATGCCACAGAGCTCAACCAGCGGGAACTAGACTTCTGAGTTCTATTCTGTAGCCTCATGAGGATATCATTTCTCTTTACTATGGACTTTACCTATTTTCAGGAAAACATCAAAGGATGGTGTTCAGAGGAAACTATAAACAGGCAAAGGACTGAGTCAAATCTGAACAACTTAATGATTGGATAACCAGTTACTTTTCAGACAATAGCTGCTGACAGCTGTTTTCTGAGCTACAGACCTTGAGCAGTTGAGAACTTGGCCTCATCTTATGTTTCCCCCGTCTTGTCATTTTCTTTCCCTGAAATATGGCATTTTTCTGCTTGAATTTCTACAGGTACATTAGTTTGTTACCTTATGCAAATATACCGGTGTGTGTCCTAGCACTTAATACTGCTGATGGTGGAAGAACATGGAGATCAGCATAACAAAATCTGGAGTCTCTATTTTAGTTATTTTCCAAATCCAAAGATCTCAAGGAAGAATCAGATGATAATCATTTTGCTTTCTCCATGTCTTTCCAGCAAAAGACAGTCAGATATCATCAGAGCACTGCATCAAGAAAACTTTAAAGCAAACAAAGCAGAAAATAAAAAGAAGAGTCAGAAACCAATTATTGCTATTCTCTGGGGGTATTTCAGGGTGGGTGATCTAATGAGAACTCTCGCACCCCATCAGGAAGAACTTAATGGGAATGCAATGATCTTAGTAATGTGGCTTTGACCTGGTATGCATCATCTACTGGACAAAGGGCCTCTCCTACACCAGACCTCACTTCTTGACAGCTCCGTGGGTGTCTCTGCACAGTAAAAGAAACTTGTAGACAAAAAAAAGAGGTCATCTATGATAAGGTACCTTTAGGGCAAAAATTTCCCCTTTTTCTTTTTAGTTGCACATTTGATACTTAAAAGCCTTTCTTGATTATTCTATTTCATCTCGGAAAACTTAAGCAAGTTTGAAGTAAGTGTAACTTTACAAAGAACAAGAATTAGGAGGGGGAAATGAGGGTGATGTTTTTAGATCCCAAAGTTTCCAACCAAGTCACCAACTCTGTAATTGCAGAATAAAAACACTACATCTCAATATCTATTTGCACAGCTCATTAACTAAGGGCTCACACTCAGCACACATAAAAAAACCCAAAAGCAAACAGACAAAAAACCCCAAAAAACTTGAGCACAAAATACATCTGGAAAGTTACTACAGAGATCTGTCTTTCCTTAGTATCTAAACTAGGTCCTGGTACATTATGCTGTGCTGCTGTTGGATATACCTTTCTGTCTGTCTGTCAGTCCTTACTGCTTATTTAGAAAGTAGCAAATCAAGAGGTGGCAAAGCTTCTTTGTTGAACTGTGCCAGAGAGAGAAGGTGAACATTCCTTTCCCCACTGAACATTACGAACATTATGGCAGGCACTCGACCTGTTCTGCTACTGGGAAAACATGATTTACAATGTGAAGAGGGAAAACCTAAATCACCAAGTAATGAAAACATTAAAGTTAGTGCATCACAAGTGAGGAATTTATTACCATTAGTGCCAATAAACAGTTATAAAACACTCGTCCTTTCCTGTCTATGCACAGGGACACAGATACCAGACTTCATTAAGATCAACTTTCTTTCCTTCTTCACTAGACCAGTCATGTGTGTTTGAACCAACCACCATTTATTGTTAAGTGGACTGGTTCATTTTCCAGGACTGTAGAAAGCTGAAGGCACATTCATTTTGCTTCACGGCACTTGGTATAGACGGATGAAACAGCAAAGTTCAGAAGACGTGCAGCTTGGTATTGCTATATAAGTTTATTTAAAAGTCCCTAAAATGTATGTCTGACAAAAGCAGAGTAGCTTTCCAGAGCAGCCCTTCTCAGAGGCAAGTATATAAGTAATAATGCATAGCGAGGAGGGTGGCATATTGGATGTCAATGCATGTCAGGTGCATTTAGCCAAACCATTTTTCCCTTGTTATTGTTTGGTATAGCACCTTGGAAGGCTGAGATGGAAGCCCATTTCCTCCCAACATTTTTCTCTGTCACAGGAGCATACTAGTTTATTACCTTAAGGTTTTTCCATGAACAAGAGATTGCACATATTGGATGGCTAAGGTAGATTGGTTCTGGATTCATTTGTTTTAGAGGAAAAAGAACTAAAATACCATTTTGGAATACCAACTACAGTTGTGGGATTGCTTGGGTGTTACAAAGCAGATAGGAGAAGCAGCATGAAATTCAGGTTTCCCTGGCTAGATAGTTACTATAGCAAGAATTAAAATACTTTACATTTGTATAGCACTGTATTTAGAGCTGGTAAAATGTTCACACATGCCATTGCCTTCTTATATAGGTAGAAAGACCTCACTTTTCAGAAGCTGAAGCTGAGGCTTAGAGAGGGTATGTGACTTTCTTATGCAGTTGCAAAGAAGAAATAACAAGATATAAACTCAGATTTTTTTAAAGTCCCAACTCCAATACTTTTTTGCTACACCATGCTACACATTTTCCTTAACATACAACTTTACAGTCATAACTGTAGAAATATGTTAAGATGAAGGATGTCTTAATTCTAGATTTCTCAGCTAAATCTTATGGTTTTTAGGAGCGCTACCCTGCTAAGAATGGCTACAGGCCATTAAAAGGGGTCATCATGCCTGGAAGTTGTCTAAGATATTCAGCCCTGTGATGGGGTCTGATCTCAGGCATTACCAGAAGAGGCAGGTGCCTAGGTGATCCACCTGTATGTAGTTCACAGGAATGTTAGTTTCACCCAGTGTGTGGAACTACTGGGCTTCTTGGTGGCCAAGCTGTGTAGAGCATAGGAAACAAGGGACTAGAGACACTCTGATTAATCCTTTCTCAGATGAAGAGTATAAGCAACATATCCCATATTACCAAAGATAAGAGTTTTCACAAATAAAACCAACTGTTGACAAGTAGCACAATTTAAGAAGGTAGAAATACTTGTCAAAGAGTCTCTGGGTAGAGCAAACAGCTCAGCGTTTGACTACTTGCTGAAAAGTTGGTAGTTTGAACCCATTCATAGGCTCCTCAGAAGACACATCTGGTGATCTGTTTCTGAAAGATCACAGCCTTGAAAACCCTATGGAGCAGTTCTACTCTGCACACATGGGGTAGCTAAACCAAAGAACCCACTGCCGTTGAGTCAGGTCCGACTCATAGTGACCCTAGAGGTCAGGGTAGAACTGCCCCATGGGGTTTCCAAGGAGCAGCTGGCAGATTTGAACTGTCAACCTTTTAGTTTGCAGAAGTAGCACTTAACCCACTATGCCACCACGGTTTCCACAGGGCAGCTGGGAGTCAAAATTGACTCTATGGCACCAAATAACAACACAACAACATACAACGTGCCCTACTGAAGAACTCTTAGATGGAGAGGTTCTGGCACTCTTGAGTGATAGAGCAAATGATCCAGCCATTCATTTTACAGATGGGAAACTAAAGCCCAGCCAGCCAGATCATATGGCTCCCCCATGGTAACATGACTCACTTGTGGTAGACCTGAGAGCAAAGTCAAGTTTTCCAACTCCAGTTTAGCATAGCATCAGTCTTTTACTTCCATAGCCAGGCAATGACATGTCAGAGGGTTATTTTTATAGGTAAGTTAAACTAGAGAAACCCCAAACCTTGGGACACACAGTCCAGTCGAGAGTGAGAAGCCATCCTGAAAATGGATAGATTAAGTAAAAGTCCCTGTACTGAACACTGAGGCTCCCAACCTCCTTTTGCTCCTTGTCTCCAAGAATTCTGGTAGTCAAGTATAATGGTACACCAGGAGATTCACAGATCCTCCTTTGGGGGATCGGGTAAAAGGAAAAAAAAAAAGGTCTTAGAGAAGAAAACCTACAGATACTGGCATTTGGTGAGCCCTAAACAGAATAAGTGCATCCCTATGTCACTCTGGAAACCCTAGTGGCGTAGTGGTTAAGTGCTATGTCTGCTAACCAAAAGGTTGACAGTTCAAATCTGCTAGACACTCCTGAGAAGCCCTATGGAAGAGTTCTACCCTGTCCAATAGAGTCACTGTGAGTCAGAATTGACTTGATGGCACTGGGTTTGGTATATCACTCTAAACTTAACAGTCTAATGTGAAGCCCATCAGTTGGTAAGCTCTGCCCTTGCACCCAGACATTTCAGTCTGCTTTTTAGTGCCTCACTTTTAAATATAAACAGGCATCTGAGAATGACCAAACATTTGCAGAGAAGTTTCCAGCATGAAAGGCAAAAATCAAAACATAGAGCAGATAAAAAAGAATTGAGGAAACAGAGTTCATCTAAGGAGTAGAAAAGAAACTTAAAAATATATCATTAATTTTCCCAGAGGGATGAAAAGATATTGCATCCATGAAATAGAATACTTAAAAAAGAACAATCAGAGAACAAGAAAGGACACTTGGTAACTAAATGTATGATAGAAAAATTAACAGTCAACAGACAAAACTTACAAAATGCAACAGAAAATAAAGCAAAAGAAAAGGGCAATTCCAGTCCAAAAGCAGGATGAGAAGGTAGGAACAGACAGGAACTGATCCAGTAGACATAGGGAATCCGGGGTGGAAAAGAAGAATGTGCTATTACATTGTGGGGATTGCAACTAACCTCACAAAACAAAACATGTATGAAATTTTCAATGAGAAATTAACTTGATCTGTAAACCTTCACCTACAGCACAAAAGAAAAAGAAAATAGGGCAGAAAGACCAAGGAAAGGAAAACAGAAGACATAAAAATATTAGAACACAGAAAGTAGAGAGGAGTAATTATTCAGAGAAATAAAGTTTCTCAAAAGGAAGAACATGAGTTTTCAGATTGAAAGGGTGCTCAACACATTAATTAAGAGAGACTCACATCTTGGTTATCACTGAAATTTCAGAAACCAAGGGCGGAAAGGAAAGTCCTAAAAGCTTCTGAATTGGGGGAAAAAAATAGATCATATACAAAGGGTTAAGAACAGAATGGCACTGAACTTCTTCATAGCAACACTGGAAGTGAAGGAAGTGAAATATTTCAAATTTTTGTAAGCATGTTTTCAGATACGCAAAATCTCAAGAACTTTACCTCTCAGGCAGGCAGTCTCAATCTACCACTAGAGGATGTGCTCTATCCATAAATGAGAGGGTCCAACAAGAAAGTACCTTGGTGACTTGGTGTCATGGATTAGATTGTGTTCCCTCCAAAATATATGTAGTAATTTGGCTGGGCCAGGATTTCCGTATTCTGTGATTGCCCTCCATTTTGTGATTTTCTTTTGCTGTAAATCCTATTCTCTGCCTGTAGTTAACAGAGTGGATTATGTTAGAGAGGATTAGGGTGGGACTGTAAATCCCTTCCTAAAGTCACATTCTTGCTCCATTGTAAAGGGAGTTCCCTGGAGTGTGGCTTGTACCACCTTTTATCTTACATGGATAAAAGGAAAGGGAAGCAAGCAGAGAGTTGCGAATCTCACACCTTCAAGAAAGCAGCACCAGGAATACAGTACTTCCTTCAGACCTGAGGTTCCTGTGCCAAGATGCTTCCTGACCAAAGACTAATATAACACAAAGACTTTTCCTCCAGAACCAGCAGAGGAAAAGCCTTCCCTGAAAGTAGACACCCTGAATTTGGACTTGTAGCCTACCAGATTGTGTAAGAATAAACTTTCCTTTGTTAAAGCCATCCACTTTGTGGTATTTCTGTTAGAGCAGCACTAGATGACTAAAACACTTGGGGTCCAGAATGTAGGGCTCTGATAAATAAAGGAAACAAAGGGAAGCTCCAGGGTGTGCACTGGGTCTCAGGAACAGCCAATCCAGAGTGGGGAGGAAGATAGAGGTCTCCAGGAAAGATGCTCCAAGGGTGAATGGAACAGGGGGTTGTCTGAAGTGTTTGACCAAGTAGAAAATGATATTCAAAGGAAGATTACAGTTATGTTACAAAGTCTGGGAAGAACTAGGGATGGCGAATTAAAAAACTAATCCAATAAAAAAGATCAAGGCATTTACCAATTCTAGGAAAAACAAGAAATGGGATTTAATCATAGAACTTCACTAGAGATTGGCAATAAATAATATTTACATAGTCAAAACAAGGTAAACACCGAATATTGATTTCATTAAAAATCATGATAAAACCATGTTTGGAAGATGAAGGGTAGGGAAGTATGGGTTGGAATGGGATGGTAGTACTAAATCTTCATCTGCCATAATGTGAAATTGACAGGTAATGTCTAAAACTGGTAAATTAAAAAACAGTCATATAGAAATATTATTACAAAATTTGAATACACATCAGAAAAAAATAGATGAAAAGATTGAAAGGGTTGCCTTGAGGGTGGAGTATTTTGGAGTTGGCAGGGGTGACTGCTTATAATACTATTCTATTTTTTAAAAATAACTATGTATCTACAAAAATAATTAGAAAATCAAAAAAATTGTTTTACAACTATTTCACAACAAAGTCACATCTCTAGATTTATGAAGTGATGTCAATTCTAGTGGCTGAATACATAAAACTCCTAGCTTGACAGGAAGTGTATATGGCAAAAGAATTCTGAAAAGAAGAAATCAACGTAGAATAAACAGAAATAATTTTATTACAAACTTTTTACACAAATTTGTACTTGAATTAGGTATCACCGAAGAATATTTTAATAATCTGTAGTCTGTTTGGAGCCCTGGTGGCAATAGTGCTTAAGACTTTCTGGCTGTAAACCAAAAGGTTAGCAACTCAAATCCAACAGTTGCTCTTTCAAAACCCTATGGGGAAGTTCTAATCTGTCCTATAAGATCACAATTATAGATCCTGATTCAGTTTATTGCAGATGGATAACCAATTTTGCCAGCACCATTTGTTGAAGATGCTGTTTTTACCCCAGTTTAATGTCTTAGGCCCTTTGTCCAATATCAACTGTTCATAGGCAGATGGTGTCATCTCTGGGGTCTCAATTCTGTTCCATTGATCGATCTGTCTGTTCTTGTACCAGTACCAGGCTGTTTTGACCACTGTGGCAGTGTAGTATATTCTAAGGTCGGGTAATGAGAGGCCTCCCAGTGTGTTCTTCTTCTTTAGCAGTACCTTACTTATCCGGGGCTTCTTCCCTTTCCAAACAAAATTGGTGATTTGTTTCTCCATCTCATTAAAAAATGATGCTGGAACTTGTATTGGGATTGCATTATATAAATAAATTGCTTTGGGTAAAATAGACATTTTCACAATGTTAAGTCTTCCTATCCATGAGCAGGGTAGGTTTTTCCATTTATCTAAGTCTCTCTTAGTTTCTTGTAGTAAGGGCTTGTAGTTCTCTTTGTAAAGGTCTGTTGTTTCTCTGGTTAGATTAATTCCTAGGTACTTTATCTTCTTAGGGGATCACAATTATAATATACTTGATGACAATGTTTTTCTTTTTGGTAGTCTTTTTGAAATTTTAGGACTCATATGTAACTCTAATAATGTGCTTTGTATCTTAGGTTTAATTCTGCCTCAGCTCTTCCTGCATTGCAAAGGATCCACAAAAACAGGAGGCCTCTTTCCATTGGAGATCTTTTTTATTTCACAAAGAATAAAGGACATGGAATCCCTTTGTGAAATTTGGGGTCAGAAACCCAGAGTATAAAATTGGGCTATAATTTACTGAATGTTATTGTATCATCAAGCATGAACAGAATTGTATAAAGTACCTGTAGATCAAATTTAAAAAAAAAAATGTATTTGGAAACTACCATTTGGCAGGTGTTATACTAGAGACCATAAAATTCCTAGGATGTCCTAGAAAGACAATGTTAGATCAGTGCGAAGATAGAGAAAGCACAGACATGATTTTAATTTATAGAGTTGGAAAGGTACAAGGCCATAAAACAAGACACCTGTTGTTCTGCATTTATGTTAAAGGTTTTGCCTTTTTAAAATATAATCAGAAACATATAATCATTATTCTTGACATAAATTACACTTTAAATTAGGGGTGGAAATCATGCTTTAAGAATAGGAATGGAAGGAAAGGTAAAACCAACTGCATGTAATTTTTCAAGTGGAAACATTGGCAATATGAAGATCTATGGGTGTCAGGCCCACCGGTAGAGGAAGGAGGCTGTGCTCTCTTGCTTCTTATGGTGTCACTCCTGTGACCTCTACCATTTGAAATGCTTTGATTCCACCTTGCCCAAGGGACCTGTGAGCACCAGGGAAAGGGATGAAGGATGCCTGTGTCTGACCTCACCTTTACATTGTCTAATGACTGAAGGTATAAATCAGCTTTCCCCTTGAAGACCCAAGTGTCAGAAGCTCATGTGAAATGCTGGGAATATTAAATGATGTCCCTGAGGGTTTTATTGTTACTCAGTTTTCTCCTGTAACTGGGAGGGCTGTTCACATGAAGGATACTCTCCCCCAGGACCTCAATTTGTATATAAAATACAGTAGGAAAGTCCAACAACTTCTTGCCACTTTGGAAAGAAAATAAATAATTAATAGAGGCCACACTTAACCTGCTGTATCTGTTTATATTTCAATTATCTCTC
Source organism: Heterohyrax brucei (assembly GCA_028571685.1). Lineage (NCBI taxonomy): Eukaryota > Metazoa > Chordata > Mammalia > Hyracoidea > Procaviidae > Heterohyrax > Heterohyrax brucei. The sequence continues at coordinate 105,833,016 of CM053149.1, forward strand.
TGTTCCAGGGAATAATTCACACCAACAAAAGTATGAGAATACTCTTATTACAAATTATTTCCAGGGCAATAAATCTACTATTGCTTAAAAAGTCTCCAAAGACAATTCAATGTGTTTTTGTAATGGGTAAGAGCAAAACCTCTCCCTTTTATCTATTTAGCAGAGGAAGTGTGCAGACGATGAGAAACAGAGAGGCCGAGTGCCCGATGCCTGGGTTCTACTTCTAGCACCTCATTGCAGTCTTGGGTGTTCACCTGTACCTTCCTTCCTCATTCTACCTGTCATGTTTTTTATCTGTGAACTTTTAAATCTCCTAACAGACCTTGATTCATTATTTCTCACACTACCTCCGTAACATGAAAATTCGCACCATGTTTCTCATGATGGAGAAATTAAGGAGAGTTGCTCAAGTCTCTCAGGTAGTAAGCAGACAGGTAAGGAATCCTTATACCAATCTTTAGTATTACTAATTTCTAAGTCTTTTTCTTCTTCTCTCCATCAAAATTTGAAGTATTGCTACAACAAGGAGATGTGATGTCAGACAGTTAAGTTTGTGAACTCATCCCAGAGAAAGTGCCATGTACCTCACTGCTGAGTATCATATGGTCACTTCTGAAGTACTCCCCTTGGGTATCTATGCTCTGATGCCAGCATCTAGTCTACATTCCAGAAAAAGAGTTCCAATATTGCTGTGAAGTGTGGCCTAAGGGCTGGTGTTTGTGCACAGCTTCCCAAGGGGAGTACCCTGAAGGTGACCATGGTCATATTCAGCCATGAGGTATGTAACACGTTTTCTAGGATGTTTGTGAAATTAATTGTCTAACCTCATATCCCCTACTGTGAGGATGTTACATTTATATAAAGCTTAAAAAATTTTAGAGTGATTTCAAACTTATTTGACTTGATTTTTATAATAACTCTATGAGGTAGTATTTACAGACTCTGAAAGGAGGGAAATAGTTTAAACAGTTGAGAAGAAAAGCCAGTGAAACACTAAGGGCTACCTAAGACATTACAGTATCTTAATTATCTCAGCTTTATAAAAGTTAGCCAGATATATGAAAATACTGACTAGCCTGGCTACGCCTATGCTCTAACAGTGCAATGATCTCTATAGGACCCTCTGCTCTGTGTTCTAACATCATGTTCTAGGTTATTCAGAACAGTGTAATGAACTCTTTTAACATGAGTTCTCTAGCCATTTAGCTATGGTGGAATTAGGGATGATGCTGCTGCTTCTCTAGAAGACAAGGGAAAAGAAGGGCTGAAGGGCATTCTAAATAACAGACGAAGAAAAATGAATAGTGTGGGAAGCCCACATCGCAGCCGCGCCTTGAAGATGGCGCCGAGACACCCGACCGCGCCCTGAGTAAACCCGCCTCCCCACGTCAGCCCCTGTGTGACGCCCATGATGGCCTGATGATTGCAGCCAGTTAGAAGAGAAAGCCGCCCTCACCCCATGCCAAACTGAATGCCTATTGGACATGGCTCGGTATATAAGCCGAAGCCCAGAAAAATAAAGTTGTTGTTGTTCCTCTCTTGTCTCCCTGCATTCGGTGTCTCCTGCTTGGGGCCCCGGGCGGGTTCCGGGGGTCGCAGGCAGCGACATTTGGCGCCCGAACAGGGACTTGAAGGGGATAGGACTGCAACCCTCACCGCGGGGACGCCTGGACGGGTGAGCAGGTATTTACCTGGGTCAGTATTTACTGGAGCGGTATTTACCGGGAAGATAATGGGGAATCACCCAAGCAGCCAGAGGCTGTTTGTGCCTTTAAAGGAACTATTAAAATGTAGGGGCATTCAGATTAAACAGGGGACCCTTAAAACTTTCCTCTCAGCAGTGGAAGAAGTGGCCCCCTGGTTCCTGGTCTCGGGTCATTTAACGCTGAGCGCCTGGAATAAATTGGGTGGAGATCTAACCAGAGCGGATACCCAAGGAGGCCTTGGAGGCAGCTAACCTTGTTATTGCAGCAGACAAAGTGCAAAAGACAGAGGTGGTGGAGTTTTTGGGAGCTAGTGTTTCACCTACAACTGTCGCCCCTCAAAAACTCACGTTACGAGTGGATCACTTGCATACACTCAATGATTTTCAAAAACTTTTAGGGGACATTCAGTGGGTCCGCCCATATCTCTCTCTCTCAAACTCCGAGCTAAGCCCCTTGTATGACATTCTTAAGGGCGACTCGGGGTTGGCTTCCCCTCGCGAGTTAACTCCAGAAGCAAGGGAGGCCCTAAAAAGAGTGGGGGCAGCCCTTTCCACCGCTGCCTTAAAGCGCAGGAACCCTGACGCCCCCCTCACACTCTGTGTTTTGCCCACTCCTTGCCAGCCCACAGGGGTGTTATGGCAGGGTGGCCCCCTTCGATGGGTTCACCCCCGCATTTCCCCGCAGCGCAGTATTGAATGGTACCCGGGCGCTGTGGCAAGAATGGCCTCGCTCGGACTGTCCCAAGCTGTCGAATTCTTTGGACGTCACCCCGAAAAGTTAATTACTCCCTATAACAGAACCCAAATACAGACCCTTGTGACAACCTCTGATGATTGGGCCGTCCTTTTATGTTCATTTTCGGGAGTAATCGATAATCATTACCCGAAAGACCCTCTGCTCCAGTTCAGTGCTAGCCATCCAATCATCTTCCCGCGCTGTACTTCTGACAAGCCTATACCAAATGCTCTCTCCATCTTCACCGATGGTTCCAACTCTGGTGTTGGCAGCATTGTCATTCCCAATCACTCCACCCAAACATACTTGTTCCCAAATTGTTCAGCGCAGTTGGTAGAGTTACAGGCAGTTAAGCTGGCTCTGCAGAACAATACCGACCCCGTCAACATCGTTTCAGATTCTGCATATGTGGTTAATGCAGTCAGAGCTCTGGAAGCAGCAGGGGTCATTTGCTCCAACTCGCCTGCTGCTGCTGTGTTTACTGACATCCAGAAAATTATTCTAAATCGCAACTCCCCCTTTTTCATTGTTCAGCACCGAGCACACCAAAACCTCCCTGGGCCAATTACACTAGGTAATGCAATGGCAGACCAGTTAACCCGCATGCCTATCATCCTTTCGGCCCTACAACAGGCGCAAAATTTTCATGATCAATTCCACGTCAACTCACAAACCCTTTCACGTCACTTTGGTATCTCTCGAGAACAAGCTCGTGACGTTGTGCGCAACTGTACTGCCTGTGCACCTCACTTGCCAACCCCTTCGGTGGGTGTGAACCCCCGAGGCCTTCGTCCCTGCCATCTTTGGCAGATGGATGTCACTCATATTCCAGAATTTGGCAGATTAAAATATGTTCATGTCTCTGTAGACTCCTATTCTGGTATCATTTTTGCTTCAGCCCACACAGGCGAGGCAGCCCGGCATGTTATCTCCCACTGTCTTACAGCTTGGGCAGCTTGGGGTGCCCCACTCAGTCTTAAAACAGACAACGCACCTGCTTACACCGGCCTACCGTTCCAAAATTTCCTGCAAGCCATGCGTGTGCATTGCACCCATGGCATCCCGTACAATCCCCAGGGCCAGGGAATAGTTGAAAGAGCTCACTCAACCCTCAAAGCCTGTCTATTAAAACAAAAAAGGGGAATTGGGCAGGGACACACTACTCAGAACAGGCTGGCCCTGGCCCTGTTTACACTAAATTTTTTAACTTTGGATAAGGAGGGACGCTCCGCTGCAGAGCGCCATAGTGGTGCGGCGGAAACCCCTCCACGAACAGCTATATGGAAAGATACCCTTTCTGGCAAATGGAAGGGTCCAGCACCAGTTGTCACTATCACCCGAGGAGCTGTTTGTATTTTCCCGCAGGACTCCCAAGCTCCTATTTGGGTTCCCAGCCGATTGATCCGACTAGTCAGGCATGATGTCTCCGCTGATGACTCTCCTGAAAATCCTACCCCTGTCATTACTGCTGACACCTCTGCTAATCAATGAAGCTTCCAACGCTGATGCTGTGGACACTGATGGCGCAGACACAGATAAGTATTGGGGGCTCTTAGATGTTCTGCCCCTACCTCTCCCAGTCCACTATTCTTCAGGGTTGTTCCCCCAACTTTTTACCACTAATGACTCCCTTCAACTTCCCTCGATTCCGGTAGATGAGAGCAGCAGCTCTGAACCTCGTCCACTCAATGTCACCTTGCGGGGCCTTCTCTGCTTTCGTGTGCCCCACAACCTGTCTGATCTAGAAAACTCTATAGAGAACACCCCATGTGTCACACTGTATAATATGTCTGCGGGGTGGTTTGACCCCCCCCAAAAAATAGCTCTAACCCCACCACGAATGGTACCTTGCTGCAAGGTCGTTTACCCCTCATGATCCCCAAAGGAAATTCTACTGTCCCCCCCCAGCCTCGCTGGGCCCCCTATTGCAAAAGCACCCGCGATTGGCCCCAGCTTTGGACTGGCTGCCAAAGCCATCGGTCCCCGTGGGCTGTCAAATCCTTTTTCACATTCTCTCCCAATATTGGAACGCAGGCCAACCACTTCTCCCCCGGGAAGAATTATACCTGGCAGTTTCCAACACAGGCAAGCCCCACTAATCCTTTGATGTTTGGCTACTTTGTGGTGTCGGTGGAGGTTGCACTGACATAACCCCAGTTGTCATGCTGACCGGTGGTACAATTAGTAACACCACTGTGAAGTGGAATTCCACAGGTGTGTTTGAGGACACACTAGAAACACAAGGAGTGGGCTCTAACCTTACCTTCCCTCCCACTCCTGTTTGTGTGCAACCACCTTTCATGTTCATGTTAATGCATGACTCCCGTCCCTCTAATGACCCCGTTTCATGTACTAATAATACTTGTTTCTACTCATTATGTTGGAATGCTTCTATGTTTCATACCGCTCTAGTTACTAGGTTGCCTCGCTACGTACCATGGCCAGTGCAGAACACCCGATCGTCACTGTCAACTCATTTGCGCTCCAAAGGAGACTTTGGAATTACCGCTGCCATTGTTGCGGCAGTTACTGCCTCTGTCGCTGCGGCAGCCGCCGCTGCAGTAGCCTTGACTCAAACTGTGCAAACAGCCGACGCCCTTAATCAAATGGCGGAAAACACCGCTACAACGCTACAAACACAGCTTGCAGTTAATGGAAAACTTCTGGGAGCCATTCACATATTAAATCACCGTGTAGACTTAGTTCAAGAGCAAGTGGACAGTTTAACCCAGCTAGTGCAGCTGGGCTGTGAGTGGCGCCTAGCCAGCGTCTGCGTCACTCCCGTTCATTTTCACAACATCTCCAGGGCTGCTTATCTCTCTAGAACTCTGTCTCAACAATTGACTGGAAATTGGTCCTAAGAGACTGAGGCGCTTATCACTCAGTTGCGTAATGCCATAATGTCTGTCAACTCCACCCGAGTGGACGCTTCATTGGCCTCAATCATGCGAGGGTTTTGGTCTCAATTGGGCGTGCTGACAAAGGAATGGGCTGGTCTTGTGGGGATAGTATTCCTCTTCATATTGGCCATCGGTGTAGGCTGCTACTGTCTATGTCGCCATAAGAAACCACAGGAGATCAAATACTCCCTTTTGGTACAGGCCTACTCTGAAGTGGCAGCTGACACTCAGGGTAGCCAGGTGTGGTTACAGATGCTTGAAAGCAGTCAATGACGGGCAACCTCCAGCCAGGCTCCCTCAACCTAAGACAGGGCCCCTGCCTTTTGCTGCAGCCGGCCTGATGACGGGTAAGAGAGAAGTTCTGGGCTAGGATGACCCAAGCCAGGCGTTTCTTGCGATACCTTGCCTTGTACCTTGCTTTTATTAAAACAAAAAGGGGGAGATGTGGGAAGCCCACATCGCAGCCGCGCCTTGAAGATGGCGCCGAGACACCCGACCGCGCCCTGAGTAAACCCGCCTCCCCACGTCAGCCCCTGTGTGACGCCCATGATGGCCTGATGATTGCAGCCAGTTAGAAGAGAAAGCCGCCCTCACCCCATGCCAAACTGAATGCCTATTGGACATGGCTCGGTATATAAGCCGAAGCCCAGAAAAATAAAGTTGTTGTTGTTCCTCTCTTGTCTCCCTGCATTCGGTGTCTCCTGCTTGGGGCCCCGGGCGGGTTCCGGGGGTCGCAGGCAGCGACAGAATAGTTCTTCTCCTGTCCGCACCATCCCCCCACAAGAAACCTAATCTTCTGAAACTGGTCCAGTGTTCTTTCATAAGTAGAACTGGTGCTGTTTCAAACAGTCTGCATTTAAAAGAATTAGAAAGGGTCCCTCTTCCAAAATATATTCTCAATTGACTTCCTTAATTCCTGAAATTCCACCACTAGAAGCTCATTGCCTTAAGATTAAAGCATTATTCCCTACTGAAACACAAGTACCTTAAGGGAGGCAATCTCAACCACTGTGGACACACAGATGTCTGGGAGAGGGAGGTGTGGAATTTCAGCCCTTTCAAGGACAAGGTGCAACCATTTGTAATCATGTAGTAGACTAGTGAGCAGAGATACGTGATTCCAGTATGACTGATGTTAAGCACTGACTCTTATCTATGAGTACGTATGGTTGAAAAGACTACACTGAGCCACAGTCCATTATTAATACCCTATAACAGTGGTTCCTAATTATGGCTGTACATAAGAATCAGCTGTTAAACTGTGTGAAAATGCAGATACCCTGACTAAACCCTAGATATACTGATTCAGAATCACCTGGGAGTGGGGCTAAGGCATATTTACTTTTTTTTTTTTTTAACAAAAGTTCTATGGATGGTTCTGATCTTAGCCATGGCTGAAAACCGCAGCCTCAGAGCGAATTGTATATTAGATCTGTCAACTGGATGGCTTGCTAGCACTAACGGTGATAGCGGGACTTGGGGTGGGGGTGGGGGTGGGCCCAGATGGGAGGCCTAGGCACTGAATACTAGAACAGGTAGCAAAGCCAGCCAAGCCAAGTGCCCTCGAGTCGGATCCGACTCATGGCAACCCTGGGGAAAGAAAAGTAACATAAATAACTAAGTAGTCAAATGAAAGCTGGAAAAGAGCCAACATAAACTGTGTGTGGACACTGCAATTTTGACCAACTACCCAGGGCAATTATTACCAAGACTTGAAGAACAACATTAATCTATGAAAGTCAGGGCTTTTGCATAATGCTATTTAAGAAATGCTAGAGAAATTATTATCTATGCTCTATAACTGGTTTATTTCACTCTTTTAAATGGTTGAAGAGGCTCCTCACAGCCATATTTTTTCTCATCCCATTCTTTAAAATCTTTCCCCTTCTTTAAAATCTTCCCCCTAAGTCTAATGCTACTCAGCTTGTCCTTGCTTATCAGTCACCCAAAGGAAGACCTCACCAGATGCATCAGTTAGAATTAGTTATAGCAGTGTGACAGAAAGCCCCAAATCACAGAGGCTTTAGCAAGACAGAAGACAACTTCTCCCACGTGAAAAAGACTGGAGGAGAGAGCTTGGTGTGTATTCCACGTCATCAGGGTCCAGGTTCCTTCTGTTTTGTCTCCACCACCTTCAGCATGTGCTTTCTTTTCATGGTTCCAGCTTGATCCAGCTCCAGCCAGCAGGCAGGAGGTAGTGGGTAAGGAAAAGAGCCCCATCCTCTCCTAGCTGGTTCAGAACACTTGTGTCTATGGCCCTAGAAACTGTCCACACCCTTTCTCTTATATTCATTGGTCAGTTAGCTCATATAGTCACATCTAGTTGTCAGGAAGCAAGGAATTATTCTAGACAGTTGTGAGCTCATCTAAATATGCAGAAGGAGGGAATGGCTGGATACTGGGGACAAGCTAGCAGTCTCAGCCATACCAGGAATTGTGCACACAGCTAGACCAGTATTGGCAGTCACCTTATGAATCTAGAATATCCCACAGGAAAGGAAGCAAATGAGTGTGGCAAGAGATGGCTACTTAATTCCAGGTATTGGGTGATTCGTGATTAGAGGCAAGTTGTTTTCTACTAATGAAGAGTGAGAATTTGTTGAAAGTCGTTACCTGTGGCCCAAGAGTCATAACAGAGACCTCAAATGAAGTGCTTGGTATGTCTTTTGAAAATTTAAGTTTCCTTTTGGAATTGCGTGATTAAAAAATCTACCTCTTGTTTAATTAAAGGCTGGAATGTGGACTTTTTTGCCCATGTCCTTGGAATCAACTTCTGTAATACTGTTAGTAGCAGAACAACAGACTAAGCCATGAATTTAGAGGTAGGTGCTGGTGCTCACAAATTAGGAGAAGTGTTAATACTAATTTCACTTACAAATTCAGCCTAGAAATACTTCGAAAAGACTCAGATCAATGAGAAGGCAGACTTCCCCCTGATTCTAGGGCTCCAAGGACGTGAAGGTTACAGGTAATGTCAGAACCTTCCAGTTGGTGACAGATATATCTTGAGGTACAACCAGAACAATGTTGCTCAAGAAGCCTGTAATCTAAAATGCAAGAAATCTCTTTAACTCTATGGCTGCATTTGGATTGCTTCATTGACTAGGACAGTTTTAAAAGGAAATTTTGTGTTTCTCTTGTTCAGCTGACTGAATTGCATGGTCAGTTCAGTTAGTTAGGCCATGATGCTAACGAGGCCAAGGTCATAGGTTTTTCCCTTGTGTCTGAGTGGTTTGCAGAGGAAAATTCTGTTCCATGTCTAGTTGCTTGCTCCTCCACCCCTGGCTAGTTCTTCTGAAAGAGTGCTTCTGCTTCTAACAAAGGAGACTAAATAGGAAAGAGTTGGGATAACACTGCAAGGCACTTGAGCTGAAGAGTGAGACATGGCTCTACACAAAGAAGAGTACAAAGCAATTTGTATTTAAGAGTCTCTCCAACAAACAAGCTGTTCTACTTCCAGGAGACTATAATTACAAGTTGGAGATCAAACTATGATATCAAGAACAGAGAAGAAAGCTAGAGTGGCAAGAGTAATTGCCATATGTCTATACAAAGTTCAGGGTTCTTCATTCTCTGTTCATGCTTGATTCAGGACAGCACATTATGTCTCCTATTTCCAACCTCAGTGTCTCCTACTCCCAGATGAGATCTCATTACATTGTTGAGGAAAATTATCTCCAAACAGGAATACAATTTGCCACCCCTTTTACTTGTTCTAAGGATTCCTGGTGTTTTCATTTGTTTTTGTCCAAAGTGATTAATGAAGGCCAAAGAATTGATGCCTTTCAATTATGGTGTTAGCGAAGAATACTGAACATACCATGGACTGACAGAAGAATGAACAAATATGTCTTGGAAGAAGTACAGCCAGAATGCTCATTAGATACAAAGACAGAATGACTTCATCTCCTATACTTTGGACCTGATATCAGGAGGGACTAGTTCTTGGAGGAGGACAGCATGCTTTGTGGAGTGAAAGGTAAGTGAAAAATATGAAGATTCTCGGTGAAATACACTGACATAGTGCCTACAACAACGGGCTGCAGCATAATGACTGTGAGGATGGAGCAGGACTGGGCAGTGTTTTTGTTCTGTTGTACACAGGTCACTCTGAGTCAGAACCAACCTGATGGCATTTAACAACAAGGAGTACTGGTGGTACACAGGTTAAAGCGATCAACTACTAACTGAAAGGTTAGTGGTCTCAACTGACAGCTGCTCCACAAGAGAAAGATGTGGCAGTCTTCTTATATAAAGATTAAGGCCTTGAAAACCCTATGGGGAAGCTCTACTCTGTCCTACAGTGTCCTCCTATAAGTTGAAAACAACCCAATGGCAGTAGGTTTTTTTTTTTTTGCTTGTTCTAGATAGAAATGTCATTTCTCACTACAGGAAGACCTTTTTTCCCCTCTTATCAAAAATCTGTCAGTCTGTCCACACAACCTGGAGAACAAATGTGTTTTTTATCCCTCTGCGAAAAAGGCAGCTCAGCACCTGCATGGTACTCAAGGGTGGCCAGCCCTCCTCTCAGCGCTGAGCACCTGCTGCCCCTGTCGAGAGAAAGTAAAAGTGATTGATTCAACATCTTAACTAAGATAAACAAACATAGAGGGACATCAAATAACGGCTCTGACAGTTTGACACAAGCTGAAAGTACAGCTTAGCATTTCATAAAAGAAAGAGCATTTGATGTGAGGATGGCAGTTTAATAATTTGTAAATATCACTGACTTGGTATTGCAGCTAATCTAAATATTTTCATTTCTCATCATAAGTTACCCTCTGCTGATGGCTTGTCCTCTTCAACTTAGAGCTTTCACCCTGGAGCCTTCTACAGAGGTAGAGAGAAGAGGAAGAGAAAGGGTCACAGGTTCTCTGTGGAATGTGAATTATGTCATCAACTTTCTTTATACTTTCTCCAAGAATATTACCAACCAGCCCAAAGAATTTACTGTTCTTTTCCTCATCTCCCCTACAAAGTAAGAAATTTTAAATACAGCTTTCTATTAGCTTCTGGTTGGTTTCTTAATTCAGAGAACTCAAGCTCTCCCTCTCCTGTTCCTAAACCGTAAAGAAATGGGGGGAAATGGAACAAACATACTAGTTATTATATCCCTATAATTCTGCTTTTATTTTGTAATGATAAAGTTTTTTAAAAAGTGTTTTATTGCCCCAGTGCCTTACAAAAAGGGTGACTGGGGGTAGGAGTGTCCTTGTTAATACCTCTGTCTAAAATGCCCTTGAGTGGATATCAGGGATGAACAGGAAGTTGTTCTGACAATTATCCAGGCTGACCAGAGCATCATGAGTAAGCTCTTACGGAAAGGAAAAAAAAAAAATCAGAAACACTAAGGAATTTTACCAATTCATTGGGAATTTCTAAGGATGCATGCCAGAACTAGGTGAAAGCAGAGCCAAAGGGACACCAGTGGTCAGACAAAGCCTTTCCAAGTGAAAGAGTAAGGGTGAAGATGTAGGCCCATCAGATCAGCCTGCAGTAGGCTATGCCTGTGGATTCAGGACATACCATTACCTTTTGTGGCTTTCTACTCTTTTTGCTGAGACTCTGAACAACAGAAAATTTTCTACTGCTTCCCTAAGATCCGAACCCAGGTCAGAGACCACCCTGGACGGGCAAGATAGGCAGGGCCCAAAGAAGGAAGCTGCAGTTCTGAGACTTCTCCACAGGGAAGCAGTATCAGATCAGGGTTCAGATAGATGCAGCCCCAGCCCGCTAGCTTTCTCTAGTTCTGATCTGAGATTGTCCTGCTCCTTTCTTTCCACTGTGGATCATTAGAATCAGTAGAACAAGCATACCTCTGTGAGCACTTCTCTACCAAGTCTGTTTCTCCTTACTGAAATAATCAGTTTAGCATATTGTCTACCTGTGTCTGGCCAGAAGGACTAAGATGCTTTCCTTTCCAAATGGCTTCATTTGGAGCTGCTGGGTTCAAACCACAGACAGGAAACTTGTAGGAGGGAGCCTAACAACATGCTTCTCTTGGCAATATGAATTCTGGCAACCTCTTAGTGGTTGGGTAATTCTTGACATTTCTCAAAAAGGAATCAGTTCTGTCTTTAATGCTCTGAAGAAGATAAAGCCAGCAGCTACCTGATTTCATCTGCATTACAGGAGGCCAAATAGGATAGCAGGCCAAATAGAGAGCTTACAACTTAGATCCTAAACCAAAAACAAACCCATTGCTGTTGAGTCAATTCTGACTCATAGTGACCCTGCAGGACAAAGGACAGCTGTCACATAGTTTCCAAGGAGCACTTGGTGAATTCCAAATGCCAACCTTTTGGTTAGAAGCCATAGCACTTAACTGCAATGCCACCAGGGTTTCCAATTTAGGTCCTAACCAGACAATATTCCACTGATAATAGTAAAGTCACTATTTCCTTCCTTGCTTATAAAACAAAAGTAACATCTGATCTGATTCTAGGTTTTTTTTTTTTTTTTTTTTGGTCATTTCAACATTTTTTACAGGTACAATTCAGAGACATTAATTTCATTCACCATGTTGGGCAACCATCACCACTATCTGCTTCCAAATTTTTCTATCACCCTTAATACACTCAGTGACACCCCTAAGCAATGACTTCACTTTTCTCCCTTCCTCCAGTCCCTGGTAACCACTAACAGACTTTGCCTTTGTACTGCCAAATTCTAAATATTTCACATAAGTGAGATCATGTTACATTTATCTGTTTTGTGACTGATTTATTTCAATTAGCATTATGTTTCCAAGGTTCATCTCTGTTGTAGCATGTATCAAGACTTCATTTTTCTTTGCTGTAACAACAACAAAGAATTCTAACTCACGGTGACCTCATGTGTGTAGAGTAGAACTCTTCCATACAGTTTTCAGCAAAGATGTCACCTTGAAGACTAAGGTGTGCCTGACCTAAGCTATGACATTTTCAATTGCCTTACATGCATGAGAAAGGTGGACAATGAATAAGGAAGACTGGAGAAGAACTGATGCTTCTGAATTATGGTGTTGGTGAAGAATACTGAATGTATCATGGACTGCCAAATGAATGAATAAATCTATCTTGGAAGAAGTGCAACCAGAATTCTCCTTAGAAGCAATGATGGTGATACTATGTCTCACAGACTTTGGACATGCATCAGTGCCTGGAAAAGGACACCATGCTTGGCAAAGTAGAGGGCCGGCAAAAACGAAGACCTTCAGTGAGGTGGGTTAACATAGTGGCTACAAGCATAGCAACGATTGTGAGGACGGTACAAGACTGGACAGTGTTTTGTTCCGTTGTACACTGGGTCGCCATAAGTTAGAACCAACTTGACAGCACCTAATAACAGCAACATAGGGTTTTCAAGGTTGTGACATTTCAAAAGCAAATAACCAGGCCTGTCTTCTCAGGTACCTCTAGGTGGCTTCAGACTGACAACTTTTTGACCAGTAGTTGAGTGATTAACTGTTTGCACCACCTAGGGACTCCATTTTTCCTTATGGATCTGTTCACCTGTTGATGGGCATTTGGGTTCTGATTAAGTTTTAAGAATTGTGCATCTATGTAGACTTTGCATAGTACCTGACACCACTACATTTTTTAAGATAAGAGAATTTGAGGCTTTTGATGACATTCTTTAACATATATTTCACTGGCAAATTGACAGATACTGAATGTATTACATTAAAAAATTTTTAAGAAATTTAAATATTGAAGATTCTTCTAACATAGTAAGCAGAAATTTCAGTTTTAACATTTCACATGGTGAGAATGGAGAGAGGGAATTAGAAAAGCCTGAAGTCTGGGTTTCCTAAAATACATTTCACATACCTGTCTCTAGTCACATCTTTTATTTCTTTACCTGAAATACTTCAGAACTTAAACATTCTTGCCAAGTTTGAGAGGGTGTATAATACTGGCTTCTTCATGTTTATCTCATTTTTTTTTTCTTTATAGCCTATCTTCAGACTTCCTAAATCAGTTACCTTTCTCCTAAGGACAATCAATAAAAAGCAAATATGGAGCAAATGGAAAAGAGAGGGAGATCTGTCTCTCAGATGACTCTGTCTCCCAAATAAGTGACTCAAAAACAGAAGAGAGTTTCAAACAGATCTGTAGTCAGACTGCTCTCAAGATGGGATCGGTTGCAGCAGCGTAGGACACAGAGTACAACTAGCTGATTTCACTACTCTGGGACATAAATTCGGTCACAGAGGTAGAGATGGAACCACGTATCAGCAAAATAGAGAACACAAATAAAATATTGAGCCTCTTTCTTGTATTTCATTTCCAAAAGATAATTAAACCAACTAGTAGAGGGGTCCTATCTTGTAACACTGGGCCATTTTAATCTTTCAGAAAATGCAACAGATGCAATTACTGGTATAGACTCCATTCTCTCTTTTTTTACCTGATACGACTAAGGGTTTCTGGAAATTTCAGGCAATGCTACATTCAGGTGAGTTTTCTTGCCAAGTGTGAAGATGTTAGTAAGGTCTGTCTCACCCATGATTCTGGGCCCATCTAGGAAAGGTGAGGCAAAGGTCAGAGAGGGATGGAGCCTGTTCCAACATCTGTTACCGAAGGGAAGCCTGCTCGGAAAGACTCGAACAGCTCCAACTACCTCTGAGGCCAATAATGGCACGGAAACTGATTACCAGACCATGAGCTAAGGTTAGAAAAAGGACACCGATGCTGACTGATTGGAAAGCTATTGGAAATAAATAAAAAGGCTACATTATGTGAAACAGAGGGTCACAGCATGGGAGCATCCTGAAAAGCCATAGGTGCACTGCTTACATTTATCAAGGCATTAGTGAATGTTTCGAGTATGGCTTGGTTTTGCAGGTCTTTTGTATGAGGTATTTTTAGATAAACTGATTTCGCAGAGGAGGTGGAAGGTAATAAGTGTCACATTGTGTTAATATACCAGCTTGCCACCTCTGGGATCAAATTTGGTGCAGAGCACAAGTGAAATGAGTTTGGTGGCCTCAAGCTAGGCTACCACCAATATTTATCCTTAAACAAAATCACAAATCATTTGCTGGCAGTCTGAATCAGACACCTGGAGCTGAGAAGCAAGAGTGTTATAGGTCAGGGGAAGACTCAGCGGCAGAGCTGGGTCAGGGAACTGGCCATGACCTCACAGTCTCCAGCCTGGCTTCAGCTCATGCCACCAATAGTCTTTCTCATCCATAAACACTAATATTCATGCTGATTTTAAAACTCTTCTTTGCCTGCCAAACCCAACATCAATATTCCAAGTAATATTTCATGAAAACTCCAGGCAGTATCTAAGTCCCCATCATTTAGTCAATTCTATTAATAGGAATTTCACAGTTGCTACAGAAAAGGATTCCTATTTTAAGCAAAATAATAGAAATTGTTTATTCCAGTAAATTCTAAATCTAAATATTGCTAGTTGTGAAGGGCTCCTGGGCTACTCGGAATTAGAAAACAATGTGTAAAGACATTTACAGAGGTCTCACACTGGAAAAGGCACATTTTATTGTGACTCTATGTCAAAAGTGTAGTTTCATCAGAGGACAAGAGGCAAAAGAAACAGGCAATCAATAGTTGGGCTCAGATATCTGAATTGAGAAAGAAAATCATTATCCTGTTACTTTTATTGTGGCATGACACTTGAAATACTACACTTGTCTCCACAATCATCCAATATTTTGGGGGTTACAGATTAAGAAACACCTCAGGGATAGCCATGGGAAACCAGAGCACAAAACACAAAGAATGTGTATACACACACATTTTACAGTGGGAAGAGAGAGCAAGGTAGACCGAAAAACAAGTTAACCTTTCGGGAAAAAAATACAATAGTCGAATCTCCTATTTGTTTCTATCTAACAGCGTATGTTTTAGTTCCTCATTTCCATTTTTCTTGTGTGTGTGTAAAACACACAGATTTTGTACCTCTGTATTTATTACAAATTTTCTCCCATTGTTAAGAAATGAAATCAAACAAAGGTGAGACCTACGTGAAATTTGATATTTCATTTAAAAGCCAGCTACATTACTCACATTGGCAAAGGCCTGGTCCTTGAATTTCTTGCTGACAAAAGAGGAGGAGTTATCAATCACAAATCATTTTGGAACTCTTACATGCCCAGCCTTAAGTACAATACCAGTTCTTCCTAACTGCTTCTAATATGATCGTTCATTAGTATTTTCAAAACACTTCAAGACAATCACCTCCTCGTCTCCAGATTTCAGTATCCAATTAAAAACTCTATTCGAATATATACAATGGAGAATGAAGTCGTATCAGTTCACACTTCCGTTGCAACAACAACTATAGCAATCCTCATCCCACCTTTCTGTACTTTTCTGGGTTGGTGTCATAACCTAGTTATTTAAATTCTGTTTTTTTATATCTGAGTTATTATTGAGGTGATTAGCATTATACAGTCAGAGAGTCAGGACCTGCTTTTCTAGGCTGTCTGAGACAGCCCCACAGAGAGCTAAGTGGGTCCTTAATGAATAAGTAAAGGTTATCTGGAGGCTGGGGGGGGTGGTCTTTGAGCCTGCTCTGGCTAGGATCTCCAGAAGCCAAAGATAACAGTTCAAAGTCATGCAAATGAGGGTTGTGGCTACCACTTTGTTCCTCTCAGTGTGGATGTTCCTGTGATCCCTTGGCAAACACACAGCAGCAGGAAAAAAAAAAAAATTCTCAGAGACCTAATCCATCCAGGCAGCTGGTATACTTCACTCGAAGAAAGTATTACAGTGACTCATCAGACTTGCTAAAATTAAGAAAAACTGACAACACTGGCAGTCAATGAGAATGTAGAGCAAATGGAATTTTCACAAACTATTAGTGTAAATTGGTACAAACCCTTTGGAAAACTGGCAAACTCTACTAAAGCTGAACATGTACTTACTCTCTACCACAGCAATTCCTCTCCTAGGTGTATACCCAAAAGAAATGCCAACATAACGTACACCAAAAGACAAGTACAACAATGTCCATACCAACATTATTTATAATAGCCCCAAAGTAGAAATAACCCAAAATGTCTACCTACAACGGATAAATTACAGTATACTTATACAAGGAAACACTATACGGCAATAAGAACAAAAGAATTACTGTTATATGCAAAAACATGGATGATTCTCACAAATAGAATGCTGAATGAAAGAACATAGACACAAAAAAGTAAACACTGTATGATTCTATTCATATGAAGTTCAAATACAGATGAAATTTGTCTATTGTTCAAAAAGTCAGAATAGCTGTTACCTGAGGAGAAACAAGTGGGCGCTGTTATGGAGAGAAGCTTCCGGGTGGTGGTGTCGGTCATGTTTTCTATCTTGATCTGGGGTTACATGAGTGTGTTCACTTTGTGAAAAAATTATTATTCAGCTTTATATAGTAACAATAATAAAATAAAAAGAAGTTGGTTTGAATTAAAACAAGAACAATTTCAGCTGGACATCCAAAGGAATTCTTGGACCACCAGGTAAAAGAATACCTGGAAGTTAAGTAAGTGTGGAGTCAGAACTGCTGGCTGTCTTTAAAAAGAAGAAAGCTATTTGATGGGTGTGTTCACCCATCCATAAGATCCCTTGAGATCTCCCTCAGCTTTGCTCTTCAATTAACAGCTGAATAGTGGGGTAGGGGCAGATTCCACCTCTCACAGAACTTAACATAATGCTTGGCAGAAGAACGTGTTAAAAAATATTGGCTGCACCATATTATTGTTGATATTACATACAGATTCCATTGCTGTCAAATTGATTCCAACTCATAGTGACCCTACAGGACACAGTAGAACTGCCCCATAAAGTTTTCAAGGAGCACCGGGTGGATGCGAACTGCTGGCCTTTGGGTTAGCAGCTGTAGAGTTCTTAACCACTATGCAACCAGAGCATTGCAAAATTTAGGGCTCTTGTCCTAAACCTACTATCAACAAAGAGATATCCCTAATTCAGTTTCTCTCTCTGTAAGTCTCTGTTCTCCTGCTCCTCCTGATAATAAAGGAGTGAGGAAAATTTATAGAGTTTATAATGTCTTATAAACTATAGTGATGATAGGATGAAATACGGTATGTAAATATAAAGTGTTATTATTATCAACTCAGCTAACCGTAAACTCGAACCCTAATGCTGCCAGAAACATCTGTTTAAATAGTAACTTGGAACTCTGAACACCAGAATTCTGTGGCAGTTATCCATGGGCTTTGACAAGCAGAGGGAATCACAAGAGGGCCCTTAGGGAGCTCACCTGAGGTAAAGGGTAAAAGCTGGGCCCTTTAAAACATCTGTAAAAAGGATTTCTCAAGCTTATGTAAATCCATACTTAGCTATCACTTAGAAATTTCTAGATATTTTCTTCCCACCAATCATGCTTTCTCCATACCCGTACAGCCCTGCTTCTAAGAACAAGCACACTCAAAAAATACAACTGAAATGCCTTTGTTTTCTAACTGAAAAATATCCGTAGCTACCACAGTCTCATCTACCCTGACATCAGAGGTAGATAGTGGCCGCTAGTTCTCACACTACTGACCATTCTCATCAGGGCCACAGTAGACAGGTCCTGATAGAATGGGAAGAAATGTGGAACAGAACTCAAATTCTTAAAAATTCAGACTTACTGGACTGGTTGAGACTAGAAGATTTTCTGGGACTGTCACCTCAAGATACTCTTCAGACACTAAGTTGAGTTTATGCTGTGGGGTCATCTTTAGCTACTAACAGGAGATTTGGTCATAAAACAAAGAATATCACTTGTGAGTACTGCCTCACTTTGAAAAATTATCTGTATGAAACCAAATAAGTCAACAATTTGCTCTAAAACAGAGATGAGAAGGCAAGGGGAGAAGGAAACTAGAGTACTGGAAATGGTACAGCCAGAATGGAATGAATGAGAGTAACGATGCACTGTGAAAAAGGTAACCAATATCAGTGAATAATTTTTGTAGAAATTGTTAAATGGGAACTTAATTTGCTGTGTAAACTTTCACCTTAATCATACAAAAGTATTATTAAAAATATATACTGAGCTAAAATAGAAGATGCATGTAGAATACTTTCAATGCTTTACAAAATGTTCTCTTGAAAGATATAAGGTTTGAAGTCAAATTTTTCCAGAGTGCTACCAGAGTTTCAGCTCAATTCCTGTGTGTTTTGGCATTCTAAAAACTATTGATTCTTGCTTGGAAAATGGAAATAAGTTAGATCAACTAAGTTCAGAAAAACTGGTAGTATATTTATGTTTCATAAAGACCCATAGAAGAGGAAAAGTTATGTGGAAATTTAAGGTCCTTCCAGTTTCATGTTTCTTCCTCCTCTGGAGTAGTTTTCTGGCACCACTGAGGTACTATAGCAGTTACAAGCAACACAACAGTTCTCTGAATTACACGATTAATCCCTCAGACTTTCTCAATTGTTACTAAATTTCCATACACGGCAATTATATATTACAAAGTATACTGCAATGTTCCTTTGGTATGCAATTTATGAGCTGCAGAAAACTAAATTATGCAGCAAATGTCCCATGTGCATATAGATCTAAACAAACTAGGCCAAAGAACTAGCAAGTGAGTAAGATCAGAAACGTCTCAGATTTCTACAAATCAAGTCTAGAACTATCACATATACTTGCAAATAATAGTGAAAATCCAACTTAATAAGTTTTATGAGCTCATAATGACCACTAGTTAACAGTTTGTTTAGCACTCATTCATTACTGAAAGAAAGACCCCGTTCTCTACAAGCTTACAATAATGTGGTAAGCTAAATGCCTGAAATGTTTCATTGCCAAGGTAGGAAAACGTGATGAAATACCCAAATAAATGTCTGAGATGTAGGCATTTCTGCAGGCAGTGTCTACAGACCACGAAGGAGGGTCTCTTGAGCTAGACTCTAAGAGATGGCAGAAGGAGAGAAACTCTCGGTGAGGAAACAGCACACGTCACAGCCTGCACCCTGTGCTAAGGACGGTATGTTCTTGGCCAACATGGAGAAAACCTGTTCCACTGAGACTAAAGCTTTTGTTGAACGTGGGGGTATGGATGTGTTTTGGGAAATAAGCTTGGTATTTTTATTCTATGAGTCTAGCAAGGACGATGCAATACTTCAAAGGTTAAGAAGTTCCTCTTCAGTTATGTGAAGTCATTGGATGTTTTCAGTCAGGAAACAAGACAAAACTAGTGTTTTTCTAGCAATGGAGATGATTTAAATATAATTGTTCTACAACTATTCCCTTATTTACCATGTTATTACATTTTTCTGACAGAACAATAATTCTTAATGAAAAATTAGTAGTGGTTTTAGTTCTTTCTAGAGCAATATGGCATATCTGTATGTACTTAATGGGAAGAAAATATCAAATTTAACTGTTCTCCCATAATTTTTTTTTAATCTTAGGTTATTTTTACCACTTTTCTACAGTGTAGAGGGGAACCTAGTAATAATAAATGTACTAATGGGAAATTCTTAAGACCACTGATTATGCTTACTATTTAGTTTAGGACTTTTTTCTGAGGAGGGTGATAGGTGTACTCTTGGCTGTAAGTTTATACTGCATACATATATCCACATTTTATGTTAGTAGTATCATTTATATACAGAAATTAAACATATTTATATTTTATGTTTAATAGGGCAAAAGCCAAGTATACAAGAACATATTCAAGAGCCATTAATTTTATATAGCTATATTTGAATCTATTCAATTCCAATAAACTTGGAACTACAGGGAACTTTGTTTTTATCGCACAGGTAATTTAATAGGTAAAGTCTTCTAGGGCATTTGGTTTCTTTACAGTAAAATGAAACAGTATCTGTATCTGTAATGAAGGCAAATTGTCTAAAGTAAAACAGTATTTTTCAATATACTTTGTCCCCACCAATATTAACTTAGAATTAAAAAAGATTGACTGAGTTAATGACTACCCCACTGAGGCTCTCTTTATCTCCTAACTCTGGGTACACATAAACCAAACCAAGCCCATTGCTGCTGAGTCAATTCTGACTCATAGAAACCCTATCGGACAGAGTAGAACTGTCCCACAGAGTTTCCAAGGAGCACCTGGTAGATTTGAACTGCTGACATTTTGGTTAGTAGTTGTAGCACTTAACCACTATGCCGCCAGTGTTTCTACTGGTACACATAGTAGGTGCTTAATAAACATTTTACAGGCCAATTAAAGGACTTGAAGGGGTTGAGATTTTAGGCTCTATTACTGATTTTGCTGCACATTTGTTTATCAAGTAGATTTGGATATGTAGCTCCTTAGGACTATTGTTTCTTCTTCTCTGAAATCCAAATGATAAAACTTCCCTTGCAGAAATACAATGATGCCTGAGATACTGTCCATGAAGTCATTTGTACTTGGAAGAAAGGGATCTTATAAATGGAAGGCACTGTTCAGGTTACCCACAGCATTCAAATTTAATTTGGACCACATGGAATATATGAAAGGTCCATGACCTCAATAATGAAAGCTGCTGAGCCCTTGATACCCATGGAAAAAAGCTTTTTCTCGCTTTTCTGTTTATAAGAGAGCATCTGTTGTTTCCCATTCATTTCTGTTCTAACGACTACACCCTATTTTCTTTATCCTCATCCCAGTGTCTCATTATAAACACTGAAAAAAACACATCCTTTAAACTGGGGACGGTGGAAAGTGTACACACTTGAAAGAGCAGTAATAAGGACGCTCAACTAAAGAATGAAGAGTTGAGAGAGATGGGTAAAGAACACTGACTAGGACGCATGAGAAGAGACGGATCAATCCCAATGATTCATCATGCCAGGGGCTGTCCAAATAATCAAAGGTATCAGCCAGGGTGATATATAGCTGATGTCACTTGGTGAGACCCTTAACAAGGCAGCTAGTACAACAGCTGCTGCTGGTCAGTAAGTATCACAGCACATGCCAGGCCAGGCCATGGGAACACAGACCATCCATCACTGACCCAACTTAATGGCTATGCGTATTAGTAAACATTCTGTGCAGCTGACAGCCTGTAATGGTACAGGATGTCCCTCTACTGTCCCCTAAGTAAACTGACCCACCTGGCAGATGGGTGAAATCTGCGGTCTCTCTTTAGATTTTCTG
Source organism: Heterohyrax brucei (assembly GCA_028571685.1). Classification (NCBI taxonomy): domain Eukaryota; kingdom Metazoa; phylum Chordata; class Mammalia; order Hyracoidea; family Procaviidae; genus Heterohyrax; species Heterohyrax brucei. The sequence continues at coordinate 105,854,423 of CM053149.1, forward strand.
GATAACTATATTCTATCGATAGATGCAAGAGTGGGTCTTTATGAAGAGTAAGAGAAAGGAATTATGTTTGAAGCCCTCATTTAGCAAATGCATTCATAATCTATTCTCCCCCCAGGATTTTTTTCCTTTAACTGTAAATCAGAAAAGTGACAGTGTATGTTGACATACATGCATTATTCTATAAGCACTAGTGTAGGTGAGTTTTATCTGTATCTCTGCCTCCTATGGATCAGAAATTCCCAAAGTGGAAATAAAACCCACTCTCAGTACTAAAGATATCTAAGTCTACTTTAACTACATTATGGTCTTGGAGGGGCTATCTTAATGGACTAAGTATGAGGTTTGAAATATCTAGACTTCCTGGAACCACAGGTTAAATTCCCAGCTGAATTGGCTCAGTCCTCCAGTCTTCACTGGCAGATAAATTAAGATTCTAAGAAGCTACTGTGCACAGATCTCAGGCCTCCTGCTCTTCCTCCTATCTTGCCCATAATCTCATCTATTTTTTAAGTGGACATTAAACTTGGCTCTGGTGTCTTTCACCTCTTTGAAAAATTCTGTATGTTCTGTACAGTAAGTCTGATGTTTATTATTCTACAGAGATGCACCATTTAAGGTGGAACTGCACACTCTACTATGTTGGAGACATTCTTAAGCATCTGAGGTTTGAAGTGGGCTGGTAATCCGTTGCAAGTTCAATGACTCCTTCCTAACTCTTCACCTTTTATTTGCCTGGACTTGATCCACCTGTCTTGCCTCACCCTCAATGCATCCTCTTCTTGGCCCGACCCTGGCTTGTCTCTCCAGTGTTGGCTACTGACCTTGCTTTAAATTTTTATGCAGGCTAATTCTTTAAGTCATACCTAATAACTTGGATTTTGGACTTTCCCCTACTCTGACCTCTAAGATTTGCATGGCCTCTCAAATCTTACTTCATTTTCTTGTGGATGAAGAAGGGATATAGTTGAATGGAAAGAGCTCTGGCCTGAGAAAAGTTAAGACAGTTTCCATTTGAACCATTTCTGTGGCTGTCCCTATTCAGTCTTACCCTGTACTCAAGTCCCAGTCCTGCCAAAGGAGTTCTGTAATGACAGGCAAGTCATGTGATTTATCTTTATTCTGCTCTGTATAACAGGTGGGCTAGACTACATGAGTGCATGGCCCCTTCCCAATTCTAAGATTCTTGGATCTTCCTTGATTTAAACCCAGGATCCCCACTACCCAGACTTCATCTGGATGAAGGGAATGCAAAATATTTTAAAAGCATTAATCAATGCTGACTGAACATTTGCTCTGTGATAAAAAATTTTAGAATTGCATAGTGTGCGGAGAGTATTGGTACTTTGGAAATCTACATTATGTGAGAGAAGACTCAATAACACAGTCTGAAAGAGAAACTTTTATTTATTTTTCCAGTGGGACCAGGAAGAAGTGAGGATTATCGTTCAGTAGAGAATGGTGGTACAGAGGATGGGCTCCGGAGCTAGATGGCCTGGTTTGAATCCAGCTTCCGCCACTTACTCAACCTCTCTATAACTCAGTTATCTCACCTGTGCAAAGGGGACAATGATAATATCCACCTTAAAAGGTTGTTAAGAGGATAAAATGAATTACTGTCTGAAAAGTGCTTAAAATTGTGCCTGGTACAGAGTAAGCACTATCTAAATGCTTGTTAAATAAAGAAAAAACTAGTGCTACAAATTTCCTGTGTATCTCAAAATACGTTTCCATGTATATTTTGAGCATTGATAAGTAGAACTGATACTACAAGCCACACAAAATATCTAGCATTAACTTGCATGCTAACTTGTAGAGAAACCCTGATGCCACCAAACATTGTCAAGATTTCTGGAATCATCATCACATGTGTGAATGAGTGAGTGAGTGAGAATCATTTAAAGACTCACCACAAAAGTCTGTCTCTAATATACTTTTGAATTTTTCACTGGTATATTGTGCTTAGCTCAAGGATAGGATATAGCACACTTGTATTGTTAGTCAACACTGTATAGAGAGTACTGACACCTTCATCTTGTTTAATGTTTTCTGACATCTGGCAAGAGCTAATCATAGATGTTTCCATAGGTTGGTTTCTGCTTGTCATTATTCAGCATCATTCAGATACTGCAGCAGGACTGTGCCAGATTTTCCTATCCAGTAGACAGAGCTGGGCATAACTCAAGCTTTGAATTAGGTGCTGTGTTAGATCTGGGGAAACAGCCTGGCTAATATTTATTAGACTGCACTTACATACCAGTAACCGCTCTAAGTGCTTTAAATGTATCAACTTACTCAATTCTCATAACAACTGTATGAAGTAGGCATTCTCCCATTTCACAGATGCAGAAACAGGCACAGAGAGAATAGGCAATTTCCTCAGGTTACACAGCTAATGAGCATCAGATTTCATTACCAGCAAGTTTCTTAGCTTACTGGTTAGGGTTTAAGGTCAAGTTCCAGGAATTCTTGGAAGCTGGAGGGAGAATTAGGCACCACAGATCTGAGATGAAGAAGCTACTAGTGTGGTGGGATTCCTAATAGAACTCTGTAGTTCCCTGGCCCAGTTCCCCTCTACAGCAAGGTAGGGGAAGGGCTGGGGAAGGTAAGGAAAGGTACCACGATTTAACGCCTGACTCTCAGCTCCACTTTTCAGCACTCATTTTATGCTTGGTGGCTCATCTCAACACCCCCAGCTGTGTTCTCATCCATGAGTCCCTGAGTGTGAGTTCTATATCTTATTCTTTTTATGCATTTGTCAAATCTGAACACCAATGTTACCCTCTGCAGTTAAAACACCAGGAACATGTTTTAACCTAACACTATTCTTTAGATTAATGAAATCTAATAGCAACTCTTTCACCTCTGGACTATTCCAAACCAAGTGACCAAAGACCATTCCTCATCTTGTGCTTGGGTAGGCAGCTCTGAGAAATGAGTCTTGGGCTGTATCCAGTTTTTAGTGGAAAGTATACATATCACAAAGCTTAATTTCAAAATTTGCCTCCTTTCTGACAGTCTCTGTGGGAAGCATAGGACATCCAGGCTCAGCCCTTGAACTGAAAAATCCTCACTTCCAACAACGCCCCTTTGGGTTAGAAAGCAGGTCAGGAAACTTTTCCAGCCATGGCCACTACTGGGATGTCTGCTGTAGGGCTAAAAAAAGATGTGTATTTCCTGGAATATCTGCCCTGCAACTTCTACAGGAACAACATCCATTAAATTAAAAATAATAACCCAGACAATTTTCTTGCCACAACCTGATTTTTAGAACTTGCTGTCCATATGGGCATCCAGGTTAGGGCATCATAAAAGTTTTAAGTTCATTAAGAAAATATTCTTCATCTCACTTTGGCGAGTGGTATCTTATCTGGGGTCTTAAATGCTTGTGAATGTCATCTAAGATGCACCAATTAGTTCCAACCCATTTGACACAAAGGAGAATGAAGAACACCAAACATAAAAGTAAAATATTAGCCCAAGAGACAAAGGTGCCACATAAATCAGAGACTCTATCAGCTTGAGACTAGAAGAACTAGATGGTTCCCAGCTACCACCAATGACCAGCCTCACAGGGAACATACAGGCAGTCCTTGATGGAATAGGAGGAAAGTGTGAAGCAGAACTCAGATTCACATAATGATCTGAGACTGGAGGAACCCCCATGCCACAGCTCCCAGATGCTCTGTCAACCCAGAACTAAAACAATCCCTGAAGACCACTCCTTAGACAAAGATTGTATGAAACTATAAAACAAAATAATATTCATGAAAAGTGTGTTTCTTAACTCAAGCAAATATATGACACCAAGGGGGCAGCTCCTGTCCAGAGGCAGGATGAGAGGGCAGGAAGGAACAGGAACTGGTTAATAGACAGAAGAAACCTGGGGAAGAAGAAGTGTGCTGTCACATTACACAGATTGCAACTAATGTCACATAACAATCTGTGTATAAATTTTTATATGAGAAATTAACTTGAGCTGTAAACTTTCACCTAAAGTCCAATTAAAAAAAAACTTTATTTTGTGTTAAACTCGAAGGTCTCTTTCTTAGACTTTTCCAGAACTGCTGGATGGTGAGAAAAGAGGGCCATTTCCAGCAAAGCACTGATTTGTTGATTGACTAAACTAAAACCAAACCCACTGCTGTCAAATCAATTCCGACTCATAGCAACCCTATAGGTCAGAGTAGAACTGCCCCAAAGAGTTTCCAAAGACTGCCTGGTGGATTTGAACTACTGACCTTTTGGTTAGCAGACATAGCACTTAACTACTATGCCACCAGGGTTTCCTTGCTGACTGACTACTTAAAATAAAAAAATAAAACAACATACACAAACCAGAAATAAATATTTTAAATTTGCTTTTATGAATGAATAAGCATATACAACTGTAAGCAAGATCCTAAACTTTATTAGATAAACATACATCAAAATAAAGTGGAGGCATAATAAAAGATTAACCTGACTGGTCCTTGCATAAGAATATCAGATATTATATGGCCCTTTATAATAAGAAACTGATTCATATATCTCATATAATCCTCAAGACAACCCTCTGAAGTAGATCATGAAGAAAGAAGGTACCAGCAATTTAAGCAATGTGCACAGTTCTCATGTTAATTAAGGGGAAGATGCGGGCAGGGTTTACGTCTCTCTGTCCCAGCCTCTTTCAACTGTCTTGTATTCTCAAGTTAGCATGCACAGTGCATTTCAACTGGTCCTTAGACCAGCTGCATTTGCTTCACTCAGGGCACTTTAAAAATGCAGTTTTCAGAGTCTTTAGCCAGTGTCACTGGGTCCTAGAATGAAATTCTGGTAAAAAAATTACTTTTACAAACTCCCCTCAGTGATTCTACCACACAGCCATATGTGAGAGGCAGCTTGCATTTTAAGCATTCTTAGAAACAACAAATAATTCAATGCTGTTTCAGAAATAACTAATAATTCAATGGGACTTATTCTAATTGCTGTTGTAGTTAGTAGAACACACTGTAAAAAAACATGTTAAAGAGGCTGAGTGATAAAAGGAAAACTCAGGTGCAGAATGTACATGCAAATTAACAACCGGCAAATTTGAGGAAAGGTATTACACAAATACTCGACCTAGATGAGAGGACTTCAGAAAATGAGTTAGTCGAGGAAAAATATAAGAAAGCAATGATTTTTACCCTGAGATGTAAGTTATTTCTAAATATTTGAAAGGATGTCCCATAGAACAGAAGTCCTGGTGGCGTAACAATTAATTGTTATAGCTGCTAACCAAGAGGTTGGCAGTTCAAATCTACCAGGCGCTTCTTGGAAACTCTGTGAGGCCGTTCTACTCGGTCCTATAGCATCACTACGACTCAGAATCAACTTGACAGCAACGAGTTTCATTTGGTTTGGTCCAAGAGAATCAGAGAGTAAAGGGAAGAGAGACCGCATGAGCTGAAGCTGCTGAAAGGCTGGGTTAGGCTTAGTAGCATAAAGATCCTCCAGACCCTGGAGAGCTCCCTCACTTCCCAGTACAGGGGAGCAACCGCAGCGATGATGTAAGCAGTCCCACCTTTGCAGCGGTGGTTGTTCAGTGGTAGAATTCTCACTTTCCATGTAGGAAAGCTGGGTTCAATCCCTGACATATGTGCCTGTCTGTGACTTAGGTCTGTCTCATGCCTTGTCATGATGCTATTGGGCATGAGGTCACCATAAGGTGCCGGCTGACGGATTCCTACAATGACTAGCAAGTTGACTTAATCCTCTATAATTCTGTATTCTCGCCATACTATCCTATTCATGTCTTCTCAAAATATCCATGTAAAAGAGATAAAAGTACACATTACTGATACAGATTTTACAGTTAAGAAACAGAATTAAGTCAAGATGCTAGGAGAATGAACTGAGTTACTAAAGGTGATGTGTTTGTTAGTAAAGCTAAGAAAAGGTCTCGTCTTCCTGGGCTTCCCCATTTCTACCCCACACCTCCATCCTATACCTATTTAGTTACCCTTTTATGAAGCCCTAAAGTGCCATGGAATACAGCCTGAAAATTGGTGCTCTAGGCCAGTCACCCTGCAACTTACAAATGCAGATGCCTGGGCACCACCCTCAATTAACTAAGAGTCTAAAGGACAGAGTCCAGGAATTTGTATGCACAGCCAGGCTGGGGCACTGCTGTTTTAGACTTTCTCCCATCAGAAATGAGGACTAGAAATTTGATATTCTTGTGTTCTATATACTATTCTTTGTAATTGCTGATTGATTTCTATGAGTTCATCCAAAAACATCACCAGGTGGGTACCTTTCCATGTAAACATTTCTATGTCCACATGTGGTATTTACACAGGTACAAATATTTATATAATGATTACAAGTTTACAGAGGTAGCAGATGGCTGCAAAGGTGATATGAATGTATTCAAGTCATCAGTATGGGTTTCACTGTGTATTTTACGGCTTTCCTACACAGGAAATTTTCTGGGTAAATGTCAACCTTCACCCAAATTATAGCAGTATATAGTATATGCATATGGGAGGACTACAGAGTTAGAGAAAAATTCCCTGCCTTTCCCATAGGCCCTGAGTAAGTATCCCATTGGATTAACTGGAGTCCACTTGATTGCTACAGTTTCAATAGCTTGTTCAGACATCGATTGCCGTCATGTCACTAGGAGAAAAGGATTAATAATAGGGTGCTCAGGTTGGCTCAATACTGCTGATAGTGCCTGACAAAAGACCGTTAGTAGGACTCCCATGGGGATGCTGCTCATGTAGGAAAGCTATAAGCAACATCATTCAGGATTCTGCAGACTAATGATTAACTTCACAACTTCAGCCTACAAAACTCAACCACCAGTTTTTATTATTTCCAAATAAATTCTCTCTCTGACCTTCCTTTTTTCCTCAGGTTCACAAATGCTCCAGAGTCAGAATCCCTAGTGGAGACTCACAACTGTGGTTGTGTCCTTATGTAAGTCATTATGCCTGGATTATTTGCAAGGGGCGCGTTTTTGCCAGTCTTGATCATGGGAAACAGTAAGGGTCTAGAAAAGCTTGGTTTCGGTGAAGGTTTCCTGATTAAATTTTACAAAAGAAGTGCTCCACTTCCACTGGGAACTCTCTAAAAGTTGGGGCTAATGGTTGGGTATCAAACCTAGGATGGGGGGTGAGTGGTCACCAGTTCTTGGATCCCATTTAAAAGAAACACCACTCAATGTTCAATCCGGATTAAGATAAGGAGGATATTAAGGAGAAACAGTGACAACTCTTCACATTGCAAGAAAAGTGAAAGAACTGCAGGGTTAGAATGTGTGGTCTTCCTGGGAAGAATGGGATGAATTCTGGCTTCTAATAAAAATAAGAGTGAATTATAATTTAAACAGATCAAATATAATTCTACAAAATTTTACTGTACTTATTGTATAAAATGTGAACAAAACAATTACCTACAATAGTTGCAAAAATGAAATTCCAATTGCTTCATTTTTTTCTCTGACTCTCCCCTTCTTATATTACAATAGTTTCAACTTGTTTGTTTTTGGCAGTAAAGGTGTTAAGGGAATTTATCTCCATAACTATACAACTTAATAACTACATGACTTCTTACTCAACTGCATTTAGATAATTTTTTGAGTTTTCATAATAGCTCTATTTATTTATGCTCTAATGTCTTTCCTCTTAAGAGCTCAAGATGCTGGTTATTTAACATTTTACATCCAGATACGAGGATTAAAAAAGGCACTGGGTGCCTCGCTGCTATCTTTAGTGATAGCTCCTCTAAAAAGAACATAATTAACTTGATGTCAGCACTCAGCTTCTTCTTATATATAGGTTTCTTAAAAATACCCAGACTACTTTAATTAGAGCCACAGAATATTTTAATTATCCCTAAAAGATTGAGTATACTCATTGATTACAGTAAATATATGAGATAGAAGATAGTTCTCTAAGAACATTTATATGCTAATGACTGTGTTCCTAAGTCACATTCCTGGGAAGATGGGCAATTGTTTAGGATGAAGCCAGGAGAAGGCTAGACGGACAACTCTGAAGACAATAGAGGTCACATGTCACCTGGCATGAGGGAAATGACATCTAGAGTCCAAGACATCACTGGAAATGCAAACATCTGAGATTTGAGTAAAATATTGTTCAGCTCAATTGTAAACCTTTATTAAGTATCTATTCTATGGTAGGTAATATTACAGGAGTCTTGAGGAGTACCAAGATAATAATTCCATTATCAAGAGGCCATTTTTATGGTGGGAAAAAGACTATTTCCCAATAAATAAATGAGTAACATAATAGAAGGTGATGAGCGAGAAGCAAAATTACACACATATGCATTTATACAAAACAGAGAAAAGATGAACAGTGGCATGATATGACAGGATAAGTATTAGTTTTGAAACTATACAGATCTTGGTTTGAATTACGGCTTTTTCAATTGCTCACCATGAAACTTGGCAGATTGTATTTTAGCTGCTTTTAGCCTTGGATTTATGTTTTGAAAATGAGAAGACACTTACTTCAACATGTTTTGTGAGGATTAAGCAAGGTGAGATTTGTAAAAGCATCAAACATAGCTCCTGATATGAGTTTCTACCAGGAGCTCAAAAAGTTAATTTTCTCAAATCTGTGAAAGCTTCATAGAGGAGATGAAGATGGGTCTGTGTTTTGAAGGATGAACAGGAGTTCTCTAAGAATAAAGGAACAATAGGTAGAAAATCAGAGATGTGAAACATGGGGATTAATCTGGTAATGTTCATAGGTAAAAGTGAAATGGATGGCAAAAGGAGATGAAGCTAGGAAAGTGGCAGCTACAAATGTATGAGAAATGAACAAAATGTGTATTCTTAGGGAGACTCACAGAATGTGTGCTCATGGAACATTAAATATCATGCCAGTTGAAAGTTCACAAAGTAGTGGATGGTCTTATTTAACTATAAAGTTTGAGAAGAGGCTCAGAAGTTAGCTTTAATTCTTCCAATGAGTTCATCCACGTGATTCATGGACTCTACTTAATAGTAAACTGTAGAACAAGACCAGTAAAATAAAACCCTGGCATGCAGTGGTTTCAGCTTATCCTAAAATACTGTGATAAATGTATATCAGAAGAATACCCAAGCAGCTGGTGCACAGTGTGTTAAAGTATGGGTTAGCACGATCAGATTGCTGTTTAACTCCTTGTAAAGAAGCACAGCTTTCAAAAGTGCAGTACAAAACTGAGGATGGCTGGAACACTGGTGTTTACCTCCAGATCATGGAAATGAGAAGACATTCATTGGGTGTGTAAGACACTGTTCTACTACCAGAATAACATCTCCCAGAGCACTTAGATCAGCAATCATAGCACTCACCCTTTCTTTACTCATAATGTACTTACAGCCAAACACACCAGAATGTACTAGAATATTTGTCTTTATTACCAGCCTGGTATGCAGCTCAAGGGACCACACTTGCCTTTTTTTTTTTTTTTTAAGAATTGGCTTGCAGTGATCCATTGATTTAAGAGGGAAACCACCCCATGCTTTCCGACTGAGCTGTAGACACAATTTGAAGGATAAAACCCATTTGTACTCACCGCAGAAGAGATGTCAGACCTTTTTTTATAATTATGCATACATGGGACAATGGTGTTATCTCAGAATCAAGGGACAAGAGACACAAAGAGTTAACAACATTAAGTAGCTGTTGTTGTTAAGTGCTGTCAAGCTGATTTTGACTCATAGCAACCCCATGTGATAGAGCAGAACTATCCTATAGGGTTTTCCATGCTGTAATCTTGACTAGAGCAGACTGCTATGTCTTTCTCCCACGCAGCCACTGGGTGAGTTTGCACTGACAATCAGCAGCTAAACTGTTGAGCTACCAGGGCTCCTTAACAAGGTTTATAAAGCCCTTTAAAGTTCAGAATGCTTTCTGGTATTCCTTCATTTATTCAATGAAAACACCCTCAGCATCTTCAAAGTGATAGGTCCTAGAGAGACAAAGATGAATAAGATGATTGCCCTCAAGACACTCAGTTTAGGGAGGAGGAACCAGAATGCAAACAGTTAATTATAACACAGGTTATCATTTGTACTAAGGCTGTTACCAGGTTCTTTGGGAATAATTCTTTCCAAACCTTGAGTACCGTTAATATTACTGTAATACCTACTATGCAGAAGTTTATATACTATAAAATGTTCTAAATAAGTAAATGAATTAACAGGATCAGCTCCAAATAGAAAATTCTCTCTCTATAACATTATGCAAATAAATTATTTAATCATATAATTAAAAAATTTAACAAGCATCTGTTGTGAGTTTGGCAATCCACAAAGTGCTATGGGATCAAGGAAAACCATTTGCCAATAGAAGATGAGAGATAAAGAAGGACATTAACGGAGACAAAGAAGTTTGAGATGAATCTTGAAGAAAGACTAGGAATTCACCAGACATACAAGTCAATGGAATCAGATTCCAAACAAAGAGAAACGCATGTGCTAAAGTGTGCTGCAGTGTATCCGGTCTAGGAGACTACTAAGTCATTTAGCGTACCTGTAGACAACGGGTATTTGTCAGGAAGTGATAGAAAATGAGACTGGGAGGTAATAATAATAATACCTAATGTTTTCCCACATGCTTACTTGGCCCGGCACTGCGCCAAGAACTTTACATGCATTATATTACTCAAAACAAGGCGAAGAGATAGGCACTATTATTACCTCTATTTTACAGATAAAGGAACTTGAATTCAGCAAAGATAGCAATTTGTCCCAAATCATACAATTATCAAGTAGTGAAGTTGGATATGAAACCCACGTCTTTCTGACTTCAGAAACTATTCTAACTAGTGATTTCCAAATACAGTAAAAGAGCACCACACAGTTTTTAGGTCTACAGTAAAATGAGAAAAACAAAGAAAAACAAGGATTATACAGTGCTTTTAAGAATACAGCTCTATGTTGTTGAGTGTCATGAAATCAATTATTGACTTATAGCAACCCCATGTTACAGAGCAGAACTGCCCCGTAGGCTTTTCTGGAGTATAATCTTCATGGGAGCAGATCACGGGATCTTTCTCCTGTGGAAGCACTGGGTGGGTTCAAATAGCCAACCTATTGTTAGCAGCTGAGTGCTTAATAAACTGCCACCAGAGCTTCTAATAAGGTTATACAGCTATTCAATAAAAAGGCTATCTTTTATTTTGAACTTATATTCTTATTTTATGACATTAAAATACCCATTTTTATAAACCCTGTTGGTAGAAGGTGGCAGTTATTTTAAAAATGTTCTCTTCAAAATTAGTAAGTGACAACCCATGACTCTTGCCCAAATCTAGGATCACTGTTTTAAGCTAGGAAGCTATATTGCCTTAGTAAAAGCTGCGACAGCCATGCTACCAAGTTTACTTTTACCCTGTAGGCTATGGGAAGTCAGTTTAGTACTTTTAGCAGTAAAACCATAAAATCTGTGTCTTATAGGGATTATTCTTTTAGTAAAGGAACCGTGGTGGCACGGTGGTTAAGATTTTGGCTCCCAGCTGAAAGGTCCATGGTTTAAAACCACCAGCTCCTCTGTGGGAGAAAAATGTAGCAATCTGCTTCCATAAAGATTACAGCCTTGGAAACTCTATGGGGCAGCTACACTCGGTCCTATAGGGTCACCATGAGTCAGAACTGACTCAGTGGCACACAACAACAATATCCTTTTAGTAGCATTAAGGATGGATTAGAGGGGTATGAGAGTGAAGATGAAGACCAGAGAGAAGATGACCATGAATCTGAAAAGGAGATGATGAGAACCTCAAATAAAGACAAGAAAATAGATTAAAGGGTGTAGTTTTAAGAGTTATTGAAAAGGTAGACTCAGTGGGCCTTAGTGACCAGTGAGACACTGGTATGAGAGGGAGACAGACCCTGAGACCAGTCAGATATAATTCGACTGTAAGGACAGTAAAATGAACACGACTTTTCATGTAGACTCCATCTCACCATGCTTCTGAGGGAAAAAAAGATTATCCAATGCAGACATGAAATCTGACAGACATTTAAACGTTCAAGGTCTAAAAAAATGTTTTGTTATGTGAAGTAAAAGGTTTAACACATGTACAAAATTAATCTCACACATGGATATGAAGCTTGAGCACATGGCTTCCACTACATTATATTCACTGCTACACTTTATTGTTAAAATGAATCAGACAAACATTAATGAACTGGAAAAATGTTTGGAAGGCTATTATGTTATGTTAGAGTTAACAGAAAGGCTAAAATAACAGTTAGAAAATGCTTTGGGATCCTCAAATGAAAGATGTTCAGGAGAAGACACTATGAAGATACAGAGAGGGATATTTAGTTACCCAGAAAAGATAAAAGACAATGACTTAGTGACTCAGGAACACATACTTGGCATTATTTCTGAATTTCTATGCTACTGAATAGAAACAAATCAAATGCACTCTTGAAAAATATGAACATTTGGGGCGATAGCAGCTTCCTGAAGACAGAAAGGAATTTAACACAATATCTACTTCTGGACAATGAAATCCACATTCTTTCCCCTTGCCACCTCAATTAAAGGGGAAAAAATCTCGACCTGCCAATCTGCCCTTCAGTGTCTCTGAGCCAGGCCGAGGGTAGATCTAGTGACCTCCTCCTGTATAAAAAGGGGAAGGGGATTGGGCAGTAAATTCTGTCCTGGCGAACGTCAGCCCGGCAGTAAATCGGAACCCTCTCCGTGCCCTCTTTATTATCACATTCACAGCATGAAGTTATGAGCTTCCTCACAGCTCCTGCTATAAAAATGTGATGGATGGTAGGGAAACCTCAGGGAGTTAATCTATTCTTCCATTAAATTTTACTTTAATTGGTCTGTGAGTCAATCAGAAACTCACTAGACAGTGAATTAAGAAAGAAAAGAATGAAATAGAAAAAGAGCTTTCTTTTGCAGTTACTGTATTATAATGCAGGATTATTCTTCCATTGAAAGAAAAAGGAGACCACTGGTCCATACAAATAATTTCTGGCTCTGTTAAAAAAAAGGAGAGAAAAACAGGCAACCATGAATCCCACTCACTGGTGACATTAATACATATGACATTTACACACACTCACACATACCCCACCACAAGGCTTTTCAGACACCCTCCACCTCCATTACCAGAGACACTAGTAATTAGAATGAGAGAAGACCAAATTACTGCCCCTGAGAAAATTAATATAGAGAAAAATAAGCTGCTAAGAACTTCTATTATCAGTAGCATAACTCCATAAGTACAAAAGAAGGCAGATGCTAAAGACCAAGGACGGATCGGCTGAGATTTCCATGGGTTCAGTTAGTAAAATGTTTGTGCAGTATTTAAGGCCATAATGGGCTCTGATAAAGGTTCTCAGAATCTAATAATGGCCTCTCTGGACTTCTTGTCTCATTAGCGGAATAAGGAGCGAGCCAGCTTGGAACTGAGAATTACTTGAGATGAGGGAGAGGGAAGAAAATGCCAAAGCTGGAAGAAAAATAAACTAGAACGAAGAAGGAGAAAAAACTAAGGGCAGCCAGGGCTTTAAAAACTGTGGTCCTAAGCTGACAACAGAAGTTTATGCCTTGAAATACATGATAATAAGGTTTTATAGGAGTAAGCCCCAGGGACTCAAATGTCTCTCTGTAAACAATGGGCTGCAGGGAAAAGCCAAGATTTGAGTAATGTGCTCAGTCTTCATTTATGATAAAAAAAAAAAGGGGCGGAGGGGAAGTAGGAGCAAAAAACAGTGAAGACAGGAAATAACTCCCCTTATTCTGACTGTAAAACACTCAGTTGCAGCAAATGTCCTCTGAGGACAAAGACAATGGACAACCAGTATAGAAATACTGTTGTCCCATATGAAGACAAGGAATTCAAGCCTCAGCTGCCTCAAAAACCTGGATTTATATGGGAAGAACCTAGTAAAGTTCTACCTCTTCACCTTTAACACATGGGCAATATATGCTTGGAAACCAAATGGTTTATTATGCAGTATAGTTTGAATGGAATTACTGGTAGGACTTCACAACGATCTAAACCCTTGAAGCATGTACTCCTTATCCCAGGTGCCACAAAGGGTTAAACCTGAAAGTGCTGCCTATTCCCACAGGTCTGCATTTCAGGCCAGGTTACCTAGAGGCATATTATCCCACACATAGTGTGATGATTTCCTTTGGAGAGCAGAGTCAGGTAAACCTCAAAGCAGGCCTCATAGCTACTGCTAAATGATCAAAGGCGCTAGTGTACTCTGAGACTGAATCAGGTTGCTTTTAAAATTCTTTATCCTCAAAGACAACACTTCCTTCCACTTGACGCAAATGTACGGCTATGAGACAGTCAAGTGCCATTTCTGTGGGCATTTGTTCCACCTTATATTGGCTTGGCTTATATGTTGAAAAGGTATTTGTTATGACCTAATCACTCCAGGTCCAGGATCATAAGGGACCTTGTCTCTTGGTGGGAGGCTTTAGTGTGAAAAGGTTACTTAGTCATCACTAGCCTCTAGCCAGGCTGGAACACCACACATGGGGCTCCTCAAACAGGAAGTCAAAGCCAGGCTTGACCCCTGGATGAACTCGGTGCATTTTCAGGCAAGGGGCCTGATGAATCTCCAGGGACACTGCTGTTCTGTGCCTGTGTCCATACATATGTGTTTACTCCTCTGTGTGCATGCATGGAAGTGCGTGGTACAGAAAGGAAAGAGGGTGTGAAGGTTCTGGATAATTATGAAAATTAGATCTTTTACAGCAGGCTTCAAGCTCAGTTTGGGCTGACAGCTCATGAACGGATCATCTGAAGTCTTAATAGGCCAATGCTGGTTCAATAGTTGTATGGTTAAATCATGCACATTTGTGCCACAGCTGACACAGAATGCAGACCCAGATGCCTCAGATGGATTGTGTGGATAAGTCTATATTTAACATTCTTCCTCTCTGGGGAAGGCCAAACAAAGCAAACCAAAACAAATCTAAAGGCATGCTTTAACTTTTGCCAGCCAAAGAAATATTGTGGCATTTTTTCCAAACTAAAGTATCTAGTAGTAGAAATGATACATGATTAATAAAGTAATTCTAAATGTGTTTAATATATAGCTTTCCAAAATACTTCTGGACCCAGCAGTAACAGATGTTCTACCCTAAACTGCTTACGTTCAAAGCAACTGGCCTGGTCAGGGTTGGAAATTTTTCCCCACATTTCAGTTACCCGTCCCCAGAGCACTAACGGTCCTGTCTCCCATGCTTAGGCAGTTGTTTTGTAAAATGATGTCAAGACATCTAGGCCCCTGGCACACACATCCTGAGTTCTGAAAGAATGTGTTTCCTGAATATTCCCGATAATGGGCTTAGTACCAAAGGGGTTAATGAGGTTGGGTAAGGAGCATTTCCTGCTTGTAGGAGAACTGAGTCCAACAGCATTAGAAGCATTTTCTTATTATTTTTCTGTTTTTGCAGTAACTGCTTTTCCTAGAAGCTCACATGGGGGGAAGGGATAAAGCAGTATCGCTGACGTGCCTGGCATCTGGCTTCCAGCAGGGTGAGAGGCTCATCCACCTCGCCCCTCAGGGTTCTTTAACTGAATTAGCCGTATTAAGTGCCTTGGTAGCCCAGGGAATGAACATCGTCGATCAGTGCCTGGGAAAGCAGGTTTGGAGGGTATAATTCTGCCGGAGGAGAATGGACTCCCCACACATGGACCTAAACTGCAGAGTAACAGAGCCCTAAATCTCCAGTTGTAGATTTACAGCCTCCATTCTCCTTCTTTACTGCAAATACAATCCGGCAGTAATGGTCTAACACAGCAACACCATCACCAACTGGCTGATGGCTCGCATAAAAGCAATGTCAACCAAAAACTATGAGTTTATAAAAAGGAACAAACCCTCAACAGTGACAAGAACATGAAACCCATTAACAATTTAAACACTCTCCATTTTTTATTTCCCACCTTGAAGCTATTATTGCTGATAGAAGGCTTCTCAGTGGAGTTAACCACTGCAAGGGAGGTTAGGAAGCTAGCTTAACTCCTAAGACAGAGGTTATGTGGTTTGAACCATCTGATGGTGTGGTTTGAACCTTTGTTAATAGGACTGCTGCCTGGTAACCTATAACTCAAAAGAAAGTCTCAGAAAATTGTAAGTGTGATAAGATCTCCCTCATTGGCCTATCATGTTATTCTCAGGAATCACACTGAATAAATATAGCTGGAATTGGACTTACTGGTCTGTTGAACATGCCAAGATGTGGGCCTGTACTGTAAAAAGACTAGTAGAATATATTTTGGAGGAACTAAACTCAAGGGTCAAAACTTGGCATTTTGACATTCCACGTTTGTCAGATCCGACTCGAGGGCACTTTCCTTGGCTGTTTATTTATATGATAGCTCTAACCTCTTGAGGTGACATTACTACCAGGACGCATCTTGTGGGTTTGACCGAGGCTGTGATATAAACTATAGCTTGTGACACAGTATTACCTCCCAGGCTTTAAAAAGTCAGATGTAAAAATTAAAATAATTTGCCCAATTTAATAGGATTCTCCCAATTAAAAAAAATACTTATTGTGGAATTCTCTAGAGGAAAATGCTTGAGTAAGCCATTTTCAGCCCTGTCCATTGCTCTCCCCAGTGGAAATTAAGATAGGACCTTAAAGAAGTTCCATCATTGGGGGATTTACCTTAATACAAAAATATGCCCTCTGTTCTTTAAATCAAGCAAACACAATGGTAATTTTGTAATTTTGGCTTTTTATGCATGTAATTCCGTAAATAATTCATTTTTGGAAACAGAATTCACCATCTCTTTTTAGTATCCTGTTTTTGTAAAGGAGTAAAAAAAAGAAGCCATGCTGAACATGATCATAAATATCTGTACAGATAGTGCCAATAAAGTTAAGGTCCCTGATTTACATAGATTGTGCTGATTATTTAGGCAATTTAATATGAAATTTAATCTGTACTAAAGGGCCTGAGGGAAGTACAAATAAAACTGGGGATAAATACTTATTTTGCAGCAAAATGAATACCATCAGTATATACAAAACACAGGTTTCAATGGTGTACAAGATACCATATTGTAAAGACATTCCTCTATTTTGACACTTTAAGGATGCATTACCTCACTAAGGAATATCAACTTATCTGCAGATTTTCTGAACCTGGGCTAGTTTTAAGAAAAGGGTTATTTCATTCTGCTTTGGTTACATGTACACAGATTTCCGAGTGAAAAAGACATTGCAACTGTTTGGTTTTAAGAGTGTTATCTTCTCTAAAAAAAGAAAGAAAGAAAAAGGTTGAGAAGGAGTATAAGTGAAGAAGTTAAGTCAAAGTCAAGAAACAAGAAACTAGCAAAACGAAAGTGGTTTTTATCCAGTGAGCAAGGTAATCAAGGTACAATATTCCTAGTTATAACAATGTTAGAGAACAGTTAGCCTTAATGCCTGATAATGGCCAGACCTGCCATGGTTCTGCTTTCAGTATGGGTAATGTTTAAAGAAACAGCAGAATGCATGGTAGCTCTTCTGGACCTACACAATCAACTCCAATGAAGCCTTTTCTCCAGCTTGAGTCATAGCCATAAATACCGCTCCATCCCCACATTCCAGTAACAAAGTTTTTCCTTCCTCCCTTGCCCCTAAACAAAGGGGACAACAGTGTGCTCAGTGGGAACATCTTGAAATAAGATATCACTCCCCAAATGGAAGGAAGTCACAGGGGAGATTGACGCCATAAAGGCAGTTCTATCCTATTGAAACGCCAGCAGATGGGGTCATAAACATTTCCTTCTCCCCTTGCTAACAGCCATGGAGTCAGCTTCATCTTTATCTTTATCTTCCTGTCAGGTCATAAATACCTCTCACTCAAGCCTCACTCACAGCTGGGCTGTGCCAGGCAAGTTTACTTCCTGTTAAGGGTTCATTTCAGCAAACATTTAGAAGTAGGTGAAAACTAAAAACTCTATTGATGAAACATAGTTACAGCACCGTAAAGGAAGCTTGAGGATGTCAAAGAAGGGATCTAGTCAGCCTGAGAAGTGACCAAAGTGCCTAGCAAAATACTACGCACTTGAAGATCCACTTATGAGAAGACGCTTTCCCTGGGAAAATGGCTCAAGTAATTACTTAAAAATTACCTTTGTCACTAACAAAGCACTGAATTGTGGCATGGGCTTTTGTTCTTTCTCCTAGAAACTCCAAAAAAGCTACACGGGGTGTTTCCACTTGGTCATGGGTCTAGAGGCTGGACCATAACAATATGTGACAGAAACAGATTTCTGTGGGTAACTCTCTATAAAGTCCTTACTTAGGCCATGGGTTGGAGAAAGAATGAATCCTTTACTTACAGAGTTTGAACACATGAGGAAGGAGTGATCTTCTAACTCCTCCCTTCCTGGGAAACAGTTTTATGCTGGGGAATCTTGGCAGTTCCACATCTTCGTAGAGAGGCCCTGGTAATTCAGTGGTAGAATTTTTGCTTTCCATGAGGGACATGTTTGCCAGGGGTGGCATTCTAATCTCCATGATGCTGAACAGGTTTCAGCAGAGCTTCCAGACTAACATGGACTATGAAGAAAGATCTGGGAATCCAATTCTGAAAGTTGGACAATAATGGATTACAACAGTCAGATCTGCAACCCAACATGGGAATGGCACAGGACCAGACAGTGTTGTATTCTGTTGTGCTGACTTGACAACACATACTCTTATGTTGCTCCTTCAGTCTAGAGTTCTTCATCATACTTCTACCTGCCTTCACCTCTACCTCCACCTGTTAAACACATAGCATCTCAGATGTTCTCCTATCTGAACAATAAGGCTTTATTTTATTTTTCTATCTACCTTTAAGGCCTGATTTGAATGCAGCTACTTTATGAATCATGGAGTTTTGGAAACTTGAGAGACCAAATGATCTAATTCCTCCTTTTACTAAGGCCCAGAGAGGTCACATATGTTGCCCAGACACCAAGCTGAAGTTTGGACTACAATCTGAGTCTCCCAACAGTCTATGTAGAGATCTCTGACAGCAAACTGCCTGAGACTCGTGGTTCTCCTCATCACTCTAATCTGAACTGAATAGTTTCCTTGGAGCTGCTATGGTGTCTGCAACTCTTACCACACATTCTCTTGAACTATAGTTATTTGGGTACATGTCTTATTTCCCTTGCCATATCTTATTCATCTTTCTTACCTTCATCTCTTATCTCCAGAGTGCTTAGAACAGAATCTGTACGCAGGAGTCACTCAGTAAGTATTTGCTGAATTAACTTATGAATGTGAAAAAGGAAGGTGTTAAACAGCCGTCTCAGTCCCACTGACTCATATCTCTCAAAGTCTCAAAGTACTTTCTTATGCTTAATCCAACTGTTGGAACTGAACTGTCGATCTTAGTGCACCATAAATACCTCTGTGTTGCAGAAAAGGTAGTGGATTTTTTATTTTTTTTTAAAACATTTCTTGTGACTCAGGTGAAAGTTCACAGAGAAATTAGTTTCTCAATCAACAATATATACACAACTTGTTTCATGACATTGGTTGAAAACTGAATGTGTCAGCACTCTCCCTCTTTTCCCTGTGTTACATCCATGCACCTAGCTTTCCTACCCTTACAGTCCTTCTGAACTTAGTTTTTGAGCAAATTCTGCCCTTTAGGTCTCATATAGTTGATTGTTCAGAGGTGTACATTCCTCACTGGTGTTACTGTTCATTTTAGAGGGCTCTCCATCATATGACTGCAATGTGATCTCCAGAAGTGATTTCAGTTCCAGGTTCAGAGGGTGTATAAGGGCCAGAGTCTCAGGGGTTCCATCAGTCTCTACCAGATCATTAAGTCTGGTCTTAATTTATGAGTTTGAATTTTGTTCTACATTTCTTTCTCATTCTGTCCATAACCTATTATTGTGGTCCTGGTAGGAATGGCTGTTGGCGGTACAGTACCGTCTAGTTCTTCTGGTCTTGGGCTAGTAGAGTCTATGGTTTATGTAGTCCATTAGCCCTTTTGACTGTTTCCTTGAGTCTTTGGTTTTCTTAACTCTTCTTTGCACTAGTTGAGAAGATACCAGTTGTATCTTAGATGGCTGCTTGCAAGCTTTCAAGATCTTAATTGTTACTTACCACGGTAGGATACAGAACATTGTCTGTATGGATTATGACATGACAATTGACCTACACATCCTTCCAGACTCTTGTCCCTCACCCTTAAATACAGTATCTCAGTCCCAGGAAGTGTGGTTATAGCTAAGAAGTTTTCATGATTATGTCCCCTGTATGCACTCTTGCATACACGAGCATATTTGCAGCATGTACACATGTATGTGTATGTAGGCACACTATCAAATGCCCTTCTACCCTATTCAGCTTATCTATGTATCTACTTGAACATTATCATTTGTTATTACTGCTATTGCAGAATTATATATATATCAGTATTAACTGTTGCTGCCTTTTACACTTGCCTATTTTTCAGTGTCCTCCTTCACCTTGATTATAATACACTGACTTCCCCAACATTGTATATTATCTCTCCCTTCACTGAAGTTAGTGCACGTGGTTTTCCCTTCCGCATCCTATCTCTGTTGCCATTAGGTACCATCAAGTTGGTTCCGACTCACAGTAACTCTCTGCAGAACACAACAAAACACTGCCCAATCCGGTGTCATGCCCACAATCATTGTTATGCTTAATCGCACTGTTGCAGTCACTGTGTCAATCCATGTTATTGAGGGTCTTCCTCTTTTTTGCTGACCTTCTGCTTTACCATGCATGATATCCTTTTCCAGGGACTGATCCCTCCTGACAAGATGTCCAAAGTAAGTAAGATGTAGTCTAGTCATCCTTGCCTCTAAGGAATACTGCATTTGTACTTCATCTAAGACAGATTTGTTTGTTCTTTTGGAAGTTCATGGTATATTCAATATTCTTCTCCATGTTCAAAGGTGTCAATTCTTTTGTCTTCTTTATTCATTGCCTAGCTTTCACATGCATGTGATGCTATTGCAAATACCATGATTTGGGGCATGCATACTTCCTGTTCAAGGTGACATCTTTGCATTTCAACATTTTACAGAGGTCTTTTGCAGCAGATACGCCCAATGCAATGGGTCTTTCGATTTCTTGACTTCTGCTTCCATGGATGTTGATTGTGGATCCAAGAAAAATGAAATCCTTAACAACATCAGTCTTTTCTGTTTACCATGAAGTTGCTTATTGGTCCAGTTGTGATGATTCTTGTTTTCTTGATGTTGAGGTGTAATCAATACTGAAGGCTGTGGTCTCTGATCTTCAACACTAATGTTTCAAGTCCCCTTCACTTTCAGCAAGCAAGGTTGTGTCATCTGCATCAAGCAGTTTGTTAATGAGTCTTCCTCCAGTCTTAATGTCCCATTCTTCTTCAAACAGTCCAGCTTGTTGGACTATTTGCTCAGCATACAGATTGAAAAGGTATGGTGGAAGGATACAACTCTGACACACACCCTTCCTTACTTTAGACCACACAGCATCCCCTTGTTCTTTTCCACCAAATGCCTCTTGATTCATGTACAAATTCCTTATAAGCACAATTACATTTCTGTAATTCCTATTCTTTGCAGTGTTATTCATAATTTGTTATGATCCACATACTTTAATGCCTTTGTACAGTCAATAAAACACAGGTAAACGTCTGTCTGGAATTCTCTGCTTCCAACCAAGGTCCATCTGATATCAGCAATGATATCCTTGGTTTCATGTCTTCTTCTGAATCCAGCCTGGATTTCTGGCAGTTCCCTGTCAATATACTGCACAGCTTATGAATAATCTTTAGCAAGATATTACCTGTATATGATATTAATGATATTGTTCATTAATTTTTACATTTGGTTGCATCATCTTTCTTGGGAACAGGCATAAATATAGATCTCTTCAAGTTGGTTCGCCAAGCAGCTGTTTTCCAAATTTCTTGGCTTAGACAAATGATCATTTACAGGGCTGCATTCATTTGCTGAAACATCTCAATTGATATTCTACCAATTTCTGGAGGCTTGTTTTTCACCAGTGCCTCCGGTGCAGCTTGGACTTTTTCCTTCAGCACCATCAGTTCCTGATCATGTGCTATCACATCCTAACCCTGGTCACCACCAACAAACGTTTTTATCTGTGTGGAAAACTTTTCTTGATTTTTTCATAATAGTGGTCTCATACAACATTTGTCCTTTTGTGATTGCCTTATTTCACTCAGTATAAGGTAGTGCATTTTACACGACATTACACATTATAAACCCACTGTCAGTGATTTCAGTTTGACTCATAGTGACCCTACAGGACAGAGGAGAACTGCTCCACAGAGTTTCTGAGGATTGCCTACAGATTCGAACTACTGACCTTTTGGTTAGCAGATGTAGCACTTAGCCACTATACCACTACAAACATTCATTAATTCAGTTACTTAACAAAGGTTTCTAAGAGCTCAGTGTGTATGCTTCACCACGAAATATTCATAGGAGATCCTGGACAAGGAAGCAGGAGATGAAACCCTGTCCTGTGATGGATGGGTCACAATCTACTGAGAAAAGCTATTACAACACAACTAGAGATCTATTAACGCAGTGTTATGGAAGCATATATGTGATCATGATGGCAAATGGCACAAAAAGAAGTCACAGCTTATCTATGGAAGTGGCAGTCACTGGAAGGAAGCTGCCAATATCCTGTAGCATGTCCTGTATTGTGTCGTCTATGAGCTTCTAACCTGCGTACTAAGCCCAGTACTTCTCTGATTTGTTTCCCTTTACCACTGGTTTCCTTCATTCAGTGATTTAAGGGTAACCCTTTTCTCCTCTTCCATGGAAGTACTAGTTGCTGTAAAGGTTGACTAACTACCATTACATGAGTACATTTCCAGCTGGAGACAGTAATAGTAGCAGTATATGAACCACTGTTAACTTTTAAAGTGCTTTTATATATCTGTTTTCAGCCTTTCTTTTCAACAAAGCCAGGAAGGAAGGAAGTGTCAAATGCAAAGCACATACCAGAGATGTATATGGGATATGTAATGGCTAAACTTTAATTTTGCAACACTGTCCTATTTTATTCCTAGAATCACTCTTCATGAATTCCCCCAGAGAAGAAAATCAGAAGAACAAATTTCTATTATAACATTCTGCTTATTCTCTTTATCACAAATCACAATTTGTAATCATTTTATTTATCAGTTTACTTTTGTTAAGAGGAATTTTCAATAAATCATTAATTTTTGTTTGAACTCATCACCTTTACTCAGCAATTCATGAGTTAGAAGTATCTGGTCTGGGAGAAAGAGAAGAGCTCCAGGAATGGTACAGTGGAAGAGGTTTTACAGGCAACAGATCCTCAGGAGCAAGGAAGCTGCACTGGGTAAGAAGTGACTATTATTTTCCTTATGGTGTATTGGGAACTTTTGTAGCCAAGCCATATAACGTATCTGAGGTGGCAAGCGTGAACTGGCTGGGTAAGTTTTGGCTTTTGGAAAGGGCAGGCACGTAAGGAAATAGCGAATTAGTCAGGTTTCAGTTTGCTGATATAAGCGACGTGGTCTTAGGCCTAGCACAGTTAGGTTAATGCTTCTTTATTGTAGGTCTCAACAGAACATAAAACTCCATGAAAGCCAAAAACAAACAAACAAACAAAAGCACCCATCTTGTTATTTAATCACAATAAGAAACTGCTGAATAAATGATGAATAGTACTATTTCTATCAAGGCAAATATGTCATAATGATAAGAGATCAATGAACAAACCTTATAGTGCAGAACTGATTAGCTGTATTTTTTTCCATTCATTCTTACAAGGATGACCTACATAAGAGGAAGCAGTCCTCCTAGTTTTTAGTTTTGTTAATCCTTTGACAAATAATTATTGTTACCTTTTCAAGAACTATAGAGGATAAGAAGTTTAAGCCATAATCCTTGCCTCTAAGGAGCCCATATGATTCAAGATGATTAAAGAAACACAGCAGTAGCAAAAGCAAACCAAAACCACTGCCACTGAGTTGATTCCAACTCATGGCAACCCTACAGGACAGAGAAGAACTTTCCACAGAGTTTCTAGGGAACACCTGGTGGGGTCGAACTGGTGACCTTTTGGTTAGCAGACATAGCACCTAACTACTATGCCACTAGCATTTCCGTAATAGTAATACAAGGCAGTAAATGATAAGTTTGAAATAAATGGTGCAATCAATATGTGCTCTCAGTCTTATGTGGGTGTGATCAGAGAGGGCTGCTGAGGGATGATAGGGTTTTGAGTTGAAGATATGTTGAATTTCTACCAAAAGAAAGGGCTCATTAGAGGACCTTTTAAAAAAATCAATTAACTGCAATATAGTTCAGTATACCCCAACTCTAGGTAAGAAAATTTAATTAAAGAATATAAATGCTTTGAAATCCTCCAATAGACAGTAGCTTGTCAATGCGAAATAGTTCTATTAGATTATCAGGCCGCCCCCACAGCAGGATTTTAATGCCTTTATGTATGTTTAATCACACTCACTTGGTTTAGCTCTCTCAGCTTCAGTCCCATTAGAATTTAAAAGGTCAAGTTTCAAAAGCCTAAAAAAGTGATTTAGAATAGAAATGCCAACTTAACCTTAACCACCGTTAAACTGATACTATAATAGTACTGAAAGACATCAATGAAACAAGACCACTAAAACTGATAACTCCTAGGTTACATTAAAAAAATACAACTTCAGAATAATTTAAAATCACTATTTTAATTTTACTAAACATTACGGTTCACTGATAGCTGTTGACACATATGGCTTATTCAGGAGAACACAGAAGCCTCATAAGTTGGAAAGGTCTAGGTAGGCCTAACAACATAGAAACGGAGCACTCTTCTGAACATGTCACAGATCTGTTACACTTCTATAGGGCTGCTATGAGCTGGAATTGACTCAAATGACTCAATTGACTCAAAGTGGGCTTAGTTTTTTCTGCAAAGTAAGAGAGGGCCATAGAAACCTTTTCTAAACCTTCCTGATAGAAGCTCTTGCTCACTGCCTGGAGCATTCTTTCTAGAGTCATTTTCTCTTACAGATGCTGCCATTGAAACAATCCTGCCTTTTCTTATGCATTCCTTGATTTCTTTCCTAATATTTATGTATAGCTTCATTTACTGTAATTTTGTATATCTAATATGCTATACTAAAGTAATTCCAAACTTATGATCTACTATGACTTGAGAGATTGCTCTCTCTCTCTCTCTCTCTCTCTCTCTCTCTCTCACACACACACACACATATGTCTGCTACCTTAGAAAGAGAGGTAGTTTTTTAAATTGTCCCTTTTTGGTAACCAAAAAAGTAGAGATCAGCCTAAACATGCATTTAAAATTTTTAAAATAAAAAAAGAAAGTTTTTGGCACTATTGTTTAAAATAGTCATTTTTTATTTTTATAATAATCTCTATTATATAACTCCATCTATAAAGAATTACAGTTCAATTTCTAGTACTTCTATACCTGCAGAGATACAGGGGATTAAAAAGTGGATTAAGAAACATCAGCATAAAGCAAGCAAGGTCCTGTGGGAGACAGCCTGAAAGACAAGCAACCGCGTATACACGGAAGGTGCCAAATGGTAATAACATCAAAACGGGAAATCATGAAAATAAAATAACTGTGCATTTAAAATATATTTGGGCTAGCTCTTCTGTGCTTGTGTTTTGTAACATTAACTGTTTAAACCTGCTTTAAATGAGAGCTGTGGGTTCTCAAAATCCTTTAATTTGGTTAAACATCCGCTACTCTGAAAGGACTCCATAGAATCCCATAAAACATTATTTATCTGCATGCGTTAACTGCACGATACTGTAATTTCCAGAATAAATGCTGGGTGTAAATTGTTGTTTATGTTGGATCCTGACTGTCTTTACGAGAAACAAAGTGAAAACGGAATCTTCACAGCTTTATTTCTTCCGTTAAAGTCTATTCTGCAGCAGGAAACATGCCTGGTGGAGTTTCTTAATGAACACTTATAAAGCCTGTTGGTTAAAACCAAATATAGAGAATCACCTCTAAATGTATACCCTCTTTGATCCACATTCTTTTCATTTAAATCAAGTTAAATTAAAGTGAAAGTGCCACCATTCACATGGTTATAGTTAAGGGTCTGTCAGTACGTGTATGTAAAGTCTTCTTGTCAGAAGTCTATAAACTGGAAGGAACAAGAAAACTAAAAACCAAACAAACAAAAACCCCAAAACCCAAACTTTAATACAGAGGTGCTCGGCCTCAAAATAAATTTTGATTTATCATTAATGCCTTTATAAAGTCTACCTTAGGGGAAAGGATATAGACATTCTAGTGATTTAAGACATTTAGTTGGGATTTTTCTTGGTTTTCCAAAGTGATAGCTTTTAAAGATGCCTTGCTTTTAAGAAAACCCTGGTGGTGTAGTGGTTAAGTGCTATGGCTGCTAATTAAAGGGCTGGAAGTTTGAATCTGCCAGGTGCTCCTTGGGAACTCTACAGGGGCAGTTCTATTCTGACCCATAGGGTCACTTTGAGTCACAATTGACTTAATAGCAGTGAGTTTGTTCGTTTTCTACTTATAAAATTGATTAAAACCTGAAATTCTTTATGTGCTTGGATTTTCCTAAGGACATTAAATATTAGAATTTTCATTGTATTATCCCCCAGCTACCTTTTGCAACAAACATAAAACACATAATAAGTAATTCCATTTTTTTGCAAATGGAAACTTGGGAATGGAGAAGTTAAGAGGGTTTCAAGGTCAAATGTGGGTAAGACTACACAGAAAACTAAAATTCTCTTCTTCTTCCAAAAATATCATTTTTAAATTCTAAATAAGGGCAAACAATCTGTCACTGCATGCAGAGAACATTCTTTGAACATTTCTTCTGGAAAAAAAGAACTACATAGATTTTAAGTACAAGAATTTACTGTGCCTGTGCAAGCAGCTGCACTTACCTGATAAAACTGTGATGATTCTTTCTGAGTGATTATGACTTATCAGGTCAGTGACCAACAAACTATAAAATAGATTCTAACAGCCCCCTAAAGGGTTGCTACAGACTCTTGAGTAAATAATATATGGAAGAGAGAATGGAAGAGAGAGAAAAAGAGACAGAGAGAAAAATAAAGATCATACACCTGAATGAGCTAGTTAGTTTAGCTGATATAGGACAGGAAGAATAGGTCCTTGATTTTAATTTCTGTTTTCTCACTCAGAGGCATTTCTTGCAACTCAAAGTCAGATAACAAGGTAATACCAATTCGTTTTTGTTTTTTAGAAGAAAGAACAGAGGGCCAATAGCAGTCCTATGTGACTTTCTGGCACATGATTTCTGTCTCTAGATTTGATAAACTATCAACTATATTTATATGTGTATCTGAAAAGACTGGCACTGACTCCTGGAAAAATCTACCAATCCTTATAACAGACTCTAAGAGAAGGAATACAAGGATAGAGCATTACATTTTTAGTGTCTTGTTTCAACTCAAATGTTTAATGAATAACACTACAATTTAAGTCAGTTTACAATGGATCTAAAGGAATTCAAGGAAACCCCAACAAAGGAATTAAGATACCATGATAAAAATGGCCAAAGATCGGAGACGGCTGTGTGTGTGTGTGTGTGTGTGTGTGTGTGTGTATGCGCGTGAGTACAGACCCACTTACAACCATAGCCAATATGAGGAAGGAACTTTGATCTATATACTGTACTTAAGTCAAGTTTTCTTAATTGCATCAGCTTCCCTGGAGATCTCTGTTGCTTTATTGCTAGAGTAGAAGCTATAGAACTCCGAGGTTTAATGGCATAGTAAGAGTTGTATTTGCTTTTCAGATCTGGAAAACTAGATACAAATTGTTGCTTAGGTTTTAAAGCCACACAGTGAGTGGCATCATTCTAGTCTCAGGGGGGACATATCACTGCGGTCCACAGGTCGCTCCTCACTTAAAGAATTACAACTCAAAGTAAGCATGGTAGGATTAAGGTTATGAGCCATCAGAACTATTACTAACGGGGAAGTCTTGAATCTTTATCTCTCTGGAGATTTGCAAGGTCAGAGCAGAAAGAGGCCTGGGGCTGAGTCACAGATAAAACGCTTCCAGCAAGCCACCTTGAGCCCCTAAGTCTTATGAAAGTCTTAGGAGTCTAAGTTTCAAAACTTTTTAAGAACTGGACTGTTTTATTCTGTTTTAGAATTTGGGTCTTCAAGCTGTTGAAAGACCAACAATGAAGGAGTAACGGGTTGGGGCAGGGAGGCGGGTGGGAGAAAGGAATGATATATATTAGGATTAAGATGGTTTACCAGAAATGAGTGTGGGATGCTTGCCAAACAATGAACTCTATTCCTGACTCAAGGCAGTGCTAGCAGTTTTATAAGAATGGCTTCATTTCCCTTTAAAATTACACAAGTTGCATTTCTTGGTGTGACTTTCTAGAAATCACATTATGGTTGTTGTTTACTCCAAAGAGACCCAAATTAGGGCTTGGGTAGAACAGCTACAAGTGGTTTATCTTATGCATAGGTGTAGGACTCTTCTCTTCTCACCCAGCCGGGACTCTGCTGTGTTTTATAATGAGTGCTCTTCTTCTAAATGACTAAGGAAGGGACCAAGGCCAATGCCAACCTCACACCTCTCTCTCTCTCAGAGAGATCAAGAGATGTTTTGGCTGCCACCAAGGAGGCGTGAAGGAGCAGAGTTCAGATAAACTTTTGATAAAGTACCATAGCAAGCCCCTCATCAGAAGGTAGGAAAGGTCACACAACAAAAAAATAATAAGAAGAAAATATAACTGCTTTCTTATGAGGGAAATATTATGAGTTCTTCCCCTTTTTCAGCTTTTATGGAAGGAGATTCTGCCAGTTCCTCCAGAAAAAAATAAGAAAAAGTAGTTTTAAAATGAGATTATGCACCTTCAGGGTGCCATTAGGAAGTTTTACTGTACTGAGATGACATGAAAGCTCTGGAATTAATATCCCTGAGATGCTTCAAACCTGCAATAGCAATTATTGTACTACGTGTCCCTGGATAAATAATAGGGCCATTCAACTAATTAGCTTCAATGATTTCAGCTCCCTGTAAATTCTCTCTCACTCGGCTATAAAAATAACACTAGGAAAACTTTTGGTAAGAGAAACTTCTTTCAGGAAATGTTTTCTTTTCTTTTTTCCCTCTTCAGTTCATAATGCACAGTGTGTAAAGTAACTTTTATTTCTAAGACACAAAGCTAGAGTGAACACACAAAATTTGTACCATTATTGCCATTAACTGCTACTGAACATACTGACTTGAATCTCTAGTTTGTGCCTTTCACATAAGAAATAAACATTTTGTGAAATTTAAACTGGTTTCTTGATATATTATGAATAATCATGTATGTATGGGAAATAGAGTATAAGCTCCAGGTATACACATGTATGATAAAAGATAAACGTGATTTATGTCTACACTTCAATACATGATCACCTTATTTTAAGAGTTTTGACAAAACATTAGATTTCTGATAGTGATCATGGAACATTAATTCATTCTTTCTTATTTCCTGAGTGCTTACGAGATGTAAGACATGGAATTTCTTCTGTATGTTTTCTTGGGAGAAAAGCAGATTTACTTAAATCCACTTCCTTAAAGCAACAAGAATTCATCCATACTTCTATCACCTGGAAATACCACTAAACAAATTATATAAATTCCAAGTAATAAGAATGTGAACCTCAACAATGTAAGCAAATACAATTTAGCATCATCAGCATGGTCTGAAAACCTACAAGTGACCCCAAAAGACCTGAATTAAAGACTGGAGTTGTGTTTTACTTTTCTTTCTCCTTTGAGTAAGCTCTTGAGATTTCTTCTTTTCCTTTCAGGGAAATATCTCTACACACTGAAATGAAACAGAAGCTCCACCCCTGGTTGGGCTAGTACTCCCCCTCCAAGTGTACTGAACGTCACCATCATCGCAGGAGACAGAGAAAGACCTAGTGGAAGGGAGATGGTGAGGAGCTTCATCTTTGATGGAGAAACAAAGAGAAAGAGTCTGAAACCTCTTCCTGGGATTGTCTTGTTTTTAATTAACAGAATATAATTAAAATTAAAGCCAGACAAAATGACTGGAGCTTAAATCTGAATTATGTCTAACAGTAGAGACTGCAGTCATCTGTTCACACTCATTAGAAGTGACCTGCACTACTTTCTGGGTCTTCCACTTTGCTTTGCTCTGCTGCTTATAGTCAAGGTCATTGTTTTTTTCCCTAGCCACATAAAAAAGAATTTTTCTCTTTTTCGTACCAAATGCTTATTTTACACACACACACACACACACACACACACACACACACACACACAGATGCACTGCATGTTTGGATGAATAGTAATATATTAAATAAATCATGGCTTCTTTGGTCTGAAGCATTATGTAATTATTAAATTCAAAACTATTCCCCTAAAATTGATAATCATGTAATCAAGCAAAGAGGTTAATTTTCCAGTCAAAAAGCTGATGTTAAAATTTTCCTAGCTTAAACAAAATGTGGTCAGGGATGATAACTGTTCCATGTTATTCAAACATTCTAGTCTCCCCACCTCAAAATTTGCACCCTAGGAGCTACCTAGGAGGTTGGTAATATCAATCACCATGATTTTTCCTTTGAAGAGATCTGCAGCCTCAGCTTATGAGAAATGCAGCCTGTTCACCCTAGGAGAATATAAGTCATAACGTTTGTTTTGGAAATCTATTTTACCCAATATTTCTCAATGATATAAATTGTGTAAATGAAATAAAACTGACACTGCAATATTTACTAAATCACTACTGTCTGCTGTCTGCTTACCACTCTATCACTGGCTTCTCTTTCTTGCTCAGTTTAGCAGGAAAAGGAGCAAAGAAGAAAGATCTCTGCAAAGATGCATTTTTAAATCAATATAAATAAGCTTACAAAACAGCCAGACTCACCATGGCTTCTTCCTTACTTGTTTATCCCTCTATATCTGTCATTTCCTCACTGGTCTTCCCTTCTTATCCACACATATTCCTCAGCTTACCAAACTGGTGTGTATATGTGTGCATGTGTGTGTGTGTGTGTGTGTGTGTGAGCAGTTCATGCATATAACTGGGGCCGGGTACAGGAGTAAAGAGAGAAAAACTTCAAATGTATCAATCTCATATAAACTATACTAATGGTCTGACATCATAAAAAGACAATAACATTTAGAAAACTGAGTATTTACAGATGAAAACACTTACAAACACTCCCAAATATTATAACGTCAATATATATGTAAAAGGAAAGGAAAACATTCTTAGGCTCCCATAACAGATCAAACTGTCACTGAGTCAATTCCTACTCATAGCGACCCTACAAGACAGAGTAGAACTGCCCCATAGAATTTCCAAGGAGTGCCTGGTGGATTTGAACTGCTAACCTTTTATCAGCAGACATAGCATGTCACCACTACACCACCAGGGTTTCCTCCCGTAGCAGAGTGTGTTCTTCTCAGTCTGTGGCATTAACAGTCACACTTCTGCACCAATAATCAAAGAAACTAGACTTCCATCAGCACCCCAGCTCCCCTATTCGTCAAGACAGCTCTGAGGCTGAGTACTTAAAGCCTTGTGAAGAGAAATTTCCTTGTACTCTTTGGCGATGCTGTGACTCATGAAAAAACAGGACTGATCTGCTCATCAGGGCTCAGAAAGTTTTTTAAAGGACAATGCCTCTGACATGAGAGAAGGAAGGTGAAAGTGGGACAGGAGGCTCTGGGAAGCTCCTCTGGCAATTGGAGGTGGGGAAGGAAGGAGACACACTATAAATTAAAAATATTTCTAGAATGGTATGTGGATGATGCATTATTAATGCTCATGAAATATATCTCAATATGGAGGGGGGAGCACCCACATCCCAAGATGGAACAGAGCCAATATCATAAGACACTTGTTCCAAGTACTGTTGGTGCTCTGGTGTTTTTTAGGAGGATAAAAAATATCCCCTAAAGTTGAAGAGGGTTTTATTAAGTACTGATTAAGTCTACTTGATTAAGCACAAAGATGATACTAAAGAACTGATACACATTAAAGGGATGAAAACCCAGAATATTATTTTGACAGTTTCAGTTTTTGAAGCTACCAATAACAATTACATGAGAACCTAACACATTGTTGCTTTTAGAAATCTTTTATTGCATCTCAAAATCTCTATCTTAAATCATTTTAATATAGTCTCATTGCCCACTGAGTCTGGAAAGTACTATAGTTTGCCTAAGGTAATAAAACTCAAGGATTCCTAACTTACTGTTCCTTGTTTTAACTAGTCTCTGTTAAAGCATTCTGGGGCTCAAAGATATCTGCTTGTTCATTTTCACTTGTTCTCACAAATATGTATACAAGCAGTATGTAGCTACTTTATTACAAATCTTACATGTGGTGCTATATATAAAGTTATCATATAGCAGACATGCAGATACTAGTAAAGGCAACCCAAACAGGTGACAGGTGGTCACAGACTTAAGATTTATAACTTTAAAATGTAGTTTAACTTAAAACACTGTATTTGTGGTATATTCATGGGCATTCAGAAAATTTGCTGGGAGGAGTACTAGGTTTACATACTCTTCTCTGTTGCCTTCATTTTTAGCTATCTACATGGTAGATTTAACACTGCTGCCTGAATTTGAGGGTCTCTCACACTGTTCATCTCAACAATCAATTTTTATTGTGGTGGAAGATAAAATAAATGGTAATAACACGATATAACAAAAACTACCCTGACCCATAATTATAGTCTTTTTAAAAGTAACTGTGGTGTATGGAGCTTCTTCATTTCTTGAAGCAGAAAAGAAGCTGACAGTTGGAATCTCTGAGGCTGTCCATATATCTCCTGAGTGCATGCAAGAGGCTGAACTGCTCACAAAGGGAGAGCTACTTTGGGCATGGGCCACGTGAATGAAAAAAGTGACCCAACACATGGGATCTGCTGAGGACAGTCACCAGCTGTCCTGTCTTCCTGTATCAAGTGCCAGCAAAGAGTTCTGTCAGTGTGACATGCCGTACTTTATCATCCCCCACCATGGGCATCCGTTCAAGTGATGCTCATGTGCACTAAAATTGTCAGAATTTCTGACAGAACAGTCTTCTGACAGCACTTTCAATACAGACATTTCAGAGAGCTCTGCTCATCTGAATACAACCATACACTAAGTCTCTCACAAAGCCCAGTATGCTTTTCTGTTATCAGACAGAATGTAAAACACAAAGCTTTTTTGTATTCTTATACACAGACTTCCATGTGCTTAACAAGAACTCACTTGATTTCTGTATTAAGTGAAAAGGTTGCTTTTACAAGACAAATCAGATTCTGGACACTTTCAAATGAAGTAGATTCACCAAGCAAACAGTTTATCTTTGGATCTGGAAGCTTTCCTTAAAGCATGACTTTGCAACAAAGGAGTTTTAATGCCACTCCACTCTGTAACGCAATGCACACTAACAAGATTTATATACATTAGGGGTGCCATTAAGGAAACTCGAATGACTTGCAGTTTCTTGAGATGAGATTTTAAAAAAATCTTTAAAAGGGTGTGCTGCATACAAATGGAATCAGATTACCTTAGCCGAGCCAAGTGCCGTCGAGTCGGATCCGACTCATGGTTACCTTAGAAGTTGTTTAAATGTACAAGCATAATACCGCTTGTGTAGCAGTCATGGAACACACAGCAGAGATTTGTTTTACTTCTCTTAGACAACCATTCTACAGTCAATGAACATAAACAACCATAAAGTTACAGCTGCTTTTAAAATGTCACTTAGGGACAAACTGTATAGATGGGAAATTAGATAGCACTGAATGACTTTGGAAAAGGACCAGCACTATACTCTGAATTCCCAGCTCTGCACTCATGAGAGAAATAGTTCCCATCAATAATCATGTATGTTTTCATGTATAGATACACACACCTACAATGTGATACAAAGGATCAGTAGGTCAAAAAATGATTAGCACTTTCCAAAATATTCCTAAAAACTGAGTCTAGTTATCTTGTATGGAGACTGAGGAAAATCAGATTTAAGGAACAACTAACATTTTAGGCAAACGTTATGAATGCCTGCATGTCTATAATTTTTTTTTTAAATAGGAGACGCTACAGAGCGTGCTGCAAAAATGACTCAAGCTAGGATTTCCAGCTAAATATGCTAAGACAGGGCAATATACTTTTAGTAGGCAGAATAAAACATAGAATAGCCTATATTTAAAAAGCTCATAATGATGTCAAATCTTTAAGCTTCTATCCAGAGAATCTGCAATAAAATGAAATCATTAGGCAAAGAGTGGTCACTGCTATGCTAGGAAGAAAAAATAACTCAAAAGTCTCACATCTATTATTATATTAGAATAGTCTCTTTCTCCTCTACATAATAACAATGGGCATTAAAGAGCCATTTATGCATACCTTATTATTATTTATGAAATTACAAGTACATATGGTGTCTGATAACTCATCTCTCTGTATTAAATAGGAACATACACTGTTTTTTAAGATGTCTGCATTTTACAATGTGCTAGGTAACAGCTTTCCATGGTATAATCATGAATGCATTATGTAACATATTTTATAAGAAGTTATTAAGGATTATGACTATAGCAACATAATCCTAATATAAATATGAATAAAGCATTTAGGGATGGTATTTTCACACAGACCATTCCCTACATAATTTGTAGCAATACAATTATCGTAGAAGAAGGCATACCACATTTACAGAAAATGCCGCTTCCAGGAATGTTAGTAAAAATCCTATAATGTAGGTGTTTTTCTAGCAATTTTGCAAAATCTATGCTTTTAAAAACACGAGAAGAATCCACAATGCCACCTACAGCATTCTTGACAGTAATCTTGCCTTGGCAGGGGGAAAAAAACCCCAGTTGTATTTGAAAAGCCAGGTGCATGTAAATTTCTAAACCACAAGTAGGTGGCAGTGGAGACATTTCTGGATGATTTTTCTCAGCTGGAAATGTAAAAGGAGGAAAAAAAAAACCTCCTTAAAAACAAGTTACAAACACACTAAAATAAATAATGCCCTGAAATGTAACCTTCCATAGAAGATCACCATTAAAAGCTAATAAAATATTTGTCCTTAGGGACCAAAATGCTACCAATCCCTTAATGAAGACATTCATGGACACTGTGAGTGAGCTGCATGGATGACAAAACTAGGGAAAAAAAAAGAAGAGAGAGAAAGACTGAACAATTGTTTCCACAGAACTAAAAGTAAGAATTAGGAATATGATGTAGACAACAAAATCTGAGGTGCACGCAACACATAAATTTAAAATTAGTAAGTCAGCATTTTAAGAAATCATTAAGAAATTTTCTGTTTGAATGTAAATTCAAGAGGACGGTGAATGAGTTCATTAGGATCTAGTCTTTAATGTAAAATATCAATTGAGTCCATTACAAAACTGTGTACCAGAGACTATTAAACAATGTAGACATACTTAAAGTGTGCTCAACTCTAAACAAACCTTAGGAACATTAAAATAAAACTACCTGCATTGTCTTTCAAGGTTAATGAGTTGGCTATTACATTCATTCTGTTCTCTAGTTTACCTGCAAAGACAAGCAGGGTCACTTAAGTTGTATTATCAGTTCAATCTAATTGATTTGACTTGTGGGCAACAACTGAGAAACTGGAAAGTACCCAAGAATAAACTCTGCAGTGTGTAGGAGTGTGTGTGTATGTACGTATCATTATAGATAGAGAGAAATAGCTAAGCGGAAAGAAACTGGAAAAAGGAAAAAAAGAAAGTTAATGATGTCATTCAGATCAGAATCACCATGTGAAAAGAAATGAAGATAAGGGTCCAAATTAAAGTGTTTTCATACCACACTGTTGCTGAGAGGCCATTCCATCTCCTAAGGACCCTATAGGACAGAGTAGAACTGCCCAATAGGGGGTCCAAGGAGTGGATGGTGGATTCAAACTGCTGACTTTTTGGTTAGCAGCAGTAACTCTTAACCTTTGCATCAGTTTTTCTCCTTGCCCTTACTTGGCTGACATGCAGCTAACAAAGGCAACCAAGTTATCAAGGAACAAATGAAAAACCTTTTTTCTATTCATCTTTTAAGATTCAATTAAAAAATCTACCTACTCAAAATGCCTTTCGGAATCCCCCATGTGGAATTAATGTCTCTTTCTCTTACACGATTTTTTAAAAATTTTCTATTATAGTAATTATCACATTCTGGTATTAGAATTATTATTCTTGTGTTTCAGTTTGGGTGACCTCAGGTTTGCAAGTGCCAGGAGGGCAAGGATCATTTCTTGACAATTTCTGAAAAAATATAGGTGTCATGTAATCTAAGGAGAAAATGCTTCATGACTATCTAAATTAGTTGAAGGGATTATGTACAACTACCTCTCAAAATATAACATGCTTCAGTACTACTTGATGATAGTGACAATTCTGTGTTCTGCTGGCCAAGAGAAGGTTGGCAGGCCTGTGGTTCACTCTAAACAGAGTCTTGTGAAGCCTTAAGAAGAAACACCGCACCTAGCTTTACCCTCTCATTATACACACAGACATCCTCGGGAGCAACAGGGTCTGGTTGCTAGGAATGCAGGCCTGTGAATCAGGAGGGAACTGGCCTCACAGAAACAGTAGGGAGGTTTCACAACTGAGGAGCCTAGCACAGGAAGACTCCACAAGGACTTGTTTGGGCGGAGCCTGCAGAAAACCTAACTCATTGTAGTGGTGACCTTTTAAATGTAAGCAGCAGGGGACATAAGTCAGGAGCAGTATTCAGAGGGAGGGAAAAACAATCCAAAACTCCAAAAGCAAGGGCCATCCTGAACCCAAATTCACAGATTAAAGGAGAAATTTCTTAAGCTGAATTAATAGTTTGTTGCTTAGATTTCTATCTTCAAAGAAAATTTGCCATGGTCTTCCTCTTGACAGTAGTGTTCCCTCCCCCCCCCAACTCTATCCCTTCTAGTTTTCCCTCCCTTTTGACACTAGAAGTAACTTCTGTTTACTGTAGGGGAAAACTACATACAAAATGAAAGAATATTGAAAAACTTCTGTAAAAGCTCCCTTGAGACAAGAGAAAGAAATCCTGGAGGTCACCCTTCCTGTTAGAAAGGTGTCGAGACCATTTCACCCTTTTCCAGATAGTACTTGAAACTCAGCACCAGGCTAGGTAGGTACATTCAAGATTTCACTGAGGTTTCACTTCTTGACTACCAGAGACATGCAGCCTCTAACTGTCTGAAATACGGAACGTATTGAGACACTAATACTGAAAACATCTAAATACACCTGGAACGTGGCTGTCTTTGCAGAAGATAGGAGGGCTTAGCCGAGGTGACAGAGGCTCTCACACTGGACAGTCGCAGAGAACTCTCTACCTGCAGGGCAACCCTCAACCAAGAAGTTAGAAGAGCATATTCAAGAAGGAATCATTGTCCAAGTTTGGCCCCAAACCACTATACTCCAAGTAGTTAGATAAAAAGAGACAGATGACCCAGCTAAGGTTATGTATTAAAATTGGACAGGGATGCATTTTTAGAAACAACAGAAAACTCTAGGGGCACCACTTTAAAATAAAAATAACATATACTTTTTGGTTAAAAAACTGCAGCTTTTCAACTACTTCAGATTACCTTAATTCATACAATTGTCTCATTCACTGTATTGGGCAATAGTGACATTCTGTTTTAGTGTATTTTATTATAAAGTATTATAGTATATTTCTGTTTTATGAGTAAAGACTGGAAAAATTAAAAGAAACAATATGTGTTATAATTTCATTTCATGACGATTTGATTTCCCTATTCTATTGTACATTTAAAATTTCTTACCCTGTTGCCAAGCCAAGTGCCATAGAGTCGGATCCGACTCATGTACAAAACCTGTAAAGCAGATTTTGGGAACATATGTTTTCAGAGTCAGTGCCAAAATAAGAGTGGTGAATTCCTCAATCGCAGACATAATCTTTAGAACTCAACACTTAATTATTCAGCCTGTGAATTACCCATGCTTTCCTGCTCCTCCTCCTTTTCCATATTTAGATATTTCATTGCATGCACACTTCTTTTAGAAAATGGGCAGACAAAAGGGGTAGAAGAAATGAAAGACAGACTTGGTGATTTTAATACTTCTAACGTGACTTTGAAATGCAGTATGCAAAGCAAAGAAGTTGAAGCTAAAAAATAATTAAGAATTAGTCTTAAGTAAAAATAATTTACAAATGTCTTATTACAAATCAACATAACATACGCAATTATTTTTCTAAAGCCTTTCAAGAGTTTTGCTTAATTAATTATGGTTAGGACATTTCAAATTAATGAAGTAGATTTTCTTTTAAAAAACCTACCTATTTAAAAATGTTTAATATTGGCTTTTAGATTGATTTTTCAGCAAAACAAGGGTAGACACTATCATTTACTACCAGCAGGTGGTGGTATTCACAAATGGGGTACTAGAAATACTGAAAAGGCTGTGAATAGGACCAATATGTGGTTCAGATTTATGGATTATGGATTTTGAAACATTTTTAATGGAGGTGTCAGCATTCTGAAACTACTTCCATTCCCATCTGTTCCATATGAATGTAGAAACTTGGAAGTTACCTTAAAATATGTGCCTGTAGAAAGTCCCACATTAAGATCATCAGGTTTCTTTATAAAAGTAGACAAAATGTTTTCTATTTTTAAATATTTCAAACTTCCTGTATAACAATGAGTTTCAGACAAGCACACATACTCAAACTACCTCAATACTTCTGGAACATCTAGGTTTCGAATCTGGTCTATTGTCTATTCAGGAAAGACATATATCAAGAGGGGGCACTGCCTGTATACTTCAGCCAAACTAACCTGAGCAAATGCTGAATGGCAGGCACTGTGCACACACAGTTGCTAGGGAGAAAATATGTCCATTCTTGTCTCTAAAAATAAAACTCCCAGGTTTCAGAGGATATAGACGCAACAAGAGGTGGTGAACTCCAGTTGTTGAGTCAACAGCTTCAGGGGCTTTAGGAACAGGCTGAAATTATTTGGTTTTGACCGCCAGATGACCTCCATTGCTGCCCAGTCTGATGGACAGTCAGACCATTAGTTCTTTTAACACACATTCTTTTTGTGAAACACAGACACCACTCTGCGTTTGCACAGAGCAAGAGAGAGCAAAAGAGAGTGTCTGAAAGGGACAGACAGAGACATACATCCTCAGAGAACCTTCCAAAACAACTTCGACCTTTCTGCTGGTCTAGGGCCTGGAGCAAGAGGAATTAGTTCCAAGTAAAGAGATATAAGACCATTTTTCAAAAAAAGTCCAACTTGAAAACCTAACTTCAGACTACAATTAGGAAAGAACACATCTAAT
This sequence comes from Heterohyrax brucei, assembly GCA_028571685.1. NCBI lineage: Eukaryota > Metazoa > Chordata > Mammalia > Hyracoidea > Procaviidae > Heterohyrax > Heterohyrax brucei. The sequence continues at coordinate 105,893,751 of CM053149.1, forward strand.
ACATCTCCAAAACAGCAATGCAGAAATGCTTAAAACTGAATTTTTGTATTCCTAAAGCAGTATGATTTCTAGCTTTAAAATCAGCTATACTACTATTATTGTTCTTGTTTTTAAATACATGGATCAGAAAGAGAAAAGCCTTGCTATGTCCCAGTTAATGTTAGTTCAGGCTTAATGTAAAACTGTTTCCCATTATATGCTACCCAGTTCTTTGTAGTCCATTTAAAGAATATAATTCTCAGGCTACATACGAACTTTCAAATAAATTTTATTTGCTTTTTTGTATGTATGTGCTTTAATGCACAAGAATAAGAAATAATTCTTGGTCTTACTATTCTTACAAAACAAATGAGCAGCTAAGCTTTCCTCTCTACCAACCTATGAATCCTACGCTAAAAAGCACAAAGACTGTACTCCAAAGAGACTCATCAAAGACATTGAACTCAGACAGCAAGGGGAGAGCAGGTGAGGGCTAAAAAAGAAATTTAGGTGGAGGATAAACTTTCCTATTGATAAATCATTCTATCTTTAAATAAAGGGAAATTCAAGCTTGCATTTAATCAAATCTACAACATACACACACACAAATAAGCCGTCTATCTCCATTTTCTTGTGTCTGTGGCTGACAGAATTGCGCTTGTCCCTAGCCTCTTCTGATCTTCCTCCCGGGATAAGTGATGAGCTATGCTGCAGTAAAGGAGGAAACATCTGTTTGACTTTCTGAAGCTGGCATGGGGAGCTGAAGTCTGAATCACAAATACCACTTTCACAAACAGGTCTCCCACAGGAACCTTGCTAAAAACATGGCTCTTCTGGGGTGAACCATGGCTCCAGTGACTGATGGGTAGAGTTGCTCTCCTCTCCAGCTATTTGAAACAATACACACACTTGATGGGATTTGTGTCTGTGGTGAGATTTAATGGATCCCAATCTGTTAAAGAGGAAACATGCCTGGATCCAGTTTCAATATGGAAACGTAATTTGGAAATTTCGTTTATAATGAAGCCAAAAAGACTCTAAAATGAAGTTTACTTTTAGCAAAACTGAGACCTTTATTAGTAAGTAAGAAAGCTATGATACCGTCGTATGTGATTTCTGTGTATTTGGAAAAGGCTCACAAAGCCTCAAATTATTTTTTAAGCATACTGACACGGCAGTTAAAAGTCAGCACACTGCTTTCACATTTTATTTTATTTGAATGCTGTTGCTGTCAGCAGTGTGTATAACTCAAGAACTCTATTCTGGCTAGAGGTGTGTCTAATCACACCCAGTCGGCAATCTTTTTGCTTTTTTTCCCACAAACAACGAGGGGATTCCATTTGTCCAAAGGCAAACTCCTGTGGCAGGTGGAACATGGAGCTGGCCATGCTCCTAAATGCTTGTTTCATTATAATCTTCCCATCTGCACATCTTTTTAGACAGTCCAAGTTTTCAGTTAAACTTTTTTTCCCCGAAAAAACTCTTTTCTTCGGTAATTTTCCTCTTGATGAAAACAATTGCTTGGTGTTTGATTCCTCTCTTGGGATCTTTATTCACCCCTCTCCTGAGCACAGCTTCCATTTCCCTGTCAGCACTTGGTAATGTTGACATCATTGTATGAAATTATTAACCTGTGAGTGAGCTAGAAATATTTTAGGAAAAATCTAAAAAAACAAAAACCCCACCGGTCCTACTGAAATATTTAAACAAAATAATAGATTTTAGAAGCTATAATCAGAGAGGTCTTCACATAAATGACAAGCTGATACAAACATCATGCTTTATATTTCTATTTAGCTTTCAAAAGCAGACAACGCCTCTATCAGATAGGAGTTTCTTTATTATTTAAAGCCAGTTTCTTCTGTTTATCAGAACTGATGAATGGTGCTGCCTCAAAGATACTAATTATACTGTGTACATCAATAAATACAACATTGAAACTGTTAGTGCACGAAATCAGGTCTGTAGTGGAAAATCAAATTAATTTAAAAAATTCTTGTTCTCTCTTCTCTCTTTTTAAGTGAAAAAAGTGGTATTTCTACCTTAAAATCACTAAAGAGAATTCTTACGGAGATAAACTGAAAATTCTCAGATCTACATGAAGTTGTTTTTCCCTCTATGAATATGACTGATACTAAGCACACAGTGCTCTACACTGTTGTAGGGAAAGCTCTTATAGAGAAGAGCAGATAATAGAATCAGCACATAGAATACTATTTTACCATGAAAAAAATATGATGAAGAGCAATCAAGGAATCCTTTTTCTCAAATTTGATTTTTGCATCCTGCCCTATAATCAGAGTTCTGAATGTTCCAAAAACCTTTAGGATCTTCTGTAGATAAATTTTCAGCTTGTGAATCATAAACACTGCTAAGGTTTCCGAGGATTAAATAAAATTAAGACATGAAATAGATACATTTTATTAGGCATGTGAGAGAAAAATAGAGGATGCTTCTCAACATACTCTGATTTGTTGTAAGGCAATTCTCCAATCTTACTTTGTTATCACAATCAGAAACAAACATTCAGCATAAAGGATGGTACTTGTAGAATTCTTTCAAAATCAATTTTAATTAAGCATATACACATTTTAACGTTGAACATGCCCATTTAAATCAATGATTTTGGCTCAAAGTTGACATGATTAGCATTTACACTTAGAATTACCACTTGGTACAAACAGATGCTCTGTATACAAGTTCTTAGGTTCTTAAGGTTGACACTCAAATTACTGCCTGACATTAACCATTAAATAACTTAGAAGATAGTGATTTACTAAACTCCACTTATTTTTCTAAAGGAAGAGAATGAACACTAGCTTAGCTTCATTTGCTACTACTAAAATGATTTGTGATTAATTTAATATCAGTTAACTTAATACTAAATGCTTACAGAATTGTTTGCTATATTTCCATAATTTCATCATTTGGTTTTAAGTACTGAGTTAAGGCAGAAGTTGAGGAACTCCCTTAGGAAGGGCAATCATGGAACGAAAAGGCTGGGAAGGACTGATGAAATAGAATCAGAAGATAAATAAAAGAGCAAGAAAGGTATAGTCATTTACTGAGTGATTACATAGAGGCTGTTTCTAGGTACCTTCACATTATCATTTCATGTATGTATTATTATGCCCATTTTACAGATCAGGAAGCTTAAGATTATTTAACTGATTCTCCTGAGATTATACAGGTAGTCAATGTAGTAATCTTTATTCTAGGGTTTGGCATGCTTTATAAACTGATTCTGATAATATCCTTGAAAGACTGACATTACCGTCTGGAGTTTCAAAAAGGAAAAATTGAAGAGGTCTCCAACTCAATATAAGAAATCAATTATAAAAACAATGAGAAGCTGCAAGGAATAGCAGTCCAAAATAATTAGCAGCTAAAGCTTGGAACAGCAGGTTGAATTAGATAACAAAGGAGCACTTAAAACAACAGCAACAACAACAAAACCTGAACTGCATACGGTACCATAACACATGAAGGTCCTAAATGGTACAGTTTAATATATGAACTTCACTTCAATAAAGGCAATCCCTAATTTACAAATCCTTTCGTTACCTACATATAATGTATATCCACTGCTGGCATGGCTAACAGGAAGGCTTTATGAAAATACTCCGACAAAAGAATTTGTTGGTCCGTAAGTGGAAATATTCAAGTTAATTTTAAGTTTAATGCTATATTGATGTAACTGTAATGCTATAACTATATTTTTAAGATGCCTGTTAAAATAATTTAAAATTTACTAGAAAAATAAAAAGAGGGCAAACAATTCTGAAATTTACAAAAAATACTAGTACTGTGCAAAAAATGCTCAGATGACTGTAACAGAATAAAAAGATTCTTCTAGACTTAATAAGTTAGTATATAAATAAGGCACCACAAGGAAATAAAGATAATACATATCTTGAGAAAAGTAGCAACTTGGAATGAAATCAACTTAGATCTTCATCTCACACTCCATACCAAAAATAAAGATAAATATACAGAAGTAAAATTCTAGAAAAACTAAAAGAAAACTGAATGTTTAACGAATCTCTGGAAAAAAAAAGATGTCCTAAGTTAGAAGTAACAGAATAAATAAATATGACCATGTTAAAACAACCACCACCACCCCATGTGTAACTATTATTAAGCTATAACCAGGACTAGGGAATGCTGTCTATGTGGAACAGCTTCAGGAAGTTGATCCTAGGGGACATTTATTCCTGGGCAGAGTTAACCAGCTTTGGTGGTCATAATCTTGGTCCAAAATGACCTTAACCCACATTATCCAAATCATTGTTCCTGCATCTTTAATACCATCATTTAACGATTCAGTTGTGTTTTGATACCACAAATACGTTTTGAAGGATACTGGTGATACCAATCATTCACAAATTGGCACAAATTAATCAGCTTAGCATCCTCCTACAGCAAGCTAAGACAAGTTAAGAGTTTCACCTGCTGGGAGGGGATGATACATGATTTGGCAGTTTGGAACCACTTTCTTGTTACTAAAAGAAAATGAAAACAACTTTCCTGTTTTCTGAGTCTGCAAATGAACATACAGAAACCATTTAAACAATACAGACAACAAATAAAAATCATCAAAAATCACATCTGTGGCTTTTCTTTCTGACTGTCTCCTTTGTATATGTGCATGCACACCCACATACACACATAATTTCTGCAGAACTGAATCATTCTTTGCCTGCTATTTTATAATATGCTTTTTTTCACCTTCTAAAATACCATGAGTATTTTTCCATAAAAAGTAATTTTCATTGTTTTTAATGATAACATGCCATCCATGATTTGGATACATCACAGTTAATTTAATAACTTGCCTAATGATGGACATATTTTTCCCCTAAATTTTCACCATAATAATCAATGCTACAATGTAATTTTTTTTTGTTAACAGTGGTTTCATATGATTAGACACATTACATCAAAAATATTCCAAATTTTTAAAATTCTTTGGAGAGTTCACAGTGTGTTAGGTGTTTCAAGCTTGCTGGTCTCAGATGAATCTGTGTATCTCCTACAGAAGACTCCTTTTCTCCATCATGTTCTCTTCAGATTTTTCGTTTGTTTTTTCTAGGTCAATATCTATCTGGGCTAATACTTAGCATTCACAAGCTATAACTGATGGTCATCTTTCTAACCTCTGTATATTTCTAACCACTGCATATTATTAACCTAATCTTTAAAAATATAATTTAATTGCTATATTTAAAAACTTCTAACAATGTATTTATTGTACACAACAAATGCTATTACTAATAATCATGTTAAAAAGAATTTACTACTTTTTATGATCACACCAGAGCCCTGGTCACATAGTGGTTAAGTGCTAGCCAAAAGGTCAGCAGTTCAAACCCACCAACTGCTCCTTGGAAACTTTATGGGGCAGTTCTATGCTGTCCTATGGGGTTGCTTCTTTTTTTTTTTTACCGGATATTCACACCAACGAGCCCTGGGATCACGGTGGTTAAGTACTCAGCTGCCAACTGAAAGGTTAACGGTTAGAACCCATCAGCTGCTTCACAGGGTGAAGAGTGCCAGTCTACTTCCATAAAGATTATAGCCTCAGAAACTCTACAGTGCAGTTCTACTCTATCCTATAGGGTGTCTATGAGTTGGAATCGACTGAACAGCAATTGTTTTTTAATGTGCTAGGCATTTGGGTATATTACTTTATCATTAATGTAACTTTTAAAGACAAATATTCCTATTATTCCTTAAGGATGAAGACATAGAAGCTGAAGAACACTAAATAACTAAATCTATGTTGTTGTCCCTGGGTGGTGCAAATGGTTAATGCTTAGCTGCTAACCAAAAGCTTGGAGGTTCGAGTTCACCCTGCAGCTCCTTAGAAGAAGGGCCTGGTGATATACCTCTGAAAAATCAGCCACTGAAAATCCTATGAAGCACAGTTCTACTCTGACACAGCAAGTGGTTGTCCTAAGTTGGAATTAATTTAATGGCAACTTTTTTTCTCATCTGTGCCATTACCATACAAATTTTTGTACAAATGAAGTTGGAAATGCCTCTAGAGGTAATGCAAGCTTAAGGAGACTGCCTGAGCATATGGTGGACCTGAGGAGGCGGAGAGCTGGAAAAAAACTGAAGGACCAAAAAGAACATGGCTGAGTATCAAAGGAAAATTTTGCTTATATTTTTTTGAAAATTTTTTCGAGAGTTGGCCCTGTACCTAGGAAATAAGGAGATGTTCTTTCAGTTACCCACCTGTCTACTTTTAAGACCCAGAAAATAGGTTAAATCTGTTGCCATCAAGTTGATTCTAACTCACTACAACCCCAAAAGTTACAGGGTATAACTGCTCCATAAGCTGAGTCTTTATGGAAGCAGTTCACTAGGCCTTTCTTCTGTAGTCTGAGTGCACTGAAGCCACCAACCTTCAAGCTAGAGGCTGATCACAAACCACTGCCCACCCAGGCTCCTTAGAAAATAGCTCAATGGCCTATAAATAGCCACATCGGCAATTACATATGCCTTTTTTGGCTAGCCTAAGAACATTAAGTGCTATTTGCATTATTACTATAAAAATATGTCATGGGTGCAAACAGCTTGCAAACTGGGAGCTATCTGCATATTTTTAAGAAAGTCAATGAAACAGCAATATCTACCTATTCAGTAAACCAATATTCTTGTTACCTGATTTTATTCCCTAGCTTAATGATTTTTTAAGGTTGGTACAGACTACAGTGAAATAATTTTGTAGCTTTTTCACACCACACATACTTTCTCTAATATTCTGACATGGCCTAAATGAAGGCATTTCTATTCTAAAAAATTCCCTAAGGTACTCTGCCTCCAACCCCTAGTTTAGGTTTTGTCTTCCTAAATGAATTACTCCTTCCATAAAAATGGTAGAAAAGTACATTTCTTTTGAATCTCAATAAGTGCTACTGGCTGTTAACCAAAAGGTTGGCAGTTCAAATCCTTCATGTGCTCCTTGGAAATTCTGTGGGGCAGTTCTGCTCTGTCCTACAGGGTCACTATGAGTCAGCATCGACTTGATGATACTGGGTTTTGGGTTTTGAATCTCCAAGTTCATTATTATGCTTAAGTTTGGTTAATAGTGATAGTTTATTGTATAACTGAATGATAGATACCAATGTTTATTGGCTATTTAACTAATGTAGAAAATTTAAGTGTTATAAAAGCAGCAATGATTCTTGGATTTTTTTTTCTTAAGTGCTTCCCCTCTTTTTAATTTTGGGAACTTAAATGTATCAGTTATTAGCAATGCCATTATTAACGTCTTTTCAGCCCCAAATTCAAAGGCAGGGTAATACCTGCTAAATAAAGAAGATCTGCTTGTTTTTTGTGGATGTCAGTCTCTAGACATTAGTAACCTTGGAAGCACTAAAACATGTTCAGATACAGCATAGGCAGCAAGGTTTGTTCAGTTTTCATTGTTACTATTAAAGCAAGTGCAGCTCAGTGTTTGGTGGTAGCAATCACACCCCTCTGATCCAGCCAACCTACTCAGAATCGAGCTTCTTCTTATACAGAGCTTCATTTCTAGCAACCATTTCACTTTCCTGACTGTTCAGTCGACTTTAGGGTCCACTGCCGTCAAGTTGATGCCAACTCATGGCGACCCTATTGGACAGAGTAGAACTGCCTCATAAGGCTTCCAAGGAGCAGCCGGTGGATTTGAACTGCTGATCTTTTGGTTAGCAGCTGAACTGGTAAACACTGTACCAGGGCTTCTAACTGACTCCAATGTCCCAAACAAACAAGTGAACAAAAAGCTCCCCAAACCAAAAACAAACCCACTGCCATCAAGACAGTTCCGACTCCTAGTGAACTTATACCCATTAAACCCACTGCCATCGAGTCGACTCTGACTCATAACAACCCTATGGAACAGCGCAAAACTGCTCCATAGTTTCCAAGGAGTGCCTGGTAGATTCAAACTGCCAACCTTCTGGTTAGCACACACAGTACTTAACCACTACACCACCAGGGTTTCCACTCCAGGGTCTGTCACCCTTAATTCCTTTGTCCCAATGAGAACTTCTAGTACACTCATGCCATTCTCAGCCACTTAGATTAAGCTGAACATTTGCTTTTCTGCTCCTTCTCCTGTGCTACCAAGCATATCAGAAATAGAATACTTAGGTGACTGACATCTTTTTTTATGACTTTCAACCTCAAATAATTTCTTAGTGTTCTTTAGGAATGCTTTATTTTTACTAGGTTCCATTTCTTATTTCCTATAGGGGCTATGACAAACTTTTATCACTCTTATCTCAAATTCCATCCCTACTTTTGTACTACCTCTATTTAAAAAAAACCATGCCCATTGCTATCAAATCAGTTCTGACTCATAGTGATTCTACAGGACAGACTAGAACTTCCTTACAGGTTTTACAAGGAGTACCTGGTAGATTCAAACAGCCAACATTTTGGTTAGCAGTTGTAGCTCTTAGGCACTATGCCACCAGGGTTTCCTAGTAATATTTGTATTTGTAGAAACTGTGGTGGCATAGTGGTTAAGTGCTACAGCTGCTAATCAGAAAGTTGGCAGTTCAAATCCACCAGATGTTCCTTAGAAATTCTATAGGGCAGTTTTACTCTTTCCATAGAGTTGCTACGAGTTGGAATCAACTTGACAGCAGGGGGTTTGGTTTTCTGGTATCTCTATTTGTGATTCTTCAATTTTAGCATGCATAATTGTCACTTATTTATAAGGGGTCTTGCCATCTGATAATCTGATACAAGTCTAGGGTAGGCTTAAGGGATGATTCATAAGAATCCAGATGATTTTAATCTTCATATTTTCTTAACTCTTCTAGTCTTATCTCCAAAGATAAAGAAGCTCCACTTCCTTCTAAGGCCAATCATTCCACTGTGCTGGAATTTTCACCCCATTTCCTTCTTGTAGATATTGATTCATCATCTATCCCTCTAATTTTCACCCTGTATCCTTCTTGTAGATATTGATTCATCATCTATCCCTCTATTGTCTCATATTTTCAAGCTCTCTCCCTCCATCAACTCCTCTGCCAGGAAATATTCAGTTGTTCTTTAGTTTAAAAGGCCTTCTTTCACTTCTTTCAAAGTAGAGTGTCACTAAAAGCTAGGGATCCTCTCAACAAGACCAAACGGCACAGCTGCCAAAACAATGAGATCCAAATATACCAATGATCATCAAGACAGTACAGGAACTGGCAATGTTTTGTTTGCTTAGACATAAGGTCACTGTAAGCTGAAGCAGACTCAACGGCAACTAACAACAATGCACTACTTCTTCCACTTGCCATCTCCCATTATCTCCTCAACTGCAGGATTTTGGCTACTATCTATATAACTACTCTAAATCTGTGCTTTCAAGTATATACAGCGACTCACTGATTGCCAATCCCAATGACTCCTTTGTAGTCTTTATTCCTTCTGCTTTCTCTGCAGTATCTGATATTGCTGGCCTTTCCTTGAAATTATTTTCTGGGTTCTGCTCTTACCTCTCTGATGTCGTCCTAGGGCATCAGCTCCTTTCTCTGCCTCTTTATACAGTGGAATCTCCCAGAGTATGATCTCTGGTCCTCTTGTTTTCTTCCTCTATAGTCCCTCCCTGGGTGATCTATCACTAGGGCTTGAACTCTCAGCTTTAGTCCAAGTAGTCTTAAGTTCCTAACTCTGAAAGTCTTTCATTTAAAGTTCTGAATCTGTAGTTCCAAGTGCTCATGTGTAACTCCACTTGAACATGAATGGAGAGTTTGGTTTTGAACATTAGCCAGAGTTTTTAGCTGCAAGGCAAAAAGTGACTCAAGGTCAGAATTAAGGGAGCACTGAGGGCCAGGTGATACAAACTACAACAAAGATCATACAATGGACAAATTATAATTGCTACTTCTATGACTATGACTACCAGATACTCTCATACCTTTGCATCATTTGATCAAGATTTAAAATCTTCAAAGAGAGAGAGTACATTTGGCCAAGAGCAAGCCATATGGTTGGATCCCGGCTATACTCAAGTTGGTTGAAGTACAGTTTGGTAGTGGAAGTGGACTACTATCTCTTATCAATACCACACACAATAGGACAGAACACACAAAGGGATCAGAGAACTTAGAGGATGAGGGAGGGGTTGCCTGGAGATGGCAAAACAATGGCACAAGCTTACTACAAACAAAGGCAGATTGGTCTCCAATGGCATACAAAATCAAACGTGAATGATCAACAGGAGGTGGTGAGAGTGCATCAAGAGCAAAGCAATATCCATATATATATTTTTTTCTTTTTTTGGACATTGAGTTTCTTTTTTTTTTTTTTAAGAATGAAACTATGACTTATAAAGCCATATCTCAGATATTTTACTAAGGAGACCCTAAATCCAACCCTAGCACCCAAGACAAAATTTGTTCTACAAACCAACAGAAAACTATCTTTTACATTTCACTGGAGTAAAAAGAAATGAAGAAATATTGCACATATTTGCAAGCACAGACTCTGGAAACAGAAAGCCTCTATTTATAATTCATCTTCACCAGTTACTAGGTATGTATCCTTGGATATATTAACCATTTTGTGCCTTAGTTTCTTCATAGGGAAAATGGAGACTAATAAGAGTATCTACCTACCATACAGAGTTGTTGTCAGGCATATGAAAAAGGCTAACAATGAATCATTGTTGTTGGGTGCACTCAAGTCAATTTTTACTCATAGAGATGCCTTGTGACAGAGCAAAACTGCCCCCACTGGGTTTCTTAGGCTGTAGTGTTTACAGGAGCAGATTGCCAGGCCTTTCTTCCATGGAGCTGCTGGGTGGCTTAGAACCATCAAGTCAGCAGCCAAGGGCTTAACTGTTGTGCCACTGGAGCTCCTTGTGTCATTTAAAAAAAGAAAAAAGGTGCTCAATACATGCTATGAAGTTACTGTAGAAAGGATCTACCAACTGTCCTCTATATAGACCTTTGGGAAAAATCCATTAAGTAATTCAGTCAATTTATATTTAGCAAACACTTTCTCTGTGCCAGACACCCATTGGTGACATATTTTTTACAACTAATCATAACTTACCTTCCTAGCCACTCTCTCTATACATTCTCCAACACTGCAAATACTTTCACACAAGTTGTCTTTGTTTCTATTAGTTCCTCTTTGGAATATGCCTACTTTCCTTCTTTATTTGGTCAAATTTTACTCATCCTTCAAGGTCCAACTAAATATCACCTCCGTTGTGAAGTCTTCTATGATTCCCCTGGGCAGAATTAATCATTTATTTTGTTCTCTCTCCATTTAGCACTTTGCTGAAAACACTAATATATCTCAATGATTACGGTTAGCTGTACACATCTGTTTTTCACTGGATTATTAGTTTCTTGAAGGCAGGGACTGGGTCTTATTCATCTTTATATCTCCAGAGTCTACATCAGTAAGCACATTTTAAGGAAGAATTAGAAAGCACAAGAGGTAATGTTGCTATACTGTTGCTACAATGATGAGGTCTCTTAACCTATGGTTTACCTTTTTCAGCTTAATTTCTTTTGTTCCATACACTGTACTTTCATAATTATTTCAAATGAAACAGTCTACAGAGTTCTAGGTCAACTTCTGGGTCAGGCAACTTCTCTCAATTTTTTATCCTTTAGCTGAAGGAAGGGGAGAGTAATGCTTCCATTGCTCTTCACAACTGAGGTGTCATCAGTAATTTCAGAGGTCTTACAATCAATGCCATTCTTTTTAGTTGATAAATGTTTCTTTCAGAAGCACAGATAGAGCTAGTTGCATGCATATCTCCATGTCTTAAGACACTATGCTAAAATATCTTATGCAATAAATGCACTGAGAACTTTATGTGACAGACTTTAGACGGGATATTATCTCTACCAATGGCAATAGCATCTGTGGTTATGAATCAGTTTCCTTATGGTAAAACTGCTTATATGAAATGTCTGCAAAATAATCAATAAGCATTACAGCCATAAAAGGAAATGTAGGCTTCTCTTTTGAGAAATTTTTTCATTATAGAAATTATCTCAGTTGCATAATACATTTTCTCAAAATTAAGAGAATGTTTTTTCCCATCTAAAAATTTTAGAAAATGAAGCCCAAACAGAAGGCTATATTTTAAAGGAAACTGTTCAATTAACTTCATCCAACAGATTTTCAGTAGCATATGAGTGCTGAAGTTGAATTTCCAGAAAACTAAATATTTCATACCTAATTCATGTTTTAGGCAGGCCATAAGATTGCTAAATGGAAGACCTTAAAAAGATTCAAACACTCAAGATGTTGAATGTATTATTTTTGTTATTAATTTTGACTATATTCAACAATCAACAGCCTTTTCAATTCCTAGTTCCCAAGACATGTTGCAAGAAAATAGAAATTTTGGGACATTGACATAACCACTTAACACAAGTGTAGAGACTTTAAAAAAGGTGACAGAGAAGTACTCTTAATGAAAAAAGGGGAAGGTTTAATAAGCTTTATTTGTTCTAAGAGAAATTATCAAGTAGCTAATGTTTATTACATAAATAACCTCAATAATTTGGAAAACTATTAAGCACCATCTATATTCTCTAAAGGAGAATTATGCTTTGGGTATTTATTACATAATCACACACACACTCATGCTTACACACACACACACACACACACTCTTATTTATCCTTTCAGATGTGATATAGTCACTGCAAAGATTTCTCTGATGTGCAAACACGGTGTTAATCATTCTGTCCTATTCTATGCTACATTTCACCAGTCATTTTAACGTAACTCTTGCCTATTACCAGTTATTGAGTTCATCCTGAAGAGACCAGACTGTCTTTGATTTTCTTCTTTTAGCATTTGTACTATGCCTGACATACAGTAGATGCTCAGTAAGTGTTAGTTGAATGAGTGAATAAATAAAACTAAATCACACTCACACATGTAATAGTAAAAATACATGTACTACAACAGTGCATGGAGAGCAACATGAGGGTGGAGAAGAGACAAGGATTGCATCATGCAAAGTATTTTTGAAGTTTAATGATGCTGAACCTAGAAGCCTTTGAAGAATGGCAGCATTGTATCTGCATTAAAAGAGGCCAAGAGTGTATCTGGGGAGTCTGGTTGGGTGATTAGCAGTTCAGATGAGAAATAGTTGTAGCCTGGGCTTGGGTAGAGATGGGGTGGATGGAAAGCAATAGATGTACAAGAGAAAACATTTAAGTGGCAAACTGACAGGGTTTGGTGAGTGGCTGGATGTTGGGGTAGGATGAGAGATAGAGGAGGTCAAAAACAAAAGCACCATTTTCCAAGAGAAAGTAGAATGTTTTAGCAGGGAGCAAACCAACTCTTAGGCATGTTGCATCTGGGCTATTGGTCATTACTATGAGGGAGAAACTCCCTCTTACATACAAGGGAACGAAGGCTGAGAGACGTAACATAATTTGCCAGGGGCAGTGCCAGGACTGAGACTCAGACTTGCCTCTAAAATCCCCAGTGTCAACTCACATGACTTACAGCCTTTGTTTAAAGGAAGCACCAATACATAGCAAGCAGAGGTGCATTCATGACTTTGTTCCTCTTGAGGTCTAAGATGGTTTTAATCAAGACAACTATCCTGGAGGGCAAGGCCGTTCACCAGCTTCCAAAGCAGTGCAGTGGCATTCTTACAGCTCTGCTTCCTGCGTGTCTCTGCCTAAACAGATGGCAGCTAAGCCATAGGGCACTACAGAAAGACATGGAGCAGAAAAGAAAAATGGAGATCCTCAGGGTACTGGTAGAAGTGCAAAGGTCTTGTTCAGGTGAAAGAAAATGTGTAATAAAATTCACCAGTTCAGCTGAACAGGTAATTACAGAGTTAATAAAACAAGGATTCCTGACACAATAGATTCTAACACTGCCATGGGTGTCATCGTCACTAAGTGACTTTTTAGTTTGCTGATCATTGATCCACTAGACACTAACAGCACCAACTGGATCAATGCAGGATAACATATGAGGAGAACTTGTGTATTTTAAAAATATACTGGAAATTTTACATGAAAGAGCTCACTATCTGTGTAATGTGACCTGTGTCCAAATGATACATATGGGCCATTAGTCAGGTTTTTTAATGGGAAAAAATTATTTTTTTAAAAAGCTTAATTATGTGAGAAATTCCACTGCCGAGAAACTGACGCCACTTGGGTATCAGGAACGTGTAAACATGGTAATTTGAGGGTGATGATACCTAAAGAGCTGCATTTCATCTCACTCTCTGCTTTCTTTTCCCCAACAGGGTCACCACAAGCTTTCCCTTTCCGAGGGCCAGCCAATATTCTGAGTGCTCTCTTCATAATCTGGGCCAGCTCAGCCCCTGAATCCTTCTCTCCTGTGCTCACAGTTCCTTCTAGGACCCTGCCTCTTAAGACTACTATTTAACCCATTACCTCACCCAAGAGGACAGTGAAGGTTCAGTGGTAAAATTCTCACCCCTCTACGCAGAAGGCTAGGTTTGATTTTTGGTGAGTTCACCTCAAGCACAGCCACTTAGTCTGTCACTGAAGGCTTGTGTATTGCTATGATGCTGATCAGGTTTAAATAGCGCTTCTGAAGACAGACTAGCAAAAAGGACTTGTAATCTATTTCCAAAAAATCTGCCACTGAAAACTCTCTCAATCACAATGATCCGATCTCATTATTCATTGGGTTATCAGTGAGTCGGGGACCAACCCAAGAGCACCTAACAACAACCTCATCCAAGGTCTGTTATGCTGTTTTTATCCCTCTGGGAATCTGTCATTACACAGTTTTATCAGAAGAGAATAAACAGACAAGGGAAGATACATGTGGTTCAAGGAACTCTTGTGGCTTGATTCTGGAAAGACATATGACCTAGGGCAATAACAACAGGCCTGTTCATGGAAACCAGACAAATCTAAAATGGGTTGTAGAAAATGTTATTTAAATATTTGGTTTTGAATATTTTAGCAAGACATAATTCACATATGAGGCACTCTTTTTAAGTATACAGTTTGATGAATTTTGATAAATACATACTTGTAAAGGAAACCCTGGTGCTACATTTGCTAACCCAAAGGCTGGCAGTTCCAATCTACCAGGTACTCCTCAGAAACTCTATGGGCAGTTATATTCTGACCTATAGGGTCACTTCCCTTATACTCTGACCTGTAGGGTCACTATGAGTTGGAACTGACTCAACAGCAGTGGGTTTGTTTTTTATTTATAGTTGTATAACAATTACTAAATCAAGAGATAGAATATTTGTATCTTCCCCTCAATTTCTCTCCTAACCTTCTGCAATCAATCTTTTCCCTATATTCCTGACCACTGGTAACAACTGGTATATTTCCTGTTTATAATTTTGCCTTTTCTAGTATGTTATATAAATGAAATCATATGATGTTTAATCTTTTCAGTCTGGTTTACTTCAATTAGCATTAAACTTTTGAGAGTTATCCATGCTGTTGTTTATCAGTAGTTCATTCTTTTTTACTGATGACTACTGACTTTATTATGAATACAGCTACTTACTATTAAATGTTCAAGGGAGAATCTGTATTCAGCTCTAGGCAGTCTAAATCCAGACTCCTGGGCTCCAGCAGTGTCCAACCAGGAACGATGGAGACGCTTGCTACCGTCATAGGATGCCCTTCCTCTGTTTTCCTCACTGCTCCCAGTACCTCTTCAAGTAGAGGCTGCCTGGATGCCCATCAATCATCACGCATTTAGACTGGTGGGCAGAGGCAGCATGCCTTCAAACTGATCTTTAAAGAAAGTGCTTTCTATCTCCAAACTAATGAAGGAAATTTATTTATTAGGAAATCCTCTAATTTAGATTTATTCAGAGACAGGGCTTAGAAATAAGAAATTAACACTGTGGTAACCAACTAACTAGGCCCCTAACACTTCTCTTATCCATTAAGTATTGATTTGGTAATTTATAATCTTTGGATTGTATAAGTTTTTTTTAAAAACAACAATGGGATAATATCTGTGAACGGGTGTAACTTTATACTTATATTGTTCAGAAAAAGACTTATGAAATAAATATTTTTAATTCTACTAGTCAATGGACACCTAAAACAAGCTTAAAAAGCATTTCTAATTTACCTTATATATTTTTAACATTGTAGTCATAAAGAAAACTTTAGAAAATAAGAAAATATAGAACTTAAAACAATTATAGAAGCATACACTTGATTCTTTATGCGCCAAAGGATAAGTACGACAAAGAAATGCAAATTCAAAATTAATGTAATCTCGTTTCAGCTAATAATGTCATCTGCAAAATATTTATATTTCCTCGAAGTTGAAATAAGTAGAATTCTTTCTCAGAAGTCTTTCTTTATTAGATTAAAAAAATTATAATGGAAAATTTCAAACATATGATAAATGCAGGGAAAACTATGAAGGACCTCCTGTACCTGTCATCTGCTTCCTGTTTCCTCTACTCCTCCATTCACTCCTTATCTCCACCCTAATCAGTGCTTTCTTTAAAAAAATTCTTTGAAATAATTTTACATTTCAGAAAAGTTGGGAATACAGAATGGCTTCCCTTAATGTAACCATATGACACAGCCATAGTATAATTTCAAAATTAAGAAACTGCCCTTTTTTTTGTAAGTAAAATTATACAACTTTCACATTCCTCTGCTGAATGTAAATCCACTGATTTGAGGAAACAGTAACTATAAACCAACACCCATCCTTAGTAATTTTATAATTCTATGTAATTATTTTCTTAATTGGACCAAAAAAGCAAGCTCTTTAAGGTCTTGGAAACAGTCACAAACTAACGAAATTTCTAGTTAACCCAAGGTATTTCAATAAAGTTTTAGCCCTGAAACACTGGCCATTTTTTAAAATATTGATGATGTCCAAAAACTTCCACTCTGTATTACCTGTAGGATGCTCAACAGCAAATGAGCTTTCCCTGTCATTTAGAATTCTATTTTTAATTATGAAATAGAATTCATCATCCAAGCCATCAAATATTTGGGATCTTTTGTCTGAGAACCCTGCACAGGCTCTGCATACCTTTCTTGATTCTCCTAGTTGGGGTGACTCTTGTGTTTCTCATACTTCTGAAACAGCACTTAAATAGCCCCTTAAGAATAGATAGGGTTGGTATCCTATCCCTATGTGTATCCTCAATATAGAAATGAACTATGGAATGAAACAAAAGCTCATGATTTTGTCAACGGAATTAAAAAGTATCTTAAGCAACCTGAGAAGAATTTTAAAGCAATACTGTCAAGGGTGAAGAAAAGAATTTATAATCTTTAGTAAGATACATAACTAAGAGAATACAGAGAAAGGTTGTTATTATTAGGATGGACTTACAGAGAACTAGAGAAAGTTTCCTAAGGGAAGTTAAACTTCTGAGGAATTTAAGATAAATGGTATGTTAAATTTAAATGCATAGTATCAAGGCATCATCACACAGTGGCTGAAGCCAGGACAAGCTCTAGAGTCAGATTACTTGGATTCAAAATTCTGGCTTAATTCCCTTTTGCGCTGTGACCTAGGACAAGTTGATTAACCCTTTCAATACTCAGCTTGACTCCAGCTGCCTATGACAACCTCTGCCACCTGCAGATTCAGCAGGCATGGGCCAATAAGACGCCCCACACAGGAGATCAAAAGTTTGATGATTTGGCTGACTGGCTATATCTCCCCCTGAATTGTACAGCTAGTCCCTGGCTTATGATGTGGGTTCTGTTCTGACAACTCTGTCTTAAGTTAGTTTTGACATAAATTGAAAGCTTTTTTTTTTTAGTTTTCATTATTATTACTGCTTATTATCAATATCTTTATAAATCTGATTTTTTATAATATCACCAAATTAAGTGCTGCAATATTGTATGCAGTATATGACTAATGATAAGATGTAGAAGAAAAAAAAGATAGTGGCAAATGTTGAACACTGTAATTTGAATACATGGGGGCAAATAGGGGTGGAGAACCCACTGGCTCCTAATCATCATAGTGGTGGTACACAGATCCCCCCACAGGAGCAAATAAGGGCTGGATACAGGCCGCTGTATCTCTTCCTTTTCTTCAAGGTGGAGAAACACCTTGGGTATAAGGAGAACTGGCCTTTCTGTTTGGGCTTCTTGTATCCAACTAGTTCACCTACGGATTTCACTTCTGCCAGGGGACTAGTCTCCTTCTCTCAGACTAGATTCTGCTTCCCTCCTGTCTCACATGAAGCTCCCTGAATGATGTCCCAGATTTTCAGTTGTCATTCCTTGAACACATTTTTCACTCTGTTTTGATGCCATTCCTTGCCTGGTCTTTTTGGATTGAAAGCCTTGGATATAACTTTGACGCTGCTTGCCCTGGCTAAACTCAGTTCATTGCTCCCTCCCTTGCATATCCTAAAGCCTTCATCTCTTCCCCTCTTCTTCCTGCTCCCCCTTATCTATATCCCTCCTACTGCCATCTCCTAGTGGAAGCTACCAACCTCCTAACTGGCCAACCCAACACCATTTATGGCAAACACTTGTAGTTGTTCTGGTTTTAATAAAGGGATCCTTTATAATAATGTTTTTAAAAAGTAGGTAATGAATACAACTCTAGTAAAGATAAGGAACAATTCATGAAGGCCAAACATTCTATACCAAATAGGAACTTTATGGTACTGCAACAGACCACTCACAGGTAGTTATCAAAACAAGGGGGAAAAATCGTTTGCCATCTTAGCATTGAGTGCTTATATAGTGGCACTGATTTTTGTGTACTCAGAGGCACAGGAGTCTATAGTGGGTTCTGCCAACTGCAAAGAGTGGTGATCTGAGAAGGAGGCTTGGCTACGAATACATAAGGGATTTTTATGTTTACATGTACTCTATCTCCATGTCCATAAATATCTTCTGAAAAGCGTAACTGGTACATTGTGAGGAAAAATACACCTAGATTCATTATGTCTTCTTCTATAACTAACTCAAGGATCCACATTATTATGTGACAATCTCATTTTCATGTTATACTTGAGAATGTGATACCTATACAAAATAGTATACATTTTTAGTAGACCTAGACATTTGAAAATCTTACAGAAAACTGAACTTTAGCCAAGTATAGAAGGATCCAGCTTTCATGGGCTGCCAAAGAATTTCGTGCAGACATACATGACGTAGTCTGAAAGTATTTGAGTTTGTTAACAATTCAGTAAAATTCTCCCACAGCAGCTGTTAAACTCTGATCATGTTACCAGACTGTTTTCAGCATCAGATGCCAAGCATTCCACACTGAAGTTCTTACTTGCTTGAGATTTATGGCAGTCACATTGAAAGACATCAAGGTATGGATTCGCCTACACAACAATTCTTATGGAGAGTTCTCTACAGTAAGCCTGAGACCTCTTCTGACATACACAGTATAAGGACTGTTTTTCATGCTTTTGGTATATTTAATCTCTAAAACATCCAAATCTACACAGTCATCCCTAAATGTTGTTCTGGGGTGTGTGCTCTATGGTCAGGACGTTATCAGAGATGGACAAGGAAGACTTTAGCCATGTCTGAGACAATAGTGAATAAGAAAGGAGAGGTGATTCTAGAAGAGTAAGAAGCTTATTTCCATCCATTCTCCTTTATATTATGCCAACTCCTTCTGCTGGACATGCTGGGGACAGAGAGAAAATGGGAGCCCATATTTCACTGTTTCCCATGGGTTTTTTTGATCCTCTGACTCTAAACAAACCCTAAACAAGTGTTACATTTTTGTCATTATTTTTTTTCCTCTACCACGAATCATAAAAGCCATTGATTAAAATATGCAGTGGGATTAGGAGACAGGAATTCTGAGTATTGTTCCTTACTCATTTTCTCAAGGCTTACTTTTGGAGTCTGATGTAAATTTACATATGCTTGCTTTGTTATACAGCTGAAAGGTACGGTCCTAGGAAAGCTACTTGACCTCATCTGAGAAATGGGGATGCTAATACTTTGTTCACAGAAATACCATGAGGGTGAAAATGGGAGGAATTGTGTGCAAAGCACACACACAAAGGACTCTCAATAAATGGCTGCAATATTTACTTTTTGATGATTAGTATTTACCTAGCTTGGGTAAAATTTTTTTTTAATAAGTGGAGGGACAGGGTATTCCACTCCAGATGCTTGCTGGAAGGAGTAAATACACGAACTAACAAGAAGAAAGACACACTGGGCATAACTCACATTATCTTGTAGACAGGTTTTTTTGTACAACACTGAATTTTATGTGTTTTTGAGTAAGACTGTTGTTAGACCATAATAGAAAAGCTGTTTCAGATATATAGAGAGGCACATAAGAAGTCTGAAGTACATGGCAAACACCATCTTTCTATCCTTCAGAGACAGGGATAATGCAACCATAAATTATATATTTTCACTTTTGTAATTATACCTAAAACACATACTCCTAGAAGATTTCATTATGTAACGTCATACATTTAACTTTGAATTTCCTTTATAAAGCAATGTACCATAAAAACTTTCTGTAAAACAAATCATTACTAACCACATATTCATTATATAAATCATAGAAAAACTGCCCCCTGAATATTTATATTTATATTGCACTTGGCTTTGGCATTGCTACATTGTTGTTGTCTGGTGCTGCCAAGTAGGTTCCAACTCAGCAACCTTACGTACAACAGAATGAAAAAATAACCATGAAATTGTTATTGGGAAAACCCTTTTGTCCATTCAGGCAGGCAAATATTTATAATCATGCTTCAAATTGTCTATATTCAGAGACTTCATAAAATCTTTTTCAAATAAATTTTCCTCCAAAAATTCAGATATATATTAATAGCCATTAAATTGTTAAGCACACAGTGGATCATTTGCCTACATAAAATCCTGGGTCAGAATGGAGATTATGCAAACTATTTTTATCCCCAAATTCTCTCCATGTCCTGATAAATTTTTGTAGGAATGTTCTCTGCAATATCATTACCATAATAGCATAAACATGACTTTTCAAATGGTACATTCAGAATCTGTAAGTACTTGAACAGAAAAGCAAAGACATAAAGTTGATGAATTCAGGCCAGAGGCAAACAGCCAGTAGGAATTACTGAGTGGATCTAATCTACGTACGCATTCCACAAGAATGCAGTAGGTGCAACATCCTCAGAATAAACACAAATAGTTGAGTTCTTCCTCAAGAACAAAGGTCTGTTGGGCTTGAGATCTGCTTAATAACTGACTCCACCTTCTAATAATTCTTCATTTCACTCTTCTTAAACAACACTCTTAACTACTTCATCAAAGTCAACTGGCAAGCTGTACCAGGGCCACAGTTGAAGTATAGGAGTGGGTCTTCTTGCCTGGTTCCACATTTTCACTACCTGTAGTCACAAATATCGCCAAACCTACAAAATTTACAATACTAATAGGAAGTAAAAATATATCTAATAAAAAAGTTACACTTTAGTACATTCATTGAATAGAACCAGTTTAGATTATTACACCACCCCAAGATTATTAATACACCACACCAAAATTCTAACTAAAATAGTGTGCAGAAAATATTAAACCTGAAGATCTGAAATAAAGTGATACGTGATGCTAATAACATGAAATAATGGTATAATTCAAAGCAGAGAGACAGTTCCTCCCAGCCATAGAAATTTTGGTGAGAGAGAAAAAAGGAAGCAGCCTATGAAAAACAAAACTGCCATTTAAAGCACACTTTTACAGAAACACCTCAGTATTCATTTTTATGTAATTTCTGATTACTATAGCAGAATTAAATTGAGGAATCTATTTATTATCAGTGATCAGTTAAATGCACCTCAGATTATAGGATCATAAGTTTATCAATCAAACGTAAACCAGGTACACATAAGATCCTACACAGAAGGCCAGCTTGAGTATCAATATATAGAAAGAAACTCAAGTGGAAAACAAATTCCATTTTAAAATGTATTATTATGAATTGTCCATAATAAATATTCAATGTAGCAAACTAAAATGTGTATACTCTTATACCTTAAATAGCTGCATGATGAAAGAAGATAATAGCAATTCAAAGTAGACAAAATCCAAACTTAAAGTTAAGCCACAGATTTACATTAAGAGAAGTTAAGAACATGGACTGGCTCAAAAGAAACTTAGTACAGCTTTAATTTCTGTATATTTAGAATTTGATTTGACAAATATTTGAGTCCCTAATAGATTAGATACTAATAGTCTGTCTGATTTCCATAAAACCCTGAGCAAATTTAAGCCAAGTGATTCATTTGATGGAGACTTGTTTTGATTATCTCTGAGTGATCTGTCTGACATACTGTAAGTTACGGAAGTTGTTTTTAAATAGCAATAATTCTCTCTATAAAAGTTATATTTAATGGGTTTATAGCTATAACTGTTATCAAAAATAATGAAACACTGGCAAAGACTGTATCAAAATAGTGGCTGACCACTAGGTTGAATATAAATTTAAACATGTTAGAACTTGAAGCAGATAGCTAAATTGTCTTAGCCAACTTGTTATCATAACTATGTCTCCCTTAAAGGCAAGCAACAGGAATGCTTGGAAATGCCGGAAAACAGCACAAAACAATGATTCTAAGAAAATACAAAAATGATATATACATATAAAACAAAAGTATATAAACTTGTGCAGTGTACAGCAATATAACTATTTGTAATATAATGTGAATAGTGTTGCTTCAGGCAATTGAATAGAGAAGTGAAGCTGAACGCTGCTATACCAACCACACAGTAAATGTGACACCTGATAATGTAAAACAGAGGCATCCCCAGGGCGCCATGTAAAATTATTATACAGTGGTGAAATAACAATATAAAGTTAATTTTATTAAAATTAACAATACTTCCCATCAGCACGAGACAATCTATATTCAAAATTAAAACAGTAGGAATGTTTATCCTTTCAAGTGTTCTGATTGGCTAAATATTGTTGACTACTAAAAAAAATAAAGTTTCCAGGCACTTGTTCTCTCTGCATTCATAAATACTCATCCTTATGAGTAACACCACCTTCAAAAGCCTGAAATTAAAAACATGTGTCCTTATCAATTTTGGTATATCTGGCATTTTGCTGTAGAAACACCCCAGTCTATTATATTTTTAAAAGGAAATAAGGGATAATTTGGTCAAATTTTGCACTTTTCCAATACAACACCTACAGATAAAATTAGTAATTTCATGACATTATCCGAATCTTGATGCTTGCTGATCTCTATTACTTTCTATTATTTGCAGAACTGATTTGTATCTACTTGCCAGCTGTGAGGTTTTACATAATTTAAGTGAAAACATAAATTTTTAGGCTTATTTAGCTTTAAAAAAAAAATGAGGATTTTTTTATTATAAAAAGAATACAAACTCATCATAAAACAAAAACCTTAAAATATAGACAGCTATGAGGTCTGACAATTAAGTCCTCAAACTTAATTGTTCTAAGTGCTACATACCTCAGTGCTGAATATCACTACAATCACTTTCAAAGTAGCGCCCATGCGAAGCTATGCACTGATGCCAGAGCCCAGTCCACCTTTTTAAAGCAATTTTGGAACTTTTTCTGGAATGACCTTTGCACACAGCGGCAAATTTGCAACTTAATTGTATAGCTGTGTGTGAGGGAATCTGGGGCCAATAAACAACTGTATTGGAATACCTTCCCTACTCTTCTGACCTGGCTGCCAATTACTTTTTTCTTTACCCAAAAATACAGGAAATATTGAAAGGATGACATTTTGATGCCATTCAGGACATCAAGGGTAGCAGGATGGCAGCTCTGATGGCCATTCCAGAAAAAGAGTTCCAAAACTGCTTTGAAGGGTGGACTAAGCACTAGCATCGGTTCATAGCTCCCAAGTGGAGTACTTCGAAGGTGACCATAGTGATTACTCAGCAACGAATTATGTAGCACTTTTTCTAGGATGAATTCGTGAACTTAACTGTCAATTCTTGTATTAGAAAAAAAAAAGAATATTGTCTCTAATTTTATGTTATAACCCATAAATCAAAACCAAATGAACAGCTGTTGAGTTGATGCTGACTCATAGCAACCATACAGGACAGAGTAGAACTGCCCCTAGAGTTTCCAAGGAGCAGCTGGTGGATTCAAAGTGCTGACCTTTTGGTTAGCAGCCAAGCTCTGAACCAGTGTGCTAACAGGGCTCTATTATAACCTGTAGTGATTATTTTTTCTATGCAGAGATAAATAGACATACTTGTATAAACGGACATTTTACTGTGGTACGCACAATTTTTTTACCATTAATATGTAATAAAAAATAAACCTGAATAAAGACTACATTACATTACATACTGAACTTATTTTTTCACCTAAGTGAAAAAGGTGTTATGTTATCCTAAAGAGCAGCTGCAGTCATGTGACAAATCATTTCTGGGTAAAAACTGAAAGTTTAAAATCCAAGAATTAGTCAATAGTACCACAGAGTGGGGTGGAGAATGTCTTCTCAATGAAAATGGGCAACAGGGCATGAAAGGGCTTAATTTATGAGATCCCAAAATTCCGAGGAGCTCCCTGTATTTTATATTTGATATTCTAAATGTATTCAACTGTGATACAGATTTCTATAAGAGGCCAGTTATGTCCTGAATATTTAGAAACTAGAAAAACACGGACTGTAAGGTAGAATGAAGGGTACTGTAAGGAATCCTGGTGGGTCGGTCAGAAGTTAAGCATTTGGCTATAGTTCCAACACACCAGCTGTCTGCAGGAAAAAGATGTGGCAGTCAGCTTCTAGAAAGATTACAGACTTAGAAACCCTACAGGGCAGGGTTTCTATCATAGAACGTCATGATCAGTCAGAATGGACTCGATGGCAATTTTTTAAAAAAATTAATTAACTAAAGATGTTACGCTTTTAAATGCCACTGCCAAAGGAAATAAACCAAATTATAAAAATTTATGTAATATTATTAAATTTAATCTAAGACAAGAAAGTTTAAGTTTACATTGGACATTCATTCTAATTATTGAACCCTGGTCACTGAGTTGAGGATATAATAGCAGGTGTGTTATCAGACAACTCATTAGAAATTCACAAGAGCAATAAAGTTGGAGATAAATAAGAACTTGGTTAACCTCCTTTATTCTCCCTAAAAAACAATCTCTGTCTCTTTTTCCTGTTTCATTTCTTCTAATAGTACTTACTGCCTTCTAATATATTACATTCTATCATGTCATATCATTTATTCGCTCCCCCCCCGGGATGTAAACTCCACAAAGGCAGGGATTTTTTTTACTATTAACTCCCTAGTGCCTAGAACAGTGCCTGGCATATAACCAGTGTCAAATAAACATCTGTTGAAGAAATGATTTTTTTTAATCGACCAGAGTTACCAGAAGTCAACATTAAATTTCAAAACAAAGATATTTTACAAGAAATTAAAGGTACTGCTGCTCAGAATTTGGATTTAATTTTGGAAATAACTTTTTTTTAAATAGGGTTGTTTTGGTAATAGTAATTACTAGAGCCAACTTCACCAAAAATTCATTTTATTTTTTAATTTCTGAAAAAAGTCTTTTTTTGTCAGTAGTGCTAGAAAAAAATTTATTTCATTCTCATTCTTATTAAATCCAGGTAGCTGCCTCATGTATTCTTCTGCTAAGGACATTTTATACTCTATATTCCTACAACAGGACAATTCTGAAAAATCTGCAAACTAGCAATCAAACCATTTTGAAAGGGTAATGCAGATTCCAGTGGTAAGACGAGTGAGCAGGAGGCAAGAACACCTTAAAGATCACCTGCCGCACTTGTGTTTGAGGTGCTCAGTGGCTGTTTACACCAAGTGCCATCTGGCTCTATAGATATAATAACAATTATTCCATTGAGGTGTGCAGCTCCTTAAATCATATTAATATACAATGATTCCACTAGCCTTATAGGAGTTGATGTCTTTGTGTGCTCCCATTTAACCTGGGTAATGCGCTAAAACAAGTCTGCCTCATCATTAAGAATTGATTTTTTATTTATGTGAATGTCACTGGCAATCCCATGATATCCCTTTGTAATTCAGTTGAACAGGACTGCACACTAGCATTAATCTATTTTTATGGCATATCTTTAAAAATTTGCAACATCTTGCTACATTTAGATATTTATACAGAGATTTGTGTTCCTGCAGAAAGCTGTTGTTAGCTTTGGAGATCCACTTCACACAGCAATAGGGCAAGTATCTAATATACTTCATTAGCTATCTTATATCAGATAAGGGTTTATTTCTTTAAATTATTTAACCTTGATAGAATCTACTAAAATGACATAAATTACAAATACACTAATGAAAATAGTTAGCCTATTCAAAAAAAAAAATCCCAATAGGAGTAAAATTAAAACATTTTAAAATCAGCTCTTTAGAGACATTTTAAGCACACTCATTTCTTAACGCTGTCATTGGTCAATTATTTAGTCATTGACATTGAGAACTATTTGTAAAAAAAAAGAAAAAAGCCACATTATTTTTTCTCCTGGTTAATCAAAAATCTGATGTTTAAAGTCATAGCTATAACCTATAATTCATAAATGTGCCTTTTGATAATTTTCAAAAAATTGAGATTAAGAACAGTAAGTAGCAATAGAAGAAAAACTGAATTTTATAAAATACTGAGAATAAACACTACACTACAAAAATTGCATTCCTTTTAAATTTAGTTTTCCTGAGAGTACTTACGAGATCATTAAGTAATTATCCCATAGGGAAATTCTGTCAAAATACCGTTCATACTTAGATGAATATTACAGACTAGAACGGAATGGGTCCTTGCCCATTTTATGTTGTTGTTTTAAATGCATAATTGCTCTCAGGCTGTTGAGAGTTTATCATACACATTAGTGAAGCAGCAACTCATAAGGAAGTTAAGCAAGTTTCAGAAAGCTCAAAGACATGAGGCAACACTTCTTCAAACCTAAAGGATCTGGCAGCAGACTTGCTGCAAACTGCAACTACTTTAAAATTCATGATCAAGAAAAGTCCTCTGTGCACTGCACAGGTTATTTGGCGGGGCAGGGAGAAATAAAGAACTCTTGGGTAAACTCATTATTCTAACTTCAAGAGGTATGTCCTAAACTTAAAGCCACTCAAACTTTAAAAAAAAAGGTATATTCGTAAAGATACACACCTGAGTTAGAAGTGTGAAACCAATATTTTTTAATGCAATGCCGTAATACTTGTAACTTTGTAAACTATAATTTTTACAAGTATGTTTCCTTAAGAGCTGTGTAAATTATCTTTTTTACATACTGTATACATTATGAAGAACTTAGATGGAATTGTATGTGTTCATATTTAATAAATAAATAATGTTCAATTTTTTTCACTAGACAGGTCCACAAAGAAGCTAAGGATATGTTTCTGTGATCTTCAGAACCATGTGTGGTCAGCAAATTGTCAGGAATAACACGTGTCAGGTTTTTGAGTATAGTATTGCTTCTAAACATTATTAAAAAAACTATTCCACGAAGATGATAAAAGGTGGATAGATCACATAAATGCTTGTAAATTGAGATTTAAGGCCAAGGAGAGCCCCTTCATTCACCCTACTGTCTCATACAAGGTAGGTAGGTCACATATCACATCCTGGTGTGTATAAAGTACACAGTCTGGTACAGATCTAATATTGGAGTTCGGTTTACAAAATTTGCAATTCAAATTTTGAAACATAATACTAGTTTTGAAGAAAGTATTCTAATGACTCTAATGCTTTATTTTCTTTAAAATAATAATTTATTTTAGGATGAGCCAAGTAAAGAGGGAACATAGAGTCAGTCTGAAATTTTCTTCAAGGCTCACCTCAATCCAGTGAACAGTGAACGCTCTGACAGTGCCATTCACAATAGTATCGCTGCTGGGTATTGCTATAATTTGCTCTCTATGATTGTCCCTTTAAACAAAAAGCTCTGCACTCAGCATGCAAAGAAGTTAGAAGTGGGAGAAGGAGAGGAAACCACACATATAAGAGGAGAGAGAGGGAAAAACTGCAGATCAATCATTTATAATTAACAAAAACCCAATTGGTGCTTTAAATAGAGATCAATGTGTTCCAGGCTGCCTGGATTGTGGGGATGTATTCACCTTCTCGTAACTCTCCAAGCAAGCTGTCACACCTACAGAATCACCATTTGTTTTCTTAACAAAGCTTCAGGGGGCGCCAGGCTCTCATTGAAATTTCATTAATCTAATGGAGTAAAGTCCTATAGAAAAAAATCAAATTGTCGTTGGACGAGATGCTACCTGGGTAAGATAACCTCTGTTTGAACTCTCAGACTCTGATAGCTCTGCTATTAGTCTGAGGAAACAGACAGCAACAACGCTGATTACAGCCACCGGCCTCAACAATTTTTTTTTCTAACTAGCAATTTCAAGTGCAAGTGCCACAGTGTCAGCTAAAGAAACACAACTGCAGGTTTTCTGCAGAGCAAAATGGTTCTGAAATGTCACTGAATAGCTCACAAAGGACGCCAATCTACGACAAAAGAGACATAAGCATACAGGAGAAAGGGCCCACACATCCTCCTTTCAAAGGTATGCTGTTTACATGCATGTAATTTGTGAAACTCACAGGTATTTAATGCAGGGTTTTCACAGACATCAATTGTAACTGTTAATTGATGATCACATTTCAGCATCCCTGCCATATAATTTGATTCACAAGTTTTCAAAAGTGGCTTAAATGTGTACATGTCGATATGCAATAGCAGCAGAACCTTGGAGAGAAAAATATGCAATGCTGATTCTTCAAAATTCTTTCCCCAAATTTCCCCATGACTCTTCTGACAATCACATGGCAAAGGTGTTTGATGGCAGGAGTGTATATGGTAAAAAGGTCCATACAACTAAGGTTCCATCCACATTAAAATAGATCTCTGCCCTGCTTATTTTTTTCCTACTTACTATTCAGAAAAATTAAAATGACTACTGAGTCAGTGGTTTTAGGTAACCTATACAAGAGTCCAAAGAGACAGCGAAACAACCTGTGGAAAGCTGTCCGCTAGGCTCCCAAGTGATCATTGTGCTTCACAGGAAATGACTGGGCAAAAGTAAGCTGACTTCAGGCAGGATCACAGTCAAGTTTAGAACTACCTTCTGATTGTATAGACTCCTAAATCTTGATGTGAGTGTGTAAACCTTACTCATGTTAAAGAAGAAAGCTAATCTTACTTTAAACTAAAAAAGAAACTAGTACTTTGGATGAAACTACTTGTATTTACTGTTTTAAATACAAGTAGTAAACTACTACTCGTATTTACTGTTTTAAAGTAAATACAAGTTTGTTTAAAAAAGATCTAAAAATTACAGCATATAAGAAGAAAAAAAAGCAACACTTCAAAAAAAGGAAAAGGAAAATCATGACATTCTAGGTAAGGGATGGAAAGAACAGAAAAAATTCTGAGTCCATCTTTAAGACAGCATTTTGTCTTAAACTAAGCTTGCTGTTTTGTACCTAGGTCACATAAAACTTGCCACAGGTCAGGAAACACCTTCTATTTCTAAAGTGTCTCCCAGGAGTGAGTCTCTTTCTATTACATTTTTCCCCCATTTCTCTGTTTACTGAAAAATAGTTTTCTACCTGGGACAGATTTAAATTTTTTTTCTGGGTTAAGTGAATTATTAGGCCCTGATTTATTTTTACACATCAGTCCTTTAAGTTCCTGTCTTGAGATCCACCTGTAGAGTTACACTTCCTGTTCTACATTTACATCCTATTTAAAGACGACACTGAAAGCATATCAATTTTTTATTCTAAACAGGAAATGTATAAATAACACATTTATGTGTCTGTGTGTACTGTTTACGTAAACCTATATAACATATGCAAATCTATACACACAAAAAAGTTAATTAACTCAAACTAAGATTATTAAAATTGATCCTCGGAATAAAATAAGACACTTTTTCTAGGCTTTTGGCCCTACTACAGTGATGGAAAAAGAAAGACTGTGAAAGGGAGACACACACATTCAGATGAACCTTCAGGGAATTGTCTGAACTTTTGAACCAGAGGCACAGAGCCAGAGCCCAGCCTGTTCCCACTTTAATAAACATTTTTTTTCTTCAATTAATTAAGGTTTGCAGAGAAAAAAAAAAAAAAAAACACAGAAGAGAAGTAATTTAGCATGCAATGCATACTTTACAGATGGATCCTACCTTCAGATGCTTATTAAATCTATGCATGATTGCGCTGGAGAAAATTAATTGCATTGTTTCTCACTATTCAAAAGGGGGTTACAAACAGCTCAAAAATAAAAAGGAAAATGAAGCAAGGTTGTTGCTGTTTAAAAAACAGCCACAGAACACAAGGCATACTTTCACAGTACTAAAGACAAGTCATATAACCAGCATAAGAGCACCAAGGGGTTCCTTTTTAAAAAATTGGTATTTCAAAATGCCATACATGCTGCCAGAATGCATATACCTAACCTTAACTTTTAAAATATTCTAGTCTAAATTTCCTACTCAATGGCACTTGACCTATTCAGTTAAGCGGGGAGTTTGCGCTAAAATCCTGCTAGCAGGAAAGATTTACAGGAACAGCTGCAAGAATATGCTGGCATAGACTCACTGTAGCTGGCATAGTGGGTAGGTGGTACTTTCTCCATTCCAGTCTTTGAAAAAAGTGATGACTTTTTTCTGAGAAAAATCTAAGCTATTATTTAGAAATCCAGAAAACAAATATTTTTGGTTTATGAACTTTAATTTTTAAAAATTAATGAAGCAAGTAACTTCAGAAATGCAAACCACTTTTTCTTTTCAGAGGGTCGGCTATTGCAATTCAAATATAATCTTGTTAGATTGTCCTGAAGGTGACCTTTATCAAACTTGAAAGGATCACTCTCTTTCCAAGGAGTTAGAACAGCTATTAATTTTCCTAATTTATTCATCTCCAAATTAAACAAACAAAAAATCCTTCATTATAGATGTTCTTTATGGTTCACTCAAAGCAGCAAAAGCACACAGGAGAAAGCAGACCAACATAACTGGACTACCTCATAAACCGAAAGGTTTTCTAAACTCAACCCAGTATTTCAAAGGATAGTGTAGCAGGGACAAGTGGCTGGTGACCATGTTTTCAGGGGATATCGAGGCCAATTGGCACAAATAGTCTTTTGCTAAGACAGTCTTCTGCACCCCATATTGCTGAGTGGCAGCTGGGGTCTTAAAAGCTGGCAAGCTGCCATCTGAGGTACATCAAATGCTCCCAACTCATCTGAAACAGATGATGACTGAAAACAACAAAGACACGAGGAAGAAAGAGCCAGGAGACACAAGGACTCATACGAATTGAAGACTGTATCAACATGAGACTAGAAGAACCAGATGGTGCCCAGCCACCACCAAAACCAGTTGCAGTGGGGAGGATACAATGTAGAGTCTCTGAGGCAACATGAGAAAAAGAAGGGTACTGCTCAAGAACTCTACTAAAATATCACAATTGGTGGTCTGACAGCCTGGAGGGTCCTCTAGGAACATGGACCCTAGACTTGCTGTCACTGACTGGAAACCAGTACTGAGGTCAAGTCTTTAGAATGGGCTGTACTTTGGGACACAATGTGATCATATGGTGTGTGTACTTTGTGGTTCTATACATTATAGGAGGCTGTCCTACTGTTTTCTTCCAAGATGGGAGAGAAGAGGGTAGAGAGGAGGGGACAGGTGCTCCTTAAGAGGATACTAGAAGTACAGACTGACAAGGAAGATTGTGCTGTCACTGGGTGAGAAGAGCGGATGAAGCTGCAGTAAGTGGGCATGCAAAATTGATTTGGATTGTATACTCTCACTTAATTACAGTAAAAAGGCAAAAACATTTCACTTCTAAACTTATTTGATTCCATGATCCAAAAAGACTGTGGTGTTATTCTTCCTCCAGTACCCCATGTCTCTAAATCAATCTCTATAATCTTTGCTTAATATGTATAATGATTTTAAAGTATTTATCATACTTAATTAAATTTTGTTAACAGTAACAATGAAGTCCATCAAATAAACAAATGACTCTGTCCCATGTGCAACAGATTTCATATGAGTAAAGATATAGATACATTAATATTGGTATTTATTTCCATTACGCCTTTCACCTTGCAGATTTTAAAAAACATGATATCTCATAAGCAGTTACAGATAACATCATTATTAGTTAGAAATGGGGCAAACTAAGATCATATGGTGAGAAAGGCAGAGAAAATTTCTAAAATAAGCATTTGACTTTTAATGCCTTGTTTTGCCTTTGAAAATCAGATCTATCATCCTATTATAACATCAATCAACTAAAAGTAGGCTCTTGCCAATGATCAAAACCATTCAGTTCAGGTATTATTTAAAAGAGAAAAATTTACATTGCCATAAGAAACTCAAGTCAAAAGCAAGCTAGTTTCTTAAGAATTGTGAAATAAAGATGTATAGTTCTTATTTTGTTGGTTACTGAAGAAAAGAAATACACAGATCGGGTCTATAATAATTTACCATGACAAAGGGTAGCTTCACTGAGATATTAAGACATTAGGGTCAGCTTTAGAAAGCTTGGCAGTCTTACTTAATCAAAACACATAGATGGGTTCTGAACAGCTAAGGGAAGTTCCAAGAAGGGAGATATCTTAGTTGTAAGTACCTGAATCTATCTTCCTGCCCCAGAAAGATCTCTCTATTCACAGCACTTTGACCTTGAGAAGCCACCCTGGCAGAAAGGCTGACTGTAGGCTGTATCTGCATGTCTGACTCATCCCTTCGGTTCAGATTCTCTCAGATGTTCCAAAACTTACCTTTTAAGTTTCGCTTGTAGTTGACAGAATCACTCTCATCCTCAATGTAGACTACTGAAATTCTTTCTGTTTTGTTTCCACAAATGAAATCGTTACATGCCACTCCTTGCAACTAGCCAGAAACCCTGGTAGCATAGTGGTTAAGACGTCTAACTGCTAATCAAAAAAGATCAGCAGTTCAAACCTACCTACCCTGGAAACCCTTTGCGGTAGTTCTACTCTGTTCTATAGGGGTGCTATGAGTCAGAATCGATCTGATGGCAATGGGTTTGGTTGGTTTTTTTTTTTTTTTTGAGCAACCAGCTATCTAAAGTTCTAGGACTTCCTCTGTAAAGGACTAGTTATATTAAAATACTTCATTATCTTCTCTGTTTAAGTTCTAGAATGAGCACTCACAAGCAACTAGGCAGAAGCTGTGGGCGAAGCAGTTTGGGTAACATGGAAGATAGGCTTTGTTTAGACAAACTCTGAACATATGGAAGGAGGTACTTAACAATCACGATATCAAAAGCACAAAATCTAAGAAAGTAGATGGTTAAATTCATTTATAGGAATCCAAGAGTTTCGATTACGTTTCAGATTTTAGATGCTTATCACAAAACAAGAATAGTTAAAAGATCAAATTTTAAAACTACTATTTTATTTAGTCTATATTCTTATACTCTTCTCTGGAAAAAAGAGCTCATTTGTGACTGGGGAGTTACCCTCAAGACACTAAACTTTGATTTAGTAAATCTCTGTATTCACTTATTACATGGGATCCTGTTTTCTCGAAAGAGTTAAACTCACTCTATAAAGAGCTTAATCACACCGAGATGAGATTTTTTTTCTATTTTCCAATGCAATTACTCTGTCTTAAATCTAAGTGAATTTACTTTCTGTGTTACTAGGGGAAGGGAAAGTGGGTAGGTGGGATACAGCATATGTTAGAAGACAAACAGTGTAAATTATAGACCTTTTAATATAGTGGGGTTTTTAAAAACAAAAAAATTGAATTGATAAACATTTTTAAATATTCCATGATACAGAGGGGGGAATTTTGACTATTAGGAATTGAATTTTGTGTACAGAGTACATCAGGACATTGTATAAGAAATTCACATTGATAATTTATAAAGCATCTTAGCATTCTTTGCAATGGGAAGTACCATATAAATATGAGAATTTTCCTTTCATGCGGGTAATCACATTGTTGGCCTATCAGCATAAACCATACTACAGTAATCAAAGGCACATCAACTTATACGGATTTGGTTCTTCTGTCATTTCTTCTTCCCTGGGTCGTAGCATACACAACACAGCATGTTCTTAATGGCTGCCTCCTTTCCCTTTTCTAAAATTCCTGTATCTTGATTTGTCTTTGTGGTGTCCATGTGCTGTCCAGGATTTGCCTTTGTACTCATAAGCTGTACTACTGAATGAAGTAAGCATTTTTCCTAGTATAGCTGGTATATTGTACTCCCATCTTGATATTTCTGGTTTATAAAGGAAGAAAGCCTTCCGGTATCTTGGAATAAAGGTGGCTGTGAAGGGGAGGCTGTTACTCTTTGGTACATTAAGAAGCCCTGTAGAACATGAGACTGTTATTATCTCAAGGCTCTTTGAAGGTTTTCCAGGATATAACAAATATATATGTATAATTTGAAAGTCTGGACCACATAATAACATTTTGGGGGGGGTAGGTTCACTTTGACAAGGACTTACTGAATATCCAACATGGGCTAAAACCTGTGAGAGATACAAAAAGAACTAAGATATAAGCCCTGCCATGTGGGAGCTCACAATCCATTGTAGAAGCAACCACACGTAAGGAATATAATGGAAGACACAGATGGGTTCTGAACAGCTAAGAAAAGTTCCAAGTAGTTAGTTCTAAGTACCTGAATCTATCTCCCTGTTCCAGAAAGATCTCTCTATTCTGTTATATACGGGAAAAGTTGAATGTAACTTGGGGCATCGAGGAAGCCAAATTAAAGAAGACAGAGTATGAGAAGGGTCTTGAAGGATGAGTGTTATGTGGGGAAGTGGAGAGAATAAGAAAGGCATTTCAGGTGAAAGGCACAGAGCTGGATTTGGGAATAACAAATAGTCCCATACAGCTAGTGTTTTTTAGGGCATGAATTGCAAATGTAGGCACTAAGACAAAAGACAGGTTCAGAAATACAACTTGTATTTCATATCATGGTTTTCTAATCCTCTTCTGCAGTAAACTGAGCTAATAAAACTGAATGTAAGGTGACAACAATTCTTTACTATGAATGTTCCTAACCTGTTGTCTCCCCTTGTGTACAAGATGCTCTGGATTCACCGGTTTGGTTCTTTTCCAGGCCTACCCTCATCTGAGGAGGGCTCTGCCATGGTCAAACAAGTGTCTTGGTGATGCAGTATGGGCAGAATGGAAGCCCTCGTAGCCGACGTGGTTAAGTGCTATTGTCTGCTAACCAATAGGTTGATAGTTTGAATCTGCCACGTGCTCCTTTGAGACTCTGTGGAGCACTTCTACTTTCCTACAGGGTATCTATGAGTTGGAATTGACTTGATGGCAGTGGGTATGGGCAGAATGAGGAAAGCAAGATAGGCATTCCAAACAACAAAAGGCATCCAAACGGAGAGTTGAGGGCAGAGGGTTACTCTAAACTGTAGAAGACTAAGGGCAGAATGGTGTGAGTAGGAGAGAGAATTCTAGGTTAGGAAAATGAGAGGCTCCAGGAGTTACCGGGATTTTGAGAACAGGAGGGGAAAGTTACTTTGTAAAATGTACTTAGATCTCCTTCAAATATTTTTAAGCACTGAAATGCCTATTCTTATTGTGTTGCTGTGGATGTAATCTGCCTCCAGAATTGAGCTCAGGTGTCAATAGGGATAGGTGAGCAAAGATTCAGGATGGCTCAGTACAAGATATTATGTGATCTTCCATGGACTGGAGGTTATATGTCACATTATACCAAAGAAGGATGAGAGTTGAGCCTAAAAACGAAACGGATCAAAGCCTTCCTTTACCATTTTATTCCTCCATTAATTCTCCACCTAATGCTTAATGTTTTTTAATAGATTGAGATGGTTCTGCATATTATTACTTAGCAGTAATTATTTTTATTGACTACCGTATTTCTATAGTGGTTACCCTAAACTTTCCCTCTTCAGTCTCCCTAAGTCCTGGGCCAGTCCCCACTCTACTCTCTTTACTCTCAGCAAATGGCTTTCTCCTTTTCTCCTCTGCAGTAAGAACACCTCTTCATTTTTATCCTCTTCTGTTCTTTCTCTAGTAAGTGCTTTGCCTTTTGGCTAAGACTGATTGTTCCTGAATAGTATCTCATCTACTTCTGCCTTTTTTCAGGACCCAGTTTTATCAATTCTCTTCTTAGACTAGTTTTTTCTAGTTGGAAATCAGCTCAGACCTACTCTCTCATAAAACAAAAATGACTAAAAAGAGTTGTTCTCTACTACCCTTACTCCTTCCCCCTTCTTTTCACCAACTACATCCTTGTAAACAGCCAACATCTACAGCCTCTATTTTTCTCAGTTTTGAATTCCTAAAATCAGCCTTTCGCTTGTACTAGGCTACTG
Source organism: Heterohyrax brucei (assembly GCA_028571685.1). Taxonomy (NCBI): domain Eukaryota; kingdom Metazoa; phylum Chordata; class Mammalia; order Hyracoidea; family Procaviidae; genus Heterohyrax; species Heterohyrax brucei. Next base: position 105,930,019 of record CM053149.1, read on the forward strand.
AAACTGCTTCCCACAAGATTAGCAGAGGCGTTCTTGTTTTGCTTCTTCTCTGTTTCCACCTCTCCCCATATCTAACAACTTACACAAACGAAGGGGAGAATTGGCTCTTCCTCACCTTTATATCCCCTTCATATCTAGCATTATATCTTGCATGTGGTAGAAACTACATGAGTATTCAAAGTGAATCTGAAATTCTTCAACTTTCTTCATGGTCCTATGGCTCCTGATCTTCTTCTACCATTAAAAAAAAGAATCCCAAACCCATTGCCATTGAGTTCAACTCACAGTGACCCCACAGGACAGAGAAGAACTACCCCATTGAGCTTCTGAGGATCACCTGGCAGATTTGTTTCTGCATTTCATTAAAAAAATGATGCTGGAACTTGTATTGGGATTGCATTATATAAGTAGATTGCTTTGCGTAAAATAGACATTTTCACAATGTTAAGTCTTCCTATCCATGAGCAGAGCAGGTCTTTCCATTTATCTAAGTCTGAGTTTCTTGTAGTACGGGCTTGTAGTTCTCTTTGTAAAGGTCTGTTATTTCTCTGGTTAGATTAATTCCTAGGTACTTTATCTTCTCAGAGGCTACAGTAAGTGGTATTGATTTGATGATTTCTTCATTAACAGTCTCATTGTTAGAATAAAGAAATCCTATTGATTTACTTATATTTATCTTGTATCTTGAGACTTTGCTGAACTCTTCTCTCAGTTTGAGTAGTTTACTTATAGATTCTTTGGTATTCTCTGCATATACAATCATATCATCAGCAAACAGGGAGATTTTGACTTCTTTGCTGCTGCAGATGCCCTTTATTTCTTGGTCTTGTCTAATTGCTCTGGCTAGAACTTCTAGTACAATGTTGAATAGGAGAGGTGAGAGTGGGCATCCTTGTCTAGTTCCTGTTCTCAAGTGAAACTCCTTCAGTCTCTCTCCATTCAGGATGACACAGGCAGTTGGCTTTGTATAAATGGCCCTTAATGCATTGAGGAATTTTCCGTTTATGCTTATTTTGCTAAGAGTTTTTAGCATGAATGGGTGCTGGACTTTATCAAATGCCTTTTCTGCATCAATGGACAAAATCAGGAGATTCTTGTCTTTTGTGTTATTTATGCGATTAATCACATTAATTGTTTTTCTGATGTTGAACCAGTCTTGCATTCCTGTTATGACTCCAACTTGGTCAGGATGGAGTATTTCTTTGATATGTTGTCGTATTTTATTGGCAAGAATTTTGTTGAAGATTTTTGCATCTAGATTCATGAGTGATATCGGTCTGTAGTTCCCCTTTTTGGTTGGGTCTTTCCCTGGCTTTGGTATCAGGGTTATGCTGGCTTCCTAGAATGAGTTTGGGAGTACTGCATCCCTTTCTGTGTTGTGAAATAATCTCAATAGTATTGGAGATAACTCTCCTCTAAAAGCTTGGTAAAATTCTGCAGTGAAGCCATCTGGGCCTGGGCTTGTTTTGCTTGGCAGTTTTTTTAATGACATTTTCAATCTCTTCCCTTGCGATGCATTTATTAAGTTGTTCTGCTTCATGTTGTGATAATTTGGGTAGGTGATATGAATCAAGAAATTAGTCCATTTCCTCTAGGTTTTCAAATTTGTTAGAATACAGTCTTTCACATGTATGGAGCAGAGAGGAATAGTGTGCAGTCACCGGACAGGGAGAGCAGTGGAAGCTGCATACAGGTGGGCATGTAAATTTATACATGAATGTACATTTTCACTCAGTTATGTTAAATAAAAATTAAAAAATAAGAATACAGTCTTTCATAGTATTCTGTTATGATATTTTTGGTTTCTGTTGGATCTGTTGTGACAACTCCCCTCTCATTTCTAATTTGGGTTATTTGTTTTCTTTCCTGTTCTTCTTTAGTAAGTTTAGTCAATGGTTAGTCCATTTGTTGATCTTTTCAAAAAACCAGCTTTTGGTCTTTTCAATTTTTTCAATTGTTTTTCTATTCTGTAATTTATTTAGGCCTGCTCTAATCTTTATGATCTGGTTTCTTCTGGTGCCTGAGGGGTTCCTCTGTTGTTCTCTCTCTACTTGTTCAAGTTGTAGGGTTAGTTCCTTGATTTGGTTTCTTTCTTCCTTCCAGATGTGTGCATTTATGGAGATAAACACACCTCTGAGCACTGCTTTGGCTGTGTCCCATAGGTTCTGGTAGGAAGTGCTTTCATTCTCATTGGAATCCATGAATTTCTTTATTTTATCCTTGATTTCTTCTATAACCCATGGTTTTTTGAGCAAGATGTTGTTCAGTTTCCAAGAGTTCCACATTCTATCTATGTTTTTTCTGCTGTTGACTTCGACTTTCATGGCTTTATGATCTGAGAAGATGCTTTGCAGTAACTCAATGGTATGGATTATGTTGAGAATTGCATTATGTCCTAACACATGGTCAATTCTGGAGAATGTTCCATGTGCACTGGAGAAGAAGGTGTAATTGTCTGCTGATGGGTAGAAAGTTCTGTATATATCGATGAGGTTTAGTTGGTTAATTGTGGCAATGAGGTCTTCTGTATCTTTACTGAGCTTTTTTTTAGATGATCTGTCCAGTATTGAGAGTGGAGTATTGAAGTCTCCCACTATTATTGTGGAGTCATCTAGCTCTTTTTTGAGTGTAGTCAGTGTTTCTTCGACGTATTTAGGTGCTCTGATATTAGGTGCATAAATATTTAATATAGTTAAGTCATGCTTGTGCACTGAGCCTTTCAGCAATAAATCATGTCTATCTTTGTCCATGATGGTTGGGTTTTATTTTACATTAAGGTTGATTTTTGTCTGAGGTTAGAATTGCCACACCTGCTCTTCTTTGTGTATTGTTAGCTTGATACATATTCTTCCACCCTTTAATTTTCAGTTTGTTTCTTGTAGACAACATATGGATGGGTCATGTCTTTTGATCCAAGATGTCACTTGATGTCTCTTCACTGGAGTATTCAGTCCATTCACATTCAATGTAACTATTGATAGGTATGTGTTCAGTGCTGCCATTGTGATATGTTTATTTTTGTGTTGATGTCTTCTCTGTTGTTCTTATCAGTCTGTTTTGAGACATTCTTTTTTGTAAGTTGATTTTTCACCCTTTTCAGAGCTGGTTTTGTAGTTGCTGAGACTCCTGTGTTATATTTCTTGATATGGTATGTTTCATTTTTTTTGTGCTTTACAGCTGCCCCTATGATCCCCCTTAATTAACTACATATAAACCCAATTTTAATTACTACCAGTCTTGTCGACGTCCTCTCCATCTGGAAGGACTATAACAACTATAGTACATCCCTCTTTTTAATATGATGGCATCACGGTTTTCATGATAATCACTGGATTGTTTCTTTCAGTATTAAAGCTGTGATTAAGTTTGGAGCCTTCCCTAACTAAGTAGAATTCTGGATGATGTGTCGTTCTAAAATATAAAGTTAGTGGTTTTGTTCTTCTAAGCCAAAGCCCAGAAATTCTTTCAGTATTTCTTGTAGTTTTGGTTTGGTTTTTACAAAGTCTCTGAGTTTCTGTTTATCTGGGAATGTCTTAATTTCATTTTCATATTTGAAAGATAGTTTTGCAGGATATATAATTCTTGGTTGGAAGTTCTCCTTCAAGGCTTTGAATGTGTCATGCCACTGTCTCCGTGCCAGCATGGTTTCTGCTGAGAAATCTGATGAAAGCCTACAGGATTTCCCTCTGAATGTTAGCTTTGCTTTGAGTCTTGCTGCTTATGTTTCATTTTGTTGGTTATAATATTGGGTGGTGTACGATATGCATCTGGGATATCTATATTCTCTTCCTTCATGATTTCTGGGAAGTTTTCTGTCAGCAGCTCAGCAACGATACTTTCTGTGTTCTCATGTGTCTCATCCTGTTCACGGACTCCAATTAATCAAAGTTTGTTACTTTTCATAGAGTCCCACATGCTTCTTAGTGCTTCCTCATTTTTCTTCTTTCTTCTGATTTCTCTCCACTGACGCTGGTGTCAGTAGCTCTGCCTTCCAAGTCAGAAATGCTTTTTTTCATTTGTTCCATTCTGTTTTCTTGGCTTTGCATGGAAGTTTCTATATCTTTGATTTTGTTCTCGATCTGATGGATTTCAGAGTACTGATGTTCCATCAGATCGAACAGTTGGCTTAATTTTTCACTTTGTTCTGCTGCATTTTGTATAAGGTCTAGAAGGGCTCTGTATATATTCCTTTTGTATTCACCTTCTGATGCTTTCATAAAAGTTTCTTCATTCGAAAAATTCCTTGGTTGTTTTGTTTGGGAGCCTTCTGAAGCCATGGGTGATTTCTTGTATGCCACAAGCGTCTGTTGCTTTTTGGGTTTCATGTGAGTAAGTAAAGGCTGGGAGAGATATTGTGTGGATGAATTGCAGATGTTTCTCCAGGCTGTCTTAAAATGTAAAACAAAAGGTATCTGACTACTTCCCAAGTCAGTCAGGTTTTCAGGTGTAGAGGTCCCTCTTCCCAACTGGCAAAGTAAGCACCTCTATATTCAACCCCAGATGATACAAACTAGTTCAAAACACAGCAATGCTACTACTCTGTTGGCCTCTGCTGACAGGGCCCAGCCTTAGGCGAGACTGTGTAAAACTGCTGCTTTTCTGGTAGAAAAGCACTCTTCTGTGGGCAGGCTCTGGCTCCCAGGCTAAGAACTAGGTCCAGCTGCGGCCACCGTATCTAAGTTGGTGCCCTCCACGCAGTTGGTGGGTAGAGGGGCTAAAGGTGTCGAGACGTAGTGAGTCCTCTGTCTCTGTTGCTGGGCCCCCACTGTAGGTGACACTGTGTAAACTACTGCTTCTGTGTCAGAGAAGCACTGTCCTGTTCACAGGCGCTGGCTCCCAGGCTAAGAATTAGGTCCCACTAAAATCTCCGTATCCAACATGGTGTCCCACACATAGGCACCGCCAGTTCCATCCAAACCACGCTGTGGCAGAGATAAAAAGACAAGCCCAAAGTGGCTAGGTGAAAAGAGTCCTTAGCCTGGTTCTCAAAATATGGCAATTTTGCCTGCCTATCCCACCAGCAGTGTGTCTGAGACTAGCAGCTAGGCACAACCCAGCTCCACCTGCCAGCCAAGGCAGAGAAAAAAAAGTCAAAATGGTGTGTTACCTTCAGTTCGTGAGAGCCAGGGCTAGCCAGGAGTGGGAGTCAGCAAAAGAGAGGAGGTTTTTCATTCTGTAGTATGAAGTCCAAATTAACAACCCTGTGCTGCATCCTGGCACTCACTAGGTGACCAGAAGGCTCCATTTGATTATCAATTAAGGTCTTGGTTTCCAGAGGGATATAAGGAGACACATGTTTAGTCTACCATCTTGACTCTGCTCCCTCACCTGGCAGATTGAACTGCTAACCTTTCAATCTGCAGCCATAGCACTTAACCACTATTCTGCCAGGATGCTACCATCTTAGGAGTCTAGAAATTAGAAATGGTCCCAGATGCTCAACTGGTGTCAGAGCACGTAGTTTTTTTCTCTAATGAGACAGTATACTAACTAGGCTTAATATTTCTTAGTGATTTAGGGAGTGAGAAAACATCTCATCCTGGCTGTAGACCACAAAATAATGGAGCAGAGAGGAATAGTGTGCTCTCACCGGGCAGGGAGAGCAGTGGAAGCTGCATATAGGTGGGCATGCAAATTTACATGGGAATGTACATTTTCACTCAGTCACAATAAAAAATAAAATTCTTATTTATCAGAAAGCACAGTAAAGATTAATTTTCAGTTTTGTGCTGAAATTCTGGAAACCAACGATAAGTACCCAACATGACACTTATATCATGACGATGATAGGGATCAGCAACTAGAAAATGAATCTGAGACACACTGACCTTTCAAACTTACCAAGCCAGCCCCCAGATGACCCAAATATGAACCATGTAACATCTCATATTATGAAATAAATTATAACTGAGTATTTTCTCCAAAATTTCTACAGATAGAGGGGGCCACAATATGTATTGAACTATATTCAGGAACTGAGCCAGTCACTACTTACATATTGGCATGCTATCTTTAAAAAATAGGCTCCTTTTTCACAGAGAGTAGAACCAATGCCACAAAACAATACTTGCATTGTTTAATTAGAAACTAGGTTGCTCTGTAAACCTTCATCTAAAGTAATACTAAAAATTGTTTTTCTAAAATAGAAGTTTAACATTCACAATCAACTGTTACTTGATTATAATGGAAGGGATGACTTGCTGTATCTATTACACTACCAAAGTATCACACCAAATGAAGTAGTTATGAGTTAAGCATATGAACACTGGGAAAACAATTTAGGTAAATAATGACATTTATTAAAATTTTCATATCTGCATTGTTTGGCAAACCAGGTTGCCTTGAAACTTTCCTTTCAAAGAAAACATACTCTTAAATTCCCACACTCAACCAAATGTTTAAAGATCATCAGTGGGATGCAGGGATATATTTACTACTATGTTTCCCTCAGGCATCTAATATTTTCACGGAGTTACACTAACAGGAAGTAGAAAGCCCTTCTTCCATTTTTCGCCTACACCACCATTTCACCAAGAACCTTTAGGAGTGGTAAAAACCGTTCAATTGCCAATCTTTTGCACATGTGTATGCTGAATTACCCTTTACCCCTTCGTCTACCTTACACTGCTGCTTATCTTATTGTAAGCAACACAAATACCTAAGGAAGCCAGGAATACTGGTTTGTTATTGTGGTTTACTTGTAGCATTCTTTTATAATCAGTGAGTCTACTTAGAAAAAATGTAAATAATCCATGGGCTTCTCTGAAGCACTCTAATGTTAAGTTAAATTCAACCCTTTTTGTCACTATTTGGTTCAAAAGTTCAGGTCAATCACACACTCTAGAAGCACTTACTCTGTGACAGATATTGTTCTAGGCTTTCAAGAAGCCAGAGTCCAGTGTGGACTAGATATTTGCAAACAAAGAATTTCAATATGATGTGGGAAATGATTTGAAGAAATCCAATCACAGGGATAAAAAAAGAGGAGGGTACCATATTTTGGAAAACCCAGCATTTTAATATAAAATTTATCTTAAGTTTTTAAAGATCATTTTAAATTATTTTAAAAAAACATAAACTAAAAGAGAAAACAAAAGCAATGAATAGCATAGTCACTGAACAGACTCTTCTAAAACATTTTCAAAGCAGTAAAGTTTTTTACACAACAAAGTAGGGGCTGAGATACAGTAATATCACTTCACTAGTAACTTTAAATTTGTCTTTTGGTTATGCTAATAAGTTACCTGGTGACAGGTGGTCTTGTGTCACTGTGTTCTGTGATAGTGTTGTAGGAAAAACGATATGGTTCTGTGTTCCCTTCTTAAGGCTCTATTTACCTAGATATTATTGCTTAAATGATATCTTACTTAAAGCCAATCAAATAACTTGTAAGTAGATTTTATATTAATGCCTATGCAATTTGTTAAATAATACACTGGAGTATAATAAATATAAGGAGATGAGCATTTTTACTCTCAAAGAGCACTATATGCATCTGGTCCCATTACAGCTTTGTAAGCAAAGTTGTTCAGCAAATACTCAAAGACTCTACTGAATACACATAAAGGAAATCAACTTGTAAGTAACTACTTTTCTCTATGTACCTTCAATTTTGTGGCTATAGAACCAATTTATGCCAAAAAAAAAAAAAAAAAAAACGGTCTGTATTTACTAATAATAGTTTTCTGACTAAATCTCCGTAAAAGGGGGCAGGCTTGGGGCAGGGGGAAAAATTTTAGAAAATTTTACTGCAATGGTCATTTCATAGGCTGAAATACAGTCCTCTAAATGTACTATACCACGGCATATAAGGTTATTGGATAATAAAAGGATATTTTGTTGGTATCTATGAAATTAATAGACACTTAGACTTTGGAAGCTATTAGGCATACAGCTCAGTAGATATTTAAGAGTTCAAACACTAAGACTGTAACTGGGGATAATATGTAGAAACATTAAGATGTGTGAGAGACTTTAGATTTTATCATACTACCTCAATAGACACTAAGGAAACAGAACTAAACTCTGCAATGGCTACGAGGTTTAAAACTTAAAGAAAAAAATCAAAAAAGGTTTACCACAGACAGAAGGGAAAGATTAGTCCAAAGGACTAATAGACCACAACTATCACAGCCTGAAACAGACTGAGTCCCACACAACTAGATGGTGCTGGGTTACCACCATTGGGAGGTCTGACACTGATCACAGTAGAGGGTCCTGGACAGAGCGGAGAAAAATGTAGAACAAAACTTTAACTCATGAAAATAAATAAATAAAAGATGGAGACAGAGAGAGAGAGAGCCTGGACTTACTCAGACTAGAGAAACACCAAGAATATGGTCCTCAACAACCTAATGGCTTAGTAATGAAGTCACTCCTGAAGTTCACCCTTCAGCCAAAGATTAGACAAGCCCACAAAACAACACGAGACTGCATGGGCACATCAGACCAGTGGCAAGGATGAGAAAGCAGGAGGGGACAAAAAAACTGGTAACAGGGAACCCAAGATTGAGAAGGGGAGATTGCTGACATGTGTGGGGTTGCAACCAACGTCACAAAACAATACATGTATTAATTGTTTAATGAGAAATTAGTTTGCTCTGTAAATGTTCATCTAAAGTGATATTATTATTATTAAAAAGAAGTTTAACATTCACAATTAACTATGTTACTCGGTTTTAAATGAAGGGATAGTTTGCTATATTTATTATACTATAAAAGTATCACAACAAGTGAAATAGTTATGAGCTAAGCATACAGACCCTGGGATATAGCTTGATTTCAGTAAATAATGACATCTATTAAAATTTTCATAACTGCATCTTTTGGAAAACCAAGCTTCCTCCAAACTTTCCTTTCAAAGAAAAAAAAGGCCCCTAACACCTCTAGTTTCTGATTCTATAACCTAAGAGGTATGAAGATACTTAGGAAAGACTCCTATGCAAGTTACAACAATGGCTAGTAGAAAACAAAACAGATAGAAAAAGAATAAAGGCCTAGGAGCAGGATAGCATGTTCTTTCAGCTGCAGAAGTGATACAGAAGTTGCAGAGGATAGTGTAGAACTGTGCAGAAGACAAGGACTGGCTCATCTCTGTTTCTAAGAAAGCAAAGCAAATGAACTTTCACCACATCGTGGGAGACTCATGCTAGATATTAGTTCTAACATCTTGATAGCAACAGCCATTAAACACAAAACAGCTAGTTAAAGAATATAATGAAATCTCTACCAAAATATCAACTAAACAGGTAATTCTTCATTCATTAGAGATAGTTTAGATAAAGTCCTTTTCAAAGACAAAGAGTGGGTAGGTTTGCTTTCCAAGGCAGTTTTCAATTCTTTAATCACATGGTGTTTAAGTCAAAATGGTTACTCCACCTTTGGGAACCAGTGGTAATTTTAGAAACCATCTGGCTTAACTCCTTAGTCTGTATGTCAAGAAGCAGTACAGGCTACTGCATGGTTCAGCAAATTACTACACATGAGCCAAATTCAGTCCACTTACTGTTTTTGTATGGCTCACAAGCTTAGGATTTTTTTACATTTTTAATTGAAGAGGAAAGGAGAGTACAAAACATAATAATATTTTATGATACACAAAAACTATATGAAATTTGAATTTCATTGTTCATTAAAAAAGTTTTATTGAAACATGGTCTCATTCACTGTTGTATTGTCTATGGATGCTTTTGGATTATAAGGGCAGAGATGAATAGCTGTGACAGAGACTACATGGCCACAGAGCCTAAAATACTTATCTCTGGACTGTTACATAAAGGTGCAGACCTTTACACCTGATGCGGTGGATGAAACACAGAAGGTGTAAAGCTAGCCTGCCTGGGCATGCTCCTGGCCATGCGATCTCAGAAGAAATAGTGTCTCTCAGTTTCCCGACCTGTAAACTAGGGAAAATAATGGTTTTTACCTAATAGGGTTCCTGTGAGAATGAAATGAAAGTGTTTAGAACACTAGTGTCTGATACAAACTAAAAATTCAGTAAATTTTAGGTATTTTTATATTATATATGAAGAAACTCCAGCCCCAGCAGAACAAGTGACTTCAGAAGGTCATTTAGTTGGCTAGAGGCAGACTGGGAGAACATCCTGATTCTCTATGCACCACACTGTGCTGCCTTTTTTATTTTCAATATGCCTGACCAAGGGAAACATTCTTGTGATGCTTCTGTTGTTTTAAACTACCTCAAAGCCACTCTAAATTAGTGTCATCAGACTGGTCTCTTATCAATCTTGTTACCTATGGTTGCCCAAAGGCAACTTATGGAACATTTGAAATTTTCAGGTTTCCACTCCCAATTTCTAGAAGTTAAACTTTTCTTTATGCTTTGTAAAAAAGACAACAGAAGTCCCCACAGTTGAAATCTGACATGTGTGTATTTTAACAGCAAAAACTTCAGGAACAAATAACAGAATCCACGATATGAAAAGACAACAGATTAGTCAGTAAGAATTCAAGGACATTTGTTATTCCTGGTATCAAATAGTCCTCCAGTCACTTTTCTTCCTTATTAATCCATTCACATTACCAACACCATCCCTAGTTTTGTTGATTCTATGAAACTTCTTAAATTGAGAACCTCTGCTTACTGGCCCTGGACACCCACTTTTTTCAAGGCTTTGTTCACAAGAGGTCTTCCTTCATGAAATCTACTCCCAAATGGTCACTTCATTATGTCGTGTTTTCCTGTTAATTGGTACACAACTTTAAATAAGTAGACATTTGTCATTGCTGTCTAATCCTCCTATAGTGTTTTTTCTCCCCATGTGATATATCCTATCTTACAACAAAACAGTAACTCCTGGAGGCCACGCACATAACCTTTATTTGCTGTATCACTCTCATAGAAGTTTTTACAAAGTCAGCATTCAATAAATGCTTCTTGTATTAACAAATGGGTAGCTATAAATACATGCTATGAATAGAATTTTTAAGTTTAGACACAAGTAACACCTTTGGAGTATAACCAAAATTGTTAAAGCAATAATTTGTTACTATATCAATATAAAAATCAATCATCCAAACTAAAACGAATAAAAAATATAATTTTAATTAAAATGGACAATATAACCCACAATACAGAGATTAACTCTAGAACCCCTAATGCTTACTGTTTTCAGGGATATTATCTCTATGACACTGGAAAATGTCAGATCTGACACAGAGGATATGAGTACTGCTAAAATCTTATCTAAGTATTTTTAAAAATGTTAAAATCCCACACCCAGTATAGTTTTCATCTGCATGTATGACTACAGCTGCATCACTTAATACATGAGTATGTGTATGGTTAATGTTATGTATCAACTTTGTTGGGACATGATTCTTAGTATGAGATGATTATCCTCCATTCTGTGATCTAATATAAGGGGAGCTTCTTTGGGGGTTTTCCCACATCCACTATATAGGGACGTTCTAGAAAAACTCTCTTGATCCTACATTCAACTGCTTCTCGGGACATGAGCTAGGTGTGAAAGGAGGTCAAGTTATCAACGGGGTCTTAGCTCAGGTCTGTCTCACAGTGGGTCCAATGGGTTCCTGAACCTAGTATGTAATGATTTCCCCAGTTTCAGTGTCTTAGTTATCTAGTGCTTCTAAAATAGAAATACAAGTGGGTGTCTTTAACAAACAAAATTTATTCTCTCACAGTCTAGGACTCTGGAAGCTCAAACAGAGCATCAGCTCCAGAGGAAGGCTTTCTCTGTGTCAGCTCTAGAGGAAGATCCTTGTCATCAGTATTCCTTTGTGTCTAGGAGTTTCTCAGTCCAGAGACTCTGTGTCCAAAGGATAAGCTCCACTCCTGGCTCTTCTTGCTTGGTGGTAATGAGGTCTCCCACCTCTCTGCTTGATACTTTCTTCTATATCTCAACAGAGATTGATTCAAGATAAAAATCTAATCCAATAGATTGAGTCCTACCTTATTAAATACCTGCCTCTAATCCTGCTTCATTAGCACCATAGATGCTAGAAGTTACAATACATAGGATACTTACATCAGATCATAAAATGATGGACAACCATGCAACACTGAGAATCATGGCCTAGCCAAGTTAACACACATTTTGGGGGGACACAATTCAATCCATAATATCTAAAATACAAAATTAGAAGATATACTCACCAACTAGCAGAACCTACACTGGATTCCTAACATGTGGAGTAAGGGCTATTATGGTACGAAAAGCCAAGTAGAAGTCATTAGAACTGCCCCCACCTAGAAAAACAGTAAACCATAAGCAATACTTCATTCCTGGAGGGATTACAGAGATTACTGCCACTATCAAGGACTTGATGGATGCACCACATCCACATTCAACTTACCTATTTGGCATGTGCAAAAAACAGATGGATTTCATAGAATGACAGAAGATTACTGAAAACTTAAGCAGGTGGTGACTTTAAGTACAGCTGTTGTTTACAGATATGTCTCATTGCTTGAGAAAATTAGTATATCTCCTGGTAGCTAGCCAAGCCAAAAGTATGCAGCTATTGATCTGGTTAAGGCCTTTTTCTTCATACCTGTTTCAAGGGACCACCAAAAGCAGTTTGCCTTCAGCTGGCAAGGCCAGTAATATACCTTCATTGTCTTGCCTCAGAGATACATCATCAGAAACCCTGGTGGTATAGTGGTTAAGTGCTACAGTTGCCAACCAAAAGGTCAGCAGTTCAAGTCTACCAGGTGCTCCTTGGAAACTCTATGGGGCAGTTCTACTCTGTCTTATAGGGTCACTATGAGTCAGAATCAACTCAATGGCATAGGATTTGGTTTGGTTTTGAACCTCAGAAGTATATGAAGTCTCCAGTGTTATGTCATAATTTATTCTGCAGGAGCCTTAATCATCTTTCCTTTCCATAGGATGTCACACTAATCCATTACACTGATGACATGCTGACAGGGCCTACTAAGGAAAAAGTATCAATGACTCTACACTTACTGATATTTTTCATGCTATAGGGTTGGAAATTAACAAAAATGTAGGCAGCTTCAACATCAGTTAAATTTCTAGAGGTCCAGTGGTGTGGGACATGTTCAGACATTCCTTCTAAAGTGAAAGACAACTTTGGTGAGTAATGTGGTCTAAACAGCTTGTGCGTGGCCATCTAAGATACATCTATTGGTCCCATCCCACTCAGCAAAGGTGAATGAAGAAAACCAAAGACACAAGAAAAACACTGGCTTAAAGCACTAAAAGACCAAATGAACCACAGACTTCACCAGCCTGAAACCCGAAGGAATATATCGTGCCTGGCTACCACCAATGACCATCCTGATAGGGAACACAGCAGAGTCCTGGACAGAGCAGGAGAAAAATGTAGAACACAATTCAAATTCATATAAAAAGACCAGACTTACTGATCTGACAGAGACTGGAGGAACACTCAAAACTATGCCCCCACCAGATGCTCTGTTAACCCAGAATTGAAACCACTGCCAAAGCCCACTCTTCAGATAATGATTACACAGGAGTAGAAAACAAAAAATAATACAAGTGAAGAATGTGCTTCTTAGTCCAATCAGATATATGAGACCAAACAAATAGCTTCTGTCCAAAAAGCGTGATGAGAAGGCAGGAAGGGACAGAAATGAGATGAATGAACATAGGGAACCTGGGGTGGAAAGGCGGAGGGTGTTGTCATATTGTGAGGATTGCAATTAATGTCACAAAACAATATGCATATAAATTTTTAAATGAGAAACTACCTTGAGCTGTAAACTTTCACCTAAAAAACAAAGTGAAAGAATTTGTTGCATCTAGCCGCTCTGACAACTAAAAATGAGGCACAATGCCTGGTAGGCCTCTTTGGATTTTGGAGGCAACAAGGCTCATTTCAGTGTTCTATTTCAGACTATTTATCAAGTGATTTGAAAAGTTGCTAGTTTGGGGTGGGTCCCAAAAGAGAAAATGACTCTGCAGCAGGTTTGGGTTGCCATGCAAGCTGCTCTGCCACTTAGGCCATGTGATCTGGCTGATCCAATGGCTCTTGAAGTGTCAGTGGCTGAGAGAAATAGTGTTTAGAGTCTGTGGCAGGTCCCTATTTGCTGAATTACAGCACAGACTCTAATAATTTTAAGGAAATGCCTGCCATCCTCTGTGGATAACTACTCTCCTTTTGAGAAACAGTTTAAGTCTTGTTACTAGGCCTTCATAGAGATGGAATAGTTGATCATTAGCCACTAAGTCACCATGTGTCCTGAGTTGTCCATCATGAATTGGGTATTGCCTAACTTAGAGAGTCATACAGTCAGGAGTGCACAGCAGCACTCCATCATTAAATGGAAGTGGTGTATACAAGATGAGGCTCATGCAGGGCTTGAAGGCACATGTAAGTTATGAGAGGAAGTGGCTCAAATGTCCACGGTATCCACCACTGTTACATTACTTTCCCTCTCCCAGTCTGTACCTATGGCCTCAGGGGGAGTTCCTTATGAACAGCTGACTAAGAAAGAGAAAACTAGTGTCTGGTTTACAGATGGATATAAGTCATATGCAGGCATCATTCAAAACTGGAGAGTGGCAGCACTCCAGCCCATTTCTGGGACGACCCCTGAAGAGCAGTGTAAAGGGAAATCTTCCCAATGGACAGAACTTTGAGCAGTGCACCCGGCTGTTCACTTTGTTCAGAAGGAGAAATGGACAGACATGCACCTGTATATTGATTGATTCACACGCTGTGGCCAATGGTTTGGCTGGATGGTCAGGAACTTGGAAAGAACATGACTGCTACATTAATGACAAGGAAGAATGATGAAAGGGTACGTGGCTAGAACTCTCTGAATGAGCCAAAGAAAAGAAGATATTTGTGTCTCATGCAAATGCTCACCAAACAGTGACCTGAGCGAAGATTTTAACAACCAAGTGGGTAGGATGACACATTCTGTGGAATCAGTCATCCTGTTTCCCTAGTCCACTGCTGTCATTGCTCAATGGACTGATGAATAAAGTAGCAATGGTAACAGGGATGGAGGTTATACATGGGTTCAACAGTATGGATTTCTACTCTCTGACCCTGACCTGCTATAGTCACTTCTGAGTATCCAATTTGCCAACAGCAAACACTAACACTGAGTCACCAATATGTCATCATTCCTGAGGTGACCAGCTGGTAAACAGGAATGCTTCCATAATGGAAAGGGCAGCATTTTGTTCTTACTGGTCTAGACTCTTATTCTAGATATGGAATTGCCTTCCCTGTATAAAATGTTTCTGCCAAAACTATCATCCATAGATTCAGAACGCTTTATCCACCATCATGGTATTCCATACAGCATTGCTTTGGATTAAGAGACTCACTTCACAGCAAATGAAGACAGCAATGGGCCCATATTCATGGGATTCACTGGTTTTACTGTGTTCCCCATCATCCTAAATCACGTGTCTTGATACAACGATGGAATGGCTTTCTAAAGACACAACTGCAGCACCAGTTAGCTGACAGTATTTTGCAAGTTTGGGGGGCAATGTTCTTTAACAGGTTGTATATGCTTGAAAATATTATCAAATATATGATGCCATTTCTCCCATAATCAGAATTCATGGGTCCAGGAATTAAGGGGTGGAAATAGGAATAGCACCACTATTACCTCTAGAGATCTGCTTGCAAAATTTCTGCTTCTAACTCTACGTTCTGTGGGTCTAGACGTTTTAGTTCCAAAGCGAGGCCTCATACCTGGAGATTTAGTTCCTGAACTGGAAGTTAAGAATACCATCTGGCGACTTTGGGCTCCTCATGCCTCCAGATGAATAGGCAAAGAAGGGAGTTACCATATTGCCTGGTATGACTGATCCTGATTACCAAGGAAAAGTCAGTAGATATTACAAAATGGAGGTAAACAAGAGTATGCCTGGAATATAGGTGATCCCTTAGGATATCTCTCAGTACTACCATGTCCTGTGATTAAAGTCAATGAAAAACTATGGCAACCCAATTCTGACCTAACTACTAATCGATGGCCCAGATCCTTCAGAAGTGAAGGTTTGAGTTACCTCTTCAGGGAAGGAACCATGACTGCTGAAGTGCTTGCAAAGGAAAAGGGAATACAGAATGGATGGTAGAAGGCAGCTCTAAACACCCATTACAACTAGTTGTAGAATAAAGCATTATAATTATTATGGATATTTTTTCCTTCTTTTATTGTATGTTACATGGAGCCCTGGTGGCACAGTAGTGAAGTGAAATGACACTAATCAAAAGGCTGACAGTTGGAATCTATCATTTACTTCCTGAAAACCCTGTGGGGAGGTTCTAATCTGATCTATAGGGTCACTATGGGTTGGAATCTACTCAGTGGCAATAGGTTTGGATTTGGTTTGGGATATGTTAAATATCTGTGTACTTATGTGGCTGGCTGGCATGTACCCATATATGACACACGTATATATGTGTATGTGTGTGTATATGCATGTTGCCTGTTGCTGTCTAGCTGATTCTGATTCAGAGTGACCCTACAGTTTAGAATAGAACTGCCCCATAGAGTTTCCAAGGAGTGCCAGGTGTATTCAAACAGCAGCTGCAACTTTTTGGTTAGCAGCCATGACTCTTAATCACTATGCCACCAGGGTTTCCATATTATATATACCACACCACTGCTATTGAGTTCATTCTGACCTATAATGATCCTATAGGGCAGACTAGAACAGCCCTCATATGGTTTCCAAGGAGTAGCTGGTGGATTCAAATTCCTAACCACATGGTTAACAACTGTAGCACATAGCCACTGTGCTGCCAGAACTCCCATGTATAAACAGCAAAAGTTTTTTTCTCTTCCTTATCCCATTAATTGTAAAATATATTATATTTGTTATAAAATATAAGATGTAAGCAGGGCTAGTGCATTTTCAGCTGTATGCTTGTTAGTTGTATTGCTTTACGTAGAAGTATGACTTTATAGTTGTCTTTATTCAGAGATTATATATGGTTTAAGAAGATGTGTACAGCTGACAAGAAGACAAGGGGTAGACTGTGATGGTTAATGTTATGCATTAACTTGGTTAGGCCATGATTCCCAGCATTATATATTAGCCTTCATTTAGCGATCTAATATAAGAGGAATTTTGGGGGGATATGACTTACATGCAGCATATATGGATGTTCTAGAAAGCTCTAGCTCTCTCCATCCTACAACCAACTAATCATCCTCTGACTTCTGGTTCTTGGGATGTGAGTCAGCAGCTTGCCGTCTGACCTGCAAATCTGGGATTCACCAGCTCCTGCAGCCCCATGAGCCAGCAGCCTGTCATCTGACCTGCCGATTTTGACTTTGTCAGCCCCTGCAGCCACTGAATCAGAAGGAACCTCTAATTTGATACCTGATCCATAGACTTGGGACTTGCCAGCCTCTACAACTGCATGAGCCATTTCTTTAAAATAAATCTATTTATATATTTATATATAGTCATGTGCTGCATAACATCCATTCAGGCAATGTCTGACCACACATATGTTCGTCACCCCATGAGGGTATAACAGAGTTCAGAAATCCCATTCAGAGAACAGAGTGGGGATAACTGGATGTGATGAACACAACAGCTTCCCATGCACGAAACACATATCTCAGGTCTCTTATATACAAAGTGATTGTACTGCCAGGTGTATTTAATACAATGGTTTATTCTAACAGCCTTTATAGCGGTCCATTCTTGAGTATGAGTTGTCTGTAAGTTGGATGTTCGTAACCTGGAGACTGCTTGTAACATGGTGTTCACACAACATTCTGTTTCACAGAACATATCGTGTACATTAAGCAAGAACACGACTGTACATATACTTCACTCATTTTGCTCCTCTAGAGGACCCAGCTTAAGATAGTATGCGAAGTATGTTTTATTGTAACAGTAGATAACCAAACTGAATGTGTCCCAGTAAGGGGTCTTTCACATTAACTTTTTTAAAGGCTTTCATCTCAAACTTTCATTAACATCTGACAAGGAAACTGAAAAAGCTTTGCTTAGAGCTTGGGTTAGGGACAGAATGCATTTTGGCAAAACTGTTCCAAGATTACACTGACTATCTGTGTAAGAACATACTAATTTGTTTTGTTTTGTTTGGAGTGTGGAGAAAAGAGAGAGAAAGGGAGAGAAGAGTCATGGACCCTACTTTACGGTTGCCATGGATGCAAGGTCAGCCTTCCTCACTTGGATCTACCAGCAGAGTTCAGACAGGTCAACATGTGACCGGCTCAGGCCCTGGGGTTAAAAGTTCAAGCAGTGATGGAAAAACCAATATGTCCACGCAGAGTATGCTGTACAATTTATTTCAATTTACATCAAGCCATGCATATAAAATTTAGATAAATTCCATTCAAATCTGATGTTGCCTGACACACAATGTATGCAAACAGATGTCTGTGGGGCTTTTTCTGTGCTTTAGAAAACAACATTAAATTTAAAAAATATTTCTCTGGGATTTCTTTATTGAATTACAAAATGAACATAATTTTAACTTAAATGTTTTCATTCTTTCTCCCAATTTTTTTTTGTGGGGGCCCTTAATAATTTCTCAGTTCTCAATCTACTCTATGTCATATTAAAGAGGATAATGTATATTTACAACTACAGCTTCAGTGTTATTGTAGTTATAGATTCTATTTATATCCTTTACCACTTTCTACAAATATTTAGTGAGTGATAGTTCTGATTTATCTCCGGCTTCTAGCTCATTGCCTTCCCTTCCTACCCAGAATGGAGCAAGGATCCTGGAGGCTGTTAGGTTGTCTTCCAGCCACAAGGTGGCTCCCCGGGCCCCTTCTCTAGAATGAACAGAGTGTACACCTTTTCCGAGTGCTCTAGACAGACTAGAACTCAGAGGCTAAATACGATCTATAAATAGTTATTTTAATTGTAAATGGAATTGATAATAGCCCAAGATGCAATGCAAACTTCGCCCTGCCCAATTTCATTTCATTTACTCTTCAGAGGTACAACTGAGCATAATTAAACACTCTAGAAGAAACTAATTTTGTTGCCAAGGAATAGACACATAGACTAGATAAGGTCAAATTTTAAGAAAAGCATACAGCTTAACTTTCTGAGTAGAGATAGCATTTGAAATAGGGAATGGATTTTCTGGTTCTGAGACTTTCCCCACAAATGAATTTTCATGAGGAGTTTGTAGCAGTTTCTCAGAAGTCCCCCACTATCTGACTGATAAAGAACAGTCATCTCTTATATGGCAAAGCTTGGAAAGAAGCAGAAATATTACATAGCTGTTTCTCACTATGTAGGAAACAGTACACATTTCATAGATATGATTTTTTTTTCAATTACATCCTAACTTTCTACAGATGAAATAGGCATAGAGAGACAAACCATGTGTCCATATACCAGGAAGGTTTTCCCAAATGTCTGAATCATAATTTCTCACATTTCCTATTTTCTGTTCTGGATAGAAGCTATTTGGGCAAGTTGTATTTTCCTCATCCTTAAAACGGAGATAGTGATAGGATCTGTTCTATTCTGCCCTATAGGGTTGCTATGAATTGGAATTAGCTCCATGGCAACAGGTTTCTTTTTTCCCCCTCATGGGACTTTTGTGAGGATTAAATGAGTTAATGTATATATATGTGGAGAGAGAGACAGCACTTACAAGAGTCTTTGATATATAGTAAGAACTATATCAATGTTTGCTATTATTATTAACATATGAGTTCAGCACCTTAGTTGAAAGTACTTTGTAACACAATTCATTTGACAAAAATGAACTACCTATTTTTTCTTATGCAGATTTTGTAAAGACACAAAGAGTATAATTTTCTTGCTATCTCAGAACTCTGATCAGGGGTAACTGACAGTGTCTAAGGTTTTTCCCCAAGAACTTAAAAAAACCAACACTTTCTTCTCAATTCATAATGTTATTTCCGATGTGACATTAAAAAAAGAAACTGTGTTGATTTCCAAAATCTCAAGCTTATTTTAGATAATATCACAGCAAATATATCACTTTACTAAAGCAAACAACTCTTAAGTCATAGTTCTAAATACTTTGGTTACCATATTCATATTGTAAATATTTTAATTTTTAATAATAAGAAAAAGCTTTCAGAATGTTACTCACGCTAGAATATAACTTTGTTAAGCCTCTTGTCAAACTTAGAATATATGAGTCCCCTGCTTCTAAAGTCAATAAACATTTTAAATTGCCTGGTAAGCATTGTCTTGATAATTCTCCAACAAATTCCCTTAGAGTACACACGATATCCTTAACTTAAGGCTGCCTACAATAATTCACCCATGACCAAAACTTTATGTGGACACAAAATCCTACATTCACATAAATCTTTGTTTGTATAAGGAAGGCTCTGTATATAGATATAAATACATATGTATGTGTCAGTATATATATATATATATATATATACACATATATGTCCTCTAAAGACCTACCATCTATTTATAACTACATATTCAGAAACCAGGCAAGATCATCAAATCAATAGCCAAAGAAACAAGTATGACATTTTTTAATACCTGCTATACTGTCATGCAACCCTTTATTCTTTATTATGTCTGCCAGCTACTACTAGGTGCCCAGTAGACAAATGCCTGTTCTAGTCCTTACCATTTATTTCCATTTGAAATTATTTCAAGCCTAACTCTCCAGAACTGCTTAAATGTGGTCTGACATGTTGGCCTTGAATCTTGGGGTGAGGTTTAGAATATGCAAAGGCGAAGGGCTGTCCTTATGTAGAGATGATTTGGCACCTTTTCTGAGGGAAGTCTGTCTTCATTCTTTGTTCACACTTGTACAAATACAACTTAGAAAGGCCCCCACCTTATAATTCTGAGCAATATGTATGTGCAACCAGAAGTGGTATTTTCTGTTCCCGGAAGTTAAATTCAGCAAGCAGTTTTTGCTGTACACATTAACTTTGACTGCATTCTTAGTGACTCTTTTATGCCAGTTCCAGACATTAGTTAACAAAATCCCTTAAAGAGCAGATGTACTAAAGAAATGGCATCAATTAGTTATTTGTTATAGTTTGGGGGTGTCTGTCCTGTGGGTTTTCTAGCCAAAGGCTTATGTTTCCCAAGAGAAATTTACTTTCATGAGAAAAGAAAATTGAAGCAAATCACTGCTGTTAGACCCTGAAGTTAGAGACAGTGGTTTGCTATCCTTCTGTATATGTAAAGAAAAAGCCCAGTTAGAGACAGGCGTGTTTCCAATCCATCTCTCATTCTTTCTCAGTGTGAAAAATTACAAATGAAACCAAATTTTTCTCTGTCAATAGAATGTGTATGATTACAGCTGTTCATATTTTCACTCTAATGAAGGGTTGCACATTTAATTGTAAGATTTATTAGGTATTATACATCGCTGTGTACATGCAAAACAGCTGACATCTAAAACGCTGGTTGTTTATTGTGACATCAATGATCATATTTCTTAATTTGGAACACAAAGCATTTGGGGAAGTTGTATTTTGTTTTCACCCAATAAGAAATTAATAAATTCAATGTAAGAAATAAAAAAGGGCTAGAGAAAAAAATATTGATTTATATACATGTAGCAGGGGGGAAAAAAATAAAGATGCTTTATTTATTTTTCTAAAGTCCATAATCCCCCATTCTGCCGGAAACAAGAGAGCTGATTGCCAGCTTTGTTTGATTTCACAGAGATCTCATATGAGGCTGGGTTCATAAACAGGTGAAATGATGGAGTTTATTGCAACGCACATCAACACTGAAACTAAATAACTGTGTTGCCATCTCAGTCCCACTGAAAGACGGATGGTAAACTTGACCTGCCGCTGGTACTATCCGATTGCCATTTTTTATTCCCCCTTCGCCGCCCCCCCAGGCTGAGCCACGTTGAGTAAATGCATGTGCACGGTCAGGTCAGGCCCCGGGATCGGGTGAAACTCGGTTCACATTTGCATACAGGCGGAGTCTCACAATGAAAGCCCATCTGTTCCCGTCTCGGAGTACAAATCGAGTGTCACCCAACTCACTGCAAACGACAGCAGCATGGCCATTAGATGGAGGAACACTCAGCTCAGGTTACGGATATGGAACTGCTGATTTGGGTTTAAATACCTGATAACTGAAGAGTTTTCATTATATGCGAACAAAGAATGAACTCTGAACTGCTCAGGAGATACCCTCTCCCGTCACTGAGTACCCCTGGTTCTATCCATTACTAATACTTAACTGCTGTATTTTCCACTGTCTCTATTTTTGTATAAAAATTAGTCAGGCTGAATGTCACACATCCTAAATAACTGTGAGGGGGAAGGGTAGGAGGTGGAGCAGCAAGGATGTTGTAAACAGAAAATGAACTCTGAACTCTATATGCCCTCAAAGGTCATTAATATCATGGCAGTGTTATTCCTTAAACTTCTAAATTTTACCAGGATGGAAATTTTAATTGCCAGAGTTTAACCAAAGTGTGAACTGCCCCAGCCCTTTGTCCCTCCCTCCCAACCCCATTCAGTCAAATGAGACACCTGTCTCCTAGAATCTTTTCCATTCACAGACCTGTTTATTTCAAATAGTTTATCAATCATGACCTGTGTTAGAGATTCTTCTGTTAAAATATGGCAAATACTTTAGAGTTTACAGACAGAAATTACACACATTCTGACACAAAGAGTTATTCAAGAAAAAGCCTACCATCATAAGCTAATCTAAGAACTGGATATGAAGAATACAAGTAAATTCATGGGCAAAAATAATGTGTGGGTTTTCATCAAATGCCTTCTTTTCCTATTTTATAGCAAGTATCCACTTTTATGAAAATCTTCATAAGGAAAACATAAGCATCTGGGATTTGGTTATTTGCATTGTGCTTATCTTTAACATGTTTCTGTATTCTGTTACATGAATCACATTTAACATTAAATATTTTTCAGCCATTAGCCCACTTTGGTTGGGCTACAAAATACATGTAACTGCACGTCCACGCACATACATTCCACACAAGAATGGAGAAAACAGACTGGCTGGTTTTTTTTTTACTAATTATGCTTCTTGGTTTTCAAACTAGTGACACTGGCACTACATGAATTGCAAATTCTATATCAAATTGGGTGAAGATAATATTTTTAAAATAGATGTAAAAAGTTTCTTGAATTTCTGTGAGCAATTATACAAATAAAATTTTCTTGAGTGTTTCTCTTCCTTAAAACACTTACTAAGCCATCTTATAGAATATAACATATTGGGATTATAAGTAGAATCTAGAATGCTTAAAGGCCATTGGGCTTTAAGGGCTATTGTCTCTCCAGCCACGGTGTCTTAAACACCATATGAACTAGGTTCTTACTGTTTGGTCTTTAAAAATAATACAAGGATAAAGAAAAGATCTGAGGGCTTTTTCTTTTTTCGTCCCCTGCAAGAGCTTATGGCCAATCTTAATGGAAGTTCTACATGCATTAAAAAGGAGAATAGACCCTTTGTTTCAGAAGAATGACCAAGACAAGGGTGAATTTTGGTTCTAGTTTGTCAAGTTTAAGGGGAAACTGAATTGAGGAAATAAAGTGAGAGACTGAGAGACCCCCAAACAACTTTCTTAGTTGTCACCCATTACCCTCAATATTAAACCTATACTATTTCATTGCTATGTTGTAAACAAGTCAGAAATTTGTACTAGGGGACATGTAGCCATGTGATCTCTTAGAGAAGCTGTTTATCTGCTTTCCATACAGCTGGATGTTCTACGTGTGATCAGTAGCAAGAGCAGAAGTAACCAATAAGCAGAAAATATAATACTGGAAGTCTTCTTTCGGTTCACATCAGGCAAAAATGCCCCACTAAAGAAATGTAACAGCTTTAATTTTGTATCTTTAAAGGAATGTGAATGGGAAAGATTCTGCTTATTTTAAAAAAAAGTGTTTTATACAAATATCGGTTATTTGGTTTCTTGCTGCATACTTCTGGACATGTGTGAACAGGAACCGAACCTTGAACTTCATTTTCCCTTTGAACTCATGACCTTTGACAAGATTCCCCATGCGTTCCCCTTCAGACAAATTTCATCACAATTACAGTCCCTTCCACTTGAGTTAAAGATATATAATCATTGATTTGACCTAATTATCTGATACATCCCTTTCTTTGCAAGGTGAAAGCTAAGTGTGTGAACAGAAGCTGATCCGTGAAGTTCTGATATCCAATTTTTATTCTAATTATCATAAAACACTTTCAGTCTTACTCTATTTTTCTCAAGTTTTCTTTTGGCCCCTTCCATGAACCCAATTCTTTTAAATTCAACAATGCCCCTAGGTTTCAAGCTGCTTGGCAACAGACCTTCAAATGCATCAGGCACTACATATTCAAAGTGTCATTTTTAAACAAAAAACTAAAGACCAACTCTGCATTAGAAAGTCACCCCTAATCCCTGTCTTTTATGATAAAAGAGTAGAAACTAGAGAGTTCCCACAAGATTCTAAAATTATCTGACTCTTCAGTATCAATCTATTATGATTCAGACTTTCTTAATAATTTAAAAACTTCATATTATAAAGTTGACATAGGCAATATCAATATAGTATAACCAGTTTAAATTATGGAGTAGCGTATTAAAGGGAGTGTGTATGTATATGCAGGTGTCTGTTTAATACAATAAATATTTAAAAAAACCTTTAATAAGAAAGCTTAAGTCAGAATACATTTGAAAAAATCAAATACATGATTTAAAAGCAAAACTAGGGTCGACAGAAACAGTTATCAACTTGTGAGCATTTCTCTCTACTTAAAATAATATTAAATGAATACACTGAAATCACAGAAGGTTTTCATTCTCTTAGACAATTGAAAAAATAAAGATCAATAGCAGAAAGTTCAACAAAAAAAAGAGTAAACACAGATGAGATTGTTTTCACTTCTTTATGCCATCATTTATATACAAAGGTATCATGTTCTCTCATAAATGCAATGACAGTCAGTTTTCCTTTACTACTCACTACTGCTTCTAAATGCAACAGGTATTACACATGGGAGGGGACAAAAGGCCTGGAAAGAGCACACCTATGAAGTTCAGTCACCTGCTCTTTTTGAAAAAGCTACTTTTGTTCTCTCTTACAAAAATTAAACAACATCTGACCACCACAGCAGACCAGCATCCTGAGTCTTATTCTCCGCAACTAGTTTTAATTATCTTTTGAAACCAAAGGCCTAAGCAAACAATAAAGGAAAAAAAAAAGAAAGAGTGTGTGGGCAAACTCTGTAAGTAGGAAATTACCTCAGTGTGCACTGAGGCAAATCTTTAGAAGATTAACACTTTATGATGTCAAGTGCAACTAGGGTTGGAAAGACATCACAAGTAGCCTGGAAAGTTCCCATGACACCCGGCCATTAGGTAGAGATTCTAAAGTAGGCAGGTTAAGCCTGCTACCTTCCTTCACTTACATTTTTACTCAGTCATAAAAAAAAAAAAAAAAAATTATAAAGAACTCTGCAGAATACTTAAAAAAAAATCTGATTTCTACTTCCACTTCTGCTCAGCAGCCTGAAGTGTAACCCAGGCAATGAAAAAGTGCATCACAAAACTTTCTTGATGAAAGCAACACACCACCAGATGGCTGGGAAACATTAAAACTGTATCACTTGTTTATAAAAACACGTCTTCTAATTTTTTTTTGCTATTACAAACACTTTTATCAATATATGTTAATATGGGCATGCCAGACAATACTGAAATATAGAGAAATGACATGTCCATTCTCTGAGAGAAATACTGAATTTGGCATTATCTGTTGTGAGCCTTAAGATAGTTCAAGGGCACAAAATGGAGAGACAGCAAAATATAACTAAAAGACACTACTATCACTTGCAGGTCAGAATTCTAGGCTTGAAAGTAAATTTAAAAACTGTACTTTCATAATAATTTTAGGATTGACACAAATAGGGAGAGAAATGCTAGAGTGGAATATTTAGGGAAAACGACAAATGTTATGTCCTCGGATGGAAACAGAGGGGGGCTGTGAAATAATCCTCTACAGTTCAGAGTCGTAATGCAGTATCTGCGAACACCCTGAAATTGTATGCAAACGTGCATGTGTGCTTGCCTATGCATGCTTATTTTTAAGGAGAGAAGAACCACTGCTACAGAGTGATAAGAAAAGGAATAAAAGCACAAAAAATTATTATAATTTCCAAAGAAAAGATATTAGAAACCAACTAACAGCAACTATCATTTCTCACTGAGAATTGTGGTTTTCAAACTTTTTAAAATTAATGCCCCCTAACTGCAACATTTATCATCAGATGACACAATACATGTGTATTAATTTATGCTACATACATATACTATCAATATTAGCAAAGCATACTTTTTCATAGATACATGCAATCGTATACGTATTTATATGTTCTCATATACATACACACATATACACATATAATCTAATAATTTCTTTCTACATCCCTATGGATCATTTAATGTACCTCATTCTGATCCCCTCAACCCTTCTACTGTTACTCTCCTTATAATTTATTCTACAAACAGCAATTGAAGCAATTTTTTAGAAATGCAAGTTATACTATGTCAATCTCTTGCTTAAAACTCACTAGTTACTTTCCATGATTGATGCCAAAAAATTCAAATGCATATTTGGAACCTTGGTGGCACCGTTGTTAAGTGGAATAGCTGCTAACCAGAAGGTCAGCAGATCGAATCCACTAGGCACTCCTTGGAAACTCTATAGGGCAGCTCTACTCTGTCCTATAGCATCACTGAGAGTCAGAATTGGCCTGATGGCAATGGGTTTGATTGGGTTTTACTACGGCTTAAAAGCCACTCCATGATTTAGTCTTTTCTGTGTTTTCAATCTCATTTTCTAGTACTTCCTCAGTTACACAGGCTTTTTGTTTATTCCTCAAACTCTCCAAGAATCTCCTTAAAGTCTCTCCATTTGCTGTCTCCTCCTCTTGGGGTACTCCTCCCTTAGATTTCTGCACGGTTTGACCCTTCACTTTATTCAGGTTTCTGCTCTGAGATCTTATTTGAGTACTGAGTCTCAAAGAGTCTCCCTGACACACCTTTCAGTCAGTCTCTATCCCAGTACTCTCCTGTCTTTTTCTTGTTTCAGTACACATCTCACAGCCTGAAATAATGTATCTCCCCCAGTTAAACATAAGCTCCACATAGCTAGGGATTTTGTAAACCTTCATCTCTGTCTCCGGCACCTAGAATAAGGCCAAGAACACAGTAGATCCTCAATGACAAATATGGAACAAATGACAGTCTAAGCAACTGACAGATACTCCAATGGCTGAAGAGAACCTTCCCCTAATGGAGGCCACCAAAGTCAGATTGAACTACCAGTCAAAATCAGAATCTTTCCTTAGTGGAGGCCACCAAAGTAAGACTGAACTACCAATCATAATCAGCTAAGAATCACCTCTCTCTTCTTTCAACTCACCCAGCACTGAAACTATATCTTCCTCATGGTACTAATCGCTGTTTATTTTCTACTATGCCTACGTGCATATAGATCTTATTTCACCTACTAGCCTTTATGGAAAAAATCTCTATCTGTTCCTTTCTCAGATTCCTTATCACATTCAGTGTGTACCACGTGCCCAATCTGTACATGGGTAAGGCTGACTGTGATATCCTGGCCATAAGGTTGTAAGAGCAAGGGGTGTCAAGCCCTTGAAGCCACCCTGAATACTAATCCTTGACTTAACATTCAGACAGATTTTCACAGGTATTAACCTGTTGACAAGGCTGAACGAAGAAAGAATCACAGTAGAAATGAGTGTATAAAAAACTGCCAATTCTTGTATGATTAAAGGAGGAAAAAAACTCTCTCAGTGTTGACAAAGTCAATTCATAAGAACAGAAATATCACAAACACGGCATTTAAATAATAATGTTTAGTACATATACTATATAGAATAAAATTAAGAAGTTACACAATTGGAACAACTTCAAGGATGAGAGAATGAATATGTTGAAAGGTTCAGAATAGCAGAGCATAATTTAGATCAGTAGTCTGGTCAAAGAAAATGTTCATTAAGAATTTCCTTTTCAACCAAAACGACATGAGGGAAAGAGAACCCAAAAGACAGAGAGATCCACGTGAGTGGGTGACTACATCAACATGTGACCAGAGGAACCAGATGGTGCACAGCCACCACCAGTGACAGCTGTGATGGGGCTCACAAAGTTCAGTCTCATTGGCAACATGAGAATAAAAAGGGGTGCACCCTGAGAACTCCACTAAAAGGCCACAGTTGATGGCCCAGGGGCCTCGGGGTTCCCCTGGAAGCATGGCCGCTGCTCCTGATGCTGCTCCTGTCCATAAATCATTACTGAGATCAGGTCTTCGGACAGGAATGGATTGGACTCGATGACACATAGTGACCATATCATGTGTACACTCTATGGTTCTACGCATCTATAGGATGTCGCCCTGCTGGCCTTTTACTGGAGGCAGGGAGAGGGTGAAGAACAGGGAAGAGGAGATTGTTAGGAGGATATGACATGTACAGAATGGATAGGAGGAGTGTGCTGTCACCGGGCACGGAGAGCAGTGGGAGGTTCACATAGGCAAGCATGTAAATTTATATTGGATTGTACACTTTCACTGAATCACAATAAAAAAAGAAAAGAAACTCCTTTTCAAATAAACTCAAATATACTTGGACATGAATAATTTTTACATGCCAAAAATTAGACAAAACCTGAAAACAACTGTTAACAGGCAGGTAAGTCGTTTAACATTTCTGTATCTTAGTATCCTCATGTGTAAACTGAAAGGACTGGACCAAATAACTCCCTTCAAGGTCTGAAATACCACAATTCTACAAGGCAAATAAGAATCCAACTGGGTACTGGATGTATCCAACTGGATACATATAAGTTTTATCCTAATCAATGACAAGAACAGAACAAATATTAAACTCTTATAAGATTCTCACGAATGTAATAACTTCAAAGTTATCATAAAAGTTGGCAAAAAATAAATAGCAGAGAAACTAAGTACCTCAAGAACGAATTAATGTAATCAACCACATTAATAACACAAAAGATAAGAGTCACCTGATTTTGTAATTGATGCAGAAAAGGTATTTGACAAAGTTCAACACCCATTCATGCTTAAAACTCTCAGGAAAATAGGAATAGAGGTGAAATTCCTCAATGCATTCAGTAGCATCCATGCAAAGCAAACTGTTTTCATCACCCTGAATGGTGAAAGACTGAAAGAACTCCCTTTGAGAACGGGAACTAGACAAGGACGCCCACTCTCGCCACTTCTATTCAACATTGTGCTAGAAGTTCTAGCCAGAGCAATTAGATAAGACAAAGAAATAAATGATATTCGTATTGGCAATGAAGAAGTAAAGATCTCCCTTTCTACAGATGATAGGATTCTTTATACAGAGAATCTGAAGGAATCCATAGTAAGCTATTGGAACTCATAGAGAAGTTCAGCAAAGTATCAGGATACAAGATAAACATAAATATATCAGTAGGATTCCTTTATACCAACAGTGAGATTATTAAAGAAGAAATCACCAAATCAATTCCATTTACTACAGCCCCCAAGAAGATAAAATACCAAAGAATAAAACTAACTAGAGAAATAAGAGATCTTTACAAAGAGAACTATAAGACCTTACTAAAAGAAACTAAAAGAGACTTACATAAATGGAGTAATCTGCCCTGCTCATGGATAGGAAGACTCAACATTGTGAAAATGTCTATTTTGCCCAAAGCAATCTACTTATATAATGCAATCCCAATAGAAATTCCAGCAACATTTTTATTTATTTTTTTATTTAACATGACTGAGTGAAGATGTACATTCCCATATAAATTTACATGTCCACCTATATGCAGCTTCCACTGCTGTCCAGTGACAGCACACAATTCCTCTCTGCTCCATACATGTCTCATCCTCCCAACAGCCTACTTTCCACTCCTCTTCACCCACTCTCTTTCCTCCAGCCAGAGGTCAGCAGGATGATGTCCTATAGATGTATAGAACCATAAAGTGCAACCAATATATGGTCACTCTGCATTGCCAAGTGCAATCCATTCCTGTCCAAAGAGTGGACCTTCATTATAATTTAAGGGTAAGGGCAGCATCAGGGCCAGGGTCTATGCTCTCAAGGGAACCCCGAAGCCACTGGACCATCAATTGAGGTCTTTTAGTGGAGATCTCAGGATGCACCCCTTTTTATTCTTGTGTTGCCAGTGAGACTCAACTTAGCGAGCTCCATCATGGCTATCACTGGTGGTGGCCAGGCACCATCTAGTTCTTCTGGTCTCAAGTCAATGAAGACACCCACTCTTGTGGGTCTCTTTGTCTTCTAGGTTGTCTTTACCACATGTCATTTTGGTCCTCGGTGAGCATCCGTTCCTGCTAAGCTGGGACCATTCGCTGTGTCCTCGGATGGCAGCTTGGCAGCTTTTAAGACCTCAGACGCCACTCACCAATGTGGGGTGCAGAGAGCTCTCTTAGCAAAATGCTAGTTGTGCCAATTGGCCTCGCTTTCGCCTAAGAGCATGGTCCCCTGCTCCCTGCCCCTGCTACTCTATCCTTGCAATATTGGGTTAAGATGGAAGGAGTACTCAAGTTATGCTGAAGTCCACTTAATGTTGTTCTTGTTTCTAATGTGTGCTATCACCGCTTTCTCCCAACCAGATTTCTAGCAACTATCTAAACTAAACCTCTCCCCCTCACACTCCCTCCTCCCCTCCCTTGCAGCTGTCAAAGAGTCTTTTCTTCTATATACAAGTCTGTTTTTGAGATCTTATCGTAGAGGTCTCATACAGTATTTGTTCTTTTGTCGCTGACTACTTTCACTCAACATAATGTCTTCCAGTTGAAACCAGGTTAGGAGATGTTTCCTGGAATCATCGTTATTCTTTATCATTGCGTAGTGCTCCATTGAGTATATGTACCATAGTTTACCTATCCATTCTTCTGTTGTTGGTCATCTAGGTTGGTTTCATCTTTTTGCTATCATGGACTGTGCTGTGGTAAACATTCCTGTGCATGTGTCCATTGGTGTGAAAGGCCTTGATTCTGTACGATATATTGCAAGTAGTGGAATTACTGGGTTCTCAGCAACATTTTTTAATGAGATGGAGAAACAAATCATTATCTTTGTTTGGAAAGGGAAGAAGCCCCAGATAAGTAAAGCACTACTGAAGAAGAACATACTGGGAGGCCTCTCACTACCAGACTTTAGAAACTATTACACTGCCACAGTTGTCAAAACAGCCTGGTACTGGTACAAAAAGAGCCACATAGACCAACGGAACAGAGTAGAGACCCCAGAGATACCACCATCCTCCTATGAACAGCTGATATTTGACAAAGGTCCTTAATATTTTAAACTGGGGTAAGAACAGTCTCTTTAACAAATGGTGCAGGCAAAACTGGATACCCATCTGCAAAAAATTGAAATAAGACCCATATCTCACACCTTATACAAAAATCAACTAAAATTGGACAAAAGACCTAAATATAAAATCTAAAATGATAAAGCTCATCCAAGAAAAAATAGGATCAACAATGGAAGTTTTAATGCGCAATATAGACAGACTTCAAAATCTGACAAAGCACATTCATCAGAAGAGAAAATAGATAAACGGGAATTACTAAGAATCAAACACTTCTGCTCATCCAAAAACTTCATCAAAAGAATTAAAAGACTACAGAGAATGGGAAAAAATATTTGGCAACTCTATGTCATACCAACGTCTGATCTCCATAATCCACAAAATATCAACAAGAAAAGAATAAATAATCCACTTAAGCGATGGGTGAAGGAGATTGTCATGGACTGACTTGTGTCCCCCCAAAAATATGTGTAGCCATGTGGCTGGGCCATGATTCCAAGTATCTTGTGACTGTCCTCCATTTTGTAGTTTTCCTATGCTGTATGTTAAAGGACTAGGGTGGGACTGTAAATCCCTTTATAAGATCACCTCCTTGCTCCACTGTGAAGGGAGTTTCCCTGGAGTATGGCTTGCCCCACCCTAATCTTTTCATCCTACAAGAGATAAAAGGACAGAGAAGCAGGCAGAGAATTGGGAACCTCGTACCATCAAGAAAGCAGCACCAGGAGAAGAGTACGTCCTTCAGACCTGAGGTTCCTGCACCAAGATGCTCCCTGGACAAAGACTGATGCAATACTGGACTTTCCTCCAGAGCCGACAAGCGAAAAGTCTTCCCCTGGAGCAGACACCCTGAATATGGACTTGCAGCCTACCAGACTATGTAAGAATAAACTTTCCTTTATTAAACCCATCCACTCCGTGGTATTTCTGTTAGAACAGCCCTAGCTGACTAAAACAGAGATGGACAGACATTTCTCTAAAGAGGATATCCTGGCAGCCAAATGAAACATGCAGAATTGCTCACCATCATTAGCTATTAAAGAAATTTAAATCAAAACTACAATGAAATACCATCTCACCCCAGCAAGGCTGGCCATGATCCAAAAAACACAAAACAACAAATGCTGGAGAGGCTATGGAGAAACTGGAACTCTCCTACACTGCTGGTGGGACTGCAAAATAGTACAACCTCTTTGGAAAACAGTCTGGAGGTTCCTCAAAAAGCTGAAGATAGATATACCATTTGATCCTATAATTCCACTGCTCAGAATTTATCCTTCAGAAATGAAAGTTGTCACAAGAACACACACATATACATGAATGTTTGTTGCAGCACAGTCCACAATAACAAAAAGTTAGAATCAACCCTAATGTCCATCAACAGATGAGTGGATGAGCAAACTATGGTACATATACTCAATGAAACACTATGCTGTGATAAAAAACAATGACAATTTTAGAAAACATCTCATAACATGGTCTCATTTGGAAGAAATCATGCTGAGTGAAATCAATCAGTGTCAAAATGTCAAATTTGGTATGAGACTTCTGTTATAAAGACTTAACAAAAGAATTATCTATAGAAGAAAATGACTGTGTTCGCTACATGGGTGGGTGGGGGCTGAGGGTTTATGATATATGAGTTAACTGATAGATGTTAGAAATTTTATTCTTTTATTGTAATTAATAAAAAAAATCTATCCCTACCCCAAAGACATCTCTCCTCTAAACAAAGTGTGTGTTCACAAACCACTTAAAATACTTAAAAGCCAAAAAAAGGAACCAAACAGAATTCAATCAAGAAAAAACTACAATCAATAGGTTTGATATTAATAAAAAGACAAGGTTTAGAAAGCATAATACTGTAAAAGACTTCATGGAAACAGAGAAAGGAGAATGAGTCTGTAATATGACATACCAGAAAAACAATAATTTTAGATTTCATATATGGCACCCAGTTCATAATGACTAGGAAGTCATTTGTGTGTCTATATTCTTTTTGTAGGAATTGCCATATTGAAACAGACCACTGGTGCATCCCTTTTGCCATGCTGCTCTGACAGTGAACAGATGTTTCAGAGAAAAGCTTTAGTCTCATCAACCCAAATTCAATAATACACCTAATGGTGCAGTACTACATAAAGAACATCATTTCCTTTTAACCTCAGATGGCGATTATCTTCTACCCAAAGCAGGAGGCTGGCTCACTTTGATTTCATGCTGAGTGGTCCACTTAAGAGGTCCCATTTAAAATTAAATCAAGGCTGCCATCTTCATTCACTTGGTTTTTCTGGCACAGTAAGCTACTTACACAATTTTCTGTCACCACTTTCACTATTAGAAGTCAGGCAACAGGCACCCATGAGCTTGGAATCATGTATGTATAATATAAATGGTTGTATTTATACTTATAAATGTTCTTTTAAAAATCTTTGCTATCTTGAAAATTAAAGTTTTTCTATTATTAGCTTCAAAGTACTCAGACTTGAGTATCTTTAATTTAATATAAATTATCAACTTGAAGCAGAAACAGAGAGAGAGAGAAAAATAAACCTTTAAAGTCTGAATGAGACCATAAACATACACAGCAGCAAAAATAACCTTTTGAAAGAAATACTCTAGAACAAATGAGATCTTTGGCTTTGTGGCTGATGGTTCTTTGATAGAGTGAAAAAATAAAAGAAATAGGAATGGCAAAAGACTGGCCATCATGAATATGGGATTACGGGTGTGCCTCAGTAGTATGTATCTAGATCCTTGCACATTCAAATTCCCCTTATAAAAGCCTTTGGGCATAAAGACCAAGGTCATCTCACCACCAGAGGAATTTCCTTTGGGAAAGATCTTCATTTGCCGTACCCTTTCAACAGCCCTCAACAGATAATTTAAAGGTATGGAAGAGTGTGGCAGACACAGCTCTCTGTCTTCTAAATCCTTTTTCTCTTTCATCCCAAGCATCCAGATACCCAATTAGAGCTGTATTTCCCATCTCCATTGTAGCTATGTTTGGTCACGTGAAATGAAATGCATGCTAATGAAATGTAAAAAGACGTGTGCAATTCTTTAGATATGTACTTTAAAGGTTAACCTTTGTCTTTCCACACACTTTCTTCTCTACTGGCTGTAAAACAATGGTGACTAGAAATGATGATGACTGAAACCGCCCCAGTAGCCACTGTTGAGAATGCAGGACTTCACCGCTAGCCTAGATATCTGGATGATTCTGTGGAGCACAGCCCACTTATGTACCTCCTACTCTTAAATGAGAAGTAACAAAATATTGCATATTGTTTGGGAAAACTTAGTGGTCTATGGGTTAAGTGCTATGCTGCTAATCAAAAGGTCAACAGTTCCAATTAGAAAATCTTACAAGTCATAATCGACTTGATGACAATGTGTTTGGTATTTTGGGGTGTACTGTTTGAGCTATGGCATTTGGAGCTACAGTATGTAGTAGCTTAATGTTTTTTATAATGCAAGGAGAGTCAACTGGAGTTGAAATGTAAGGCATGGAGGGATTTCAATCAGTTATGAATTTAAACGGCAGGAAAGTAATGTAACTGGAGCAGCCTTAGCAACAGCATCTTCCATGTTTTCAAAATATCTATAACAATATTGGTTTTTATATAAAATATTTTAAATGCATTGGAAAATGATTCAAACAAAAAAATTAAACACCAAATGGACCAAAGAAGACTTAGTAGGTGGCTGAATTTATTTGAAGAACACCTATTTGCCATTTTTGGATTAGAGCTTCTAGAATTTAGGAAGCTTCTAACATTTAAAATCATATGATCCAGGAAGCCATTCATGTCTGAAAATAAATAAAATCTAACTACCTGCATCAAAAAAAAAAATTATATGAAAGAACAGGTGGAGCCTTTTCCCAAGTGAGAAATAATGACAAATTTGGAGTAGCCAAATGGTTCTGTCATCAGTATATTCCAGACACAAGAAATAACAACACATCATGGTAGTCAATTATGTTGCTCCTCAACTTGATGAGGACAGTAATATCAAAATTTTAAATATTGTTTTTGAAATGACTACCCTATTTTATCAAAATTTTTAAACTGATAATAAAATTTATGATCAAGTATCTAAAAATATTTAAATGAAAATGATCTACCAAATGGACATAAAACTGTCAAACACACAGATAACCCATTGTCTTCTAGTAATCAATAAATAGAAAAGCTGAGAATAAAATTACCAGAATAGTTCATAAGGTAAAAGATCAGAAGTCATACAAAATAATCCAGGTATAAAAATAACACCAAAAAGAAAGAGGGATGAGTTTCCTGTCAATGTTGTTTATTATGCCAGGAAATAATCTCTGTGAACCACAAATATTGAAGTAATAACTCAGAAACAAGTCATTAGAAAGGAAACTTGGTCTTGAATATGAATTGAATGATCTTACACTGTCTTTGATAAATCATGTTAGTGTAGTGGTTAAGCGCTACATCTGCTAACAAAAAGGTCAGCAATTTGAATTCGCCAGGCAATCCCTGGAAACTCTGTGAAGCAGTTCTACTCTGTCCAACAGGGTTGCTATGAATGGGAATCGACCAGCAGTGGGTTTGGGTTTGGGTTTATATCGTCTTTGTGTGCCTTCAAAAGTCACGACATCAATTCCTGGAGCAAAATAAATAAATTCAACTGATTTACAGACAAAGATATCTTTCAAAGATAAATTTTCCATTACTTTTCTGGAAATAAGGTTGCTATAAAAACCTGTAACAGAGAAACTCAGAGTGTCCAGTACATACATAAATGTTAAATAGCAAAAATAAATTCTTTGGGCTGAACTTTATAACTCCTAAAAATAACATCATTACACTATAGACAAAAAAGTAAGCATCCGTTAAACATCTTCAGGCAAATGAAGCACAGGCAGAAAGAAAAAAATAAAGCAAAACTTTTTTATCAAGAGAAAAAATACCTTTGTTATCAGTAGTAATGACAGTTCAAAGAACAATAAAAAAATTTATAGATATTTCAAAACTCTCATTCAATCCCATTACCATGCTGGCCACTGAAGAGTAGAAAAGTAGGGACTATTGAACTCATTACACATCTAATATTTCTTGTTTGAAGTGGACATCTGTGGATTCAGATCTAAGCCGATGGCAGGAATGTAAATAAGGACAACTTTGATGGATGTCATGGACTGAATTCTGTCTCCCCAAAAATACGTGTAGCCATTTGCTTAGGCCATGATTCCCTGTATTCTATGATTGTCCTCCTTTTTGTAATTTTGCTGTGCTGTATGTTAAAGGATTAGGGTGAGACTGTAAATCCCTTTATAAGATCACCTCTTTGCTCCACTGTAGAGGGAGTTTCCCTGGAGTATGGCTTGCCCCACCCTTAATCCTTTTGTCCTAGAAGAGATAAAAGTAAAGGGAAGTAGACAGAGAATTGGGAACCTCACAACATCAAGAAAGCAGCACCGGGAGAAGAGCACGTCCTTCAGACCTAGGGTTCCTGTGCCAAGACGCTCCCTGGACAAAGACTTATGCAATATTGGACTTTCCTGCAGAGCTGACAAGGGGTAAAGCCTTCCCCTGGAGTGGACATTCTGAATTTGGACTTGTAGCCTACCAGACTGTGTAATAAACCTTCCTTTGTTAAAGCTTGTTAAAGCCATCCACTCTGTGTTATTTCTGTTGGAGCAGCACTAGCTGACTAAAATAGAATTTGGTACTGTTCTAACAAATTTGGTGCTGTTCTAACAAATACCTAAAATGTGGAAGCCATTCTGAAACTGTGAATGGATAGAAGATTTAGAAGAAACTGAGAACTGTTAACACTGAAGAAGGTGCAGATGGTAAGAATTGAGCAGCAGAGGACTGGTGGCAGCAGCAGCAGCAGCAGCAGCAGCAGAGCCAGAGGTGGTTCTGGAGCCAACCCACGGAGTGAGAGAGCTAAGTGCCTGTGCACAGAGTTTTCCTCATGGAACAGGGTGCCTCCAGGCACTTGACTGGGTGGAGCTAGCCTTGCTGACCTACAGAGCAAGAGAGCTGAGTGCCTTTGTACCAGACACTTCCTAGCAAGAGTGGGGTGCCTCTGGGCACTTGAATCAGTGGAGCTACAGAGCTTTGAAATACTTGCCCTGGCGGGGAACATGGGGGTGTGAGGCCCCAGCCATGCGGTCATAGGAAGCAGAAGCTAAAGAAACAAACAGGTGAGAAGCTGAGCTGCCTCAGTCTCAAAAGGTATGGACATGACCTCAGGGGTTTGAAACGGTGGAACCATGGCATCCTGTGTTTGTAAGGGCAGAATTGCCACTCAGTTGGGCTTAGGGTGCACCTAAAGCTGAAGGGGCAGAGTTTCTGTCCAAGTAGGCCTTGAAGACAGAGTTATAGTACAGGGCTGGGGGTCTTCACTCAGAATCCAGAGAGTGTGGCCAATACCCGGGGTCTGGAGGGCAGGGCCATTGAGTAGCACATCTCAGAAAAATGTAAGAGTATTCTCAAAGCTTTGAAGGCTAATACAATGAGTTCTGCTGACCTGCTTGTTGCATGTTAGTGTCTTCTTTCCCTGTAGTTTCTCCCATTTGTAACGGAATGTCTAACTTTGCCTGTCCTGCCATTATAGCTTTGGAAGCAGAGAGCTTGTGTTCTAGGTGTCGTAGACAAAAAGGAACTTCTGAATTTTGGACTTGAAATTTATTAAGACTTCTATCAAACAGAAGAATGGATAGGTAAACTATGGTATATATACTCAATGGAGCACTACGCAATGATAAAGAACAACGATGACTCTAGGAAACATCTCATGAACTGGTTTCAACTGGAAGACATTATGTTAAGTGAAAGCAGTCAGCGACAAAAGGACAAATATTGTATGAGACCTCTACGATAAGATCTCAAAAACAGACTTGTGTATAGAAAAAGACTCTGACAGCTGCAAGGAAGGGGAGGGAGGGAGGGAAGGGGGAGGGTTTAGATTAGATAGTTGCTGGTATCTGGTTGGGTGAAACTGGTGACAGCACACATTAGAAACAAGAACAATATTAAGTGGACTTAAACATAACATGAGTACTCCTTCCATCTTAACCCAATATTGCAAGGATAGAGTAGCTGGGGCGGGGGGTGGCAGACTATGCTCTTAGACGAAAGTGAGGCCAATTGGCACAACTAGCATTTTGCTAAGAGGGCTCTCTGCACCCCACGTTGGTGAGTGGCGTCTGGGGTCTTGAAAGCTGCCAAGCTGCCATCCAAGGGCACAGCAAATGGTCCCAACTCAGCAGGAACGGATGCTCACCGAGGGCCAAAATGACATGAGGGAAAGACAACCCAGAAGACAAAGAGACTCACAGCAGTGGGTGCCTACATTGACTTGGGACCGGAAGAACCGGATAGTGCCTGGCCACCACCAGTGATAGCCACAATGGAGCTAAGTTGAGTCTCACTGGCAAACAAGAATAAAATTGGGTGCACCCTGAGATCCCCACTAAAAGACCTCAATTGATGGTCCAGTGGTTTCGGGGTTCCCCTGGGAGCATGGCCCCTCGCCCTGATGCTGCCCTTGACCATAAATCATAACAAAGGTCCACACTTCAGACAGGAATGTATTGGACTTGGCGATGCAGAGTGACCATATATTGGATGCACATTATGGTTCTATACATCTATAGGATGTCATCCTGCTGACCTCTGGCTGGAGGAAGGAGAGTGGGTGAAGAGGAGGGAAAAAAGAGACTGTTGGGAGAATGAGACATGTATGGAGCAGAGAGGAACAGTGTGCTGTCACTAGGCAGGGAGAGCAGTGGAAGCTGCATATAGGTGGGTATGTAAATTTATATGGGAATGTACATTTTCACTCAGTTATATTAAATAAAAAATTTAAAAAAAAAAAAAAAGACTTCTATCATATGGCCTGGACATGATTTTGCAGTGATGGGATGAATGTGTTACATGTTTCAATGGTGTGGTTTTTGGGGTGACAAAGGGTGGTATGTCATGGACTGAATTGTGTCCCCCCCCCAAAATATGTGTAGGCATTTGCTTGGGCCACGATTCCCTGCATTCTACAATTGTTCTCCATTTTGTGATTTTGCTGTGCTGTATGTTAAAGGATTAGTGTGGGACTGTAAACCCCTTTATAAGATCACCTTCCTGCTCCACTGTAAAGGGAGTTTTCCTGGAGTATGGCTTGCCTCACCCTTAATCCTTTCATCCTAGAAGAGGTAAAAGGAAAGGGAAGCAGGTAGAGAATTGGTAACCTCACACCACCAAGAAAGCAACACCGGGAGAAGAGCACATCCTTCAGACCTGAAGTTCTTGTGCCAAGATGCTCCCTGGACAAAGACTGATACAATACCAGACTTTCCTCCAGAGCCGACAAGGGGGATAGCCTTTCCCTTGAGTATACACCCTGAATTTGGACTTAACAGTCTACCGGACTGTGTAAGAATAAATCTTCCTTGGCACAGAAGTTGCACAGGAATATACTCAAATGTTTGCTGTGATATATTACATATATCTGTGTAGGCATATTTATTTAGAATCCTTTCATTTGATATATGGTTCATTTTGAGGGGCAAATTAATAAAGAGATGAAACTCTGGTGGTGCAATGGTTAAGAGCTACAGCTGCTAACCTAAAGTTGGAGTGTTCAAATCCACCAGGCACTCCTCAGAAACTCTTCAGGGCAGCTCTACTCTGCCCTATAGGCTCATTATGAGTTGGAATTGACTTGATGGCAGTAAGTTTCATTTTCTGGGTTTTTTTATAATAAAGGAAAGTTTGCTGACAACTACATTCAAGGAATAAGAGAAAGAGTGACCTGGATATTTTATGTTCTAGCTTTTGCTACTTATTGGCCATAGGCAAGTGACAGTATCTCTGAGTTCATACTCGGTTTTATATAAAGGGAATAGTACTACATGCCCTCAAATAACTGCTGGGAAGATTAAATAAAGCAATAATAGCTGAAATGCTTTATAAAGTTTTTAAAGTTATAAGAACATTCAAGGTTTACATACAGGGAAATCATTTCTGACTAGAAAAATTTATTCTTACAAAAAGAAACAAGCAAAAAATCTTACTTCAGATTTTAGCGTTCCCATGGGGAATTATCTGGCCCTAATATGAAATAAAAGCTGTAAATGTATAAGTGCACAGGATCAAAAAAAGCGAGAACAATATGAATGCCCAAGTTTCCCTTGCTCACCTTATCATCTTCAGAGGGTCCAAACTGAAATATAACTGTTTGTGGGCTGTTTTTCCAGCAGGCAAGCAACCAAGTGGAAGGACTTACAGTGGCTGCTATTTCCCAGTTGTTCCTGCTGGACAAGAGCATATGCCACCAGCCACAATCACTGACAAGGTTAGTACCTCAGTCCCAGTCTGTAGTCAGCCAGCACAAAGTATCAGCTCCGCCCTCAGCAAGAGTTCTAAGATCTTGAGAAAAGGCAAGACACTAATGGGTCATGAATTTTTACTGATTATTATACATTGACTAAAAGCTGGTGGTGTTTTAAATAGGGAGGAGGTTAAAATAGCCTCTGTCCTCTAACATTCCTGAGATACCACCAATTTTGCTGTTGTTAGAATACAGCACAATGTTGATCAAAAAGTAGTCTAAAAAGTCAGTCAACATATTTTATCAATAATAAACGGTTTCTAACTGGGAAAGGTGGAGTATGGACACATGGAATGAAAAAATATTTTTTAAAAATTCCAAGAACAGGTCTTTCTTAATATTACACAAACAGTAGGGGATTATCTTTCTCCTAAGTCACGAAGTCTTGTGCTCTTCAGCAGGCAATACGGGTCTGATGTTCTTGGAGGCCCAGACTGTTTTCTGCTTCACTCACCCTCACGCTCATTGGCTCTTGTTACACACAGCTTCTGTATATTTAGGCAGCATGACCACATTCCAGCCAGAAAGAAGGTAAAAAGGATGAACGGGAACCTTGACACAAGTAGGGTAAGAACTGAAACCTTTTTATTATGGAAGGAGCATTTTCTCTAGCAACTTTATGTCTCAATGGCCTGAACTGTGTCTGAAAGCCATCTCAGTGCAGGTTGGCCTAAGAAGGTAAATGTTTTCAGCCCCTGTGAACAAAATCAGGGATCTGTAAGCAAAAAACAAGGGGGCATGGATGCTGGTAGACAATTTGCAAAGCCTGTCACAAGATGGTAAAATTACTCGTGTTAAAGACAACAATAAAACAAAACTAGAGAAAAATAAGCCAAGTTAATGTGGACACATTGCAGACTGGTAGATGAGCTCTTATATAGTGAAGTGTTAACTAATGTATCAGCACTGGGAAAATACACAAGAAATGTTACACATAGAATCTAAACTATATTAATGAATATGGACATGTAACAATTAAAACCAACAAAGTTTCCCACTTAGAGCATTAGAAAGCCATCCTTGAAGATATTCATCTAATGAGCTACTTTAGCTAAACAGGGCACAACACTGCACACATTATGATAGAAAGCACTGCAACCTTTACTTTTAGATGTATTTATTTTAAACTGATTTAACGAGCTTGTTTTGAGCATTTCTATGTGGAAAACACCATGGCAGATGATAGAGGGCTATTCTTCAT
This sequence comes from Heterohyrax brucei, assembly GCA_028571685.1. Classification (NCBI taxonomy): domain Eukaryota; kingdom Metazoa; phylum Chordata; class Mammalia; order Hyracoidea; family Procaviidae; genus Heterohyrax; species Heterohyrax brucei. The sequence goes on from CM053149.1 coordinate 105,971,903, forward strand.
CCTAAAGAAGGATGAAGAATACAAAGCTGATTTAGACATTATTACTACCTTCAAAATAAATCATAAAGAAAAAGGAGATACATTATGAAGACCCACATGAGGGAGGGGCATAAGAGGGATAACGCAGAGCAGGGGTAGATGCCAAGTGGGACCTTGGGTGTTGGGGTGTCTGCTGCTCTAATAATGCCCCTGGGATAGGATTGGGGAATCTCCCTAGATCTGGATGGCATATTTTACAGGACATCTAACCCTTTACAAACACATGCAATGTCTGCAGTTTGTTCCTTTCATATACTATGTCATGGTAGAGTCTCATGTATCCTCCCTCAGCTATTATGCAACACAGTTACATATTTAATGGCACAATTTCTGGCATGTCTTAAAAAAACAACAATGACTTTTCATATTAAAAAGGTAGCATGCTCTAAACAGCAAATCTAGAAAATGTAAAAGAGCACACACACAAAAAATCAATTCCATAGCCCAGAGAAATCCACTATCAACATTCTTGTAAACGCCCTTTCCATACACTGTTTTGTCTCTTGAGTTTTCCCTCACATACATCATGAACACTTCCTCATGACTATAATGACTTCACTGACAACATGATTTTTAATGGCTGTACTGCATTTCATCATATGGATGTACCATAATTTATTAAACTGCTCCCATGCAATTACACATTTAGATTGTGTCTAATTACCTGATGATCTAGGAATTACATTAGTTTATTACTTAGAATAAATTCCTAGAAGTGACGCTTTTGGGTCTAAGACTATGTACATCTTCAATGTTTTTAAATAATAATGTTTATTATTTAGTATGAAAACAATACATGTCTACTACAAAAAATTTAAAAATAAAAGCACATCAAAAATATTTTGATAAGAACATTAGTCTTATTTTGTATGTGCATGTATACATATATTTAAAAGTGAGCGCTTACTGTACATATTATCATATAACTGTATTTTTAGTTAATAGTTAATAACGAAATAAACATTTGCTTAATGAAACACTAATAAATTCACATGTTAACAAATTACTACATTAAACACAAAACACCTTTCCATAATCACTGTTTTGCAAGCATCATTTTTAATGGTTGTATATTCTCTACTGAATGGCAATAGCTTAATAAATCCATTATGTATTAAACTTGTTTCCAATTTTATAAACAAATCTGTAATGAACACCCTTAAACACACCTTTGTGTACATGTATTTTCTTAAAATAACATTCCTAGGAGTTGAACTGCTAAGTCAAAGCACACATACTTTTAAGGTTGTTTCCTTTTCCCCAATTTCCTTATGGAAAAATCTACCAAGATATGTACCCACCATAGTGTGTGGCCACTTTCTACCTTTTTGCCCAATGCAGAGCAGGTACTTTTGCTTATTGCTGCCCAACTCCTACCAGTCTGATAAATTCCTGTTGATCTTTGAAGGCACAATTCAAGTATGTTTTCCTCCAAGAGGCCTTCCCTGATCTCTAGCTCCTTTTCCAGGTACAACTATTTCTCCCTTCACTATTCTTCCATAACAATATGTATGTTCTTCATGTTTAGTGCTTACTACCCAGTATTCAACTTATATACTCAGATATTGTCTTTTCGGCTAGACTGGGTGCTTCTGGGATACATCAGCCATGTTTTATTCACTGATGTATTCCCAGTGAGTGGGTATGTCTGACATATACTAGACCTCAATAAATGTCTGCTGGATGAATAGACAGATTAGAATCAGAATTCCCACTTTCCCACAGAAAATGCTGCAACCTTGTTTTCAAATTTCAATTCTTAACATAATAATACATTGTACAACAATAGAGGCATTATATTCTTTAAACATTCAAGACTTTTAAAGTATAATCTAGGAGAATTAACTAGAATTCTTTATTGAAAACTCTGACATGCTCCTACTTAAGAACACTTGGCACAAAAAGTTCTACCAGGTATTAAGGGGAAAAAAGTCTCAATACTGCAAATAAATTTCATTTACACAAATACATACCGCATTGTCAAAAAACCATATAAACACAGACACATATATCATCTTTGTGTGCAAACAACCTACATCTCCAAGTTCCAACCAAGAAGCATATGGAGAAACCTGAAATTATAGTTATACTAATGTTACAGTACTTCATAATTCTTACAAAAGCATAATGCATAAATAATTCAACCTTACAATTGCTTTTAATTTTTTAGGTACTAAAAACAAATCTGAGATGAACATTCTTATACATATATCCTGATTCCTTTGCAAATGTGGTTGTTACCGTTAGGTGCTGTTGAATTGGTTTAGGGTCACAGTGAGCCTATATACAGCAGAATGAAACACTCCCTGGTCCTGCGCCATCCTCACAATCCTTGCTATGTTTGAGCCCATTGTTGCAGCCACTATGTCAGTCCATCTCATTGAGGGTCTTGCTTTTTTTGTGGACCCTCTACTTTACCAAACATGAGGTCCTTCTCCAGGCATTTGTCCCTCCTGATAACATGTCCAAAGTAAGTGACACAGTCTCGCCATCCTCATTTCTAAGGAGCATTGTGCCTATTACTTCTTTCAAGACAGATTTATTTGTTCTTCTGGCAGTCCATGGTCTATTTGATACTCCTCACCAACACCATAATGTAAAGACATCAGTTATTCTTTGGTCGTCTTTATTCACTGTCCAGCTTTTACATGCATGTGAAGGGACTGAAATACAACAGCTTGGGTCAGGTGTACTTTGGTCCTCAAACTAACATCTTTGCTTTTTAACACTTCAGAAATGTCTTTTGCTCCATACATATTTTATCTGCGTAATAAAAAATAAGTTAAAAAATGTCTTTTGAAGCAGATCTTTTCAATGTAATTTATCATTTGATTTCTTGACTATTGCTTTCATGGATATTGACTGTAAATCCAACTGAAATGAAATCTTTGGCAACTTTAGTACTTTCACTGTTTATCATGGTATTGCTTACTGCTCCAGTTCTGAGGATTTTTGTTTTCTGTATGTTAAGGTGCAATCCATACTGATGGTTACAGTCTTTGATCTTCATCCATAAGTGCTTTGAGTCCTCTTCGCTTTCATCAAATAAGGCTGTCATCTGCATACTGCAGGTTGTTAAAGACCTACCTCCAACTCTGATGCCACATTCTTCTTCATATGAGGTCTGACAATTACATTCGCAAACTTGCCACAGTGTGCTTATGTTGGCAGCAATGTACAAACAACTCAGTAAGAGTTCATAATCTTGGTATGTCAGTGTGTCTCACAGCTATGTTTGTGTTGACCTGTGGCAGTGTCCTGCTGAGTGGCATTCATTATTGTTGCCATCGTGAGAATGCTGGAGCTTGAATTCGAGCAACAAACATTAAATTTCTTGTTAAACTTGGCAAGAATGGAAATGAAATCAGGGGCATGTTAGTCCAAGTTTATGGGGATAATACCATGAAGAAAATGGCAAAGTACAAATGTATTAAACATTTTTCTGAGGGGAAAGAATGTGTCACTCATGGAGAGAGGTCAAGGTGGCCAATAATGAGCAGAACTGATGAAAACCTTGCAAAAATTTGTACCAACTAGACAAACAGTTAACCAAGCTCACTATTTGAAAGTGCTGAAAAGGCTGCATGAGAAAGTCAGACAAAAATTATCCGAACTTTCTGTCAACAACTCACTGCTCTTGCATCACAATTCACCAGCTGACGTGAAGGAATCTTTAGCCATTAAACAAATAACTATATTGGAACACCCACCCAGATCAACTGAGCTGGCCTCCAATGACTTTTTTCTTTACCCAAAAATAAAGGAAAGATTGAAAGGAAGACATCTGGATGACATTCAGGACATCAAGCGTAATATGATGACAGCTCTGATGGTTGTTTCAGAAAGAGCTCCAAAATTGCTTTGGAACGTGGGCTAGGCACTGGCGTCAGTGCATAGCTTCCCAAGGGGAGTACTCTGAAGGCGACCATAGTGATATTCAGTAGTGAGGTATGCAGCACTTTTTCTAGGATGAGGTCATGAACACAACTGTCAGACCTTGTATAGGTTAGCTTCTTGGATTACCTTCTCAGCATACAGACTAAGTAAGGTGAAAGGATACAACCTGATAGACACCTCTCTTTATTTTAAACCACACAGTATTCCCTGTTCTGTTTGAATGACTGCTTCTTGGTCTATGTATAGGCTTTTTATAAGCACAGTAAAGTGTCCTGCAGTTCCCATTGTTACAATGTTATCCATAATTTGATATGATCTACAATCAAATGCTTTTACCTAGTCAATAAAACACAGGTAAACATCTTTCTTGTATTCTTTGTTTTCAGTAAGAGCCATCTGACATCAGCAATAATATCTTTCATTCATGTCCTCTTCTTCAGCCTGAATATCTGGCAGTTCCCTGTTGATGTACTGCTGCAAATTATTTTTTAATTTTCTTCAGCAAATGTTTACTTGCATGTGATATTAACGATATCATTCGACAATTTCGCCATTCTGTTGGATCATATTTCTTTGGAATGGGCATTTACATGGATCTCCTCCAGTTGGTTGGCCAGGTATCTTCCAAATTTCTTGGCATAGACAAGCCAGTGCTTCCAGTGTTGCATCTGACTGTTGAAACATCTCAGTTGATAGGCTATCGATTCCTGGAGCCTTGTTTTTCATCAATTTCTTCAGTGCAGCTTGGACTTCTTTGATATCATTGGTTCTTGATCATGTCCTACCTCCTGAAATGGCTGAATGTCGACCACTTCTTTTTAGCTTTTTAGCAGTGACTTGGGTACTTTCCTAGTACCAACCCAAAATGGGGAGAAAAGAATTTGTTTTAGTATGCACCACATGGATTAAGATACCATCAAAATCTTCCTGTCCCATATTAGTCCTGAAATCTCAATGAACTCATTTGTTTCAGTTAGGGAAGTACAAATGATAAAAACCAAAGGGATCATGACAGCCTGTGGGAAACCTGACAGGTTAAAAGGCTCAGGGTCTTGAGTCTTCAGGAGCTTCTGGATTGATTGGAAAAGGATCTGCAAGTCTGTGTCTCACTGAAACATTTTTTCTGCTAACTCGACACCCTTGTAGAAGGTCTGCTTTTGTTTTAAATGGCTTAGGTAAGCCAAATTCAAGTACTTAGACATCAGTGTTCACATTATAAATTCATTCTTTTATATTTGAAATTTTTTCTTTTTTCAAATGTTCATTATCAGCCTTATGTTGACTGTTGGTCAAAATTCAGAGCAGGACATTAACAATTTATCTAATGATTTCTTCCCACCATTTTTGAATCTAGATTTAAAAATGAAAAAGCCAAACCCAACCCACTGCTGTCAAGTCGATTCTCATAGTGACACTATATAACAGAACAGAACTACCCCAAAGAGTTTCTAAGGAGCACATGATAGATTTGAACTGCTGACCTTTTGATTAGCAGCTGTACAACTTAACCACTATGCCACCATGGTTTTAGCAATACTCATTAGCAGGGGCTTAAATACTTTTGCTAATAAAACATTTTTAAATGTGTTTGAGAACCTATTTCTTGAGAAAGATTACATATGGCACCGGTGTGAAACAAGATGATCTATATCACTTCATGAATACTTATGAAAGAATAAATGACACCTCCCCTGAAACCCTATGACTCAGGAGTTCTATGAGTCCTAAAGGATGAGTCTTGTAAGCATCTAGCCTCCACAAATATCACAGTACCATTTAAACAACCTACCTCAAAAACCACTCATAAAAACATCAAATAATGATTTACATTGGGTGAATACTGAAAAAAAAATGCTGACTTTTATTTACCCTTCAAACTGTGCAAATCCGTTAACTATGGATTCCAATGCTCTTCTTCAAAGCACTTAACCAGATCACTTCCTTTCTCCCCTCCCTCTACATCCTGTTTTCTCTGAGCTTCTCACATCAGTTTATTTGAGGGCTCTTCTGCCTATTCACCTGCCTCATACTTCTGACCTTCTCTTCAGTCACAGCCTGTGCCTGAGCCATCTTTAACTCTCTCACCTACTCAACTTTCATCTTATCCGTCATTCTAGCAGTTTCTGAAATACTGTTTCTAGATGGTCTTGACTAGTTTAGAAGTAGCCATTTTTCTGGAGTTGCACCCTTTAAAGTGGTAGCCAGTAACCACATATGACTATTTAAATGTATATAGTTTAAAATTAACTTGAATATTGGACTTAAAAGGTGACAATAAGAAACTGTGTAAGTTACTTCTATAAAAAGACAAGAAAAGGCAAATGCATGGAGACCAAAGACTATTAACTGGCTACCAAGGATGTGAGAAAGGGAGAAAAGGGGGTTAATGGTAATGGAAAAATCACATTGATTAAGGACAGGGTTGCACAGCTGGTTAGTATAATTGCTGTCAATAATTTGTACACCTGTAAAAAGCTGAACTGGCACACACAAAAAAAAATTTAAGTTGGAAACAACAAAAAACATCTACATGAGATCAAACAGTCAACAATTACCCTAAAACAAAGATAAGACTGTAAGGGTGCAGGGAAACCAGGTTAATGGAAATAAAATAACCAAAATAGAAATAGTGAGGATGTTAATACACTGTGAAGAACATAGCAAGTGTGACTGAATAACTTGTGTAGAAATTAAAGAATGGCAAGTCAAACTGCTGTGTCCACCTTTACTGAAAATACAATAAGATATTATTTAAGAAAATAATAAAATGTGTTTTAAGTGCCTAACACAATGCCTGGCAGGGAGTGCACACTCAATTAATGGCAGCCATTATTAATGAATTACTACTTTCCAAGTAACCTCAAAGTTTCTTATGTTTTCCTTTTAACAAGCATCTATACCCAACATTACTTGTGTGCACAAATACAAAAGGATCTGGAAGAGTAACAACAGATGCTGCTTCTTTTTCTGTGAGAGTGGTGTATCAGAAAGATTAAGGACTTTGGAATTATGGATTTATTCAAATTATGGCTTTGCCACTTTATTAACTTAAGGCTTTAAGACAATTAGTTAACCTTTCTGATGCTCAGTTTCTTCATCTGTAACATGGGAATAATTATGCTTACACCATACAGTAGTGGTGATGATTAGAGATAATCATATCTGGCATGTAGTAGGCATTCAATAAATTTGTTATAGAAAGCAAATACTATTATCTTATAGAGGGGTATGTATTCAGATAGTTAGGTGCTAAGTGATTGTCACATCATTAGTAATGAAAGTCAAGCTAGTAAATCTTTTGTAGTAATTGGCTTTATGTGTTCAAATGCTTCTACGTAAATAGGACTTTCTATTCCTAGAATACTACTCAAGTTTTTCTCTGTGGTATTATCACTTCCAGTCATAACAGTTCTCTTAAATTCACATGAGATAGGGGAAAAATTGAGTATTCACAATGCATCAGATAGGCTTTAATTTATCAATACTCATTTTATACCAAGGCATTTTATGGCAGCAACATGCTGGACTCGAACTGCAAAGGGTGGTATAAAGAACTGTCACCGTCACTGCCACTAACAAAAGCTGCAGCTTAAAATTTTGCCTGAATAGCAAATCTAAAATTTCTGCTTTCAATGTAGAATCTGAAAATCACTTAAAACAAAACAATCTAGATTAAACAGTATGAACAGGACACTGGAAGGCTAGAGAGAAGACAAAGGAAGCATTCTTTTTCCTTTTATACATTAATGCTGCCAGAAGAAGTACAAACAAGAACAGAGACCATCCTGCTCATAGCAGTTGATATATCCTAATGGACAGACAGCACAATTCAAGGAGCTGTTTGAGCTGTTTTGCTCTTTCACCTGCAGAATGCTTGTAATGTCTAAGATATTTCTAGTGGGGCAGTAGTGAGTGGTCAACCACCCATTTAGTAGTCATTTCCAAGGAAATAAATAAGAGTGACCAAGTAACGAAACCAAGAGAGCTCTGAGTTTAGTAACTAGGATGATCCCATGGCAAAGATCTTACTATTGTTGCGCACAATGCCTTTATTGCTCAGAGACAATCAACCTTCAGCCAGAAGAGTGCAACCTTAAAATCCTTAACTCAATTTAACCTACTGTTAAAGTTTGGGGTGATATCTGTCAATGCTGAGAGTGATACAATCAGTCTGAGGGACCCCAGAACAAAGAAGAATGGGTGAAGAGCTTGCCATCTCTATGCACATTCGTTTCCTTGATGAATAAGGAGCTATTAGTTGCAGAGAAAGCATGATTTAGGTGAAAAACGATGCCGATTATTTCAGTTGCTTCTCCTGAAATTGTGGACCAGAACACAGCGTCCCAGTGACTTAAGGAGTAGATTTTGCTATTATGATGTTGCGGAATTTTTAGAATTATATTCAGGAGGGTATACAGACATGTTACTCTTCAACACCAACCAGAAATCAGTTTGAGACACAGAACTATTTTAACATCTGCTCTTACCTCATTAAATCAAAAAGTTTTAAAATGCTCAATTAGATAAGACAAAAACAAAGTCTAGTTTGGGTAAACACTAACCTTTAAGCAAAATTCAAGAACGGTAATACATAGATTTTTCGCAAATAACAGTAGTTAATACACTATCCAGAGAAAGAGGTAATGCAGTCATTGAGTGTGTAGCTTTCTGAAAGGGTGGGAACCATCTCTGAAGTTTCATTCTCAACAAATTATAATATAAAATTTACTCTCATCATGAACTTTCATACAAAAATTATTTCTAAACTCATTTCCCCAGCAAAATTGCTTACCACTTAACAGTCTCTTCACACTTGCTTTAATCTTTGCTAGAAAAGCTACCTATGATGCATTTTTAAAAACCACCTCATAATTTTGGTTTGTCTTCTAAAAAGTATGTATTTTTTTAATTACATTTTCTTTAATTTTGCCATTGAGGTGAGCTTATTATATGATTACAGGTTTAAATCGCTGATAACATTTACAAAAAGTAACAGTATTAACTCTTATTTCAATGTAAGTTTTCTGGTTTAAGAGTCAACATTTATTCTTATTTTTGCTGAATAAGCTCAGTTTCATCCTTTATTTTTACATCTTCTCTGGACGCGCGGGACTGTGAACTGACAATTAGGTGAGCACCTGAGAAATCTGGAGCTTTCATACAACGCTCTCATTAAAATAGAATTCAGACAACATGAAATACCTGTTTTACATCATTTTAAAAATCACCAGTATATTTCATTTTAAAAGGATAGTAAAAGTTTCTTAATCAAAAACTTCTCAGGGATTTTTACCACACAGATTTACTGCAAGCCTGCTGCATCTCATCTGCCAGGCCAGTTAACCCGACAGCCCACCTAAGTCAATATCTCACATCAAGATGCCACATTTTAAAAGCTTCCTGATCAGGTAAATATTACAGGATATATTCTCTTCTAATTCTGCAGATATATCTCTCATTGAGACATTTATGAGAGCTTAAAAGATTGAGGAAAAAAATAAAACCCATACTGCTCGTTAGGTTTTTGTCTCTACAATCTTTATTGGAATTTCAATAATTCACTTACGCAGCGTGTGCAAAAATTTTATAAGAGTCCTTCCTTAATTTTACACTCACTGAAAATCATACACAGTATGACCTTAAATCACGTGGACAAAAAATAGAGTATGTTAGAATTATTATAACAACTTGGGTAAGAGTTTAAAGAATATTATTATTAATCAGACAGAACTCAACACCTATATAAGAAAAGTAAACTTAAGGTTGTATAACTTTATTAAAGGCTCAGGCTTCTGTAGCTCTAGAATGTGACTTTTGCAATGTTCTGGTCAGTGAGTCATACTGTAACAGTCACAGTTACAGAATGATACACATGTTGTATCATACTTCAACAATTACAAGCAAACTTGAAAATATGCCATTACTCACTCAATTGTCAGAATTTACCAAATCTCCACTTGTGCAATTCCAGGTATTTTCCATTAACTTCTTAGAAACAAAGAAAGAATGTAAGAAATAATAATTCTGGTTGAAGGAAGGTTAACATTAGATAGAAAATGTAAGTACCCTAAAAGTTTATAATTAATGTGCCTTCACAAGTTAGTTTCCACTTATTTTTCACTCTATCTACTTAGTGAAGTAGCCTTACTAATTGAACTGGAATTAATGTCAGCTCCTCCAATATTTGTTCTAAGTGTGCACCTGATATGCAAAGTAATTATTCTCACAAGTACCTTTTTTTCCCCCCCCCAGTTAGACAACGCTGAGATTTCTTACAAGTAGGAAAAAACTTCTTACCAGGTAAGACAATTTATGTGTGTTATCTCTTAACAGTGAATGAAATATGTCCAAAAAATTAGTAGATTTATAGTTAAGAAACTATATTACAATTTGAAAAATGTATCCATGGAACAAATACAAAGTAGTAAAAAGTCCCTCTTGTTTGATTCCTTTTTGATGTACTTAATGAAAAGGGAATTTTGAATGAATTACAAATTAGGGAGAAAACATTTAAAACACTAACAATATCAAATGTAAACAAACATATTGTTTTGGAGGATGCAAATAAGCAAAACTCCCACATAAAAAGTTCCTTATATTGCCATGGTAGTTCTCAGGAAAATTCAGAAGGATGCCTGCATTACAGATGGAGGAATTTGCAAACACCGAGCAAGAAAGGAGGTAAGAGAGAAGAAATCTACCTTACTTTTAGCCTCAAATTACACAAGAGAAAATAATAACAATTTTAATGATACTTAGCTGGAACTCAGGTGTAGTTTCCTATGAGAAACAATTCTATCCTGTACTTGGACAACTATCACGACACTGCAACAGACTATCAATAACTACTTATTGCTACAAAAGCCAAAATGGAGCAAGCAATTTCTGTATTATGCTCTCACTAACTGTAATTCTCTAGGACCACTATGAGTTGAACCCGACTCCACGGCACTGCATTTATGCTACTGTAATTACTCAAAAGACTGGTAATTATAATTTCCCTCATTCTAATGTTGAAAAAAAACAGACTCTTGAGCTGACATTTGGGTAAATATGCAAGTACTCTAGAATGAATCTTTTTCCAGTAGCCAAATAAGATAGACTTCAAATGAAGAAAGCTATACTTCATAGAACTCTGTGAAATACGTATAATTAAAAATCAGCAGTCAGAGAAAGTATATCAAAGAGCAATTGCAGTTTATTACGGACCAAGCCAATTACAATATACATGATAGTAAACAGCACAGGTAGAGCTACTTCTTTACTCAGATAAGAGTGCTTTAGGATTTTTACGAAAGCCCATGATTCAGTCTGTCTCAAGAAAAGCCCAGCCTTTACATGAATAAAATCAGGCCCATCAGGTGTTTGGCATGTATCAGCAAATCAGGATGAATAAGACTGCCTAGCCTAATTACAGAGAAATCTCAACAATTTTATGTCAAATGATTTTTAAAAGGTAAAAATTAGACTATTCCTGAGAATATCTCATTGATACTACATCATTAAGAAGTTTCATCTGCACCTTTGTTAAATTTTGCCTTCAGATGCTCATAGAGATGTCAATGCTAAAAATTAATAAATATTCAAGACTAAAATTTTATTAGCATCTTAAGGTAGAAACATATAGTTCAGTAAACATGAACCACTTACCTATATTTTTTAAAGAAACAATTATCACTTTAAGTATGAAAAGAAACAAGAAAATTAATAAAAACTACCAGTTTCCTATTTAGTATTTAAATTGTTGTAATATCATTCTCACTCATTTCACCGGCAACCAGCTTGTTTTTATTGTCTGCTATGCCTATATAATTGCTTTTCAATTCCTTGATCAATGTAATATTCAAAATTCCCTTATAGGGAAAAAGGATAATATTGAACATTAAAAAGCATGGTTTTACTCAATTTACCTATAGAGTTCTCTGAATTGCTAAACAGGACTCCATATTTTCATCAGAAAGTGACTTGAATATAAAGGTAATCTACCGTAACCATCACTCAAGTTTTTAAAGTATTTCTTTTTTAAAAAAAAAAAATTAATAAAAGTATATAATGTTAATCTCTTCATCTTCTGGACTGCCATGTAAGGCAATATTAATAACAACTTTTCACTCGTTCATGTTTACAGACCAATTATTCCAAGCAGAAGGGTTACATCTAGTAGTCTCCTAGAAAACCAAACAAAATTTTGTGCTATTCGTGGAGACTTATTTCACAGGCAATACACATTAATTCATTTCTATGCCAGTGCAGTCTTCACAAGTAGCTATTTGCTACTTATGAGAAGTTTATTACTGTATCAAAAACATCTATGGTAAGAGAAATGCTACAATAATAAACCGTAAAACCAATAAAATCAATGCTAAAGGAAATACTGGAGATCTGTTTAAATCTGTTGGAAATGTTAACTATGTTCATTTATAATTAGCAAAGACAAAATACGTGCACATTTGGTTTAAACTTAGATCTAATCTCCTTTCATTTATCTATTTAGGAATATATACTCCTTCAGATCATGTTTTTATCTTCTCCACTCCCTGAGTTGTGCAATAATATACTGAAATGATGATCAAATGAAAATAATCTTTTTGTCTTTGGGCATTAATAAAAGAACAGGAATTTCTCATTCTGAGGCTCTCTCTGTGTGTGCATATATATTACATTTTTTAAAATTCTTGAGTTAGTCCCTCATGCTCTTACTGCCTTCCTCTTTACAGAACAAAAAATTCAGCAAAGCTAAAAAGTAGTATTTTCTTTTACCACAAGAGGGGGCTACAGAATTCTGATCTCTTCCAAGGTCTATAAAACCCACAACTGCTACTTTATAGACATTCAATTACAACAGGCCATAATACATTAAGGCATTAAAATACACATATATCCCAACATATGCCAAGACAAGCACTACACTGGCATGCCCACCAGATGATCACCCTCACCAACATCAAATAAACACTTAGGCATTTTCTAGTGGTATAACAAAAAACAAAACCACTGCTATCAGGGCAGAACTGCCCCACAGTTTCCAAGGAGCACCTGCCGGATTTGAACTGTGGACCTTCTAGTTAGCAGATGTAGCACTTAACCACCATGCCACCAAGTTTGCCACTCTAGCGGTATATATGAGGATTTATGCATTAGCTTCCCCCTCCCCAAAAGGCAGCTCTCCTGGTTAAGCTATCCCCTTGGAATGGAAAATATCAAGGAATGTGATAACATACACAAAGATAGGTAAGTATGATGAGCAGAGTAATGTAAGGACTAAGAGAACTGAAATTTATGTAGTTTGGAAAAGTGAAGACTCCAGGGATAAATGTTCACAGTTCTTAAATACCTTCTACAAGTAACAATATAAATGAATTAGGGGAATTCTTCAGTCTCAGAAGATGGTACAGAAGAGAGCAATGGTCTGAAACTAAGGAAGGAAAAGTTTAGGTTAGACATGAAGAATAAATTAGTAATAATAGTGGGGCGGGAAAGATGTCCTGCAAAGGAAGGCTGTAAGGCATGATCACTATATTTGATAATAATTAAATGAGATATTAGTAAGACTGATGTGAATTCATTAGAATGGATAGATTAGATAACTCAAGTGATTTTTTCCTTAAGCTCTGACAATCTCTAGGCCCAACTATGTTCTTGGGCATTCATAAATGTCTTGCAATGATGATAATAATCATTTGTAGAGAGAAGAGTTCATGATCCCAGTTAACCCTTTGTTTAGTTGGAGAAAACAAAACTTGGGGTAGTATTATGAAATAACATAATTATCAAATTAACCATGACAACAATTATTTCTACCTTTCAGAGCACTGCATGGAAATATAACTATATAAGCTATCTTTTAACAGTTTATAGGAATATATCTGCCAAACTTCCGTCAGTCTCTTATAAACGAAAATTTCCATAAAGGAACAACTCCCTATGAATTCTGATCTTTCTCAAGCCAGATAAACCACTCTTTCTAGCCTTTCTTTCCCACTAGACAGTGCATCTGGGCTTAAGACACCTATGGCCCAACATTAAAAAAAACAAAAAACAAAAAACAAAACTATCATTCAAGGAGAGAAAGACATCCAAAGAAGTGTAGGGTGTAAGTGTAATATAGTTTGTAGATTTAATCATCTTTCCCTAGCAGGCCATAATATTCTATACTACCTTGTGTTGTTTCAAACAGCACTATTAATATTTTATTTTTACTTGAAAAGTTCTATACTAATCCAAAAGAATTTATAGCTAGTACAAAACAAATATCACCAAAGTATGAAGACTTGAACATATGTATGTAAATTAAGTATGTGTGTGTATATATTTGGCCAGAAATAGTCATATGCTTTTTAAAAAAAGCCTTTCACATTTAAGTGAGGCTTAAACTTGGAGGTAAAAATGGTGAATGACTTTGGAGCTTGAGAGAATATCAATAGTCTGGTGATTAAAATCATACCCAGGAATCCAGAACTTTGGGTGAACTCTAGACACGACTGCATTAGGTCAGCTAGCTAATTTGGGAGCGCTTCAGCATTCGTCTATGAAACAGGTGCTATGTTTAATTACGGAAACTCTGGTAGTGCTGTTAACCTATAGGTCAGCCGTCTGAATCCACCAGACCCTCCCTGGAGACTCTATGGGGTAATTCTACTCTGTCCTATAGGGTCACTATGAGTTGGAATCGACTCAACGGCAATGAGTTTTAGTTTTTTTATGTTTGATTATAACACATTTATGGATTCTCAAAACAAGGTAATTAACCACGTTGTATAAGATTTTCTAATCAACAAAGACTATAGCCTGCCCTCACCTCTGACTGATTTTTATATCAAGTGGATATAGAAATATCATGTTTATACTAGCAACCAAGTGTTTCTTATTTTATCACCCCAAAACAACACTAACGCCTTCAATAACCATACACTAGAACTTTCATGTTTTCATTAAGCTTTCTGACAAGTTTAGAATTTAGAGAGAAATAAAGAATATCTGAGGCATTGTTATTTGCCAAGTCACTTATCTGCACTTAAAAATGGCCACTGTTATTTCACTACTAATTATAATGGAAGCTGAATAAATATTTCATCTTACAAATAATGGATTTTTCCTCATATTCCTAGTCTAGGGAAGACTTCTACAATACTTTGACTGTGTCACAGGCCAAAAATTATCTTGGCTTTCTTCCAGATTAGTCCAAGTCCAGCCAACTGGTCTTTTTTGCAAATCTTGGCCTCGATCGCCAACATGTTACATATTATATATTTTGTTTTGTGGATGTCTAAATCTTCTTCCTGCAACTAGATAATTCATACTTGCCCTTCTTTTATGTCTTCTGTGCAGCCTCTAAACTCATGATTGAACAAAGGCGTTCAATACATGTATTCAATAACTAACTCTTCATTGGCAGTATATTAAAATCTGTAACATTGATAAATAGGCCTAAAAAGACTACATAATTAGTCCTATGTCAAATCAATTCAGGGACTTACGGTATTCATAACTATAATTTTTAGCATTTATGGAGCCCTTTATAAAATGCGCTATTCCAAAAATGTCCTAGGAAGAGGATATCACAATCAAGAGAGACAGAAGTGTTTGAAGAACTTGACTGAGACTTTCCAGAAATAGCTTATAAGATGCAGGATCGCCTCTCCCATAAAGCTGTTTAAGTGATGAGCTGAAGAGCATTAGATCATACAGATGAGGGAAGCCCTACAATCCCATGAGAGGAGCAGTGTGGGCCATGGAGAGGCCACTTTAGGGCAGTGCTCTCTGTGTAGATACTGGTTCTGTCATTTGCTAGCTCTAAGAGTAGGACAAGATACTTAACCTCTTAGTTTCCTCTTCTGTAAAACAGACTAGATTAGGTAATTACCAAGCCTCTTCTATCTCTAAAATTCCATGATTTTACATAGAAACATGGGTTAAATTTGCAAAAAGTTTGTTTATGCCTTACCATGGCACTGGATGGAAGATTAGAGTTTTAGCATGCACTAACAGCCCAACCGTGCTAGGCTGAAGAATGAAAAATGGGCTGTTCATAGACAGATAATTGCTATTGTTTTTTTATTCTTCACAAAACATGTATAATCCTTGATAATCATTTGTTTAAGTTATATAAATTACTGTCAACTTTGAAATCCAGTTTGTCATCCTCATCTGTGATTTATACCAGACTATATAAACGACATGATGTCTTGGATCTAATAAAACATTTATCTTCATGAAGGAGGCCACTGCAATCATGAGTGACAGTTTACTTACCCTTATCACAGTTAACTCAACACTGAGTCCTTAATTCTCCCAATGATCTCAAATCTGATGGACTCACCTGATGCCAACAAAAACTTGTTCAGAAATCTACTATACTCAGGAAAGCATGGGTTTTACCTGTAGAATTTACTCTGTAGTCTCAAAACACAGACACCCAAACAAACTTTGTGATAATATACAGTACGCACCTCTAAACACACATACATTAACTTCTATTAGTGTTGACAGGAGTCATCTGTGTTTATTAAAGAAAAATACACTTGCTAGCAAATAAGATGTAAGTAGCTGTCCAAAGAATAAAAAGAAAATAAGATAAACATTTGTTTAAATGTATGCATGTTTATTTATTTACATATGGAGAGAGACATTCTCTTGAGACAGTTTCATTATCTTCTTATCATAAAAGGAGCTGAAAACTCTAAATACATTCACATAAGTTATGTAATTTAAAAATACAAACATGAAAAACAATTGCCCTGATTCTATTAGTGAAAAGGAAGCAAATGGCTTATTGTTTTTAGGCCATAAACTCTTTGAGGTTACTGGGGTGCCAACCACTGAACCTTGAACTGGTTTCTGACACTCAGGAAAACCCAAGAAGCAAACCCACTGCTGTCGAGCTGACTTGACTCACAATGACCCCAGAACGTAACTGGGCCCCACACAGGCTTCAATGGCTAGATTGCCAAGCCTTTCTTCTGAGGAGCCTCTGGGAGGATCTCAATCAACAACCTTTTGGTTAGTAGTCAAGAGCAAACTGTTAACCCCTAAAATATACACATTTCCTTCAAAATTGTCTGCAAGATTCAGCCTAAGATTTACCTTGATTGGTAAAGTCACTTATCTCTAGTACCTACAACATTAATGTACATATTTCAGTAAACACTGTACAACATACAGTTTATTCCATGAAACAATATTACTTATACACTACAATAATGCCTTATGCATGACTCACAGCTATGAACTCTCAAACTGGTTTTTTAAAACATATTTTTTATACTCACTTGAAGACTCTGAGTAGATTTAAGTGATAAAAGTTGTATAAGTAGAAATTCCAGGGGCAGCACCTTAGCTCAATAACAGGAAAACTTTTTAAAACAATTACAGCTGATACATGAACCTAAAAACTCACTGCTACTGAGTCAATTCTGACTTATAAAGGCCCTACAGAACAGAGTAAAACTACCCCATCAGGCTTCAGAGGTTGTAATCTTTACAGAAGCAGTTTGTCACATCTTTCACTCAAGGAGCAGCTGCTAGGTTCCAACCACTGACCTTTGAATTAGCAGGCAAATGCTTTAACCAATGTACAGCCAGGGCTCCTTAGAGCTCATAGAAGTACCTAATAAAGTGACCTTGAAAGTGAAAAACCGTAACATGGAAAAATGGGTAAAACTATATCTTTAATTGGAGATTTTAACACAGTCTTCACAACAGATACAAAATAAGCTACAATATAATACCAAACCCACTGCCATGGCGTTGATTCCAACTTACTGTGACTCTATAGGACAGAGTAGAACTGCTCCACAGGGTTGCCAAGAAGTGGCTGGTGGATTCGAACCTCTCCATTAGCACATAAGCACTACACTACCACGGTTCCAGGATATAATAGTATTTACAAATTCTAAAATAGTGACAGAACATTTAACAAATACTTCCGGATCATGTATAGCATGCAATCATAAACCGATCATGTATTATGCTACAAAAGAAGCCTGAATAAAGTCCAAAAAATCAAAATAATATAGACTATGTTCTTAGATCATATACAGTAAAATTAGAAGTCAATAATAACAAAGAAAAAGGCTTAATAATTCTTAGAAACTAAAACAGAACAAATCAGACTAAAAACACAAAAACTGCTCTTAAATAACACATAAGTTAAAGAAGATAACTATAAAGGAAGTTATAAAACAGAATGAGTTATAATGAAAGCAGTATCTATCAAATTTTGCAAGATACAGTTAAAATAGTACTTACAGGATACATTTAGCTTTAAAAATCAACATTATATTCAGTGGAAAAGCAATAAGGGAAAGAGATTCAAAGTCCACAAGAGTGGGTCTCTACAGCGGACAAGCATCTAGCTAACCAGAGCTTTACAAAAAGCAGCAGCTTTGGAATCTGTTTGAATCCCAATCCCCCATGGATTAGAGATGTCATCATTGGTCAAGTCACTTATTTTCCCTGATCCTCAAATTCCTTATCTATAAAATGAGGATAACTGTACCATCTTCACAGAGCTAGTATAAGAATTACATGGATAATCCACAAAAATCACTTAGCACAGCACAGTCAGCACACAACAAATGGTTCCTGTTACTAGATGATTTTATTGGTCCCTCCAGCTCCTGAGTTCCTTGACTCTGGTAAAATGACATTTACAACAAACCTGAATTTCAGCCATAAAACCTAATTAATAAATTAAACTTTTATTTTTATTTCATAATACTAAAATAAGATATACTATCCTCTCATTACTATTATAAAAATAAATCCAAAATGATAAACAAAGAAGTCTATTATTATTCACATCTTAAATCTAAAATTGACTCATTTCAAAACTATAATGAAAGCAAGATTTCTTAAGAGCTACAAATAAAGCTGTAAAAAACTAGTTCTTTATTTTCAAAATCTGCTATATATGTTTTAACGTATCTTTCAGAAGTGGCAAGGAGCTGAAGCAGACGCTAGTGGTACTTTAATGGGCCTACAATTTCTTTTAAATCAAGTAGTATATAATAAATTTATCAACAATAGGCTCTTCTTTCATTCATTATCTTTCATCTCCAAAGATAGCTACAGGTCTTCTCTTGTCAAATTCTCTCCTGTTTCTCCTCCTTCTGGAGAATCAAAAACTTCTCTAGCCTTCAACTTTCTGATATAAACTAGCTCTAAAAGCATTCTTTCTCCATTCTTTTCAGGTATATTTGTCCACCCACTCACAATTTTTCTTTAATTAGAATGTAATAACATTTTGCTAGAGAACTTAGGTTTCTTTTTTAATAAAATAATCTGTTCTCCTTTCAGAATGAGTCACTATACTCTGTTTATAGAACAACCGCTTCCCCAATCCACTTTTAAAGAATTTTGTTTTGTACATAAGTGTTCTTCATTGTGCTAATGAAATAAGCATATGTGTGTGGTGTGAGTTTGTGTGTATGCCTGAAAACTTTTTATGTCTATGTTAGACACTGAGAATAAAAAGATCTTGGGCTTCATGGCTGGGTAGCTTTTGTATGTAGTATTTATGACTAAATGTTTTTCCTTCAATATGGAAGAAACTATGTCTCTCTAGGATTAAATACTTAAATGTTAGCAAGTTTTCATTCTCTATGGTGGGGCTACACTCTTGTGTACCTCTCCAAAAGGAAAGCCTATTGCCCTCAAATTGTAGGCATTTTCAAAGCAAAAGGAGAAGGAATTGTAATTAGGCAGCAACATGCTCTTGTTTTCACGCATGGTTTAGCCTGTAACCTTGGTTTTGTTTTTTTGCTGTACACCTGGCCAGGTTTCTATATTCTTCTAGATGTCTTTGTAGTTTTCACAAAGGCATGACCCAAACACGACACGCACCATGGTTATTGCTTCTCATCACTAAAGTTATTGGAAAGAAGGATCAGACTGTGTGTCCTAAGTTTAGGACACTGCTCTGGCTGGGGCCAGAGGCAACAAAGTCAAAATATTGCCTGAAATACTTTTACATTTTTACAGTGACTATTCACTTCCTAATAAAGTTAAAATTCCAAATCTCTAAAACAACCATCACTATACCAAAAGTTAAAAAAAGAGTATCTTTTCTTCCTAAAGGATCAGTTTAGCTATCTCACCAGCAAATGAACATGTTGACTTTATGTGAGTATTTGTTCATTTGTCTTTTTATCAATAGTGTGCCTCCTCAATGAGACAGTAAGCTCCATGAGGGCAGAGACTGCATCTACTTTCTCACTATATAGCTCACTTACAGCTTAGCATAGTACCTTGCAATTACCTTCTGGTTTCTGAATAAGTTTCCACTAAAATAATGAATAAGCAGCAAATCAAGTGTTAGTACTCTCTACAGTGGAAAAATCTAAGCAGGATATAAGATTTACTCAATATTTTAACATTTTATAGCCTCTTTTTAACTGTATAGGAAATGTATATATCTTGTTTTCCAAATGTCAAGAACAAATGTTTATTGTGCCTCTTACATGTCAATACTCAGGCACTGCGCTAAATTTAACACTTTGTAGAAACTTGTATTTAAACATTATCTCACTTACAATCAAGTTTTTGCCAAATAATAACAGACAGTAACTATCTATTCATATGTCTACCATTGCCTATGTTACTTTTTAAGTACAGAACTAAAAAAAAAATCTATTAAGAATTTAATATTACAAATTAACCATTTATGCAGGACTTACAAAACAAACGTTTTCACTTTGGAATTTTTCAGAGAATAGGGCTACTATTTTTTCTTTCAATTTCAACTATTTTTAATGACAACACTTCTAAACATACTCTGCATATCTGAAGAGTCTTTATTAAAATGTCTGCAACATGGAACTGCCTTTTTGGATAACTCAGGTAAGGACAGTGGAATGGTTAACAGTAGAGGTTCTAGAATTCAGATATAAATTCTAGCACTACTATTTACTAGCTATATGAACTTAGGTAAGTTACTTCTCTGACTCTCAGTTTCCTGATCTACAAAAGGAGCCGAATCCTAGTACCTATCTCTTACTTACTGAGGATTAACTGATAATATGTGCAAAGTGCTTAAAACAGAAATTTGAGTCACACAGTAAATATTCAGTAAATGCTAGCTTTAAAAATTTTAATTTATTAGAGTACTGAGCTCTCAAGGCACAATTTGGGCCATTTCCCTCTACAATACAAACTGGCCTCACATTGTTCTACTTGGGTTCCTATATACGTATTTTGTTTTCTAAACAAATTTTAAATTGTTTTCCTGTTTCTTATCATAATACTGTCTGTTAATTGAGCCTTCATAGTGTCCATTCTTATTTGATCCTTCATTCTACTGAAGCTGAGAAACTAAAACACAACTGGTTAGAAACTCGTAAGAAGAGTCCTCAGTGATGGCCTGAAGAGTTTTCCCCAAGAACTCCGAATGCAAGTCATGATGTATACCTCTATTTCAACATACAAGTCTTTCTGGCTTATTTACTGTGTTCTCAGTTGGGTTTGAGAAAGTAGGAAACACCACATAAGTAAACTATGGATTAATGAGGCACTATTGTTAAAATTCTGTCAAGCATTAGATTAATCAAAAACAAACGAAAGGCTGGTTTCTTCATGTTTTGCACTGTTAATCTTCTACAATTACTAATCAACTGCCAATGTAATTATTAAGCTTTCAATCCACACAATGTTTTTAGTGTAAAGCCTGAGCCAACATAATGCTGTAGTTAGAGACCCCAAGACCCAATTTTACAAACATGGATGTTACTAACTGGGCTAGTATACAAATGTCAAACAAAATATAATGTGTCTATGTGATTAAATCTGTAGCTCTAAGCAGGTAATCAACTTGATAAAAGGAGGAAAAGTGGGAATCATTAAAAAGGTTAAGTGAAATAATAACTAATGAATAAATTAATCAAAAGTGAAAGTAAACAGGGACTACAAATTCTTACGAAATAATGAAATCAGAGGCACAATGGGAAGGAAAAAAGGAAAATTTACAAATGAATGAAAAATAAGGAATAATTTATCAACTTTAATCCCATCCCAAGTACATAATATGCTTCCAATTAAATACTCTATTTAACAGTATCTCCATCTTTTTCTACTCCCTGGAAAAGGCATGAAATTTTGATAAGATAATCACGTATATCCATGATGATCAAATCATCTTTTATTCAAGTAGCCAGACACTCTTAAAAGAGATGCAAATCAGGAGCCCTGCCCTTGGAAGACGCAGGCATGAGCCAGAACCTGGTAGCTACCAGGCCATAATCCTTATGTTCGTGTGTCTTATGTTAAATATATATATATATTTTTTGTATTCCACTCTATTACCCACTGCTGTAGAGTTGATTCCGACTCATAGCAACCCTGTAGGACAGAGTAGAACTGCTCCACAGTTTCCAAGGAGCTCCTGGCAGGTCTGAACTGTTGACCATTTGGTCAGCAGTCATAGCACTTAACCACTATGCCACCAGTGTTTCCTTCCACTCTATTGCATACCAACATATATTTTAATACTAAAATGTATTTAAAGCAGTTGAGAAATTTAACTTCTTGGCTTGGCATTCTTAAATCTTCAAGTAAAATTGATGCCCCAGGAAGTTTTGTCCTGTGGCTTCTATGGCTCCCCTTCTCCTGGAACAATACAATACCAGCAGGGGTATGTGAGCAGTGTGAGTGAAAACAGTATCTTATTATTCTATGATGAGCATAGGGATCAAAAGTGATCCACAATAAATTAATAATCTAATAAACATTAAATGGAAGCTTTTAATTCTTATGCAACTCAGTGAAGCTAAAAAATCTGAAAGAGTAGCACACAGCAACCTTAAAACACTGTCTTTGCTTTTGAGCTATAGTTCTTATAAAAGGATCA
This sequence comes from Heterohyrax brucei, assembly GCA_028571685.1. Lineage (NCBI taxonomy): Eukaryota > Metazoa > Chordata > Mammalia > Hyracoidea > Procaviidae > Heterohyrax > Heterohyrax brucei. The sequence goes on from CM053149.1 coordinate 105,994,680, forward strand.
ATAACGTCTTCCTCCTCCAGTGTGGAATTAGTGTTTCCCTAAATATGTTACCTTCAGAAGCAAGGAATTACCCAGGAGATCAGCATCACAAAGAAACACATAGTTCCTCTTTGAGAACTAGTGATTATCAATACAGAAAGCACACTTACAGCTGCTTGAAACCAAATAAGAAAAGATGACACTCACCCTCATCCTGATAATCTGACAAAAGAGGTGCATCTGACATGAGAGAAGGGCCATGAGTCCCACTGTTATTATCATCAGAGCTATCCTGTCCAAAGTAACTTTCAGCTTGGTCTCCCCCTGAGGGACAGAAAAGAAAGCAAGGTCATTCTTCGGATATCTTCATAAAGATATTTGTAGATCTCTCTCTCTCTCACACACACACATACACACACACACTGTATCTTACTTGACAGACATAGCCACCATCCATTAACATATAAGAAACAGATAAATAAGCTCACCAACTAACTTACCTGGACAGGAAATTTTCCACTCAAGTAACTACGTAACTAGAACTTACGAACTATTAGTTTAAAGAGCCTCTTGCAACCAAGAGGAACTTATCCACTGTACCACACTTAAAACAGAAACACAACTATGCAAGTATATATTCAAATATACTGCATTTGCACTAATTACAATCATTATCTTGAATGCCTCTTTCTATTTCCAAATGAAATAGAGGGAATTACATAAAGAATTAACTTTCTATACAAAATACAGTGTATAACAAGGTCAATATTATATCTCTCTCTGAATAATAAGTAAAAATAGACAGAACCTAGACTTCGCTGGATTTTATTCCTATTTAAATCACTACTTGTTTTCCAACCTTAAGAAAGTTATCTTTGTAATTCCAGTTTATAGCCTATGCAACTGACCTCTTAGGAATTCTAAAAGCCCTAAGAAAGTAATATTTGTTCTGTAAAATGGCTCTGATACAAGTTAATGTATATACAATACTGAATTATGCAATTAAAGTACTGCTAATCCCTTTTGGGTGTTTTCAACATACATTGGATTATATTTTGTAGAAGTGGCCAGTGCTATTATGATACTTTAAAAGGTTCAGACGGAAGATGTTTGTTCACTCAGAAACCGGAAGAAAAGACTCTGCATTGCAAATAGCTTTCCTTAAAATCTTCCAAACAGAGGCACAGTCTGTTGATAAAAGGACCTCAACAGCTGCTCAGTTCATTTCACAAACATGAAAAGGGGATTTTCAACTGAATTTAATTTTATCTCAAATACTAATTTCCAAAGGAAATCGCCAATGCTAATCTCAGTAAACACTGTAGAGTTTTGGCCCCAGATTTCAACTAGGGAGCAGTGAAACCAAACAACCTACATAGAATCTGTATTGCCTCACTTTAAAGGTTTATTTCCTACAATTAAACTAGAAGGTTAGGGAGGACATAAAATGATAAAAAGAGAATGGCTACTGCCTTCTATTTCTATAAATCAGATGACTGTATCGAGTCTCCTCTACAAATGTTCAGTGCAGTTAGATGTCCACAGCTGAGTTGAACACCTGCAGTACAGGACTTAAAAAATAAACTGTAGCATTTATTGTGTACAAGAAAAGCAAAATTTTAAAAAGCCTCAAAGAACAGTAGCTGGCATGACTCAGAAGAAATACTCTCCTTTATTAGTTTACTACTAATCGGTACAAAACAGCTTACGGCTATGCTTAGAGCATCACTACAATTTCCATTATAATCAGAATAATTCTCAAACACTAAACGGTGGATTAAAATATTCAAATTTGACATCACTGGAAATCCACTGAAATCATATCACCAAGACACACTAAAGGGACTGCCTGCAAGGTAAGGTAAAAGTGAGCTGCAAGGTTAAAACGAGTTTTAGAGTCAAATTGAAATCCATTAAAGAAGTAGAAGTTTGAATTGCCAAGCAAAACTTAACATTTATAAGATAAACTGAATATTACTTACCAACTATCGTTCTAGACTCAAAGTTTCTGCTTGCTTTAGAAATTTGGCAAATCTATCACTAAAGCAAAAAGACCTGCTCTTACACATTCTGGGCTTTTTAAAACTAAGTAGATCAGAAGGAGGTTATGTTTTGTTTTGTTGTTTCTCTGTTTAACTTTTAATTTTGGAATAATTTTAAATCCATGAAAATAGGGCAAAGAGAGTATAGAGTTCTTTCACCAAGTATTCCCCAGTGCCAATTTAGAAGATAACTAAAGTATATGTATCAAAGCCAAGACACTAATACTGGTCCACCACTATTAACCAGTTTTCCCACTAATGTCTTTCGTCTATTTCAGGATCCAATACAGAATACCAAATTGCATTTAGGGTTTCAGTTTTTACACTCTCTTCTAAAATAGCTGCCTGTTTGTGGCACCTGACTTACTAACCTCAGGTGGAAAAGTCACTTCACGTGATTCCTATGGTTTCATAGTTACCTGAGATGGGCTTTTAACAGCCACCTCTGTGCCAGATATAAGACTGTGTATCCATAAACTACACAACAACAGAGGTATACAACTGAATGCAGCAAAACAAGCCTGGGCCAGTACTAACAGTGACTGCAGTGAAGGAAGCATTTAAAAATATGTTTTACACCCAAGTATAATTAGTTCCTGATGATAGAGATGCTGTTATAAGTGTGTATAATGTCATATCAAGTGACCCAATTCCCTTCAGCACACACAAACATGTCTTCAACACTATATAAACAGACACTCCCTTGTAATTAAAATGATTACAACTACTGAAGATGCACGGCTAGAAGTTTTACAGAAGAACCAGCAATTGCTGTGGTCATTTTGAATTTAAGTTTAGAACACCATTTTTTCTTTAAAACATAACCATAAATGTTCTCTGGATCCTTCTATAGCTCTGACAAACACAGTTCCAAGTCGCCACCACCACAGCCCAGTGGGATCAAACGCAAACGGCCACAAACGATGGTGACAGACGTTTCCACTCAGTGGCTCTACAGTCAGGGCTTAGGAGCTCCATCTGCGTAGAGCGGCTTTCTCACAAACAAGACCCCTTGCCACTAGAGACATACTTTCCCACTGCAATTCACTCAGAATCAATATATTTCTATACAGATATATATTCCAACACACCACATCTCCATTAATCACACCCTCTACCTTAAGTCTTTTCTCTTTGTATTTCCAACATTATCGGGGAGCACTATATCAAAGGTTTGACTGCTATTAGCTGGTAATTTGCTCCTCCATCCTAAACGTCATAAGAATTGGGGCAAGAATACCCTCCTTAGAATATTCAATGGCAGGTTCTCTACCGAGTCTCACACTAAGGGGCCTATAATTGGGATGATTTCTCTATTGTTCTTTTCTGAGAGTCAAACTCAATTTCATTCATGCTCCACAGAGTGATGTCGGGAATTTCTGAGGGCTGGAGGAGAAAGATAACGCAGCTTTGTGTCAGGTGTAACGTAATTGTTTGTTAGAGTTTCTGTGCTATTTGTTTTTATTCCCTGTGTTTCATTAGCAGCTAATGAGCTTCCCCTCTTAATTCTGAAACAATAGCTTGGCCACTAGAAGTTGGGTTTTTCCGCCACAGATTCAACCAGCTGTTGCTGCTCCATAAACTTTATGGAGAAGTGAATTAAACTCTTAAAAACTTTCATTTCCTAATTCAATTCCAAATAAAACACGGGGAGGGGGAATGAACCATATGATGATGTTTCCCTTGTAAGTATTTTGACTTGCAGAAAACCTGTCTGATCCTGAACTTGCAGGTACTATTTAGGGACATAACCAGGCCATTTTACCACTGAAATGAGAAAGAAATGAAAAAAGACAGAAAGCAGGTTAAGCATCACAAGCAAAATAGGGAACAACAAAAAACAGATAAAATATATAAATATGTTGATATTTAAGGGCTGTCAATGTTTTTTGTACGTTAGCAAATTCATCATTTTAGTTCCCTTCTAATTGATTGTGAGCCATATTCTAAAGACTTTATTCACATCTGTAACCAACAGTGTACACAGCTGTGGTTCAGAACTTCCCAAGGTTTGCTATTACTTCACCAAGTACCTTTTGATAAAATAACAAAATTGAAGTGAATACTTATTGTTTACAATTTGTTAGTTTTTTGTTTTTATTGCTGTTGGAAGGCAATATGAGATTTCTGACTACTTCATGTAGAAGCAACACATGAGCAACACACTTTCTTTAAACTAATAAATCCTCATGAAAATACTACAGATAAAGGTCCCTGATCCAAATCCCGTTAGTTTTCGTGCTTGGTAGCATTAATATTGCCATCTTTTCATGGACCAATTTAACAGTAATACAGTTCCCAAAGCTGAACTATGTGGTAAGATTAGAAAAACTGCAGCTTATTATAACCATTCACCTAAGTTAACCATTCACTACAGAAATACCTTGGGTACAGATTTGCCTGTTTATGTGAAATGTAACTGACTTGTAAATATGTTATATAGAATATTTGCAACACCAAAGTTAAAGTTCTGTCAACACTCTTATTATTAATTATACACCTTTTTACTCACACTCATGCATTAGAAAATGTATGGTATTTCCCACAGAACATCTTAGAGGCTTCACTGGTTTCTAAATATCCACTTGGATCTGCGTGGTTAGTTCTTGTGATTAATTCATATGCAGTGAAGGTCTCAAATTCTTCTCTGTTCTATACTGTCTGACTTTCTGCCCATCTCTCTCTTTCCTTTTCTCCAACATTTACTCATAACTCAATGAATAAATATTCTTTTTCTCCCAAGGCCCTGGAAGTGAGTATAATAGTACAGAATGTCATTAAGTCTACAGGACAAATGACAGGTCAGGTAAAGAAAGTTTCCATTTACCATTCTTTTAAAAAGTTACTCCAACTAGATCATGGTTATACACAAAGTAAAAGCAGCCTCAAATAAGGTGTTTTTTTTTTTTTTTTTTTTTTTTTACTTAAAACACTGTTTTTTAATTACATAATTATACTAAGAACAACAGATTTCTTAAGAACCTTTAGCCAAGCCAAGTGCCGTCGAGTCGGATCCGACAACACCATTTTCTGAGAGTAAGACAACCTAAATGATTAGAAGTGAAATCCAATTAATTAGATATTCTCTGAATATTCACTGTAACAACAATTGTGAATCCGACAATCAGAAGGAAAGCACAGCTTAATAATACTCCACATATGAACTACATTTCTCAGGAGTGGACTGAACAGGAAAATGACAGTTGAGCCAATTGAAAAGTTCTTTCCACTCTTGACCCCTCTAAAGAAAGTGGTTCTCTGTGATGCGGTTTTCCATTTTGACCAGTAGGGTGAGCTGCAGTGTGCAGCATGATCTAATTCTTTTAAAAAATTGTGTGTGTGCGTGTGTGTGCGCCCTACCCTTCTGCTCTTTCCCCTTCCCCCAGAAAATGCTGAAAATTTTAACCCTTCTCAGGTTTCACATAAACATGTAACTCCTGGATATTAACAAACTGGAGGGCTGGCAGCAACTAATATAAAGCAGATAATTGTGTATATGACAATGCACACTTCATAAAGCAAATTACAGCCTGCCAGCAATCATTCCGGCTTTACACTAACACATTCCATCTACAATTGTTATTGGTCAACTGGTGCTAAAACGGAACCTGCTGAGTTAGTATATTTTCAGTAGTTAGGCAATTTTGACAGAATTCAGAACTTACAAACCTAGATATTTGATAGTATGTGAATAAATATATTATAAAATGAATCATATCCACACAACATCATAGGACAGCCAGGCAATCATAACTTGAAATTACCAGTTCACAGTTCTGTTTTCCTTGGACCACTGAATTTCCAGTCAAGCAGCAGTCAAGAAATCAAAAGACATGTTGCACTGGGACAATATGCTGCAAAGGACCTCTTTAAAGCATTCAAAAGTAAGAATGTCACCTTGAGCACTAAAGTGCGCCTGACTCAAGCCATAGTATTTTCAGTTGCATCATATGCATGCAAAAGCTGGACAATGAACAAAGAAGACAGAAGAATTGATGCCTGTGAATTGTGGTGTTGGAGAAGAATGCTGAATGTACCCTGGACCGCCAAAAGAACAAACAGATCTGTTCTGGAAGAAGTACAACCACAGTGCTCCCTGGAAGCAAAGATGGCAAGACATCATGCTTGGTAGAGCGGTGGGTCAGTGAAAAAGAGGAAGACCCTCAATGAGATGGATTGACACAGTGGCCACAACAATGGGCATAAGCATAAAAACAATTGTGGACATGGCGCAAGACTGGACAGTGTTTTGTTCTGTTGTTTACAGAGTTGTCATGAGTTGGAACTGACTGATGGCACCTAACAACACAACAACAATTCTTTTTATGAAAGTATGCAACTCAACCTCCAACATGTCCTGATTTACAGGAGAAAGTCACCAATGATAATAATAAAAATATAATAGCTTACCGAATTCTTACTAGGTACAATTCCTGGATCAGGGCTCTTTGTTTACTATCTCATTTAATCCTCCAAATAATTCTGTGACATATTATTATTCTAAAGCTGCAGATGAGGAAATTTAGACACAGAGATGAAATAATTAAAGTCATTTAAGTGACTCATAAGTGTCACAGATAGGCTTTGAAACCACCTTGTCTGGTTACTAAGCCCTTGTTCTAATCCACTGAGCTGTATAGTCTCCAAGTCTTCATGCTTTATAAATTACAATCATTACTCAAAGGTAAAGCATACTGAGTGACAGCAATGATTTAAGTTTATGGGCATGATCTTATAAATTAGCTTTTTTTTTTAATTTCAGCAAAAAAAAATTTATAATCAAAAGCATAAATTTTTATTAATAGTAGTAGTAACATTAGGTATCAGGACTGCAACTGACAAGACAAACCTCAGTGTGGCCAATGATTCGGTTAAGAAGGAGCTGGCACAATTCAGCACTTCCTGTTAAAAATATTTTAATTTTATTCATCAGAACACTGAGTCCTCAAAGAAAAGCAATCAAATCTTAACCATTTGGGACGTAGCTTCCTGAGGCTCATAGATCCAATACTCATGCAATATAAATGTCCCCAGAGAAATCCCTAATTTTTACCCTGTGCTTTTTTAGGAATTCAGATGATATAAATTCAAATATTTTACAGTAGTATTGTTAAAATTATTTTTTAACACCACTTATTGGTAAGCATTTCATGTTCACAAAATTGATACAACTACTTTGGGCTTAGATCAATATATTAAAATTTTTGCAGCACCTTCTGTTTTAGTCTACTGGATTCTGGGTATTGTGACCCTGCTTTACAGAAAATGAAGCATACCTAAACATAGCTTTGACTTGGCTTAGTTAAAGAATGTATCTTTCCCCCTGATACCATCATGTTTTAAGTCTTATAACAGGAAAATGCTTTGGAAAATATATACTGCCACATCACTATTTTATTCCTATGGGCTTGTATTGGTCTCTCTTTCCAGTTTTCCTTTTCTTTTCCCTCAACAAACTGTAGCTGACTCTAGCACCCACTTCTAATTCCAGTGCATTTAGGATTAGTGGACCACCATAACCATCAGGAAACTCATAAGAGAAATTATAAAGTCAGCTGGATTTCAATGTTCTCCCAAAGAAGAATGGGCCTAAAGAAAAGAGAGTCCCGCTTTTCCACACAATCTACAGGATACAGGTCTATACAAGAGATGTTTTTACAAATGTTTAAGGAGTAAAAATAAAACAATGCATGACAAAGAATGGATTATGGGTTAGATTATACATATGCAACAATGCCCTCAAGTTGATTCCAACTCATAGTAACCCTGCAGAACACAGTAGAAGTGCTCCATAGGGTTTCCAAAGAGCACCTGGTGGATTTGAACTGTTGGCCTTTATATCAACAGTCATGGCTCTTAACTACTATGCTGCCAGGGTTTCTAAGGGCTAGATTAGCAGGCCTGAAAATGTGAAACAGCTTTTAATTAACATGTTCAAGAAAGAATGAGTTTTCACTGTAAGTAAAATAACCCTTCAATGCTACTAATACTCTGTGTTTTCCCATGCCCCACTCAGCTCCAAACAGGACTCCTGTTAACAACCACATCAAACCTCTCACTGTTTATTATTCAGTTCAATGTTTGGTCCCTTTTGGGGCAAAAATTTCACATGAAGAATATATTCTTATTTAAAATCTTTTTTTAAAAAAAATTGAGGCATCATTAACATAACAAAATATACAAATCTTAAAATACTTAAGGGGTATCACTTAAAAAACATTTTTTATTGTGATCGAAAGTTTACAATCCAAATCAATTTTCCATATAAAACCGTGAGCACCCGTCTCTCTGCAACCCTATCTGCTCACCTCATCTAGAGACAACACTCTTCTTTTTCACTCTTTACTTCCAGTATCCGCTCAGCCAACACTTGTCCCCTCCTCTCCACTGTCTCCTCTGCCCTCTTAAAAGAAACCAGTAGGATAGCCTCATACTTATTAAAGTACACACACCACTTGCATCACTCTGTGTTTCCAGTTCCAGTCCATTCTTTGCCTAAAGTGTTGGCTTCAGTACTGGTTTCAGCTCTGGGCTAGCAGCAAATCCAGGGGCCCTGTTCTCAGGGGACCCTCCAAGTCACTGGACCATCAGTTCTGGTCTTTTAATATAGTTCTTGTTCTGCTATCTCTTTTTCTTGTGTACATCAGGGACTGTAATATTGTACAAGGGCATCACTTTTAAATTTAGGTAAATACCTTTTAGAGATGAATGGTGTTGAAAACCTTTTTCTGACTGGCTGGTATATGTTAAATACACGTCAAACTGACAAGGAAGATAGACAGGTTCACATGATTGCGTCTTTCACTACCTGCCTCAGAGGAGTCGGCAGTAACTGAAGTTTTATTTTACTCATCATATAAATTCCTTTACCTGTGACTACACAGTTCATTTCCTGTATTAGCGATACTTCAGCCATTCTAGTGAATAGTAACTATTCAACGGGTCTCTGGGAGAAATATGTGTTGATGGAAAGCATAACAACAACAAAAAAGAACACTTTTAATGGAGTTGGCCCATTTATCACATTATTTAGCCTCCAAATACCAAGTAAGTTCACAGGCTTTCAAGTCCGAGAGCTTAATCTTCTTAATTAAAAAAAAAAAGCTTTCAGCAGAAGAATGAAGAAAGTTTGTATTCAAATTAACCTCACATTTCTCTCAGTGGAAACCCTGGTGGCATGGTGATTAAGTGCTGCAGCTGCTAACCAAAAGCTTGGCAGTTCGAATCCACCAGATTCTCCTTGGAAACTCCTGGAGCAGTTCTACTCTGTCCCTATGAGTTGGAATTGACTAGACAGCAGTGTTTTGTTTTGTTTTTTCGAAATATTTTAGATACAGAACATGAAAAATTATTAGAAACAGAATTCATGAGGTAGATTATTCTTATGCCAATATTCTGTGCTTAGAAAATGTACTCCTTGCCTGATTTTCTATTAGTCTCGGGTCACCATGAGTCAGATCCAACTCGACGGCACGTGGCTTTGGCTAGGGATAAACCTATCTCAGAGAAATGGTTTATATTTTTTTCTCTGCAAAAGCCTCCAAACTAATCAGAAAAATGTAAGCAGTTCTCACTGATTACTTGATATTCCTTGTCACCTAAATAAGGAAAAGAATCAAGAGATCTATGAACTTTCCTCTTCCTGCACTCTGATTATTTTTTATGCGGTAAAATACATACAACATTTACCATGGTACTAATTTTAATTGTACAATACAGTGGCAGTAAGTACATTCACAACATTGTGTGCCATCGCCATTATCAAGTCCCAGAATTTCCTCATCCCAAATGGAGACCTCCTACCTATTAAGCAGTCACTCTGTATTCTCCCCTCCCTCCAGGCCCTGGCTTTCTGTAAGTGGAAACTCTGGTTTGTGTATCTATGGATTTGCCTATTCTAGATGCTTTAAACAAATGGAATTATATATGACTTTTTGTGTCTGGCTTCTTTCACTCACCATGTTTTCAAGGTTTATCCATATTGCAGTGTCAATACTTCATTCCTTTTTGTAGCTGAATAATATTCTACTGGATTGATACATACCATTCATTGTGTTTATCCATCCATCTGCTGACGGACATTTGGGCTATTTCCAGTGTTTGGCTATTGTGAACAGAGCTATTATAAAACGTTGGTATACAAGTATCTGTTCAAACACCTGCTTTCAATTCTTCTGAGTACATAACTAGGAGTAGAATTGCTGGGTCATGTGGCAATTTTATGTTTAGCTTACTGAAAAAACTGCCAAACTTCAGTGGCTGCATCATTTTACATTCCTACCAGCAAGGTATAAAGATTCCATTTTCTCCACATACTTGCCAACACTTATTTTCTGTTTGTTTTTATTTTTTTAATGGACATGATAGTGCGTGTGAAATGGTATCTCAATTTAGTTTTGATTTGCATTTTCCTAATGACTAATGGCACTGAGCATCTTTTCACATGCTGCTCACCACCTGCATTTCTTCTTTTGAGAAATGTTTGTTCGAGTCCTTTGCTCATTTTTAAGTTGGATGTTTTTGTTATTATGAACTTTTAATTACCACGTATAAAAAGACTGAGATAGGATAAAATATTTATTATCACATGTATTATGTGGTACTGCTTTATTATGTATTTGGAATTTGCTTTTAAGTGACAAGTCAAGTCAACACACCTATATATTGCTAGTTCTCAAACACTAAACAACAGAGAATGCTGTTATTTTATACTATCATTACAGCTTCACTCAAAAATTCATATGTAAAAACAAATATAAATGAATGAATAAATAAATAATGTGAGCCACAGAAAATCTGAATAGATAAGATACTACCAAATCATGATTATACTGAAAAAGAGTCACAGTCATGTTAAATCAAGTGTTTGGTACACTTATTTATTAAATTAAAAAAGTTAAGCATGCTCAGAATAATAACTTGAAGCCTTACATGGTGGCAGTTCTTCCTCCTTACACAGAGAGTCCTTTTTACCACAATCATAGTGAGGTCTCTTGGATGTGCTATGAATTTTCTATCTAAAATATCTTTCCTTATGGGGTGTATATTTTTTGTTTATAATTGGTAGCATTTTTGGGTATCCACATTTTTCTCATAACCATTTATCTCAGAAATAAGTAATCTCATTTTTAGTAGCTTTTTAAAATGAAAAAGTACATGTACATGGTGAAAATTTAAATGGCATCAAAGGATATATATATAACAAAATTCTCTCTTTCATATATATATTCTTCTCCCCAGAGGCTTTTGCTGTTAATCCCTCCAAAGATAATCTATAAATAAGTAAAAATAAGCACATGTATACATACACAAACACACAGAAACAAATTATACACTCCTTACCCAAACTGCCTGTTCCATTTAGCAATATGCCTTGGAGATCATTCCATTTTACATACATACATGCACTATTTTCTTTTAAACCACTATGTAGCATTTCACTACATTAAAAAAAAAAAAAAAAAACTTGCAGACAAGCTGATTCTGACTCATCACAATCATCCTACAGGACAGAGTAGAACTGCCCATAGGGTTTCCAAGGAGCCGTTTGTGGATTCAAACTGCTGGTTAGCAGTCGGGCTCTTAACCACTGTGCCACCAGGGACAGCATAATCTAGTCCAGCCATTTAGGCTGTTAGTGTTTCTGCTATATGAAACAATGCTATAATGAATATCTTTATACATAATATGTATAAGGAATAAAGAAGACAGTACTAATTTTAATGATTTCTTCTTTCACTTGCATGAAAGTCAATTTTTTGCTTATGTCTCAATATTTTCTACTCTGCAACAGGAAATTTAGAAAGGACATAAAAATCTTACCAGATTTTAACTTTAAGGGGGAAAATTTTTAAATTTAATTTAAAAATACACTACATCACTCTAAAAAATTAAAACAGATACAACAGTACATGTATAGGAAGTAAAATATTTGAAAAAGAATCAAAGTCAGTAATTAACTTCAAAACCAATGCATACGTTTATCTACTTTCTACAGATTAATTTGTATAAAATGTAGCAAATAAAGAGGAAAGATGGAAATGTCTAAAGGAAGTCAAGCCACAAAAGCAACTGTCAAGATTGTTGATGGTAAAAGCTGGGCCAAAGCCAAAGGCAGGAGTATTCATCCTGTGTGTATTTCCCTCTTATTAAATCCCTGACAGACAGGGAAAACATTCTAGAAGACTTCTTTTTAAAGAGTAGTATAGGTTAGGATATTCCAGGTTCATAACTAACACTTATGTTTATAAAATATCAGCATTCCAAGAATAGTGATAGAAAGATTCTTAACAATAAATTACAAACACTGTAAATTCAGACTTTTCCTGACATTTGCAAGCACGTCATAAATTTAGGCTGTGTTTCTTTGTATAAATCCAACTTACGACTGTGCTAAAACCTTTTGGCATGAATGCAAAGGGGATTTCATAAATAAAACTTAGTAAAATCACTGTACACTCCATTAATTCAAAAACACTTCTCTACAACTTCAAAGGAAAATCTCCCCCCTCTCTCTTTTTAAGTGAAAAGATGATGTTTCTTTGCTGCTTTAATGGTTTGCTTCTTGTAGCTGTCATAACTACATGTTCCAAGTATGTGATAGCAAGGGACAAAAAGTTAAGTGACATCCATGCTTTGCTTCAACATGTCTCAGACATTGTAGAGCAACAAGTTCATAAATCTAAGCTTCAAAATGTCTACCAATAAAAATTCTGAACATACACCCTATAAAGGCAATCCTTCTAGACATACACATGGTTGGTTTGCATGCCCTACATCAAGGTTCAGCTGGAATGGATGAATTTTACAGAAAGCTACGTGTAATACATATTGTCAGAGTTCTATACCAGCGTTTAGTTGGATAACCCTACTTTGAAACAAAAATAATACTTGCTATCACTTAGTAAGTACTTTCCATGTGGCAAGTATTCTTCATGATTTCATCATCTCATTACAACTCATAATAACTATAAAGCAGATATTCTTAGTGGAGTTTTTTAGGGGAAGAAACTGCAGCTCTAGGAGGTTGTATCATTTGCCCTATTTCCAGAGTTTGTGAGTAGAAGAGCTGGCATTCAAATTCAGGTCTGACTTAAAAGCTCATGCTCTTTCTGTAACAAAACACTAACTTTCTTGCAGCAAATGATCCCAACTCAGCAGGGACGGAGGCTCACCGAGGACCAAAATGACATGTGGTAAAGACAACCTAGAAGATAGACAGACCCACATGAGTGGGTGCCTACATGGACTTGGGACTGGAAGATCCGGATGGTGCCCGGCCACCACCAGTGATAGCTGCGATGGAGCTCACTAGGTTGAGTCTCACTGGCAACACAAGAATAAAAAGGGGTACATTCTGAGATCTCCACTAAAAGACCTCAACTGATGGTCCAGTGGTTTCGGGGTTCCCCTGAGAGCGTGGCCCCTGGCCCTGGTGCTGCCCTTGCCCATAAATCATAATGAAGGTCCACTCTTTGGACACGAGTGGATTGGACTTGGCAGTGCAGAGTGACCATATACTGGATGCACTTTATGGTTCTATACATCTATAGGATATCATCCTGCTGACCTCTGGCTGGAGGAAGGGGAGTGGGTGGAGAGGAGGGGAAAGAAGCCTGTTGGGAGGATGAGACATGTATGGAGCAGAGAGGAATAGTGTGCTGTCACCAGGCAGGGAGAGCAGTGGAAGTTGCATATAGGTGGGCATGTAAATTTATACGGGAATGTACATTTTCACTCAGTTATATTAAATTAAAAAAAAAACAAAACATTAACTTTCTAACAGAGTAATCAAAATTAAAAAAAAAAATCAGCTCACTATTCTAGGTATTTTTTGACCAAGTATATTATGCATTAATATATTAGGCATCAAGACAGAAATAAAAAAAAACACCATATTTCCTAGTAATCCCAAGCTGGATTTCTTTTTCCTTTAACATTGTACATACATCATCTAAGCTTAAACAACTGCTAATTTATGATCCATCTTGTTTCATCTGTCCCCTACATCTTCTCCTCCTGATATATTATTTTATAATATAGCCTGATATATTTATCACTGCATTTTTGAATAATCACAGCATGTCTCTCTCTAAAAGGCTATTTTTTAAAAAACATAATATTACCATTATCACACCTGAAAAATTGACAGCAGCTTCTTAGTAACGTAAAATATCCAATTAATTGAAATTTTTAATTCTTTCATAATATCTTTTTTATAGTTTGTTTCTTTTACTTAGGATGCAAATAAGGTCCACAAATTAACTGATACACATCTTAAATCTTTTAATCTATAGTTAACCTAATTTTATAGTAACACTTCCTTTTCACTACACTTCACTTTTCATTATTGATTTTGTCAAGCTACATTTTTAGGTATCAGTTTGCTTTAACAAGAAATATAAGCTTGCCATTTCAAAATTAAAATCTTAAGATTCATGCAGTGGGAAATTTTCATTTTGAAATAATAGATAACTTTCTCAGAAACCCTCTATATCACCCATACAGATATTCAAAGTTGACAAGAACTTTCACTGGTCTACATACACCATTGGAAACCCTGATGATGTAGTGGCTTAACTGCTACATCTGCTAACTAAAGGTTGGCAGTTCATACCCACCAGGCACTCCTTGGAAACTCTATGAGGCAATTCCACTCTGACCTCATTATGAGTCAGACCCAACGGCAGTAGGTTTTTTTTTAACACACACTGTTACCAAAAATGTAATGTGAATGACCATTGAACAAAAAAAGTGATTTTATATATATACACACACATACATATTTTTATATATGTATGTACATATAAAACCAAACCCCTGCTGCCGAGTCAATTCCAACTCACAGTGACCCAATAGGACATAACAGAACGACACCACAAGGTTCCCAAGGAGCACCTGGTGGATTCAAACAGCCAACCTTTTGGTTAGCAACTGTACCTCTTAACTACTATGCCACTAGGGTTTCCATATGTATCTATACATACATCCAAGTAAAATCAAACCCAGTGCCATCGAGTCAATTCCAACTCATAGTAACACTATAGATCAGAGTAGAACCGCCCCATGGAGTTTTCAAGGAGTGCCTGGCACATTCAAACTGCCACTCTCTAGGTTAGCAGACAGAGAACTTAACTACTAGGCCACCAGAGTTTCCTCATATACACACACATGTATATATATATGTAAGTAAACGCACATGTATGTGCGTGTATATATAGTATTCCAATGGTCTTTTTAAAACTTTTACTTAAATATTGTGCAAATTGTTTTAGCTCTGGATCCATAGCAGGCAAGTCTATATAATATTCATAAAGGTGTTTTTATAGAAACAAATCTTGAATTATAAATATTTACATTAAAATAAAATTTTTGATTAAAATGTAACTGATAATAATTAATTCATTTTAGAAAGAGGAAACAAAAACAAAATGAAGGAAATCAGTGATACTGTTATCAGATCCAGAAAGCAAAACTGATGTTGTTTAGACAGCTGATCAATATTATCTTTCAGATATCTGATTAATTACTGAAATGGTAAAAATCTATGGCAAAGATTTCAGTGACTTTTCCTTGTAACCTTAAGAAAAAAATTAAATAGGAATAAAAATTTTTTAAGTAAGCAGACTTGAACTGTCAAAGGAATCTTAAGTTTTATTGTGAAATAAAAACAGAAAGGCTTTCCCACATTCTCCAATCATATTTGAAATAACTAAAAGAGCTCTTTTGTTTACGTCCTCTCTACAATAAAGTAATAAAATTCTTGGATCATGTTTTCTTTTCCTTATGTTTAATTATTTTTTAATGAACCTCATTCAGGAAGTAGACAATGGACCAATAAGAAAACGTGTATGGTAATGGGAGGGGAAGACTTGCCATTAACACTATCATAAATATAAACTATATTTTCATATTCATTACTATGTTACACAAATCACTACTAACCTTCATAACAACCCCAAGACAGTAAAACACTGTGATAAAGTTTTGTGGTCTCTGAAATTGCTCACAGGTACAGGGTCTCTTTTTGGGGTGATGAAAGTGTTCTGAAATTAGATCGTGGTAACAGTTGTACAGTTCTGTGGGTATATTTAAAGCCACTGACTCGTACACTTTAAAAGGATCAATTTTATGGTATGTGAATTATATCTCAATAAAACTGTTTTGTTCATTTTTTAAAAGTGGAAGGTATGCTCTGGAGTCAGACTGACCCAGTTAAAATCTCTGAATTGCATGACCTTGACTAAGTTTCTTAACTTCTTTGTGCCTCAGTACCTACCTGTCAAATAGATACATTAAAAAAGTACTTACAGAGTTCTTCTGAGGATTCAGTAAGATGACATACGTAAAATACTTAGCACAGTATCTGGCAAATTCGAGGTTCAGAGACATTAATTAACTTGCTCAAGTCATAGAACTATTAAATGGTGAAGATGGGATTCAAACCCAGGTCTGTCTGGCTTCAAAGTCCATATTCCATCTAGCATGCATTTTGCTTTACAGAACAGAGATGAGATTCTCTCTAATACTATTCAGTGGTCAGTTCTCCACCACATTAAACCTGGGATTAGATGGAATCACAGACAAGAAAACCTTTGCCTGATATTCCTTCTGTAAGTTTGGGTGGTTCATCTCTCAAACGTCTTTCTTTAAGTGTTACTCCTTCAGAGCACTGTACTAACTCATCACAGACTTCACCATAAATAGATGTTTAAAGATGTGCTATTAAAGAGATTTTAAAAGCAAGGCATGTTTTATAATTAAGGACTATTTTCCTTCCAGTCCCTAGACACTGAATTAGTTCAAATATTCTGAAGAACTCAAGTGTTTAATTAGCAAGAGAAAGATTTAATAAAATTTATGCCATCGTCTTCCTGTGCAGAGGATCCTGCCATGGATAAAAATTGTCAAGAAGGCTCATAGCTATCATTTCTGTCCTCTCTCACCTCTACACCTATACTACCTAGTCTTCCACTGGTTTTAAAATTGTTCTGCTAGCTGTTCTTTCTTAGGTATTCCTATTCTTTTCATAGTCCTAAACTGTCCTTCAGATCCTTATATAGACCTGTTACAGCTCCCACCTACCATCCCACCAAATTTTGAGGCACACAATCCACTAAGAGCTGATCAAGAGGGCAAGGTAAAAGATACTCCTCTTGCCCAAAAAAGAAAAAAAGGGGAAGCAAGGCTGAGCACAAGATGCAATGAATACGGAGTTTTTTACTTAATCTTTCATCACGCGTACTTTCAAATGAGCAAAGATTTTGAGAAATATACTCAATCATTATTGAGAAGCAAATAGAGTTTCTGTTCTAAATAAACTTATTTTCAGCTGTTCCCTTGGCGGCTCTACCTCGACCCTCCCTGTAAGAGAGAGAGTATGTGTAGAAGTTTCCCTGTGCTGAAAAATGACCTCAATGCCATTATTACAAGGATCTGGTGAGACACGCCCTTTGTCTTTTTCAGCCCTATATAGTGTCTTGTGTTAAATTCCAAAACTATTTTTGCTTCTCAACACACTATTAAAACACATCTCTGACACTAATTCTTTATTTCTCCTTTAGGTAATTAATTCTACCCTCACAGTTCCATTTATTTCTGCCAGTTCACATTCATGTTCTGCCCCTTGTGGATTTTGGTTAACATCTGTCAAACCCTGCACTACAGGGCCATTCCCTGAATAGCATATTTCACATTTTGCAAAGCAAACTGCTATATATAATTACCTACCATTCAATCTATGTTTTCAGCTATACAAACTTCAGAATAGTGAGATATATAATAACAGCACATCACATTGTTAAGTATTACAAATACTGACTTTAGCTTACAAGAGTCAACAAGGTTTAAAATTATAAGATTTTCCTTTCTTAAAGTTAGCTTTTAAAGAAAGTCTTATATAGACCTGAAATATAGGAAACAAAGTATGTGTTAGGAAAACAAAAATGCTAATAAAATTAGTGTCATCACTTGCATTTTGAATTTTCCCCCACCAGCCATTCCACAGGAGAAAAGACCTGGTGATCTGCTCCCATTCAGATTTCAGCTTAGGAAACCCTATGGGGCAGTTTTAGAGGGTCTCTATGAGCCAGAATCGACTCAATGGCATACAACAATGAAAAGTGGACACTCACACTGGATACAGTAACAGCATTAAGAGAATAAAAAGGTCATAAAGCAAACTAGTTTGTAAGTTATTTGAAATTTTGATATAAAATTTCAACATTTACAATAAATGTAATTAATATCCTGGTTGATGCTTCTATCACTCTCAACCAAAGTGCTAAAAAGAAGGAACACATATACTTTAAAGGCATTCCTTCAAACTGTTTAATTTTTTTTTAACTCCAGTTTTGAACCTTTTAAAAATGTATTTTAATCTCCTTTTTTTTTTTTTTTAATTTCACACACAGCTGTCTGTTGCACTTTTTAGAATCATGCCAGATGCTGGGTTCATCAAGCAAAAGCAGGAAAACAATGGTTTGAAAGCAATTAGAAGCACCGAGGCAGCAGTGAGGCCCATATTAAAATGTGATGACACTGTTCTAGAGGGAATTTCAGTGCTGCTCCATTTCTGACATTTCTTTGCTGCCAGACAGGCAGGCTGGTGTGGAGAAGCACTGTGATCGAGGAGGTAACATACTGGAATTTATTTCTGGAGTAAATGAAGGATTAGCTGAGTTGGAACCCTCCCAAGGTTTTTATTATGGACTCAGCCACCATTTTATTTCAACGCTAGTGGATCCTGTTTGCATCTAACAAAGCTCAAGAAATAAAATTATATTATAGTTTTGGTTCAATAAAATAATCTAGCAACAATCCACTCAGAAGGCAGAAGAATCAGAGCCTCTTGTTGCGAAAAAGCAGGGGAGGGAGCCCAGCAGGGTGAAGGTTAATTAAACACTCCACTAACCTTCCTCAGAACTGCTAGTATCACTCTATGGAGGAGCTTATTTAGCAAAGACAAAAGTAAACAACCATTTTTTAGTGTAAAACTGTAAATGATCCAAGAAAACTCACCATGGGGCTGAACATCCCAGAGATACCTGGAATACAAGAAAAAAATGGGAGTAAGTCAAACTTGTACTCAATCTCGGTTGGCATAAAGTAGCTCTAGCATCCAGTCCAAAAAGCTTGCTAAAGTGTCAACAACTAGTCAAAATGACGACTCACTGAGAAAAATTAAAGGGTTGCACCTGAATTTGAAATGTTCTCAAAGGCTCTAAGCTACTTTCAACTCACTGTAACGCCTTAAATAATTTTTTCTTTAGAGCTACAAAGGCCCTCAGAGGTCACTAAAGCTCTCAAAACCCAGTGGCTCAGGTTTTCTCATCATGGGCTCTATGGGCTTTGGGCAGGACAATCTGTTGTGACAAACTGTTCTGTGGATTAGAGGTCAACCAGCATCACTGGTCCTCGGCATCAAATACAGGTGGCCACCCCACCCCAGTTGTTGTGACAACCAAAACACTCACAACACATTCTCAAATGACTCCAGCACCCAAATTCTCAATTTTACAGGGGAAGCATCAACAACCAACTCAAGGTCATCTAACATTTTAGTGCCTGAGCCAAGATTGGAGCTCCTGAAGTCCACTGTGTTATTCTATTTCCTCTTTTATTTTGGGAAATGACTGGCAAAACCAGCAGCCCTTGAAGTTTTGAACTAATGAAATGGCAGTGGGAGAAAGGATCATTTGTAAGCCATTTATTTGGAAACTAAATTGCATTTTTTTTCCCCACAGAAACAACGTTCTATATAATGGCTACCCACAAAAGTCTATTGTACTTTGGATCCCATTTCCTCTTGCCTTCTCAGAAACCTTACATTATTCTTTATTGATTTTATCTCTTGTATACTCAAACACTCCCTCTGAACTGGGCCCTTTCCATCAGCATTTATGCTTATATAAAAACAAAGCAAGCCCTCCCTCACTCCCTTCTCATCCCTCACTCTGCTGTCTTTTTTCCCCTTCCTTCACAGTGAAATTTTCAGGAGGTGTTTATATTTGCTCTCTTTATTTCCTTACCTCCTCTTCACTCCTAACACATCCCAATCTAGTAAAAAAAGAAAAAAAAATTTCTGTCAAGTCCAGAGGACATCCAAGGAGGGCCTGCTGGATTTGAACTGCCAACGTTTTGGTTAGCAGCACTGAAACTATGCAACCAGGGCTTTCTTGCTACTGACATTGTGATTTCTAGGCCACTAAATAGAACGGATATTATTCCATCTTCATCTTGACTGCTCAGCAGTATGAATATACATATGAATACTTTTTTACTGAGCACAGAGTCCACAGTTTTAATACAAATTTTTAAACGGTCTATAGCCTTAAAAGGAAACTCTGGTGGCAAAGTGGCTTAAGTGCTGTGGCTGCTAACCAAAAGGCTGGCAGTTCCAGTCCACCAGGTGCTCCTTGGAAACTCTATGGGGCAGTTCTATTCTGTCCTATAAGGTCGTTGTGAGTCAGCATTGATTCAGTGGCACTCAGTTTGGCTCTTTTTTTGGTTATAGCCTTACAAAGATTATGAAAAACAATACAGTGGTATGTCTTCCAGTACACAACTGAAATAAGGGTTTGGCTACTTTGAAGAGGAACTTCATCCCAGCTGATACCTATGTTATTTCTTTACACTGTTAAGACGTAAAACAGAGAGAAAAGAGATCAATGGAAAGTATGTCTCCATAAGCCAGGGCTAAATTCGGGGAGAATACTAAAATGAGGAAGAAAGGTGGAACAGACACTTTACAACTGACTATTCCTATTCTTTTCCTTTCCCAGGACAGTTCTAGGCTAGAAATCAAAGGGAAATGTATAAGCAGGTTAGGGGGCAGGGACATCGCAGTGAAAAAGAAGGAGCAGGGAAAAAGGACAGTAGCAGCGGACTGAACGCTCCAACAGCTGAGGAGATGTCCAAGTCAGTGTAAATTGGGACCAGCATGTTGTAACTTAACTAAGTTGTACAGGTAACTATGATGAGCTAATCTCCACCCAGCAGCCAGTGAAGCTTCACACTGTACTTGGTCACTGTGGACAGCTTTCTACAAAACTCCTTTCTCCTAAACCACAAAGCAAATCATTAAAGAGTACACAATTATAAACCTAAATGCTATTTTCTGTCTTTTCTTGAGACATTGTTCCAGCCCCCAATTCCAGTCATTACTCAACCTCTAAGTCAACAATACCTAAAAATTAGGGCACAAGAAGTATACACACACACAAACGTACACACACACTCTCCTCTTTCCAAAATGTTAACGATGGCAACAGCAGTAACTTTGCTCACAAACATTGTTCTCATTTATCAGCCCAGAAAAAAGCCTAGATCAGTAGCAGTTAAAGGCCAAACCTAGGCTAACTGTTGTACCAGTAACATGCATCACTGAAGATATCAGCTCCTCTTTTGTACTTCCCTTTCCCACCACCCCAACCTCTACTCATGCATATTTTCAGTTCCTTTCTCTATGAGTCGGATCCGACTCGACGGCACTTGGCTTGGCTTCTCTATCTATGATAAAAAGTCATCCTGGTTTTCTAGTTTGTCTTTTTAGTTAAGAAGAAAGATAATCATACAAGTTCATACATATTAAGAGTATTGCTTCTCTCAAAAGTACAGATATTTTAAGAAGACTGATGATAGTGAAAGAACAGTATCAAGTAAATAGAAGTTCTAGCGAGTTAATGTTAAACAGTGGGATCTGCTTTGTTCTTGATAATATTGTAATTAAATATGTCAATAAAAATCAGACATAGGATTTGACATGAAATAACAAAGTAGACTCCTGGTGCCTTCTTTTTCAGAAGGTACAAATCTATTCTGCTACCCTACCTTCTCTGCCTTTCTTCTCAATCCTAGTATTAATTACATAATAATCCTAAAGAAAGTCTATTTAAAACAAACAAAAACCCAAACACCTCTATATTACAGCTTAAGATGACCCTTCTAAAAGGAAAGGCCAAAAGGTGAGCAATCTCATCCCTCACTGGAGAACACAAGCATTATTCCCTGCTGGACACACCTAAGGTCTTGATCTTGTCTTGTTAAACATATCTCCACATATCCGTGGACGGCCTTTATCATGTCGCCCAAGAAGACGTTACACACTAGAGAATTCTACACTTTACTGAAGTTCATCAAATCTTGCCAACATTCTTCCAATTTTTACCCTGCATGCTGAAAACAATTCTGCCTAGCCAAAGAGCCCAGCAAAGTTTGAAACTAGACATTTTAAATCAAAATATAGAGACCACAATACAAGTGTATCAAAGAAAAAGCACACAGACACACACACTTTCACGCTGAGGTGTGTTTACTCTAGAAGCCTTTGAGAATTTTATATCAGGCCTGTGCAGATAGAAAACAAACACTTCTTTAATCTTCTCTTTGAAGCTTCAGCTTCATTATGAAAGTAAAGCTATCACTCCTCTGCAATATCCATGTTCAACATCATCAGGTTCATGCAAATGATACTTGTAACTGAAAAAAGGTGAATACAGAATAAGCAAAAAATACTGCAACCATATTGATGATTACTACTTTCACATTCAATCAGAATAAACCAATCTTCTCTTGTTCCTCCAAAAATGAAAATGGAAAAATAAAATTTCACAGCACTTAGCCTGCACTGCAGAAGATATAGCCTTGAGATTTTAGGATTACATTGTATGCAATACAAAGTCTGGTATTCATATTTTTAAATTAGAGATGTTTTAATTGAATTTTAGTTAGGGAAATGGACAACATAAATTTTATTAAGGAAAACTTGATAGTAGCTGTAGTAGTAATAAAAAGAGTAATAATTATAACAATGTTAGAAATGTATTGAACATATTGTCAGGCAATGATCTAAGCAGTTCACTTATATTAACCCACTTACTCTACATTCCAACCCTATTATTATGCCTATTTTAAAATGAAGAAACTGAAGCATCAAGAGATGACATGGTTACAAGATAAATATCTGACTCCAGCAAATAATTTAAGAATAAGCCCTATAAAAATAAGCTAAGGAGCAAAGCCTTAAAAATATAATCTAACTTTAAAACACTCAGTAAAACTGATTATCTTTCCCTAAAGACATTTTACCTTTCTAAAAGAATCTGGTCAACAAATGTTTATTGAATACCCTCTTTATGACAGGTTCTTTGATCAGGTGAGCAGATAAAATGGTAACTAAAATAGATTGGCCCATCTACAGGTATATTTCAGTAACTTTCAAGCTCCAAACACATTGTTTTAGTTTGCCACCCAAGATTCACAGAAATACCTCACAAGCTTTCTCCTGAAAATGAAATAACTGGCTCTAAAATCATTATATTTGTGTGGGGGGGGCGGTAAATTCTTGACCATGGAGTTACCCACTGAACATGGTTACTGAGATTAAAGTAGTCAGAGCTTTATCCGCTAGTCAGTTAATTAGACAAAACAAACAACGATAACTCTTCATATTATTGGAAATAGCTAGGAAGGAAAAAAATTCCATTTCTTAATTATAATAAAACAATGAACACATATTTAGCACTTAATAAATGCTATGCATATGCTGAAGTTCTTAGGCAGTGCAAATGGTTAAGTGTTCAACTACTAACTAAAAGGTTGCCAGTTCAAATCCACCCAGAGACAACCGGCAAATAAGTCCCAGTGATCTACTTCTGAAAGATCGTACCTTGGAAAATTCTATGGAATGTAGTTCTATTATCCACACATGGGGTTACCATCAGTGGGAATCAACTCAATGGCAATTAACATCAACAGGCATATGACATATATATACATTTTACATGTCATTATTTAATTTAATCTTTATAATAACTATTTCAATTTTATAAAGATGAAACAGATTCAGGAAGGTCAAACAACTTGACCAAGATCACACAGCTATTAAATAACAGAACCCAGATTTGTATCCAAGTCTTCTTGGTTCCATATTAACTGGTTTTTGTTTTTTCATTCGTAAACTAACACACACACACTATGTTATGTGACCCTAGCTGTTCTCCCCACACTGTGACTGCACGTTTTTCTTCACCACACCCTTTTTCCCCATATCCATTCAACCAGCTCTTGACCCACTGTGCCCTCTCATGTCATCTCCAGACAGTAGCTTCCCTGTATTCTGTATCTACTTAAGCCAAGAAGCACATTCTTCAGCAGCAGCATTCTTAGACACCAGTTTAATCTCTGAAGTGACAGCTTCCAGAATGGTTTCAGTTCTGGACCAACAGAGTCCAGAGCTGCATTTTCTTGGGGACCCTCCAGTTTTGTGAGAGCATCAAGTCTGGTCTTTTTGTCTAGGGTTCAAGTCTTGCACCCCTAACTTCTCCTACACCATCAGGGACTCTTTGTGAAGTTCCCTGTAAGGGCAGTCATTAGTGGTAGCCAGGCAGTATCTAGCTCCAATCTCATGCTGATGCAGTTTCTGTGGCCCTTTCTGTCTCTTGAGCTCATACTGTCTGTCTTTGATATCCTTCATTCTCCCTTGTTCCAGGAAAATTGAGATCAACTGATGCTTCTCAGATGGCTGCTTGCTAGCCTTTAAGACCTTGGACATCACTCACCAAAATGTGATCCAGAACATTTTTGAAATAAACTGTTATGTCAATTGACCTAGACATCCTCCAAAAGCATGGTCTCCAGACCCCTGACACTGCTACGCTGTCTCTCACAGTGTTTGGTTGTATTTAGAAAACTTCTTAGCTTTTGTTTTAGTCCAGTTTTGCTGATATACCCTCTATTGTGTGCTGCCCCTCTCTTCACCTAAAATAATTCTTGCCTACTACCTAGTTACTGAATATCCTTCTTCCTTCTTCTCTACTCTCGTAAGAATCAAAGTTTGTTTTCTTTTGTGTTTAAACCTTTTCTTGAGTCCTTATAATAGTGGTTTCATGCAGTATTTGTCCTTCAGCAACTCAGCAATTTCACTCAGCATAATGCCTTCCAGATTTCTCCATGTTATGTTTCCCACCATCTTTTATTATTGGACAGCATCACATTGTGTGAATATGCCATAATTTGTTTATCAATTCATCCACTGATGGGCACCTAGGTTGATTCCATTTTTTGCTCCTGTGGACAGTGCTGTGATGAACACTGGTGTACTCATATCTATGTGTGTGACAGCTATTATTTCTCCAGGATATACTCCAAGAAGTGGGATAGCTGGACTATATGGTATATCTATTTCTTCCTCTTTAAGAAAGTGCCAAATTGATTTCCAAAGTGGTTTTACCATTTTACATTCCCACTAGAAATGTGTAAGTGTTCCAGTCTCTCCATAGCCTCTCCAATATTATTTTTTTTGTTTGTTTTTTGGATTAACAACAGCCTTTTTGGGGTGAGATGGTATCTCACTGTACTTCCATTTGCATTTCTCTAACAGCTAATGATCATGAGCATTTTCTCATGTATCTGTTAGCCATCTGAATGTCTTCTTTGGTGAAGCGCCTGTTCATATCCTTTACCCATTTTTAACTGGGTTGGCTTTTTGTTTGGCGGTTTTGCAATATCTTGTATATTTTAGAGATTAAATGCTGATTGGACGTTGTATTCAATTTCTTTTTTCCAGCCTTTTAACTCTTGCTGAAGTCTTTGGATGAGCAGACGTGTTTGATTTTTAGGAGTTCTCTAACTGTTTTCTTATTGGCTGAAATCTAGAACATAGAAAATATAACTCTTTTATTGGGTAGCCTATTAGGAAGTAGTTATATTAGAGGTCTTTAACATGGAGTTCACAGTTGGACTTTATGGGATTCATGAACTCCCTAAAACTGTGGGTAAAAAAGTAATGAATATTTTGCATTTACTGGAGAAGAGGTTACAGGCTTCATTAGATTTCCAAATGTGTCAATACTTCCCCTTCTCCCCCTAAAAATGATAAGACTGACTGAGTTAGATGCATCAAGTTGTAATGAGATTATAAAAGCAACAATCCATAAAGGTCAACATATATGATGCTATAGAATCCACAATTGCAAGGCAATTTAAATATTAAAAGTGTTATTCCACCTGTGTACCTTGATATACCTACTAAACAAAATCACATCTCTTCTTGATCACTTAAGAAAAACAAAAACATTGCTGTCAAGTTGATTCCAATTCACAGTGATCCCATAAGACAGACAAGAACTGCTCCACAGAGTGTCTACAGAGCAGCTGGGAGATTTGAACTGCTGACTTCTGGTTAGCAGCCAAGCTCCTAACTGTCGCATTCGAGGGCTTCTTGGCCACTTAAAGACGCCCATGTATGAAATGCAATGCTTGTATCAAAACAGAAGTGCCTACAGAATGCAGAAGCTATGTGCAACAACACTCAATTTCCAGACTCTTCAATGTCTCTCTTGGCCATCTCTGTTCTCTGATAATGTTTGTCTCCAAACAGACTACAAAGACAAAGACTCACATCGAAGTGTTACTCTGGCAATCAGAAATTAAATCTTAGGATTCAAAATGGACACCCGGTTGAGCAAGTCTTGAACAGCAGCAGGCCTATAACACTAGGAAAACCCCCTGCAATTAATCTTTAGCAGTAAGCCAAATGATACAGACTGACTTATGTTCAAGGAAATGGCTTTGCCAGGCAATGTTAGTAGTCTGTACACTGTATATATTTCATATAACCTCTTTTCTCCCTTGTGAAGATTCACAATGATTTCAAATTCTGGCTCTTCTACAACCAGTGTTCTTCCTACTCCCTTGCAGAAAGGATGGGTAAATAGCAAAGGATAATGTGGTCAGTGACACTTAAGAAAAGAAATGGGAAAAGAGCACCATCTGGTGGAAGAATCAGAGGCCTGGGACCCAGGGGTCCAGGTACCAGCCTTAGAAACAGTCAAGCAGGGATAGAAAGGTACCATATATGGGAAGGTCTCAGTTTCTTCAATTCCAACAAAAGTGTAAGACCTACTGATAATTTAAGTATCAGATGTGTATGAAGATAGTAAGTAAATATTATAATAACTACAGGTCATAAGCATATAACTCAAGTAAAAGCAGGACCCTGGTTCTTTTTGGGGATGTAATATTTCTGTGGTGTTGTGTCTCTATTTACAGATTTTAGAAACTGCCCTAGAAGAAGTCCACTGTCTTCCTACTTACAAAATATAATGGTCACAATTGAATCCTTATTTAAAAACAGACAAACAACATTATCTGATGTTGACAGTATAACCCATGACAAAAAAAAAAAGATTAAGTCCATTCCGAAACAATAAAAAAGAAAATAAACCCCTATTTATGCTCGAGTACTGTATTACACTTTTACTACACAGAATTGCTGCTACAATCTGTCTAACATCCACTCAGGATACTAACAGTAAGAAACCTGGGAGGTTCTTCTTGATTAGTCAGTGATTATGGTCCCTTATTGCAACACCGGCTCCCCTACACTGTAACATTTTCTCTCCTATTTTTTAGCATTAGGACTGTTTCCTCACCTGCAAAGTTAAAATGAAGCACATGCTTGACTACAGTGCTCGCAATTACAACATTCTAAAGCAGGATACATTACTGTTCTATTCTTCTCTCTCAGGAGTAGAGCTGCCCTTTGTCCCACAAGTCCCAGCCTCTCCTACTCCTCTGTTCTCTATTTCAGTAGATAACATCTCCATTCCACTCAAGTGAAAGAAACATGGAGACTATCCCTTCACTTCTTTCATGATCACTACAAATATCCCACAAGTCATCAAGACCTATATGTTCTTTCTAAACTTTTTAATCCATCCATCTCCTCTCCATCTCTACAGGCAGTGGACTCATTCATGTCCTCAAACGCCTCATCGAGATCAATGAAACCACATCACTGGTGGTCTTCCTGC
Organism: Heterohyrax brucei; assembly: GCA_028571685.1. Taxonomy (NCBI): domain Eukaryota; kingdom Metazoa; phylum Chordata; class Mammalia; order Hyracoidea; family Procaviidae; genus Heterohyrax; species Heterohyrax brucei. The sequence goes on from CM053149.1 coordinate 106,022,515, forward strand.
CATCATCCTGCATTCTCTGCAGTGATGATGGAGAAGGCAGGGCAGTAGCAAAGAAGAGCAAAGGCTTTGCAGACAGGTCTGGGTTAGAGAACTAGCCCCTCCATCTTCTAGCCGTGAGACTTTAAAGAAGTTATTTTATTGAAGCTTCAGTTTCCTCACCTTCATAACAGAAATAATAACCATATCTACCTAGTGTAGTTCTTGGGAGGATTTAAGACAATGCACATAAATAACTAAGCACTAGGCCTGGTACCTAATAAGAATCCAGTAAGTGTCAGTTGTTTGTCATTAAACTCACTATTGTCAAGTTAATTCCGAATCACAGTCACCCTGCAGGACAGAGTAGAACTGCTCCATATATTTCCGAAGGAGCACCTAGCAGGTTCAAACTGCCAACCTTTCAGTTACCAGATGTAGCACTTAACCACTACACACCATCAGGATTTCCTGATGTCATTAGCATCAATACTTTAATAACTTAAAATGCAAACCTAACCTTATCATTTCCTGCTTAAAATCCTCGAATGGCTCACATCAGTTCTCAGGTCCTCCCCCGTGTGTTACTCAGCTCCTGTTTTCTCACATGTTTTTATTCCCCCTGCCAGCACACTCTTCCTTTTATGTAACCCTCTTCTCATAGCAAAGCCTTGCTGGTCCTTCAAGATTCAGTTCAATGTCCTGTGTTAAGTGCTCCCACAGTACCTGTGCACACCTCTCAGTAGCTCCTATAATGCTACATGATAATCTTGTTTACGTCACTAAACCCTCATGGGGCAATACCACATAGCCTATGCTCAATACAGGCTTGCTTAATGAGTGAATGAAGGTGAGAAACATCAAGGATAATCTAAGTTCAGTATGAGTGGAGTATGATGTGCATTTCAGGGAGGGGTGAGAGACAAGGCTGGGATGTAGGGAGAAGGCAAGGTACATAATACTAAGGAGAGTGAATTTTATTTCAAATATGATAAAAATGCTTTCAGTTTCCTCCAAATTATGCACATAAAGGCAAGAGGGGGCAAAGGAAGAGAGACAAAAATAAGAAAGCTCTGTCAATTTAAAACCTCATCCAAATAAAGATTTTTTTTTTCCCCAAGAATAACTTCAAAGACTAACCACAAGATAACTGGCAAAAATATACTTCAAAAGACAAGACTGAATGAATACACATCACAGTGGCAATAATCCAATATATAAATACAATCAATTTGCTTCCTCATTAAAAGCCTTCATGAAGAAAATAATTTAATATAAATGCTAAAGCTATTGACACAGATTAAATTAAAAATAACAACAGAATCCTAATTAAAGACATAATATCATTTCACCCATTCACACTATACCAATAAACTAGAAAACAGATTTCTACTGGTAACCTACTTCAAGAGTGACAAAGAATTACTGAAATTTTCATAAAACTCCTGTCACTATGTGTACACTTTCTTCCAACTAAGAATTGAGGCCTACACAGAAATTGCAAGACCATTTCTAAGTTACTTCACATTGTTGTTGTTAGGTGCCATTGACTCAGTTCTGACTCATAGAGACACTATGCATAACAGAACAAAACACTGCCTGGTCCTGCACCATGCTCACAATCATTTTTTTAATGCTTAAGCCCACTTTTGCAGCCACTATATTAATCCATCTCATCAAGGATCTTCCTGTTTTTCACTGAGCCTCCATTCTACCAAGCATGATGTCCTTCTCCAGGGACTGATCCCTCCTGCAACATCTCCAAAGTAAGTAAGACACAATCTCGCCGTCTTGCTTCCAAGGAGCACTCTGGTTGTACTTCTTTCTGTTTGATCTTTTGGCAGTCCATGGTATATCCAATATTCTTCTCCAACACCACAATTCAAAGGAGTCAATTCTTCTGTTTTCCTTATCCATTGTCCAGCTTTCACATGCATGATGTGACTAAAATACTATAGCTTGGGTCAAGCACACCTTACCCTTCCACGTGACATCTTTACTTTTCAATACTTTAAAGAGATCTTTTGCAGCAGATTTTCCCAATGAAAGACATCTTTTGATTTCTGCTTCCAGAATTCTCAACAACCTCAATCCTTTCTCCACTTACCATGATGTTATATACTGGTCCAGTTTTGAGGATTTCTGTTTTCTTGATGTTGAGGTGCAATCTATACTGAAGGCTATGTCTTTGATCTTCATCAGTAAGTGGTTCAAATCCTCTTCACTTTTAGCAAGCAATGTTGTGTCATCTGCCTGATGCAAATTGTTAGCCTTCCTCTAGTCCTTATGCCTCATTCTTTACACAGCCCCAACTTCTTGGATTATCTGCTTGGCATAGATTGAAATATATGGTGAAAGGATACAACCTTCATACACACCTTTCCTGAGTTAAAACTGTGCAGTGTCCCCTTGTTCCGTTGGCAGGAGTGTCTCCTGATCCATGTACAGATTCCTCATGAGCACAATTAAGTGTTCTAGAATTCTCCTTCTCCACAATGCGATTAATAATGTGTTATAATCCACACAGTCAAATGCCTCTGCATAATCAATAAAACATAGGTAAACATCTTTCTGGTATTCTCTGTATTCATCCAAGATTCACGTGACATCAGCAATGACATCCCTGGTTTTGCACCCTCAATATACTGCTGCAGTCACTTTTGGGTGATCTTCAGCAAAATTTTACTTGCATGAAATATTAATGATTATTGTTTGATAATTTTCGCATTCAGTTAGATCACCTGTCTTGGGAATAGGATAAATACAGATCTATTCCAGTTGGCTGGCCAGGTAGTTGTCTACCAAAGTTCAAATAATGAAATGAGATGTTTCATTATTTCACATAAACCAAAAACCAAACCCACTGCTGTCGAGTCGACTCTGACTGATAGTGACCCTAGGGGACAGAGTAGAACTGCCCCCTAGAGTTTCTAAGGAGCACCTGGCAGATTTGAACTGTGTACCTTTTGGTAAGAGCTGTAGCACTTACCACTATGCCACCAGAATTTCCTTAGTTTTCCCAAATTCCCAACAAGTCCCTTGCTCTACAATATTGCTTTATGTCCTTAAATTGACTTTTTTCCTAACTGCACAAGAGTCTATACTGATCATTCTTGTCCATTTATTTCTTTGCACAATGCCTACAGCAGTCATACCTAAGCATAAAGGACCCAATTATTCAAATCATAAAGAATGAACTTATTTTAAAGGCTAATGACCATAACACCAGTTCTATGCCTTATCAGTACAGGTCAGGGATATTCAGCACTTCAGCCACAGTCAGTTAATCCCAGGTCATTCTTGGCCCATTGTGGGGCCAGAACTTCCAGTTTGTACCACTTCTAAGGATTTTCCACTGGGAGAAACATTGTCTCAAAATGTTGCCAGGCCACAGGGAAAGGCATAAGACATCAGGCCAAGGGAAGCATCAAGCTTAACTGCTGTTGACCATATCTCCATCTCCTTAACTGCAGAAGCTAAACAGGTTGAAGGGTCCTCAGTTACTGACAAGTCCTAAGACTTTCCTGTTAATTATCTCCAACCACATTAACAAATCCTCCCAAAACTATTAAAAAGCAAAGAGGTCACTTTGAGGACTAAGGTGCACCTGACCTCAAGACATGGTATTTTCAATCACTTAATACTGCACGCGAAAGCTGGATGAAGAATAAGGAAGACTGAAGAATTAACATCTTTGAATTACAGTGTTGGCAAAGAATACTGAACATACCACGGGCTGGCCCAAAATGAACAAATCTGTCTTAGCAGAAGTGTAGCAGGAAAGCTCCTTAGAAGCAAGGATGGCAAAACTTCATCTCACATACTTTGAACATGTTATCAGGAGGCACCAGTCCCTGGAGAAGGACACCATGTTTGGTAAAGTAGAGGGTCAGCCAAGAGAGAAAATTTCTTAATGAGGTGGAATGACACAGTAGCTGTAACAACAGGCTCAAGCATAGCAACAGTTGTGAGGGTACCTCAGGACAGTGTTTCACTCTGTTGTATACACAGGGTCGTTACGAGTCAGAAGTGACTCAACGGCATCTAACAACCACCTCACCATCCAATGACCAGTCTCTGCTCACACCTCCTCCATCAAATCTTTCTTCTTTTCTTCTCCTTCATTGTTAAAATTCGGTTGAAAACCAAAGTAGCCTTTTAAGTCAAAAAACCAACAAACGAACAAAAAAAACTAGTTCCATAATAATGTTCACAACAGCCAAAAAGTGAAAACAAACCCCATATCTATCAACAGATGAATGGACAAACAAAAGGTAGTAAAAGACATACAATGGAATATTATTTAATTACAAAAAGGAATGAAGTTCTGATACATGCTACAAGTTGGATGAACCATGAAATCAGGTTAGGTGAAAGAAACTACACACAGAAGGAAAAATACTGTATGATCTCACTGAAAAGGGGTTAGGTCACCAGTGCATTAGTTTCCTAAGCCTGTTGTAACACAGTACCCACAAACTGGGTGGCTTAAAACAACAGAATTGTGTTCTTTCACAGTATTGGAGGCTAGAAGTCCAAAATCAGATGTTAGCAATGTTGATTCTGATGAGGACCTCTGAGCAAGAATCTGCTCCACACCTGTCTTCTAACTTTTGGTAGTAGCATGTCTTCATGTCATTCTGTCACTCTGATCTCTGCTTCTATTATTACATAGTTCTCTCTGGTGTGTCTGTGTGCTTCTGTATCTCTTCTAGGGCCATCAATCATACTAGATTGGGGCCCACCCCACTCTCATATGGCCTCATGTAAACTTAACTAATTATCTCTACAAAGATGCAATTTTCAAATAAAGTCACATTGATAGGTATCAGACGTTAGGACCTGAGCATATCTTGAACAAGCTGATTACCTCTGTGAACCTCAGTTTTCTCACCTGCTACTTAGAGACTATAACAGTATTCACCTCACACATCCCCTGGGAGGATTAAATGACATAATATATGTAAATCACTTGACACAGAACCCGCCTGGCACATGAGAGTTCCATGAAAAATGTTAGCTGTGACTGTTATTCTTAAATTGCAGAGGTAAAAATCACCAAAGCCTACATTCTTTCTGAGGAAAAGGATTGTGTTACTTTTATAACCCTCAGGGCATCAAACCCTGTGTACTGCGTATACTAGGGGTTCAACAAACTTGAATTTCTTTCAAGCCACCACATTAAATTAACCAAAGGTTAGAAGAAAATCACTGAATAGAGCTAATGCACACAGAAACCCTGGTGGTGAAGTAATCAAAAGGTCAGCAGTTCAAATCCACCAGGCATTCCTTGGAAACTCTCTGGGGCAGTTCTACTCTGTCTTACAGGGTGACTATGAGTCAGAATTGACTTGAGAGCAGTGAGTTTTCTTGGTTTAATGCATGCCATTACACAAGCAAAAGTCTCTTAAACCTACAGGTAAATTTGTACTTTATTTACTTTTAATTTTTAAGTAACTTTTTTGTATTTTAAGTGAAAACTTACAATCCAAGTCAATTTGTCACACAAAAACTTACACACACATTGTTATTTAACTCTTGCTGCTCTCCCTACCCTGTGACAGCACACTTCCCCTTTCCACCCTGAATTTCTCATGTCCGTTCAACAGCTCCTGTCCCCCTCTGCCCTCTCATCTTGCCTCTGGACAGGTGCTGCCCAGTTAGCTCCATGTATCTACTTAAGCCAAGAAGCACACTCTTCACCATTCTGTGTCTTACAGTTCAGTCCAATCTTTGTCTTAAGAGTTAGCTTTGGGAATGGTTTCAGTTCTGTGCTAACAGAGAGTCTCAGGGCTGAATTTGTTTTTTACAAGAGGATGATGAGCCAACATGAATCTCTAAATAGTGAAGCTGCAGGTATGTCACAAATTGAAACCAAACATTTCAGACTTTCTAGAGAAGATATCTGTGATTAGTGAGCTCCATACTGGCTCTGGTCACTCACTGGCCCAAGAACTTCTCAAAAAACAGGAATTAAGTCCTATCTGACACTGACTTAATCACCCGGCATCGTGCCCAACACAGAGTAAACTAACATCTGATACACATTTGTTAAGTAAATTAACTATTTCCTGTCTGTAATTCTGACAAACCCTGCTTTTAGGTGATTCAAAGTAATCATGGTGCCTCATGTCCCTAAAGGGAGGAAATGAATGGTTTACTCAAGCACTACCACTTGGGAAAACTGGTCCCACAGATACAGATATTTTACTAAACAGTCACACAGGAGCACAGATAATCATTTTATAATGAAGAATTCATCTTGTATCAGTCCAGTGCAGCTCACAGGAATAATATGAAGAAATGGAAGTTGTTCCCAGTCACTGATACCTAATCTAACGGAGACCTTTAGGATGTACTTCCTTTATTTAAAAAGCAAAACAAAACATATTTTAGAAAAATCTTCTAAATTACTCAAAGAACTGTTTGAACCATATGAATTTGACTCATGAAATATTGCTGTATTTCATATGGCTCAAAGTAATTCCACTTTCTTGTGTGTGTATTTGTATGTGTACGTGTATGTGTCTAGGAATAGAGTGAAACACCTCCAAGTACAGCTAATTTACTGGCCAAGAAGTGACCCAAGGCCAAGCTGTACAATTTAAACTTGATTCTCTCTTTCCACATTTATTTTCCTCTTAGCGCCAGTTCCTTTCTCTTCTGGAGATCTAATACTCTTCTTTCTTAAATTTCTTCCCCTTCTTAAAACAGGAAAGACTTTAACATTTATGGCATGTGGTTAAATACATACACACTATATAAAATTGGAAAGTACAAATAAACAAAAAAAAGAAATGAAAAATCACTCAAACTCCACTTGCAGAAATCACTACCATTAGTATTTGATGTGTATATATATATATATATAATTTTAGGTGTTTTTCTCTGCAATATTTTGTGTTTTTAAATCTACTTTTCAGTTATAGTATACACCTTATCATTCAACATTAATAAATTTTCTCCTATAGCATAAAAAATTACATTACCACTTTTAAAAGTTTGCCATTTCAGCAGAATAAAGGAGCAAAATAGACTGAAACAGGGAGAGACTTGATGCAGAGAATCAGAAAGAAGAATTTAACAACACTCTGAGTAAGATTTTATGTTTAAGCAGTGGCAAAAGAAATAAAAAGGAGAAGATATATTTTGGATGACAAACCAATACACCATGTTGATAGCCTGGACAGTGAAGAGACACAAGTCAGGAATGACTACCAGGATTCTGCCTTGGGAACTTGGAACTAAAGAGAAGCAGAATACAAGACAATAAGTTCAGTTCTGAACACTCAATCAGTTAGGACTATTCTAGCTACAAGTAACAGAAAATCTGACTGATAGTAGCTTTAATATCTAGAAGTTTATTTTTCCTCCATAGCAAAAAACCTGGAGACAGCTGATTCCAGGGTTTGTGCAAGGGCCCAACATGGTTATGAAGGACCCAGTTCTTCCCCTTTCTATTTTAGTATCTCAGAAAGTCCACTCTTCTGTCTTAAGGTGGTTACTGTACTTCAATGTATTTCTGTATCCTAAGCATAAGCTTTTCCTGTTAGAGGCCATCAGAAACCGCCTTCTTACATTTTTTGGCTGAACAATATTCTGTCTATACTAGGCCACAGAGTCCTGTTACAGTTAAGCTGCTAACCAACAGGTCAGTGATATGAACCCACCTGCACCTCTGTGAAAGAAAAGACTTGATGATCTGCTCTTGTAAAGGTTACAGCCTAGGAAACCCTATGAGGTAGTTCCACTCTGTCCTATAAGGTCACTGTTGTACTTGACAGTACACAATAACAACATCCTAGACCAACCATTGGCAAAACAAAATACTTCAGCAACTATTATCCATCCCTGGGCTGGTAGAGTTTTGTCTGCAAAGAGGTATAGGGCGGTGGTTGCAGAGCAGACATCTAGTAGGGTCTGCCCAGGCTTTGTAAAGTTTGAGCTGTCTATGAACAACCCAGGAACAGCTTTCCAAGATGCTGTCTGGTGCTTAGAGAGACAGGTGCACCTAAGTTGTATACGGATTTGGGAGTAATCCATGCACAGTGGAACTAAGATGATATATGCAAATCTGTAAAGAACATGGTTCAGAAACAGACAAGCCTAAGGACAACACTGCAGAGGACAGGATAGAAGCAGTAGTCTGAGCATTAATACAAGGATGAAGGAAAACCAAGAGAAACTATTAATTATGGGAAATAAAGGATGGAGAGTTTTGTTTTTTCTTTCATTTTGAAGAAAAAGAAAGTAACAGTGTCACAACCTACAGAAAGATCAAATAAGACAAAAACAGAACAGTGTCATCTGGATGTTGCAAACACAGTCACTGGTACTTCAGCAAGAGTCACTTGATAGGAGTAGAGCCTAGTTTACAGGTGACTGAAGAGAGACTAAGGAGTGACCATGGAATAGGAAACCAGAAATAGCTAGTCAGCTTTTATTTCAAGAAGTCTGTCTGCAAAAGAAGAGACACAAGATAGTAGCTAGAGTAGGAATCACTGTGTAGGGCATAATAGTTTTCTTTATATTAGGAAAGACTTCAACATATTTATGTGATAAATGAAGAGACATAATTGAGAATGAAAAGCTAAAACTTATGAAAGTGGATCTCAGAGAGGCAGTTTCAAGTGTGGAGTAAAGATGACAACTGTGAATCAATGCGGCAATCCTCAAACAATATCAGGAGGAATTTTTAACTCAATAAACAACTGAGGAACAGAGACCTGTAATGGTATGTAAAGACATTTTGGATGAGATGGAACAATAAAAGTCAGCAGTGACACCAAGGAACTTCAAGAATGCCAACAGCAATTATGGAAAAAGCAAATTCTATTTAAGATGACTAGACGCAAAACAAAGACCTATGAGACAGTCAAGTTTGAGTTAAACAACAGACAACAGGTTGAGAATAGAGTGAAGTTTGATCATAACAGGATATGGATTCTAGGACATGGGGAAAGGACTAGAAGAAAAGTGATTGGGAGAGATGAGAGTCGGTAATGACAAGGAAATACAGAACTTAAAGGGGATGAATGGATGACCAAGGACTGGTGACAAGTAACAAAGATGTCAGAAACGAACTGGCATTCAAGCTCCAACAACTCCAATACATGCTCAGCAGTCTTACAACCCTTTATCAGTGTTCCAATTAAAACATCAGAAAAATGTTATTTCAGAAGACACTTGAAGAGATAGATACCATCTTTACAAATGACTCTGTATCTCCAGTGCTCAGTAAAAAGATACCTGGGGAAAAAAAAAGACAGCCTTCTGCTGTAAGATTTGGTCTGGGATCTGAAACACAATTATAAAATTGTCCCCCACTCAACTCACATTACTGAATTCATAGCACATGCATGTACCATGCTACCCCATTAAGACAAACAAACTTAATATCATCTATACCTTTAAGGAATTTGTAATTTCCAGAAATACATATTCTAAGTTCTGGGAAATGGAATTTAAAATGAACTTAAAACTATTTGATCTGTTAGAGCACTGCTTCTCAAATGTTAATGTATAAATAAAGTTTTGAATCTTATTAAAATGCAGATTCTAACTGTTGTTGTTGACTTTGACTCACGGTGATGTCATGTGTGCAGAGTAGAAGTACTTCAAAGGGTTTTCAAAGCTGTCACCTCTGGGTAGCAAATCTCTAGGCCTTCCTTCCAAGGCATTCTCAGTAGACTGGAACCACCAACCTTTCAGCTAGTAGGCAAGCACTTAATTTAACCATTTGTACCATCCAGCCAACTCCAGTTCTGACTGAGATCTCATTCAATGGTGTCTGAGAGTCTGCATTTCTAAAAAGTTTGGGGGAGAGGCGGCAGAGCCAAGATGGCAGAGTAACAACACATTCCTGCTAAACCCTTAAACAACTAAGAACCTCAAAATTAATGAAATCCACCAAATACAGCAATCTAGAAGGACTAACCTGTGCTTAGAGAATCCTAAGTACAAAGGGAGGGTAAGGAAGATCTTAGGAGCCCTGAACCATCTCGGATAAAACAATGTGACCTAGGCAGAGATTCTCTCTAACTGAAGGCAACCCAGGTGGAGAGAAAACCTGCCTCCTGCAAATCTTAGCAAGCAAGCAGTGCCTGCCAAGAAACAAGAGCTGGAGCAACCCTGAATTTGACTGAAGAGACATGCCCAGCCTAAGCATTGTAGCTGCAGCCCATAGCCCAGACCTAAAGACCCCTACACAGGTTAGAACACTCTGGGACAATGCCGGCCATAGGTCAGTGCCCCGCCAGACCTACCAGCCAGGCAGCCAGGCACTGACTCAGAGCTGCAAGGGACCGGGAGGCCTCAGCTGGAGGAGCAGGGAGACAGGGCAGGGAGCACGGGGGCATGGGGCCAGGGTTCCCAGCTTCCCAGGGTGATACAGCAGGAGAGGACAGAGCCGGGGGGAGCACAGCTGGTCTTAGTCCTGCACGGGACTGTGAGGCCCAGGTCCAGCCGTCACACATGGCTTTGGAGAAGGAGACTGTGGGACCTGGAGGGGTACAGTGAATGTCCCTGTTGCTGGCAGACCTGGGACTGACCCTGGAGCCAGTGGGCCAGGAAGCTCTGGGCTCCCGTGGCCTGAGGGTTGGGGGCAGGAGCATACTCACGGCTAGGAGAGGTTTCGAGCCCCATGAGCCAGTGAGGCTTGGGCTCAGACAATCAGACAAGTCCAGAGTGATCCCCACAGCAGCTACACAGCCATTGGAGTTGCTCATGCCTGAGAGATCTGAGTTCAGGCCACTGTGGGGGGAGGACAGTGAGTGCCAGCAGCTAGGCAGCCATTAGTGCTGTGGACACCAGGAAGGCTTTGGCTCAAGTGAACCAGGAGGAGCACAGTGGTCCCCTGAAGCTAGGCAGCCACTAGAGCCAAGTGCACCATGGAGGTTTGAGTTCAAGTGACCCAAGAGGAGTGAAGTTATCACCCTAGCAGCTGGACAGCCATTGGTGTCACACGCTTCAGTGAGAGCTGGGCTCAGGCGACTGTTCAAGAAGGGCAGTGAGTGCCAGTGGCTAGACAGCCATTAGTGCTGCATGCACCTGGAAGGCTTGAGCTTAGGTGGACCAGTAGGAGGGGAAACACTGCCCCAGTGTCTAGACAGCCACTGGTGCCATGTAAGCCAGAGAGAACTGGGCTCAGGTGACTTGTCAGGGTGGGGCAGTGATTATCCTGGTAGCTAGGCAGCCAAAGGCACAAATGAGCAATCACCCCCTCTCCCTACACTTGAGTCCAATGCTGAGGATCCTCAAGGGTTCTGCCCAAATTAGAGGCACCTACAGCAGCAGCACTTGAGTCCTGCCCACCCTGTAGTGGTTGTGAAAACCCCAACCCCCAACAGGCAGAAGTGGTAGTGATGATGCTGAAAGCAAGCATGACTACCCCACCCAGGAGCTGCGTCAACAGCAGCAGCAGCAGACCAGTGCAGGACAGTAAGAGCAAGCAACAGAAAATAATCAGACTGCATGGAGAATCTATGGCCTAGCCCAAACAGAGAGACACTGGTCAGGCCAATCAAATCATTAAGTGTCTTTCACTGCAATGACTTCTAGATGGCTTAGAGACAACAATCAATCCTTAACATTTGAAGAAGCAGACTACCATGGTGTCCCAAAACTCCCAAAATAAAGCATGAATAGATTTCCCAGGTGAAGAAGAGTTCCTACAACTATTAGAAATGAAATACAAAAGATTACTGTATAGAGCTGTACAAGATATAAGGAGAGAGATGAGCAAAATGCAACACAGCGCACTGAAAAATTAAATAAGCTGCAAGAAATGCCTGAGCAGCAACAATCTGAAATTCAACAGATTAACAATAAAATCTCTGAGCTTGATAACTCAATAGAAAGTCAAAGGAGCAGGACTGAGGACACGGAAGACAGAATTAGTGAGCTTGAAGACAAAGTAAATGACACCAGCATACACGAAGAAAAATCAGATAAAAGAGTCAAGAATTCCTAAGGGTGATGTGGGATTCTATTAAGAGAAATAGTATTCATGTAATTCGAGTACCAGAACAACGTGGGACAGCTGAAAATACAGAGTGAATAGTTGAAGACCTGCTGACAGAAAACTTCCCTGATATCATGAAAGATGCAAAGATCTCCATTCTGGATGCTCATCAAACCCCACTCAAGACAGATCCCAAGAGAAATACACCAAGGCATATCATAATCAGCGCAATAAAACTACAGACAAGGAGAGAATATTGATGGCAGCCAGAAATAAGCAAAAAATAACCTATAAAAACAAATTATTAAGATTAAGCTCAGACTACTCAGCTGAAATGATGCTGGCCAGTGGACAATGGGATAACATACAGAGCCCTGAAGGAAGAAAACTGTCAACTGAGAATAACATATTCTGTAAAACTGTCTCTCAAATATGAAGGCGAAATTAAGACCTTCACAGGTAAATAGAACTTTAGAGAATTTGTAAGAACCAAACCAAAATTACAAAAAATATTAAAGGACGTTCTTAGATTAGAAAATCAATAGCATTAGAGATATACTTAAACATCCAACACTCAACAGAGTATCTAGATAACATCAGAAAAGGAAATCAAAAAACAATAACTAAAACCAAATCACAAAAAATAGAAATTCAGAGATCTCAGGATGTAAGTGATAACTATATTATATGAAAAATACAGTCAAAGAAAGGTATACAAAGACCTTCCAGATGTGGAGGAAGACAAGAAGATGATACACAGACACTGAAGTTTGGGCTACTACTAGATTAATAAAAGGGACTAGGGAGTAACTGCAAAAGAAACCTGTAATTCTAGACATCAAAAAGCAACATACAAAATCAAAATTTCAGGAGAACAAACACTGAAAGCTACTAAAAGAAAATACATAAAGAAAAAAAGACTCAGCACAGAAAATAGAATGCAACAGAGGAACTGTCCACAACATCCAAAAAAAAAAAGGCATCAAAATGATGATGCTAACATATTTACCAATGATCACACTAAATGTAAATAAACTAAATACACCAATTAAGAGAAGGAGAGTAGCAGACTGGATAAAAAAACATGACCCACCTATATGCTGCTTACAGGAGACACACCTTAGACTCAAAGACACAAGCTACAACTCAAAGGTTGGAAAAAAAAGTGTATCAGCTAATAACATTCTAAAAAGAACAGGAGTGGCAACACTAATCTCTGACAAAACAGACTTTAAAGTTAAATCCACTATACAAGGTAAAGAGGGTCACTATCTAATGGTCAATGGCTCAGTTCAACAGGAGGACATAACCATACTAAGTTCTACGCACCCAATGATAAGGCACCAAAATACATAAAACACACAAATTTACACTGAAAACAGAAATAGATGGCCCCACAATAATAGCAGGAGACTTCAATACACCACTCTCAGTAAAGGACAGAACATCCCAAAAAAAAACCTTAGTAAACACATGGAGCATCTAAATGCCACAATCAACCAACTGAACCTTACAGACATATTCAGAACACTTCATCCAACTGAAGCCAAGTACACTTTCTTTTCCAGTACTCATGGAACATTCTCCAGAATTAACCACATATTAGGCACAGAGTGATACTCAACAAAATTCAAAATACTGAAATAATAAAAACCTTCTTCTCAGACCACAGCCATAAAACTAGAAACTAGTAACAGAAAAAAATATGCAAATTAAATAAAAAAACACAGAGACTGAGTAACACTATGCTCAAGAACAACTGGGTAAAAGAAGAAAGGAAGGATGCAATAAAAATTTTATAGAATCAAATGAGAATGAAGACATACCAAAATCTATGGAACAAAGCAAAAGCAGTGTTTATAGGTCAAGTCATCTCAATAAACAGACACATCCAAAAAGAAGAAAGAGCCTAGATCTAAGAACTAACTTATCAACTTGAACAACTAGAAAGATCTCAGCAAAAGAACCCATCAGGCTCCAGAAGAAAGCAAATTATTAAACTCAGAGCAGAAATAAATGAAATAGAAAACAGAAAAATGATTGAAAGAGTAGACAAGAGTCCAAATGCTAGTTTTTTGAAAAGATCAACAAAATCGATAAGCCCTGGCAAAACTGACCAAAAAAAAAAAAGAGAGAGAGAAGAAACAAATAATGTGAATTAGAAATGAGATGGGGGAACAGACCCTGCTGACATTAAAAGAATCATACAAGAATACTACAAAAAATTATACTCTAATAAATTTGAAGACCTAGAGGAAATGGACAATTTTCTAGAAAAATACTACCTACATAAACTAGTAAAATCAGAGATAGAACAACTAAACAAGCCTATTACAAAAGAAGAAATTGAAAAGCTAATTTAAAAACTTCCATCCAAAAAAAGCTGTGGCCCCGATGGCTTCACTGCAGAATTCTATCAAACGTCCACAGAAGAGTTAACACTACTACTTCTAAAAGTGTTCCAGAGTGTAGAAAAGGATGGAATACCCCCAAATTTGTTCCGTGAAGCCCTGGTACCCAAACCAGGTAAAGACAACACAAAAAAGGGAAATTACAGACCAAGATCTCTCATTAATTAGACACAAAAATCCTTAACAAAACCCTAGCTAACAGAATTCGACAACATGTCAAAAAAATAGTTCATCACGATCAAGCAGGATTCATGCCAGGGATGCAGGGGTGGTTTAACATAAGGAAAACAACGTAATCAACCACAATAAACAAAATCAATGCAGAAAAGGCATTTGATAAAGTCCAACATCCATTCATGTTAGAAACTCTCAGAAAAATAGGAATAGAAGAGAGAAATCCCTCAACATAATAAATGCTATCTACACTAAACCAACAGCTAACACTTAATGGAGAGAAGTTAAAACATTCACCTTAAGAACAAGTACTAGCCAAGGATGCCCACTGTCACTACTTCTATTCAACATTGTTCTAGAAGTCCTAGCCAGAGTAATTAGACATGATAAAGAAACAAGGGACCTCCAAATTGGCAAACAAGAAATCAAAGTATTGCTCTTGTAGATGATATGATCTTATACACAGAAAATCCACCAAAAAGAATCCACCAAAAAGCGACTGTATCTAATAGATTTCAGTGAAGTATCAGGATACAAGATAAACATACATAAATTAGTGGGATTCCTTCACACCAACAAAGAGACAACCAAAGAGGAAATCACGAGATCATTACCATTTACTATAGCCCCCAAGACAATAAAATACCTGGTGATAAATATATCCAGAGATGTAAAAGACCTATACAAGGAAAACTACAAGTCCCTACTGCAAGAAATGAAAAATGACTTACATAAGTGGAGAAATCTACCTTGCTTCTGGAAGGGAAGACGTAACATTGTGAAAATGTCTATACTACCCAAAGCAATCTATATGTACAATGCAATCGCAATTCAACTTTCAATCACATTTTTTATTGAGATGAAGAAACAAATTATCAACTTCATATGGAAAGGAAGGAAGCCACAGATAAGTAAATTATTACTAAAGAAGAGGAACAAAGTGGGAGGCCTCACCCTTGCTGACTTTTAAAACCTGCTACATTGCCACAGTAGTCAAGACAGACTGGTACTGGCACAAAACAGATGCATAGAACAATAGAACAGAATTGAAAATCCAAATATAACTTCATCCACTGATGAACAGTGAATTGGAGTAAAGAAAGTCTCTTCAACCAATGGTGTTGGCATAATTGTATATCTACCTACAAAAAAAAGGAAATATGACCCTTGTCTCACACCGTGCACAAAAACTAATTCAAAATGGATCAAAGACCTACATATGAAAGCTAAAACAATAAATTTCTTGTGAGGAAAAACTGGAAAGATGATAGAAGCACTAATCCATGGCATCAGTAGTCCACCAAAAACCAACAACAACCTTCAATCATCAGAAGTGAAAATAGATAATTGGGAACTCTTAAAAATTAAACACTATACTCATCTAAAGCCTTCATCAAAAGAGTAAAAAGACCACCTACAGAGTGGAAACAAATATTTGCCCACCATACTTCTGACCACTGCCTAATCTCTCTAATCTACAAGATACTGCAAAACCTCAACAAGGAAAAGACAAACAATCCAATTAAAAAATGGGCAAATGACATGAATGGGCACTTCACCAAAGAAGACATACAGGTTGCCAACAGATACATGACGAAATGTTCACAATCGTTAGCCATCAGAGAAATCCAAATCAAAACCACAATGAGATACCATCTCACCCCAACAAAAATGACAATAATAAAAAAAAAACTCCTAATACTAAATACTGGAGAGGATGTGGAGAGACTAGAACTCTCCCATGCTGTTGGTGGGACTGTAGTTCAACCACTATGGAAATCGATCTGGTGCTTTCTTAAAAAACTAGAAATAGAAATAACATATGACCCAGTAACCCCACTCCTTGGAATATATCCTAGAGAAGTGTCTGAGAGACACTTTAAGGAGCTGAGCTGACTGGGTGAGGAGATCCAGACCTTCATCAAAAGGTCACAGGAAGTTCCAAACAAAAGGGGAAGTGTGCTGTCGTGCGGGTTGGTGGGAACAGCTAGACTAGAACAGAGGTTAAAGTTCTGGGTGTTATATGGCAACATGATATAGACTGTAAAACTGTTCTTAATTCACAATACAAAGAAAAAAATAAAAATAAAAGTTTCTGGGTGATGCTGATGTTGTTGGTCCAAGGATCTTACTTTGAGTAACGAAGACCTCAACACTCCAGCAAAAGAGATTCTTTGCTTTAGCTTTTCTCTTTACATAGACCTCCACAACTCCTGAGAATCTTTTCTCTTCTCCTTGCGCATCTTTATATCCATTTTTCTTATTAAAAAGGGAGGGCCTAGAAATCAACACCTGGAGTTTTTCTTCTAAGCTACTACTAGCTACATACCCTGCTTTCATGAATATGTCAAACATCTATCTCATGTGATTAAATACTTCTGGGGAACCTCCAATATTTCAAACAGGGCACCTAAATATTTAGTAAAAGAATAAGAGACTGGGAACAGCAATTAATTCTAGTTATGCCATATGGCAGTATAGAACACTGGCTGGAACCTGAAAACTCAATTCCACAAGAGTCTTACTTATTCTGAATTTTAATCATTTTTGGATCAGCAAACATATGCCTACCAACCTGCTTCCTTCACACAAAATTCTGAAGAATAATCACACTGCACACTCAAAAAATGATTGGTTTTTCCCAAATGGACTTAAAATCTCTTCTAGCAGACTCTCAGTGTACCTGCTGACAGCTCCAGTTCAATCTCTCTGTTAAATAAAGTCTCTAAGAAGATGTTCTTTTAGTACAAAGTCTCACTTGCTTTCTTTACATTTTCATCGTCAGTTCACAAAATTATACACCAGTATAACTTTCTCTGGTCCTGGATTTCTCAGTCCTGCTGAGGTGCTGACTGTCCTGTCCCTGCCCACTCCACCCACCATGGCTATCACTGCTGAGAAACCCATCCCAACACCCTGTCTCCATGTTACCTCTTCCAAGAATGGAGACATTATCATCCAATATATACTCCATCCCCTGTCCTCTTAGAGCTACTTGCATCTCCTGTACATCTAATAGTTTCAAGGTAAAGACAGATCAATCAGTTCCTGTTTTGTGAACTTTTGTCTTCAGTGCTTGAGAGACTGTTCTAATATCCCCTGAACATGTTTTAGTGGTAACATTTACTGCACTGGGGCCAAAATGATTTTCTGCCACTTTCAATTGTAGTTCAATAAAAGAATAAGGGCTTTGCTTCTAACCCCTGTCATTTTTAATACCATAAAATGATTTAAAAAATGTAAAATTGAGTTCCATTTCCTACTGGACTACCAATCACATATAAGCTTTCCTTTTATCAAATTTATGAGAAAAGTCAGAAATTGCCTTTCCTTTTAAAAAATAAAAATAAAAAATTTCAGGATCTTCTGGCCAGAATGTTTGAATTGAATTTCAGCTTTCAATAATTACTGGTCTAAAAGTTTTAAAGGAGTATAAAAGTTAGTTATTCCCTGTTATGTCAGAAATAACAAACTAAAGGATTGGCCCCTAGTTTACTAACAGCCAAAACAGCAAGGTTATTCCAAGAAGATTACCATCCTAAAAATTACGAATATGTATTATTATATTCCCAAACTGAGTTTTTAAAAATATTTTATCTATTGTGATTGAAAGTGTACAATCCAGTTTAAATTAACATGCCTGCCTATGTGCAGCTCCTACTGCTCACCTTGCCCAGTGACACGGCACACTCCTCCTTTCTGTTCTATATATGTCATATCGTCTTAACAATCGCCTGTCCCCTCTTCTCCACTCTCTCCACTCCCCTCTAGTAAGAGGCCAGTAAGACGACATCCTGCAGATGCACAGGACTATAAAGTGCACACATGATATTGTCACTCTGTGTCACCAAGTCCAATTCATTCCTGTCTGAGGAGCTGACCTCAATCAAACTGAGGTATTTTATGGTTTTCTGAAACCAGGCTGAAGTTCACGTTTTCTGAAAGGTGAAGTCAAACCAAGAATTTTGCTTTTTGTAACATGAAATTATGAAACATTTCAAACACGCAGAAAAGTTAAAATAACATCTATATTTACCAACCACCTAGTCTATGATTCTGAGGAATTTTCTGTATATTAGCTTTTTCATTAACAAAGGGGCAAAGCTATTTGCTAACATGGTAAAAACCAAGCCAATCCCACTGCCACCTAATTCATTCTAACACATAGCAACCCTATAAGACAGAGTAAAAACTGCCCCATGGAGTTTCCAAGGAGTGGTTGGTGGATTCAAACTGTGACTTTTCAGTTAGCCGCTGAGCTTTTGACCACTGTGCCACCAGGGCTCCTTAGACATGATAAATCAAGAAAAAAAAAAACCCAAACTCATTGCTGTCAAGTTGATTCCAACTCATAGTGACTCTACAAGACAGTAGAACTGCCCCACAGGATTTCCAAGGAAAAGCTAGCAGCCAAACTCTTAACCACTAGCCACCAGGCTTCCCAGAGACAGTTTCAACTGCCAAACTTTAAAACAAGCCTTGTGGTTATAGCAGAATTGACAATGAAATTCACTCACTGATACAACTTAGAGAAATACCTAATTAGAGATTATGTGGGCATCAAGTTTCCCATAAACTACAATAAAAACCTTAACAAGGCTCACAAACTCAAGAGGGAACCTGAATTTGAGCATTTAATTATTATGCATTTTATATAAATGCTTATCTATGATAAAAGCAATTAGAGGCTGGGATATTTAAGACCAGGTCACTCCAAATGGGGCTTTGGAACAACAAAGCATTAGCATCAAGTTGCAATTTTGTCGGCTTTGCAAAGCCTTGGTATTACTGGTTTATAAACTCTTCATTAATTGTCTGACTATGGTAAGAACTGTCATAGGGATGGCTGTTCCTTCTCTTATGAGCTGTTGGTTCCTCTACTCTGATTTTTTTTCTTTTCACAAGATTGGCCCTGAAAGGGGCATCCTTTGAAGCCTGAAGAATCAAAACTACTGCAAAGCACTGCTGAGAGTTCTGAAAGAAATATAAAGCAACTACATCAGACCTGAGGCAGCAGGCTGAGAGCTTCCCAAACAGGTCAGCAGTTGGTCTGTAAAATATTCTGTTGCAAAGGAGGCAGTGACATCTTGTGTAAATCAAAAGCTAAAACCCTAAGATATCTCATTTCCATTTTAAATACATAGAGTTAAGTATGGATATCTAGCACTCAAGAAGTTCCTGTGGGATTGAAACTTTTTCTTCCCCATCTTCTCTGAACCGTTTGCTGAGTGTAATATGCAGGCCCACATTTCATTATCAACTCTGCTAGCACTGCACTTCAGGGAGACCAGATGAGGCTACACAGTGGGAGAGAAGATTCAGCTTCCAAAGAAGAAATGATTCACACGGAGTGATTATAAAAGCACACTTTAGGCCCAACTCATTTCAACAAAATCATGAAATAAAATAAAATATCAAGAAAATGAAATTTTCTGAATCATCTTCCCAATTAAAAAGAAAATCATAGCAACATCAGGAAAGAAATCAGATAGAAGTTTTAAGGTTTAGTTGGCAGTGTATGCATTTTTGGAGTATTTGTAAAACATTTAACTCCAAATAAGATTTTGGGGAGACAACCTAGAAAGAAAACATAAGATTATCATTAGAGTTATCTTCAATTATTATGGAAGTAATACATATAGAAAGTGTTAAAGAAATAGCATCAGAACAAAGACTACAGTTCCTGACAGCTGACCCACTGTGTTTTCCTCCCCTTTGCTTCAGTTTCACTTTATCACAGAAAGGATACAGGGTTGGACTGTATTAGAACCAACAGAAAACATGTAAATCAGAGAAAACCACAATCAGGAAGGCCCCAAGCCACAAAGTTCCTAGAAATCCACAGATGAATGCAGAGAGGCATTTTTTTCCACTGACTTTCTACAAGCAGAGACAAAAGACGAGCTCTGCATTAAATGAGACTAAAACGAAGGCCAATGCAAATGGTGGTAAAATGAAGACAGTAATTTCATATAAATGATCCTTTTTACACAGTGCATGAATTAAAAGCCTCCATTTACAGACAAATAGAAAAGGTTCATCTATTTAAAACTTGACACCAAGGATTTTCTGAAACTTCCTAAGCCACACTGAGCGGATAACAGGAATGTGCCCAAGTGCTAAAATTCTATCAGAAATAAAGCAAATTTCACAGCCTAACTAAAGGGCTACAGAGCAGTGCTCAGCTTCTTCAAGGCAATCTAATGGGTGAGTTCAACCTGAAGGGTGCAGGTTCAGTTACCTGCCTAACTCCTAGGTCATATTTCAAAATTCCTTTTTACTCTTGATAAAACATGTAATTCTGTATAAGGAGCTCAGCACTGGGAAGAATTACATACAGCCTAATTCTCAAGTGATCCAGAAACTCTTAAAATTGCATTTTTCCTGAAATTTTATCTAAAATCTTAAAGATATAACATTAAAATATCATAAATGCAGTTTTATTATTACACATTAATTCTGAACCACCAAGGACTATGCTGGTTATTACATTAAAAATTGCTATTTAAGAAATTTTTCTGTTTTTACTAAAAAGTTTTGAAAAGAACCAATTTATTCATCCAAGCTTTTTTAAAAAAAACACACTCACTGCTTAGCATAAGAAATATTAAAATATCACTGTATATCAGAGTTACTAATATATAATGTTTATCTTATGAGATGCTCAACAGGAGAAACTTCTGCCCACCAATACTACCACAATATCTAAGTGCAAAAGAAAAAGCAAAAAGGTCTGTTTAGTCTTGGAATTGCTATCAAATCTAAGATACTCTTACAAGTGAAAGAATAAAGTAATAATCACCATAAAATCAAAAAGTGAGTTATATATTTAAAGGCTGCTTTGCAAGAAAAGACAACCCGCCACAAAAGAAGCCGTAAAAAGATTATCTTCCTCTCCCAGTCTTAAAAGTTACATCAGGAGACCAACAGTGGTTTATTAATCTTACCTGTGTAACATTTTAAACTAAAAGAGCAATAAAAATAATGCCTCACTCCCAACTAACCAGATTTCAAAAATCTTCAACACCATTGAGAAATCTCAATACATATGAACTGAATAAAAGGACACTAATACAGGTGTTTGGCATACAACTGATTAATTGAAAGGTAACACTCAAGTTGTAGTCAATTCCAACTAAGGGCAATCCCACAAGTTACAGAACAGAACTGCTTTACAGAGTTTTCTTAGCTGTGTTCTTTACAGAAGCAGCTTTCCTCTGTGGCACCTCTGGGTGGGTTTGAACTGCCAACTTTTAGGTTAGCAGCTGGACAAAACTGCACATCTGTTCATTTAATAAGCCTACTTCATTTGAACATGCTTTGTACTGAGGGTTTTAAGCTCAATAACCAACACTGAAGGGGGAAAGAAAACAACGCTGTAATTAATGGTAGTGATATTTACAGTGTAGTACTTTAAAATTTTTTCTCCCAAGAGTTTTATTAAACTAATACAAAGACATCAGAATTACCTTGTCTTAAGCTAAATTCTGTTTTAAAACTAAAGCAATGTTAAGCTGAAGAGAAAAACGTGAAGTTTCCAAGGAAAGCATGAATTATTTTTGTGAGATTTGTACCAGTGTATCATGTTTCATGCAGGGCCATACGCTAGCCACCCACAATGAGACTTGTTCAAGATACTATTTCAGCCTATACTTTAAATGTCTTGGGTTTTGTGGGTTTTATGCCATAACCCTGTTACATAAAGTTATTTCTTTATTTCTTTCCATTTCAATATGCCATAAATCTACCGGTCTCCTCCTGGAACTCCTTTAGCATTATTAAGTTTCACAGAAGGAAACAATACTCCAAGTTTCTTTCCACTGGCTCTGGCCTTCACTTCCAACAGTGAGAATAAATGACTAGTTGTTCCAAAAAGGGTCATCAAGAGAGAATTTATCCCTGCCACAGTAATAAAAATATTCCATTTTCTTTGTCCCTTCCCTCATTTTCAAGGTATTCTTGCTGTCAGATGGCCTCTACTGAATCAAACATTTAAGAAATGCTCCACTGTTTCTCCAAATGCATAAGAATGCCATCAAACTTTTGAGTGCAGATCATGTCTGCCTCACTCCAGGTGTCTAACATCTGGTGCTAATCCTGCAGTGACCACCGTAATAAAGCAGGAGGAGCCTTTGCCTGGCTTTCATCCTAACCATTCTCTAAGGAGATGAATGAAAACTTGTACCCAATGTGAAAGACTTTAGTTTTTAGGGAGAAGGTTTAACTCAGAACGGAGCTTGAGGAACAGCAATGAAAATCACAGCACAGAACATCAAAATACCTGCAACAAGGCTTTGTTTCCTTGGAATCACAGAAATTACCATCCATTTTATGTTGTCTTACATGGAAGGCATTATTCCTCGTTGATCACATTTTCAAGCCAAAAAACCAATATGTAAACACAAGTAAGACTTTTTACTCTTTTGTTCTGAAGTTTGAAAAGAGAGAGAATACCTAAGCTACTTGTACTAAAAAACAGATGAGCACTCAGAGAACATCCATGACTCTTAACGCAACTATCATTTTGTCATGCTACACAACAGAACAACAGAAAGGTGTCAAATAGTACATTGTAACCACTGTAATGGTGTCAGATGCTTTAATTTACAGTGAGTTGACAACTGTGGCAAATACTGCTAAATTCTGAGCCAGCTACAAAAATTGGGGCCAAGCCCTGATGGCTTACCAAGAATCAGGGACAGTACTATTTTTATTTCTCTCCATCCTTTTCATTCCTGAGCAGCCCAACATGGAGGAAGGAATTAAAGCATGAAAACAGCAAAGATAGAAATGGGAAGTCACACCAAAACTAACTGCATTTTTATTTTCCAGTGGCCTTCCCAGATTATCCTACTAGAGATTTCTTACTAATCTTCCAAGTAATCACTGAAGCATGAAATTATAGTTTTAGATAGGTTTCCATCCAAAAATCTAAAAACCTAAAATACTATTGCTTTAATATGATTAAAGATACAAAATTTTAATCATTTTTAATGATTTTTTTCATGTTACTTGGGATTTGCCATATACTCTCAAATTTGATAACTACCAATTTTCTTTTTGTACTCATTTCTTTAGTGGAGACACAACTGCTGCATGACGAAAGTAAACGTGGCTGGCATTTTACAAGCTTTTGGCATGTTCAAACCAATGACTACTAATACATACAAACCCAAGTGCATAATGTCAGCCAGCCATAAATGGGGCTATAGAGGTAATATGGCTAAAGTTCAGAATTTTGTAAAATAAAGTTTACATTACTGGCATGATGATTGAATGGGGGATGTAAGGCAATTTCAAACAGCCTGCCAAAGGGAAGTCTCATTTTTCCATTTTCTTGTACAGTATCTAATTTCTGGCTCCTCATTTCCTCAGTGATCTGATAATTATGAAACTCTAAATAAAGTGGCATCTTTCTTGCAACAAATCAAGGAACAGAAAGTTCCCATCAACAAGACAGATGTTTCCTAAACCTCTTGCTGATGATTTCCTGAATGTCTACCTCACAAACCACACAGCCAAGTTCTTTGGGAATGAGGAACCCTCTCTATCCTATTAAAAAAAAATGCAGTATCTTATAGATTATGGAGATCAGGCATCAGTCTGACATAGAGTTGCCAAATATTTTTTCCCATTCTGTGGGTGTTCTTTTAATTCTATTAATAAAGTCTTCGGATGAGCAAAAGTGTTTGATTCTTAATAGTTCCCATTTATCTATTTTCTCTTCTGTTGATTGTGGTTTGTTTGACAGATTTTGGAGTCTGCTGGAGAGGAGGGGAAAGGAGACTGTTGGGAGGATGAGACATGTATGGAGTAGAGAGGAACAGTGTGCTGTCACCGGACAGGGAGAGCAGTGGAAGCTGCATATAGGTGGGCATGTAAATTTATACGGGAATGTACATTTTTCACTCAGTCATATCAAATAAAAAATTTAAAAAAAGGAAAAAATGCAGCTTCAATATATTTGTATGTGTGCATTCAAAAACAGGCCTAAGAAATGACATGCAATGCAACAAAAGTAAACAGTCACCACAAATTCTTCTTTCATTACCTACTTAAGATTAAAATTTAGCCCTTTCTTACTGCTGTGGCACAAGAAAGAATTTTTGTTAATTGTGTATTTGCCCCTACAGATGCAGTAAAAAATTTTTTTATTTCTTATTCCATAAACAATTATACCAAATAGCACTATCCTATACACAATTACATTTAGGGCATCCCTCTCCCTATAACACAATCTAGAATAAATTCCCCTTTATTCCTCAAGCTACCCTGTTAATGATCCTGTCATGCAAAGACAAAACTGGTGAAAATAAACAATTCTGTAAGCTAATTACTAAGCCTTTAGGTACACAGTAAACCTAAACTTATCCACTAACAAAGCAACATATTACAGAGAAGTATGTTTTAAACACTCTTCCAGCCTACCAAAAATTATAGATTCTCATTTTTGCAGAAAGTTCCTATATTCTGTATTCTGTTTGTTTCAATTATTCAGGGCAACCCAGGCTGATAATTACACAGTCCCCAGTTGCTGAGTAAAAGTGATGCTTAATTAGCCAGCAGGAAAGATCAATTAAAATCCAGCAGGGCATCTTGTGAGATTCTCTCACATTCCTTGAAGGAATACATTCTGGCTGTGCCCTTCCAAAGGATAAAATCCCAAGCTTCTAATGAGCTTCAGTGAGGTTTTTAAAGTAGATGTTAAGAAGTCAGCCGTGCAAATTAAATCCCAGTCATAACCCTGCAAATGCTCTCTCTGTTCTAAAAGGACTCAGTTCAAACATTCTGAACTACATTGCTGCCAGGTTAGACAATGCTAAAGTAACACTTACTTATCCCTAAATCTCATTCAGCTACTACAATTCAACGAAGAAGTGGTAGGGAAAAATGTTGTGAAGTAGGATTTTTATTCCTTCCTCCCCCATGCAAGTGTTTACATTCTAAAACACATAAATTAAGTCAGGGTTTCTTATTTAAAAAACAAAAACTTGGTACACATGATATTCCATCTCAGTATGAGAATAAAACATTCCAATATGGTCAAAGACTCAATTGGATGAGTTGGGTTAAGTTTCTTATTAGCGAAGGAGATGTAGAAACTATATCAAGATCAAAAGTCCTAACAAAAATTAAATATCTCGTACTACTAGCACTTTCTTCAGTAATTTGAACAAATATAAATGCTTAGCTTTCACCATTTTTTGGTTAAATACAAAAGTATTCAGTAAAATACCAACACAAAAATCTAACGCTGGAAACAAAATAATTACCTTAAGATAAATGCTTATCAAAATATCTGTATTTTGATAAACTATGCTTGCTTCCAATCGATTCAGTAAATCTAAGCTTTTACCAAAATACAAAGAACTATGACATGTATGTCTTCTTTTGTTAACTTATACACTATTAAAATAGATTTTACTGATTAGAAATTTTTTTAAAGCATGTGGAGAAGAACAATAAAACTGGTTGATACAAACCTGGATTTGATTTGCTGGAAGCCCCGCAGAATATGGTCTCTTTGGTCTCTTGCACCAGCACTGAGGTTCTCATTCCACAAACCTTCCAACAGGAATGCTTCCGAATCTAAAATAAAAGGGAAGTTGGTCAACATAAAAGAAGCAAAGGGAAAGAAAACATGAAGGATTAAGAAACAGGTTTTTTTTCTTTTAAAAACTTGATATATACCTGTAAGTGGCACAACCTGATAATCCAAGATCTTGCTATGAATTCAGAAAGCTAGAGCATACATTAGCCACAAGAAATAACTATTTTCTAAACAACTTTAAAGAAACATTTAAATACTAGTTACCACTGATGCCAGAGGATAGACTATCAATTTCATAAACAAATAAATATTACAAACCAGTCACAGAAGGTCACAGGCCAATAAAAGCTACAAAGAAATGCCAATAAATAGATCTGAAATAAAGAACAGGATTGAACAGCAGAATGAAGAATAAAAAGGGCAGGCATTCAAAGAGGAGAAATTAATTAGCAGATACCTCATCAATGAAAACCACAATGCAACCAAATGAAGGAACTCACATGGAAAAGAAAAATGTATCCAAGAGAAGAAAGCTGCAAGTAAAATGAACATACATTATAAAACAGGGACATTCTAAAAACATATAATGTGAAACAAATCATGCTATGGTGAAGAAAGAAATGGGGGGGTTAGACATGTACAAATTTTCAAAACTAAAATACATTGGTAGTTGTCATAATTGCCAGAAATACTAGCTACACACTTTAGTCTGCACAAAAAGGGTCATCATCTCTAAAAAGCATATAAACAGTTTAAATTTTTCACCTCCAAAAACTGTGCTAGGACTGTATCATGACAGAACATGCCAGAATTTAATTATGGTAGGATTGTGTCATATACACCATCAAAACAATGTCATGAATTTATACAGTTGATTTTGATACCTCCCCCCAAAACTGTTGCCGTTGAGTTGACTCCAATAGTGAAACTATAGGGCAGAGCAGAACTGCCCCCACAGTTTCCAAGTGCCTAGTAGATTTGAGTGGCCAGCCTTTCGGTTAGCAGCTGTAGCACTTAACCACTATGCCATCAGGGTTTCCTAAGTTACATAAGCATGCCTAAAATTCTGTTTTATATTCATGCTATTCAATAACATTAATAGTGTAAAAATAAAAATTTAGGAATAATGATAAGTACAAATTTTATGTTCTGGAAACTATAAAACATTGCTGGAAGAAATTAAATATCTAAATAAATGGAAAGAGATCCCATGTTAATGGTTCAAAACATTCAGTATTGCTAAATGGCAGTACTCCCCAAATTGATCTACACATTCAGTTGTAATCACTATAAAAATCCCAGTTAACATTTTTGCAGAGATTGGTAAGTTGATCTTACAGTTCATTTGGAAATTGAAGCAACCCAGAATAACAAAAAAATCTTTTGAAAAAGGACAATTTCAAAAGTTACAACATCAGTAAAGACATTCTGGTACTGGCATAAGGATAGATATATAGACCGAAGGAATAAAATTGAGAATCTAAAAATAAACCTTCACATTTATGATAAATTAATGTTCCCCCAAGAAAGTTCAGTGGGGAGAAAGAATATTTTTCTCAACAAATGGTGCTGGCATAAGTCGATATCCACATGAAAAGCATGTAATTAGACTCCTACCTGATACTAATACAAGAATTAACCAAAAAAAAGATCAAGGATCTAAATATAATAATTTAAACTATAAAACTCTTGGTAGAAAATATATACACATATCTTCATGACCTTGCATTAGGCAATGGTTTCTTAGAAATAACATTAAAAACACAGGCAACAAAAGAAAAAGTCTTTATGCTAGTTGGACTTCATCAACATTAAAATCTCTTTGCACTTCAAAAAGTACCATAAGTGAAGAGACAATGCATAGAATAGGAAAATCTTTCTGCAAATCACATAGCTGATAAGAGACTTGTATATAGAATATATGTATTTAGAAAGCTCTTAAAAGTCAGTAATAAAAAGGGTACATAATGTAATGGTAAAGAGGGCCAAAAGACTTCAACAGACATTTCTCCAAAGAAGATACACAAATAGCCAATAACAACATGAAAAGATGCTCAATATCACTAAATATAAATCAAAACCACAAGGATGGCTACAATCAAACAGATAGACAACAGTGAGTGTCATTGAGGATGCAGAATAATTGGAGCTGTCATACATTTGACTGCTGTTAGGAATGTAAAATGATGCAGCTGTTTTGAAAAACCATCTGGCAGTCAAAAGGTTAAAAAGAAAGTTATCCTATGACTCAGAAATTCCACTACTAGATATATATCCAAGATAAATAAAAATAGGCATTTAAACAAAAGCTTGTACATGAATATTGATAGCAGCATTATTCTTAATACCCCAAAAGTGTAAGCAACCCAAATACCTATCAACTGATGGCTGGATAAATAAAATGTGGTATGTACATACAATGGAATATTATTCAGCAATAAAAAGATATTAAATACTGAGATACACTTCAATGCAGATGAGCCTTGAAGTCCTTATGCTAAGTAAAAGAAGACAGATATCAAAGACTATGTGTTGTATGATTCTATTTACATGAAATATCCAGAACAGGCAACTCTACTAAGACAGAAGGTAGATTAGTGGTTGCTTATAGTTGCTGAAGAGGGAAAAGGACACTTGGGGACGGAAAGCTAAGTAATTTGTGATTTTCTTTTGTCTAATGAAAATGCTCTAAAACTGATTGTGGTGATAGTTATGTAACTCTGAACATACTAAAAACCATTGAATTGTTATACTTTAAATAGGGGGA
This sequence comes from Heterohyrax brucei, assembly GCA_028571685.1. Taxonomy (NCBI): domain Eukaryota; kingdom Metazoa; phylum Chordata; class Mammalia; order Hyracoidea; family Procaviidae; genus Heterohyrax; species Heterohyrax brucei. The sequence goes on from CM053149.1 coordinate 106,051,356, forward strand.
TTATGTGGTATGAGAATTACACCAATGAAACTGTTCAGGCTCACATCGCTTTGTGGATAAAATCTTTCAAATTTTTAAGGAATATGTAACTCTCATTCTATATAAACTATTCTAGGATACAGAAAAAAGGCAAATTTCTCAAATAATTTATTAAAGACTAGCATACCCCTAATTCAAAAAGCAAGCACATAAAGGAACCACAGTTTTAAGTTAGTATAGATGTAAAAATTCTAAATAAAATATTAGCAAAAAAATCTAGACATATATTAAAAGAATAATATAAAGTTTATCTTGGGACTATTAAAATGTTTAATAGGTTAAAGGAGAAAATCCATATAAGCTTCTTACTAAAGAGCAAAAAAACCTTACCTGATTATCTATCTGTGATAAAATTAGAAGAGAAACAAAAGAATACTTTCATAACTATATGTGTGCATGTATATGTATGTATACATATACATATTACAATATACATATACATACTGTATATACATATTACACATTTATTGCAGAAAAATCAAAGCCATTATCACTAAAGTAAAAAACAAGATTGGTTTGCCAGTTGTTCCCAGTATTGCTTACTCTTGTTCTGGAAGCTACAGACAAAAAAAAGTCTAAAGGGAAAATTTTTCTTCAGCTTTTCTAAATTTCTTCAGCTTCAACATGAACTTCCACATAAGCAGTTGATGCTGTTCCACAATGAGTCCCTAGCCTTGTTATGACTGATGATATTGAACTTCTCCACTGTCTCTTTCCACAGATGTAGTCAATTTGATTCCTATGTATTCTATCTGGGAGAGCCTGTGTACAGCCACTGTTCATGTTGCTGAAAGATGGTGAAGAAGTTGTTGGCCTTGAAAAATGCTCCATCATTTCATTTCTGGCATCCTTTCTATCACCAAGGCCTTATTTTCCAATTACTCATCTTTCTTCTTTGTTTCCAACTTTTGTATTCCAAACACCAGTAATTTATCAGTGCATCTTGATTGTATGCTGGATCAATTTCACATGGTAGAAGTTGGTAAAAATCTTTAGTTTCTTCATCTTTGAGCTTAGTAGTTGGTGAGCAAGTCTCAGTAATAGCTGTGCTAACTGTTGTTCTTTGTAGGTATATGAATCATATTCCATCTCTGACAGTGCTGTACTTCAGGATTCATCTTGAAATGTTACTTTTGACAATGACCACGACATTCTTCAATTTATCATTCCCAGCATAGTAAACCACATAACTGTTTGATTCCAAACAGCTAATATCAGTCCATTTCAGATCACTAAGCCTATAATATTGATCTTTATGCATTTAATTTTTGATGACTTCCAATTTTCCTAGATTCATACTTCATACATCCCATGCTTCAATTATTACTGGATGCTTCACTTGTTTCTTCTCATTTTGAGTCATGCCACATCAGCAAATAAAGGTCCCCAAATGCTTACTTCATCCGCATCATTAAAGTTGACTCTACTTCAAGGAGACAGCTCTTCCCCAGTCCTATTTTGAGTCTCTTCCAACCTAAAAGGTTCATCACTGCTATTCCATCAAGTGAATGAAGTTAGAGCAAGTCCACAACAGTCAAAATACAACCTTGAATATATTCCATCTGAATTTAGAGAGCATCTCAAAACTAGAGTTGACATACTGAACCTCAAGGACCAAAGATTAGATGAGTTGTGGGATGACACCAAAGACATTATACACAAGAATGTACAAAATTATTAAAAGATAGGAAAGAAGCTGTAGATAGGTGGGCACGCAGAATCAATCTGAATTGCATACTTTCACTTAATCATCATCATCATTATAATAAACACAGGAAATAAAGACCAAAATGGATGCCAGAAGGGACTTTGAAACTTACTCTTAAATGTAGAGCAGCTAAAACAATGGAAGAAATGACAAAGTAAAAGATGTGAGGATTCCAAAGGGTAGCACAGGAAGACTAAGAAAAATACTATAATGAAATGTGCAGAAACCTGGAGTTAGAAAACCAAAAGGAAAGAACATGCTCAGCATTTCTCAAGCTGAAGGAACTTAAACAATTCAAGCCTCCAGTTGCAATACTGAAGGATTCTACAGACAAAATAATAAACAATGCAGGAAGCATCAAAAGAAGAAGGAATACAGAGTCACTGTACCAAAAAGGATTGGTTAATGTTCAACCAAATCAAGAATCAGTGATACTGAAGAAGTCCAAGTTGCACTGAAGGCACTGGCAAAAAACAAAGCTCCAGGAACTGACAAATACCAATTAAGATGTTTCAATAAATAGAGGTTGCGCTTAAGCAACTAATTTGGTTTGTGCCAAGAAATCTGGAAGAGAGCTACCTAGCTAATCAACTGTTTGTGCCATTCCAAAGAAAGGTGATCCAGAAGAGTGCAGATATTACGGAACACCACTAACATCACACATACTGAAGAAAATTCACAAATATTTGCAGCAATGTGTAGAGAGAGCACTGCCAGAAATTGATGTCAGATTCAGAAGAGGACATGGAATGAGGAACATCACTGCTGATGTCAGATGAACCTTAGCTCAAAGAACAGAGTATCAGAAAGTTACCTACAAGTGTTTTATTGACTATACAAAGGCATCTGACTGTGTGAGATATAACAAATTATGTATAACATTGAGAAGAACAGGAATTCCAGAGCATTTAATTGTGCTCATGAGGAACATGTACACAGATGAAGAGGCAGTCATTTGAATAGAACAAGGGAATATTGCATTGTTTGAAATTATAAATGATGTGTGCCTGGGTTGCATCATTTCAACATATTTATTCAAACTTCATGCTGAGCAAACAATCCAAAAAAGTGGACTATATAAAAAAGAATGTGACATCACTCTGGAGGAAGACACATCATAATCTGTAAGCACAGATGACAGAATCTTGCTTGATGAAAGCAAAGAGTACCTGAAGCACTCACAATGTGCACCAAAAACTAGCCTTATTAAGGACTGTACCTTGACATAAGGAAAATAAAAATTCTCACAACTGGACTAATAGCAACATCATGATAAACAGAGAAAATATGGAAGTTGTCAAGGAGTCCATTTTATTTGGATCCACAATCAATGCCCACAGAAGCAGTAGTCAAAAAAATCAAACAACATATTGTACTGAGCAAATCTGCTGCAAAACACCTCTTTATAAGTGTTAGAAAGTTAAGATGTCACTTTGAGGACTAAGGTGAGCCTGACCCAAACCCTGATATTTTAATTGCCTCGGATTCATGCAAAAGCTGGACAATGAGCAAGGAAGGTCAAAGAACAATTGATGTCTTTGAATTATGGTGTTGGTGAAGACTGTCAAATATATTGTGCACTGCCAGAAGAACAAACAAATCTGTCTTGGAAAATACAGTCTGAATGCTCCTTAGAAGAGAAGATGGCAAGACTTCGTCTCACACACTTTGGACATGTCATTAGGAGGGACCAGTCCCTGGAAAAGGACTCCATGCTTGGTGAAGGGCAGGATTAGAGTAAAAGAGGAATGAAATAGACTAACACAGTGGCTGCAACAATGGGCTCAAACACAGCAATGACTGTGAGGATGGTGCAGGAAAGGGCAGTGTTTCCTTCTGTTGCACACAGGGCTACTTTGTGTCAGAACTGACTTCACAGAAATAAAAACAACACCAACTCATTTAGATACTAAGTATCTGTTAAACTATTTAGCTAAATTGAGGGGAATGGTAAAAAAAAAAAAAGTCTCAGGTTTGAGAAAATAATGCACATGTATTGTACCTTTCTAGTATTAAAGGTATATACTAGTCATTGTAGAAAATTTAGAATACAAAGAAATTCGTATAACAACAAAAAAAAAAAACTCCACTGCTGAGTCTGGTCTGACTCATAGCAGCACTATAGGTCAGAGTAGAACTACCCCATAGAATTTCCAAGGAGCCCTGGCCAATTTGAACTGCTGACCTTTTGGTTAGCTGATATAGATTTCATCCACTACACCACCAGAGTTTTCAGTATAACAAAGAAAATCAAAATTACTTGTGATCTCACCACTTTTTTTAGCTTTTATTTCATGCTAACGTGGCCTCTTTATCTGTATTTACAAAAAATATATATATTGTTTTTTCTCACTCATTATTAGTTATTGGTCATACTAAACATGAAAACTAAACCCACTGCTGTTGAGTCAATTTCAACTTATCATGATCCTATAGTACAGAACAGAACTGCCCCACAGGTTTCCAAGGTGGTAAATCTTCACAAAAGCGGATTGCCACATCTGTCCCCTGCGACTGGTAGATTTGAATCACCGTTTGGCTAGCAGCTAAGCACTTTAGCCACCGTATCACAAGGGCTCACTGGTAATACAGTGGATCCATATAATAAAACACCATGTAGCCATTTTTAAAAAATAATATTCATGAACAAAACTTACAGAATTCACAAAATTCCTGCAGCGTGGTTCAACAGCCTGGAGGGTTCCCTGGGAACATGGCCCCCAGATCTCCTGCTGGCCCTGACTAGAAACCAATACTGAGGTCAACTCATCAGACAAGAATGTATGACTTGGGGACACAGTGTGACCATATGGTGTGTGTATTTCACGGTTCTATACATTTATAGGAGGCTGTCCTACTAGTTTCTTTCTAGATGAGAGAGAAGAGGGTGGAGACAAGGTGGCAAGTACTCATTTAGAGGATACCAGAAATACAGAGTGAAAGGAGGATTATGCTGTCACTGGGTGAGAAGAGCAGACAGAGATGAAGACAGGTGGGCACGCGAAATTGATTCGGGTTGTATACTTCTACTTAATCACAATTTTTTAAAATTCCCACAGTATATTTTAACATAATTCTAAAAATAATTAAATGTTAGAAGGCTAACATTACCCAACTTCAAGACTTATGTTAAAGCTACAGTGATCAAGACAGTGTGGTACTGGCAAAGAAAAGACATCTAGATTAAAAGGGAAAAAACAGAGCTCAGACAAATATCCCATGCATAAGAATCTCAAATAAATTACATAAATACTCTACCCTAAAACAAGGAGAGCACATTGGTGTGCATGTGTGGAAACAGAGTTTTTCCAAAGAGTACAGTGACACTCTTCCACAGAGTATGAGGTCTGACAATTAAGTCCACAAACCTAATTGTTCAAAGTGCTACATACTTCACTGGTGAATATCACTACACTCGCTTTTGAAGTACTACCCTTGGGAAACTATGCCCCGACACCAGTACCTAGTCCATACCTTGGAGCAATTTCAGAACTCTTTCTGGAATGGCCATTGAGCACAGAGGCATGGTGGCAAGTTCACGAACTTAATTGTAGACTTGTCTGTGAGGAACTTTCAGCCAGTAAACAAATAACTGTATTGGAACACCCTACCTACTCACCTGATCTGGCCCCTAATGATTTTTTTCTTTACTAGAAGATACAGGAAATATTGAAAGGAAGCCATTTTTTTAAAATTATGATTAAGTGAAAGTATACAACCCAAGTCAATTTTGCGTGCCCACCTCTCTGCAATTCTATCTGCTCTCCTCACCCTGTAATAGCACATTCCTCCTTTTCACTCTTTACTTCCAGCATCCTCCCAATGAGCACCTGTCCTCATCTCTCCACCTTCTCCTCACCCCTCTAGAAAGAAACCAGTAGGACAGCCTCCTGTAAATGTATAAAACCATAAAGTACCTACACCACATACTCACTCTGTGTCCCCAAGTCCAGTTCATTCTTTGAAGTGTTGTCCTCAGTGCTTATTTCAGGCCTGGACCAGGAACAAGGCTAGGGGCATGTTCCCATGAGACCTTCCAGGTTGTCAGACCATCAGTTCTGGTCTTTATTAGTAGAGTTCTTGACTTGTGTACCTCTCTTTCTCATGCTACTTCAGGGACTCTACATTGTGTCCCCTGTCAAGGCTGTCTCTGTTGGTGACCAGGCACCATCTGGTTCTTCTGGTTTCATGGTGTTGTAGTCTTCCAGTCATATGGGTGAAAGGAAGATATTTTGATGATGTTCAGGATATCAAAGGTAATATAATGACAGCTCTCATGGCCATTCCAGAAAAAGAGTTCCAAACTTGCTTCAAAGGGTGGACTAGGTACTGGCGTTGGTGTATAGCTTCCCAAGGGGAGTACTTTGAAAGTGACTGTAGTGATATTCAGCAATGGGGTACATAGCACTTTTTCTAGGAAGCATTCACAAACTTAATTGGCAGACCTTGTACGGTATGGAAAGAGGAAAAACAAGTAGGAAAAACAGTGAAGAAACCTAACAAACACTACTTCAGCCAGGTGATCAAGGTCAACATGAACACAAATCATGGCCGTGTATACCCTGGATACGAAGGGATGAGAAAAGCTCTTTACATCTGTGATCTTCCTCTCAAAAACCCATAACCAATTCAACAACTCAACTAAAAAACAGGCAAACACCATGACAGACATTTCTCAAAAAAGGATACACAAATGACCAACAAACACATGAAAAGATGCTCAGCATCATCAGTCACTATTCACAACCCATAGCTATCAGCTAGCTAATTCTGAATCCTAAATTCCAGACTAGAACTGCCCCACAGGGTTTCCAAGGCCATAATGTTTACAGAAGCAGACTACCACATCTTTCTCTGGAGTACCTGGTGGAAAAGTCCAACAACCTCTCTGTTCATTAGCAGATGAGCACTTAACCACTGAGCCACCATGGTGAAGCCCATAAATCAAACTCATTGCCATTCAGTTGATTCTAACTTGTAACAATCCTATCAGTATGACAGTAGAAATGCCCCACTGGGTTTCAATGTCTGTGATCTTCACAAAAGCATACTGACCCATCATTCTCCCACGAGTGGCTGGTGGGTTAGCAGTTAGCAGTTGAGTGCTTAACCACTGTGCAACCAGGGGTCCTTAAAGCATCGGGCACCTCTTTTGAATCAGTGGCCTACGGATCTCCACACCATCCTATGTAGTCTTCCCCTCTACCAGCTGAACTATCAAAGGGAAATGAAAAGTAAAACCACAATGAGATACCACCTCATTCCCATTAGAATGGCTATAATTCCACTATAAAAATATTTAATGGAAAATTACTACCTACTCGATTTTTTTGTAAATGTAAAACTCTGAAAAAACAAGGTCTATGAATTAAAAAGAACTGGCATACGGTATAATTTTGATATTTTGCAAAAGAAGCAGATGGATGGGGAATGGGTTGAATTCATTTACTAATCTACATTGAGTCCTTTCTACATGTCATAAACAACAATATATTAACACTAGTTATGTCTACATAGCGATATTAAAGCTCTTCATAATTTTCTTTGTATTTTTCAAATTTACAAAATGCTCTAGAGTCTGTGGTGGTTTCTTTCAGAAGGATAAAAAATAAGTAAAATAAAAATTACTATGCAAGTTTTAGGCAGTATCACTCATGATTTATGTCCCAGTCAGGCAATGGATAAGTGCTTAAATGTTAACCGAAGCTGTCGATCTGAACCCACCAGTGGCTCCAACGGAGAAAAGACCTAGCAATTTTGATTGAAAGGTTGTTGTTGTGTGCTACTGAGTCAATTCTGACTGACAGCAACCCTATAGGACAGCATAGAGACGCCCCATTGGGCTTCTTAGGCTGTGATTGTCACAGGAGCAGATCACTGGGTCTTTTCTACTGCAGAGTCACTGGTGAGTTCATCTGCACAATCTCTTGGTCAGCAGCCAGGTGCTTAACCACTGCACTACCACAGCTCCTATCTATAAAGATTACTATAGCCTAGGAAACCCTATGAGGCAGTTTTCAGCTACACAGTTCTCCTATGTATTCAAATCAACTCAACAGCACAAAACAACTGCTTATAATTTAGATAAACAGATTTTAATTTTGTTCCTCATCTTCGTTTCAATCAGAGGTAATGGGCAGCTCTGGTTTCAGACAGCTGTGAACAAGGAAAAAAGATTAAAGTGGGTCAGAAAGTATCTCTTTATAGAGAATTGAGTACTCATAAGTTTGTATTTTATTCCTATGGATGATTAAAGTATGAATTATTTTTAACTACTTTCCTTGTGGTTGTTGTTGGATACTGTTGAGTCAATTCAGACCCATGATGGCCCTATGCACAACAGAATGAAACACTGCTTTGTCCCTCACTACCCTCACAATCATTGCTATGTTTGAGCACACTGTTGCAGCCACTGGGTCAATCCATCTCATTGAGGGCCTTCCTCTTTTTTACTGACTCTCTACTTCACCAAGCATATTATTCTCCAGGGACTGGTCTGTCCTAATTACACATCAAAGTACATAATAGAAAGTCTCTCCATCTTCCCTTCTAAGGAGCATTCTGGCAGTACTCCTTTCAACACAGATTTGTTCCTTCTCCTGGCAGTCTATGATACCAGCTTGAATTCCTGATAGTTTCCGTTGATGTACTGCTGTAACTGTTTAATTATCTTCAGCAAATTTTTTTGCCTGTGATAATGGCTGCTATGATTCAATAATTTCCATATTCTGTTGGATCACCATTTCCTGGAATGGACACTAATATGCATCTCTTCTAGTGGGTTGGCCAGGGAGTGGTCTTCCAAATTTCTTGGTATAGACAAGTGTGGACTTTCAGTGTTGCATCCATTTGTTGAAACATCTCAATTGATATTCCATCAGTTCCTGGAACCTTGTTCTTCAACAATGCCTTCAACACAGCTTGGACATCCTTTTTAAATACCATCTGCCCTTCGTTTTATGATACTTTCCTGAAATGGATGAATGTTAACCAATACTTTTTGGTACAGTGACTCTTGTGTTTCCTCCATCTTTTCTGCTGTTTTCCGTGTCATTCCATATTCTGTCTATGGAATTCTTGAACATTGTTAACTTGAGGTTTGAATTTTTTCTTAAGTTCTTTCAGCTTGAGAAATGCCCAGTATGTTCTTTCCTTTTGGTTTTCTAGCTCCAGATCTTTTCATACTTCTTGGACTGCCCTTTGAAATCTTCTGGTCAGCTCTTTTACTTAATGTTTCTTCCATTCAATTTAGTTGCTCTATATCCAAGAGCAAGTTTCTTGTGACATATATTTCTTCTGAGACACATTTTGGTCTTTTCTTTCTTTCCTGTCTTTTTAATGACCTTGTACTTTCTTCATGTATGATGTCCTTGATGTCATCCCACAACTCATCTGGTCTTCAGTTACTAGTATTGAATGCATCAAATTATTCTTGAAATTGTCTCTAAATTCAGGCAAAATATACTCAAGGTCATACTTTGCCTCTTGTGGACTTAATTTTATTTAGGTTCAACTTGAACTTGTATGTGAACAATTGATGGTCTGTTCTACAGTCAACCCCTGATCTTGTTCTAACTGGTGATATAATGTTTCTCCATCATCTCTTCCCACAGATGTAGTCAGTTTTATTCCTATGTATTCCATTTGGCAAGGTACATGTGTATAGTCCTCATTTGTATTACTGAAAAGGGGTATTTCCAGTGAATAGCTCATTAATCTTGCAAAATCCCATAAGATCTCAAGTGTCATTTCTATCACCAAAACTATATTTTCCAGCTACTATTCCTTCTAGTGATACAGTGGTTAGGAGCTATGACTATTAGTCAAAAGGTCAGCAGTTTGAATCCACCAGCTGCTCCTTGGAAGCCCTATCAGGCAGTTCTGCTCTGTCCTACAGGGTCACTATGAGTTAGAATCTTCCACGGCAACAGGTTTAGTTTTGTTTGGTTCCTTCTTGTTTCCAATTTTTTCATACCAGTCATCAGTAATTATCAATGCATCTTAATCACACGTTTGATAAATTTTTCTACAGCAGTTGGTAAAAATCTTCAGTTTCTCTATCTTTACCATTAGTGGTAGGTGTATAAATTTGAGTAACTGGTCTTCCTTATAGGCATTGGAAACCATGGTGGTGTGGTTAAGGGCTATGGCTGATAGCCAAAAGATAGGCAGTTCAAATTCACTAGGCACTCCTTGGAAACTCTATGGGGCAGTTCTCCTCTGTCCTTTAGGGTTGCTGTAAGTCAGAATTGACTTGACGGCAACAGGTCTAGTTTTCTTCCTTGTAAGAGTACACATACTACTCTGTCACTGACACTGCTGTATTTCAGGATAGATATTGAAATGTTCTTTTTGACCGTGAACATGATGCCATTCCTTTTCAATTTGTCATTACTAGCATAGTAGGTCGCATGTTTGTCTGCTTCAAAACTGCTAGTACTAGTCCATTACAACTCACTAATGCCTAGGATATCAATCTTTAAGTGTTCTGTTTCATTTTTGACAACCTTCAATATTCCTAGATTCACACTTCGTACATTCTTCATTCCAAGTACTAATGGATATGTGTACCTGTTTCTTCTTGTTTTAAGTCATGCTACATCAGCAAATAAAGATCTCGAAAGCTTTACTCCATTTACATAACTAAGGTTGAATCTATCCACTTTTAGGAAGCAGCTCTTCCTTAGTTGTATTTTGAGTGCCTTGCAATCTGAGGGGCTCAATTTTCAACACTGTATCAGACAACCATTCACTGCTATTCACAAGGTTTTCACTGGCCAGTTTTTTCAGAAGTAGATTGCCAGGGCCTTCTTAACATTTACTTTCTTACTAAATTCTAGTAAGTTAACTAGTCTAAGTGGCTACATATGTGTATACTAAAATTGTTTAAAGGGTCTTAAAAAATATAATTACCCCTCAATGATTATTAAAGAAAATCTGACATTTTTGTTTTGACTTTTCATGCTTCACCTCAAAGGTGAAGAAAGGCTTTCTCCTAAAACACTTTAGCAGTTCACATATTAATTTAAGTACTTGTTTCCTCATCTACAAGTATCATCTACTTAGGGAAACAAGATGACATGAAGACAACCTCTTCTATTTGGTTCACCAGGTTCTGTTTTTTTTTTAATTCTGCTCTTAAAATATACCCATGAACTTACTAGATGAGTAAGATTACAACTGAAAAAGAAAAAAAAAAAGTCAAAAGCAAGAGCCATACGAGGTGTTACAGATTTAATATTATACACTGCATTACATATTCTATATATTTAGTATTTCACACATCTGTATTATTGCTATTGTTGTTAATTGCCATGAAGTCAATTCTGACTTGTGGTGAGTCCAGGTGTGCAGAGTAGAACCACTCCATAGGGTTTTCAAGACTGAGAGCTTTTGTAAGAAGACTGTCAAGATTGTTTACTGAGGTGCCTGCGGCTGGGTTTGAACCACCAACCCTTCAGCTAGCGGTAGAGAGCTTAACCCTTTGTACCACATAGGGACTCCATATACATATATACAAATCAAAACACCATTATAATAACATATAATTTAGATGGTGACGTTACTCACAGTGATATGACCTAAGGGTGCTTGAGCAACCCTGTTGAGGCACACATTACTCACCACTAAACATGGAAGAGACTTTAAAAGGTTGCGAAATATCTTGCCTTCCTTATTTAACAAAGCTCACCATTTTACCCGGTGGGTTTTCTATTAAGTGGTCAATGTTTTTCAAGCAAGAACTAATTGCATTTAAACACTCTGCCACACAATATAGGACACCTTGGGCTTCCTGCAACAGCAATACCCAGTGTAAAAATCATCACTAACTGGGTAAGAATATCCCTGATGAACTTCTGACAGCACAGCAGCGATGAGATGTATTATCCAATGCTACAGAGCTGCATATAGTTACCTTCAGCTGGTAAGTAAGCAATATTACGTGATGTAAATGTATCCATACCAAGAAGATAAGACAAAATTGGAAATAGAGCATAAGCAATGCCACTTTTTTCTAAATGCATTTTCAACAAATATTTACAGAGTACTTATCACATGCTAAGCGCAGAAAACTGAAAAAGATAGACCTAATTCAGAGGTAAGAGCTTATCAAAGAACACAAATATTTACAATGAGAGTAAGTCAGGAGTCCTGGGTGGTGCAAATGGTTGAGTATTCACTACCAGCACAGAGGTTGGCGGCTCAAACTCACCTAGAGGTTCCTTGGAAAGCACTATAGAACAGTTCTACTCTGCTCAAAAAGGGCTGCCATGAGTTGGAATTGACTTGAAGGCAACTAACTACTGAGTAAATCATAAGGGAATCATAATAAAGGAAGTGTACAGGCTCATGGTACAGGCATTAAACCTAGGTGGCAAGGTAAGCCTCCCAAGGAACAGAGCTTTCATCTGAAACCCTCAAATTAACAGGCCAAGTGTGTGAATTGAAGGAAGAAAGACAGCGAGTTGACAGGATGAGGCAAAGAATGGCCCAGGCATAAAGAACACCATATGCAAAAGTGCTGAGGTGAGACTGTATTTCAGCTGAACAGAATGTAAGGTCAGCAGTAAGGGGAAAATTTGTGAAAGAGTAAGCTGGTGTGCAGGCTTGTAGGTATATATATTATTTTGTATTACAAGTGATACACCAATATTTTAAATTCCATACTTAAAAGAGAAACGCAGCTCTAGCAAAGATCCAACTTTCTGTTATAATTCATAGCAGCCCTAAAACAAAACTTTCCTCACCTTCTAGGCAACAAATACATATTCTAGCAAGTCAAAATAGAAAACAAAAATCAAAAAGAAGACAGAAAGACAAAGGAACAGAGAATATGTACCACATATGTACCACACTGGTCATGATACTCCTGGGACAAAGCAATGAGGGATTTAAGTGCAGCTGAAAAGATTCTGACTTAGAAGGATGCACTCGAGACTACTAGGTTTTACAGACTGGTGAGAGTTTCTGGCACATTACCCCAAATTCTCTTTGCCTCTGTACAAGGCTACCCTTTTGTTTATTTGGAGAAAAATAACATCTTATGGTTCATGTTGTTCAAACTACTAGACGATAAACTACTGTTTTCTAAGTAATACTCCTAAGACATTGAATAAAAGATATTTATGTTGCTGTTACCTAACAGTTGCAAAGGTTTTTGCTGATATTTACCAGAGCACCTCCAAGTCTGGTGACAGTCACACTTTCAGTGGAAAGATGGAATTGGAGATACGGAGAAAGGAGATGTTCTTCCTTCCCTCTGTGCCCCTCCACTGGTTTTTACACCCTCATCCAAGCAAGACTCTGCTCTAATTCTGGATGGTGAAATAGTCTCTTCTCTGTTTTTCAAAACCCCCAATCTGGCTACTATCCAGCTCCTCACCTTGTCCATCAGAGTCATTTCACACTCTCAAGTACAACCATCTGAGCCTGGAGTTAGGGGAAAAAGGATGATGAGTGGGCTCCCACTGACTAGCAATGAATGAAGAAGCAAACAAAATGGGGAGATGCCGATGGACGGGCTCCTGGAGTCCCAAGCTGGGACATATTCCCCATTAAAATATTACATCAATAGTCTTTCTTTCAGGTATTATACTAAATTTTTTGACGAGACGGCTTGAAGGCAGCCAATAAAAACATATTTCTTTTTCCCATAAAACACTGTTTCTATGAGAAAATGACGAAGTGTATTTTGAAAAACAACCTATTCATTGGTTAAAAAAAAATTCTAGAAGCAGGATGCAATTTCAGCCTCTTCTCTTAAATTAACAATAATACCTATCATCTTTTTTTAATTAAGAAGAAAATGGTTTATCTTGTAGCTGCTTCACACTGAAAACTCTGAAGGGGGTAAAAGATCAGCCACTGCCCCTCAGTGACAAAGAATAAACCCTGTGTGGGGAAGAGTGAAAAAAAAGTTCACTAGGACTGTGAAGGAGAACAGGAGTGGAAACCAAGGAGAGGAGGGACTCCCAAGGGCCCTCTGGATTAATGGATATGGGCAGGGAGGAGAGGGAATGAAGATTTGTTTGCATCATTCCACAACTTCTGTAAGTGAACTAATAGTAACATCTTCTCTGGTAATGAACTGTACGCACGACTTTGCCACACCTAATATTTTTGAAACCAAAGCTATATCTGTAGGGTTGCTATGAGTTGGACATTTCTCAATGGCAGTGGGTTTGTTTGTTTTTTTCTTTTTATTTAACATAACTGAGTGAAATTGTACATTCACATATAAATTTACATGCCCACCTATATGCAGCTTCCACTGCTCTCCCTGTCCAGTGACTGCACACTATTCCTCTCTGCTCCATACATCTCTCATCCTCCCAACAGCCTCCTTTCCCCTCCTCTCCATCCACTCCCCTTCCTCCAGCCAGAGGTCAGCAAGATGATATCCTATAGATGTATAGAACCATAAAGTGCTTCCAATATATGGTTACTCTGCATTGCCAAGTCCAATCCATTCCTGTCCAAAGAGTGGACCTTTGTTATAATTTATGGGAAAGGGCAGCATCAGGGCCAGGGGCCATGCTCTCAGAGGAACCCTAAAACCGCTGGACCATCAATTGAGGTCTTTTAGTGGAGACCTCAGGATGCACCCCTTTTTATTCTTGTGTTGTCAGTGAGACTCCTCTCTGTGAGCTCCATCGTGGCTATCACTGGTGGTGGCCAGGCACCATCTGGTTCTTCCGGTGCCAAGTCGATGTAGGCACCCACTCTTGTGGGTCTCTCTGTCTTCTCAGTTGTCTTTACCTCATGTCATTTTGATCCTCGGTGAGCATCCGTTCCTGCTGAGTTGGGACCACTTGGTGTGTCCTCGGATGGCAGCTTGGCAGCTTTTAAGACCTCAGACGCCACTCACCAATGTGGGGTGCAGAGAGCTCTCTTAGCAAAACGCTGATTGTGCCAATTAGCCTGGAATTCGCCTAAGAGCATGGTCCCCCGCCCCCCACCCCAGCTACTCTATCCTTGCAGTATTCAGTTAAGATGGAAGGAGTACTCAAGTTATGCTGAAGTCCACTTAATGTTGTTCTTGTTTCTAATGTGTGCTATCACCACTTTCTCCCAACTAGATTTCTAGTAACTATCTAAACTAAACCCTTCCCCCTTTACCCTCTCTCCCTTCCCTCCCTTGCAGCTGTCAAAGAGTCTCTTCTTCTATACACAAGTCTGTTTTTGAGATCTTATCGTAGAGGTCTCATACAGTATTTGTCCCTTTGTCGCTGACTACTTTCACTCAACATAATGTCTTCCAGTTGAAACCAGGTTAGGAGATGTTTCCTGGAATCATCGTTATTCTTTATCACTGCGTAGTGCTCCATTGAGTATATGTACCATAGTTTACCTATCCATTCTTCTATTGTTGGGCATCTGGGTTGATTCCACCTTTTTGCTATCGTGGACTGTGCTGCGGTAAACATTCTGGTGCATGTGTCCGTTGGTGTGAAAGGCCTTGATTCTGTAGGATATATTCCAAGTAGTGGAATTACTGGGTCAAATGGTATACTGATATCCATTTTTTTAAGGAAGCGCCAGATTGCCTTCCAAAGAGGCTGGACCATTTTGCAACCCCACCAACAGTGTAGGAGGGTTCCACTTTCTCCACAGCCTCTCCAGCATTTGTTGTTTTGTGTTTTCTGGATCATGGCCAATCTTGTTGGGGTGAGATGGTATCTCATTGTTGTCTTGATCTGAATTTCTTTAATAGCTAAAGATCGTGAACATGTCCGCATGTGTTTTTTGGCTGCCTGGATGAAGTATCTGTCCATCTCCTTTGCCCATCGCTTAATTGGATGGTTTATCTTCTTCTTATTGATATTTTGTAGTATCTTATAGATTATGGAGATCAGGTGTTGGTCTGACATAGAGTTGCCAAATATTTTTTCCCATTCTGTGGGTGTTCTTTTAATCCTATTAATAAAGTCTTTGGATGAGCAAAAGTGTTTGATTCTTAATAGTTCCCATTTATCTATTTTCTCTTCTGTTGATTGAGGTTTCTTCGACAGATTTTGGAGTCTGTCCTCATTGTCTATTAAAACTTCCATTGTTGTTCCTACCTTTTCTTGGATGAGCTTTATCGTTTTAGGTTTGATATTTAGGTCTTTTATCCAGTTGGAGTTGGTTTTTGTATAACGTGTAAGATATGGAACTTGATTCAGTTTATTGCAGATGGATAACCAATTTTGCCAGCACCATTTGTTGAAGATACTGTTTTTACCCCAGTTTAATGTCTTAGGGCCTTTGTGGAATATCAACTGTGCATAGGCAGATGGTGTCATCTCTGGGGTCTCAATTCTGTTCCATTGATCCATCTGTCTGTTCTTGTACCAGTACCAGGCTGTTTTGACCACTGTGGCAGTGTAGTATGTTCTAAGGTCGGGTAATGAGAGGCCTCCCAGTGTGTTCTTCTTCTTTAGTAGTACCTTACTTATCCGGGGCTTCTTCCCTTTCCAAACAGAATTGGTGATTTGTTTCTCCATCTCATTAAAAAATGATGCTGGAACTTGTATTGGGATTGCATTATATAAATAAATTGCTTTGGGTAAAATAGACATTTTCACAATGTTAAGTCTTCCTATCCATGAGCAGGGTAGGTTTTTCCATTTATCTAAGTCTCTCTTAGTTTCTTGTAGTAAGGGCTTGTAGTTCTCTTTGTAAAGGTCTGTTGTTTCTCTGGTTAGATTAATTCCTAGGTACTTTATCTTCTTAGGGGCTATCGTAAGTGGTATTGATTTGATAATTTCCTCCTTAACAGTCTTGTTGTTGGTATAAAGGAATGTTACTGATTTACTTATGTTTATCTTGTATCCTGAGACTTTGCTGAACTCTTCTATCAGTTTGAGTAGCTTACTTATAGATTCCTTGGGGTTCTCTGCATATACAATCATATCATCTGCGAACAGGGAGATTTTAACTTCCTCTTTGCCGATGCAGATGCCCTTTATTTCTTCATCTTGTCTAATTGCTCTGGCTAGAACTTCTAGCACAATGTTGAATAGGAGAGGTGACAGTGGGCATCCTTGTCTAGTTCCTGATCTCAAAGGAAAGTCTTTCAGTCTCTCTCCATTCAGGATGATGTGGGCAATTGGCTTTGTGTGTGCTGAGGAATTTGCCGTCTATGCCCATTTTGCTAAGAGTTTTTAGCATGAATGGGTGTTGGACTTTATCAAATGCCTTTTCGGCATCAATGGACAAAATCAGGTGATCCTTGTCTTTTGTGTTATTTATGTGGTTAATCACATTAATTGTTTTTCTGATGTTGAACCAGCCTTGCATCCCTGGTATGAATCCCACTTGGTCATGATGGATTATTTTCTTGATATGTTGTTGTATTCTGTTAGCAAGAATTTTGTTGAAGATTTTTGCATCTAGGTTCATGAGTGATATCGGTCTGTAGTTCTCTGTCTTTGTTGGATCTTTCCCTGGCTTAGGTATCAGGGTTATGCTGGCTTCATAGAATGAGTTTGGGAGTACTCCATCCCTTCCTATATTGTGAAATAGTCTCAGTAGTATTGGGGATAACTCTTCTCTAAATGCTTGGTAGAATTCTGCCGTGAAGCCATCTGGGCCCGGACTTTTTTTGGTTGGCAGTGTTTTGATGACCTTTTCAATCTCTTCCTTTGCGATGGGTTTATTAAGTTGTTCTGCTTCACGTTGTGATAATTTGTGGTATGAGTCAAGGAATTGGTCCATTTCCCCTAGGTTTTCAAATTTGTTAGAGTACAGTCTTTCATAGTATTCTGTTATGACATTTTTGATTTCTGTTGCATCTGTGGTGACAACTCCCCTCTCATTTCTAATTTGGGTTATTTGTTTCCTTTCCTGCTTTTCTTTAGTATATCCAGTGGTTTATCAATTTTGTTGATCTTTTCAAAAAACCAGCTTTTGGTCTTTTCAATTTTTTCAATTGTTTTTCTATTCTCTAATTCATTTAGCTCTGCTCTAATCTTTATGATCTCATTTCTTCTGGTGCCCGAGGGGTTCCTCTGTTGTTCTCGTTCTACGTGTTCAAGCTGTAGAGTTGGTTCCTTGATTTGGTTTCTTTCTTCCTTCCAGATGTGTGCATTTATGAAGATAAACAGACCTCTGAGCACTGCTTTGGCTGTATCCCATAGGTTCTGGTAGGAAGTGTTTTTGTTCTCATTGGAATCCATGCATTTCTTTAATTCATCCTTGATTTCCTCTATACCCCACGTTTTTTTGAGCAAGATGTTGTTCAGTTTCCAAGAGTTCCACTTTCTATCTATGTTTTTTCTGCTATTGATTTCAACTTTTATGGCTTTATGATCTGAGAATATGCTTTGCAGTAATTCAATGGTATGGATTTTGTTGAGCATTGCATTATGGCCTATCACATCATCAATTCTGGAGAATGTTCCATGTGCACTGGAGAAGAAGGTGTAGTTGTCTGCTGATGGGTGGAAAGTTCTGTATATATCAAAGTTGGTTAATTGTGTCAATGAGGTCTTCTGTATCTTTACTGAGCTTTTTTCTAGATGATCTGTCTAGTAATGAGAGTGGAGTGTTAAAGTCTCCCACTATTATTGTGGAGTCATCTAACTCTCTTTTGAGCGTAGTCAGTGTTTCTTCAACATATTTAGGTGCTCTGATATCAGGTGCATAAATATTTAATATAGTTAAGTTTTGCTTGTGTACTGAACCTTTCAGCAATAAATAGTGTCCATCTTTGTCCATGATGGTGGATTTGACATTAAAATTGATTTTGTCTGAGATTAGAATTGTCACCCCTGCTCTTCTTTCTTCATTGTTAGCTTGCTATATATTCTTCCATCCTTTAATTTTCCGTCTATTCCTGTCTTTAGGTCTCAAGTGAGTTTCTTGTAGACAACATATGGATGGGTCGTGTCTTTTGATCCAAGATGACACTCGGTGTCTCTTTACTGGAGCATTCAGTCCATTCACATTCAACGTAATTATTGATAGGTATGTGTTCAGTGCTGCCATTGTGATGTGTTTATTTTTATGTTGATGTTTTCTCTGTTGTTCTTATTAGTCTGTTCTGGGACACTCTTTTTTGTGAGTTGATTTTTCACCTTTTTCAGAGCTGGTTTTACAGTTGTTGAGACTCGTGTGTTAGATTTCTTGAAATGGTATGATACATCTTTGTTGTGCTTTACAGCTGCCCCTATGAACCCCCTTAATAAACTATTTATAAACCGAATTTTAATTACTACCAGTCTTGTCACCTTCCTCTCCATCTGGAAGGACTATAATGACTGTAGTACATCCCTCTTTTTATTATGATGACACCATAGTTTTCATGATGATCACTAGATTGCTTCTTTCCATATCAAAGCTGTGATTTACTTTGGAGCCTTCCCTAAATGAATAGAGTATTGAGTAGTGTGTTGTTCTAAAATACAAAGTTAGTGGTTTTGTTCTTCTAAGCCAAAGCCAAGAACTTCTTTCAGTATTTCTTATAGTTTGGGTTTGGTTTTTACAGTCTCTGAGTTTCTGTTTATCTGAGAATGTCTTAATTTGATTTTCATATTTGAAAGATAGTTTTGCAGGATATATAATTCTTGGTTGCAAGTTCTTCTCCTTGAAGACTTTGAATGTGTCGTGCCACTGTCTCCGTCCCAGCATGGTTTCTGCTGAGAAATCTGACGAGAGCCTACAGGGTTTCCCTCTAAATGTTAGCTTTGCCTTGAGTCTTGCTGCCTTTAAGAGTTGCTGCTTATGTTTCATTTTGTTAAGCTTGATTATAATATGTCTTGGAGTCTTTCTTTTGAGATCTATATTGGGTGGCATACGATATGCATCTGAGATGTCTATATTCTCTTCCTTCATGATTTCTGGGAAGTTTTCTTTCAGCAGCTCAGCAACAATACTCTGTGTTCTCAGATGTCTCACCCTGTTCAGGGACTCCAATTAATCGAAGGTTGTTCCTCTTAATAGAGTCCCACATGCTTCTTAATGTGTCTTCATTTTTCTTGTTTCTTTTTTCTGATTTCTGCTCATAGACGCTGGCATCAGTAGCTCTGTCTTCCAAGTCAGAAATTCTTTTTTCCATTTCTTCCATTCTGTTTTCTTGGCTTTGCATGGAAGTTTCTATGTCTTTGATTTTCTTCTTGATCTGTTGGATTTCAGAGTACTGGTGTTCCACCAGATCGAACAACTTGCTTAATTTTTCATTTTGTTCTGCTGCAGTTTGTATAAGGTCTAGAAGGGCTCAGTATATAATCAATTTGTATTCACTTCCTGATGCTTTCATAAAAGTTTCTTCATCTGGAAAACTCCTTGGTTGCTTTGTTTGGGAGCCTTCTGAAGCCATGAGTGACTGCTTGTATGCCACAATTGTCTGTTGCTTTTTGTGTCCCATGTGAGTATATAGAGGCTGGAAGAGGTACTGTGAGGATGGATTGCAAATGTTTCTCTAGGCTGTCTTCAAATGTAAAGCAAAAGGTACCTGACCAGTTCACAAGTCAGTTAGGTTTTCAGGTGTAGAGGTCCCTCTTCTCATCTGACAAAGTAAGCGCCACTATATCCAACCCCAGATGATAACAAACTAGTTCAGAATACAGCAATGCCACTGCTCTGTTGGCCTCTGCTGACAGGGCCTAGCCTTAGCCAACACTGCGTCGAGTACTGGTTTTGTGATAGAAAAGCGCTCTCCTGTGGGCAGGCTCTGGCTCCCAAGCTAAGAATTAGGTCCAGCTGTGGCCACCGTATCCAAGATGGCGTCCTCCACACAGGCAGCAGACAGAGGGGCTAAAGGTGCCCAGAGGTAGTGATTCCTCTGCTTCTGTTGCAGGGCCCCCAAAGTAGGCAGCACTGTGCAAAATCACTACTTTTCTGTCGGAGAAGCGCTGTCCCGTTTGCAGGCTCTGGCTCCCAGGCTAAGAACGGCGTCCCACACACTGACCGCGAAGCTCCGCACAAACCCCGCTGAGGCAGCTACAAAATGAAAGGCTCAAAATGGCTAGATTAACAGAGTCCCGAGTCTGGCTCTCAGAATATGGCAATTTCGCCTGCCTATCCCCCCAGCAGCGTGTCTGAGTCCAGCCGCCAGGCAAGACCCAGCTCCACCCGCCAGCCGAGACAGAGGAAAAAAACGTCAAAATGGTGCGTTTACCTTCCATCCGTGAGAGCGGGGGCTAGCCAGGAGCAGGAGTCAGCGAAAGAGAGGAGGTTTTTCTCTGACTGGTATGAAGTCCCAATTAACAGCTCTGTGCTGTGTCCTGAGGCTGATTAGGTGATTAGAAGGCTCTGTTTGATTGTCAGTTCAGGTCTTGGTTTCCAGAGGGATGTAAGGAGACATGTGCTTAGTCGGCCATCTTGACTCCCCAGCGGGTTTTTTTTTTTTTTTTTTTTTTTTAAAAAGAACAATATCTACCTTGGAAATAGTAGAAAAACACATTTCATTCTATGGTATCTAGATATTCTATACATCAAATGTTATGACTATCCCTTTTTACAGAAGTAACAGAGTCTTGTTGGTTATCTACCTTATATAAAATATGGATACCTTCTGGTAGAGACTAAAATAATAATTCCTGGCTCCTTGTCATAGTTGGAACCCTGATGGCATAGTGGTTAAGAGCTGTGACTACTATCCAAAAGGTCAGCAGTTCAAATCCACCAGCTGCTCCTTGGAAACCCGATGGGGCAGTTCCACTCTCTCCTATAGGGTTATTATGAGTCAACATCGACTCTGCAGCAACAGGCTTGTGGTTTTGTTTTAATTGCCACAGTTACACTAAAAAGATAAGACCATTAGGATTTCTGCAGTCTTAAAATCAATTAAAATCAAACCATTAAATAAAAGTATTATAGTGGAAGACTGACTTTCAGTTCAGATTGTTTAGAACTTGTTTAAACCTAAATTTTTGCCTGACAAGTAACTGTAATCCATGAAGCTTTTTTTTTTTTTTTTTTTGCCTTTTGTTAAAAGGTAAAACTATTGGCAAGGGTAAAATTATACACATCAGCTTTGTTTTGGCTTTTAAGAAATTGTCAGCATACAACAGAGAAACCGTCAGCATGTTCTAGTTATGGTTTGGTTTAACCTGCTGATTGTTTCTGCCCCATGACCCAAGAAATATGTGATGTTTATATTTTTAATTCTATTTCTACCTCCTGCAGAGTAAAAAAGAAAAAATTCTGTATACTCACAACACAAAACAAAACCCAGAAACTACAACAGAGAGGGTTTTTGTTTTTGTTTTGTTTTTAATTGTGATTGGATGAAAGTGTACAATGCAGTTTAAATTCACATGCCTGCCTATGTGCAGCTCACACTGCTCTCCTTGCTTGGTGACAGCACACTCCTCCTTTCTGTTCTACACAAGTCATATCCTCTTAACAATCTCCCGTCCCCTCCTCTCCACTCCTCTCTAGTGAGAGGCCCGTAGGATGACACCCAATAGATGCATAGGACCATAAAGTGCACACACAACATGGTGACTCAACACAGAGAGTATTTTACACCATTTTAACTACAAACCAGACTGGAAATCCAAAATTAACACTTTCACAATCTCCATTTGAGAGTCTATTCACTACAGTACAGTGGAAGTGTCAAAAATTTAGAAAAACAATCTAAACATGATAGGTAGGAGAATGATTAAATAATTGTGAAATACAATGCAGTCTTTTACATGTACATATACACACACATACACACAGACATACACATACATATATACAGACACATACATAAACTACTGCATAGTATTTCACAATGTATTTAACTATTCTTCATCTCCTACATATATTTATATGTACTCACTTGGAAAATCTCCAGTAGTGCCAACTACTCTATATACTTCTATGTTGCATAAATTCTGCAATGAAAATATATGCGTTATTTTTGTACTAAAAAAAAATCCATGGACCAATACACCTAACAGAATATCTAAAAACATAAAGATTGGAATATATGAAGTGTTGGTAAGGATATAGACAGCTAGAACTTTCATACATTGTTGATAGGAGCTGAAAATTGGTACAATCACTTTGAAAAACTGTCTGGAGTTTCCAATGAAGTTAAATATACACTTACTCTTTGACACAGTAATTCTACTCCTAGATATTTATCTAAAATAAATGATGGCTTACGTTCACAAAACACATTAAACAAGAATTCTTGGAGCAACTGGATCCATAAAAGCCAAAAACTGAGAACAACCCAATGCCCATCAGGAGATGGGATAAACTGTGGAACAGTCATACCCATGAACACAACTTAGCAAAAACGAACAAACTGCTGATACACATAAAACATGGATGAATGTCAGAAACATTATGCTGAGAACAGACACCAAAGAAGATACACGGATTGTATGAAGTTCCAAAACAGCAAAACTAATCCATCTTAATAAAGGTCAGAACAGTGATTACTTGGGGAGGGAACTGACTGGAAAGGAAACTTTCCATAGTTACGGGAATGTTTGTCTTGATTTGGATGGTGGTCACAGAGGTGTATACATATGTTAAAGTCACACTGCTGTAACACTTAAGAGTAGCACATTTATGTTCATAAATCATATTTCAATAAAGTACTAAGTGGGGAAATGGATGAGATAGTAGTAAGGGGGACAAAGAGAAGAAAGGAAGGAGAGGATGAATGGAATAGTCTACAAGGCTCACAGAAAAAATTATCAGAATGAATAGAATAAACAATTGTGAGATATACATACTATGGAATACTACTCAGTCTTAAAGAAAAATAAAGTGCCCATACATGATATGATACAGATGAGCCAGGAAAACATTATGCTGAGAGAAGTCATTCACAAAAGCACATATATTCTATGGTTTCATTTATCAGAAATAACAAGAGTAATATATAAAACCCAGTGGTTACTACAGTTTTGAAGTGGATAGAGGGAATCATTCTTTGGAAAGTACTGAATTTCTGTCTATGGTTGTGGAAAACTGGTATCAACTAACACTAATGGATATACAACCGGACTTCTATACACCAGGAAGGTGGGGGTTGGGGAGTATAGAAGAAGTGGTAGATAGAATGCTATATACAGTTTTACAACAAAAACAGCAGCCAAAAGAAAGATGCAGCTATTGACATCATTGTTGTTAGGTGCCACTGAGTCAGTTCAGACTCACAGCGCTCCTATATACAACAGAAGAAAACACTGCCCTGTCCTGCACCAATCTCACAATTGTAATTTTTAAGCCCACTATTACAGCCACTGTTTTAATCCATCTCATTAAAGGTCTTCCTCTTTTACACTGATCCTCAACCAACAATGACGTTCTTCCTCAGGGAATAGTCCCTCCTAATACCATGCCCAAAGTACATAAGAGCATCCTCCCTTTTAATGAGCATTCTGGCAATATTTCTTCCAAGGCAGATTTGTTCATTCTCCTGGAAGCCCACAGTACATTCAGTTTTGTTCACCAAGACTGTAATTCAAAGGCATCAATTCTTCTTTGGCCTTCATTATCCATTTTCTAGCATTCACATACAGATGAGGCTACTGAGAGACTTAGGTCAGGTGCATTTTGGTCCTCAAGGTGACATCTTTGTTTTTTAACTCTTTAAAAGGGTCTTTTGGAGCAGAGATGTCCAATGCAACATGTCATTTGATTTTGTGACTGTTGCTTCTGTGGACATTGACTGTGGATCCAAGAAAAATAAATTCCTTGACAACTTCAATCATTTCTCCACTTATAATGCTGCTTATTCGTCCAGTTGTGAGGATTTTTGTTTTCTTTATGTTGAAGTGTAAGCCACACTGAAGGCTATAGTCTTGATCTTCTTTAGTAAGTGCTTCCAGTCCTCTTCACTTTCAGCAAGGTTGTGTCACTTGCATATCATAGTTTGCTAATAAATCCTCCTTCAATCTGGATGCTGCATCTCTTTCATATAGTCCAGCTTCTCAGATTATTACTGAGCATACAAATTGAAGAAGTAGAGGCAGAGTCAAGATGGCAGACTAGATAGACATCACCTTAATTCCCTCTGAAAATTAAGGCCTGGATTGATAATTAAACTGAGCCTTCTGAACACCCACTGAGCCCTAGACACAGCATAGGGCTGTCAGTTTGAACTACATGCCACTGAACAGGAAACTTCTTCTCTTTCACTGACCATTCCCACCCCTTGTTGAATGCTGGCTCTTGCAGACTGAAGGTAACTTGCAATTTTTACTCTCTGTCTTAGCTGGCAGGTGGGGCTTGCGCTTACCCAGCAGCAAAGCTCAGCCACACTGCTGACAGAATCAGCAGGCAGAATAGCCACATTTTGAGAGCCCAGCTCCAGACTCTGTGCACCTTGGCCCTTTTACCCTCTCTTTCTGAACCTCCACCATTGATTTGACTATTTCACAGCAGGTGGGAGAGCTTGTGTGCGATGTCATCTTGTTTGACTGCGAGGCAGAGTTATCCAAAAAGAGGCCTCAGAAGGGGCTAGTTCCCAGGCTGGGAGGCAGTGCCAGCCCAGGGAGCACTTTCCCAGCAGAAAAGCTGCGGTTAGCACAGTGTGGCCTTACAGGTGGGGCCTGGTAGTAGATGACAGCAGGGCAGTAGTCTTTTCGTACTTTGAACTAGTTTACAACATCTGGGGTTGGATACAGAGATGCTTATGTTGCCAGCTGGAAGACAGGCTTGCACACCTGAGAGCCTGACTGATTTTGGAAGCTGTTAGATAGCTTTTACCTTTCAAAATAAGACTACCCAGAGAAATAACTGTGGTGCATCCTAACAGCATCTCTTTTGGCCTTTACTGACCCACATTATAGGGTCAGCTGAGAGCTTCCCAATGACTCCATAAGCAGGGCTGTGTCTTTGCCAGTCAGGAGATGAAGCCTGCTACCTCAGAGACTCCACTGGGCCCAGTCACTGGAGTACACAGAGGTGAGTGGTGACCACCTTCATTCACTCGCAGACTGTGTTTCAGATCCCATTAAGGTAACACCAGAGAAACTAAACAACCTCTAGATGCCTAAAAAGCAACAAACTTTGGCCAGAAACTTAAAGAAAAATTCACCCACAGCTCCAGAAAGCCCCCAAAAGAAAGAACCAAAGAACTTCCCAGACAAAGGAGCCTTTCTGAAACTACTGGAGGTCAACTACAAAAGGATTATATAGAGAGCCCTCCTAGACATTATACACAATGCAGCAGAGCAAAATGAAAAATTAAGCAAGCTGTTGAAACTGATAGAACATCAGTATTCTGAAATCCAACAGATCAATAACAAAATCAAAGAAATAGAAAATTCAATTCAAAGCCAAAAAAACAGAACTGAACAAATGGAAAATAGACTTTCTGACTTGGAAGATAGAGCTACTGACTCCAGCATCTATGAGGAGAAATCAGAGAGAAGAAAAAAGAAAAATGAAGAAGCATTAAGAAACATGTAGGACTCTATCAAGAGGAACAATCTACAATTAATTGGAGTTCCTGAACAGGGAGGGACACCTGAAAACACAGACAGTATTGTTGTTGAGCTGCTGACAGAAAACTTCCCTGAAATTGTGAAAGAAAAGAATATAAATATCCAAGATGCATACCGGACACCACTCAGTACAGATTCCAAAAGAAAGACACCAAGACATGTTATAATCAAGCTTAACAAAATGAAACACAAGCAGAAACTCTTAAAGGCAGTGAGACTCAAAGCAAAGCTAACATTCAGAGGGAAACCCCGTAGGCTTTCATTAGACTTCCCAGCAGAAACAATGCTGGCATGGAGGCAGTGGGATGACACATTCAAAGCCCTGAAGGAGAAAAACTTCCAAGAATTACATATTCTGCAAAACTGTCTCTCAAATATGAAAATGAAATTAAGACATTCCCAGATAAACAAAAACTCAGAGACTTTGTAAAAACCAAACCAGAGCTACAAGAAATACTGAAAGAAGCTGAAAGAAGTTCTTGGCTTAGAACAAAACCATTAACTCTGTATTTTAGGAGGCAATACAGGACACATCATCCAGAAACCAACTCAGGTAAGGCACAAAACTCAATCAAAGCTATAATATTAAAAGAAGCAATCCAGTAATCATATCACAAAAACTATATGATCATATTAAAAAGAGGGATGTACTGATAGAAGAGTTCAGCAAAGTCTTAGGATACAAGCTAAACATCAGTAAATCAGTAGGATTCCTTTATACCAACAATGAGATTATTAAAGAAGAAATCACCAAATCAATATTATTTACTATAATCCCAAGAAGATAAAACACCTGTGACTAAATTTAACTAGAGAAATAACAGACCCTTACAAAGAGAACTACAAGACCTTACTACAAAAAACTAAGAGAAACTTACATAAATGGAGATATCTACCCTGCTCATGGATAGGAAGACTTAATATTGTGAAAAATATGTATTTTACCTAAAGCAATCTACTTATATAATGCAATCCCAATACAAATTCCAGTGACATTTTTTAATCTTATGTAGAAACAAATCACCAACTTTGTTTGGAAAGGGAAGAAACCTCAGACAAGTAAAGCACTACTGAAGAGGAACAACACACTGGGAGGCCTCTCACTACCCGACTTCAGAACCTATTACACTGCCACAGTTCTCAAAACAGCATGGTACTGGTATAAAAAGTAACATATAGATCAATGGAACAAAGTTGAGACCCCACAGATGCCACCATCCTCCTACGAACAGTCAATATTCGACAAAGGCCCTAAGACTTTAAACTGGGGCAATAGCGGTCTCTTTAACAAGTGGTGCTGACAAAACTGGATAAGCCAAAGCCATCTGCAAAAAATTGAAACAAGAACCATATCTCACACCTTATACAAAAACCAACTCAAACTGGATAGAAGACCTAAATATGAAATCTAAAACAAAACTCATTCAAGAAAAAATAGGATCAGCAATGGAAGCTTTAATATACAACATAGACACACTTCAAAATCTGACAAAGCACAATCAACAGAAAATAGATAAATGGGAACTATTAAGAATCAAACAGTTTTGCTCATCCAAAAACTTTAACAGAAGAATTAAAAGACCACCTACAGAATAGGAAGAAAACATTTGGCAGCTATATGTCAGATTAATGTCTGATCTCCATAATCTATAAGATACTACAAAATATCAGTAAGAAAAAGATAAATAATCCAATTAAGCAATGTGTGAAGGAGATGGACAGACATTTCTCTAAAGAGGATATCCAGGCAGCCAAAAAAACACGCAGAAGCTCATAATCATTAGCTATTAAAGAAATTCAAATCAAAATTAGGATGAGATATCATCTCACCCCAGCAAAGTTAGCCATGATCCCAAAAACACAGAACAACAAATGCTGGAGTGGCTGTGGAGAAATTGGAAATCTCCTACACTGTCGGTGGGATTGCAAAACGATACAACCACTTTGAAAAGCAATCTGGCACTTCCTTTAAAAAGCTGGAAATAGATATACCATTTGACCCAGTAATTCCACTTCTTGGAATATATCCTACCGAATCAAGGGCATTCATACAAACAGATACAAGCACATGAATGTTTACTGCAGCACAGTCCACAACAGCAAAAAGATGGAATCAACCCAGATGCCCAACAACAGATGAATGGATAAATTAACTATGATATATATGCTCAATGGAACACTGTGCAATGATAAAGAACAATGATGATTTTAGAAAGCATCTCACAACCTGGTTTCAACTGGAAGACATTATGTTGAGCAGCACAAAGACAAATATTATATGAGACCCTTACGATAAGAACTTAAAAACAGATTCATATATCCACCGGTTTTGGGGTTCCCCTGAGAGCATGGCCCCTGGCCCTAATGCTGCCCTTGCCTATAAATCATAATGAAGGTCCACTCTTTGGACACGAATGGATTGGACTTGGCAATGCAGAGTGACCATATATTGGATACACTTTATGGTTCTATACATCTATAGGATATCATCCTGCTGACCTCTGGCTGGACGAAGGAGAGTGGGTGGAGAGGAGGGCAAAGAAGGCTGTTCGATGAGACATGTATGGAGCAGAGAGGAATAATGTGCTGTCACCGGACAGGGAGAGCAGTGGAAGCTGCATATAGGTGGGCATGTAAATTTATACAGGAATGTACATTTTCAGTCAGTTATGTTAAATAATAAAAAAAAACAGATTAATGTATAGAAGAAAAGACTCTTTGATGGCTGCAAGGGAGGGGAGAGGGCTGGTTATAGATTAGGTAGTTGACAGAAATTTGGTTGGGTGAAATCAGTGAGGCACACATTAGAAAGAAGATTAATTTAAATAGACTTTAACATAGCCTGAATACTCCTCCAATCTTAACCCAATATTGTGAGGACAGAGTATCAGGGGTGGGGGTCTGGGGACCATGCTCTCAGGGGACATCAAGGCCAACTGGCATAACTAGCATACTTCTAAGAGAATCTTCTGTACCACATATAGGTGAGTGGCATCTGAGGTCTTAAAAGCTACCAAGCTGCCATCTGGGTTACCCCAAATGGAACTAACTCAGCAGGAACAGATGATCACCAAGGACTAAAACAACATGGAGAAAGAGAATACAGAAGACAGAGAGACCCATGTAAGTTGGTGACTACATGGATATGTGACGGGAGGAACCAGATAGTGCCCAGTCCCCAACTGGTGACAGCTGTGATGGGGCTCACAGAGTTGAGTCTGACTGGCAACATGAGACTAAAAAGAGATGCACACTGAGAACTTCACTAAAAGACCACATTGATGGTCCAAAGGCCTTGGGGTTCCCCTGGGAGCATGGACCCCACTCCTGATGCTGCCCTGTCCATAAATCATTAATGAGGTCAACTCTTCAGACAGGAATGGATCAGACTCGGTGACACAAAGTGACCATATCATGTATGCACTTTATGGTTCTGTGCATCTCTAGGATGTCCTCCTGCTGGCCTCTTACTGGAGGGGGTAGAGGGTGGAGAGAAGGGGACAGAAGATTGTTAGGAGGATAGGACATGTATAGAATGGATAGGAGTGTGCTGTCACTGGGCATGGAGAGCAGTGGGAGCTGCACATAGGCAGGCATGCAAATTTAAACTGGACTGTACACTTTCACTCAACCACAATAAATTTAAAAAAAGATTCTAAAAAAAGAAAAAAACTGAAGAAGCATAGTGAAAGGATAAAACCATGATGCACACCTTTCCTGATGTTAAACTATATAGTATCCATTTGTTCTGTTTGAATGACTGCTTCTTGGTCTATGTATAGTTTCCTTATGAGCACAATTACGTGTTCTGGAATTCCTATTCTTTGCAATGTTATCTATAATTTGTTATGCTTCACACAATCGAATGCTTTTGCATAGTCAATAAAACACAGGTAAACATCTTCTGTTATTTCATTTCAGTCAAGATCCATCTGACATCAGCAGTGATACCCCTTATTTCATATCCTCTTCTGAATGTGGCTTACTTTCTGACAGTTTCCTGGCAGTGTACTGCTGAAACCACTTTTGAAAACTCTCTAGCAAAATTTTACTTGTGTGTGATTATTAATGCTATTGGTTGATAATTCCACATTCTGTTGGATCACTTTTCTTCGGAATGGACCTAAGTATGGGTCTCTTCCAGTCAGTTGGCCAGGTAGCTAGCTATCTTTCAAATTTCTTGGCATATACAAGCAAGCATGTCCAGTGCTGCATCTGTTTGCTGAAACTTTTCAACTGATACTCCATCAATTCCTGGAGACTTATTTTTCATCAACACTTTCAGTGAAACTTGAAATTCTTCCTTCAGTACCATCTGTTCTTCATCACATGCTACCTCCTGAAATGGGTGAATACTGACCAATCTTTTCTGGTACAGTGATTCTGTATTCCATCCATCTTTTGATGCTTTCTGCATCATTCAATATTTTCTCTGTAGAATCCTCCAATATTGCAAGCTGAGGCTTGATATTTTTTCTCAAGTTTTTTCAGCTTGAGAAATATTGAATAACTTCTTCCCTTTTGGTTTTCTAACTCCAGGTCTTTATAAGTTTCATTATAATACTTTACTTTGCCTTCTCAAGCTGCCCTTTGAAATTTTCTATTCAGCTCTTTTAAGTCATTATTGTTTCACTCACTTTAGCTGTTTTACGTTCAAGAGCAAGTTTCAGGGCCTCTTCTTACAACTATTTTGGTCTTCTCTGTTTTTGTTAGTGACCTTTTCCTTTCTTCATGCATGATATTTTTGATGTCATTCAATATCACCTCATGAGAATATTTTCCTTGGTTCAAGGTTTGGGGACATAGTTTTGTAGGCCTCTCCCATCAACTGGCCTAATACTGTTTTTAGAGTGTGGTTCACAAGGTCTTAAAAACTTGCCAGAAGCCACCCATGATGCAACAATTAGTTTCTATTTTTCTGGAGTGACACAGAAAGAAGGAGATTCAGGAATCAGAGAAGGAAGTGCACTGCTGGTCTAACTGCCTACATGAACTGCTACTTCCCTTCCCATGAGACCAGAAGAAATGGATGGTGTCCAGCTGCCATTACTCAATATTTTGATCAAGGACCCAATAGCTGGATCTTGATCAAAAGAAGAAAAAAAATGTGGAACAGAACTTACTGTAAACCAGACTTACTAGACACACTGATACTGGAGGAACTCCTGAATCTAGTGTCTGGAGACAACTGTCAAGCCTTGAACCAAGACTATATCATGAAATCATCTTAAAACAATTTAGCTTATTTAATAAAGAATGTTCACCTTGAGCATTACAGTTTTTCAAAGAATTATCTATGTGAAGGAGGCAGAGCCAACATGACACTATAGACAGAAGCACCATGCTATTTGTCTGCAGCATAGTCCCCAAAAACGAAGTAAAACAGATACAAATGTCAATCCTGGAACCTATGTATCAAATGAAGGGAGTAACAGCTCAACCAAGCACCAAATGGCATAAGAAACTGACAGAGAACAGAAAATGAGGAGAGCTATGGAGTGGAAGTCCCTTACCAACTAAACATGGCATGGATTCCCCAGCTTGAACTACAGCCACCAAGGACTGAAGACAGGGAGAATGGGAGGGCAGCTTCACAGAGCTCCTGACAGGAGACAAAGCACCTGGTAATCAGTGACACACACTTTCCCACCCCTCATCCTTCTTGCCACTACTCAGCATCTGCCAGTGGGCCATAGTCACTTACTGGAGAGACACCACCTCACTGCTGCCTGGGTCTGCCTCATCCCCAATGGCTAGTTCTGCCACTGCTGCATTTCCTGTTTTTTTGTCTGTGTTTTGCTTCTTCTTTCTCCCTCCCTTCTCCACCCTTTCTTTCCCCTACCCAACTAACAGCATGTGCCATCCCTGCCCCTTTTCAGTGGGCTGTGCCACACTGGCACATGGCATTCCCAGGTCCTTATCATCCCTACCAGTCAGCTCCTTCAGGGCCCTTTTTTTTCGTTTGGAGGTTTTTGTTTCCTCTGTGTCCCTTCCTTTCTCCCACCTGCCTAGCCCCACATGCTGTCCTCACCTCTTCTCAAACAGCTGTGCGACACCACTGAACTAGAGAACCACTGTTACATGGCTTCCTAGGGTCTGTGTTTGCCCTCATCAACCGGCTCCCCTGTTACTTCTCTCTCTCCCTTCCTTCCTTTCCTTTCTCCTGCCCACCTAGCCCTGTGAAGTGTTCCATCACTTCTTGATAGGCACCATTCAGCTAGACAGCCACTGGTGCACGGCATTCCTGAGTCCACTCCACCTCCACTTGCTTACTTCTTCAGCACTATATTTTGTTGTTGTTGTTTCTTCTTTCTCTATCCCTTCCTTCCTTTCCTGTTTCCACCACCTAGCCTTGTGTGTCAAACACAACCCTTCTTGACAGGCAACTGCTGACTGCTTTGGCTAGAAAGCCACGGGAATGCAGCTTCGCTGGCTACACGCTGCCCCCATTAGCTGGTTCCCTCAGCATCCTATTTTGTTGTTATTGTTGTCTGGGGTTTGTTTCTTCTCTCTCTCCCTTTCTTCCTCTCCTGTCTCTTGTCCACCTTGGTGCCATCCACGCTCATTCTCAAAGGGCCACTGCTGCACCACTCAGCTAGACAGCCATTGGTACATGGTCTCCTAGGATTTATGCTGCCCCCACTGACCTGCTCCCTCAGTGCCATATATGTATTTGTTTTACTTTTCTTGCTTTGTTCTTTTATGTCCTGTCTTTTACTTTTACTTCCCTCTCTCTCCCTTCTATCCTTTCTTTCCTTTCTTCTGCCCACTTAGCTCTGTGTGCCACCCCTGCTGCTTCTCAGAGGGGTGTGCTCCTCCACTCAGAGCCACAGGTAGATGACCTCCCTGGATCTGTGCCACTGTCACCAGACAGCTCCTTCACTGCACTTTTGTTTGGTTGTTTACTTTTGTTCTCACTGTTTTGTTTTTCTGTTTCTTCTCTCTCTCCCCCTTCCAGTCTGCTCTCCCACCTACCTAGCTCTCCCTACCCTCTCTTCTCAATGGGCTATGTTGTACCACTTAACTAGATAGCCACCGGCACATGGCCTCCTCAGTTCTTGCCACTCCCACAGGCTGGCTTCCTCAGCACATGTTTTATTTTCCTTTATCTTTTCCTTTCTCTGTCTTCCTTTTCCCTCCAAGCTAGGCCTTGTGCTGCCTCCACGTCTTCCTGAGAGGCTGTGTCACTTCACCTAGCATGAGAGACACCAGCTCAGCTCACCACCACCCTAATTCTGTCCTGCCCCAACAGCTGGCTCCCTCAGCACCACGTTTATTTGCTTTACTGTTTTTTGTTTGTTCTTTCTCTTTCCCTTCCTTCCTTCTCTTTCTCTAGCCCACCTAGTCCTGTGTGCCACCCATGCTCCTTCATTATAGGCCAACCCACACTGCTCCACTTGAGAATCACTGGCACATGGCTTCCCTAGGTCTGCCCCACCGTCACCCACCATATCATACCATAGCATCATGCTATTTACTTTTTTCTTCTGTTTCTCTCTCCTTTATTCACTTAGCTCTGCATGTCACATCCTCTCCCTTCCCTTCTGCCTATCTGAACTACACACTGAGCTCCATGCCCCTGAGTGGCACCAGTATATACTTTCAAATCCCCAGATACCACCCCATGCTACCTCCCAGCCCTGCCCTGACAGTCCCACTTTATGCTGCAAATAACTAATTCCTGTCCCTCTCCCACCTGCTGGGCCTACCCTGCTGCACCACTGCTGAGCAACTGGCCCTTCCCACCCGGACAAGGTACAAAGAAGTATCATGCCCATAGATGAGCAAGCAACAAAACATGCCCAAACCACCTTCTCAGATGTAACCAAATAAAATTAAAAGGCAGGGCCAAAAAAAAGTGTAATCAATAAACAAAAAAATTATTCCTGAATATTCTAGAAACAGCAGACATCAAAAAATATATTTTAAAAAGGAGATGATAGCTCCATTAAGCAAACAAACAAAAAAAAAACCCGAAAGAAGTTTCAGCAGAAGTAAAGGCACTGGAACTAAAGGGTCTTCCAATAAGGAAGTCCTGTTTTTGACAGCTCACAGTCACCATATCTGTGAAGCTATAGCAGCCATATTTATCATACTTTTTTATTAGTCTTGACAAATGGCCATGAAAAGTTACATGATTCCACAACACATAGAAATTATTAAAGTTTATTATCAAAATGGGTGTTCCAGTCCCCAAACATTCCATGCATTGTGTGAAATTTACAATGTGCATAATCATCCCACTGAGAGAAGAAAATCCCCCAAAAACCAAACCCACTACTGTTGAGTCAGATCCAACTCATAGCAACTCTATAGGTCAGAGAGCAACTACCCCATAGAGTTTCCAAGAAGCACCTGGTGGATTTGAACTGCTGACCTTTTGGTTAGCAGACTTAGCACATAACCCACTATGCCATCAGGGTTTCCACTGAAAGAACAAGTCAATATCAATTAAAAAATCTGAGACAACTGGGTCTGTTGACAATCAGACAGACAATGCCTATGCATCAACCAACCACCCATTCCAATGAAAACATCACCACCACTTGTCAGTGTATGTGAGAATCCATCCCAATCGATTTCTCACCTAGCACAAGAAATGGGCCTTCTGTCAACCACAGTTTGGCAGATTTTGCATCTGGACTTGAAACTTTACTCTTACAACGTTGTTTTAACTGAAGAACTGAAGTCCAATGGCTATAGATTGTACTGCATATTTGCTAACTGGGCTCTGGAGTAACTGAAAGTTGACCTTTATTTAAACACTTAATGCTCATCAAAAGATTTCACCAAAGAGTAAAAAGAGAACCCACAGACTGGAAAGAAATATTTTGCCTACGATATATCCAACAAAAGTCTAATCTCTAACATCTGTAGGAAAATCTAACACCTCTACAACAAAAAAACAAGCAATCCAATTTAAAAATGAGCAAAGGATATGAACAGACACTTCAACAAAGAAGACATTCAGGCAACTAAGAGACATATGAAGAAATGCCTGCCATCACCAGCCATTACAGAAAGGCAACTCAGAACTATAACAAGATACCATCTCACCCTGACATTACTGGCACAAATCAAAAACACAGAAAATAACAAATGTTTGAGAGGCTGCAGGCAAACTGGAACTCTTAAGCACCGCTGATGGGAATGCAAAATGAAACAACCATTTTGGAAAAGGATAATATGCCCCAAACACCCTTATAACTCAGTACTGAAGTCACTCCAGAGGCTCACCCTTCGGCCAAAGATTAGACAGTCCATAAAACAAATTACACACATAGCTCAATCATGTATGTGAGATCAAACGGACACACTAGCTCAGGGATAATGGTGACAAGGCAGAAGAAGGCAGGGCAACTGGATAAATAGAAAGGGGGAACTCAAGATCATGAAGTAGAGAATGTTGACATGTTGCGGAGTTGGCAACCATTGTCACGAAAGAATACATGTATTAACTGTTTAGTGAGAAACTAATTTGCTCTATAAACCTTCAAACTAAACCACAATTTAAATAAACTAACAACAGCAACTCAAAAGAGTAGATAAGCCAAAACCCAAATCCACTGCTACCAAATGGACTCTGACTCATAACAACTCCACAGGATAGAACAGAACTACTCCATAGAGTTTCCAAGGAGCACCTGGCATTTGAACTGCCAACCTTTTGGTTAGCAGACATAGCACTTAACCACTATGCCACCAGGATTTCCACAGGAATCTTAAGGGGCAGTAATTCATGTTAACAGGAGAGGAAAAACTCACAAAAGGAGATGGAGAATGAGTGCACAACTTGAAGAAAGTAATCAATATCACTCAATGGTACGTGCAGAAACTACTGAATTGGTATGTGTTTTACTGTGTATTTTCTCAACAACAACAAAAATAATTAAAATTATATTCAAAAAAAGAATTATATGAGATTAAATGGACAACAGAACTGTTGGAATAGGTATAAGGTCTGGGGCTTCAAGGGTGTAGGACTTCTTTGGTAGCAAAGGAAGGAGTGTGATCAGCAAGTGGAGTGAGTCAAAAGTGAGGCAAAGGCAGTTCCTAGAATGTCTGTAACTAGATCTAAGTTCCTCAGTGTACTTCTCCATCTAGCTTATAACACAGAATGTCTTAATCAATTCCAACTCAACTAACTATAGTAACAGTCTAAACAAGTAATACCATGGGATACATATTGGGAAAACTCCTAGTACTTCTATATACTTCCTAATAATAGAATATCAGCAATGTTAGGAGGAGATTCTAGATAAGAATTTAAATAATTAATAATGATTTTCAACTTGCTCTCTGAATGTGAAGTCCACTCTGTTCCTGAGCCCATCATCCTATTTCCATGTAAAAGCAAGATAGTAAAATTAAACACTGGAACTCAAAGACTCTAAACCTGAAAAGCCATCTGTCATAATCATCTCACCTACAATGTGGCACTGACAAACCAGAAAAGTAAGCAATGGACTTGGAAACACGGGGAATATGAATAAATGTAGCAGAAATTACAGGATTTCTGTAGGATGTAATGGCTTATAACTTTAAAAAAATTAGATCTGTGATAGTTATATCTGTATGTTGGAAAGATGGTAACCCTTGAAACTTACCTTATTTTCTTACATTTAAAATAATTAAAAACGATCTAAGTATTATACTATATAATGAAGTAAAAGTGTTATTACCTTAACAGCTGGCACTAGAATTCTTCTTAGGAAGAGAACTGTTACTGAAAATAACTTGATTTGCTGCTTGTGGATATTGGTGGGAACATATTAAACAGATGGTAAAACTGTCTTTGCTTGTGGCAAGAAAAAAAAAATTATTGTTATTTCCTCAGACAGGAAAAAGGGAAAAGAGTCAGTGAGAGGGCATGAGGCTGAGAACTGCATCAGATCAAGGGCCAGAAGGCACCCCCTAATGACTAGATGGCAGAAAGGATAGAAATAAGGGTGGTTGATACTCAAACTGCAGTTGTTCACAATATGCTCACTGGATCGCCAGTACTGTTTTCTACATTCACAAGAGCATCATGGGTAGATGTTTATGGAACTGAGGGTATGTGTAGGCCAGGGTTTCTCAAGCTCAGCACTACTGATATTCTGGGTTAAATCACTCTTTGGTGTATGTGGGTGTCCTGTATACTGTGGTATGATTAGCAGCATCCCTCAGTCTACAAAATAGATGTCAATAGTAATAATCTTCCCAGTCATACAACGAAACATGTTTCCAGACATTGCCAAAAGCTGCCAGAGGAATAAAATCACCCCAACTTGGAAACATTTGTCTAAGCCCACAGGACCCAGGACAAAAGATGCTTGGAAGTAGGGGAGCCCAGAAACCTTGACAACATATGCTCTTTGAGAGTTACCTGGATCTTGACGAGAATGTGGGGCTACAAGGAATTAGAGTTACATAGCTAAAAGGCCTGAGAAGCCCACCTGGCATCTTTGTTATACCTACAATAAACCTCAAGTATTTCTACCTCTTTTTTTTTTTTAAGAACACAAGGAGAGAATGTAAACCTTTAACTTTCCTTCAAGTTAAGAATTAATACAAAAATACAGGTTTTTCACATACACATACATGCACACATATACATACACACTAATCCATTAACAAGATAAGGAACATCTACCTTTCGTGATAATGTGCTTATTTCAAGCAGATTCCTTGGAGAAACTGTTACAAAACAAAATTTTAATTAAAATGTCAAAGTTGAAAAGCATATGCTTCAGAAATCTAGAAGAGTGTAGATAATTCCTTAAATGGCAGACTCCGTGGTGACAGAAGCACTCTAGCTAACTTCTCTCCTTCTTTCATAAAGTTTCATGGAAATGGTCACTGGGTTCTATCTAAGGAAGAAGGAAAACGGAGAACCCAGAGAGGCAAGGACAGACCACTGACATATGCAAAAGGCCAAGTTCATAAGTTTTCATGCTGAGAGGCAGTTGTAAAAACAAAGTTCAACAGAATTTTCCCAAATAAAAAAATTTAATTTAATACTTACTTACATGATAGAGGGTCACTGTGAGTCAGAATCAACTCTACAGCAGTGGGTTTGGTTTTTATGTGGTATTTAATACATATCAAATGCTACTCTAAGTTTTTGTCAAATATTCATTTATTTATTCTTTATATAAGCTCTACAAGTAACTACTATTATTATTGCCAGTTTACAGATGAGAAAATTGAGGCCCAAGGCCAAACAGGTACTACGTAATTGACACAGTCAGGATTTGAATCAAGGCAGATTGCACACAGACAATATACAGAACCACAAGAACACCCTAAAGTTCAAAAACAATAGGCCATCTTGAAGGACTAGAGAAACTGTCTCTTTTTTAAGTAGATTTTTTTAAAGAACAGAAGTATTTAGAAAATTACTAAAAATAGAATTTTAATTCTAAAATGTCTCAACAACATCCCCAAAAGATTACATCCATAAGCCAGAGCTTTTGAAAAGGAAGCAATGAGTAGAAATGAAAGAACACAGGAAAATATTAAAAATAAATGCTGAATTTAAAACCATAAGGAAAGCAGTGATAGATGAGATGAGAGATTAAATACAGAGAGAAAATATATGATACAAACTCCAGTAAAAGAGACTAAAACAGGTTGAGCAGAAGAAATGACAATAGAATAAAATTGTCCCAAAGTTAGGAACAGCCTGAGTTCACAGATCAAAGGCTCCACTATACACTACACAAAATTGTTAAAAACTAAGACCTTGTCACAACACAGTGATAGTTTTGGAAACAAAGAAAAACATCCTATAAGCATTCGGGCAAGGGGGTGGGAGGAATGAGTTACAAACAAAATATATCAAGGTGGCATTACACTTCTCTACAAAACTGAAGACCAGAAGAAGATAATGGGGGGACTTCTGGATAGCTAAGTTTATATGAAAGCAAGAGAGACACATTCTCAGACATGCACGGATTCATAAAGCACATTATCAAAGTACCCTTCCTAAGAAATTCTTGGCATTACATCCTATGTCATCATTTTTTAGAAGTTTATGAGCTGTCCAGTATAGTGGCAGCTAGCTATATGTTGATACTAAGTAGTAAAATGTAGCTAGTACAACAGAGGAATCAATGTTTTTATTTTAGTTAATTTAAACTATTACATGTGTGTATTGACCACTATACTGGGTATCATAATCTACATATCTAAAAGATAAACTGAAATTTGAAAAGCCATGGGACAAAAAACTAAACAATGAACAAGTTAACAGAACAAACACTATTTCTATGGTTTAAAATATTATGCAAGTGTCAAAAAACTTAAGTATAATAAAAACATTAATAATGCTGTGCCTAAAATATCACAACTTCACATTTTACACTGGAATAAAGAACCAAACAATACTGTTTCATTCTTAATGCTGCTAATCAGAGGGTCATGGATTTCTTTTTTTTTTAACTTTTTAAAATTTTGTATTAATTACAATAAAAGAATAAAACTTCTAACATCTATAAATTATCTCATCTATGATAAACTCTTAGCCCTCACCCATCCATGAAGCCAACACAGTCATTTTCTTCTATGGATAATTCTCTTGTTAAGTCCTTATAACAGGCATGTCATACAAAATTTGTCCTTTTGACACTGACTGATTTCACTCAGCATGATCTCATCCAAATGAGACCATGTTATGAGATGTTTTCTAAAATTGCCTTTGTGCTTTATCATAGCATAGTGTTCCATTGAGTATATGTACCATAGTTTGCTTATCCATTCATCTGTTGATGGACTTTGGGGTTGATTCCAACTTTTTGCTATTGTGGACTGTGTTGCAACAAACATTCGTGTACATGTGTCTGTTCACGTGACAACGTTTGTTTCTGAAGGATAAAATCCAAGAAGTGGAATTACAGGATCAAATAGTATCTATCTCCAGCTTCTTAAGGAAGCACCAGACTGTTTTCCAAAGAGGTTGTACCATTTTGCAATCCCACCAGCAGTGCAGGAGAGTTCCAATTTCTCCACAGCCTCTCCAACATTTGTTGTTTTGTATTTTTTGGATCATGGCTAACCTTGTTGGGGTGAGACAGTATCTCATCGTAGTTTTTATTTGAATTTCTTTAATAGCTAATGATTCTATGCAATTCTGCATGTGTCGTTCAGCTGCCTGGATATCCTCTTTAGAGAAATGTCTGTCCATCTCCTTCACCCATCACTTAATTGGATTATTTATCCTTTTATTGTTGATATTTTGTAATTCCTTATAGATTATGGAGATCAGATGTCATTCTGTCATAGACTTGCCAAATATTTTTTCCCATTCTGTAGATGGTCTTTTAATTCTTTTGATTAAGTCTTTGGATGAGCAAAAATGTTTGATTCTTAGTAATTCCCATTTACCTATTTTCTCTTCTGTTGAATGTGCTTTGTCAGATTTTGAAGTCTGTCTACATTGTGTATTAAAACTTCCACTGTTGATCCTCTTTTATCTTGGATGAGCTTTATCGTTTCAGATTTTACATTTAGGTCTTTTATACAATTTGAGTTGGGTTTTGTATAAGGTGTGAGATATGGGTCTTGTTTCAATTTTTTGCAGATGGATATCCAATTTACCAGCACCATTTGTTAAAGAGACTGCTATTGCCCCAGTTTAAAATCTTGGGGACTTGGTGAAATATCAACTGTTTATAGGAGGATGGTGGCATCTATGGAGTCTCTATTCTGTTCCATTGGTCTATGTGTCTCTTTTTTGTACCAGTACCATGCTATTTTGACAACCATGGCAATATAATAGGTTCTAAAGCCAGGTAGTGAGAGGCCTCCCAGTGTGTTCTTCTTCTTCAGTAATGCTTTACTTATGTGAGGTTTCTTCCCTTTCCAAACAAATATGCTGATTTGTTTCTCCATCTCATTAAAAAATGTCACTGGAATTTCTACTGGGATTGCATTAGGCAAAACAGACATTTTCACAATGTTGAGTCTTCCTATCCATCAGCAGGCTAGATTACTCCATTTATGTAAGTCTCTCTTAGTTTCTTGAAGTAAGGTCTTACAATTCTCTTTGTAAAGATCTCTTATTTCTCTAGATAGATTTATTCCTAGGTATGTTATCTTCTTGGGGGCTGTAGTAAATGGAATTGATTTGGTGATTTCTTCTTTAATAATCTCATTGTTGGTATAAAGGAATCCTACTGATTTACTTAAGTTTATCTTGTATCCTGATACTTCGCTGAACTCCTCTATTAGTTCCAATAGTTTACTTATGGATTCCTTTGGATTCTCTGTATAAACAATCATATCATCTGCAAAGAGGGAGATTTTTACTTCTTCATTGCCAGTACGGATGCCCTTTATTTCTTTGTCTTGTCTAATTGCTCTGGCTAGAACTTTTAGCACAATGTCAAACAGAAGTAGTAAGAGTGGGCATCCTTGTCTAGTTCCTGTTCTCAAAAGGAATTCTTTCAGTCTTTCACCATTCGGGACGATGAAGGCAGTTGGCTTTGCATAGATGCTAATGACTGCATTGAGGAATATCCCCTCTATTCCTATTTTTCTGAGAGTTTTAAGCATGAATGGGTGTTGAACTTTGTCAAATGCCTTTTTTTTTTTTTTTTTTTTTTAACTATAAGGGTGAAACCACCACTGGAATAAAAATAGGGTGTACAGCTTCTGCATAGCTTGAATGGGGGGAGAAACATTTAATGATGTAAGGAAATGCTCAGGAGACAACAGTAAATGGCAGACTCAGTATACAAAAGTGTATACACAATATTTCAACTTTCAAAGTAGGAAGCTATAGTAAAAACTGAAATTCTTGGAAAGTTAACATACAGTTGACTATGTATGACTGAAAATTATTGCATGTTTTGTAAATTTTCTTCAATGAGCATTATTACTTTTATATTTTGAAAAGGTTAACAAAAATAGAAATATAGGTATAATCATATTTCACCTTTCAGAACTCAACTGACTAGTAATCTCACCTACCTAGAAGACAATTCACTACAAAAATTGAAGCAAAATAAATCCTGAGTTGCCCAACACACATCACAAAGTCATGTGTAAGATCTGAGTAATCTGTATATCATGAGAGCCCCTCATACCTTCCTGTGACCACTGCCAAAGCCACTGCTGTCGAGTCAATTCCAACTCAAAGCAACTCTATAGGTCAGAGCAGAACTGCCCCATAGAGTTTCCAAAAAGCACCTGACAGACCTGAACTGCAAACCTTTTAGTCAGCTGACTTAGTACCTGACTACTATGCCACCAGGGTTTCCATTACATACCTTCCTTTACACATATCTTAATTGCAACAAACTTAGTGATCTGGTGTTCCCACAGCATTAGGGACACAAACACACTGTCAGCAGTGCAAACTGGCAGCCCTTGGCCTAACAGCAGGAAAAATGACAAAAATAAAAAAAACAGACATAGACACTTGAAAAGCAATCCAGGGGTAATATGGCAGAAACATCTCAACATTATCTCTGTAAAGTATGACAAAAGACATTCACTGTAACTACTCTCAATTATAACACATTCAAAGGAGGTCTGTTTGAATACATACTGGTTGGCTAAAGAAGTTAGAAAAGTTCCTGATGCCTTCCAGGGGGAAAAAAAATGATCACAAATGTTTACAATTAACAGTTAAGAGTGCTTTAAGACAATATTCTCAGCTATCCAGAGCAACTCAATTCTTGTGAGTACCACAGAGTTGAAGTTTTACTATACTGAAAAGGATTTTATGGTTGGTTGCGACAACCAACACAAATCTGGAAGGAAATGATTAATAACTATTTCTTTCCAAGGGAGTTTAAAAAATAAGTCAACATAGGCATATCAGAATCAGTGTTAACCCAGAAATTACTACTAAATACAGCTGAGTTATGGATGTTTTTTGGTCTCAATTCACATTCCAAGTATTATGCAGGTAGTTAGAAGCTATTTAGCAGGCTTCATTTCATCATAATGAACAAACCACGAACAACATAAAATAAATAATTCCGCTTCCTTCGTACTTGCCTCTTTTGCTCCTGTTTTCAAAAATGGGACTGGAAAGACACGGAAGAAACTGATTGGGTTTCTATATGTGGAACAAAGATTAAGCAGACAGCTGGCACTCTGTTTTTATTTTCAGTGTGTTATCACAAAACAAAAAGATAACTGCTTCCTCTGTAGACCAATGATTTGACAACAATCCTGAATATTTCCTCCTCTTTCAACAAGACAGAAGACACCCTTCATTTTATTTATCTATGAGGTACTTATTTGCTGATAATGGGACTAGTTACTGTTTCTATATGAGAGCTTGACAGAGTCTATCTGAGGCACCTGTTTCCTCAGTTGCTCTAGAAGCCTCTCATTGCTTTCACATTTGCCAAAATCCCAACAAACAATGTTTATATTTTAATCCCCATCCTCCATAATCCCAGCACTAATGAGAGCAAAACATAATCACAGTCATGGTTAGTAGCCCTTTAGCACTGTGGACTCTCCAAACTTTGATTTGCCTTTTGCTTGTTTCTTTTTTAAGTAATCTTACAGGTTGTTTTTGCCCGATTACAAAAGTAATACATACTCAACTGTTATAACTCAAGCAACACAAAAATACATGAAATAAAAATTAATAATATCCTCCTTACACTCACATCTCTCCCAAGGAAACCAATGGTAACAGCTTAGTGTATAATTTTCCTACTTCATCCTAGGCTTACACAAATATATATGTGTGGAGATATTTTCAGTTTTTCCAAACAAAAATATGATATTACATATACTAATACAGATCTTGTTTTTAGTCTTAAAAACATGCCATGGACATTTTCTAAGTTCACATACATAAATACATCACTCTCTTTCTAATGGCTGCCAAGTATTATATAATATAAATGTGTCATAATTCATTCAACCATCTTGTCATTCTTTCCCAACTCATGGACATATAAGATGGATCTCTGTGCACTCATGTAGCTTAATTTTAGTAACATGGATTCTTAGAGGTGGGATTTCTCAGTCAAATTAAACATTTTCAAATGTTTTAAAATTTTATTTTTACCCCAAACTTTAAGCCTTCAGAATTTCCATTCCCTTCCTTATTATGTAAAAGTGTGGCATAAACCTTTCACAATGCTTTGCATATTTTATTTTTGAAAGCAGACATTATGTCAAAAAATGCCTCTGTCATTTACGCCTGTGTGGTTATAAATAAATAAATGCTTAAATTATGGCTGTGATGGCCAGCGTTGAATTACTGTGCAAATGCTTATGCCTTGGTTTATGAAAGTAGTAATTCATTGTGGAAACTCCACCCCACGGCCATGTGGCAGCACTAGAGCAGCTCTTACATCCTGTGACTCTCTTTCATTGCGCAACTATAT
Source organism: Heterohyrax brucei (assembly GCA_028571685.1). Classification (NCBI taxonomy): domain Eukaryota; kingdom Metazoa; phylum Chordata; class Mammalia; order Hyracoidea; family Procaviidae; genus Heterohyrax; species Heterohyrax brucei. The sequence continues at coordinate 106,095,836 of CM053149.1, forward strand.
AGAGATGGGACCGACATATTTTCTAATTGTCAACAGTTAACCTTAAAAAGAAGTGGAGATAAGTAAACAGCAATAGGTGATAAATTGATGGCCATTTGTGGTTTCTAATATCCACAAATTATTTGTAACACAATGAATAACTCTGCTGGTCTACACTAGAGTGTTTTCCATACAAAATTAAACTGACAACTAATGAGTTGGTATTATTACATGAATCTTTCAAAATATTCAAATATTTTTCCAGAGAATCACAGGGTGGATCCCAATTTACATATTTTTCCTCTACTTGAGATTCAGGCTGTAATTGCAAACTAAAAAGAAAGAAAGAAGCCTTAAAGAAACAATCAGTAACATTGCTCTTTAAAATTTAACCTGAGACTCCTCCTTGTATCCTAAAGACCTGAGTACCCACCAAGATTGTTAAGACACAGCAAGTCTGATACAGAAGTATGTGACACGCAATTAATCTCCATCCATACCCTGCTCTACTTGTCAGCAAACAAAGGTTCTGCTTTAGAAGGAGATCTAAAGACTTCAATTAAAAACAGTCAGCTAACAAGAAAATAATCTAAGTTAAAGTGAGGTGGCAGGTGCAGAAATGAGTTGTTTACCAAAGTGTCAGTTGTGAACAATAAAGGACTAAAGCCAAGCCTGCATATCAGAAATGCTGAAGGAGTTTCATTGCAAGCTTCTGAAAATAAAAAGGTATTTTCTACCAAAGCTAACACAAAACTGTAGTATAGTTTAACAAGCTTGTAAAATAGGTCTCCTTTCATCAAGTGACAGATGAAAAAAAAAATCACTTTATATCTTTAAATGCAAGAGTGGAATTAACTTCTTGTCACACTGTCTTCTATCCTGGACACTAAAGACACTGGCTCTCATTGTAAGACTAATAGTGAACCAGCAGCCAACTCAACACTAGACAAAAAGGCCGGACTGCTTCTTCTTAAAAAAAAACTAGATAAGTCTCTTTTACCTTGCAAGCAGTTTCCTATTTCTAAACTTTAGCCTCACTCAGGTCATAATTAAAATAAATTTTGGAAACCTCACCTAAAAAGAAATATCTAGCTGACAGTTTCTACACAGGTGCAATCCAGAATGGAAATGATGCTACAAGCAGAAACCAAAAGAACTTGACAAATATTTTTTATTAGGAGGCATTTATATCAAAACAACAAAGTAATGGAGATGCAAAACCAACTACATTGAGAGAAAGTGAAACAATACTGCTTGCCAAAAGCATGACCCACCCAAAGAAGGCCATCTGTTAAACATGTGCCAATCATGTCACTTGGATGCCAAAAGTCTTAATTCTAAATGGTTTCCTCCTGAGACCCTTATTTAACTGTAGACTCCAGGCCTCTGTCCCTCCTAGAAGGTCAGCTACAGGAAAACAAGCAAAAATTACTTTCACGGTGAAAGATGCAAAGCGGGCAGATGATACCACTCATCAGTGAAAAGTCTCTTTAGTGTTAGAAGTAGCGTTGAGTGTCAGCAAGGCTTCAACCTTTTAAAAAGATTGCTTAGATATTATGGTTTGAAAGTGAGTATACGACAATGGGACAACTCTAGAAAAGGATGAAATAATGAGTATTAGCTAGCTCTGGGTTCAGCACTAAAAAAAACAAACCTCACTGCCATCAAGTCGACTCCGAAGTCAACATGGACCCTACAGGCAGACTACAACTGTCCCCCAGAGCTTCCCAGGAGCACCTGGAGCATTGGAACTGCCAACCTTTTGGTTAGCAGCCGTAGTACTTAACTACTACACCCCTGCGGTTTCCTGGGTTCAAGAATCGAGACCCCCCCCAAAAAAAGTTTCCAGGCTGATAAAGTGAGGCCTGGCGTTTCAGCACTGACAAAAACTCACATTAACCACCAGGACTGGACCATGAGAGGCGCCCCCCGGGAGTCCCTCACAGAACCCCATGGCCCTCCAGGCAGGAAGGTGAGGATCCTGTGAAAGGTGATGAGGAAGGAGAAAGCCTACAGCTGGTGGGGGACGTGGGGGGCGGGAGGGTGGTCCTGAGGGGGAAGTGACAGGTAAAGAGCCAAGAACCTGGCCTGGAGGAGTTTGGACGTCTGGGAGGTTGGGTGCTAAGCGGAGACTCTTGGGGAACCGGAGACAGTGAAAGAGACCCTGAAATGAGTGGATGGAAACCTAGTTTCGAAGATTCCAGAAGCCTGGTGTGCTCTAGAAGAAGGTGAGTGAAGGAGACGAGCGACGGAGAGAGCCTGGCCGTGGGAGCCCCGGTCGCTCCTTCCCCTCGCTCCAGCTCCGCACCTGACCGACTTCCCCGGGGGCGCAGGGCGGGAGCCCGGCGGCTGGGCCAGGGCGTTACCTTTCAGGAGCCACAGGATCTCCTCAGGGAGAGTGACGGTGGCCTGCATTTGGCGGGGACGGGAGGGAGGCCGGTAGTGTGGGACGAGAGAGGGGCGTGAAGGTCTGCTTCAGAGACTCGCGGGCTGGAAGGAGAGGGGGGACCAGCACCAGCACCACCACCACGGAGGCACCTGTGCCTCTGCCGCCGTCGCCCGCCGCCACAGCTTGGCCGGGCCGCAGGGCGGGGCCGCGGTCGCGGGGCGCGCTCGGGAAGTGGTGCGCGCTCAGGAAGCGGGGCGCGCTCGGGCCGTGGTGCGCGCTCAGGAAGCGGGGCGCGCTCGGGGAGCGGGGCGCGCGGCGGGTCGGGGGCGCGCCCCGCGGAGCTCGGGGCCGGCGGTGGGGGCGGGGCCTGCCTGGGCGCGGAGGCGCGCGGCCCCCCGCGTAGGGCCCGAGGCGGGCAGGTGGAGAGGATGGACAGGCGGGGGGACCGCGCCTTCGAGGCCAGAGGGCCCGCCCCGCCCCCGGGCCTTTGCCAAAACAAAAGACTTCACGCGGCTGAGAAGAGCCACATCTTTTTGAGGCTTTCCTTCCTAAGCACTGAACAGTTGGCCTCAAGGCTTGGGAGCCACAGTGATGCCTGAAATAGGGCACAGGCAGGCAGAACCCGAGAAAAAGGTTAGTGCGAGCAAGAAGTACCGCTCAGTTCCAATCAGTCCATGCCCAGGAAACGAAGGCAAAACGTTCTCTATGTCAGGTAAACCTGGATTTTAAGGGGAATGATTGTAAGTCCCAGTAAATAACTATGAAGCCACCAACATTTGGGGGAGTTGGAGCGAAAGCAGCAGCAATGGACACAGGAAGAGAGGGCTACAGAGCCCTTTCTCTCTAAGAGCTGACAAAGGGAGGAGAATAAACAGAGACTAGGGCAAGATCACAGAGGAGAGGGGCACTGCTACTACAGTTTTTCCCAGCTGCATCACTGCGGCTTCCAGGTCTAATTTAGGCCACCTGTTCAGTGCTTAGGACGGAAAGTCTCAGAGACGTGACTCCTTTGAGTCGTGTGAAGTCTTTTCTTTGGGCAAGAGGCCTGGGGAGAAACCCTCACTTCAGCTACAACGTTTTCCCTCTTTGTAAAATGAAGTTTTCTATTCTCAGACTTGACCCACAGAATATGTGGGAAGGATTGGGAGTAGTAAGAGAGCGAACAGTGTGGATTTTACAGTGGCATCAGAGGGAAATAATGGTGAACTGAAGCGGGGAGGAGAGGAGCCCTGGTGGTGCAGTGATTAAAGTGCTCAGCTGCGAACCAAAAGGTGGGCAGTTTGAGCTCACCAGCCAGCCACTCCATAGGAGACGGCTTCTGTAAGGCTTAGGAACCCCATGCGGCAGTTCTGCTCTGTCCTCTAGAGTCGTGACCATAATGGGGGGCTTTTGAAATAAGAAGGTGGTGACAGAAGCAGCCAGGACAAACTGTAGTAGCAGTGCCTAGAAGGAGTGCGGTGGCTGTGAGCCCTCTTCATATTTCTGCCTTCTGTGATTTGAAGAGGAATGGTTTCAGAGTCGCATGACTCACCCACAACAAGTTGCAGCAAGTTCCAGGGTGGGTTGAGGACAGAAGACTGCCTGGAGGCTCTAGGGAATTGGGCCCCTGCTGGTCCTCCTTCTTGTCCAGAGAAGGTGTAGTAATGGGCAGGTTGCCCCCTCCAGGCCCCTGAGCAAGTACCGGGTACCCCAAGGCAGTTTCACCAGCCTCACTGTCCATCCTTCTGTAAAACTGTAGCTCTTCTCAAATCATTTTTAGATCTTACAGCATGCGTTAAACAGCAAGAGAATACACGTGATATCTCGATAGTATCATCACATTGTTCTATAAATCTAAAACTGTTTCAAAACATAAAGTTTATTTAAAAAGGAGAAGGAAAAAGAGCAAAGGCAACAGCAACAGAAAACCACCCCTGCTGAGTCAATTCCAACTCATAGCAACTATATTCTGACTGGGACAGAGTAGAACTACCCCATAGAGTTTCCAAAGAGCACCTGGCAGATTTGAACTACTGACCTTCTGGTTAGCAGCTATAGAACTTAGCCAGTATACCACCAGGGTTTCCAATGACCCTATTAAAAAACCTACTGCCCTCGAGTCAATTTTGGCTGCTAGCAACCCTACAGGAGTAGAAGCACTCCATACAGTTTCTAAGGAGCACCTAGCGAATTTGAATTGCTCAACCTCATGGTTAGCAGAGGTAGCACCTAAGCACTATACCACCAGGGTTTACTATATAGGACAGGGTAAAACTGCCCCATAGGGTTTCTAAGGCTTTACTCTTTAGAATAAAGAACCACTTCTTTCTTCCACAGGGCAGCTGGTAATTTCAAATCACTGCCTCTTCTGGTTAGCCGCCAAGTGCTTTAACCACCATGCCACCAGGATCCCCTGTACATAACCCCAACACTTTGCTTTGTTTTCCCTCTCAGGAATAGAGAGAATTTGACAACCCCACCCCTTCTTTAAAGCTACTGCATCACATGCTAATACAGGCTACAAACTAATGAATTATTTGATAAGGAACAATAAACCCAAGTAATTGCACATCCTTGAAGGCTTCACTGCCTGTCATAGGTTACCTATACTGGGGAAAACAGCAGAAACTTATTGCATGGGTATTCTGCATCCATTCCTCCCCCACAGAAATTGCTCGGTTTTAGAAAGGTGGGGGAAGAAGAGAAAGGTGCAGGGTTGGATAGCATGTGTTGAATGACTGGCAGATTCCAATACGGTATTGTCATGTTGCATCAAGGTTCCTCATCGCAAGCAGAAACCTGCCTCCACACATAAGCACAGCCCCTCCTTAATCATCTGAGGACCCTGGTTCAGCAGTCAGCCTCACTCCTAATGACATTCTGTTAAATGGACAAATTCCTTTGAAACCTTGTCCTTCTTTGAAATCCAATTTCAAAAGAAGCCAGATCTGATTGGGGGTAGCCATGGAAACCACATCAAGGAGCCTTAGAGGAGGTGGAGAGAGGCAAGGCAAACCGTCATAGTCAAGAGTCCTTTACTGCTCTGTCAGAAATATCAAAGGGATCTGAAGAGGTTGGCAGCAGACGAGTCCCTGCCCGGGTCCTGTTCTGTGTGGCTGAGTACCATGTGTCTGTCATGGAAGTAAGCAGCCAGCTGTCTCTGCACACAGGCAGGGATATGGTGCAGAATACACAAATCCCAGGTCTGTCTGCCTCCCTGCTCCTCCCTCCCCCTCTGCAGCCCCAGTTCTAGCAAGACCTTAGCTGCCCATCCTGTAAAGGCAAACAACAAAAGAATGACAAGGTTAAAGTGCAAAGCCCTCACTGATAAGAGGTCCTTTGGAGCAGACGCTAAGAAATTAATCTCAAATTTCTTGTAATAAGATAAGATAAGGGTGTCTAAAGATGTAGAGCAGCCAAGAATGGAGTCCAGCAGCACAACATGCAGAAAATATACCTACATGTCACTGGAGCCCTTCACATATTGTCAGCAGACAGGAGACTCAGAAAATAGGGCCCGTGCCCACCTCTGGTCTGCTAGGGGAGGCTATCTCTATGTTCTCGTGCCAGGTGGACATTCACTAAATATGCATCCATGGGGTATCCAGAGGGCTCAGTCAGGAAGAAACAAAAGCATCTGGTACCCAGAATGATGTGGATTAAGAACAACTGCAAGCAAAGCAGGTGCTAGCTGGCACTGCTCTACCCTGAGTGGAAAAGGTTTGGAGAAGAGATTTCAGAGGGCCGGGTCTCAGGCTTTATTTCGAGTTGCTTATTGATCCCTGGACGCTGGGTCATGACACACAGCAGAGCTGACGTCTGCCTTGTGGATGTGCGGCCACTGCATCTCACAGCCTCTCGGTCCCAACCCCATCAACTGAGTTTATTGACTCTTTTATTGACAATGCGGGAGCCTAATGAGGACAAGAGCTGCACACTTCATTAAGGGCTGTGGAAGAAGAGATGATGTGTCCTGTCGATGCCAAGAACCGGGCTCACTGTATGCTCTGTATAGCCCCCAAAACCAAACCTCATGCCACCACTAAGGCATGAGATGTTAACCTGGGCCCATCACTTTGCTGGTTTTAAAATGCAGGGTTTTCACAGCTTGCCAGAGCCTCCTCTTACTAATTAGCTAACCTTTTGACTTAGGAGGGTTAGCTAATTAACACAACATACACCCACATGCACAAGTGCATTTCTGATCATCTCCCTTCTAACTCACACTACTATAATCTCTGCACTAATGCATACAGCAGAATAAATAGGTTCTTGTATCATATTAGGGACCATTGCCCATAAACAGGTTCTCAATGAGACAGAGTCTTGGAACAAAATAAGAAACTATTAAAACACAAAAGGATCTTCCAGATGATCAAGTCCGAGATGACAAACAGACCCAACACTCTGCCCAGGGCCTCTCAGCTCACCAGAGGGCTGTGCTGGCGTTAGAATCCCAGTCTCTCTCTAGCTCAGGTCCAAAGCTCTTGCAGACCTGAATAGCTGAGATGGATAATTATGACCTAGGAATTCTGAGTGGATCTGTGAAGCAATCACTGTTAATCCTCCTCCTCCTCCATATAACGTTTCTTTGTTTTTTATCTCTCTTTCACTGTCATTATGTTCCCTATATTCCTGGATTCTCTACTCTGCCCCCCCCCTTCCTTTTTTGTATCTTCTTTGCCCATCCCTTAGACCACATTAGGTATCCTCTATGGACACTGCTGAGCCCTTCAGAGGCCCTAAGGACCAAAGAGGTTGCTGACTCTGACATTCTCTGTCTTTGATTGGTTCTCTTGGGAATTTGAGTTGAGGGGTGGGGGCAGGGGCTCAGAGTGTGTTAGCTGCAGCCAGATGATGCCTTTGCCTCATGCTTTCGGAGTGAGATGAGGAAGCAGTTTACATGGCTAATCTGCATGGGAAGGCAGGTGGGGCTGAGGCCAGTTTTACAAGCTAGATATTTGCAGACATGGTAACTTTTGAGAGCTGTATAAAAGGGGCAACCATTTCTTTGGTAGGGGGACGTTATTGTTGGGTGCCTTGGAGTTGATTCCAACTCTTAGTGACATCATAAAACAGTAGAACTGCCCCACAGTGTTTTCTTGACTGTAATCTTTTCAGAAGCAAATTGCCAGGTCTTTCTCACATAGAGCTGCAAGGTAAGTTTGAACCACCAACCTTGTGGAGCGCTTAACCTTGCACAACTGAGAGGGAGGCGGATCAGGGGATTAAAAAGAAATAATAGAGGGACAGCAACTTTTATAACTATTTTCCATAGGTAGAAGTGTATTTGGTTTCCTTTTATCTGTTATTTCAAAAGATAAACATTTATGCTCCCTCAGCCCATTCCTCTTGTTCTACCCTTTCTTCTTCATTTTACTAAAGGCCTTAGAATTCAGGGGTGAAGAGAATTTGAGGTGAGAGAAGGGGCAGTTGTTTAGAATCTGATAGAAAAGTCTGGAGTGCACTACACATATACTCCAGAGGAATGCTCCCACTAAGAGGAACTGAGATGTAATCTGACCACAATCACCCAGTGCTCACAAATCCAAACAGAAACCCTACCTAGAGTCAGAGATAAAACCCTTAAAGGCTGATTATTCAATTCCAAAACACCCAAACCAAACCAAATCGACTGCTGTGGAGTCAATTCCTACTCCTAGTGGATGAAAATACTAACCCCTCCCCAGGCCATGGACATCCAAGGAGCCATAGTGGCCGCTAACTGAAATATCAGCAGTTTGAACCCACTAGGAAGAAAGATGTGGCAATCTGTCTCCACAAAGATTCACAGTCTTGGGAACCCTATGGAGCAATTCCTTTCTTGTCCTATAGGGTCACTATGATTTGGAATGAACTTGACAGCAATTAAGTGTGGTTTTGGAATAAACATCCTATAAGTAATGACCTTTTATTGTTGTGCATACTGTGAAGCCCATAGAGTTTCCTAGGTGTGACTGGTAGACTCAAACTGCCAGCCTCACTCTTAACCACTGCTATGCCACCAGGGTTTCCACAATGACTTTCAGGTTCCCAAAATACGTTATTTGCCTGCCTTCGGAATCGTGTCAGTGTCCATGTTCAGTTTTAGCTTTCTAAGTACCTATTTTTAAGTGTCCTTGGGCTGCCCATCCAGCTACATTTCTACCAATCTACACTCTGCTTTCTTTGATATACAAAACAGTAAGTACTCTTAGTCCATGTTGTGTTCTTTTTCAAGCTTCACCTTTCCTTCTAGGTAAGGATTATCTCTCCTCCTTTGCAGGGCTTATCCCTCGACTAGAATTTATGGCTCCACCTCGTCTTTTTCATCTTCAGTCTTTCCCTCTGCTAACATATTTAGTTTCCCTTGATCTTACCCTGGCCCCTAGGGTCGCCATGAGTCGGATCCAACTCGACAGCACTTGGCTTGGCTGATCTTTAAAAAACAAACAAAACTTTCTTCAATACTAACTACCCTCTCCATCTCTCAGGCTTTCTTCTTCCTTCCCTCGACAAGCTCCCTCATCACATCAATTTTCATCTTTTCTTCTCTGTCCTTTGGCCTTGCTTGCCCATCTTCACACATTGAAGTGACTCTCTCCCACAAGCATCAATGACTCAGCTCTTTTCAGGGCCCTCTCTTCACTCTCTGCAGCACTGAATGTCAGTGGCCACCTGTTCGTTCTTTAAGAATTCAGTCTTCTTGCCCTCCTCTGCCTCCTCTGACTTTTTTCATTTTACTTCCTAGTCGTGGATATTCATCAGTGTTTTATACTTGCTTTTTCTTCTCTCTTTTTTCTCACCTTGGCCTCTGAGTCCCAGTAGTCTCTACCTTCTACCACTATGCCTTTCTCTTTATGCAAATTACTTTTCTCTGTTCCACTTTTCTACCTGGATATGTAAGCACTTCCATTAACTGATTATTTACTCTTCCCTCCAGAACAAGCTTCATGTCCTGACTCCTGAGTCCTTGTGCTGGCAATAAAGTTCAGTAGAAAGGATACAGGCTTATGAGTCAAAAAGACCTGGACCCTCAGAAAAGATGATAACCAGGAACCACAAAGACACAAGGCAAAAAGAGCCCAGGAGACAGAAGGACCCATGTGAGTGGGTGAATGTATCAACATGTGACCAGAAGAACCAGATGGTGGCTGGCCAACACCAAAGACAGCCACGATGGGGCACACAATGTTGAGTCCCAGTGGCAACACAGGAAAAAGAGATGCGCCTCAAGAACTCCACTAAAAGGCCATAATTGATGGTCCGGCACCCTAGGGGTTCACCTGGGAGCGTGACCCCTAGATTTGCTGCTGCCCCTGACCAGAAAACATTACTGAGGTCAACTTTTCAGACAGCAATGGACTGGATGCGGGGACACAGTTTGACCATAAGGTGCTTGTACTTGATGTTTCTATGCATCTATAGGATGCTGTCCTACTGGGAGAGGAGAAGGTAGAGAGGAGGGGACAGGAGATTGTTAAGAGGATACAACATATATAGAACAAAAAGGAGGCATGTGCTGTCACCGGGTAAGGAGAGCAAAAGGAGCTGCAGATAGGTTGCCATGCAAATTTAATTTGGATTGTATACTTTCACTCAATCACAATAAAATATTAAAAAAAAAAAAAAAAAAAGACCTGGATCCCGGTTCTAGCCTTACCATTTATGAGCTCTACTACTGGGCATGTCTTATCCCTCTAAATCTGTTTCCTTTCTAGAAATTGCATAATCTCCACTTCATAGAGTTATTGTGAGGTTTAAACAACATGATGTATCTAAAGTTTCTGGTACATGGTATATGCTTAATAAACTACAACAAGTTATAAAGATACTGCTGCTCTCCCAGTAATCCAAGCTCAAAATGTAGGACTTCTCTTGGAATCTTCCTCATCTTCATTCCAAACATCTAAGGCTCTCAGATTTATGTCCTCACGATAGCTGTTGGAATCCTTACCCTCCCTTGCATCTTACGTATCACCTCTCTGAGTCAGGCTTTGTTGAGAGTGATATTGAAATGGTTTCCAGCCTACCCTCTGGCATCCAATCTCCCCACCACCCCATGCCGCCCTCACAAAAACACGTCCCATGCCACTTTTTATATGTCCCAAAGCACAGTTCTGACCCCATCAAAGAGGTGACACCATGTAGTGGTCTTAAAGTCAGATAATCCTGTGCTCAAATCTGCCATTGCTATGACCTTGGGCAGGTTACTCAACCTCTTTGTGCCTCAATTTTCTCATCTGTAAAATGGCAATAGCAACAGTATCTGCTTCTAAAGACTGTGAGGATTCAGAGTTGATGTTATCATAAGTGCCTAGAACATTATTGCGTATATCATAAGTGTTTGCTATTATTATTATCTGCATTCATGCAGCAACTAGCACCTACTAGGTGCTCAAAAGTGCATAGATTGGATCATTCATAATCTCTTACTTGATTCAGTTTGCTCACCAAGGATATATTAAGGTAGTGACAGGGCAAGATATGGATGTTTCTGGTCTCTGAGGATAATAATTTTTCCTCCTTATAAAGCTAATTTGCGTTTAAAGAGGTGAAAAGAGTAAACTTGACTTCCTTGGCACCAAGTGCTGACAAATGAGGAGAGTCAGCCTGCAGATTGTCCCTGCTGACCTCTGAAGATTTCCTCCCTCCCTATCTATTTGGGAATACTTGTAGTGTCCTCCAAACCACATGGAGAAAACACTGATCTGGAAGGCATGAGATATTAATTCATTTCACTCCCTGTGGTAGAAACCAAATTTTCACTACAAATACAGATTCTGGGAAGAACCAGTCAGAAGACAGATTGTATCCCAGGAATCCCTAGCTCTTTAGTCTGGAGAGCTGCCAAATGGGCTGAACTCTACAGAAAGGAAAGGGGAGGGATGGTGGCCTAGGGATAAAGCAAGCAAGAAATAAAAAGAAGAGAGTTAATGAGAAACTGAAAAAAGTAGAGAAATAGAATAAAAACATAGGGAGAAAATGAAGAGGTTCCCCTAGTTTTAAGGATTGAAAACTAAATCAGATAGGATCCACTCCATTTCCCAAGCTGTAATTTTAGATTAGGAGCCTTGGTGGCAAAGTGATTAAATTGTTTGGCTGCTAATGGAAGGGTCTAGCAGTTTAAACCCACTAGCTACTCTACAGAATACAGATGTGGCAATCTACATCTGTAAAAATTTACAGCCTTAGAAAACCTGTGAAGCAGGCATTTCTACTATATCTTATAAGGTCACTATGAGGCAGAATTGACTCCACAGCAGTGGGTTAGTTTTAGGTTACACCATGTTCCACTTTCCAAGGGCATTAAGAAGCTTCAGAGAATGGTTGTAAATTCCTTAAAGAACTTTGCAGAGATTTAAGCTTCTATTATATGCTGTACCTTTTAGCATATGCACGAACACCACAATGGCATGTCTTATTGAGTAATGTGTGATACTCCACATCATGAGACTATTGATGCAGACTTTTTTTTCAGGGCTCAATATTCCAATCAGCCCTGTTGCATCACATCATTGAGGCCATCCACTTAATGACAATATGCATAAGATGCATGTTGCAGAATATTCATGTTCATTTTATGCTCACAGTGCTTAAAATCTCCTCTAAACAGCCTCTGCTCCCAGCCTATTAAGGTGCCTGTGTTATCTACACTCCATTCAATGGTGTGGAAATAATTGTCTTGAGACTAAAAAAAAAAAAAAATTGATAGTTACAAGCCGACTCAGCACTTGTGTTCTCTTCTTACTCTGTTGAATCAGGTGTTATTTACCTCTTCCAACACCTGGGACTCCTGATAAGTCATTCCCTTGGTAGTTTTTTCCAGGACAGAGCTGTAGGGTCTTTGGAAGAAGTAGGAACCCTTCATAAACCATATTGTTATCAGCACAATTCACACAGCTACCAGATGTGCAAAATGAAAACCACTGAGAGCATGCAGGTACAGGGGGCTTCCCCAGCTCTGTTTGGTTGCTCTGAGATGTGCTCACAGTCAAGAGTAGGTGTCAGCCCCACTCAACAATAGGGCCCATGTGCTGTGATAAGATGCTTGCATTCTGACAAAGTAGAGATCCTTTTCACTTGATCCACATCTGCTATGCTAGTACCCCACTCCCTAACACCCCTCCTTGCAAACCTGGCTCTGCTAAAAAGACCTGCTCCTTAGAGACAGTGCGTCCTTTTCTTGTTCTCTTCCCTTTTGCCTTATCTCTGGGATGAAGCACCAGAAGAACTCAGGCTGGTGGAGGCGAGTAATTGTCGCTGGCAGCTGATGGTTCAGCAACGAGACCTGCAGCTTTGCCTTTAAATATCAACCACACACACAGACAACACCCTGGCAGGATGAGAGGTTTCCATGGAGACAGAATGCAGGCCATGACCTCTGTAAATGTAATCAGAGCACTGGGATTGGTGTGTGAGACAGGTTTAATTTCTCCTCGGGTGGAAGCTCTGTGGTCCAGGCCATACATAGCCTTCTTACACTGACAGACAACCTGTTATCTTCACCAGGGCAGCTCTGCACACAGCAGTCCCCTCTGCCCAGAGCAGCTTGTCCCACCACCTGAGCAGGCTGCAGAAAGTAAAAGGTCACTAGGGACCAGAACAGCAGTCATGTCAATACCTGGCATCCCTCTCCAGCCTCCTCAGAAGATGTGATTGTCCCTTCTATGAGGAGCAGCTGTGGCATGGTGCAGTGGGAGCCAGACCAAAGGCTCAGAAGATTAGCTGAAGTTTTAATCTTCTTTCTGCCACTGACAATGTGACCTTGAGCAAGTCATTTAACCTACACCTTTCAACATCTTCCCATACAGGGAGAAAATGTATGAGGAAGAGAAGCCTTGGAGCTTCTAAAGTAAACATGAAACTATAGTGCCCAATATTGTTTAATGGAGGTAAGAATACTGCCACCCCTAGTAGACTGCTGACCCAGGAAGTGAGTTTTTTATATCACCAGCACTACTCACTGGTGCTTCTAGCCTTAATTCCTTGACTGTCAAAGGGGAATGTAAGAACTGCAACAAGACTTCCTCACCTCTTTCCTGACTTGGAAATGGAACCATGATGCAATTCTTCTAACCTGGCCCGGAATAGGCGAGTAGAGCTTTGCACTTAAATGATGAGAAATAAGGCTGACAGAGAAACTGAGCAACAGTGAAGGAGGAGCCTCTTGGACTGTGCTCAGCCTCAGCAGAGAGCTGCTTTGGCCACTTAAGTTCTGGGGTCTTCTGATTCAGTTTACTAACGCACACGACACTTGGCAGATTTCAGTTACAGTCACTTTGCTTAGGTTTCTATCATGGTTCCAGTAGAGCACTCTGGGGAAAAATAAAATGAAACAGTATGATTTGGGGTTGGTTATTTTGTTATTTTGAAGATGTTCATAGGGCTGGATGACACATTTTTCTTCAGCATAGAATCTCAGAATTTCAGAACTGGAAGTGACTTTAGAAACATCGACTTAGAGTGAAAAACAGACCCAAACTGGAGAAGTGATGTGCGCCAAGTTATGTCAAGTTAGCAACACAAGGGCATGAGGGCCCCACTCTGCTCGGCTGAGTCCTAATTTACCTCCTGGGTACTTTGAACTTTAGAAGGGAAGTGGGAAGAAGAATTGAAAAGTGGTTGTTGAACATCTGAATCCGGAAATGGTGATTTAGCTGAGCCTATGTAGATAATAGCTTTACCACTTCCTGTGTCAGCTGATGCCAAAGGAAGGAAGATTCTGGAGAAGAAAATAGTTAAGAGACAGAACTGTGGTCTTCCACACAGTGGTCCAAATCTAATCCACATAGTGCTTCTCTCAGGCCTTTGAGGGGAGCATGAGTCTGATTATTTAGGGGTTTCATTGGTCGTTGTCTAACACAGAATCAGGAAATCAAAGAATAATGAAATTTAAAGGCACCTCAAGAGAACATCTGGTCTGGCATCATGTCTTCCGGTTGCTGAGTAACTAAGCCACCTAGGACAGGCAATTTGATTGTCTCTTCTATTTTTAAAGGGCTCAGGTTCTTCAGCTATAAATAGGGAAATAAAGTTCCTTCCAGGTTTCATATGCCAGAAGTCCATGATCTCTAAAAGCGGAGACTCTCTAGCTATTGTGAATTGAATTATGTCCCCCTAAAAATGTGGGCCATGAGTCCCAGTATTGTGTGGTTGTCCTCCACTTTGTGACTGTAATCTTACATTAAAGAGAATTAGGATGGGATTCTTAACAACCGTACTAAAGTCCCATCCCTGATCCAATATAAAAGAAGTTTTCCTGAAGTGTGGTCAACGCCATCTTTTATCTTACAAGAGATAAAAGGAGAGTTGGGAAACTTATACCCCCAAGAAAACAGCAGTGGGAGTAGAGTGTGTCCTTCAGACCTGAGATTCCTACACTGAGATGCTCCCAAACCAAAGGAAGACCAACCAGGACCTTCCTCCAGAGCTAACACAGAAAGCATCCCTCTGGAGCTGGCACCCAGAATGTCTCTTTGTTAAAGCCATCCATTTGTGGTATTTCTGTTACAGCAGTACTAGATGATCAAGAAGACACCAGCCTTTTCCAAAATTTCCTTACAGTGTTTAATTACACAAGTGATAATGTAGATCTTTTAAGTAGCCCATTTCCCTTGCTCCAAGCTTAGTATCATCAGTGTGGCAAAAACCCAGGGCATGTTCAACTCCAGGGCTTACCATGGACTCCAGGCCAGCACAGGCACAAGCAGCGAAGGAGTCTGAAGACAGTCCTTCTCGTGTTTTAAGAAGGACAAGAGAACAACCTGCTATGTTTTATTCATGTTGATTCCAGTTGTTAATACTCCAGTTGATAGGATAGTCTGAGGCACAGAACCATATTTGGAGTCAAGATTACAGGCTTAGTCTTCAGTGGATTCATCAGCTCCACAGCAGCAAAGGAAAAATGAAGCAAAATAAAGCAAACATTTTTGTTCCCTCGCTACATACTATAACCTTAACTCCAGAGAAGCTCTGGGTATTCGTTTAGTCACAAAGAAAAGCAGGACTACCGATGTGGACCGCTTCATTCCTTCAACACTTATTAAGCTCCTATGTTCAAAACCACCAGCTATTTGCCAGTTTTTCAGACTGTGGTGACTTACATGGTACTATGATGCAGAAAGCTGTGCTACTGGTTACTCATGGTTGACAGGTTTCAGGGGCACTTACAGACTAAGACAGACTAGGAAGAAAGATCTATTTCCAAAACTTAATGAAAACTCTATGCATCATAACAGAATACTGTCCACTATCATGCTGGAAGAAAGAGCCCGCTAGGTTCAAAGCCATTCAAAATACACAACGGCCACGACAACAGACTTGAGCATATCAGTGATTACGAAGATGCCACAGAACTGAGCAACATTTTGTTCTGTCGTCGACGGAGTTGCCATGAGTCAGAGCCAAATCAACACCAGCTAACAATAACAACATGTTCAAAGCACTAGGACACAAACCCAAGAGAAAATGTCACTGCCCCCAAGAAGCATACAGCCTGGTAGTTGTTTCAACACTTCCATTTTCATTACTCAATCTAGACATTTATAAATGTTAATAATATCATTTTCACATCAAATGACAACACAGTGCTCTTTGGGGAGGAAAATATTTGCCTGTTTAATGGCACCATGTTAAGTTCCCGAAGATGTTTGCTACCAAAACACAGGCCCACAACTCAGGCACTCAATGTTTCATGTAGACCATGAGATGTAGGCTAAGACTCATCCTATCCAGAGCTAAGACGGGCAATCACCTTTACAATGTGGTTTGAGGAATGCTGAAAGGCCATCTGCCCTACTCTGGTGTACTCAAATGCCTGAAATTCTTACCATGATGACCTTGACTTTGAGGAAAGTATTGCTTACAGAAAATGTGAGTGAAAAGGTGCATACTCCATCAATTTCATTTCACAAAGCATTAACAGAATAGCTAGTATATGCCAGGAACAGTGTCAGGTACTAAAGATTCAGAGATGAATAAGACATGAACTACCTGGCAAGGCTAATGTGTTGCCACATTCACACTCTTTATCCCCTTAATACATACCAGTTAATCAGATAGTAGCTATCCAGAGGGACTGATACAGGACAGATTTTGATAGAATGGGGAAAGCAGGAAAATTCAGGCCTGGGTGAATTTAAAATTAACTTGAGAGACTAGAAAGAATGGAGGAAAAAAGGGATTCTGAAGACAAGCTGTATTTCTTTCTTTCTTTTCCGCCTCCTTCCCCCCGAGGAGCTCTGATCATTGTCATCCCAAATCACCCCACATTTGGTCAATTTACTAAAAAATTCCAGGCTCAGATCTGGGACTTTCATCAGTGATTTAGCCTGTGCTAAGAAAAGTTTTAGGTTAGTGTCTTAGTTTTAGATTGGTGTCTTAGTGGACGCTATTACTGGATGGCTTTAACAACGGGAAAAGCATTCTCTCACAGTCTAGGAGCCTTGTAGCTGAATTCAGGGCATCAGCTCCAGGAGAAGGTTTTCTTTCTCTGTCAGCTCTGGAGGAAGGTCCTTGTCATCAATCTTCTCAGTTTGAGGAAGTTCTTAGCACAGGACCCTGGTTCCAAAGGACTTACTATGCTCCTGGCTCTTGTTTCTTGTTGGTATGCTATCCCAATGTCTCTTTGCTCACTTCTCACTTATCTCAAAAAAGATAGGCTTAAAACACAACCTAATCATAGATTGAGTCCTGCTTTATTAAAGTAACTCCTGCTAATCCCATTTCATTACCATCATAGAGCCAAAGCCAAGTGCCCTCGAGTCGGATCCGACTCATGGCGACCCCAGGGGCCAGGAATTTATAACACATAGGGAAAATCACATTCGACGGCAAAATGACTGATGATCACACAATACTGAGGATGATGACCATGATCCTCATTTGGTGGGGGGAAGGGCCACAATTCAATCCATGACAAATTAATAATGGTTAAGATCATACCCTAGGTGCTAACAGGTTGTGTGTCCTAGGTTAGATCACTTAATAATTTGTTCCCAGGTACTCTGAATCAAGAGCCTCCATCTACCAAATGGAATGATCTTAGCCCTTCTCCTTTCTTGTTTCCAGGATTGTTTCACAGATTTGCATCACTTCCTCTGCCAACTCATTTGGTCCTCTTATGTTCTCTCAGCTTATTTTTAAAGTATGCCTACTAGGAGCCCTCGTGGCACAGCAGTTAAGAGTTCAGCAGCTAACCAAGAGGTTGGCAGTTCAAATCTACCAGCCACTCCTTGGAAACCCTACGGGCCAGTTTTGCTCTGTCCTGTAGGGTCACTATGAGTCAGAACCAAATTGACAGCACCTAATAACAGCAACAACTCTCTCCTAGGAGCTCTGAGGGCACAGTGTTAAGAGCTCAGGATGCTAACCAAAAGGTCAACAGTTTGAATCCACCAGCTGCTCCTTGGAAACCCTGTGGGGCAGTTCTACTCTGTCCTATAGGGTCACTATAAGTTGGAATTGACTATGGCATCAGGTTCACTTTTTGCTAAGGTGCTCATGAGATGTGGCATCACCTACCACTTACCTGACAAAGAGATTCCATAGCAGAGGTGCTGGGGCCCTAAATGATACAGTTCTTTCTATGTAACTACAGAGCACTCTCCTTCCAAATGTACTTTAGTGCACCCAGGAGTTAATTCAGGAAGGCTTAAAAACAACTACATGCTGCCTTATAGTCAAACTGTCACTAATTCAGACCATCTGCCATCACTACCTTTATATGATTGTCTTTTTCTCAACAATCTCACTGTCTTTTCTAACAACCTGGCTTCTATAAGGGTCCTTTGTATTAATCAAGAATCTTTTTATGATGATGATGATTAAGCGAAAGTATACAATCCAAGTCAATTTTGCATTCCCACCTCTCTGCTAATCAAAATCTTGTTTGTAAGAGACAGAAACTGAAATCAAATAGCTTTAGGCAAAATGGACAGTTGTCACCAAGATTCCAAGGAGAAGCTGAATAACTGAACGTAGAAAGGCAGGAATATAACTAGACCTTAGATACAACTGGTCTTTGAAGGCTGTCATTGATACAACCTGAGTCAGTTGTGACCACAGGGACAGTGCTGTATAAGAACATAGCAGCTCCTACAGAAAACAGATGGGTGACATGGAGGAGAGAAGCAGTTCTTAGATAAAACAACTGTTTCTAGAAGTGAGTAGGGTTACTGAGCAGAAAAAGCAGTCTACCCATCCTGCTGCCTTCTAGTCTTCAGAGTAAAGCTTCCCCATAGTATTCCATAGCTTGTAATCTTTATGGGAGTAGATAGCCGGGTCTTTTTTCCTGCAGAATGGCTGGTTAACAGCCAAGTGCTTAACCACTGCCCTACCATGACTTCTAAATAGCACCATAGATAATCTAACTGCCCAGATTGAAATCTGGGGGTTGGCCTTTATTCCTCTTTCTCCTTCTGCCAATTCTTCCTCTTTAATATTTTTTGAGCTGTGATTCTCTTCAGCCCTGTTACCACTGTTCTGACCCAAGGAACCATCATTCTCACCTTGCTGCCCTTTAATCTTGTGCCGCATCAACACATCTTCTACCCTACATCTAGTGATCTCTTTAAAAAAAAAATCTGCTCATGTCCCTCTCCTACTTAAAACTGGAGTAGCTTCCCATTGCTATACTTCCTAACTTCTCAGTATCACTAATGAGCCCCCCACCACTATACATTCCTGTAGCATTTAGTACCATTCTTGATCTCCTTCTTGTCTCCTCTGCCCTACCTCCTGCTGTGATCTCTCTTGCTCTCTGTTATTTCAATAGCAGAATTTGGGTTCTCAAATGAGCCACACACCCTCTCCCACTTTGATTTTTTTACATGTGCTCTTCCTTCCCCCTAGGGTACTCTTTCCCTTACCCTTTATTCAGCTAACTCCTACTCATGCTTCAAATCTCAATTTAGTATTACTTCCTCTAGCAATCACCCTTATCTCTCCAGGCTGGGTTATGTTTCCCACTCATACATTCCTGTCGCATTCAGTATCAGCCATTCAAAACACACATCCCATCTGTAATTACTTGTCTACCATGCTTATCTTCCCCTTAGACTACCAGCTCCCTGAGGGTCAGGACTTTTCCTAGGACTACAGTATCCCCAGCATCTACTATGCCTAATGCACAGTAGGTTTGTTAGGGCATCAGTCTGCCTCTGTGCCTCCCATTCAGCCTGCATAAGTAAAGTTCTTGACCCAAGAACATTTTCTGACACAGAGGCTGGGAATTAGATTGCTCTGTCTCTCCCCACCCCACCCCCGCCCCTCAATTCCTCCTCCTTATCAGAGAAGCTTTTCTCTTGTTTCAGGCACATAGCAACTTTCTGTCTTTTGCATGCATGGACACCATATGGCACCTGGCCAATCCTATTTCTGTATCTGTTCCCAGAAGAGAGGGAACAGAGTTCCTCTACTATGGCACAAGAGTGGTGAACACACAACATCTGCCCTGCATCGACCATATGTAGTGATGATCCTATTAGCCATGGCAGAGCAGCGCCCACTAAGAAAGCTGATCTAACTCTGTCTCTTCTCTATATGAATAAAACATTTACCCATGCACTAATAGAGCATGGTGGCACAGTGGTTAAGTGCTACAGCTACTAACCAGAAGGTGAGCAGTTCAAATCCAGCAGGCACCCCTTGGAAACCCAATGGGGCAGTTCTACTCTGTCTATAGAGGCACTATGAGTTGAAATTGATTCAACAGCAGTAGGTGGTTTAACAAAGCATGTGTGTCTTTTTTTGGTGACCTCAAACCCTGGTATGACATGCGTCTCAACAAATGTTTATTGAGTAAGTGCTGCAAGATAAGTCATTTGTTTGTTTTTAGTTTTCACATTAAAATTATTTCAAAGTTACAGAAAGTTTACAGTAGTACACAGAACTCTCATGTATCCTGTATCTAGGTTCATCAGTAGTTAACTGTTGCCACATTTATTTTATTACTTTCTGTCTACATAAATTTACATATTTCTTCTAACCCATTTGACAGTAAGTTGCAGACATCCTGCTTCTCTCCCCATAACTACTTCAGCAGCATTTCCTGAGAACAAGGACATTCCCTTAACTAACTCCTTGTACAATTATCCAACTGAAGAAAGTTAGCAAAGATATTTGAGCTTTAATTCAAATGTATGTCGCTATTTTTTAGACAAGTAGAAAATACTGAGGAAGGATGGTGGTCCAGAACTAAGTATAGGCATCCGCTGGGTCACCTCCCTTGCACCTCCTCCCTCTCTGTCTTTGTTCTGGGGTCTACTCAAAAACTGAAGCTGGGGCTGACAAGGCATTGCCTTGCTGCTGGTGCCTAGTGTTTCCTCTGTGCACCTCGCTTGTACCATTAGCTTCTCTGTGTCCTATCCATTTCTTGCCTCACCCTCAATGGGATGCTGGGAGGCTGAAACTCTCCCGAACAGGACAGTTTCGTTTCATGAGATCCCAGGCAAAGGAAGACACCTCATCCTCCGGAAGTGAAAGTCGGAAGGAAAGCCAAGGACCGGAAGTGGAAAAATGGCTCCTGGAACCTGTAACGCTGCACGGATCTCTCGGAGGAACAGAAGACGGAAGAGCATACGCTGTGGGGTAGAGCAGGATTTGCACACCTTGGGTCCTGGGACCATCCTGCTCAGCTGAGTGGAATACCAAACGAGGGTGTCTCAGAGCTGCGCTTCACCTCAGCCATGCAATCGACAGGAGAAGCAGCGAGCGAGACCGACAGACTGTCACTGGCAAAATGAACTGTCACCTCCCATTTTTCAGAGGCACAGTGGGATGAATTGCAGCCTTGAACCGTGCGGCCCGCTGCTGATTGAGTTCCGCTGTCTTAGAACCCCTTCGAACAAGGGGAGTTCATTTCAGACTGACGTTCCAGCGCTTATCAATTTAGGAGCCCGTAAAATTAACCACTTCAGAGCTGATTTTCTCCCTCTCCGTGCTTGGATTTCACATCCGCAAAGGTCACCAAATAAATCTCTCTGGGTCTGGGCTAGCATAATATGCAGCTTGGAGATGGGAATTCAGAAGAGGATGCTGAGCCAAACATAGACCAGGTCTGAAAGGTGGCCAAGGCCACCTTGCAACCGCTGGCCCATGCAGTGGTGTGACAAGCCAGGCCTTTGCTAGCTCTTCTCCTGCTCATGTCAGTGGCTTTTGCTCCAAGATATGGTATGGTTGAGGGCTGGGTCGGTGGGAATGGAGGCGCTACAGAAGAACTTAGTCCTTCAGGGAGAGCTCAGTCCACAATTAGGCTTCATATCCTTGGGGCCTTTACACATAGTAGTACCTAAGGAATGTCTGTTACATCAAACAAAACTTGATATTTGCTTTCCCATCGATGATTATTCCAGAAAGTTTAAACAGGTTAGCATAAACTGGGTCTTGATTGGGAAAAGGCGAGGCAATAGCTTCACTGTCACAAACCATTCAGTAGACCCCAGTCCATACTAGATGCCCTCTGGCATGTCAGAATGCAAGCTCTTTGGAGCAAAGCAGGAAGCTTAGCAGGGAAAAGCCCTCTACCCTGAGAGAAGAGTGCCCTGTGTCTCTCCCACACCACACTCCATTTCTGCTCATAAAGGCACATGGAATGGGCATGATCAGAAAATCTTAGGGTTTCTCCTCATCCCTGGACACAAATAGTTTTCTCAGCACTCTTTTGAATGTCTTCCTACCAAGGGAGACCATGGCAGTGTTTGCTTCTGAAGACATATCTGAAGTATTCTTGCATGGTTTAGACTCCCAGATACACTCTACCAGCATCCACTTCTTATCAAAGGGACAGGGGACAGCTAGATGCTTTGGAAACTGTGCAGGAAAGAAAGGCTTGTGAAGACAGCTTCAGCCAGGAAAGCTGGCACTGTCTCCAACAAGGCATCAAGGTAAAGGCCAGATAATGTTTATGTACCTGCTAATATCCACCAACAGGTCAAATTCGTGCACTTTGCAGCCCTAGAAGTAAGTGTTTACATAGCTGTGCTCATTGTAATGGTTTATTTCTGTGTTTTCACTGGGAATCTTTAGCCCTACATCTGGAGTAAGAATACCTACTTTTCAAATCCATGACTACCCTCCCTTGCTACAGGGTTTGAGCAAGTTATTTATTTAACTGATCTGAGTCTCATTTTTCTCATCTATAAGCCCACACAGTTGTTAAAAATTTCAGATGGCTTTGTATATATGAAGCCTTAATAAACTGCAAACTTAGGTACAGATGTTGGGCTTTATTCTTTTTTGTCTCAGCAAAAAGGGAAAAATGTGAGTTAATTCCATACAGTATCTTAAAACATTCCTACATTTAGGAATCTATCCCACAACAATGCTTACATTTTGAAATATCAAAGGATGTATGTGTAAGGAATTTCACCACAGCATTTTGAAAAATAGTCATAAATAGGGGGCTGGATGAATAATGGTGCATATAGCTAAGTGATACTGTGCAGTAGCTAAAAAAAATAAGATAAAGTAAATAAAAACTCTTGTGGCTGCTGTAGTCATGCATCAATGTCAAGTTCTATAAATTAATAGGTGTGGTTATCACATCATTAGATACTTGAGTGTTCATTGTCAGAAATGAGCCTATAAAAATACATCCAGTGAAACTTTGGGGAAACAACCTAAGCTTTAAACCAAATGAATAATCCTACACAAAATAGTTACATCTTCACTTATTATATCATGAATATTCCTTCATGTCAGTACTAGTACTTCCATAATTTAAAAAACTGTTATAAGGACTTAAAAATAGAATTATCTGCAAAAGAAAAAAACCTCTTTGATGGCTACAAGGGTAGGGGGTGTGGGTTTATCATAGATGAGATAGTTGGTAGATGTTGGAAATGTTATTAATTTACTGTAATAAATAAATAAAATTGTTTAATTTAAAAATATAAGCCCTGGATTATAAAGATAGCTCTGCAACCTAAGCACTGAGAAAAGAAAGGAGATTTGTAGGTTGCTTAGGTGTGTTCTCCAGAACACAAATCTATAATAATCTAGCAGCTGCTAGAATATTCTGGCAGCCTCCTATTATATGAGTCAAAAAAGGCCTAAGCCAGGAATCTGGCATCCAGCCTTGTTGTCCCAGCCCTACCATTAACTCACTGTATGACATCAACCAAATCACTTATCTGGGCCCCAGTTTCCCCATCTAGAAAATGAGAGTGTTAAACTACATGTTCTCTAAGGTCCCTTCAAGCTGAAAATTCTGTGGTTCTGTGAAATCATTTTTCAAAGATTCAATAAAGGATGTTTATATATAATAACAGTCTCTGGTCATTTCTGTCACCAACAGGAAGATTTTAACAAGGCTTTAAAAACTCGCTTACATGCAGAGCAATATATGAAGAATTTTTTAAGCCAACAGATACAGTGTCTGTCTTCAAAGAGGCTATAATTTGAAAAGAAAATAAGACTAACTGAATCAATAAGAAGATAGGACAAACAAATTTCACAAAAGGAATATGCAAAATGGGACTGTTGGATGAGATCAGTGGAGCTCACATTTGTATTCCTAGACGTTCTAGACTTTTTTAGAGGAATTTAGAAGCAGATTTAAGGATGGGGCAGAAGGATAAAAGAGTGAGAGCTACCATCCTCTCCCATTCCATTTAATTGGAATATCCTTGTATCACTTTGTATTCTTTGTATCCTTTGTATCACTAATAAATAGGTCTGCTACAATAACTATTTGAAAATTACTGGCTTAAGTGATTTCTAAGGTCAGTTTCATCTTTAAAGTTTCAAAATTCTATGATTCTAAACTGTGTGTAAAATAGGTTTTTTATACTCTGCATTTGGCTCTGTATGCACATTGAAAATTAACTTTGTAGAAGTTAATTCTTCTGTAATACCAGTAATTATTTTGTAATACAAGGTCTGGCAATTAGTTCATGAACTCATCCTAGATAAAGTGCTACATACCTCACTGCTATCACTACAGTGAACTTCGTTTGAAGTACTCCCCTTGGGCAGCTATGTGCTGATACCAGCACCTAGTCCACCCTTCAAAGCAATTTTGGAATTCTTTTTCTGGAATGGCCATCGAATGGCCATCAGAGCTGCCCTGAATGTCATCCAAATGTCTTCTTTCAATATTTCTTTTATCTTCGGGTAAAGAAAAATGTCATTGGGGGCCACAGCAGGTAACTAGGGAGGGTGGTCCAATACAGTTGTTTGTTTACTGGCTGAAAACTCCCTCAGACAACTGTATAATTAAGTTCACAGACTTGCCACCATGCTACCATGGGTGAGCAATGGCCATTCCAGAAAGAGTCCCAAAATTGCTTTGAAAGGTGGACTAGACACTGATGTCAGTGCATAGCTTCCCACAAGGAGTACTTAGAAGGTGACCATAGTGATAGTCAGGAATTCAATATGTAACACTTAGAACAATTAACTTTACGGACTTAATAGTGGGAACTCGTATATATAATTAACCTAGATATGTGTAATGTAGTCAGATTTTTTTCTAGCCTGAAGTTTTTGAAAATGAAACATGATCATAACAACAAAAGAACTGGATGAGAGCACAAGGCAGGCAAAGGGTTTTTAAGAAAGATTTGCAATGTCCCTGGAATGCTATGGAGAAGCTGTTGCTTTTATCAATAAGGCAAAAGACACAAAATTGGACCTAGAATCCTTGCACTCTACTATTGATTTAGGTAATTTCTGTTTCATAGAACACATTTCAGAAAATTAAAAACAGCAATATGTGGTAATTGCTACAATTGCAAAGTGCTTTCCATGCATTAATTCTCCAAATGAGAAAACTTGAACCAGGAATGATGAGTACATAGCTCAAGGTCACAAACCGGGGATCAGACCCAGAGAGTCTGACAGTAAAGCCTGTGGTCTCAGCCACCACAAGCTATGCTTCGTATGGCTAATGGTGTCCCTCAGATGCTGGGTAGACAGTTTGCCCTCCAATAGCCAGAGTGTTCAAATGAGACTCTACCTCCAATTCCTTTATACATTAATTTTGCCTCATTACCCAGTGACAAAGAAGATTTTTCTTATTTCCCTTATTAAAGCTGGTCTTAGATAAAAATTCTGAGGTAGCCACAATTTCATCCTCCCCTCTCTGTTAGCAGCTCCTTCTTTACACCAGGAAGGAAAGCAATACTGCCTCCGTGAAATTCATCCTAATGTCTCCAGGAAAGCTTGACTGCTTCTTCTTTCATGTATGCACTAAAGCTGTATATATATTATAATGCTTTACTGACTACTGTCCGTTTATCTTGCCCCCTCTCCAACTAAATTGTAACTGCCTTAGAAAAATAGACACACAGTACCCAATGTATCACAGAGGCTTAATAAGTGTGTATCTGTTTGAATGAATGCATGAAGTACACTTGTGCTACCCTGAGCTTCCCAGAGTGTACCACTATCACACCTCACTTAGTTTTGCTCTCCTTGGAAATTTCTTATTCCAGTCAAACATTATTAGTCTTGGGCCCCCTTTTCTCTGCAAGATCTGCTGTCTGTCCTCCAAAGTGATAACCGATTAGCTGATTTCATGTGCCATCAGTGCCAATGAGGTTAGCTGGGATTAACATATTAAGGTATTACTTCCTTTGGTAGTGTATTTTCATTTTAACCAGAAACAATTCCTTGACCTAACAAAACCATTTCTAATGGTGAATGCAATATGTTAGCGTTCAGAGTGGGCAAGGTTGGGAAATAGTTGGCAGGAGGGTTTTAATGACCTCTACTTGCAGATTCCTTAAAATTATGTCACCTGCCTGCCTGGGTTGAAGAGTCACAGAGAAGCAATGTGGCAAGGTACATAGACCCTAGCCCTAAGAGTGTGTGTGGTCTCTTCCTGCCCAGATGAGTTGACCAAAGAGATGAAGCTTGATCTGTCACAGCAGTCTGGGGCTCTTCACTGGACTTCAAGCCAGGCTAGGGTCATTTGCGTGACAGACTCCCAAGGGGAAAGGAGCTAGTGTTGTGTTTGATTGGCATGGTGCTAGATTGTCATAGGTGGCAGGAGTCATCCAATCAACCTCTTCTCTGCACAAATAAAGAAAATGAGACCCAGACAGGTGGGTTACCTATTTAAGATCACAGAGGGAGAGCCAGAACTGGAACTAAGGTTTTTGTTTTCTTGAACTAATATATAGAAAATATATAAAAGTTATTAAGGCCATTATTGAGCACAGGGCTCAACAATCTAAATTATCTAACCCAAAGGTCCAGTGATTAAGGTTTCTAGACAGCAGCAAACAGCATCATCGAATCACAAGAAAGTGCATTTAATCACTGGAACAAATTCACATCCAGAACCCTAGCTACTAGCGAGCATGAAAAACACAGGATTTAGCTTTCTAGCCTCTATAGTATAACAATCACACCACAACAAGTGGGAATGGATGCTAAATGTTAACTCACACTATCCAGCATACTGGGAAGAGTAAAATTTTAAAAATGCATTTATTAGCCTTTCATATTACTTACTTTGTAAATTACCAGTTCTACTCCTTACTCGTTTTTCTGTAGGGTTATTTGTTCTGTTTTTCTTATAGATTTGTAAGAACACTTTACATATTAAGCGTGTTAACTAATTGACCAAAGACAATTTTTAGAATGTCAGATTTTACTTTCAGCCAGCCCTGATTTCATTAACCCAGGTTGGTATCCCCTCAGTATTTACACAGTTGGTTGTTCCATAGATACTCAGCTTTACAACTGTACTCATGCTTTTTTCACACATGCAATAGGAGAACCAGGTTTTTCTTGTCAGGAAGCTAGGGTCGCTAGGGTGCTCTGCAGATATTAAGGACAGGCAAAACACCAGTGGTCCGGGAAACTAAAGATCAGGGCAGATACCAGAAAGTGGGTGGTCTCCCTTCATCAAAAAGTAGGATGAAGATCTAAACACCATAAGGTTAGTCAACAAGACAGAGTGGAGTAATCAGATCCCAGATGACAGGAGTCTGTTGTTCAAAAAGACATTCACAGTTACAGCCGAAGGTAACAAAACTCTTCTAAATGGCCTTAGTCTTTTTTTATACTTCCTACCTAGGTAGGAGGATGTGGTCTCAGGAGCTAGAACTTCAGATCTGAAGATAATGGTTTTAGCTGGTTACAGAAGTCATATATAAAGCAGCAGCAGCATCTGAGTCCTCCTAGATAACCCTTTGATTTTAAAAGAAGCCTTTAACTGCTTTAACCTAAAGGAAACAGCCTGAGAAGTGCAGGGAAAATAAACTCCCAGCACCTCTGCCCTGTCCCTGTCCTTGGAAGACATTTTCCAAATGGTGTCTTCGCAGTTAGGTGTGGACATAACTGAGAACAAACCTTTAGGGTAGCCTCTACCAATCAATGATGGAAGTGAACATGTAAGGTGAAACCTATTTGCCATCCCAATTATGGAACAAATATTTACTGGAGAACCTGAATCCTACTTTGGGGTTTGGTATTAGCTGTATGTACAGCCTTGAGCAAGCTATTGAACATTGACTGGCCTCAGTTTCCTCATCTGTGGCACTCAAATTGGACCTCCCCAGTGAACAGTTCATGACCTTCCAGAAATAAACATTGCTGTGGAATCAGTTCTGACACATGGGGACCCCACATGTTACAGAGCAGAACTGCTCCATAGGGTCTTCTTGGCTTTAATCTTTATGGAAGGAGATCATGAGGCCTTATTTTTGTGGTGCTGCTGAGTAGGTTCAAACCCTCAACCTTTAGGTTGCACCACTCACAGACTCTCAAATCCTGAGCTCTACAAAAGAGTTGCTGCTACCACATACCTCTGCCTGGCTTGCCTTGCTTCCCACCAGGGAAGAAAATTGACTCACAGCGTGGGCACCACCTTTCGTTTCTTTTACCAGCATTCAGAAATTTTGCTGAAAACCTCTAGGGAAATAATGGAAACCAGTATTTGGGGTAGCTTCTCAGAAGTCGGATCTCCAGAGCTAGTCTTGCAGCAAGTACTCCATCTTTGATCATAGGGACAGAGTGAGTCAGCCGTGGTGGGCAGTATTCCATCCCTCAGGGAAGGAGTAGGTGTGATTGGTCCAGAAAATACATCAAGTGGGGAAAAGTCAGGTGTGCAGATAACGTTCTGTAAACGCCTTTCTAATTCTCAGTGCTCCAGGAAGGAATCTCAGAGATTAAATTAAGCTGTTAACCCTCTAGGCGCTCCTGTCATTTATTGTTAAGGAATTAATAGGAATGCAGGAATGCAGATGGCCTGGCTGTCAGCTCCAAGAGGCGATTTTTCTGATCTCCACGGACGTTTCCAGCATCTTTCATTAAGCGCTCATGTACCAATTTGTCATTTTAACCGAGCAAGAAAGAAACTCCCACTGAACTCCCTACTGGGCGTCAGACCTTCTCACCACAAGGCCTACTGAGTTCCCTCTACAGGGGAAGCTCCCATCGGACGGATGAGAGGCCTCTGGTGGGGACCGGGATGTGGCAGGGATGGATTCAACGCCCCTCCAGGGAGGAAGTCAGGACCAGAAACCCTTGTTGCTCTGGGATCAGGCCTCAGGAGACCGCAGGAGATCCGGCTCTGGCGATTCTGAGCAGAGCTGAGCCGTAAATCAGAAAAGAGTTCTTTGAACTTGCTCAAAGCGTTCCAGGACCCAGGTAACACGCTCAACGCGGAGAGGTGCCACCTACAGGAGAGAGGAAGATCTGCAACTTGGTCCGGAGAATTCAATCTCTCGGCGGCAGGACTTGACCAGAAGAGACACTTCCTCTTCCTAATAATAACCCTTGCCATTTTATCAAATGCTTTTCTAACGCTAGACACTGTCATAAGTGCTTTACAGGTATTAGCTTTTAAACCTCCCAATAACTAAGGTAGATGTTACTGTCATCGCCATTTTATAGACAAGGGTACTACAGCTACAAGTTACCTGACAAAGTCACACAGGAAGTGGCGGCCGGGAGCTCAACCCAAAAAGCGTGGTTCGGAGTTTTGTGCTTAAGCACTGCACTTAGGATAGCTAATAGTTCGAGCCCCAAATGTAAGGCAGGGTCAGGTTTGCAACTCTCTGGGCCCTCAATTCTTCAGCTTGGTTTCCCAATATTTTGAGAATTCCTTACTCACAGAGACAAATCTTTTGCTAAACATAATCATAGTTTTGTGTAACAATATAGAGTGGCAAAGATGCTAGAGATTGTATAGTCTCATCCCCTTCAGTTTATGAAAGAGAATCAGAGTGACAACGAACCCAACGACCATAGTCACACTCTTAAAAGCAGAAGAAGAATTAGAACTTCGGTCTCCTGACTCCCAGCTCCATTGTTTCTCCTCCTATACACTGCGCTCCCTCTTCACTGCTCCGTAGCTAGAGCGGGCTCTACACATGGGAAGAAAGTTAATCACACAAGTGTGGTTTCACAGGCTCCCGGTCCACCCTCTGATCAAAACATGTCTTAAAAAAAAACAAAACCTGGCAGTTATTGCCTGAAATCCCACCATTAGTGACTCATTCCTTTCACTAAAACTTTGATCCTGTTCACTCAGGAGAGTAGTGCTTTTAACTACTGGCAGTCGTTTAATGTGTCTGTGACTGAGATCTAAAGCAGTGCTACTCGAAGTATGGTCTGCAGACTGTAACATCAGAATCATCTGGATGCTTGTTAGACAAGCAAGTCATGAGTTTCCTTCCCCTTTCGCCTTTCTCCCCCTCCCCCCCTAATAAGAACTACCTTGGTTCTCAAACCTCAGTGGGTGTGCTGAAGTTGTCACACAGAGAGCTTAGTAAAACACAAATTCCTGGTCTTCACCACCATCATCACCAGAGATTGAGTTACCAAGTCCAGGAGAAGTAATCTAATATATTTGCATTTCTAACAAGATCTTAGGCTGTGCACCTACTGCTGGTCTAGGCCCAAACTTTGCATAGCACCTGAAGAATTCCTAGTAGCAGATACTGAGAATGGAGAAGAAGGGGACTGAGCAGCCCAGGGTAAAACGGGAGTGAAAGGTTATCATCAGGGATGAAAAGAGCATTTCATAAGAAGTCTTGGAATCAGGTACTGTGCGTAGGATGTGAGTTCATAATTGTGTCTGTGTCTTTCTATTTGAATGAGCCCAAATATTAAGACTATTAAGTAATTCAATGCAATGTATAAGTATTTGAAAATTAGATTTATCTAGCTTATGGTAAATTCTGTTCTTGCCACACTTTCTACTGAATCCTGCCTGTCTCGGTTACAAATGGGTATCTTCCCAATCCCCTCTGACCATCAGTTAGCTCTCCAATTTCATTCTGGAGTTAACTGCACTGTAGTGGCAGACAAAGCTGGCCAGCGGCAGGAATACTGTTCCCTGATGGTATCAGAGCCTCTTCTGTATTTAGGTTTGCTGTGTGACTGTCACTTGTATATAGTCACACAGAGACTTTGATATTAAGACTCAAGCTGGAAATCACCCCCACGACACAGCTCTGGTGAAAAAAGAAAAGGCGTTTCAGTGGCAACCAAATACGTATTACATTGCCCTTGTACCAAAATATGCATTGTTAGGAAATCATGTCTTCTAGTCCCCCTTTGCTATACTTCAGGTTAATATAGTACCCAGAGGAACCCAGACAGATAACGATCTCTTCTGTTAGTAAAGACCACTTGTAAAGGAAACTTCACAACCTCTCCTCTACACCCATCTGTGGTTGGAGTAAAATTCTCTACTCCATTGATGATGCGTTTAGTCACATGATTTGCTTTGGCCAATGGAATATAAATAGAGGCTTTTAACTCTACTGGTTTGGCTTGGTCTCTTGTGTTTCTGTCCTCTTGTTTGCCATGAGAAGAGCATGCTCTTGGTTGCTTCAGCCTGGTGCGAGAATGAAGCAGACCTGAATAACACTCACAGCCCAGAAACAGAGTCACTGCAGTCAGCCTGAAAACCTGTAAGAAAGGGATAAAAATTGTAAACCACTGAGATTTTATATTATTTGGTGTGCAGCATTATTGTAGCAAATGCTGACTGATAAAAACTCCCTTGTTGCCAGTGACTTTTCCCTGGGAAGTTCTTCACTGAGTCTGGCCTAAATCCCTGATACATTAAGGTAAAGATCTGTCTGTAGTCCAAACTGGCAATTGCTAGATTACTATACTTCTACACACGCGAGAAATGTGGCTTGATCTGGTTAATGTCTGCGCGGATTGCCAATTAAGTTCACAAACTCATCCTAGAAAAAGTGCTACATACCTTATTGCTAAATATCACCACAGTCACCTTCCGAGTACTCTCTCTGGGAAGCTATGCTCTGATGCCAGCACCTAGTCCACCCTTCAAAGCAATTTTTGAGTTCTTTTTCTGGAATGGGCATCAGAGCTGTTGTCATACTATACTTAATGTCCTGAATGTTATCCAAATGTCTTCCTTTCAACATTTGCTTTATCTTTGGGTAAAGAAAAAGTCACTGGGGACTGAATCAGGTGAGTAGGGAGAGTGTTCCAATACAGCTGTTTGTTAACTAGCTAAAAACTCCCTCACAGACAACTACACAATTAAGTTTGCAAACTTCCCACTGTACCACTGTGAACAATAGCCATTCTGGAAGGAGTTTTGAAATTTCTTTGAAGCATGGACTAGGTGCTGACATTGGTGTATAGCTTCCCAAGTGTACTTCGAGGGTGACCATAGTGATATTCAGCAACGAGATATGTAGCACTTAGAACCATTAAGTTCATGGAGTTAATTTTCAGATCTCATATTTAGACTAATAGAATTATTATTTTGTATTTACAAAGTATAATTGTACTCTTCCCCTTGATGAAGCTATGAGGTGGTGGATTCACCCAAGATGTATGGCCTCCTAAGAAACCGGAGAGGTTGCAGTAGGAGAAACAACAGTCTGGAGACCTGATTAAAATGTAGAAGAGCACCCTTATTCCCTCTCAACCTTCTTTCCTAGTACTTATCATAGTTTGCCATGTTGCTTTGTTTCTGCCTATTTTCTTTTTTAGTTTCTCTGTCTCCCCAAATTTGAATAAAGTGTTTACACAGGTCAGGTAATCTGTTTGTCATTTTCAGCACTTAACCCTCTAGTATCCAGCACAGATGCTGGCAATATGGCAGCAGTTCAAAATCTGTTTGTTGAATCAATGAATTCTTACAAGGCTTGTCTTTAGACCAGAGAAAGGCAAAGTAATGAAAAAGTCATGGGATTTACAATCTAAAGATCTGGCTCCAATTACAGAAATTCACATTAAAACTACAATGAAATACCATTTCACCCCAACCTAACATTAATCCAAAAAACACAAAATCATAAGTGTTGGAGAGGATGTGGAGAGACCAGAACTCTTACACATTCTGGTGGATTTGTAAAATGACAACCACTTTGGAAACCGATTTGGCACTCTCTTAGAAAGCTAGAACTAGAAATATCATACCATCAAGCAATCTCACTCCTTGGAATATACAGCCTAGAGAAATAACAGCTGCCACACAAACAGACACATGCATACCAGTGCTCATCACAGCATTGTTCACAATAGCAAAAATTCAATCAAACTTGGTGCCCATTCACAGAAGAATGGATAAACAAACTACGGTATATTCACACGGTGGTATATTATGCAATAATAAAGAACAACAATGAATTTGGGAAACATCTCATGATGTGGAGGAATCTGGAAGGAATTAGGCTGTCTGAAATTAGTCAATTGAAAGAGGACAAATACTGCATGAAACCACTTATTATAAGGACTCAAGGATAGGTTTAACCCAGAAGAAAGCATTCTTTGATGGTTAAGAGAGGGGGTGGGATGGACAGGTGTGTTGATTAATTAGATAATTGACAAGAATTATTTTAAGTGAAGGGAGAGACAACACACAGTAAAGGAGAAGTCAACAGAAAGGGACTAAGGCCAAAGCTTAGAAGAATTCAAAATAAAAGCCAATACTTTGAGGGACAGCAGGGTTGGAGGTCTGGGGACCAGGGTTTCAGGAGACACTTAATTCAGTTAGCAGAACAAAGTTTATTAAAATGTGCATCCCACTTTGGTGAGTGGTGTCTGAGATCTTAAAATCTAGAAAGCTGCCATCTAAGAAGTATCAGTTGGTCTCAATCCTCCTGGAGCAAAGGAGAAAGAAGAACATCAGAGACACCAGGAAAGTGTAAGTCCAAGAGACAGAAATGGCCACATATACCAGAGAGTACATCAACGTGAGACCAGAAGAACTAGACAGTATCTGAACAGCACCGAAGACTGCCCTTACAGGGAACTCAAGAATAGTCCCTGACGGAGCAGGAAAAATGTTGGGTGCAGAACTCAAACTCCCGTAAAAAGAACAGACTTGATGATCCGACAGACTGGAGGGTTCCTGAAAGACATGGCCCCCCAACTCTGTGTTAGACTAGAGCTGAAACCATTTCAGAAGCCAACTACTCAGACAAAGACATAAAATGACACTGGTGAGGTGTGCGCTAGTTGGTTGGCTTGGGTAGATACAGGAGACTAACTAGGCAGCTCCTGTCCAAAGACGAGATGAGAATACAGAGGGGGACAGGAGCTAGTTAAATGGATATGGGAAATATGGGATAGGGGGGAGCAGCATACTGTCACAATGTGGGGAGAACAGCTAAGGTGTAAGTTTTCATATGGGAAACTGACTGCAATTATAAACTTTTACTTAAAACATAATGAAGAAAAAAAAGATCTGGCTACAGCATTACATGACCTTGGACAATTCAAGGGGTATCTGATTATGAAAAACACTGAGTAATAATATAGACAATTCAAGGTTCATGTGATTATGAAAAACATTGAATAACAATAAGTCAATGGGAAGGCACAAGATCAAGACGGCATCTTGGAATGATACACCTGGCTGCTATGTTTGGGGTAGTTTATCAGAGAAAGACCAGTTAGAAGCAACTTTCAAAGTGAGGTGATATGGGCATGAAATGTGGGAGTGGCAGTGGAAGTCACAAAGACTCAGACTGAGGTGGAAGATTCAATAATCCTACTACTTCATAGGATAAAAATAAAGCAGAGAGATCAATAAGAAGAAGATAAATCATCCAACTGAGCAGTGGGCAAAGGAAATGGACAGACATTTCTCTAAAGAGGAGATTGAGGCAGCCAAAAAACATGTGCGGAAATGTTCACGATCTTTAGTTATTAAAGAAATTCAAATCAAAACTACAGTGAGATACCATCTCACCCCAATAAGGTTGGCCATGATCCAAAAAACACAAAACAACAAATGCTGGAGAGGCTGTGGAGAAAGTGGAACTCTCCTACACTGTTGGGGGGGTTGCAAAATGGTCCAGCCTCTTTGGTAAGCAATCTGGCACTTCCTTAAAAAAATGGATATCGGTATACCATTTGACCCAGTAATTCCACTACTTGGAATATATCCTACAGAATCAAGGCCTTTCACACCAACGAACACATGCACAAAAATGTTTATCGCAGCACAGTCCATGAAAGCAAAAAGATAGAATCAACCAGATGCCCAACAACAGAAGAAGGGATAGGTAAACTGTGGTATATATACTCAATGGAGCACTATGCAATGATAAAGAATAACGATGATTCCAGGAAATATCTCATAACTCGGTTTCAACTGGAAGACATTATGTTGAGTGAAAGCAGTCAGCGACAAAAGGATAAATATTGTATGAGACCCCTATGAAAAGATCTCAAAAATAGACTTACTTATAGAAGAAAAGACTCTTTGATGGCTGCAAGGGAGGGGAGGGAGGGAGGGTGAGGGGAGAAGGGTTTAGATTAGATAGTTGGTAGAAATTTGGTTGAGTGAAATTGGTGACAGCACACATTAGAAACGAGAACAATATTAAGTGGACTTCAACATAACTTTAATCCCCCTTCCATCTTAACCGAACATTGCAAGGACAGAGTAGCTGGGGCGGGGGCAGGGGACAATGCTCTTAGGCAAAATCGAGGCCAATTGGCACAACTAGCGTTTTGCTAAGAGAGCTCTCTGCACCCCACATTGGTAAGTGGCATCTGGGGTCTTAAAAGCTGCCAAGCTGCCATCCGAGGGCACAACAAATGGTCCCAACTCAGCAGGAACGGATGCTCACTGAGGAACAAAATGACATGGGATAAAGACAACCCAGAAGATAGAGAGACCCAAATGAGTGGGTGCCTATATACACTTGGGACCAGAAGAACCGGATGGTGCCTGGCCACCACTAGTGATAGCTGCGATGGAGCTCACTAAGTTGAGTCTCACTGGCAACACAAGAATAAAAAGAGGTGCACCCTGGGATCCCCACTAAAAGACCACAGTTGATGGTCCAGTGGCTTCAGGGTTCCCCTGGGAGCATGGCCCCTGGCCCTGATGCTGCCCTTGCCAGTAAGTCATAATGAAGGTCCACTCTTTGGACACGAGTGGATTGGACTTGGCGATGCAGAGTGACCAAATATTGGATGCACTTTATGGTTCTATGCATCTATAGGATACCATCCTGCTGACCTCTGGCTAGAGTTGGGAGAGTGGGTGGAGAAGAGGGGAAAGGAGACTGTTGGGAGGATAAGACATGTATGGAGCAGAGAGGAAGAGTGTGCTGTCACCAGGCAGGGAGAACAGTGGAAGCTGCATATAGGTGGCCATGTAAATTTATATGGTAATGTACATTTTCACTCAGTCATAATAAAAAAAAAGTAAAGCAGAGAGGACACATCTAACGTATCTCCCTGATATGACACTTGTACAGCTGAAAGAATAGTAGTGGCCTTAACTGAAACACAGAAGTTTGAAGAAAAGGCCAAGTATGTTCAGCAGAGGTAATAAATTAACTTAGACCAAAAGAATTTTAGGTGATAGGAATTATCAAGTGAAAACTCCTAGCCCCCAGTTAGAATTCTCAGGACAGCATCCTGAGAGGGAATTCAACCAGAAAACCAAGGGTGGATGTTAGACTCATAAAGGTGGTAGATGCAGAAAGAGACAAAGTGAAGACAAGGCCAACCTTGATGGGGACCATGGTAATTGGGGTCATCTAGGTCAATTGCCATAAGAAAGTTCATAAAGAAAATGTTCTACATCTATCTTGGGTGAGTAGTTCCAGAAGCCTTAAAAGCTTGCAAGTGGCCATCTAAGATGCAACTTCTGGTCCTATCCTGTCCAGAGCCAATGAGAATGAAGAAAACAAAAGATACAAGGAAAATAATGGTCCAAAAGACTGATGAACCCAGGACATGAAGAACTAGATGGTGCCTGGCCACAACCAATGACTGCCCAGATGGAGCACCTGCTACAGAGGGACATAGCTTGAGAAGGATTCGAGAACAGAGCTAGAACTCTACCAAATAACCACACTTGATTGTCCTTCAGTTGAAGGGTCCCCTGAGAGCATGGCCTCTGAACTCTCTAACCCCAAACCATATCCAGCACCAAACCCAAACCTCCAGACTAAGACAGAATTGAACAATACAAAACAGAATGAGGTTGGTGACAAACTTCTGAACTCAAAGGTGTTCGCAGGACTGTCTGAGAAGCTCACTGCTGAAGGCAAGAGGATACGGGGGGTAGGGGGACAGATCTTGGTCACATGGACATGAGAAGTTCTGGATGAGAGCAGGGAGCATGCTGTCATAGTGCAGGGGGAAGGGAGGGAAAAACAGAATAGGATAAGGGTGAGAGTTCCAGGTGTTGCATGGCTAATTAATATAGAACATAAACTTGTATTCAAACCACAATAAAATTTATTTAAAAAAAAAAAAGACCAATAAACCCCAAGTGCCCCAGCTCCACCAGCATAAGCCTAGAAGAACGAGATGGCACCAGCCTACCACCAACCACTGTAACAGGGATTACAGTACAGGGTGCTGGGCAGACTGGGAGAAAAATTCACACACACACACATGCACACACACGCACACACAAAGCAGAGGTAAAAAGACCAGACTTACTAGTTTGACAGACTGGAAGAACCCCCGAGACTATGAATACTCTAGGAACTCAGAAATGCAGCTACTCTTGAAGTTCGCCCTTCAGCCGAAGATTAGGCAGGTCTATAAAGCAAACAATAACACAAGTGAGGAGCGTGCTTCTTAGTTCTGTCATGTAAACAAGACCAAAAGGGCAACAGCTTCCCAAAAGCGTGAGGGGAAGGAAAACTGGATGGATGGAAACAATGAATTGGGGTGTGGAAGCGGAGAGTATGGACATCACAGGAACTGCAGCCAATGTCCCAAAACAATTTGCCTGTAAATTTTTGAATGAAGAACTAATTTGCTCTGTAAACTTTAACCTGAAGCATTAAAAACCAAAAAGATTAGCCTTGAGGACCACTTGGATAGAGAGGATGGGGTCAGTGAGCAAGTGGCCGCAACAAGGCTAGAGCAAGCAGAATCAGCAAAGAGTCTCAGAAGCCAAGAAAAGGAAGAATTTCACGTCTCTGGTGGGAACAACATTGGTGGTCAGGTTTCTTGGAAAGACCTCTTTAACAGTAGAGAGGAACGCTCTGTAACCGGACCCTCTCCTCTCCAACCACCTTCGTGACAGGAAGGCCCTCAGGCTTTGTGAGCCTTTGAAGAAAAATCCAAGGAAGGGAAAAGGGAGAAATGTAATCACTAACAACAAGCCTTGGTTTTTTTCTACTTCATATGCAGGAAGCAATCCCAGGCTGTAGCTGGTGCTATAATGGGTGTGTTCTGGATGTTCAAAAGGTCATCTGGCATGGAGACAGGCTAAATTATGGCTGGACTGAATGAATCTGAGGAGGTTCTCCATTAACATTTATTAGGAATTGTCATCGCTTCAACCCGAATGGGCCCCAGATGTGGAAACCCTGGTTGCCACAGACTTTTCTTCCGGGCGGCAATCTCTCCTCTGATTTATTGTTATTAAACATGACCAGATTGTGTAGAGGGGAAAATTGAAGAAAGCAACACACACATGGGGAACTGCTGGGCGAGGCTGCCAAGAGAAACAAACCATTTTATTATTTCTGGTGGTAGTAGGAATTCAGGGAGACGCAAACCATTGTTAACAAGATTCCATGGTGCCTAGCTGTTTTCTAAATAAAAAAAGATGCAGTCCTGAACTTCTTAGCAGCCTGTTCAAAGTGCAGATGTCTCGCCCTGAAAGTAGGAAAGGAGAAATACCAGGAAAAAAGAGTCAGTGTTCGGAATTCTACAATCCATGGCAGCAATATTCTTCTTCAAAATATACTACTTTCCAGGGCTAGACAACTTTCTGGGAGTCAGTCACACCTACCGGATACTAAAACATTTTTCTTATCAGTAATGTTTATCCTCCCATTATGTAATTGGAAACTTGGTGTAGTGGTTAAGAGCTATTATGGCTACTAACCAAAAGGTCAGCAGTTCAAATCCTCCAGCTGCTCCTTGGAAACCCTCTAAGACAATTCTTGTCTATCCTATAGAGTCACTATAAGAATCAAAAGTGACTCAGTGATTAAGTTTAAACCCTGGTAGGTAGTGGTTAAGTGCTGCAGTTTCATAGCTAAAAGGGTGGTGGTTGGAATCCACTCCTTGGAAACTCTCTGGGGCAGTTCTATTCTGTTCTATAGGGTCAAAACTGACTCCATGGCAGTGTGTTTGTATGTAACTGTCATGAGAGATACCAAGAAGTCAAAGTGGTAATCCCAGTTTCTGATAAATTTACCTTGTAGTTTCTCTCTTCGTTCATTCATTCAATAAAATTAAGCATTGTTTTATATCACCAATGAAATACTGGTAAACAAGACAGAAAAATCTTCATGACCTTAAAAACCATAAAAAATTAAATAAAAAAAAACATTGCCATCAAGTCAATTCCTATTCATAGTAATCCCATAGGGCAGAGTAGAGCTGCCCTAAATTTGAACTGCTGACCTTTTGATTAGCAGCTGATCTCTTAACCACTATGCACTTAGGACATTTACCTGTCTATAAAGAGACAAGTTAGAAAATAACAAAAAACTAGCCGCTAGAGGAAAAAAAGTATGTAGAGAGGAAGGCAGTACAAGGGGTATATGGGGTCAGGAAACCTGAGTTCCATTCCTGGCTCTGTTACCTAACAGCCTTATGAACTTGAGTTAGTTATTTGTCTTCTCTGAATCTTAAGTTCTTGTTTGTTAAATGATGATAAACCTACCTTGCCTTATCTTATAAGTCTGTTGTAAAAATTAAATGAGGTAATATATTTGAAGAATTCCTTATGAACTATACGTCACTCTGTGGTGTCAGGTGTTTTTATGCTAAGTGCCAATCAAAAGGCTCAGCAAACGTAATGGGACATTACATCTACTAGCCAAGAATCTGGGGGTTCACCCTCTTCTGCTTTCTTTTGAAGTAAAGAAGCAAGGTACATCATTCGTAGGCCACTGGATATATATCCCTTAGAAAAACTTTTACTGGTAGAGTCTGAGTATCTGTTGCTGATTTTGCTACCAAACTGTCCTGGGAAGTCTTCACTTCCCTAAGCCTCTTTTTCCTTTTATTCCATGGGAGAATTGTAGTGAGTGAACGTGGAATACAAAGAAAGTCTCTGAAGATGTTGCCTTGTCCACCTTCCAGAAGATATCTTAAGTTCCTGAGGAGAACAGATTGTGTTTAAGCCATTTCAGTCTATTTTCCAGTTTTACATGCCTTGCCTACCACAGTGCACATACATTTTACATATATACACCACTGCACACACGTGCATCAGATCTGAAATAAATATGGATATCCGTAGGGCCAACCTTGTTCATACCAGATGACTGGACCAAGTGTTCAGGACCTAAGGCCACAGCCACTCTCTCCTGCTTTGGAACAGAGATAACCATGTTGTCTCCCTAAGCACCGTGAGCCTGTGCTTCCCTAATCTATAAGGAAGAAATATTTAACCTCCTTTCTGGTACTCATCATTGCCTGAGTGAGAGTGCCATTAATCCACAGATAGGAACACCTCTGGCTTCTCCATGACCAGGAGTGGAGTGGGAATGCTGTTATTTCTCTTGGTGGCCATTCTCCTCACACACAAATAAGCATATCTTTTTATTTAATACAAGGGTTTGTGAGCTGTTCCCTAGGCTGTGCTTTCAAAAGGGTTTACATCAGGTGCTGGGAGTGGAACAGGAACCTGAACTACAGCCAACAGCCATCAATAATGACATCTGGTAGTGTTAAAATATGTACAAGTAGAATAGCCATTTGGCTGTGATTCCGTTCAGAAAGAAATTATTATGGGTAGGCCTTTCCCTCCCATTCCAGGACTTGGCTGAAAACTTTTTCTTTGGTGGAATCACTAGCTTTCTCCAGCAGGCTTATTGGTTGAAATTGGGGATGAGAGCAGAGTGGGGCAGTTGTGGGGAATTAGCAATATTCCCTAAGGGCTTCGTCCATTGGAAGGGTCCGCCTGAAGGCTCTCGGATCAGCAAACTCTCACTTTTCCATCTTGGCCTAGGTAGATTTGGAGGACAGAGAACCAGATTACTCGGTTATTGCTTGTCTTAGCCATCATCTAGCGCTGCTATAACAGAAATAACTCAAGTGGGTGGCTTTAAAAAAAAATTTTTTTACTCCATCACAGTCCACAAAGCTAAGAGTCCAAATTCAGGGTGTCAGCTCCAGGGAAAGGCTTTCACTGCTGGCTCTGGAGGAAGGTCTTTCACATCAATCTTCTCCTGGACTGATACCTTCTGATGCACAGGGACCCTGGGTCCTTTCCAAAGGTTGTACTCGGGTTCTGGAGTTGATTCCTGGTGATACGAAGTCTCTAAATCTCTGCTTGCTTCTCTTTCCTTTATATTCCAAGAGATTGCCTCAAGGCACAATACAATCTTGCACATCGAGTCCTGCCCCACCAATACAAATGCCACCCATCTTCCCTCATCGGTATCACAGAGGCAGCATTTACAACATACAGGAGCTTCACATAATACCCGGAATCAAGGCCTAGCCAAATGGCTCCACACATTTTAAGAGGGACACAATTCAATTCATGATATTGCTAGATAGTTTGGTTGACAGAAGGGAAAGAGGGGAAGGAGCAAGAGAATTTTTACAGCCCTGATTCCCTTACTTAGACAAGCCCATCTGGGACTTGGGGGAAGTGTGGATAATGGCCCAAGACTATGTTACTCAGAGAATCCACAGACTAACAGCATCCCTTGAGATCTAAGGCCCCGTTCCAAACCTACTGAATCAGATGTGTTTTAATCTGTAGGTGATGAGTACACCAATTAAAATTTAACAAGCGCTATGAAACCCTGGTGGCATAGTGGTTAAGTGCAAAGACTGCTAACTAAAAGGTTGGCAGTTCAAATCCATTAAGAGCTCCTTGGAAACTCTATGAGGAGTTCTACTCTGACTTACAAGGTAGCTATGTGTCACAATATGCTTGAAGGCAATGGCTTTTTTTTTTTTTTTAACCTGACTGAGTGAAAATGTACATTCCCATATAAATTTACATGCCCACCTATATGCAGTTTCCACTGCTCTACCTGTCTGGTGACAGCACACTATTCCTCTCTGCTCCATACAAGTCTCATCCTCCCAACAGTCTCTTTTTTCCCTCCTCTCCACTCACTCTCCTTCCTCCAGCCAGAGGTCAGCAGGATGATATGCTATAGATGCATACAACCATAAAGTGCGTCCAATATGCAGTCACTCTGCACTGCCAAGTCCAATCCATTAGTGTCCGAAGAGTGGGCCTTCGTTATGATTTATGGACAAGGGTAGCATCAGGGTCAGGGGCCATGCTCTCAGGGGAACCCCGAAAACGCTGGACCATCAATTGAGGTCTTTTAGTGGAGATCTCAGGATGCACCCCTTTTTAGTCTTGTGTTGCCAGTAAGACTCATCTCTGTGAGCTCCGTCGTGGCTATCACTGGTGGTGGACGGGCACCATCTGGTTCTTCTGGTCGATGTAGGCACCCACTTCTGTGGGTCTCTCTATCTTCTAGGTTGTCTTTACTCCATGTCATTTTGGTCCTCGGTGAGCATCCGTTCCTGCTGAGTTGGGACTACTTGCTGTGTCCTCGGATGGCAACTTGGCAGCTTTTAAGACCCCAGACACCACTCACCAATTTCGGGTGCAGAGAGCCCTCTTAGCAAAACGCTAGTTGTGCCAATTGGCCTCGATTTTGCCTAAGAGCATAGTCCCCTGCCCCCTGCCCCAGCTACTCTATCCTTGCAATATTGGGTTAAGATGGAAGGAGTACTCAAGTTATGCTGAAGTCCACTTAATGTTATTCTTGTTTCTAATGTGTGCTATCACCGCTTTCACCCAACCAGATTTCTAGCAGCTATCTAATCTAAATCCTCCCCTCTTCGCCCTCTGTCCCTCCCCTCCCTTGCAGCTGTCAAAGAGTCTTTTCTTCTATACACAAATCTGTTTTTGAGATCTTATCGTAGAGGTCTCACACAGTATTTGTCCCTTTGTCACCAACTACTTTCACTCAACATAATGTCTTCCAGTTGAAACCAGGTCATGAGATGTTTACTGGAATCATCACTATCTTTATCATTGCTTAGTGCTCCATTGGGTATAAGTACCATAGTTTACCTATCCATTCTTCTGTTATTGGGCATTTGGGTTGATTCCATCTTTTTGCTATCGTGGACTGTGCTGCGATAAACATTCTGGTGCATGTGTCCGTTGGTGTGAAAGGCCTTGATTCTGTAGGATATATTCCAAATAGTGGAATTACTGGATCAAATGGTATATCAATAACCATTTTTTTAAGGAAGCACCAGATTGCCTTCCAAAGAGGCTGGACCATTTTGCAACCCCACCAACAGTGTAGGAGGGTTCCACTTTCTCCACAGCCTCTCCAGCATTTGTTGTTTTGTGTTTTTTCGATCATGGCCAGTCTTGTTGGGGTGAGATGGTATCTCATTGTCGTCTCAATTTGAATTTCTTTAATAACTAAAGATCGTGAACATGTCCGCATGTGGTTTTTGGCTGCGTGGATCTCCTCTTTAGTGAAATGTCTGTCCGTCTCCTTTGCCCATTGCTTGATTGGATGATTTATCTTCTTCTTATTGATATTTTGTAGTATCTTATAGATTATGGAGATCAGGCGTCGGTCTGACACAGAGTTGCCAAATATTTTTTCCCATTCTGTGGGTGTTCTTTTAATTCTGTTAATAAAGTCTTTGGATGAGCAAAAGTGTTTGATTCTTAATAGTTCCCATTTATCTATTTTCTCTTCTGTTGATTGTGGTTTGTTTGACAGATTTTGGAGTCTGTCCACATTGTGTATTAAAATTTCCATTGTTGTGCCTACCTTTTCTTGGATGAACTTTATCGTTTTAGGTTTGATATTTAGGTCTTTTATCCAGATGGAGTTGGTTTTTGTATAAGGTGTAAGATACGGATCTTGATTCAGTTTATTGCAGGTGGATATCCAACTTTGCCAGCACCATTTGTTGAAGACACTGTTTTTACTCCAGCTTAATGTCTTAGGGCCTTTGTCGAATATCAGCTGTCCATAGGCAGATGGTGTCATCTCTGGGGTCTCGATTCTGTTCCATTGATCGATCTGTCTGTTCTTGTACCAGTACCAGGCTGTTTTGACCACTGTGGCAGTGTAGTATGTTCTAAGATTGGGTAATGAGAGGCTCCCAGTGTGTTCTTCTTCTTTAGTAGTACCTTACTTATCTGAGGCTTCTTCCCCTTCCAAACAAAATTAGTGATTTGTTTCTCCATCTCATTAAAAAATGATGCTGGAACTTGTATTGGGGTTGCGTTATATAAATAGATTGCTTTGGGTAAAATAGACATTTTCACAATGTTAAGTCTTCCTATCCATGAGCAGGGTAGGTTTTTCCATTTATTTAAGTCTCTCTTAGTTTCTTGTAGTAAGGGCTTGTAGTTCTCTTTGTAAAGGTCTGTTATGCCTCTGGTGAGGTTAATTCCTAGGTACTGGATTTTTTTTTTTTAACCC
Source organism: Heterohyrax brucei (assembly GCA_028571685.1). NCBI lineage: Eukaryota > Metazoa > Chordata > Mammalia > Hyracoidea > Procaviidae > Heterohyrax > Heterohyrax brucei. The sequence continues at coordinate 106,139,999 of CM053149.1, forward strand.
TTGGATGCTAGCATAGGGAGGAACTTTTTGATATGAGCCATGGAGAAACTCTGCTGGATAATCTCTCTACCCTTTCAAATCCACTCTCCATCCTTCCTTCTGCTGTTGGAGCTGAGGGGTGACCTTTAAGAACTACTTTAACAAATCTCCTTCTTCTCTGGTTTCTAGTTGCCTTGGACAATGGTCAGTGCCAAAGAAATGATGGTTTTCTACTTTTCAGACAGAGATTAGATAGGCTTATAAAACATAACGTAGTACATGTGAGGCATATGCTTCTTAGTTCAATCAAATATATAAGACCAAATGGGCAACTTCTGTCCAAGAGAAGAGCAAAAAGTCAGAAGGGACAGGAACTGAACAAATGGACACAGGGAACCCGAGTGGAAAGTGGGAATGTGCTGTCACGTTGTGGTTTTTACAACTAATGTCACGAAACAACATATGTATAAATTTTTGAATGAGAAATCAACTTAGCTATAAACTTTCACCTAAGAAGCAATTTAAAAAAGCATCTATATGAGACTAAATGGGCAACAACTACTTTGAAACAAAGATGAGAAGGTAAGGGGACAGAGAAAGTAGATTAATGGCAATAATACAACCAAAACAGACATAATCAGGACGTTCACACATTATAAGGAATGTAACCAATGCCACTGAAAAATTTGTGTAGAAATTGTTGAATGGGAACATAAACCACTGTGTAAACCTTCAGCAAAGCCAAAAACAAACCCATTGCCATTGAACTGATCCCAGCTCTCAGTGACCCTACAGGACAGAGTAGAGCCGCCTCCGTAGTTTCCAGGGAGTACCTGGTAGATTTGAACTGCTGACCTTTTGGTTAGCAGTCATAGCACTTAACCATCACACCATCAGAATTTCCAAGCAGTCATGGATTGAATTGTGTTCCCACAAAAATATGTGTAGTAATTTGGCTGGGCAGGATTCCCTGTAATCTGCGGTTGTGCTCCACTTGTGATTTTCTTATGCTGTAAATCCTAATCTCTGCTTGTGGTTAACAGAATGAACTATGTTAGAGAAGATTAAGGTGGGACTGTAAATCCCTTCCTAAGGTCACCTCCCTGCTCCACTGGAGTTTCCCTGGAGTGTGGCTTGTACCACCACTTGTCCTTTCATCCTATGGAAGATAAAAAGAGAGGGAACCAAGCAGAAAATTGGGAACTTCATACCAATAAGAAAGCAGCACTGGGAGAAGAGTGCATCCTTCAGACCTGAGGTTCCTGTGCCAAGACGTTCACTGACCAAAGACTGACACAACACAAGAACTTTCCTCCAGAACCAACAGGGGGAAAGTATTCCCCTGGAGCTGATACAATGAGTTTAAACTTATAGCCTACCAGACTGTATAATAAACTTTCCTTTGTTCAAGTCATCCACTTTGTGGTCTTTCTGTTAGAGCAGCACTGCCGCCAGCCAGCCAAGTGCTGTCGAGTCGGATCCAACTCATGGCAACCCTAGCTGACTAAAACACGAACCTTCACGAAAGACACAATAAAATATTATTTTAAAAGAAGAAACAAAATGAACAGTGGCTTTAGTAGATTTGCCTAAAGATGCTGTGGCAAAAGAGAAAGACAAGTTGATATAGCTCACTACAAATCACTGGATAAGATTCAGGGTAGGGAGAGTGTGCAGTGTGGGTATTTATTCCCCTAGCTCCCTGCCTGCTGGGCCTCAGATTGACAGAGCCTGTGTTCCTCAACTAAAAGCAGTAGCTTCTGTAGGTCAACCTTTTCCTAATACCCTATTGAATCTCTAGAGACAGCTCCCACTCCTGACCTTCCAGGGTTAGAAGTGGTCATGATTCCCCATGCTGGCAAATTTCAGCACCCCTCATGGGTTTTCTTTAAGTCTATCTATATCTTTATAAACACTTACAACTGTTTGAGGGTGCCAGGTGCCTCCCACAAGGGTACTGCCCAATAGAGGAGTCTGAAAAACAGGCTTACTATAGAACTGCAAAAGTTTTGCTTAAGGTCAGAGGACTGGACTAGATGAGTATTTCTGATTTAAGGGTGTTTAAGACAGAAATCAGAGCCCTGGCAGTGCAGTTGCTAACTGAAAGATCAGTGATTCAAATCCACCAGCCACTCTGTAGGAGGAAGATGTAGCAATCTGCTTCTGTAAAGATTTGTGGCCTTGTAAACTCAACTGGGCAGTTCTACCCTGTCCTACAGAGTTGTTATATATCAAAATCTACTCAAGAGCAATGGATTTGTGGTTTTGGGTGGTTTAAGACAAAACCAGGCATAGTCTGCAGACCAGTTCTCATGCAAATCATTGTTTCTGGAGTAGAAAATGTATCAGAGGAGCAGTTGTCACTTCTCCAGCATACCTCGACTTCTGTGCTATAGCCTGTCTGCCTAGGTGTGCAAATAAGGGACTGCAAACTGCCTTAGACAGGCTCATCATGCAGCTACTTTGGACAGGCTCATCTGACTGCTGATCATTAAAGATCCCAAGAATTTTGCAAAACAGCTATTTTAAACAATTTAAATGTATTTTTTTAAAAACCACATATTTAAAGACAAAAGTAGCATTGTTGTTGTGTGCCATTGAGTCAACTCCAGCTCATTGCAACTCTGCATGACAAAGGTGAACTGCCCTGTGGCATTTCTTAGGCTATAATCCTTATGTGAGCAGATTGCCAAGTCTTTTCTCCCATGGAGCTGTTGGTAGATTCAAACCTTTCAGTTGACAGTCAAAGGTTTGTTATCTAAGTTCTTGAAGTTATTTAGGAGTTGATCTGTATGATGGAAATGTTATATAAAGACACGCTGCTGTGCCAATGGAAACCTTGATGGCATAGTGATTAAGTGCTATGGCTGGTAATCAAAAGGTTGGCAGTTCGAATCTACCACATACTCCTTGGAAACTCTACGGGATAGTCCTACTCTGTCCTATAGGGTCACAGCAGTGGGTTTGGTTTTTTGGACAGTGCCTATCTTCCCAATTCTGCGTTCAATGAAGTCATATTGATAACTTGAAATCAGCCACTTTGAAAGTATTTACACCAAAGAAATTGGCAAATGTTGTACATCAGGACATTTTTTTCCCCAAGAACAGCTATTTGTTAAACATTTTCCAGCATACCACTGGGGTCAGTCCCTATCTTTGGAGCAGGCTGAAGAGATGGCTGGGAGAAAAGGAATCCTTTTAGATAGTCCATCGTATTTTGATTTGGATAGTTTTAGGAGAGATCCATATGCTTGGTTTCTGTTGAGAGAAAGCAAAGCAGAATGCACTTGGCCCTTAACCAAAAGGATAAACTAAACAAAATGGGAAAAGTCCTCTTTGGCTTCTTAGGACAGGGTGAATTAAGCAGACTTTTTAGTGTGCAAGATGCTGTATTCACAATAGCTTACTTTCCAAATGGGATTGTTTGTTTAAAAGCTCTCCAAGTACTTTACATCTATTACCTCCATCATCTATCAAGTATCTGAGTGAAGGAGGAGAGAAGCAACTGAGATGCTTCTTCTTTCAGTTGGAAAAACTGGGACCCAGGGAAGTTCAGTGATTCTTTTAATGTCAGAAAACCAAGATCCTGAGAGACCACATGGCATACTGTTCATTTGAGACCCCAGTTGAAATCCTTGCTCCATCAACTACCACTCATGTGACCCTGAGCAAGTTGTCCAAGTGTTCTGAGACTTCAGTTTTCATCTGTGAAAAGAAATAATGTGTATAAAGCACTAGCACAGTGATGTATTTGTAGTCAGAGCCCTCAAATAAGACATTTCATAGACACACCCAAAGATTTTGTCTGGGAACGGGAAGAAGAGTTTATATTTTGAAGTACAAATAACTTTAATGCCCACAATGAGCATCAGTGTTCTAAAAGGTCCCCTAGTCAATCCAATCAGTATGACATTTCACTGGCTCCACCACCACTCCTGGCCTCTCCCCTTCCTGTTGGCATCTCAGTCTGTCTTTTCTCTTCTCTCTGCTTGTCTTCTCTGCCTCATGCAGAGCAACATTCTCCCTTCTGTAAAGTGTAGGTAACATCTGCCTCCTAAGTACATGGATGACTGCATACCAAGGCATCCTTGTAAGCAGAACATTCCCTTCCTAAGAGAAATGCTGTTGAATGAAAAATTTACCACTTCATTATGCCTAAAGAGCCATTTGTGCTTTTCTATCCACTATTCTTTTGAAACTCAGAGCCACCCGGTGGTGTAGATAAGGCAAGAATTATAATCACTTTACGGCGGGGAAACTGAAGTCCAGGTACACAATTTTAAATGGCTGCTTCAGGACTTGAATCTGGCAATGTATGCTGGACAATACAACGCTGGTTATGACTCTTCTATGTGCACACTGGGTATTTACTAGTCTGCCGCCTGGAGGAATCTGCTGATTCTGCTCTCTGTTATTGAGTTGTGGGTCTAAACTGAGTCCCACAAGGTGGCTTTCTGAGCACTAGATACTAGACACTGGATAAGGAATTGGGAGACCCAGAGTGGAGCTATGATTCCTTTCCCAGATTGTTTTACAGCCTCAAGTAAGGAGAACAGTCAAAAAGCAGGAAAGTAGTTCCTAGTACATAATGCGAAGAACGTAGCATGAACAAATTCGTGCTAGGAACTTTACATCAGTTACTTCACGTAGTCTTCACTGTAACTCTGCAAGATAGTATCATGATCCTAATTTCACAGATGAGGATACTAAGGCTCAAAGAGTTTATGAAACTTGCCCACGGTCATACAGGTAGTAAACAATAGAGATGAATTTTAAACGTACATATCTCTGATTCTAAATTCCACCTTCACTTCCCCATCCCATGTTGTCCTCTAGTTTTCTGAGGTAAATCGAGGCACCTGACTTCACTGCGTCCCACTCATCCTCCTATCAACTGGTAGATTTATATTCTTAATGTGGCAGGGGGCATTAGGCTTGGGCACTTTTGTTCCATTGTCTTGCTTCTTTCCAGTTCAGAGGTCACAGGTTCTCATTACCAGTCCCTCCCCACCTTACTCACCCTGTATCCCTCCCCTGCCTCCCCTCTGTACCTGGGATAATGACCACACTTCACATGGGGTTAGTAGCCACACCTCTCCACTTCTTTAAGGAAGGGAGAGAGCAACTACATGGGATGTTGTCTCCCTGCTCACAACTCATTCTTAGCCTGGGGCAGACCTTTCATTACCAGGCAGGCAGGGAGGAGGGAAAAGAGATCCATCAAGGTGTAAGGCGACAGGTGCACACACCTGCTGCTCGCCGGAGGAGCCAGCTGCCGATGGAGACCTGTCTCATAGGAGAGAGCTTTTGTCTGGAAAGGAGAAACAGAAGGAGGAGAGGAAAAAATATAACTGAGATTGGATCACTGTAATTATACAGCTGTAAATCACTGAGAACACTGGCTCAAACATCCAAGCAGCGGAGGATAGACTTTTACTTTGACTCCTGCTAATTTTCATTGATTTATGTGATTTGAAAGCATTTATTTTCTACTCAGAGGCAACCCAGCCCCTGCTAAGGAGGTGCAAGACTCCCCTAAATGCTCTCACTGTGGCAAGGCAGGAGGCAGGGGCGGGTGTAGGGCCAGGGCTAAGTTTAGGGCTTGGTCTCAGCTCCAGCCTGAGAGGCAAGGGGGCTCACGGCTGCTGCTGGCCTTGTGGGAGCAGCCTCCCTGCTCCCATCTCCGGAGATCACTTGCTTCTGGTCACAGCTCCTTGAGTTTAAGACTCCCGGCAGCTTAGTGCTCTGCTTTTTATGTGTTAGGCTGTAATATTTGGTGAGCTGTGAGATGAGGTGGGAGCATTTGTAACTGGCACTTCCCTTCCAGCTCTGGCCCCTGATTCAGGCCAGTGGTGTGACAAAATGAGGCTGCTCCTCCTCCCTACTCTGACTGCCCACCTGTGGCTATTTGGTGCCCTGTCCTTTTGTCCTCTTCCCCACGATCCCGTATCTCCTACTTCCATAGCTCTTGGCTTTTGAAAGATGGTATTTAGTCTTCACATTCCAACCCATCTGCTCAGTTAAACATTTTAAAGAGCCATCCTGAGTTTGTCCAGGACCACATTCCAAAACGGGAGGGGTTGTGCGTTAGTAGGGAGGCTTTCTAAATGTCATAGGATCTGTTAAACTCTTGACTGATGATGACGAACTAACAAGGAAGCCAACGGGTCAGCCAGGGAGGATCAAGTTTTCTTGGGATCGGAAGCATAAAAAGAAAAGCAGTGTCTAGATTTCGAAAATTCCACTTCCTCCACGAGAGACTTAGGACAAGGCCTTGGAGTCCTTTGCTCCGTTCTCCAGGTCTGTGGACTCTGAGCCTTCCCTGCCCCTTCCCCCAGCCCAGGGTCAAAGTTCAGATTCCTGTAGGTCCCTCCAGGCATCCTCCATCTACAGTCGTCTTCTTTTCTGCTCCATCTTCCCTCTCTTGACCTTTCAGCTGTGGCTGCCTCCCAGGAATGAAGTCAAGTTTGCTCTGGCAGGATGGTGCTAGTGGAGGGAAAATGAAACTGACTATTTTTAAGCAGGTAGTTTTGAATCTATACAGATGAAGAGCTTCTTAATAAAACTATTACCAGGAAATGATCTTGCGCTAGATGCAAGACCATTCTTCAACAGGAACAGTGGAATCTCTGATATGTCTTTAAAAGTACGAAGTGTCTTGTATGGATTTCTGTGGCCTAGAAATAGTAGGATGTATAAGATAACTTTTGGACTCCTGAGGGACATTCAATGCAAATTAAATAATTAGTTAAGCTGTATTATAGATTGAGTGGTATTCTCCAAAAATTTCTGTTGAAGCCCTAATATCTGTACCCATAAATATGACCCTGCTTGGAAGTGGGAGGGGGGGGACATAGTGGTTAAGTGCTACCAAAAGATCAGCAGTTCAAATCTGCCAGGGGATCCTTGGAAACTCTGTGGGGCAGTTCTAATCCATTTATAGGGTTGCTATGAGTCAGAATTGACTCGCAGCAGTGGGTATGGTATGGTATAGTGTGTTGCTTTAATAAAATCATACCATATTGAGGTGGAGCCTAAGCCTAATTCCTTCTGAGGCGAATCTCATAAAAAGAGCAGAATAGACACAGAACCAAAAGGGAAGATTCCATGTGGCAACAGAGGCAGACATATCCGTAAGCAGCAAAGACTCACCAAAGATTGTTAGCAGTCACCAGAAACTAGGAGAGAGGCCAATGGAAAGAGCTGGCATGGCCAAGATCCCAATCTGGACTTTCAGCCTCCAGAACTGTTGGACAATCATTTTTTGTTCTTTAAAGACACCCATTTATGGTATTTTTGTGATAGCAGCACTAGATAACTAAGAGAGGATGAAACACTAGACTCCCAACCAAAAACCAAACTGATTACTTTTGAGTTGATTCCGGCTCATAGCAAACCTACGGGATGGAGCAGAACTGCCCCATAGGGTTTCCAAGGCTGTAAATATTTATAGAAGTAGACCACCACATCTTTCTCCCACAGAGTGGCTGATGTGCTAGAATCACTGACTTTTTGTAAGCAGTTGAGTGCTTCATCACTGTCCCACCAGCACTAGTAATAAAGACATCCCAAATGTAATGGCTCAACAAGACAGAAGTTTATTTTTCTCTTACAGAACAGTCTGTGAATTCCAGGTTGGCAAGGGACTCTCCTCCACGCTGTCACTTAGAGGCTCAAGTTCCTGCTGTCTTAATTTTCCACCATCACTACATTATGTCCCCTAGAGTAGGCCAGGCTGAGTTGTAAATACACCTGTGTCCTGGCTCTCAGATAGGACAGAATATGGAAGACACATACCCATTCCTAAGATTGTATCCCTTTATTGATCCACATCACTTCTGCTTACATTCCACCAGCGAGAACTTAGACATATGGCCATCCCTAACTTTAGGGGAAGTTGGGCCGTATACAAGCAGCAAGTCTATTACAGAAGAACAAAAGAATGGATTTTGGGTAGTGTCACATCAACCTACGTGTGACACGAACACCATCAGCAAAAGGGTTTTCATTTATTATAAGCAGTTAAAAACAAAAAAGTTTTTGTTAAAGCAGAAAATAGCATCCCTTAGAGTAATGAAGCATGTTCCAGGGGCTTAAAAAGAACATATTTGGTTTCTTGTTCCAGACAAGAGATTTCAAGGGCAGTTAGCAGCAGGCAAGAGTGACTCTCTTGTGTGTGAACAACGTATCATCTTTTGCAAGAATCATTTATGCAGATTTTCTGATTTGATAATGAAAGCATTCTTGTTTATGGAAATCAAGGCTCAGAGAGTTGAAAGGTCTTGCACAAAATCACACAACCAGCAAGTTGCAAAGATAAGACCTAAACCCGAGTCTTCCTTGTTCAAGTTCAGTGCTTTATACCCAACGAAATGGTGCCTATTCATTTTACATCCTGGGAAGGTGGCTAGTTGACCATCCTGTGGAGAATCAGGACAGCTTATTTTTTCATACAACTTTGGTTTTTCACCTCCAGGTGACTTAGATGCTGTTACTAAGGAATCAAGAGTAATTGCACAATAATTGTAATAGTTATTGTTGACCACCTACTATGTACCAGGTACTGAGCAGTACCTATTATCTTACCTACTCTACTCTTGATAATGATCCAGCAAGGCTGGCATTATTATCCTTGTTTTGTAGAGGAGAAAGCTGAAGAGGTTAAGCAATCTTTCCCAAACACACAGTGAATAGTTGAGCAGAATGCCAGCTGAAGCTGATCTGCTGTCTTTTCTTTTTGTGCTGTCTTGAAAGACAAAAGGTATCTGCTGCTTAAGCTCAGGAAAGGGGCATATAGGCAATGCTTAATAATTTCAAATACGACGCAGGACCAAATTCTGTGAGTTTATCCCAAACTCCTAGCCTCCCATTGGATGTTCCAGATTATCAAGACTTTAGCCAGATCTTCAGTGACCATGACCCTCCAAAGTCCTGTCCACTGGGCTCAAAGGGTATATACAGTATCAACATTGGGAAGAAATATAAAGTTCCTCTGGCCCAACATATGCCTTTTACAGATGGCGAAACTGAGACCCAGAGGAAGAAAATAACTTACCAGTGATATCAGGGCTAAATCCTGGCAAAACCGGCACATTCATTTGATTCTCCAGACTCCAGGCCCGTGATGGCCTACTAGGCTAAGAGCTGGCCTCATCTGCCACCTGTCAGAGCCCTCTTCAGGTAAGTAAACACAGGGGCAGTGCTTGTTTGCTCAGTGCTGCCGTGGCTAGTGCTGTCCCTTCTCCTCACTCCATTCCCGGCTCACTGGGCAAGCTTGCAGTTTTTCCAAGCCAGGGCCAGCCTGTCCTGAGCTGCAAGATGTATTAATCAATTTGATGAGGATGTTAAAGCTTTCTCTTTGCAACTAATTATGGCCTGATTTATAGGCCTGGCCTTGGTTTGATAGAGCTCGCCTCGTGACAGGGATGAATGCAGTACTGGCATGGACCCCTTCATCTCTTCCATTTTTCTCTCTTCCTCCCTCCTCCTCCCTCCCTCCCACATCTCCTGCCTCCTGACTCTGCTCTTGGTTCCCACAGGAACACCCTAATGATATGTTGACAAGCTGGTGAAGCACAGCTCCCTCTCTGTCTCATCTGTCTCTGGCACAACTCTTCTTCATGTATTCTCTGACATGGGCAGATGGAGACCCTGGCAGGCTACCACTCAGGTGCTAGGCTAGAAGAAGCTCTATGTATCACTTCCTTCTAGAAACAGATAATAGTAAAAGTATTTGGAACTGACATCGCATCTTCCTTCCCAAACACTTTAAGAACTTGCTGCATTAAACTTTATCCCCAGTTGAAATGGGCACGGGTGAAAGGTTTCAGGTAACTTTATTCCAGTTATTTTATAGATGGGAAAACTAAGTCAAGAAGAGAGACTGCCCTGCAAAGCTATGCTAATGGGACCATAAAGCTGAGAGTAATTGGCTTCCTAAATTCTAGCACCAAGATCTTCCCATTGCTGTGGTCCTGGGGTCATCTTGCTGTGCTATGCTATTGCTAAGAACCCCTTCCTTCAGTTTTGCTTCCTTATGTCTGTACCAACTTGACAGAAGGGGACCCATTAAAAAAACCTACTGCTGTAGAGTCGATTCCAACTCATAGTGACCCTGCAGGGTCACAAATGTCATAGGATTTCCAAGGAGCAGCTAGTGGATTCAAATTAGCTTTTGGTTAGCAGCCAAGGTATTAGCCACTTCACCACCGGTCCTCATATATTCACTGGTTTCTCAACCTTAGTTATGAGGGCCTTTGTGTAAGTAGCAGACAAATAGGGGTATGAAATAAGATGTAAACCAACACTGGGCACAAACAGTATGTAAGAACATGTACATGCTTATGTACACACACACTAGTTTCCATCAGCCTTTATGTCACACAGGAAGTGGAGATTAGAAATAGCCCCACAAAACTGCCTTCCTTAAAAATGAAGGCCATTACAAAGTCATTTCCCAGAGGCTCAGCAGAGTTCTACATGGTGCTGAACAATGGAGAGGTAAGTCCTTGTTCTCTGCCACCTAAGTACTACAACTACTTCCCAATAGTAGTAAAAAAGAGAGTCAGTACCTTGGTAGCCCCACAGTTGTTCCTATTTGGGCCTGAAATTCACTGTGTAATATTTCTGCAATAAGTTGTCTCTCTATGTGCTAACCTAAACCTCACAAAAGCACAAACTTGAAACCTAACCTGAACCTGAACCTGGCTCCTAGTCCTAAATCTAATTTTAAGCTCAACTGTAAAGTTGAACTCAGTATAAAATCTAAACCTAATGTAATCCTGAACCCTAATTTAATCTAATATAATCCTAATGCTAACACTAATTGTTTCCTTAATGCAGTAGTTCTCAACCAGTAGTGATTTTGCCTCCCAGGAGACATCTAGCAATATCTGGAGACATACTTGACCACCACAGCAGAAAAGGGGTGGAAATGCTATTGATATTTAGTAGGTAGAGACCAGACATGCTAGTAAGCATCCTACAGTACGCAGGACAATCTTCCAAAACAATGAACTGATCTGAAATGTAAATAGTGTCAAGACTGAGAAACATTGCCACAATCTTAACCTAACTGTGATTCTAAAATAAATTTAATCCTAGCCATAATCCTAAACACTGATGTAAACCTAACTTCTTAATCCTAACTCTAAATAAACCCTAACTGAAACCTGAATCCAAATTCAAAATCTAAACCTAATTAGTACCTCAATCCTAAATCTAATCCTAGCCTCAACCCTTATCCTAACCCTAATTTAAAATTTAATTATAAAGTAAACCTAATTGGAACACAAGCCTCATGATGTCTGAACGGGTTAGAGCTTTTAAGCTGAGAAGTGTGAACCCAGAATCCTGGCCCATCTCTATTTTCCTTATTTTTTCTTCACAATCGGCACAAGACTGTTTAAATCCTTTTAGACTGTCCAGGTCCTCTGTTCTTCCTTACGTCTGTCATGCCACTACAAAACAGCCCTTTCCTCCCCGCCCCCTGAGGAGGAGCAGAGGATAAAAAAGGAGATAAAATTCAGACATGGTTTAGCAGTTAACCATTACCAATACATCTTAGAGGTGCCAGTAAAGGAGGGTAAATACATATACATTTTCTATATATAATGAAGTTCGAGGAATAATACTAATGTGGTCATTAGGTGCCATCAAGTTGGTTCCAAGTCATAGCTATTGTTATGTACAACAGAGGGAAACACTGCCCAGTCCTGTGCCATCCTCACCATCTTTGCTATGTTTGAGCCCGTTTTTGCAGCCTCTGTGTCAATCCACCTAGTTGAAGGTCTCCTTTACCACTGACCCTCTACTTCACCAAGCACAATGCCTTTTCAGGAACAGGTCCCTCCTGATAGCATGTACAAAGTACGTAAGACAAAGCCTTGCCACCCTCCCGTGTCAGGAGCATTCTGGTTGCGCTTCTTCCAAGGCAGATTTGTTCATTCTTCTGGCATTCCATGGTATATTCAGTATTCTCCACAAACACCACAATTCAAAGACTAATAAACATTACTATTAGGATTATCCTAGGCAGAAGAATAATCCTAATGTTATTGTTGTTAGGTGCTGTTGAGTCAGTTCCAACTCACAGCTACCCTCTGTACAACAGCACAAAACACCGCCCAGTTCCACACCCTCCTCACAAGTATAACCACAACTGTGGTTATACTTGAGGCCACTGTTGTACCCACTATGTTGGTCCCTCTCAGTGAGGGTCTTCCTCTTTTCCCCTGACCCTCTGCTGTACCAAGCATGATGTTCTTCTCCAGGAACTGATCCTAACAGTGATGCTAATTAGTTACAACATTCTTCTGAGTTAAGGAAAAATTTAAATCTGCTTTCCAGTTTGACCTTTAACATATCTTAAAGGTCTGTGAGTCAGGCAGTATTACCTTCATCTGATAAATACAAGTATGAAATCACAGTTATATTAAAGGATTTGCCAAAGAGCATACAACAAGGTATCAGGAGAGCCTAACCAGATGTTCTGGTTCATAGTCTAGTTTCTACTCTTTCACCCAGCCTGTGATCTCAATTACTATTATGTCTCACTTCCCCTATTTAGTGCAGATAACCAAGAATCTTCAACTTTTTTTTTTTTAGAATTTGGAGTGACATCAGGAGTGTGTGCTGAGAAGGAGAACCAGAGCCAGTAACCAAGTATGGGATGAAGAGGATTAATCCAAATGCCCAAGTACTCAATGACAAACACTGAAAAATTCCAGTCTTTGAGTGGAGGTGGAAGATGGAGTGAAGGTGACCAGGTAGCCATGACCAGGTAAAAGCCCTGGAGAATGATAGTTGGTGTCAGGCTCAAGAGCTGACAGTGGACAATGAGAGAAATTGGTCTGGAGCTTCAGGAAAAACTAAGTACAGTCCTGATTTCCCCATATCTTTTGATATAACAAGTCAATGTCCCTTTTTTGGGCAAAAATATTCCCAGAAGTCTCCTTATTCATGGAACCTGGAATCTTACCGTCACAACCCCATAAGATTTACAGAGGCCTGTGACAACTGGCTAAGATGAGCATAAAAAAGAAAGATGTGAGCAACTGAGGCTGAACCCAGTACAAGAAGAATATGCTTGAGGAAGACCTGATGGGGGAAGTCAGATAGTTATTGGAATGATGGAATCCTAGAATGTTGGGCAAACCAGACATTTACAGATCTAATGTGGAAGAAAAACCGGACTAGAGTTAGAAGGCCTATATTTGAATCTCATATTCACCACAGACTATAGTTAAGTCATTCCTCTCTGAGAAATTCTCCATCTGAGAAATAAGGGGATTGGATCAGAACTCAAAGCCCCACCCAACTTTGCCATTCTAAAATTCTTGACTTTCCCAATCAAAACTACCCTATACATCTGTCTTAGTCACCTGGTACTGCTCTAACAGAAAATACCACGAGTGGAAAGTTTCATGAGGAGAAGCTTTTATTGTCACAGTCCGGTAAGCCACAAATCCATTAACAAGTTACAAGTCCATTCATATGAAAAGTCATCACAGTCCAGTAGGCTGAGTCCACATCAAGTGAGAGCATCTCAGCACAGGAACCTCGGGTCCAAGGGACATGCTCTGCTCTCGGTGCTTCTCTCTCAGTGGTATGAGGTTCCCAACATCCTCAGCTCACTTCTCTCCCTTATATTCCACAAGCTTGAGTCCTGCCTCACTAACACAACTGCAAACCATCCTCCATCATCAATATCACAGAAGAGGGATTCCCAACACATGGGAGGAAGGGCACCATGTTGGAACTCCTAACCAAGTCAAATCAACACCTACATTTTGGGGGAGACACAATTTAATCCATGACAACATCTTTTAAAAAATTCTGTCCTCTTTGTTCCATTATGAACCAGAATGGCCCTCCCCACTGTGCACTTACTTGTACATTACATTGACTTGGCTTCTGGTGGGTAGAGTTCCTGGTTTACCCCACTAGATACAAGCCTCTGCAAGAGGAGGACCGTCCAAAACTCCCAGCTCTGAAATCCTCCAGTAGAAAGCTTTGGTGGCCAAAGAGACTCCATGAGGTTTCCAGGGCAGGGATGCATGTCCTGTCGTGTAGCCTCCTTCCCTGTATTACTGAGGCTGCTCCGGCCCTGCCCCAAGCTCCCAGGGCTGCCTGGCCAGGAGTGGAAGACGCCCAAAGCCATCCATAGCTGCACGTTAAGCCTACTGGAGTTGGACACCCTTCCCCCCGGATGAGCTGATGTTTCTTGATGAGGAGTCCAGCTGCAGTGAGTAGATGAAAAGCTGCCTTCTACAGTTGTGCAAACTTCTCATACCAGAGCAGCTACTCCTCAAAGTCTCCAAAACCAAAAAGCCTCTTGAGTAAATGTTAGGAGAGAAATGAGGTTTATCAAGAACAAAAGCAGAATCAAGGAACTTATTTCAGAGAGGCGGGGATCTTTAATCTCACGAAAGATATTATTTATCCATTACCTCAGACCCCCTCTTGCTAACCTTCCTGCCATCTCACTGATCCAGAGCCATATCCTGCTTCTCTTTCACATGGAAGCTGCCAACACTAGGGGCTCATCTGCTCAGACTTCCCTTCAGAGGAAAGGAGAAACCACAAACAGCTGCTTTACGAAGCCTTCTGCCAGATTCCAGCTCAGTCTGGGGATCTCGATGATCTTACCAGTGTCTGAGCTGAAATTCTCTTCTCCAGAGATGCTGGGACTGCCAGGATCCCCGCAGGGCCTTTGAGAAAAAGAGGAGCCTGCACTGTAGGTTCCCACCGCAACTCACATGGGGTGGTCCACCAAGGATTCCACCCAAGTGTCAAGTTCCGAGCTCTACCAGTTGACAACCTGGAGTGAGTCCCTCTTCCACCTTCAAAAGGCCCCTTATTCATCAAGAAATGATAGTTATTTGTGCACTTTTGAAGAGACAGACTGTGTTTCATTTTATTCCTAGTATTTAGCATACTTCTAGGTACACAGTAGGGTATTCAGTGGAAGACTTCCAGTGAATGAATGAATAATGAATGAACTCACCCATGTAACTACTGGAACACCTAGAATAAGTCCTGCATGTTACAGGTGCTCAATAAACGTCTGTTGAATGAATGCACGTACTGCTTCCTTTGGAAGACCTATTTCTTGTGAATCTTGTTTCATAAGCAAAGGAATCTATTCACGTCTCTAAAGGTTCCTAGCCGAGGGACAATCCAGAACCAAGAATTTGGCCTACATCCTGCATGCCAGCATTGACAAAACTCCCACTTTCTGGGGTCCTTCTTTTTTCTTCACCATGGCAAGAATTCCACTAACTTTATTTAGTGAAGGGTGCCAAGCTGGAAGATCTCTATGTGAGATTAATCAGAACTTTTAAGGGTTGCACTGGGCTAGCTAGGCTTTCTCTCTTTCTGCCTGCTGTGAACTCCAAGGCATAGCAAAGCAGGACTGCCATGCCGAATCCTGTTAGTCCATGCAACTCAGAGTATCTAAATTGCTTGGTCCAAATGTACTGTGTGAAGCAAAATTGCTCTGTTGTTGTTGTTGTTAGGTACCTTCGAGTCAGTTCCAACTCATAGCGATCCTGTGAACAACAGAACAAAACACTGTCCAGTCTTGTGTCATGTCCACAATTGTTTTTATGCTTAAGCTCATTGTTGCGGCCGCTATGTCAATCCATCTCTTTGAGGGTCTTCCTCTTTTTTTCTGACCCTCCTTTCTCCCAAGCATGATGTCCTCCAGGGGCTGATCTGTCCTGAAAACATGTCCAAAGTTTGTAAGACGCAGTCTTGCCATCTTTGCTTCCAAGGAGTGCTCTGGTTGTACTTCTTCCCAAAAAGATCTGTTTGTTCTTTTGGCAGTGCATTGTACAGTCAACATTCTTCTCCAATGCCGCAATTCAAAGGCATCAATTCTTCTTCTGTCTTTACAATAAGAGAGCTACTGATGTAGATTCAGTCTTGGCCAACCAAAGCAGTGGATTTAACCATATGATTCCGTTCTCCTTCATAGATACCAGAGAGGTGGGAGTCTTTATAAGAACTTGGGAAACAAGAAAAAGAATATAAACTTGAAAAGCAACAGCAATCAAAAATGTGCCAGATATTACCAAAATATCCCTAAAAGGCTGTGGTGGGGGACTGGCAAAATCATCCTGTTTGAGAACCACTGGCTTAGGCTAAGGCAGAAACAGAAGCAATTTCTCTCCTTTTTATTACTATGTGGGAAGGGAAAATATTTCCTAGTAGAGGAAAAATTGAACACTTATTAGATTAAGAATTCGTGAGCAATGTACTTCCAATCTCCAGGGTTTCCCAGAATTGAAACTGGGAACACTCCAGGTGAGATAATCCCTGTTGGAGACAAAATTTCCATGTTAGGTCATTGGGTACATAGTCAGTAAGAGAAGAAGGAAAAGGTGGAGTGTGAGGGCATGGCCCTTCAGAAGTTATTGGAAACAGCAATTCTTTTTCACTTCTCAGATAGGAATTGCCAGTACTCTAAACCTGGGTCAAACGTAAAACGCCTGCTCTGTCTCCAGCCTATATGCGTAGAGAAACTGAAGCCCAGACTTTTATAATGTTGTGACTTTTATAATGACTTTTATAATGTTGCACAACCCACCAGAGAGAAAACCAGGGCTTGAACACCTGAAAGGCAGGTGAAATGGTACACCTTCCACTCTTCAGTGAAGATTCTAGGGCCTTTTCCTTTGTCTTTCATATCCAGAGATGGCTCTGACTGTAAGATCACAGACTAGGCCAGAGACAGAATTGAGGTATATCTATGGGAGATCTTCCCTTTGAAGGGTGGGACAGGACTGCTCCACAACAGCAGACCATTTCCCAAGATGCTCTGGGATTGCTGGCTTCCGAGCTGACTATCTCACTCTCTTGTGGCTGCATAAAGATAAGCTATCAACTTCTGCACAGGATCAACTGAGGAAGTCAGGAGGGAGGCAGAGGCCCTGGTGGCTGACAGGAAAGGTCTGGCAGCAAAAAAAAAAAACCCTCAAAGCATCCTGGAGACAAAACTGCTGACTGGACTGCTAAGGAGTGGGGAAGAAAGGGGAGATTCAAGGCAAAGGGAGAAAATGAGAAAAGTAAAGGAAGTTGGAGAGACCTGCAAAACTTAAGAGACTCAGCAATACAGAAAATTAGGCACTTTTCTCCCCTTCCTACAAAAAATCTATTTACAGCCAGTCTGTAGGTAAGCCATTAAGAAAGTTTTTCTCCTCTCAATTGGTAAACAGGGTTTTCCTGTGGAGTGATGCAAATGTTTTGGAAGTAGATAGAAATGGTGGTTTCATGACACTGTAAATGTGTAAAATATCATTGAATTGCCTACTTTAAAATGGTCAGTTTTACCTCAGCAAAGTAAAAACATAAATAAATTTGAATGTGCTTTGCTTCTTAGCCTTCAAAGGGCTAGTGCAAACCAAATAGTTTTAAAAACTAATTTCTGATGAGTATTTCAGGTAAACACAGAATCAAGCCTAACCCTCCTCTTATTTAACATGTACGTGGAGGAAACCCTGGTGTCATAATGGTTAAGTGCTAGGGGCTGCTGACCAAAAAGTCGGCAGTTCAAATCTACGAAGTGCTCCTTGGAAACTGTACGGGGCAGTTCTACCCTGTCCTGCAGGGTTGCTATGAGTTGGAATCGACTCTACAGCACTGAGTTTTGGGGTAGGGGGGTGTTGGTGTGGGTGGGTATGTGTGTGTACACAGAGAAATTACTCTAGCTGGCTTTAAGGTGAGGCCTCATTGTCTAACTCACTAGGAGTGCTAAAGAGCTGTGCTTTCATCTGGAACTGCCTAGGGAGAGATTTTCTTACAGGAGCTTTTACATCCTCATTCATTTGAATTGGTGCTCTGGGAGTCGGGCAAGGAGCAGGTATTTTTATCTTATTTTAATGGATAAGCAGTGGCGTAGCTAGTAAAAAATGGATCTCCCCTTTGTCACACTCTTCCGTGTACCATAGAGCTCTTTTCTGCTTTTTTGAGCAGGATTCAGGGACTTGGCCAAAGAGCTTAGATTCTGGACAATTGGGGGGAGTAGGAGATCCTGTTCTTTGGAAAGTGAGGGACCACAGACTGCCAGAGAGGCTGTTAGTGTCATCAAAAAGTTCAACCCAGGAATTCTACTCCTAGGTATATATGCCAAAGCCTTGAAAGTGGACACTCAGACAGATACTTACTTGAACACCAATTTTCACTGAAGCATTATTAACAATAGTTAAAATATGGAAATAACTCAAATGTCCATCAACAGATGAATGCAGAAACACAGTGTGGTAGATACGTACCAAAAAACTCCAAAAATATTGCAATTAAGTTAATTCTAAATCAGAGTAACTCCACAGGACATAACATTTTCAAGGAGTGGCTGGTGGATCTGAAGGGCCAGTTTTTTGGTTAGCAGCCGAGCTCTTAACTACTGTGCCTCCAGAGCTCCAGGTATACACGCACAGTGGAATATCATTCAACTGTGAGGACAGATTAAGTTCTGGTGACAAGCTACAATATCGATGAACCTTGAAAACATTATGCTAAGTGAGGTTAAGCCAGACACGAAAGGATAAATAGCGTATGATCCCACTTACATGAAAGATCTAGAATGGACAGATGCATGGAGACAAATTTATTAGTTGTTATATTGAGTCGGATCCGACTCGACGGCACTTGGCTTGGCTCATACTAGCACATAAAGGTGCTATGCATTGGAAATTGACACAAATGCAATGGTTTGGGGTTTGTTTTTTTTATATTTTTGGTTTAGATGTATAAAACCCAAATCATTGAATCAGTTTGGACTGATAGCAATCCTATGGGACAGCACAGAACTGCCCCGTAGGCTTTCCAAGACTGTAAATCTTCACAGAATCAGGATGCCATGTGTAGAAGGAAGAACGAGGAGTTACTGCTTAAGGTACACTGAATTCTTGTTCAGGATGATGAAAAAAGTTTTGGAAACAAATAAAGGTAATGGTTGCACAACATTGTAAATATAACTAAATGTAATTAACGTTGCTGAATTGTACACAATATAAAAGAAAGATTTACCCAAGAATGTTCCCAAGAAAACAGACCATTGGAAGGAATGAAAATGATCAAAATTAGGCACCGAATTAATGAACTTAAGGAGGCTGTCACCGCTACAAACATCAGACAAACATAAAAATCCTTGGGCTTTCCTAAATGAGGGCAAGACACCAGGAGGAACTGAAACAATAGGTAGCAGCCCAAGGAAAATGAAATAAAATAGCAGCAGCCAATGATGAAAAAAGCTTCCTGTGGAGGGGGGATGAAGGGCACCAGGGTGTTGTGTTTTAAACAAGAATTCTAGAATGATTCAGTGTTTCAAACTATGTGAATGTGTAATTTGATTTAAAAGTAAACATCAAACTATTCAATGACTTAAAAATAAAAAGATCTAATCAAGAGCTTCTCTCATCAAGAGCCCAGCTACCTAAGCCCTAGCAGTTACATGGTTTGATTTCACCACTGGAACTAAAGCAGCAGAGACTGTCTTCCATAACCCTAGTAGAACAAGTTTGGGTTGATTAAGAAACCAAATTAGGATTAAGACTTTCCTGGTCTGTGCTCTCTTTCTGTTTGCTGTGCTCACTCCCAGCCTCTCTTTCCATTAGGCTTCCTCTCTGCTTCCACTCAACTTGTAGGTGGCAGGCCTTTCTTTATTTATACCCTTTCCAAAGCCCCCATCCTCCAGGGGGCCTACTCAGATTACACCTGCCCTAAAGGAATCCTTTCTTTACTTTGTTATTAGATACTCAGATTTGTCTACAAGAACAAGATCCTGCACACACACACAGACAGCAATAAATTAAGGATGAGTTAAGCATCCAGCGGAAAGAAGTCTGGGTGACATACTAGGAAAGCGTCTGACTGCTAACTGAGAAAGGTCTGGGGTTCAAACCCACCAGGTGCTCTGCGTGGGAAAGACACATGGCAGCCTGATTCTGTGAAGATTTACAGTCTTGGAAAGCCTACGGGGCAGTTCTATGCTGTCCCATAGGATTGCTATTAGTCCAAACTGATTCAATAATTTGGGTTTTATACATCTAAACCAAAGACAGAAAACAAAAAACAAAAAAAAAAACAAAACATTGCATTTGTGTCAATTTCCAATGCATAGCAACTTCATGTGTCTAGTATAACATATACGCTCACCTGTGACTTAATGCCATGTAGATGAAATCAAGAACCATTGCTACTGATGCACTGGCTCTGAAATCCTCATTCTTCAGGAACTGGTTCCTGCAAAGTGATGTGGTTAATTCTGTCAGTCAAGGAGCTGATCCCTTTGGTTATTAGAAAAGCTGGACTATTCTGTTGTATCAAATGCTGCCTTGGTTCTAAGCCCCAACTTCTCAAAACAAAAGCCAAGTTGGAGAGGGTGCCTCAGTGGATGAGAGCTTCATCCAGAACCACCCGTGCTATCACTGTCCTGGTAGTTTTCAATACATCGGCTCTTCTTTGAAGTCCAGGACAGAAGAGTTTCCAGAGGCAGAGGTCCCCCGCATGCCAAAGAGGAAAAGAGGTCCCAAGTTTCATGCCAGGATGGATTATCAAGCAGGAGGCACCTTTATCTCCTCATTAGAAAGACACAAAACTACCAATGAACGAAAGGAATTCCTTCTTTCACTATCCTATATGATGTTTAAGCCTTTTCCCGATCTGGTCAGTTACAGAGGGAGAAGTTGCCTTGCCCTAGCAGAGTTCCTTCCCTGGGTGGGCTGGGCCAGGTGATTACAACTGGAGGAAGCTCCCAGGAGAGCAAAAGTGTGCAGCATCGAAGCCAAGGGGCTTCTCCAGGACTTGCTGCAGCCGGATGGGTACAGCAGGTAGAGTTTCCCAGGAGAGAGATGATACCTCTGCTCTTGACTGACAATATTTTCAGGGATGCACATGGGTGCACAAAGGAGTCTGAGAAAAAGAATGGAAGAGGAGAGAAGGAAAGGGAGGGGGAAGTGAAGAGAGAAGATGAGGCGGGAGGAAGAAGCTGGGCACTGGTGACAAGGAGCCCTTGGTTCCAGCTGCGTAGCCACTAGGGTGCAGCTGCGGGCTGATGCCAGAGCCCTGCACCAGGCTGGGCAGGAGATGGGCTGGCAGCGATGGTGATGAGGTTTGGGTGTTGTGTTTCCACTGTAACTATAATTAGACGGATTCTGTGTTTATTTAGGCTGAGAGCTGTAAGATAAATGACAGCTTCGAAGATGTTTTTCAGCACTTCATAAATCACCCACTGTCCCAAGCAGTTTGCTCCTGCCACATCTTGTGTTCTTCTCTGCATCCCCCCCTGTAACCCACCCCTTCTTAGGAAGAGGGTTCACCCTGGATGACCCAGGGCTCCCACCAGAAAAGGGCAGAAGAGCAGAAGGTAAAGAGTGTCTGTCCTTGGCACAGCTCACACTGCCCCCGAGTGGGTCAGGAGAAAGCTTTGTCCTGGTAGCTTGGAAAGCTGTCAGAAGAGACTTTTCCTCCTGAGGTGGTCCCATGGCAGTGTGGGGCTCAGCTGATGGGCAGGCTTGCCCTCCTCTGTGAAAATATGGTCTCTAATAGGCTCTAATTCAAGCTCTCTCCCTTCTGCCTTGCTGGACACATCTGGAGATTTACAGGAGACATTTGAGAAGTATTTATAGTACAAAGGACTTTCCTTTCCCCTTCTATGACTGTCTGAGCCTCTCTGGGGCTCAGGGCAGGAGGAGGTTCCATGTCCCTTTGTCATGGATTGAGCGGTTTCCCCCGGAAAATGTGTGCAGTAATTTGGCTGGGCCATGATTCCCTGTATAGTGTGATTGCCCTCCTTTTTGTGATTTTCCTGTGCTATAAATCCTAACCTCTGCTTGTGATTAATGGATTTGATTATGTTAAAGATGATTAGGGTGGAACTGTATCACCCTTCTTAAGGTCACCTCCCTTCTTCAATGTAAAAGGAGTTTCCCTGGGGTGTGGCTTGTACCACCTTTTATCCTACAAGAGATAAAAGGAAACGGAAGCAAGCAGAGAGTAGGGACCTCCTGCTATCAAGAAAGCAGCACTGAGAGCAGACCATGGCCTTCGGACCGAGGTTCCTGTGCCTCCTCAGACCAAAGAAAGACCGATGCAACACAAAGATCTTCCTCCAGATGTGACAAGGAGCAAAAGCCTTCTCCTGGGGCAGACACTCTGAATTTGGACTTGTAGCCTGCTGGATTGTATAAGAATAAACTTTCCTTTGTTAAAGCCATCGACTCATGATATTTATTAGAGCAATACCAGATGACTAAAACACCCTTCCCCTGGAAGAGCATATCCTTAGGGAGGGGTTGTCGAAAGCAGGCCGGTCTCCCAGTGGGAGTTTGGAAGTTCCCAGCCATTAGGAAGAGCTAAGGCCTAGATGGTAACCCACCCTCCGTACCCAGGCCCAGGCCAGATCAGTTTCCTTTGGTGGATGTGAGGAGTTAAGCACTGGGCCTATCAGGCTTTGCCTAGCCAGTGGCCACTGAGTCAGTTCCTACTGATGGTGACCCCATGTGAGACAGAGTGGAATCATGCTCTGTAGAGTTTTCTTTCAGTGGCTGATTTTTTGCAAGTACATCACCAAGCCTTTCTTTTGAGGCATCACTGAGCCTCCAATATTTTCGTTGGCAGTGGAGTACATTAACTATTTGCTCCATCCAGGGACTCCATCAGGCTTTGACTCCAAACCAAGCTCACTGCTGTTGAATCAATTGTGACTCATAGCAACCTGCAAGGTAGAGCCCCCGTAGAGTTTCCAATGAGTACCTCCTGGTGGATTCAAACTGCTGACCTTTTGGTTAACAGCTGTAGCTCTTAACCGCTGCGCCAGGGTTTCTAGGCTTTGACTAGAAATATGGAAATTAGATGCAATTACAGAGATGATAAACCCAACAGGGAAGCAACCATACCTCTGGACAAGGGACCTTCCCTCGCATGGGTTTTGAGGTACAGCAGTCATTGCAGGGTCTCAGATCAGACATCTGGGCCAGAGGAATTAATCCTTCTCCCAGCCCAAGATCATGATTTGGGGAAACTGGCCTTGTGTAACAATATCAAGACAATCTTCAGCTGACAATAAGCCTCACTAATCTTTTGGGGAGGCCCATGCTACCAAACCTGAGTTATTCATGGTTCAGGAAGGTCCAGTTGAGCTATCAAGGAGGGGAATAAATTCCAGACTCCAGACATCAAAGTACTGCTGGAATGGTGAGTGGTATAACACCCTCAGTGCCCTGCTCCACCTTCAGAGCCCCCCAGGGCGTCTGTATTATATCAGAGAACAAAGCTATCCTCCCAAGTGAATGGTGCAGCTACTGATACATAAGGCACTCTGACTCCTGGGTTCCGTAGATACCATCCTCATTGCTAATGCTTGACCTGGAAAGCCAGTATTCACTCAGCAAAGGAGTGAATGGGCCAGGTGTTAGGCTTTGAGGATTGTAAGAATACCTACCAACCTTCCGTTTTATATGACATGAAGGAGACTTGTTCTCCTAAAGAGAAGAGATGTAATGGATCAAATCCCCAGTTTAGGGGCTCTGAGTAATTACACTACTGGTTATACTAGTGTTATATAACCTCGTGAGTTATATCAGAGTTTCATTCATTTATTTGACATCTGTTAAGTGCCATCCCTGTGCCAGGAACTGTACTAGGTATTAGAAATGACAAGATGAAGAAGACATAACGTCTTCACTCATTATTACAAACAGCTACAGTGGCTGTTTACAAAATAAAATGAGCCCAGTACCTATGCGCAAGTGTGATTCATTTCCCAGTAAAGGTGTTCAGTTCTCCAATAGTGGAGCATTGTTTAGATTTGAGCAAAGCTGTGGAAAAAAGCAATAGTATAATGGTTAAGAGCATTTTTGGATTTGAATTCCGGCTCTACTGCTTATTGATTACATGATCATCTTCAAGTTGCTTAACCTCCCTGTACCTATTCTTTAAAACTGAATTATTATTAGGTTTACCTTGGAAGGTTATAGTGAAGATTAAATGAAAGAATGTGTACAAAGTCTGTACCAAAGCACCTGGAACATAGTAAGTGGTCAACAAACATTACCAATAGGAAGGAAGGAAGAAAGAAAGGAGGAAGAGAGAGAAAGAAAAATAAAATCTCTCTGTATGTTTCAGCAGGAGAATAACAGAAAATGCTCAGATCTCCTGAGTAAGAGGGAAGTAATTCTTTACATGCCACTACCACTTTTTCCATGGTTTCTAAGCACTTTATTGCAAACCAGAAGACTTTACTTCTAATCCCAGCCTTCCACTTACTGTAACATGCCCTTGTTCAGTCTCTCAGTTTTAATTCCTCATCTGTAAAAAAAAAGGTAGTGAACATCCTTCTAGAATTTTTTCACCTTTGCCATTTTCTTGTTTATTTATTTTCATCTATTGTGATTGAATGAAAGTGTACAATCCAGCTTAAATTTGCTTGCCTGCCTATGTGCAGCTCCTACTGCTCTCCTTGCCCAGTGACAGTACACTCCACCTTTCTGTTATAAACATGTCATATCCTCTTAACAAACTCCTGTCCTCTCTTCTCCACCCTCTCCACTCCCCTCCAGTAAAAGGCCAGTAGGACAACATCCTATAAATGCATAGAACCATAAAGTGTACACACGATGTGGTCACTCTGTGCTGCTGAGTCTAGTCCATTCCTGTCCAAGGAGTTGACCTCAGTAATAATTTATGAACAGGGGCAGCATCAGGTCCAGGGACCATGCTCCCAGGGGATCCTGCAGGACTTCGGACCATCAGTTGCGGTCCTTTAGTGGAGTTCTCAGGGTGCACCCCTTTTTTTCTCATGTTGCCACTGGGACACAACTTTGTGAGCCCCATCACAGCTGTCACTGGTGGTGGCTGGACACCATCTAGTTCCTCTGGTCATATCTTGATGTAGTCACCCATTCGTGTGGCTCTTTCTGTCTTCTGGGTTCTCTCTCCCTCATGTCATTTTTGTCTTTGGTAATCATCTTTTCCTGCTGAGTTGGGACCATTTGGTGTACCTCAGATGGTGGCTTGCTATCTTTTGAGACCCCAGATACCACTCACCATTGTGGGGGGTAGAAGACTCTCTTAGCAATACAGTAGTTATGCCAATTGTCCTCGATGTCCCCTGAGAGCGTGGTCCCTGGACCCCTGCCCCCACTATTGTGTCTTTGCAATACTGAGTCAAGGTTGGTAGAGTTTTCAGGTTATGTTGAAGTCCAGTTAAATTGATCTTCTTTCTAAGGGTACTGTTACTGACTTCACCCAACCAAATTTCTATGAACTATCTAATCTATAACCACCCCTGTCCCTCCCTCCAGCCCCTCCCTTGCAGCTTCAAAGAGTGTTTTCTTCTGTACATGAGTCTGTTTTTAAGTCCCTGTAGTAGGGGTCTCATACAATGTTTGTTCTTGCACTGCTAACTAATTTTACTCAATATAATGTCTTCCAGTTGAAACCAAGTTATGAGATGATTCCTAAAATCATCATTGTTCTTTACCATGGCATAGTGTTCCACTGAGTATAAATATATCATAGTTTATTTATACATTCATCTGTTGTACCTTTGACACTTTCTGATTCTGCTAAAAATTATGAATACAAATATGTGTGTCAAGAATTTTGCATCCCAACCCAGCAGGAATGGATGCTCACTGAGGACCAAAATGACACGGGGTAAAGACAACCCAGAAGATAGAGAGACCCACATGAGTGGGTGTCTACATCGACTTGGGACCAGAAGAACCAGATGATGCCCGACCACCACCAGTGATAGCTGTGATGGAGCTCACTAAGTTGAGTCTCACTGACAACACAAGAATAAAAAGGGGTGCACCCTGAGATCTCCACTAAAAGACCTCAATTGATGGTCCAGCAGTTTCAGGATTCCCCTGGGAGCATGGCCCCTGGCCCTGATGCTGCCCTTTCCCATAAATCATAATGAAGGTCCACTCTTCGGACACGAATGGATTGGATTTGGCGATGCAGAGCGACCATATATATTGAGGCACTTTATGGTTCTATGCATCTACAGGATATCATCCTGCTGACCTCTGCCTGGAGGAAGGAGAGTGGGTGGAGAGGAGGGGTGAGGTGACTGTTGGGAGGATGAGACATGTATGGAGCAGAGAGGAATAGTGTGCTGTCATCGGGCTGGGAGAGCAGTGGAAGCTGCATATAGGTGGGCATGTAAATTTATACGGGAATGTACATTTTCACTCAGTCATAATAAAAAAAAAAGAAGAAAAAAAAAACCTGTTGGGAAACTCTAGTTAATGAAATACATACAATTAGGTGTGAAGTGTAATGGTGTCTGCAATTGATTTTGAAATGCATCAAAAAATAAGATGAGTTCAAGAAAAGATGAGTATACATTTAAAAAATAATAAGGATGCTAAATTTGTGGTAAAAAATGAATTCCGCGAATTGAGCAAAATTCTGTGACTCTGTATTGTCGCAACAGCTTTTAACCCATTTTCTACCACTGATAAATATCACTGAGGCATTTAGAATGATGCTACATTATCAGCTGTCCTCAGTCCTGACAAATATCTCTGTGACACTATCAACAGCACAGCAGCAACACTTGGTCTACAGCAACGGCAAGGCTGGAGAGGTCAGTCAAATCTCTAAACTGAGGATAATTTTCAAAGTTGACTCCAGGCCCAGGCTACCCAGAAATCTGCCATTGTCCCTTCTGAGACAAAAACAAATACCTGTGTGATTATTTCCCTCAAGATGCTAGTCATCTAAAAGGAGATATGTGAAAACCTATCAAATTAGGTACAACAAGACACCTTAAGTATTATCACAGAAGTCAGCAATGGAAGCATGGGGTGCCAGCGAGCAAGTAGCTGTCCTCTCCTACACGTGCCCTGTGCTCTACTCACTACTGGTATTCCACGCAAGCTGGATGAAGGGTTAACCAGCAAATACCCTGGAGTAAAGAATTTGGGTAGAGGGAGTGGCAGGAAGGATTTGGGTAGACAGGATACACCCCAACAATATTGTAAGACAAATGAAGTAAATTAAAGGAAATAGAAAAGGGATTTACACATCTCTGGGAACAACTCCTTGAAGCTGACAATATTCTCATCACAGTGTGTCTTACTGTGAAACTGGTACTTAAATGTCTTTCTGGTCTAGTTTTTAGAAGTAGTCAAGTCTGCAGAACTGACCAAGACAAGTTGAACAGAGTAGGGGCAAAGGGAAGTTTTCTTCCATCCACCCTGGAAGAGCTGAATCCCTGCCTACATGGATTGCTGTGTGAAAGCAAAATATTCATTGTGCTGGCAGCTAAAGAAATTGGACAAGGATGAAC
This sequence comes from Heterohyrax brucei, assembly GCA_028571685.1. NCBI lineage: Eukaryota > Metazoa > Chordata > Mammalia > Hyracoidea > Procaviidae > Heterohyrax > Heterohyrax brucei. The sequence continues at coordinate 106,167,285 of CM053149.1, forward strand.
CAAACCTCTCCAGTCTTCAAATGATCAAAGGCCAAGCTGTATCTTTTTGCATCTGTGACTCATTCATTCTGAGGCTTAGGATCTGATGCAAGCGAAGGAATATGAAGGTACAAGTTCACCTGTCTTACGGCTCACAGATTTCACTAGACACAGAAAGAGTGAAAGAGAACATGTGAGCGATGCAGCACGACCAGCCCCACCGTGGTGGACGAACCCCAAGTATGCCCTGCTCAGAGAGAGTGAGAGCTCCCTTGTAAAAGACAGCATATTCTTTTCCTTTACATTTTGATGTGAGATACTAAAATGTAAGAAGGAATGGAAGAACTGTCAGGTTTACTAACAGGATCCATCTTCATAGCCCAAATCCAGAGAAGAGTTCTTGCGGTGTAATAATTTAGGCCTCTTCAGAGCTTGGCTTCTTTTCTGCTCTCTTGAAAAGCCAAAGACTTTCCCTATTCAGCCTTGTGTTGGTTTAGAGGCGCTGAAACCCCTTGCCCAGTTAACTTCAAACTTTTTCCATCTTCAACAATCTCAGAAAGCCCCAAATTTTAGTCATTTAGAGAAAGACCTCAATTACTGTCATTCTGTAATCTCCTTCTGCTGACCCCTGCTTCACACTTGGCTCAGTCAATACTCTTGACTTTTCCCACACTCTATGCTTCCAGCCAAAGAAAATAGAGCAAAGTCTGTTTTTCAGTGCTGTTGTGAGGTGCCATCGAGTCAGTTTCAACTGATAGCATGTAAATTCCCCACCCATCAGCTCCAGGCTTTTGCAGCTCCTGGCTTAGGCCCTAACCAGGAGACAGACAGACCCAGACAATGGAATTTGCTTTTGAAAATCTGCCTGTTAGGTTAAGAGGATAGTATCCCTAATTCTTGTCAGGAAGATCTGTAATTTTAATGTTTCTCCAGGAACCAGAAGCTGGAATCCCAAAGACCCAGCATACTCCTACACCAGAGCTCTTTGCTAATCAACAGCTGAGGCCTGTGCTAATGCTAGGTAATTCCATTTGGCTCCGTGAACAGTTGTTGTGTGCCTACTAAATGCCAGGCACTGTGACAGGTGCTGGCAATTATTGCTAACAGCCTACACTTGTGAAGTAGTTGGCCAGGGTCAGGGATGCTGTTGGGTGCCTGGAAAAAAGAACTGGAGAGAGAACTGAAGAGGACTTACCATCATTGCTCCCTTCTTTCAAAGGGAAACTTACATGGTTTCCAGTAAAAGGCAGTTAGGAGCACAAAGAGATCAAGATTCAGGATTATTCATTTCCATTTTTTCTAAATCGTGGCATAGTGAATAAAGTATGGCATCTAGAGTCAAAAGGCTGGGTTCACATTTTGACTCCTTCATTCAGCTGTCCACATAATCAAGAAACTTGACCTCTGAGTCTGTTTCCATTGGTATGAAATGGAAATAATACTCATAGATAGAAGGGAAACCCTGATGGCTTAGTGGTTAAGTGCTATGGCTGCTAATCAAAAGGTTAACAGTTCAAATCCACCAGGTGCTCCTTGGAAACTATGGGGCAGTTCTACTCTGTCCTATAGGGTTACTATGAATCAGAATCAAGTTGACAGCAGTGGGTTGGGTTTGGTTTTGGGTTGTAGATAGAAGAAAAAATCAGATGAGATAATGGATTATGAGTTACTGCTTCTCAAATTTTAATGTCCATATGAGTCACCTGGAGATCTTGTTAAGTTACAGATTCCGAGTCAACAGACTTTGGTGGGCCTGAGATTCTGTATGTCTAACAAGTTCCCAAGTGATGCTGCCGAGGCTGGTCCATGGATTACATTTTGAGTAGGCGTCTGGGTGACTAGTCAGATGGAAAGGATAATGATGTTGATGAGCATCACCAGCTAAGTAAACAGCCACAACTCATTAATAATTGAACAGAGCCCTACGAAGTGGTCAGACCTGTGTTAGGAAGGCACAATGTAGACAGCAAGGCTTCAAAGCCCTAGCAGGCAGTAGAAGAAATATGTAGCATGGTCCTTACTTACTTAGATGAAGCCATTAAAGAATGATAGCAACCCACCCACAGCCAGCAGCTAGGTCACAAAAAAATTAAAATTTAGAGTTCTCCTATCTCTTTCAGTTAAAAATATTTACACTAGATATAAAACATTGAGATAAAAATCAGATCCTGCTAGATCATAGCTAGCATATCATAACTATTTCCTGCCTAATTGCCATGAACTGAAATTGTTGCAACAGGTACGCTTGAGGGTAAGGGTCTCATATCCCCCCAGTTCGGGGCCTGGACTTTATCCTAGAGCTAAAAGACATTTTTAAGTTGTCTCAGCCTGCTTCTGGGCACTGACATTCCCCTATATCTGTTCCTCAAATACCTTCAGAAAAGCCAGTTTCTTTACTTCCCTAACAGAAATGATCACTAGCTCACACTCTTAGGGATGTTAATATTTAGTGAACACTTGTCTAACTGTTACGCACTCATAAAGTTATCCCAACATTGTGCAACCTGCAAGACTTAGAATCTACATGGCCCAGGTCTTCAAGGTCAAAAACAAAACATGAAATTGAGACAATTATCCAGATAAACGAGAGGGAAAATAGTATAATGAAAATTCTGAGATTGGAAGCAAGAATCCCAGATTCTTGCCTGTCTTGGCCATTGACCTGCTGTTCTGGGATTGAACTCGCAACATCTCTGAGTAAAATCAATCTGCTAGTAACGTACATACTTTTCATATGGATAGAAAGAATCTATGATGAAAGGAGATACGAGGGGAGGAAGAGTACTAAAAAGCAAAACAATAAATCACATTATTTTATTTTTTACTGTGATTGAGTGAAAGTTTACAATACAATACAAATTTGCATGCCTGCCTATCTGCAGCTCCCTCTGCTCTCCTTGCCTGGTGACAGCACACTCCTCCTTTCTGTTCCATATGTGTCAAATCCTCTTAACAATCTCCTGTCCCCTCCTCTCTACCCCTTCTACTCCCCTCTAGTAAGAGGCCAGTAGGACAACATCCTATAAATGCATAGAACCATAAAGGAAACACACTATCTTTTTTTTTTTAACATGACTGAGTGAAAATGTACATTCCCATATAAATTTACATGCCCACCTATATGCAGCTTCCACTGCTCTACCTGTCTGGTGACTGCACACTATTCCTCTCTGCTCCATACATGTCTCATCCTCCCAACAGCCTCCTTTCCCCTTCTCTCCACCTACTCTCTTCCTCCAGCCAGAGGTCAGCAGGATGATATCCTATAGATGTACAGAACGATAAAGTGCATCCAATATATGGTCACTCTGCATTGCCAAGTCCAATCCATTCCTGTCCAAAGAGTGGACCTTTGTTATAATTTATGGGTAAGGGCAGCATCAGGGCTGGGGGCCATGCTCTCAGGGGAACCCCGAAACCGCTGGACCATCAATTGAGGTCTTTTAGTGGAGATCTCAGGATGCACCCTTTTCATTCTTGTGTTGCCAGTGAGACTCCTCTCTGTGAGCTTCATCGCGGCTATTACTGGTGGTGGCCAGGCACCATCCGGTTCTTCCGGTCCCAGGTCGATGTAGGCACCCACTGTTGTGGGTCTCTCTGTCTTCTAGGTTGTCTTTACAGCATGTCATTTTGGTCCTCGGTGAGCATCCATTCCTGCTGAGCTGGGACCATTTGCTGTGCCCTCAGATGGCAACTTGGCAGCTTTTAAGACCCCAGACGCCACTCACCAATGTGGGGTGCAGAGAGCTCTCTTAGCAAAATGCTTGTTGTACCAGTTGGCCTCAATTTTATCTAAGAGCATGGTCCCCCGCCCCCTGCCCCAGCTACTCTATCCTTGCAATATTGGGTTAAGATGGAAGGAGTACTAAAGTTATGCTGAAGTCCACTTAATGTTGTTCTTGTTTCTAGTGGAAACACATTATCTTCGAAGTTAACATTCTCTGGGTGATTTTTACCAATAGTTTTCGAACAGTTCCTAGATTTCTGCTTCTCTCTGGCCTTGGAGAATCAGGCTCAGCTGAAGTCAAGTGGGATCAAATAATGCTCTAATCAGAGCTCCTGAGAGTATCCACTCCCTCCATCACATTGCTGGAGAGCAGCAGGCACTGGACCCCAGGGCCTGGGCCGTGTCTATGGCTGGTGCAAGCCTTTCCTGGAGAAGGAAGGCCAGGGAGGAATAAGTGGCGACAGTTTATCTGTAGCTGACACTGGCTTCATTAAGAGGCCTGGTGCAGTTTATCTGCTTCTTGTCCACAGAGCTAGCTGCTCCAAACGCTGAGTCCAGGGGCTGTCACCATCCCAGCCCTGGTGGCGTCAGGTTGGAAGGGTGTGAAATGGAGCATCCCCCGCCCTTCTCCTACCTCAATCTCCCCTTGTCTCCAACTGTCTGTCCTCAAGGGGTCAGATAGGAGCTACAATTGCAGGAAAGAAGCTTAAAGTCCTTCTGTCAATGCTTTCTGCCCCCCAGACAGTGAGATCCTCTGAGTTGATTTGACTACTCCAATAGAAGAGAAGCCCAGAGCTCACTGGAGGGAAAACGGAGACATGGACTTGCCTCTATCAAAGCTACCTTGCCTTGAATGTAGGTGACACTTATTTTAAGTGGTCCCATTTGTCCTTGTCCTTGTCATGTTCTCATAATGGAGCAATGGGATAAACTTCTTTAACCCAGAGGGGAGGCCGAGAGATGTTAAACTTCTCCCCTAATGTCTTAATGTCACAGCAACTCAGCAGTAAAATCAGGAATAGAATCTAGACCTCATGAGTCCTGTACCAGCCCTTCCTGGGCCCTGAAGTAAGGGCCTCTATTATGAGTTGAATGGCTTCCCTCGAAAGATTTGTTAAAGTCCTACCCTCTGGTATCTGTGAATGTGACCTGTTTGGAAACATGGTCTCTGAAGATGTTACTAGGCAACATGGAGTCATACTAGAGTGGTTCCTAATCCTTATAAAAGAGGAGAATACAGACACAGACACAGAGGGAAGAGGACCGTGTGAAGATGAAGGCAGAGATTAGAGAAACACCAACCATCACTAGACGCTAGGAGAGAGCATGGAACATACTCTATCTCAGGACCCTCAGAAGGAATCAACACAGCTCATACCCTGGTTTCAGACTCCTAGACTCCTGAACTGCATTTTTGTTTTTATAAACCACTCAGTTTTATTAGGAAACTAGTATAGTCTCCTTTCTTCTTCCCTAGTGAGCTGTCTCTAATGATGGGGAGAATTGGGGCAGAGGAAGATCTAGCAAATTCGCCAGACAGTAAATAGCTTTGGAAGTTACAAGGCACAGACAGAGTAGGAATGAAACAGTGAAGGAGGTGACTGTGTCACTTTAGAATTTCTGAGCTGGACAGGCTAAAAATGCATATCGTTCAGGGACTCCAACAGGTATTTGTTCATTGTATGTATTTGTACACTCACTGTATGTTCATTGCAGCACTGATCACAATAGCCAAAAGGAGGAAATAGCTCACATGTTCATCAACAGATGAGTGGATAAATTCTGGTAGATACACACAATAGAATTTTTCTCAGCCATAAAAAGGAATGTTCTAATATAAACCGCAACATGGATGAACTTTGAAAACATTATACCAGACATAAAAGGATAAACATTGTGTGATCCCATTTACATGAAATATCTAGAATAAACAAATGTAGATCAGTAGTTACCATGGGCTAGGGAGAATAAGGAGCTAACATTGGTACAGAGTTTCTGTTCAGGATGATGAAAAAGATTGAAAACAAACAGTAGTGATGCTTACACAACATTTTAAATACACTCAGTGCCGTTGAACTATACACATAGAAATGGTTAAAATTGTCTTTGAAGACAAAGGTGTGCCTGATCCAAGCCACGGTGTTTTTAATTATCTCGTATGCGTACAAAACCTGAAGAACAAGTAAGGAGACCAAAAATGAATTGATGCCCTTGAATTTTGGTGTTGGCCAAGAGTATTGAATATCCTATGTACCTCCAAAGGAACAAATAAATCTGTCTTGGACACAGGACAGCCAGAATTGTCTTTAGAAACAAGGATGGCAAGACTTCTTCTCATGTACTTTGGACATGTAGTCAGGAGGGATCAATCCCTGGAGAAGGACATCAAGCTTGGGAAAGTATAGGGCCAGCAAAAAAGAGGAGGACCCTCAATGAGATGGATTAACACAGTGTCTGTAACAGTGGTTTCAAGCATAGCAGCGATTGTGAGAATGACTTAGCAGACAGACAGTGTTTCATTCTGTGTGCATAGCCTCACCCTGAGCTGGAATAGACTAGATGGCACCTAACAACAACATATTTTCCTGCCCCTTTAAAGTGTTTTTTGTTACTAACTCAACAAGGAAGTTTTAGAAGGTGAGGAAGCCTGCCCTCGAGGATAATGGTCCTTGCTTCAAGAGGACTACACCGAGATCCCCCTTGAAGGGTAAAAGAAGAGGAAGTGGACACGGCAGGATCCTGATCGTCTGCAAGCAACAGGTCTCATGTGAGGCTGCACAAGGGAAGATCTACAGACGTTTACACACTCCGTCCGCTAAGCAGCTCTGAACACCCAGCAGTGTCTGCATAATTTCATACCTTCAAACCCAGCTGCGTGGCGTGTGTTTCTCTGCTGGAGCGTGTGTAGCTGTTAAGGGCTTAGGTCCCTGGAATCAAACTATCCTGTGTTTAAATCTCAGCTCTTCTTACTAGCTGTATCACTTAATCTCTCTAAGCCTCCATTTCCTCATATGTTAAAACAAAAAATCAAACCTACTCCCATCAAGTCAATTCCAACTCATAGTGACCCTATAGGACAGAGTAGAACTGTTAAATGGATATAAAAAGAGTATTTACCTCTTGGGATTAAATAAGATCAAGTGATTAGCACAGGGCTTGAGTCTATGATAAGTACCCCATAAATGTTAGTTATTATTATGAACTTCTCTTCTGAGAGGCTTTTAGGGAGGGAACTGCCTTACTCGAAACTCTTGACTCCATCATTCTGGAATGTCAAGTTTGCCTAGTAGCTTTCGCTTCTTGGTCTGTAAATACCCTCCTTCATAAATGAAGTTGTGTCCTTGATGTCCTCTGCTCAATAGATGCTCTTTCTCTCTTACTCCCCAGGAGGCAAAGAAGGAAGATTGGTTATTTGGCTCCCCAGCTCCAAAATCGATAAGTTGAGAAAGGACAAAATGCTCTGTGTACCAGTAAGCGGGAATGCAAGGGCCACTTGACCCCTCTATATAAACCCTCAACAGTCCCTACCCCATCCAGCCCTGCTGCCCCCTGGCAACTAGAATGGGAGGTTCGAGAGAGGTATGTAAGGCCTGTAAGTGGCTCTCCTCAGCTCCTCAGAAAGGTGCTTATCAGGGAATGAAACACCAGCCCAAGCTTGCCACGACAGCAGGAGCCGCCTGAGAAGAGAGGCTGAGATAAATGAAGTATCCTTCATCCCCGTCAACGTGGGCCAGACAGAAACCAGGTGCAAAGCAGTGAGGCTTCGTCTTCTGTAAACAATCTTTCCATCGCCCACTGCAGCAGCTTGAGTCTGAAATGGGGATTAGAAGAACAGCTTCTGCGTGCCTGGGGCCTCTCAGCTGGACAGCGAGTTAAAGGGCACCCAAGATAGCTGACTGCTGGGAAAGATGCTTGAGGAAACACAGCCATTCGTCAACAGGGGGTTCGCCTGACCTGGCAGGAGAGAATCTGATATCTAAACAGTTCCCTGGGTCCCTGAAGCACTCTGAAAGTTCTCCAGTTAAATATTTGATACCGCATCAGATAACAGCCTGAGGCTTCCCACTAATGCCAGAAGTCTGCCACTAGAGAAGACAGAGTCCTAAGTGGACTTGGCTGAAATCAAGGACTTGAGGTAGGGGCATCCCCACACTGCTGGTTTTGGTGTCTTTTAACCTTAGCCAGGAGTCCCTGGGTGATGCGAACAGTTAAGCACTCAACCCACTAACTGAAAGGTTGATGGTTAGAGTCTACTCGGAGGTGCCTTGGAAGAAAGCCCTGGTGATCTACTTCCAAAAAATCAGCCATTAAAAACTCTACAGAGCACAGTTCTGCTCTGACACACATTGGGTCACCATGACTCAGAGTTGACTCAGTGGCCAGTCCAATGAGAGACAAAGACCTCACCTGCCCAAGATTAGTCCTCTATTAATCCATGAAGGGAAATGGAATTTATTTCCCCTTCAAAGGTAGTTGTCCTCCTCTCCCAACTCACCCCCACCTGCCACCCCACTTCTTTGAGAGAAATTTCATTTGCAGGAACTGAAAAAAATAACCGTGACCCCTGTGCTCTGATGGTAGGTGGATGCCAGCTTTATCTACTGGAGATTACAAAACAAAGTTAAGTGCTCGAGTCCCCTTAGGGAGGTGGGGACAGACAGGCCTGGCTGAACGAAAGAGCTTTTCTGTTTACAAGCCCTATTTTGCATCAGTGGGATAAAACGCTCCAATTCCATGTTCTGGAGTTTGTCGTAAGGTAGAGGAATGAGAGCACTTTTCAAATAGTATGGCCTCCAAGAGAAGGATTTTTGCCTTCTCACTGTAAAGTAGGGAGCTATGCAAATCGGCTAAAAGAGGGGCTCTGGGGTCAGACAGACCTGATTTCAGGTCTCAGCTCTGATATTCACTAAAGATGTGACCTCAGGCAAGTTAAGTGACCTCTCTAAGCTTCAGTTTCCTTGTCTATTAAAACAGGGTTAGTAATATCTAATCATGTGGTGGCTGTGAGGTTTATATGGTGAGATGTGTAAAGAAAGCACTTAACACAGTGCCTGATACAATCAACATTCAGTAATAGCAATGGGTTTGGTTTGTTTTTAATGGCAGCTATTGTCAGTAATGAGAGCTCAGTCATTAAAAGAAAACATGGAGACAGAAAAATGTGATTTATCTAGAAAAGAGTTTCAAAGGGGCAGGATTTGGACATAAAACACAGATTCATTAATTTCTTTATTATAGAAAATTTCAAACATATACTCAAAAGAAAATAATGAACTCCTAGTGCACCTAATAACTCAGCTTCAACGATTATCAACAAGGCTAACACTGTATCATCTATAGCCCCCTACACAGGTGTATGTATTCTGTTTTAGGCTCATTATTTTGGTCATTATTGTACATTATTTTCTCAGAGGGAACTTGAGATTTAAATTCTGTAAACATGATCTTCCCTCTGATTTACCACATGACATTGGGAAGGTCACTTAATTCTTTTGATTCTCAGTTTCTTCATCTGTTGGCTAAAGTTGATAAGAATACTTGTCACACACACTTCTTAAGGCTCTTATGTGGGGGAAATAAGATAATGTCTAGGAAATGGCCTTGTAAACAGAGGAGCTATGCAAACAGCAGTCATTACTGCCACACCTCCCATTGTCTGGCACCAAGTAGGCACCCAACAAGCATTTATTGTTGCTTTTGTCAGTAAGCACTAGGCCACGACAAGGAAAAATCTGCTTTTCAGTCTTAGGTTGTACCCCTGAACCAAGGTGGTCCTGTTGCAAATGCTCTTGGTGACTAAGTCAATTGGACAAATTCATCCCAGCGCTACCTACGAAGAATCCACTCAGCATGTGTTCAGCTTGTTGGACCAAGACAGTCGCGTATCACATGTCCGTGTTCAATATCAAGGCCTGAGAAATGTCAAAGCGTGTATCACATCTCCGGTCTTGTATCTTGGTTGAAGTTAGGACTGAGAATTACAGAGATAGTGGGCAAGACCGCAAAATAACATTTTGAAAAAGCAGCTGTTGTAAACAGAACTCAAATCACTCTTTCTAAAATGATTTGGGTATAGACCTTAGTATCCAGATTTTAAAGCTGCAAAAGGCAACTAGAATGTCTGATCCAAAGGCTGGCCCTGAAGCTGTTTTGGCTGCAACAGGAGTGATGTTATTTCTCTCTCTCATTTTTCTTCCCTAGTGTTTTAGTCAGCTAGGCTGCTCTAACAGAAATACCACAGAGTGGATGGCTTTAACAAAGAAAGTTTATTCTTACACCGGCAGGTTGCAAGTCCATATTCAGGGTGTCCGCTCCAGGGAAAGACTTTCCCTTGTCGGATCTGGAGGAAAGTCTGGTATTGCATCAGTCTTTGTCCAGGGAGCATCCTAACGCAAGAACCTCTGGTCTGAACGACGCGCTCTGCTCCCGGTGCTGCTTGCTTGATGGTAGCGAGGTTCTCAAATTGTCCTTTGTTTCTTTTTCCTTTTATTCCTTGCAAGCTAAAAGCATTAAGGGTGGGAAACTCCCCCTACAGCAGGAATTCACAGCCCCACCCTAATCCTTTAACATACAGGTTAGCAAAACCACACAATGGAGGACAGTCCCAAGATATTGAGAACAATATCCCAGCCACGTGGCTGCACACATTTTTGGGGGGACACAATTCCAACCATGACATCCCATGGCGATTTGAGTTAGACTGCTGTTCAGATTGTGGTGGTCAGGATTATGTCAACTTGGCTACTACCTATTTGGCTGCTGTATTAAGTGGCAGGGCGGGGTTTGTGGTGGCTCCCTACCCCTCAGCTCTCATCTCGTGACACTGAACTACGGCTGCTGATCGCTCACGTGACCAGGAGCTCCTGCTCTCTGGTTCCAGCATCTGGTTCTGGGACTTGAGCTAGCAGCTGTTGGGCTCATCAGTCCTTACAGTCGGCACTTGAGAGTCCTGCTCCCCGACCTGCCAATCCTGCACTCTCCAGCCTCTGCCCAGTCCTGCTCCCTGACCTGCCGATCCTGGGTTCGCCAGCCTCTGTCACTTTGTCTCGCCACCAGCTTGGGATCCACCGACCTCCAGCCTCTGTCGCTTCGTCTCACCACCAGCTTGGGATCCACTGACCTACACAACTGGTGATCTGCAACTCTGGTCTCTGACTTGCTGACCTTGGGTTCCTCAGCTTCCGTGGACACGTGAGGCTTGTGCCAGAGCTTGGGACATTCAGCTTCTGTGATTATGTGATCTGTTTCCTATATTTGTATCTATCTGTCTATATATATATATTATAAATCTTTCCTTGTACCTACACGTGTTACTGATTTTGCTTCTGTTTTAGTCAACTAGGGCTGCTCTAACAGAAATACCACAGAGTGGATGGCTTTAACAAAGAAAGATTTAGTCTTACACAGTCCGGTAGGTTGCAAGTCCATATTCAGGGTGTCCACTCCAGGGAAAGACTTTCCCTTTGACGGCTCTGGAGGAAAGTCCGGTATTGCATCAGTCTTTGTCCAGGGAGTGTCCTAACGCAAGAACCTCTGGTCTGAACGACACGCTCTGCTCCCGGTGCTGCTTGCTTGATGGTAGCGAGGTTCTCAAATTGTCCTTGGTTCTTTTTCCTTTTATTCCTTGCAAGCTAAAAGCATTAAGGGTGGGGCAAGCCATACTCCAGGGAAACTTCCCCCATAGCAGGAATTCACAGCCCCACCCTAATCCTTTAACATACAGGTTAGCAAAACCACACAATGGAGGACAGTCCCAAGATACTGGGAACCATATCCCAGCCACATGGCTGCACACATTTTTGGGAGGACACAATTCAAACCATGACAGCTTCCCTAGAAAACTCAGCCTAAGACACCTAGGGAGAAGAGAATTTTAGAATTTCATCCTTGCCCCAACCTCTGCCTTTTGGTACCCACGGAAACAGTCTTTGTCTGCTCAGTAGGGCAAAACCTTCTATTTCTAGCTGTCCTTTTTCCATCTCCCAGCTCCACACTGAGGTCCTTGCTATGGACAGGTTTCTCCTGCAAGTTATTTTCTCACCACTGAGCCCCAGCTGTTTGGCATCCCTAGAGCATGTCAGGGCCAGAGCAGAAGTGAAAGGACTGAGATTGTGTCAGCTGCACTAGGGCTCAGGTCACTGGTGATCAGATTTTTTAATGAACATGGAGGCCAGGGACTTGAAAGGAAGGTCGGGGTTCACAGAAGGGCAAGTACAATATGTGTCTGAATTATTAAATCCTGAGCATGCAGACATCGATGTGTCTCCAATACTCATTCCTCTCTGGAGCTCAACACTGCGCTGAGCACTCAAGGCAGCTCTCCTGGAAACCTTTGACTTGATGCTATCAGAGGAGTTTGAAGGATGCTTGACAATTAGGTTAGGGTCCAAGAACTGGGTTCCCACTCTGACCCTCCAGGTTCTTGACTTCTCTTTATCACTGAAAGGAATCCAGGGTCAAATTTTCAAAGTAGATCCAGGATCCAGACCCACAAATGGGAAATCTCTACAGTCCCCTCTGGTCTGTGCCTGATACAGCTTCTGCCATTATCCCCATCATTATCCCCATGGGTCACAACTTCAACTTTCTGAGGAGTTGACTTCCTGAATGAAAGCTTTCTTGGCACTGTAATTTGAAGCAGCATTGGAAGGAACCTGTCTCCTGGTAGGAACCAATTTTTTATTTCTTCTGCTTAAGAGTTGTCTCCTTTATTTCCTTCTAGGGGCAAGATCCTCAAAAGTAAGGGCCTGGTGATCCTTTTTGAAAGGTCACAACCTTGAAAACTGTGTGGAGTACATTTCTACCCTGCACACAAGTCAATATAACAGCAACTAATAACAGCAACAAGACAAGACACTATTCACTCCTCTGCAAAGATGGTGATGCCCATCTTTGGTAGTAATGGTGATTAAGCCAACTGCACACATGACGAGATACAGGGAAGATTCAAAAGGAATCTTAGAATCATTAAGAGATCTCAGGTTATCTGGTCCCAGCTCCCTCCCAAGAATCTCCCCTCCAATATCCTTGACAAGTGGTCACATACTGATGCTGTAATACATCTAGTGATAGAGGGCTTGTTAGAAACCCAGCTCAATTTTGGACAGCTTTTATTGTTAAAAGTTCTGATTACAAATTTCAGTCATAGGTATCAGTAAAGTAGAATGGATGAAAGCCCTTTCAAGAACTCCATGAGACATTCCTTCAGATCTCTGCTGTATGTCTTTTCTTGTCCAAACTAATAGTACTCTCACTATTTTTCTGTCTTCTCTTCTTTCCATTTTTACAGTTTTCCTCCTAAAACCCAGTCTCTCTTGATTCTTTAAGCTGATGAGCTAACTCACACTGCAAGTTTTTAGGATTTCTTTCCTCTAGGTTCCCCTGTATCTTAAGGAGATTTTCAGATATAGCAGCCTGGAATTCGTCTCTTCTCATTTGCAAATTTCAAACTTTTGCCTTCCCTATAATACACTGCATGTGCTCACTCTACTCTTTGATGGCCTTCTCTTGGGTTTCACACCATGACCCTCCCTGCAAGGATGCCCTCTGCAGAGAACTCTTGGGTTCCTCCAATATTACCTCCAATTAATTAAAATTTCTTTGGCCTCCATTTCTTTAGTGAATAATTAGGGCTGAAAGACTGGAAAGTGAAGGTGATGAAAGACTCTCAGGAAGCCTTAACTTGGCCTGATATAAATTTATTCTCCCACTACCTATTCTCACTGCTACGTAATGATTTTTATTGATTCTCTGGCAAAAAGTTTTATTTCCTTTGGTCAGGGAGGTGAGTGACTATCTGCAAAGTATATAAACTACAGTGTGCTTGAAGTCCCTTAGCTTGTGAAAATTGCCAAGACCCACTATTTCAGCATAGTTGTTTCCACACCAGTTCCAATACATGAAAAAAAAAAAAGCACTAGTCAGATATCTGGCTCTTACCTTCCCTTAAACTATTTCATTTGTTTGACACCCTTGTTGGTAAAAGCTCAGGTGAAAGTATACTGAAGTCGGATGAGGGTTGGGATCTCCAAATATGTTGAAAATGTTATCTGTTCTTTCTCAAATAGTCTCTCCCATTCAGGTATTTGCTCTGTGATAGCCTTTTACTCTGGCAGCAGCTGAGTGTCTGTGTCTTGTATTCAAAACTGATAAGGAAAGGAAGCCCTCCCCCCACCACCACCACTGGCGATGCTTACTTAGAGCTCTTGGTGAGGAGAGGCCATCTGTGACTTGGACTGCAGGGCCTCAGAACCAGGGGCTCACCTAGCTCCCGCTGTTGCATGTGCCTTGCTCATCTAGAGAGCAGAAGGTAAAGGAAAGGAGAAAATAAATGGGCTTTCACTGAGGGACTCACACAGGCACTCTCTCATGATCTCCTTATCTGCAGACTTGGCAAATTCTTTACAACATCTGATCAAGGAAGGGTTTTTTTTTTGATGTTTCTGCATGTTCTCGATTTACTGCCCTGCTGCTGGGATATGATGAGATGCCCTTATCAGGAGCCCCATCAGGGCTTTCCAGACAGGTTGCCAAGCCTGCATATTTTTAAATAAACAGCAAGCTAGTCCCAAAGTGGCTTCTTTGGGGCTAAAGCAACATTTGCATAAGGCAGGAGAGTGGATGCCAGGCCCGAGTGATCTACTGCCCATAATTTGGCTTTGTATCTTTCCCATCTCCTCTTCCTGTCTCCCCTTGGACTCCCCATCATGTTAATTCTACTGTCAGGACCATTCTACATGTCCCCAGGCCATCGGCTGAGTTATGGGATGGGAAGCCAGTCCTGGTCTCCAGGCTTCTGCCTTCCATCTGTCTTGCTTCTCATTCTGTACACCAGTCCTGGGATGCTCACAGGTGGAGGAGGCTGGAGATTCTGACTTTTGATCTATTTATTCTTCAAAGTCTTCAAAACTGTAACTTACGTGTCTGCCACAGATAAGGGTACTCACCAAAGGGGTCAGAAGGGATGTGGAGGGAGGCTAATTTGTATGAGAGTAGGCTACGAAATAGTGCTATGATCATTAAACTTGAGGCTAAAGGCCCCCACTTCTTATGTACCCCTGTATTATGACTCCTGCTACCTGGGAAGTCAAGGCATCTCCACATCTACAGGGAGAATTTGGGAACAAATGTCCTCAAAGAGATATTTCTTCCCAAATTTGCTTTAATGGCCCCTTTCCCATTCTCCCAGGCTTGCTCTAATATACCAAAACTAAGCCCTTCAAGTTCAAGATCAGTGATGTTCAAAGTACCTACATCTTTCCAATCTTGAAGACCTCTCCTTTGTAGGATCCAAAGTTAGAACTCCCATCATGGCCATGTACATGTAATATGCAAGTCATTTAGATCTGTGAGTCAATCAATATCTAACTTGAATTGTATTTGCAGGAGTTCTCAATCTTCCAGGGTTATACAGACAGGGATATTCACTAGTTGAACTTGACGATCTTGAGTATTTGGAGAGTCTGCTTTATTTCTCTTTTCTAAAACAAAAAAGAGAGAGAGAGAGACAGTGACCTGAGACCCTGAACAATTTCTGAAAGCTAGAAGTAGGGAAGGAGTGAGATAAAGGGGAAGAAAAGTCATCCTCTTAAATGGATCACGTGTCCCTATATGTGAACTTACATAAATACTTGAGGATCAGAGGTAGAAAAAAAAATGATATGTTACTTTTCAGTGATCTTGGATACATAATTTTCTCTGAGCCTCAGTTTCCTTGTATGTAAAGTGAGAAGAATGATCATATCAACCTCCTAGAGAGGTGGTGAGAAGTAAGGGCTGATAGAAAGATGCTGTATCGATGCCAATAGTAACAACAACAGTGACGAATGATAAAGATGATAACAGCTGCTGCCAAGAAGAGGAGTTAGGATAGAACACTGGACTACAAGTAGAGTTACCTGGACAGCAATGACAAGAGGGCTGCTCTAGGCTGAGTCACCTGCTCAGTCATCTGGGCCTCTCCCAGATCAAGGGATATAATATACCCACTCTACATAGAACTAATCAAATCACATTTTATATCTTCTGTTAAGTTCTAGACACCTCTTTTTATGAAGATATTGACTAAGGAAGGAAACTGGCCCCTGGATGACACAACGTGCTAAGTGCTTGACTACCAGCTGAAAGATTGTTGGTTTGAACCCATGCCAGAGGCACCTTGAAAGACAAACCTGGTGATCTGCTTCCAAAAGGTCACAACCTTGAAAACCCTATGGAATAGTCCTAACCTGCGTACCTAGAGTCATCACGAGTTGGAATCAACTCTATAGCCACTAACAACAAAAGACACTTGGGAGGTTGAGAAAAGGTCCCAGCAACTGTTGGCTTTAGCATTGAGATCTCTTGGAAATTCATCTACCTGAAAAACAAACAGAAGGCTTTTATTTCAGGCTGTGTTCAGGGTAGGGGGTGGTTAGCGGGAAAATGGGCAAGGGGAACAGAAGAGAATTTAGCAATGCAGACTTTTCAGCAACTAGGTGGTCATCAAAACATCCAAAGGCAATGCTATGTAAAAGTTGGTTTAGCAGTTCATTTTTGGTCAGAAATTTCTCTCCACAAGCGGTGACAGCACACATTAAGAACAAGAAGAACATTAAGTGGACTTCAGCATAACTTGAGTACTCCTTCCATCTTGACTCAATACTGCAAGGATAGAGCAGCTGGGGCGGGGGGCGGGGGACCATGCTCTTAGGCGAATTCCAGGCCAATTGGCACAACTAGCGTTTTGCCAAGAGAGCTCTCTGCACCCCACATTGGTGAGTGGCGTCTGGGGTCTTAAAAGCTGCCAAGCTGCCATCCGAGGACACAGCAAATGGTCCCAACTCAGCAGGAATGGATGCTCACCGAGGGCCAAAATGGCATGCGGTAAAGACAACCGAGAAGACAGAGAGACCCACAAGAGTGGGTGCCTACATCGACCTGGGACCGGAAGAACCGGATGGTGCCCGGCCACCACCAGTAATAGCCACCACGGAGCTCACGGAGAGGAGCCTCACTGGCAACACAAGAATAAAAAGAGGTGCATCATGAGATCTCCACTAAAAGACCTTAATTGATGGTCCAGCGGTTTTGGGGTTCCTCTGAGAGCATGGCCCCCGGCCCTGATGCTGCCCTTTCCCATAAATTGTAACAAAGGTCCACTCTTTGGACAGGAATGGATTGGACTTGACAATGCAGAGTAACCATATATTGGAAGCACTTTATAGTTCTATACATCTATAGGATATCATCTTGCTGACCTCTGGCTGGAGGAAGGGGAGTGGACGGAGAGGAGGGGAAAGGAGACTGTCGGGAGGATGAGACATGTATGGAGCAGAGAGGAATAGTGTGCAGTCACCGGACAGGGAGAGCAGTGGAAGCTACATATAGGGGGGCATGTAAATTTGTATGTGAATGTACATTTTCACTCAGTTATGTTAAATAAAAATAAAAATTAAAAAAAAAAAAGAAATTTCTCTCCACAACTGCCAAAGGCCAGGTGAAAAACCTCTCTCCTCATTGCTAGGAAAAGATTAACAAGCAACATACTCCTCTTCCATCTGCATTTCCTTAAACTAAACCCCTTCATTAAGCTTGCAGATGTGTGCGTGTGTGTGTGTGTGTGTGTGTGTGTACTGGGAGGAGGGGAGAATCTTACTTTCCAGGCATACCTAGTGTCATAGATTGAATTGTGTCTCCCAAAGGTAGCTGTCAACTTGCCTTGGTCCCAGTGTTGGGACCAAATATCCCAGTATTGGGTGATTGTCTGTCATGTTGTCCTCTGATGTGATTTCCCTGTGCTGTGAGTCCTATTACTATGATGTTAATAATATGGATTAGTGGCAGTTATACTGATGAGATCTATAAGACTAGACAGTGTCTTAAGCTAATCTCTTTTGAGATATAAAAGGGAGAAGCTGGCAGAGAGACATGGCAACTTTATATCACCCAGAAAGCAGTTCCAGGAGCAGACCATATCCTTTGGACCTGAGACTCCTGGGCTGAGATGTTCCAAGACCAAGAAAAAACTGACAACAAGAACTTTCTTCCAGTGCTGACAGACAAAACATTCCCCTGGAGATGATACTCTGAATCTGGATTTATAGCCTACTAGATTGTGAGAGAATAAATTTCTCTTTGCTAAAGCTATCTGCTTGCGGTGTTTCTCTTATAACAGAACTAGATGATGGAGATACTTAGTGTAAAACTAAATAACTATAATTCAGACCCAGAAGCCCTGGTGGTATAGTAGTTAAGTGCTACAGCTGCTAACCTAAATGTTGGCAATTTGAATCTACCAACTGCTCCTTGGAAACCTAAGGGGCAGTTCTACTTTCTCCTGTGAGGTTGCTGTGAGTCTGAATCAACTTGACAGCAAAGAGTTGGTTGTTTTCTTTTCCCTTTTTTTTTTAAGTATTCAGACCCATCAGGGATCTGTAAGCTTTTCACTGTCCTCAGTCCACACTCAGAGGTGCATCAGACCTCCTGGGACACAGGGACCGACTTCCAGTTCCAGGCTGCCGTGGGAAGAGGCTCTAGGGGTGCTGCGTTAGACCCTCTGTGACTGCAGGAGAACCACCTGAGTCTTGCAACTGGCTCAGCTGGAAGGGGACTCCATCCAGGCCTTGACGTGACCCGAGACAAGAATCTGAGTTATGTTTCAGCAACTGAGCAAACATTTACACTTGTCACTGAGAATAAAATTGAGAACTAAACTTTAAAGTATGGAAAGGGAAAAAAAGAAGAAGAAGACGGAACCAAGTCTGTTTTGTTTGTTTCCTGAGGGAGGAATCTGACAGTTGTTCCCTTTCTTCTGCGGGACTGAAGTCAGGTCCTGTTTCTGCAGCAGCAGGATCTATATGTGCAGATCCACAGCAGACAGAAGCAAGAGGATATCAGCAATTTCCAATAATTTCCAATAGGGGCCATAAACCGCACAAGACTGGGCACTCCTCCCAAAGGCACTGTGAAAACTGCCAACAGGTAACTGTCCTTACCCTTCAGTTTTAGTGGAATGCTGAAAGTAATGCTTCTCTATACTGTCCCTTTTCATGACCACAAACAAACCACATATACAGCCCTGTCTGAATTCACTTTACTGACCCCAGAAGGGGAAGACATCCTGAACTTTCTTAGAAAACATGATATGAAAAGTTGGTATACTGGTGTATCAAGTCTAGTGACACTTGATTTTTTTAAGAGAGAGAGAAAGCTTTGTCTATGATGGTCTTCAATTTCCTTTAATTTCCTAAATTGAGTCCTTCTGGGAGTCTACACTTGCATGAACATAAGAAACCTGTAGGAGAATTTTGGGGTGAATTACTCCAAAGCTATAACATGAACTCGCTGTCATTTGTCTGAGATGGATACCTTTAAGAGATGAAGAGTATGCCCCCAGGTTCCTTTCTATATCTAACCTATTTTCATTCTCTTTCTATAAATACATGGATTATGATGACAATATTGGACTAACCAGACACCTGAAATTGACATCGTTTCAGAATGCAGCATTTGTGATGCCCATGCTTTGGACAGGAAAATTTCATTTCAATATTCACTTATTTGATAAATGCTTACTAAGCACCTACTATGTGCCAGGTACTGTCCTGGACACTAGAAATAGAGGAGTGAATAAAGTAAACAAAAATCCTTGCCTTCATGGAGCTTACATTCTAGAATGCTAGGAAGTAGAAACGTAAGCATCATTTCTTTATATCGTTAGCTCTTTCCGTCTCTTTGGGAAAAAAGAGCCTGAACTGTTAAATTGTCCATTTTTCTAGCATAAAACATGGTTTAAAATACTAACAACATGCAAATACACGAAACCTTTGTGGTCCTGGATCATCCTTGTGACCCCAACAGTTCTATTTTAACCAATCTCCATTCACTTCTACCCCCAAAAGAAAGTCATTTGCAGAGTTGTCTCTCCTCTGGGGGCCCAAGCTGCTAGTCCAGCAAGAGTAGAAAGACCAGGGCATGACCCCGAGAACAGGGGCCCTCTTCACCCCACCCTGCCCTTCTGGCCTCAGCAATCCCCTGGACAGGCGGCTCCACCAGGACTAGGGGGTGTGGGGGCTGCTAGTCATTTCAGGGCTGAACTCTCCATGAACCGAGAACGGAAAGGAGTAGGGGTGGCCGGAGCAGAGCCAGCAGGGGCAGGCTCAGGAGGGAGGCGAGGCTGCTGGGCAAACCTTTCTGGCTGAGTAAATACTGGGCTGCCTCATCTCCAAGGTGGGGATTGAAATGGAGCTGTCAGGCCAGAGTAAATGAAGGGAGCACTGGGCCCCAAAGGAGCAGAAAGTGCGTGCTTTGCGGGGCTTCCGCCTGTTTCAGTTTGGTTCTAAGCTGAAAGGGATATAGGGCTCAGAAGTGTCTGGACCCAGACAAGTGATCTTGAGAGCTTTAAGATGGAGGATGAGGGTGACTCTAATTAGCTCTAACTAGGCCAGTAGAATCCATCCAACAGATACTTCGCCGCCACCTTGAGCTTGACATTCTTTCTTACCTATTCTCACAGGAAGGGATGAGTCGAGCTACAACGGAATAATTTAATGTTATCCCGAAGACTGGGAAAGCAGGCCCAGAGAAATGGCCTACCTGAAGATGGGAAGGTGGTCCTTGGTAGAATAAACTCAGATTTCTAGACTTCCTGTAAAATTACTTATTTTCTGAAGCCATTATTTTCTGGAGCCATTTCTTTCCTAATGAAGAGAATAGTAGCGGACAAGGGGCAGGTCAGTGTTCTGAACTAAAGTCTATAGCTGTTCCCTGAGAAATGGACATCCAGTGTTTTGTATCTCCAACTCTAGCCCTAGCCAGAACTCAGTCTGCTTACGTAAATCATTTAGAGAGCCAGTGAAACAGCGAAAGCTGAAGCATCTAAAATACTGTGGTTGAGTCATACAAGAACAATCATGGAAGAAAGTCCTTGGAGGGATGACTGAGTCATTAAAAAATATCTGGTACAACTTCAAGAGACATCACTGTCATGGACTACAGTGAGAATTCGACCCCTCAGTTATGCAATGAGACTGCCTTTGCAAGAGTGTCTCTCGTTAGGATGCTGTAACATAAGCTCATATTCTGGGAGACTCCTCCTGATCTCTCATTCGTAATTTTTTTATCCCCTGGTAACAAGTTTCATGGTCATGGTACCAGGTGGGTCTACTAGTGCTTCAGAAGGACAAGGGCTGAAGACTGTCTGCTTCCTTCATGCTAAGACCAAGAACACATCAGTGTGAGAAAACACTAGAATAATGTCTTACGTGAATGTATAAATTAGAAAATCCCTACAGAACATTTGTCTATATCCCAAAGCATTGCTCTAAGCACTTCTCATATGTATCTCATTGGTTCTTCAACATTCTCTACTTTACATCTGAAGAAATGAAGGCACAGGGAAGTGAAATAACTGGCCTAAACTCACCCCCCTAATGAAGGGCTCTACACTGACACTTGTTACCACATTGTTAGGTTCCATTCCAGAATCCCTGCTCTCAGCCTCTCTAAATCAGGAACACGAGGTGTCTGCCTTCAATACTTCTTGTCCATCTTTACACAATGGAGAAGATGAGGAAAGAGTATGGGAAGCCAGGACAGTTCTCTTCCATAAGTGGAAGGGCTGAGGCTAGAAAAAAAGGGGTGCTGAACCACAAGCACCCCAAGTGTTCTCAGCTGCTAAGAAGGGAATCTGTCTCCAAAGATTAGTGTGAAAAGTGACTGTGTATGGGTACCCTAAAGGGTCATAATGAGTAATGGAATAGACTGCAGAATACAGCAAAAGGAAAGGACATGTCCCCTCTAATAGTGATAATTATTATTATATCTAACATTTGTAAAACAGAGAATATTCCAAGCATTTTGTATACACTCACTCATTTTAATCCCTGTAGCAAGGCTATAAAATAGGTACTATAATTATCTTTATCTTACAGATAATGAAACTGGCCACAGGGAATTAGACAATTTGCTCAAGACCACGAGGCTAATGAGAAGAGCTCAGATTTGAAGCCAAATATCCTAAACATTTTCCCCAACTCCTTGGCCCACCTCAGTAAGTTATCTCAATCTCCCTTCTCTCAACCATCCAGAAATTCTCCCAGCCTCCCTACCTATACCCTCTCCTACCCCTCATCCCACCAACTCTGGGCCTGGCCTGCCCTCTCAGCAGTAGGGGTGGGGGGTGGGAGGTGGGAGTGGAGGGAGGTGCTGGCACAAGAAATGTTTACAACAAAGAAACCTGAATTAAAAGTAAGAAGAACTTCAGAGGTTTTGTAAATGTCTCTTTCTTTCTCCCTTGTCCATCCAGGAGATCAAAGGGCCTCACGTTGGGAGAACAAATGCTCAGGAAAAAGGCAAATGAAAGAGGAAAAGTTCACACTGTGGGCTGAGAAACAGATGGTACAAAGAGTTGAACAGGGTGGAGGCCTGACCACCCCCCAACCAGAGGGCCTGGGTAAGGTGAATCCCCAGAAACCTTGACAATCTTTCAACCAAAGCTGAGAAGATTGTCTCTCCCATGAAAAGTCAGGGCAGAAATCTCATTTAAGATTTTTATTTCAAAACTGGAGATGTTTTTTGAGATCTGATAAATAGAGATGCGGAATTGGAGGCCTTTCGAACTTCACAGAAAATGCATTTTCAGATTGTGTGACAAACACGATTTTCTCCCTAAGATCTGCAAAGGAAAACGGGGAAAAAAGTTGCTTGAAAGTCATGGGAGAATATCTACAAAGGAAGCAGTCTGGCATCTTTTCTGGAAAGTTTTACAGCAAAGGCCCTCAATTCAGCTCAAGTGGAGTGAAACTTGGTGGTGGTGGTGGTGGTGGTGGTGGTAGGAGAGCATGTGTTTATTACCATCCTCTCCCTTTGCCTTTAATATAGGACAATGCAGTCATCTTTTTTTCCTCCAAATAACTCCTTCTGTGTAGACCTGTCTGGAGCCTCAGATCTGAAGCAGGATTTAAGCAAGGGAGTGTAAAGTGGGGAAGGACTCAAATCTTCTCATCTAAGGAAATGTGAGGCTCAGATTCATTGTGGATTAGTTTTGAGCCTACCTGTGTGTTGATAGAGAATTGATTTGCCCCTCACGCATCCCTGGGGGGATCTGATAGTTCTTTCTGCTGTGACCAAAAATCAAATGGGCCAGCTTTCCCCTTTCCTTCTGGCCCTTCCATCACCCCTCCCCCAGGACCTGTCAAGGCCCAGCTCCACTATGCCCTGTGGCTCAACTCTAACCACTGTCCTTCCACCTTTGTCCTGGCTGTCCTGTCCCCTTGCACAAAGGCTGGAGGATCCCCAAATACGCCAGCCAGAAAGCTCTACTGACTAACACTTAAATTTTTCTAAACAAGGAGAGTTCTGTTTCCACAGATACCTATTCTGTCCCCTTTGTCAAGGTGATCCCTTTGGGGGAGCCAACTTTGGCGGTAGTTTTCAATTAAATGCAGAAAAGCAGTTAATGGATTTTTTTTTTTAAGACAGAGGGCCAGACAGCAGCCTCTGCGAAAGCTAGACTTCCCCCTGCCACATACTCAGCCCTCTCCAGCAGAGCAGCACAATTACTGATAATGTTGCCTCTATAACGGTACCAATTTCATTAGGAAGCAAAAGCTCAGCCTGTCTTAGTTACACTTCTAGCTCTTTCCTCAGAATCTTTTCCTTTGAAAGGTCATGAATTCAATAAATTGGGGGGGGTGATTAGATAAGAAGCGCTCCCCTCCCTTGGTACCACCGTCTCTCCTCAGACTGGCCTGGCCTGCAGGCATTAGGGCTCCCTGTAACCAGAATCAATCAACGGCCCAGGCTGGGAGGCTGGGGTCATCGATGGCACCACAGAGAGAGTGAGTGATGGCGGTTTGTTGGCCACCGTCGGGCTTCCTGATCCTGGGCCCCCTGCCTCCCCTGACCAAGGGCTTGTCAGTGGGACCTACCGGGGAAACAATAGCTGCCCCCACCAGCTTGCTGTAGGCTTGTTTGGAAAGCCCAGAGGCACTTTGAGGTAAAAAGGTCAACACGGAATCGGAAGCCGGTTTACCTCAGCCTCTGCCCACCCCTAGGCCCTCCACCATCAGCCAGCTTTGCTGGGACACTCTCTCTTCCTCAGGATATCCACCCCTTCTTCAGCACCCACATCCCGCATGGCTCTTTCATTACTTTTGACCGAGCCCCAGTGCCCAGGTCTCAGGGGCATTCACCTCCAGCTCTGGAGGACTGACGTTGGCCGGGTAGGCAGGCTGCAGGCAGGAGTCTTCCAGTGACTGGGGGGGAGGGGGACAGGGGAGACAAAGTCTCCTCTGGGGTCGCTGGGTGAAAGGGCACTGAGTTGGGGACCTGAAGGAATCGGTGCACCAATCTTAGAGTTCATCAATGCCCCTTCCTCCCACTTTCTTTGAGCAAGAAGGCAGGGAGGCTTTACCTACCCTCCTCTAACTGTGTTCCTCTCCCTCAGCAAATATTTACTGAGCACCCACTCTCTGCAGGCCTTGTTCTGGGCTAGAGAGAGAGAGGTGGGGACAAGGCTGGAATCCTTCCACCTTCCTCCACACTTCCTACTCTTCCACACCCTCTTTCTGTTATTTTCTGACAGATAAATGTCAGTTGCTCTGTTTTCCTGCCTTCTTCTCAGGAAGCTCCCTGAGCTGCCTCCTACCCTTAGCCATCTTCCTCCACTTCGTTCCTAGTTTCACCAACGACTGCTGGGTTGACCCTGCCTGCAAGCCTGGGGCCCAGTTCTACATAGGTCCACATACAGCAAGTCATTCTCTTTCTCCAACCCCGCCAGCCGGGACTGACTTCCTTCTCCTCTCCCCTAGGACTCAGGGAGGATGAGGCCTCCCACCCCTTGGTGGAGTCGCAGATGCAGACAGGAAGAGGGGGAAAAAAACACGGACTTTATTGTAACGAGGTAGTTGGAGGTACAGAGCCAATCTGATTTGCTTGAGGCTCAGGTTTTCAGAAACTTGATGGCCCTTTGGTTGTCTCCAAGGTTCAGAGAAATACTCTCTGCTGCTGGGCCTCCCTAGGCTGCCCCCAGGCATAGGGGTGGAGATGAGGAGGAGGGTCCTGGGATTTCTGGGAAGCAATAAATAAGGGAGGATCTGGTGAGGGTAAGCCTTTGCCTTTCCGGTTCAAGCTCCTTGTGGGCAGGCTGTGCACAGTGTTCCAGACATTTTCAGGGTCCCAAGATCCAAAATACTTTGGTAGTTTGGCAATGAGGTCAATAGTGGAAGAAGGTGAGTCTCAGCAACCTCTGCAGGTTGCATTAGTGCAATACAAATGTCCCGGGAGGGAAGGAGTTAATAGGGTTAAATAGGGAAATTTTTGGTCTGTCACAAGGCAACCGGTGCTATTGTAAGGTCTGTGGTGACTACAGTGATTAAGCATTGGTAATCTACCTGCACCCAAACACCTCTCCACAAAGAAAATTCAGAGCCCTCCCTCTGTCCCCAGGGGAGGTTAGTAGGAAGCTCAAAGGCACTGAACTGAATGAGCGGAAGTTAGAAAGGAAGGGAGAATCCAGGAGGATGGGGCCTCCACTCCCAGCCCCCACCCCCACCCACGTGGTGGCCATGAGCCCTTTCTAGATTAGAGGCAGATGCCCTTCCCTCCACGTTTGAGGGGGTGGGGGTCTTCCCTGCCTCTGGTCCTGTAGGGTCACTAGCCATCAACTCCCGAAGAGAAGGGAAACACTACTCCGCTCTTCCCCGCCCTTCCCCGCAAGGGCACCACTAAGCTGGTGCCCCTAGCCTTAAGGACAATAGATGGGTCCGTGACACCGAGGCCTGGAGCTGGGGAGAACCTAGGACAAGGGCTGGACTAAGGTGTTCACGTGCCCTGTCGGGTTACGAGGTTTAGTTCAGGAGGTGACGGAGCTGGGTGAGGCTTCCGGGGAGGTGCACGCCGACTGGTCCGAGGCCTCTCCGGCCACCTCCTTGGGGCAGCCTGGTGGGGCTGGGGGCGCCCGGCCACCTTCTCGCTCACGCTTCTTTTGCTTCATGCGCCGGTTCTGGAACCAAATCTTGACCTGCGTCTCGTTGAGCTCCAGGGTGGCAGCGATCTCTACCCTCCGGGCCCGGCTCAGGTACTTGTTGAAGTGGAATTCCTTCTCCAATTCCGTCAGCTGCCGCGTGGTGAAGTTGGTGCGGAGGCCTCCGGGAGCTCCCAGGCCCAACTCCGACACCTTTGCTAGGGACGGGGCGGGGAGAAGGGCCACGTCATTTCTCTCACCTCTCTGTCCTTCCCCTCCCCTTTTCTCTGGCCAGCTCTGCACCTCCATTCATCACTCTGTCCAAACCCAGGTCTCAGGGTTTTCACAAATCACCAGGCAATCAACCGCCCCCATCTCCAAATCTTGAGCACCCCACCCCACACTTCCATACCCACTCGCCATCCCCGATGCCCCATGTCCTGGGCCTGTGCAGGCACACACATCAGGAAGTGACGAGGGATGTAGACTTGCTCTTGGGGGTGACCTAGCGCTCCTTGGGTGGGGGGAACCAGACCTAAGATGCTCCATAGTGCTCTTACCTGCCTCTAGCTGGGAGGCACAGAGTGGGGAGGCACGGCTTGGGGCCTGGACAAACCAAGACAGAGGCAGCAAAGCGGCTTTGGGCCGTGGGGAGGATCGGCCACACCCGTGCCCTACCTGTCTTGGGTGGATTCCTCTTGACCTTCATCCAGTCAAAGGTCCGGGCTGCGGGGGTGCTGGGCTCTGATAGGCAAGGCTGCTCCTTTTCCTCCGAGAGGAGCTCGGCAAAGCCCGGTGCAAAGCTCGCCGTCTGCTCGTTCCCATAAGGGGGTTGCGGCGGAGGGTACGGCCCCGGGCCGGATCCCCCGGCTCCGACTCCGTAGCCGTCAGACAGACCCCCTAGCTGCGCCCCGTAGCTTGAGGGGTGAAAGTAGCCTCCATCTCCTTCAGGTGGGCTCAGAGGATAGTACTGAGACGGCCCATAGCTGGGACTGCAGGCGGCCGGGACGTACCCCGACGGCGCGGAACTGGCAAAGGGCACCCCCAGCGCCGGAGTCGGCTGCTGAGTCGGGTAGCCAGGATTCTGCTGGAGCCCGGGGCTGGACAGACCCCCGCCGTAGCGGGCCTCGCCTGCATAGTTGTCAACGGCCGGAGCCGAACAAGGGGGGAAGGAGGTAGTGGCGCTGTGGGCGCTGTAGGCGCTGGGTCCCGGGTTACAGAGTGGGTACTCTAAGAAGGAGTTCATCCTATTATAGTCCATGCGTCGAGGCCGCAGTAAGGTCGGGAGGTTTGGGGAAGATACCGTCTTGCCCTACAACCTTTCGGCAGTATGTCACAGCTCTAAGGCTTGCATCCATGGCCCGGCCCAGCTTGCCTGGGCCAGCACTCCTCCAGGAAGGGGGTAGGGACGGGGGGGCATGTGATCTCTCCCAGGCCAATGGGCGCAGCGGGCCAGAGTTTGGCAGCCCCAGCGCCCATCCATCACCCCCCAAACATTAGCATGACAAAGACACTTCAATCACCCGCAGCCCATCCATCTGAGAGCGACA
This sequence comes from Heterohyrax brucei, assembly GCA_028571685.1. Lineage (NCBI taxonomy): Eukaryota > Metazoa > Chordata > Mammalia > Hyracoidea > Procaviidae > Heterohyrax > Heterohyrax brucei. The sequence continues at coordinate 106,194,487 of CM053149.1, forward strand.
TGGAAGCGTCAAAAACATCTTTCTTCAAAGACTTTTGGAAAGAAGGGACCAGAGGGAGAGGGAGAAAAGTTGGAAGAATATTCAAGACTTTCCTCTTCTCCCATCCCCCAAAGCCTTCAAGAAGCTCCTGGGTTATTAGATCTGGGCAAATTCAATCCAGCTAGCCCCCTACCTTCCAAAGCAGACTTCTCCCCAAGTTTGTAGACTTGGAAGAGAGGAATCCAGCCTCCTTTACTTGGCCCAGAACTCCCATTCTGTGCTTCATTCTCTCAGTTTGTCGGGGTGATGGACTAGGGCTCCTGAGTGAGGAGTGTTATCTTGGGTCAAATGGATGACTCTGTGTTTTGGGGGGGTGAGGGTAAAGACCCCTAAGGATGTGAGGCAGAGTCTAGACTCTAGAATCTAGATGAAGAATTTATTAAGTATGAAGTGGATAGCTGACATTTCAGCGAGCAAGGCAGGACTACAGAACTGTGGTGAGGAGGATGAAAGACGCCCCATTCCTCTCTCCATCTCTCCGCATAAATGTTCTGTTCTCATTCATACATCCATTTCTCTCCCTCAGCCTCTCCTTATATTCTCTCTGTCTCAATCTATCTCTCCATTCGTCCATCTCCCTCCATATTTATATTCATTCCCCACCTATCCATCAACTCATCTCTGTAGATGTATTTATCCTCTCTCTAGCCATCCATAGCTGTAGCAGACTCACTCACTCAGACTTAAATAACTCCCTATATCTCCCCAGAGAGCTACAGTGAACACAGAGCTAGGTGTTTTCCAGTGGGGGCGGGGGGTGTAAAGCACAGGGGATTTTTTGTTCTATTTCTGAAGTGTTTGATATAGACTGTGGATTCTTCCCACTGCCTCCTATCCCTGTCTCCCGCACTACCTCCATTTCCTTCTCCCCCACAAAATCTCAGTCCTCAAATACATAAATTCAAGTCTTAAAAGGTTATTCATATTTTTAATTAATTTTCTAGAATTGGCAAGGAGAGTTTGCTCAAAGAATTGGAAGACTTAGGATGGAGATCCTGAGACTATGAATCGTGAGGTTCAAGAACGGCGTCTTTGTCACCCCTTTTCTGCACTGTATATCTGTTGGGTTAGGTTTTGAGGACTAGGGAACAGAAAATGTCTCCCTCACTCTTTCAGCTCCTGGAAGGCACTAGACTAGAAGCCCATTGACTGTCTTCCTAGGGATGCCTCAGACAAGAGCTTGGGGCAATCCAACACCCACCACTCATTTGTAACCTGTCAGGGTGTCTGCCTGGCCAGAGGCCTGGGGCCGGGGCTAGGGCAAGTCCAGGAGGGCAAGAGTTCAGGGAAGGATCTCTGTAAACAATTGAGCTCAGGAGAGGAAGGGGAAGCAGGTGGGATAAGTCCAGAGAAAACCTTCAAAAGTTCTCAGGTTTCACCATCCTAAAAAAGGCAGGGTACAGACCCATCACTCTGCAAAGGACCACAAAATTATCTCTTTGTCATTGTGTCTCTCTGCCTTTCTGTTTCCTATTCTCCCACATTTTTGCCTGTCCTCTGCATTTCTACAACTTTATCATACTGCCTTTTCTCTTTCTGTAATATGTAAGCCATGCTTAGCTCCCAACTATGAAAGACCTCAAAGCATTTCACAAGACCCTTTTCCCCTCCCCCTTCTCACCCATCCTTTGCTTTAGACCCTGCTGCAGACCCCGGACAAGTTGGGGGTGGGGGAACCAGCTGGCAACTTCTTTAAGGAGAGGGATGCAATGGGGGAGGGTGAGAGAATGTTCACTGCCAAAGCAAAGAGGGTAGACAAAAGAAAGGAGAACTGAAATGGGAGAATGGGATGGTCTGCAGAAGGATTGAAGAGAAAAGGAGTATCGTGGTTGGAAAAGCACCTTTCTTTTTATTACTCTTTTTTTGGGTTTATAGATGTTCCCAGCTCCTTACTCTTACTTTAAGAATGTCCACCATACAGACTGAAACATTTGGGGATACTACAAGGAGACTAGAGATTAAGTGGGTAGAGTATTAGGGTTTCTTTTCTAACCCCAAACCTGAGCTGGGCCTGTATTTAACCTGGCTGCCCTGCTTCAGAGAGACTTGAGATTTCTTCAGGTTCCACTCTGTCCTCAGTCCAGGCAGCACCTACTCCTAACAAAAGGAGCAACGTGAACTCCAAAAGAGGTAACTTCCAAATCACCCCAATAAAACAGTGTAAATCTATCTACCTACAAGTTGGGGAAATCCAGTCCACCTAACAACAGCAGTGGGAACCCTGGCAGGGTAGTGGTTAAATGCTACAGCTGCCAACCAAAAGGTCAGCAGTTCAGTTCCACCAGGGGCTCTTTAGAAACTTTGTGGGGCAGTTCTATTCAGTCCAGTAGCGTTGCTCTGAGTTAGAATCGACTTGAGGGCAGCGATTGGATTTGTCTGTTTGGAATAACAGCAATATTCAAGAAAAGGGTGGAGCAAAAGTGCCTCAAGGCATACATACATTGTAGTAACTGCTTTGGCCTCAGTTCTCCCAGTTCACCAGAATCTTCACTTTGTCTCGGAGTCTTGCTACCTTCCCTTCTGCAGCAGGTATATTTAACGCTTTCTAGGATTCTTGCTGGCTCTCTCAGTCCCTGCAGAAAAGACTGGGAGAGCCAAGCAATTAGCTTCTCTAAATACCCAAATCTCTTGCTTCTTAAAAAAAACCTTATCTAGATTCTGGCCTGGAGAGTCTATGGAGCCTGTATGTCTTGCTAAACTCATAAATAAGCGGGCAAAAAAAAGGAAGAAGGAGAAGGAGGAGGAAGTGATAAGTAATAAGGTCTCTATGAGTCAGAATCAACTCCAAAGGTAATGGGTTTGGTTCAGTTTGGTTTGGTTTTGGCTTAATCCACATCTGGAGTAATCTATAGGTTACAGAATTTTCCGGTTAAACAAATTAAATTTATCAGAAGGGTGAAACTGAAATGAAAATGATTTTCTAGTTTGTATACTCTGCTTAGACATAAAAACAACAAGGAGAACATCAGTGTGCTTAGAACTGAAATTGTCTTGGAGAATTGCTGGTCCTTACCACACTGAGAGTACAGGTGGTAGTGTTTTCAGGTGACATTGAGTTGGTTCCAACTCATAGTGACCCTATTTACAGCAGAACAAAACACTGCCTGGTCTTGCGCCATGTACACAATGTTTTTTATGCTTAAGCCATTGTTTCAGCCACTGTGTCAATCTATCTCATCAAAGGTCTTTCACTGACCCTCCACTCTAGCAAGCATGATGTCTTTCTCCAGGGCCTGATGCTTCTAGGTAGGGGGACCATTTTAACAAGAGCTGGGGACATTAGCTGTTTACACCTCCAGTTCTGTCTCTGTAGAATAAATGCTTTGGCTAGGAGTTGGCAAGAGCAATATGAATCTTTCATTAGGACTTTAGGTGTCTCTGCTTTACTGATCTCAGTCCAGACCTCTGGGGTACATTTGAAGGCCAAGCCTAAGTGTAAAGGTTGAAGCCCAAGAACTAAAAACATATTCAGGGTGACAAATTTTCTGTATAGCCTGATGGTTTCTTGTTGTTGTTGGGAATGAGAGGTGTGATTGAGTTCCGTGGTGTTTCTTTTAAAGTAAGTAAATTCAACTATCATTAACTTAATAGAGAACTTCCAACTGGTGGTAGTATATACTATAATCTGAAGAATAGTAGGCTGCAGGCCAGAATACTTGGGTTCAAGTCCTTGCTCGGCCATTTCTTTATGATCCCAGACTGTTTCCTGGCCTGAGTATCAGCCTTCTCTTATATAAAATGGTTATAATATTATTTGTCACTATATTACTAGTAGGTTTAAATATATATGCATATAAACCACAGAGGACTTTATGAATGTATGGCAACATTACATGTACATTCTGAAATAGTGTGAGTCAGTCTTCTAGGTTTTTAAAATATAACTAGCATATTAAACTGTAGACATAAATTTATGTAGTAGACAAATAGCATATATACTATATTTTCACGTAACATAATCACCATATATTAAATAATATGTATTTTATCATATGCAAATTATATTGAGAATTGAGAAGGTTAACTGTTGGCCAACAATTTTCTTCTATGCTGGAAGGTATTTTGAAAACTAAAACCTAGTATTTTACTTCTATAAATTAATCTAAAATATTTAGAATTGTAGTCAAAATGTTCAAGATTATATATTAGAAAGGAACTCCATGTTTTTCTAAAATTAAAAAACCCACTGCCATCTGGTGACTCACAGTGACACTATAGACAGAATAGAACTGACCCATAGAGCTTCCAAGAACTGCCTGGCAGATTTGAACTGCTGACCTTCTGGTTAGCAGCCATAGCACTTAACCACTGCACTACCAGGGTAAACATTGTGTTTACCCTGGAAAAAGTTGGGTTTACTCTTGGGAAAAGTCTTCTAGGGCAGATGGTCTCTCCTTCTTTGAGGGAGTTAGCAACTGATCTTCCGGGGGAGGAGGGGTAGCAGTTGAACTTGACTTCTGTGATCCAGAGAGATCAGCAGAATGTGAATTTTTATGTGGAGTGAAAGGTAAAACAGAGAATCAGATGACCTTTTAAAAGGAATAATTGAAGCGACACAAATAATTGAAATAATTTTCTACTTAATTGGGTTTTTCCAAGTGGGATACTTTGTGGCCAAAATATCTACTTTAGAAACTTATTGAACACTAGCCAAGCCATGCCAAGTGCCGTCGAGTCGGCAACCCAACTGAATTTGTAGCACAACTTGTCCAAACTGATTTTTCTGTCATATATGGGAGTATGAGAAGGTTTTAGCGGGGCTCCTTCACTTTTCACTCTTTCCTCTAAGAAGGAAGCAGTTTGTTGGATTTCCTTCACGTACAAAATATCTGCCTTACCACTTCATGTGAAGAGAGAGTCGGAGGAGGTCAGGAGCAGGGCTGGGCTGCAGGTCGGTAGTGGATACAGGCAGAGAGGGTGTTTTGCAGAGCCCTAGAGGCTACCTTCTGCAAACTGAGAGTATGAGTTTGCCTGAGAGGACATTCCAGAACGATGAGCAATGGGGGCAGTAAATACTTCTCAGACTTGCCAAGAAGGTTTATAGCAGAATTTAACAGGGCTATTTAAGGAGACCCAGAATTTGTGCCTATGTTCTGATGCCCGAGCAACCAGATAAGACATGATTAAAGAGTACTTTTCAAGCCTGGAACACTTGGTCAAAAAAGTAGGGTGAATTTTTTAGCATGAAATGGTGTACTCTTTTTAAAGCAAGAGTAAATATAATCAAATGTTGGAGAAGATGGCAGAGGGGGAAAACTGGGCTAGATCACCTCTTAACAATCATTTTTATTGAATACCTGGCACACAGCACTGCAGCTAATACTTGCTTATTTGGTGGAAATATTTCTCTCTACTCATTTAAATGATGGTTGGGGCATGATTGTTGGTGTAAAGACACAGATTAACATTTGTTAAAATGCTTCAATCGGATACTTGGGAAGGGAGTTATTGTCAAACATTAGGAAGCATCACCCCCATGTAAGAACAAAGGACACCAGTCATAATAAATATGTAATACACTGTTTGTGAAGATTAACAAATATGCTTTTGGCATATATCATTGCAGAGTACATTAGGGACACTTACTTCTTCCATTTGTTTTACAGATGGAGAAAGCAAGGTCCAAAAACAGGTGTGGGACTTGTCTAGGCATAACTTCTTGTTGTTGTTAATGACTTAGGGTTATGATAGCAAGTAATTCCTCACTCTGATGATCCTTTGCTTTCACCATTATATAAATGAGCCATTCTTCTTAAAAGAACTACTCATCAGGAGCAGGACAGACTGACCAGCAGACTTTTGGGCTGCACTGAAACATCCCACTTCAGCCACAGGCAATCTATAACCCAGTCTCTGCTACAGACCACCTACAGCTGGTCCTGACCCAAGAGAAACCCTGCCTGATGCTTGACTCAGTCAGAATGGGATGTGAGCATAGCCGCCTGGTACTACCCTCTAATCTGCCACTCCAGAAGAGGAGGATCCACTGCCTTACCTTGGAAACACACCTCTTCCCTTTCCGTCTCCATAGTCAGCTGGGAATACTGAGGCTAAAGGAGATGGCTGTAGAGATGAGGGAGCTAATTTGGAACACAGACATCCTAAGTCTCAGTCCTTCATGAATCCTTGGCATCCCTTCAAATCTGAAGTGAAGAGATTAAACATGGGAGTCATTTCCCTCAGGAAATGCAGTGCCTCTATATTCTGTTGTGGTGACATCAGAGAGAGTACATTTTGTGAATTTGGAAAAAGAAGAGAAAGAGAAAGGCTTGTTTCCTGTACGATTTCCCACTCCTCTCCAATAATCAACCAACAGAAACACTAGACTCCTCGGACTGAGAGCTTTCTACCCCAGGGTACCAAAGTATCTGAATCTAAACATGTTCATGATTCGTCATGTGACTAGAGACTCCTGGCCCTGACTCGGTGCTGGCAGGGAGGAGCAGAGATTCCCTATCCTTTGGGCCATGAGTTTGGGTAGCAGAGGATTAGAAGAAAGCAATAAGGTAAAGTGGGACAAAAATACTTCAACATAGGAAGAAGGCAGGAAGCAAGGTAGTGCTGTGACACAGCTGTACTTCTCAATCTTAAACGTGCATGTAAATCACTTGGGGACCTGCTACAATACAGCTTCTGATTCAGTAGTTCTGGAAGGAGATCTAAGATTCTGCATTTCTGACCAGCTCACAGGGACAGGGCTACTGCCTTGGGTAGCCAGGCCTGGAGAACTGAAGCCTCAGAGAGATTCCTGAGCACTGGCAGAACCCACCTTGATCTCAGGGTGTGACTTCTCCCCAGCAGAGCAGATCTTGCACTTTAGGGCACTGATGAAGGATGCAATCTATCCCTCTGACCAAAGAAAGCCAGAAAGTGGGCAATTTGCAGGATACTTCTGATATCCTTGATCTTTGTAACGACCTACTTACTATAGCTTAAAGAGCATTTTTAATTAGACCAAATTATCCAGTTTGGCTATCTGCAGAAATCAAAGTCTCCAACTGAAATGTCTTATTTCATTTTGCTATTGTAGAGTGGCTTCTGTGCTGTGATTTTTAAAAAGTGAAACACTGCCTGGGGGCATATTTTATGGAGAAATAAACACAGAGCCCAATGAGATGTATAGTGTAGTTTTAATATACTGTATATGCACTTATTTATGGGGAAAATAAACACACAAGCCAATAAGCTGTGTGTTATTACTTTAATATCTTGAATTTATTTCATACCTATGTATTTTATGAGGGAAAATAAACTAATAAGATACACGATATTATTATAATAACACATCTAATTGTTCTATATTAATTTATTTATGAGAGAAATAACTCCAATTTAACATGACACAAGATTATTTAGTGCAGGAGATAAATTCTATATTGAGACAGTTTAAGGGGTAAAATTTCAGCTGAGTAAGATGTGTATACTTTCCACCGTAAGGGGCCCGTTTGAAAAATACATGCACTGGCTTGTCTAGTACTGTATGTCACGACATACGTTGGCTCCTGGCTTATCCTGACAGTTGCTGCTTCTGGGTGCGGGCTCCTGGCTTATCCTGACAGTTGCTGCTTCTGGGTGCACGATGCTCCACCTCCTTGTCCTGCTGGTGGTCCAGGGGAAAGTCTGGGAGGCCCGGGATTTTGAGAAAGGCAGCATCTGCCGCGGAGGTAGCCCTGCAGTGTCTGTTTCTGAGCCAGAGAATTATTAAATAAACCTAAGCAGGATGGATGGCTTTCTGGGGCGCCTTAAATCTCCGTGTTTCCCTGAACAGACCAGGAGGCAGAGGAAGAGATCCAGCTTTGCATCCCGGGTTGGCAACGGTGCCATGGGGTGGAGGAACGAGTGCCCGGATGCAAAATAAAGCGGTTGGGAAATGCAGGCGGGTCTGCGTTTGGAGAACGTCCTGGTCAGGCTTCGAATCCGAGAGCGAGAGGTCTAAAGGCGCACCCTGAGAGGCAGCCTCCGCCCTCAGGCCCGCGAGCATCCCCTCTCCCCTTCCACCGCCTACTCGGCCTCTCCTTCTATCTCCATCTTCAGCACCCGTGGGGTGGATTTTTAAAACAAAACTAAAACCAAAGGGAGGCTCCTAGGCCCCCTAAGGCCCGGAAGGGGGAGGGCGGCCCCCGGGCTGCACCCCGCGCGCCCCGAGGGTTGTCATGGCTCCCGTCGTCCCCGTCGTCGCCCTCCCCGCCGCCCGGCCCCAGCGCCATTTTGAGCATCTTCCTCACGTCCCCACCTTTCTCCCGGTCCCCCCTTCCTCCTCGCTCCCTCCCTGCAGCCCGCACGCCTCCCGTGGCTGCCCTGGCCTCCCTGGGCTTGTCGGCCTGCTCCTCCGACGCCGTCCCAGCTCCGGCCTCAGCGTGGTGGCGGACAGAGGAGCGCTGGGGGTGGGCAGCGCCGTTTTCCCAGCTGGCCTCCTTTCTTGCCCACTTGGAAGCCAGTTCCCATCTCTAGGCATGTGGCCTGCGTTTGGGAAATCTCTCTTCTCCTCATTCTGCCCCTCGGATACTGACTGACCCTGACAGACCCCGGGATCCCGGCCATGCACTCGGGCCTCAGGATGCTGGTTCGGAAAAAGGCCAGCCACCGACTTGCAGCGATTCAGCAGAAGCCTGGGGAGCCCCCCACCTCTCTCTGGACACCCTCTTTAGGCCGCAGCACAGACTGTGCCCACCTGCACAGCTTTAGGTCTTAGCAGAGGCCCTGGAACCCCCATGCCGGGCCAGAGGCCTTCTGACTCAGACAGAGAAGCAGTGAGCAAATAAGGCCACCTTTGTACCACCCGGACTTGGCCACTCAGGGTGCCGGTGGCTAGCAGAGCCAACCTTGCTGCCAGTCCTGGTGGAGAGGGCTGGCCTTGGGGATTGGAATCATGGGTTGGATCCCAATATAAGCACTTACTCGTTTTCGTATTATAAAGGCATTTATTTAATCTATGAAAATAATGTACAATAAATACTTTCCCCTTTTCCTATTATTAAAGAATTTCAATAAATAATCTACAGTCAAAAACTTAAAAAAAAAAAAGGAAAATAGGTCCCTCTAGTTCTTTTTAAGAAAGCCCTCCCTAGAGTTTCATTATTCCTGAGATTTCGCTGAAAGGAGTCTACCAAACAATTTTTCTGCATGGGTTTTAGAAGAAGTCCAAGTGCCCAATATTTTAGAGGAAAAAAAAAAAAGGAATGGGTTAAATGCTAGTTCAATAATACCTGAATTTTAGCAAAACACATAAAGAAGTCTATGGGACTTGGAAGAGGGGGCATCTCGGTTTTTCCTGCGGACGCCGAGGGAGCCCTCCGTAGAAAGGTTCGGGAACCGCCTTAGGGGAACTGCAGGTCGATGGCACAGAGCGTGCTGGTGAAGAAATCCAGCTCCTCCTCGGAAAAGGGAACCGGGCTGTCCAGTGAGCCCTGCAAGGTGGGTGAGAGGCCTCCAGAGAGCTGGAGACAGGAGTCAGCCTGGAAGAAGTTGAGGTCGGGCAGGAAGGGCGAATCCTGTAGCTCAGAAAAGGCGTCATCCGGCAGCAGCTCCGGCTCCAGCCCGGTGTCCCGCTGCATTGCGCAGCCGGGACTCGGCGCCCCAGCGCCCTCCTCGACAACGGCCAAAGGCCGGTGGCCCGGCACGCCTGCGGGCCCCGGTGCCACCGCGGGCAGGTGAGAACAGGCTTCCCGCGCCGTGCGCGGGGCGGAGGGACCTCCCGGGCTGGCCGCGGGCTCCTCGGCTGGGTCACTGGCGTCCTCCAGGATGCCCAGGCAGGCAGGCTCCCCGTCGATGGGCTCTCGATGCTGCGTCTGCCTCTTGTGCTTCATGCGCCGGTTCTGGAACCAGACTTTGACCTGCCTCTCGGTGAGGTCCAGCAGGGCCGCGATCTCGACGCGGCGCGGCCGGCACAGGTACTTGTTGAAGTGGAATTCCTTCTCCAGCTCCAGCAGCTGCGTGTTGGTGTAAGCCGTTCGCAGCCTGCGCGCCCCGCCGCCGCCACCGCCAGCGGCTTCGGGCGGTCCCGGACCATCTGCCAGGAGAGCAGTTTGGGCGTGAAAGCCGGCTGCGATCTCTGCCCACCTTCAGTTACCCCGTCACCGAAAACATTATCAGCCATACCTTTCTCCCCGCCCCCAATAAAAGCTTTTCTTTATTTTTTTCCTGCCTCTTTCTCTCCCTTCCTCCCCCGGCAGACACTGCCCAGGTCAGGGCGAAGCATTCAGAGAGCCGCCCACGGGCCGCGCAGGGCAGGGGCCAGGGAGCCTCTCCTTTCTTTCCAGAGCCTCCAAGTCCCCCTCCCAAGTCCTCTGAGTGATCCCCTCAATTCGATACTGCCCAACTCAACTCGGGGAGAGGGTTCTGAAAGAAAGACTTTTTGCGCCCTGTCCCTCTAGCTCTCCAATTTCCCCTCTAGGCGAGGAGGGATCGCGTCTCCTCCCGCCCCACATGCAATCTCAGCAACAGCACATTCATTTGCCTACACAGGTAGGGCTGAAAACTTCAATACAGTCCTTTACTTCTAGCAGAGAAAAAAACTTCCCACACGATCTCCCAGAATCTGTTGTAGGGGAGAAAAAAAAAAAAAAATGCTGCAGCGGCCTGGCCGAACCCCAGAGGGATAGTCTGTTTCCGCGTTCCTGGAATCGAGGAGGCCAAGGAACCCCAACAGTCTGGCCACCCTTTCTAACACCCCCCCACCCCACCCCCGCTCTTTCTCCCCATCTCTTTTCGGTGGCCACCACCCCACCCCCACCTCGCTTACCCACCTGCCGGCGAGCCGACCCCGGAGGCCGGGACCGAGGAGGTGGCCGGGGAAGGAGATGTGGCGCATTGGGTGGATTTCTTGGTGGATTTCTTCTCTTTCATCCAGGGGAATTCGGGGGCCGGGGGGGCGGCGGGGAGCGGCGGTGGCGGCAGCAGAGCGGGCCCATCTTCGGCTCTCTTTTGGCTCCCCGGTCTCTGAAGGGTGGAGGCGCTGAGCTGCAGGCTGGGGAAGGTTTGGTCGAGAGGAGGAGGAGGAGGAATTAATGTCGACTCCTTGATTGATGAAGTTTGAAATGTCTCCAAGACAGCGGGGAAGGAAGTCAAACACTCGGCGAGCGATGGCTGGCTGTTTATAAACCCAATCTCCCTCTCAAATTCAAAATTCATGGCTTTCAATGGTGGGGGAGGGGGCCTGCTGGGGGGGGCGCCAGGAGGGAGGATCGGAAGGGACCCCCCTCATGCCCCCCCCAGATTTGTGCAATGGAGAAATTTTGGGAGGGTGAGATTTTGCTTTCTTTTTAAAATTTTGGGCCTTTATAATTGTATATTGCTGATAAATACAAGCGTATGGGGACTCTCTCTATTAAACCCAGTACTCTGGTGAAATTGCAGGGAATTCGTGGTCACGGGACCGGCCTTGACCAATCGCTCGCCTGGGCCTGGTGGAAAACAGAGAGCATTATTTGCTTTAATTGATTCAAAAACTCCAGAGGACCACGACGTGGACACCGTGAGCCCCCAGTTCTACACCAGTGCTTCACACACACACACACACACACACACACACACACACACACACACACACACACACACACACCCGTACCTCCCTTTCTCCAGAAAGCAACAACAACCCATCCCCCTTCACCTCCCGAGGATGGCCGATCCTGGGGGCCTCGGAACGCAGAGAATCTAAGGGAGAAATCTTCCTCTGTTCCAAACACTGTTTAATAAACTAATAGTTTATTTACATGGCCAGCAACAACCCACAACCTCCTCACCCCCCCCCCAAAAAAAGAAAAAGATGAGTGAGGCTGTCAGTACCAGAGGAAGTGGAAGTTAAGGGTTTCCACTGCCTTGGGAAAGGTCAATATTACGGTGCAAATAAGGAAAAGAAAAGATTTACAGCTATCAGCACCACTATCTCTATCCTCCCCGCCCCCCCCCAAAGCAACAGTTAAATCTTGGAAAATCGACGGGTACTCCCAGGCTGACACAGGCTTGAGATAGATGGTGAAAGGACTGTTTACCGGCCTGTGGCTTCCATAGCTGTGTGGTCTAGGTTTCCTTGTCTGCCCAGGATTTTCCTGGTGGATCCTGCACCTTAGGCCCACCTGCCTTCTACATTTAAGGAAGAAGCATCTAAGATTCACATGCACCTATCTGCATCTGTCTCCAAGGGAAATAAACAGGAACCATGACGGCCACTGGCTTAACACACTAAAAGCTCAGCTCAATGTATTTGCTCATGTGGGGGGGGTGCTTCCCCTCCTGAACAAAGAGGCTCCCCCACCCCCATTTTTGCCATTGTATTAGTTTTAAAAAATATTGCCTGGCAGTAAAGAATTCCCTATAGATGAAAAGGGTGGAAGTTATGACCACTGAGATAATATTCCATTTCTAGCCCTTAAGGAAAAAAATTTTTGATTGTTGTTTATTTGTTTTGAGGGGACCAAGACAGTGTTAACTTTTGAGAGCACTGCAGTTTACTGGGGGGTGGGAGGAACTCAGAGCCCCAACTATTTGGTGGGAAACTAGACCTCAAAGCAGAAAATGAAAAGTCAATCGGGGAAAAATTTTTAAATAAGTGGGTCAGAGCTACTGAGAGGAGATGAGGCGATCAATCTTAGCCCCCTGACAGCTCCCTCCTATTGCATGAAAGAATTTGGCTCTTTGGAAAAGCAGAGGGAACAGAAACTCCACATCCCTTAAAAAGGCCTGAGGTGGGGGTTGGGTAGCAAGAGAGAAAGGTGGTTCAGGGACAGCAGGGAAACAGATGGAAAATGGGCACAGAGGGAAGGGCACTAAGTTGGGTGGAAAGTTTCTCTGCAGAACTCCCCCGGCTCTGGCCTCCCTCCCCTTCCTCACTCTGCCGCCCAGCCGGGAGGAGAAGGCAGGTTAGCCGAGAAATGGCAACTCTGCGCGACTGGAACTAGAAAGTTTCTGTCAATGTAACATCCGCGTGGGTGGTGGTGAGTATTTAAAAAGGACAGAGGAATCTGAAGAGAGGGGTAGGGATGAAGAGAGGGGTAGGGGTGGAAGGGAGCCAGGAAGGAGAAAGGGGAGTCGGAGGGCAGGAGGAGGCAGGCTCTGGACGGCTCAGAACTGAACAGACTGGTCAGAAATGTTTGTGACCACTTTTGCCATTTGCAGGTTTGGGAGGGAGGAGGTGGATTGGGAGCACAGAAGAAGTTGAATGGTAACTGTCCAAAGCTGTGAAGTGAGGACTAGGTGGGGGTCCCCCTCATCCCCTTGAGAAGCCCTGCAAGTTTTAACAGCCTCTCAACCGGCTGCAGAGTTGAGCGCTTCTCTTGGCAACTGCAGCCAGCCTAGACTGTCCCTGCAGGAAATACAGCTCTCTCTAACCCTCGTTGACAGATTTTACGGCCAGATTAGAGAACAGCAGAAAACTTGGGTGTTAAAAGAGGCCAAGAGAGACCTCCTTCCTAGAGAACACGCTCCTTGTTCCCTCCTCCCGGCTCCCGGGCTGTGCTGCAAATGTTACAGGTTGGATATTTTACCCACATCTTTGATCGCTTAACTGAGAGCCTGGAATCACTCAGAGAGAAGTGTGAGGGAACACCAAGCTGCCTCGGCTGTGCCATTCCAGCTTTAGGCCAAAGCTCTGGTTCTCAAACTTGAGCCAACTCTTCCTCTTGGTCTGCCTCTCTTCCGCTAGATAAATAGTCAGTCCACCCCACCCCCAGAGTCAAGCATGGTGCTTAGTCTAGTTACATCATCCAGAAAATGTTATTCAGGGTAGAGAAAAAGACAGGGAAAGAAAGACAAACCCTTGAGCATTATTTGATCCCAATCAAACTTTGCACGCTCTTATGCCTTTAAATTATAGTTTGACCCAATGGTAAATTGCTCACTGTTTAGATGCCTGAGTCCAGTGAAAATGCTACTTGGTGGCAATGGTGGGGGACGGGGTGTAGCATTCAGGTTGCTTTTTTATTGTTATTTATTGTTGCATAAAGACTGTAATTACTAACCTTGGACTGCCAGGATGCAACATAAAAATGAAAACCAGCTCTGGCTTTAAGGCTGAGGGTCTGGAACGGTACTCAACGCCCCCTCCCACCACTACAACCAAATATATGCTCCTAATGAAGCAATGCGGGCTCATCGCTTACAATTAGAATTATGCAACTCTTCAGCAAGCAGCCATCGCTTCTCTTTTCAACGAATTAGCTCCATATTTCAGCCGCCCTGTCTCCTGGCTCTTATCGGCTCCAGCGACGAGGCGGTGACATTTCATCTTTGACAGACCCTCTCTATCCTCGCTCCAATGTGATAAAACTTTTATGGAACCACGACTAAGAAATGAAGTTTTCCCAAGGATTGTGGCAGCACAACCGCACGTTAGCCTGGGGACCATTTTATTTCGCTGGCTTCCAGCAGCATCCTTCCTCTCCTTTCGCCAAAGAAATGGAGAAATCAAAAGCGTCACCTCTCCGTCCGCCCCCTGTTTTATTTAGTAGTTTAATTTCACTTTAGCTTTAAGGTTTGACCTGAGAGGTCTGGGCCTCCGATTTTTTATTTTTTAGATTAATCATTTTCCTTTGTTTTCATTTTAGACCCAATGGTGGTTGGGCTTCGGGTCACGTGACAGCTTCTTTGTAGCTCCGGAAGAGGACTGCGAAGTTTAGGTGGCCTGGGAGAAACAGTCATCGGCCAGATTTGGGTGGTGGTGGTGGTCGTCGTGGTGTGGGGTGGGAGAGGGCACAGAAGCACGGAGGTAGTGGCCAAAGAAGGGACAGACAAAAGGTCAGAGAAAGAGAAACTGAGAGGCAAAGAGGCCAACAGAAATACCCACAGACAGCGCCCAAGAGCCTCCCTCCCAACTTGTTACTTAAACCCTAACTAAAGAAGTTGGCAGTGCCTTCAGGCCAGGGTGAGGGAGAAAACCGGAACTTGAACCTGAGAAGCAGAAAAGGGGAGGCAGGCCCCGAGCAGTGGGCAAAAAGGACAGCACAGGGTCTTTCAGTGTCCTTCTTTTCTTAGGCGAAATTTGGCAGTGAGCAGCCTGGATCTGCTAGCTGAGTTGGACCACTAGGACAAGATAAAATTGGTAACAGAAAGTTTATTCAAGAATTGTTGGACAAACCACCCTTTTCAGTGAGAAAAAAAGTAACTACAAAGAACAAAGAAAGTTCCAAGAGGGAATAACTCTTAATTCTACAAATTCAGGACTATACAGTGACAATTAGGAGCTGAGTTCATGCCTTTTAAACTAATTACAATTGCTCATAAGTACGAGGAGTTTAACATAAATCTACAGCTTTTTTCTAGAATACAATAATAACTAAAATAGCTGGTTTTACATGACAGGAAACACAACGTCCTTTGTAGCAAGTAAATACTAAAAAAGTACAATTTTTTTTTCTTTTTTTCCCTCATAAATACATAATGTAGGGGGATAAATAATACAAAAAGAAAATATTTTAACAGGCTATAACCAATAAATATATATGAAAATGTTCACTAGAACACACACTTTTTGAGCGATGCTAGCCAGGCTCTTGCAGGCCCAGGCACCTCTCACAGTTGTTTTTATATCCATTAAAATGTAAACTCTAAGTGCAACAAAAGTGTCCTGTCAGGAGGTTGAGCAAGGCTCACAAGCCAAGCAGCAGCCCCTGCCTGGGACAGTTTGTTCAAATATACCCTGTTTTCACGTTAAGTCAAGAGAGTAACAGAAGGAAAGAAAAAGTGTGGAACCTCATGTCAACCAACTGCTTTCTGTAGAGGGGTGGGGATGGACCTGGAACCGAAATAGGAGGCAGCAGAACAGACAGGCCTTTAGTCGTGACAACTTGACTGCCTCCCAATTTTCATGGAAAAGAAAATATATAAATATTTATAATATAGGCAGCTCTGACTTTCAGGATCTCTCACCATCCCTGAGCCCTCTGAAAACTAATCAATGGGGTGGGGTCTAGGTAATAATGTCCTGAATCAGAAAATATGGGGCTAGAAAGAAATGGAAAGAGTATCCCCACAAACCTCAGAGGCCTCTGGGAAGCAGGAGGGGAGTGTGTCTTGTGCCCTTGGGTTTGAAATGTTTTTGTTTTTAAACAGAATTGAGAGGGGAAAAAGTCAAGGTTTGGGGTAATTACCCGCAAACGTGGATGGTAAGTTTGTCGGTTGGTGATGGCCTAGCCATCTTGTCTGTTTTTTAAGATGTGCTTCTCTGTCTTGTTTTCCTAAGTCCACTCTCTACCCCATGCCCCATCTCCCCATCATGGAATTCCAGCTGGTAGTGCTGGAGCTCTGGGGTTGACGGGGTCATCTCCAGTCTGCTGTGGATTCCTTTCTTCCGATAGGTTGGCAGACAGATGGAACCACGGACTGGAGAACTGAAAAGCAACTTCTCAGACCAGGGGGAGGGGACGGGGCTCGGGCCTGTTCTTCCTGGGGAGCCTCACTATCGCCTCCCTGCCGCCTCTTTGAGCCCTCCAGCGCTGTCTGCCAGAAATCTTCAGCCCAACTGGCTCTCCCCTCACACCCCATCACCTCACCCCTGCATCCTTCCTCTCCCTTCACAGGTGTGTTAATTTGGGCGCTTCTTGGATTCTACCCTGAGGTGGCGGTGCGTGGTGAGAGGAGAGGTCTGTGTAGGTAGGGTGGGGGTCGCAGGGTCCGTGGTGCTGGCTGGGGGCCATCGGGGGCGGCCCGTTGTAGTCCAGGTTACCCGAGGGGTGGTGGGAAAGGTGGTTGAGGCCGTAGAGGGAGGGGCCGGCAGGGGGCGGCAGCGGATCCACGTAGCCGCCCCCACCCACGTACACGGGGCTGCCTTGCATGGTGGGCGTCCCGTAGGCACCCCCGTTGGCTTGGAGGACGTGGGGCTCGTAGTCGGGTGCTGGGGTAGGGGGATACTTCTGCGCAGCGCCGCACCCTTTGAGAGGGGGCTGGTAATTGGAGGGCAGCGCGTAGGCATTCTGGTGGGCTTTGCCGAAGGCGGGCGGGGACGGGCTCTCGTAGCTAGGAGTCATGGCGTGTAAGGCGTTCATGAAGCCCGCTGTGGACTGCATGGGCTGCGGGGGGCTGCCGGCGGGGGACGGACCCCCCGAGGAGGAGGCCAGTCCCTTGGCCTTCTGGTCCTTCTTGTACTTCATGCGGCGGTTCTGGAACCAGATCTTGATCTGGCGCTCGCTGAGGTTCAGCAGGTTGGCCATCTCCACGCGGCGCGGCCGGCACAAGTAGCGGTTGAAGTGGAACTCCTTCTCCAGCTCCACCAGCTGCGCGCTCGTGTACGCCGTCCGCGCGCGCTTGGACGCCGCCGACCCTGGGGGGCTCTTGTCCCCTCCCGTGCCGCCGCCGCCGCCACCCCCGCCGCCACTACCTCCTCCTCCTCCACCGCCGCCGCCACCGCCGCAGCCCTCTGCCGGATCCGAGGGGGAGGGGCGGGAAGGGGAGAAAATGAAATAAAAGATAATTACTGAACACGCCGAAATTGAATGCATCGTTTCTTAATAAATCCAGGCCTGGACTCGGAGCCCCCGCCGCCCTCCCCCTTCCCGTCCCCGCCTCCTCTCAGCCTATCACACCCCCCTCCGCCCGTCGTATTAGCGGACACTCCATAATAGTGGCATTTATTAAGAGACCTGTTCTCCTCTTGCTGCCCCAGCTTATGAAAATTTGATCATGTCACGCAGACAGAGCTGCATGGCCATTTATTGAGGGCTGTATTTTCTCCCAAGCTTTCTCCCTTGATGCCCAATTCCGGGTCTCAGAAGAGACACCAAGCCCCTCATCCTTGGGGGGTGGGGGTAACTGGGTGGCTAAGGAGAAGACTTGGGGGAATCTAGACACTCGTGGGCAGGGCCCCAAGGTATGGAGCAAAGGGGCCGCCTTGCCTAGAGGCCAGGACCCCGAAGCCGACTGGACGATTGTGATTAATACTCACAGTAATCATACTTAATAATAATCAATCGTTCACGGGCTGTCTCTTCCGGGCAGGGCCTCTTGGCTCTGCTGCCTTGAGAAAGGCTCCCGGGCCCATGCCAAGCCTCGTGGAGCCCTCAGGCCAGGTGAGAGGTGGATGGGAGCAGCGAGTGTTGGTGGGGTCAGGGGTCATCAGGTGGTGGAGGGAGGGGAGATGCTTCACTACCACCACGGCCTGGTATTGCTCCCAGCTTTGCACCCCAGGCCGCCAGGTGGGCGCCAAAGAGCTGGATGCTAGAATAACAGTGACATTCCTGGCCCAACAAAAGCTGACGCAGAGGAAGTCAGAGAGCTAGTACCTGTGCCGGGGGAGCTGTTTTTCAGCTTAGACGTTTGCCTCGACTCTTTCATCCAGGGGAATATCTGTTTAGTGAGGGTGGAGTTGGCGCCGGGGCCGCACTTTGGGGGGCCGCTTTTGCTGGGCCCGCCCCCCGTGTTACTGCTGTTGCTAGTGGTAGTGGTAGGTGCCGCGCTGGGCGGGGGTGAGCCGGGCGGGGCTGGCAGGGGCTCGGGAGCCAGGCCCGGCCTCATGCAGCTGCCGTTGAGCTCCTTGCTCTTGGCATGCGGGGTGGCGTTGCCCAGGGATTGCAGTGAGCACGCCGAGCGCTGATAGTCGCCCTCCAGGTGCGTGGCCGCCTGAAAGGGGGGTTGGGGGGGGCCATCGTAGCCGAAGCCATTGCTGCCTGGGTACGAGGAATAGCCTCCGAAGAGCGCAGCTGCAGTGTTGTCGTAGTAGGTGGTTTTCTGCATCGCTGGGCGAGATCGGGGCAGTGGGAGGCAACTTGCAAGGGCCTGATACCCTCAAGACCGGACATTTGCACCCCTGGCGGGTCACATGACAGGCCGGACCCCCGCTTCCCTTCTCTACCCCCCTTCTCCCAGGGTTTGTTGCAAGCTGCTGACCTGTGGGGTGAGAGAAGAGACACAAGGGGAAGAAGAGGACTGTAGTGGGAATCCATCTTAGGAAGTGAAAAGGAAACTGACATCAATAGTTTTTCTCTTCTCCCCCATCTCAACATCTCCAATGGAGATGCTGAGGCTCTTTTCCTGCCCTGAGATGAATTTTCCTTATGTCAGTGCTTTCATTTTAAATAAAAAACCCTACCGGTTTTTCATTTCAACTTAGAAAATAAGGATGATACTCCTGTGAGGACCGCCTAGGTGCAGAATCTTAGTACCAAATGGGCCATTGCTTCTCTCTTGCTTGCACACTAGCCCCTGACCTCTCCTCCTCCCTCCCGCCCTCAACTCTGGGGCAGGGTGGTTTAAGGGGGGGGCTAGAAGACTCCAAAATAAAAGCATCGTCAACCCTGTCTTCCTAGCCTAGAGGCCTCTCTGCCTGCTGCTTTTTTGCTTCTCTCCCTGTCCATCTAGCTATCTTACTCAAGCAGAGGCTAGTCTACAAGACAACCAGAGGACCACCTCTGAAAGAGACAGGAGGGAGCAGCAAGTTCAGCAGGAGACTTTCTGTAAGAGAAAGTCTTGCTTCATGAAGACAACAACAGCCTGACCTAGAAACTTCCTGAAGACTTTTAACCTCCAGAGCAGGTGGAATCAAGTCTCCGCGGCCCTGCTGCAGGTACCACCGTCTTCAGTGGGACTGTTTAACCAAGCCTGGGCCCTCAGCAGCCAGCGGCCCCCATGAGGCTTCCAAATGGAGCTGGATTGTTTCACTTTCCCCGGCCCAGCCGGTTGGTGCCCTGACCATTTGGCACAAGTTTCTCTCCCTCCCTCTTTTCTTTTTCCCAGCAGACTTCATTTTTCCCACCCTTTCCTTGACAATGTGTTTTCTTAGGATTCTCCAAAAGAAGAAAGAAAGAATAAATGAATTGTATGCATAATTGCTGGACTTTACCACCAAAAGGCGGAGAAAGTGCTTTTTAAGATAATATTATTCCCTGGGGGGAGTTGTCAAGAAAACAACTTGAACAATATTATTCTGTGGGCTCAAACAGAGGATACCCCTGTTTACCAAGGTCCTCCAAGGCAAAAAAAAAAAAAAAATCACTATTTTTATGCAGTTTTTAAAAACTTGGCTGTGCCAAGAAAATAAAGATTCAAGCTACCATATGTAGGGTTTTGTGTATTGTTCTGCAACTTCTGGCTGCATTTTTTTCACTCAGTCTTTCCCCAGACCCTCACCATCATACTGGCCCTCTCACATGTGTGTTTGGAGTACTTAAATCTCACTCAGCCCAACTGGTCAACTTTAAAAAAACTAAAAATAGAAAAACAAAAGTAAAGGAGTACAGGTGAAGAAAGTCCCTTCCACCACATAAATCCCCTTCTTAATGGCACAGATTTATACCCAAAAGGGAGCTTGGGTAGCCTTGAGTTCCGATTAGTTTCTGGGAAGATTTCATTTCTGGGAAATAGACACCCAGTCTGCAAAGCAGCAGGTTCTTCCAGGGAGAACTGGAGTTCAACTAACCAGGCTGACCCGATCCCTTTATTATTATTACCATTAGCCTCTGATGATTTAACCAAAATTAGCTTCCAAGCAGCCCTGTCTGAAGGGGGAATTAATTAACAGGCATCAGTTGAGTTTGTTATTAATAGATAAAGAAGAGAATGAAATAAAAACGTTGGAGGGGGTTGGCTGGCTGGGCCCTAGCTTTATTTGGTCTAGATGATTGTTACAGCAATAATTATGATGACGATGATGATAAAACAATAATTTGACTGGACGCCTGGGGCTGAAATCCCTGTCGCTTACCCCCGCAATAAACCCCAAACCATCGTAGGACCGAGGCTAGGCGTGCGTGAGGACCGAAGGAGCCAGAGACAAGACAGGCAAGAACGGAGGCTCCGCGGGCGGGAAAGCAGGCCGGGAAGGTTGGTGGACGGGGTTCGCCCCCGGCTGCCGCCGCCGGGCTGTCTGGGCAGCTGCTGCCGCGGTGACGGGCGACGAGCTACCAGCCTCCGCCGGAGCTGGCCCGAGGCAGCCAAGAGAAAACGGTCGGGACGCGAGACGCTTAGCGGCGGCCAGTCCGAGCGCACCAGGCCGGCAGAGGACAGAGCCCCGCAGGCGGCGGCAAGTTTGGGCGCCGAAGGTAACCGAATTGAAAGGCGCCTTAGCAACTCTGCTCCGGGACTTTGCCTGGCCTTGGTCTGGGCCGGGGGGCGCTGGGGCCTGGCTGATGGGGCAGTGAGAAAAGGGAAAGGGGCCCGAGAGGACCGCAGATCTGGGGATCCAGAAGAGGAGGGGGGTGGGGAGCAGCTCTACCAAACCAAACGAGCCTATTTTTCTTGCCTCCATGTTGGAAAAATTCAGGCTTCCTACGGCTCCTCGGGAGACAGGGAGGGAGACGGTGGCACCCGGCTTCCCTCCAGGGTCTCGCTGGAGAAGAGAAGTGAGCTGCTCCCAAGAACCGCACCTCTCCAGGCACACCCCTCGTGAGAGCCGGGGACGGTAACAATAGCTGGGGAAACCCCCAGGAGAGGGGATAGGCTACCTCCCAGGATCTAAATATATTAATGGAAGGAAGAAAAATAAAAGAACAAGAAAGGAAGGCAGAGAAAGGTTAGGGTCTTCTTAGCAGCCGGGGGAAAGGAAACACAACCCTGGATCTGGCTGCTAAAAGAAGAAGAGGGAGAAAAGGAGCAAAGCAGGAAGAGAGAGAGCGAGAGAGAGAGAGAGAGAGAGAGAGAGAGAGGGAGGGAGGGAGGGAGGGAGAGAGAGAGAGTCACTGCGTGGAAGGAAGCTTAAAGCTTGTGAACTCTTCTTGAACCGAGATTGGAGTCATATGGGCCATAAATCATTGAGACATACTCTCCGCCATTCACAAACTGATAGCCTATTTCAGTCCAGCTTACCTTAGCCACCGACGAGGGGAGAACAGGCAGACATAATATATATTCACATCGAGCCCCAGCGCGAGCGGCAGGCGAGAAATCTCCCCTCCTTGAAGGCAAAGGAAAAAAAGACCACTGTTTAAAGCAGCGTCGCCCCCCCCCCCAATAGCCTCCCCGGCTGGGGAGCCTGAGGGGCAGAGCGGCCGGAGGAGCCGCGCGGCGCGGCGTCCGCTTCAATTCACTCGGCTTAGGAGCGGGGGTGCGCAGGAGGGAGGGGGTGGGAGAGCGGGAAAAAAAATAGAAGAGGAGCGGAAAGGTGCTCCAGCGGCTCAGCTCGCCGAGAATCCAGCTCCAGGCTCCCAAACGGCCAAGCCGCCACAGTGTGGTTGCCCTATAAGACTGGTACGCCCTACTCTCCGTAACAATGGCCTCTGCTTTTGCACAGGGAAAACACACACACACACACACACACACACTCACACACACTCACACTCACACACACACACACACAAGCTTACCCACACCCCCACCTCTCCCCCTTTAGCAAGCTTAGATGTCTGATAAGGAAGGAAGGTGATGACGGTGATGCAGGGGGAATATTACCCCCACCCCAAGAAAAGGAGCGAGAAAGGAAGGGAAAGTAGGTCTGTTATTTAAAAAAAAAAAATTAAAAAAGAAAAATGTTTAAGATTTGAGGGGAGAGGGGGAGACCGAAGGCAAGGCAAAGCTGATGGAGTTCACAGCTACCCACCCCCAACTAGTAAACCATTATGCTAATTTGAGAAGTGGCCTTTGGGAGGCCTTGTCAAAGGCAATGGCCTGCCTGGGGGGGGGGGCTGGGTGCCCTTCTGTGTTCATTCTCAGTGGAACACCAGGACTTTAATTTTTTTTTTTTTTTAAGTAGTTTCACTCCTCAGGGGCTGGTCTCCCGCCCTCTAGCTGTGTGGCTCCCTCCTGAGTCTCTGTTGCTTCTTTCCCCCTGTATCCTCTCTGTGCCTCTCCTCTCCACCCAAGTCTCCAGACTGCATCTCCAATTCTGGGAGGGGGGAAGACCAGGCTTTTTAAAATTTTATCTTAATACCATTACCAACACCACCCCTTCCTCCCACCAAGAGCAGACAACGAGCGGTGAGTGATGATTTTAAAAACCCAACATATTTTGCAGGGGAGGGGAGACTGAGGAGAGGGTGACAAAAGGAGGTCCTTGTATTTAGCCTGAGTTCCAGACTTGGCTGGCAGTAGA
The DNA here is from genome assembly GCA_028571685.1 of Heterohyrax brucei. Taxonomy (NCBI): domain Eukaryota; kingdom Metazoa; phylum Chordata; class Mammalia; order Hyracoidea; family Procaviidae; genus Heterohyrax; species Heterohyrax brucei. The sequence continues at coordinate 106,217,474 of CM053149.1, forward strand.
AAGCCACAGCAACTTCACGGAGAAGTTTCTGTAAAGATTCTCACCTCCAGAGGCAGAAGGGGCTAAAAGGTGATAAGGACATTTGTACTTCTAAGAAGATGAGAACAGCTTGTGAAATGACTTATGAGACCTTACATTAGCAGAAGAGACAGAAAAGAGTTGCTGTCGTCATTCAGAGCAAACCTGTTTGTTTCTCGAAGTTCCGTAAGATTTATGACTCTGGGCACAAGCTAGGAAGGCTACAAAAGTTAAACTTTTTTAAGGGTGTATTTGAGAAGGGCAGGAAAAGGCAAAGAGGAGGCCTGTAGGCGGAAGGCAGAAGCCAAGAATGTTCGTGTCTGCAAATCTGGAGCGGGGGTGGGGAAGTCATTCCCAGTGGAGGAAAAAGACAAGAAAAGAAAAAAAAAAAAATCACAGGACATGTCCAAAAGCAAGAATGTTTGCAACTCTTCGTAACTGCTGACGTGTAACTTAGGAGATGAAATAGAAGGCGGTCTTTCTTTTTACAAAGACAGCTTGGGAAACTGGTTCTATTAACCTGGTGTAGACAGAGGCAGCCACTACCCTGTGATTTCTGGATTAGGACACTTGCCTGGCTTTTGCCTTCTCGCATGTGGAAGTACCAGCTGAAGAGATGGGGCTGGGGGAACAAAGGTGAGATAGTTTCCAGCTACTGTTTCCCCTTTAGGAGAGGTTGGCTATGTCTGGCAAAGCTTCCCTCATACCCTCTCCATCCCCAGTCACAGGCGCTGTTTGAGGCTGAGAAAGGGTCCTACCCTCACAACGAATGGTTCCTGGACTCTCACTCCCGTGTCTTCCAGGGGCTCTGGGCTAGGCTGGAGCAGCCAGTTTCCCGGTGCCCTGCTGAACAGAAGCACTCTTTGGCCTTCCTACCTCCAGCAACAGGAGCCTGCACGCACAGCTGAAGAGGATCCTACCAGCTGCCCAGACAGTTCGTAGCTGAGGGGAAGGGGAAGAAGAGATGGGGATTGAGGTGGGGAGCCATTTTTCTGTATTTATTAGTAGTATTAAGAGGAAAAAAATGTCCAGGCCAGCCCCAGTGCTAGGGTTCAAGCCAGGAAACTCAGAGAGCTTTCAGGGCTCACTGAGTGTGTAGGTGCAGGAAATCTGCCTTGAGATCTCCACATCCTGGTTAGAGACATACAGGGTTAGTTAGACCATGTTGCTTTGAACAGGTGGGTGGGGGACTGGTCCAGGGAAGCTTCCAGTAGCTTAGGGAAACTAGCCTTCTTTGGTTTCTTCTCTCACAGCACCCCCCCCCCAAAAAGTTGAGAATGCGCCTCTAACTCTCCAGCTCTCCTAGCTGTTGCTACCACTGGCAGTCACAGTAAAATTGAGAGGAAAGCTTGGTTTCTTGAGGGTAGGGGTTCTGAATGCAATTTTGCCTTGAGGAATAAAAAGAAAGCCAAAACGACTCCAACCTGCTGTAGAACTGCAAGATCGGGCCCTAGAAGGAGCTGGCCCATAGCTGAATTGAGGATGGAAGAGCTTCCCAGATGCGACGTCAGACCCCTGGCCCTCCCAGAGCCACCTCAGCCCAGTGTGGTCCCTTCTGGCTCTACAAGGTAGTGGGCACAGTGGAATCGGGGAGAAGAGGAGGACTGCGAAGCAAGAAAGTTAACCTGGAAGACACTTTCAGAGGACATGCTTTCCCAAACGTGGTAGGAGATGGAGCGGCTAATTCTAGACAGAGCCTATGTGAAACACTTGGGAGGCAACTAGATCCCACTTTGATTTCTTTCCTTCCTTCTTCCTTTCTCAAGGATTTTGGGCTGTCCGGTTGCCTCCAATTGGGACGGGGAGGCTGAAGGGCAGATGGTAAAGCAGGCAACCCTGAAGGTACCCATTTTGTTTGAGGTCCTGCTAAGGGCTAGGGTCCTTCCAAACTTCACCTGATAAGATGGGCCCTTGAGTAGTTGACACACACCAAAGAGGTCTGAGGAAAAACTTGGGGGGGGGGCGTGGTGTCCAGGGATGGAGAAGTGAAAAGAGGAAAGCCTATCACGGCTTACAGTGAAGTCATGAATAGGAGGCATACTAGAGACAGATAAGAAGTGGTAACAATTTCTTCCTGAATCCAGGGTAGGAAACTTCGGCAACATGCTGTGTGTGTATCTGTGTGTGAGATGGACCGAAAAAAGAGCACCATTAAGAGACAGAGATATTAGTTCAAAATAATAAAGGAAAAATTAATAATAAAGATTAGAGACGATGACACCTTTAGTAGATGCCCTTTCATCTCTGATTCAGTCCCCAGTAGAGCCAGGGCACTGCTTCTCTCACTTGCCTTGCTTCCAGTCAGAACCTGTAGCAGTGAGACTCTAAACTCTCTTGAGTAATCACACTGGATGCCCACCATCTGAGCTGTTGTTGGGATCACGCTTCTCCCCGCTCCAGAAGAATCCATTAAGAACAAACGAAAATTCTCCTCTCAATAAGGACAAAACAACTGGCTCCTTTAGAACCATTTCAATCCCCATACCGCAGCCTTAAGGCAGCCAAGGTTCCTGCGCGTCCTGGCCCGCTAGAGTAGCTGGGTGCTGGGACTTGGAGGCTTGGGGTGAAGCCGTTAGTGATCTTTTTTCCCCCTTCTTTGATCTTGTCTGTGTTCCCTCCCACTCCCACACTTATTTCCAGTTGTGCTGCCCAACTCTATGACTATTGCAGAGCCCTCTAAGTTCACACACTCACCCGAATCTCTATTTCCTCTTAAATATTAATAAAGATTTCCAAGCTAGAGGTCGTAAAGGGAGAATTGCTAATGAGGACAGCTCTTGGCGTCTGGATCCCCAACCCCCACCTCTCTGAAGTGCTGGAGCGAGGAGGGAACAAAGGGGCCGGGGGAAAAAGAAGATCGCGCCTCCGCGGAGGCCCGCGTAGACACGGCTCAGTAGAAGCAGGAATCAAAAGAAAATACAGGCGGCTAAGGTGGGAGAAATAAAAAACCCCAGCCCGTACTCTTCCCTCACCACAGGTGTGTGGGCGCTGACCCTCTCCTGGGCCGAGTTTGACTGGAAGCAATGGGAAAAACACGACAGCCACAACGGTCTGCAAAGCCCCCTTGGTTGCTGGTGGAGGCCACCTAGGTGTGCTCAAGTTGGGCTGTCGGTGCTGCGGCCAGCAGCCGGTAGACTTGGGCAGGGGCAGGCAGGCGCTGTGTCTGATTCTGTCCCTCACCTAGCAGCTCAAGGCCTGGTCTAGCAAATTCCTTCCTCTTGTACTGAGAAGATAGAGGTGGGCAGAGTGAGAAGGCAGGAGGGAGAGGGAAGAATCTTGGACAGCTTTGGGGTGGAAGGAAAGGAAGAAGCAGGCAAGAGAGGTACTGGCCCCAGTAGCTGTTGCAGGTCTCTTCTGACAGATTGGATGTCTCTCTCCCAGTGACCTCTGTTTAGCAGACAATAACTCACCGGATTAATGACCAATCAGTGCTAGGCCTTTGGAACTGCCTCCAAATATAAAACTCCAAAGACAGGCTGGGATAGAGCCAGAATCTGGGCCTGCCAGCTCTTTTGTTTTTTTCTCTTTCTCAAAATAGAGTTTGGAGTGAAGGTTTAGGAAGTAGATTCCCTGGCTGGAGTCTGATTTCCAGAACCCCCAAATGAGCTGATTTCTCATCTCTTCCCTTCTTCCAGCAGAACTCATATCCCACACCACATTTTCCAGAGAAATCTGTAAAGCTCCCATCTCCTGGCATCCTCATAGCCCTGACCCTACAATAAATTGACCTTCCCCACAAACAGTCCCGTGCAACTGAGAGGTTCTGCCACCCTTTTGAATTTTCTCTTTCCCCAGAGGGGAAAGAGAGATGGAAAATAAGAGCAAGAGTGGGGATGGGGTATGTTCACCCACTTTGCAGGAGTTATGTCCTGGCTGCCCTGGGAGGACGCCTTGTGCAGCAATGAGGGTGTCCCTTCCTAGAAGTAAAGGGCTCAGAAGCCTAGGGGACAGAATGGGGCTGAGGCACCTACTGTCACAGAATCTAAACTCTGAAACCATAACTCAGTCCCTGACCTAGGGGGTAGGACAGACTTCAAAAGCTGCGTTCTGAAGAACCCAAGGATGGGCCCAGTCAGTGCCTGGCAAGGAAGGAGCTTTGTGGAGTGCGGCTGAGCCCCTTCTCCCTTAGCCCCACCCCCAAATGTCAATCCCTGCCCAGCTAGCTAGGCCCTATCCATTGCCTTCTATCTCAAGTGCCCTGGGCCTAGGCTCATCTGCCGAGGAGGAATGGTCCAGATTCCAGTGGATTTCCTAGAGACAGTCTGATTAATCATCCCCTCTGGGTGTATACAAACTCCCTGTATATTGCAGATACACATGCAGCAACTTCTGTACCCAGATGCCCACAGAACCCCAGCATACACTGTGTCACAGGAGCTGGATACACAGTACGGATGTGTTAGAAAAGTACGTAATATCAGCTCTGGGGAGAACTCAGAAAGTGTCCAGTCCAACCTTGCCACTGTTACACGCAGACAAACTGAGGCCCAAAGTGGGAATCAGAGGTCTTAGATTCTAGGTTTGGCTGGGTGATCTGAGGCAGGGCACTCTTTGGGTCTCAGTGTCCCATCCTGAAAAGCCAGGTATGTGTGTTGAAGGGAGAGGTTGGATTCGGTGATCTGTAAGGTCCGCTCCTGAACTGACAGTTTGTGGTCCTCTATGTGCTAATGTAAAAGTAAATAACAATAAACAAAGTTCAGACAATAACAGGCAGCTCTGTGGTCAAGCGCAGACTAGTTCTTGGAGTCTAAAGGCTTACACTGCTATACTGAGCTCAAACCCCGCTCCTGGTTCATTCTCACACACACACAGACTCCTTGTGGCTCACTGATTTTTAATGCTCTTCTCAATGTGGCATGATTTGTTGTCTACCCCTGTCACCAAGTCAAAAGTGCTATTTTTGGATGCAGCAACCTGAGCAGTAAATAATTAATTTGTATAATTAAATGAGGAAGCTTTCAACCTGGCAATATTTAACCAACAGTCAATGCTCCCATTGTACCAGCCTGGCCTTCTCAGCCCACCCCCACCTCTCCCCACATAACTACCAGCCTCCCGAGTTGCCTCCCCCTACTCCATTTGGAGACCATCATTCCCAAGATGGTCAGCAGAATTGGCAGCTCAGATCTGCTCTCTCTCCAGCAAAGTTTAATTCTCTGCCTTGCTCCCCACAGAAAGCGCTCTGCCTGCAGCTGCACCTGCAGCTTGCTCTCCCTACCCCCAAAGCTGTGCTGCACTCAGGGTCCGGACTCCGCTCTTGGGACACATGTAATTCACCTCCTCAGCCCAAGATGCCCCAACAATGCAGCGAGTTTGCATTTCAAGAAACTCCCATTAATATCAATTTACTTCACTGAAACCTCGGGTTCTTCATCAAGTTGATGATTTATGATAAAATCAATTAAATTACGGCCACTTAGGGCCCAGCCGCTTCCTCTCAGATTTCATTGGTGCGGGGCCCAAGTGTCTGGTGGAAAAATGCAAGTTTAGCTGGAGGCGAGGAAAGATAATTCTGCGGCTGAGAAAATTTAATGCAAAACAATTTCCAGGCAAAGCCAGGCGTCTGGGCAGAAATGCAAGAGCCACCAGTTGGCCTAAGGAAATAAGTATCTGAGTGTCCAAATGTTTTTTCTCTCACTCCCCGCCCCCCCACATCATCCTGCACGACTCTCTTGCTGTTTGCCTTTGTGTTCACTTGCCCCACTACCCAACAAAGACTCTGGGGAATTCAAGTAGTAACAGAGGAGCCCAAGCAGCCAAGACCAGCCTCAAGCTAATGCTCTCCCCCTTCACCCCTTTTTCTCCTCTCCTACCTTCCATGCCCCACCAGGGCAGGCTCACTAATCCCTATGCCTCCCAAAGTGATGACCAGGCAGCATGGATAGCACTCAGGAAAGGGCAGAGGAGCCAGGGGCCAGGGACCAGGCCAAGAGGGCCCTGCTGCATGTGGCCCGAAGGAGGAAGAAAAGCACAAACAGAAGGAACACTCCCCCCAAGGCAAAGGCATAGGGCACAGAAATGCATCCAGAGTACCGGTACCAAAGAACACCAGGTCTCCCTCTTGGCCCCCCCAACGTGCCTACTCACAGGGTACACTGCAAACCACCAGGCAAACCCCAGCCTACACACACATAAGATCCTTGCCCCAAGTGTGCAGACACACTCACACAATACACAAACATACCTACAAGTAAACATGCCTGCACACTCTTCTTATACCTCACGCAGGCATAGCACACCCTGCCCCTGCAAAGCAACCATTCCCACCATCTCCCCACATCTGGGAAAATAAATCCCGGTGCATCAGCCTGGCACTGCCTCCCACTCTAAGGAGCCAGGCTTCTCCCGCCTCTGCTCTGTTTGGTTTTTGGTTTCTAGAGCAGGCAGGGAGTAAACACAGCTTCTCCAAAGCCATAAATCACCCCCACTCCTACCTTCTGGGCTTAACACCCAGCCTCAGCACAAACTCCTTGTAGTTTCAGCTTCAAATAACCTGCTAAGTGCTAAAGCGCGGGGCCGGGGTGGCAGCTGGGCAGGGGGAGCAGGGCCTACAGATCCTCCCCAAAGCATATGTCCCTTGCAACCCACAATTTCCAATCCTTCAGTAAAACCTCTGGGGCTTCCAATGCCCTTTCTTAACCAAGAACTGCCCATAGCCAAACAGTGTCTCTCCTACACCCAAACACCCAGCCTCCCATTCCTCCACATCTGCTCAGGACCCCAGGATCCCTCTATCTTCTCTCCAAATTGTTCTTATCTTTGTCTTCTGCGATTCAGATCCCAGCCTCTTTCCTACTGCAGAAGAGAGGCCTGGGGCGCCGGGGAGGGAGGAGGTGGCGGGGAGGCTGGTTTCAGTCATCTCCTCTCTTCGTCTTCCCAAGTCGAGGGGAGTCTGCCCCCAACACTTACCTGGGCAGTCTTCCACTAGGGCGCGGGCAGCGAAGGGCAGCCAGCCAGTGGGGGCGTGGGGCGCGCCCTGGAGCCGTCTGCCAGGCCCGGATTCCTCAGCCCCAGTTGGGACTCAGCCGCCTCGGCGGCCTTCATTCTGGTCAAGCAAACCCCGGCAGCCCCGAAACGTCCCGCCGAGCACGGGGAGAAGCCCGGATGCGCTCTCCCCAAGCCCTCCTCCTCCCCCGCTCCCGGCTTTGTTCGCTCTGGGCAGCCGTCTGGCCTGCAAGGCGCACGGTTTTTGCCCTCGGGGCTAGGCCGGCGCCCCGCTTTCCTGAGAAGCCAGCCTTCCACTCCGGGAGGGCCGGGCATGGAGCTGCGGGAAATCGGGTGGGCCCAGCCGAGAGCTGAGGTTGGGGCTTTGAGAGCCGGCCAAGTTACCAGGAGAGGGGAGAAGCCACTGACAGGGGGCAAAGCAAGGCACCGGGAGAGCCGGGGGCGCCATGGAGGAAGGCGGGCGCACGGGACTGCTCTTCAATGTCACCAGCGAAATGGGTTCCATATGTCTGGCTGGGCGAAGAAAGGACGAGATGAGAAGGAGTTCTGAGCAGGACAGGACTGAGAAGGGGTGTGGGAGGGGGGTGATGGAGGGAGCAGGCGATGGCGAGAAAGCGAGCCCAAGACTGGGTTTTCTAAAGCTGCTTGGGCTGATGGGAACTTTCCCCTTTTCCTTCTTCCCTCTCTTTCCTGAAAAATAGGGAAGGAAGGAAATCAGCTGGAGTGACTTCTGTTTGTCTAAGGCTGGGGATTTCCAAGAGGAAGGAAAAGATAAAGTTCTTAGATACTGGAAAACCAACTCCTCCCCAATCCTGAAAAGGGAAAGAGGAGCCAAACCCACCAGCGGAAAGAGAGGAGGCTAAGGCAGGCTTCCATGGTCCAAGCGTGAGAGACAGACCCTGACACCACCCTACACAGTCCCCTTCCCCATGTGGAACTCTGTATGGGGAAGTTCCAGCTTGATTAATTTCCTGATTAGGGAGGAGAGGGAAGCAGCACCCAAGACATCTTGGTCATTGCCTGACCCTTCAGTTCCTAACCTAGTTGCCACCCTTAAGGGCCTTTTCTAGAGGCAGTTGCTTCTGAGATGGCCTTGGTGTGAGCAGCTGCCTGGAAAGAAAGCTGGAAAGTCAAGATGCATTTCTGAGGTCCTGTGGCCCTCTCTCCCTCCTGTGCCTGCCCAGTACTGGGTCTGGACATCATCTCATATCTATCTCTATGTTTACTGTTTTCTGTGTCTCTTTTGATCTCTCTCTTTGCTTTTGTAACCATTTCCACTACCTCTGTCTCTCTCTCACTACCCCCTTGTCTTCTTACTCTGCTTCTCTCAATGTCTTCAGTGATTTCGAATTGAACTTGTAAAGGACTTAGGAGTGTCTCCAGAAATTATTTCTGGGCTTGCTCAATAGACTGTCTCTCCCGTTCTCCTCCTTCCTTTCTCCTTGGGGTGATGTGAAGCCCTTGGCTTCAGGACCCTTTCATCTGCAGGGAACCCTAGCCTCCTATCATAGAGACACTCTCTCCTAGAAAGAAGGGGGGCAAAGAAGAGACTCCAGCTCTCTCGGAGTGATTTCCTATCCACTTCCCTCCTTCTCACTGAACTCTGAGTGTGTGTGCTGTACTGTTGTACTGTATTATGGATCTCTTTGTAGGACAGCCTTTCTTCCATACTGACTGGTCTTTGTCTCCACTGTCTCTATCATCCTCTCCTTGGTCTCAGCCTTGTTTTCATTCTCCAGAAAGGACTCCTGTGTCTGTTCTGTCTCTGGGCCCCTCGCCTTTTCTCGTCTCTTCTTTCTATCTAACTCCTCATGTCATTAAAGCATTGCCTGTCTGGCCTCTTATGGGCACAGGGATAAACACTGTCTTTATACACTGAAAGAAGATACCAGCAGAGGGTAGGGGAAGACACTGCCAGCAGCTTTCCTAGGGCCCCTTCCACCAAATGCATTTGCCTGAATAGCACAACAGCAAATCAGAAGTGAGAGGGTGCAGGACTGGTAAAAATCAGAGGGGCTTCCTAGCCAACTGAACCAAATGCATCTATAAAAACAACAATGACAGTCTTTTCAAACTTGCTGATTTGAGAGGCAGGCCTAGCTGCCTACATGGAAAGCATCATACCCCACACAGGGGGATTTAATGAGGCACCCAGTGGCTGGTGACTAAAAGATTATAGTGGAGAGGGACAGTCTTCTGCTTTTGTCTCCCCTGGGGAACAGTTTGTGTTCCAGTTGGAGAAAGGGAGGGGAAGAGGGTATCATCACCACCTCCCTTCCCCAGGGACAGAGTAGACAAAGACCCAAAAGGGGTTAAGAGGAAAAGGAGGAGGGGGATTGGGCCTTCAGTCACAAGCAAAGCAGCTGGGGGAGGGAGATGGGGAAAGAGTTGGAAACATGGGATAGTGACCTGTAGGACTGGCTTCCAGCTCTGTCCCCACTAGCTATGGTCAGATCCAAAGATAAAATCCTTCAGCATCCTCTTTGTTCCCCATTCTCCAAAACAGGGTGAACTTAGAAGCTAAACAAATCCATTCTACCTTCTTCTTGCTCCATCTCCTTCTCCTTTCCCCACCTCCCTGGGATTCCAAACCAGACTTTGGCCTAAATTCTAGATTACCAGTTTGGGGGTGAAATTACCCTCTTCACATTAAGTTCACACACACACACACACACACACGCACACACACACACATGCACACACACACACACTTGCCACGAGAGGAAGAAGAGCTAGTGCTCACCTTTCCCCCTGAGCATGTGTATGTGACTGTCCAACACTCGAGGAGATGGGGAGGGGCAGATAAGGAAATAGAAAGGTTTGGAAGCCACTACCCTTCAAGGATCTTTGCTGCCTTTCACAGCCACCCCAGCTGTCCATCATCTCCAGCCCTGTCAAAGCTGCCCCTAAATCCAAGATCTTTCCAATCCCTTCTATCTCCAGGTCAGTCTATGCTTCTACCTAGCCTAGCCTAGGATCTTGGCCTTTTCCATAAATCCTTATCACCCAGACTCTCAAATTAGGAGACTTCACCCACCACCCACCCACAAATCTGCCTGCTGAAAGCAATGGGGCTCAGTGCCCACTTGAAACAGAGGCAGGGAGTGAGCTCCTTGCTGCTGCAAGGACTGGGACCCAAGCCGACACTCCAGGAGTCTGATGCCATGAATAATTAACACCAGTGCAGCTTGTTGATCTAATTTCCCTGTTCAAAGGTTTACACTAGCAGACAGAGTTAAATATCACAGCTAATAGTGGCTATAAAGTCAGCTGGCCAGGCTCCAGTCAGGGAATAAGCAGCCCATGGCTAGACCAAACTTGGTGAAGGCACTGGCTCTCTGGCCCTCATCTGTGATAACTTTGGGGCACAGCACAGGATATCCCCAGATGCCACCTCTGGCTCTGCTGTTGACTAGCAGATTCTTCCCTAATGAGGAGGGACTGAGACCTCCACTTGAAGCTGGAGGTGAAAGTTGTCAACTCTCCACTTCCCAGTCTACAACCCCATCTGCTCCCTCCTTTGACTGGGACTTAGGGAGAAAAGCACACACTGTGCTGTGTTCTCAAACACATCAATTTTCAGGGACCACTTGGTTCTTATAACATTTCTGTTCTAGGAGAGCATAGGGAACTTCTCTCCCTTTTAGATTCAAACACATGCATTCCCTCACTCCTGAGGAAACTTTCTTTGTTGCAAAAGGATGAAGGAAGGCTGCTGAACTGCGAATTCATTTCCTTGTTTTGTCAGCCAGGAGGTGGGGAGCCAAAGCATCCAGCCTCTCCCTGCATTTTACTCTCTGCCTTCACTGTCACCTCATTTTGGATAGATCCTTCTCTACCCTTGATATTCATCCATACACACCAGCCCTATAAACTAAGCTTTAATACTGTAACCGAATCCTGCCCCTTGCAATCACACAGGACTTTGATTTGGTCTTCATCAATTACAAAAATCTTTGCCTTCAACTCCAGTAATTTCTTCCTCCACCTCTGCCTCTCTTGTCCACAGGTTCCTCTCCCTCCAGAGTTGGGTTCTGTCACCCAGGGCTAGAGTTGGAGAAGCCAGACTCATGGAGGGAAGCCGCTGAAAAATGAAGCTCTGTCTGCTGCTGCAGGAATGTTGGCTGTATCAAGCTCACAAATATAATTTTTATATTAGGTCGTGGTCTTTGACTGGGTTTGTATGCCAATGAGGCATTTCTGGTTTACCAAATTTATACAAATCTCGCCTTAATTGATAATCACAGATGCTGTAATTTAAGACCTCCAGCTATAGAGCTTTCATATTAACTGCTGATATATTACTGTAAATTGTCTGAAATAACCAACTCCTGGGAGCAACGCGGAGAGGGAGGAAGTGCCTCTGAGAGCGACTCTCTCCCGGCCGCAGAAACAGCCCAGCTTCCACATCATTTTCCGTGAGAAATGATTTATCGAAGACATGGCCATAAACAACACAACTCGCTCACAAACACACGCAGACGCACGCGCGCGCACACACACTCACACATACAATGGCTGGGATGCCGGCCGAGAAGCTGACACCCATATTGCTATAAATCAAGAAAAAGGTTGGAGGAGAGTGAGAGGGAGAGAGAGAGAAGAGGAATATTCCTAAAATCTCTATGCAATGCCTCAATGGGTATAAACACACAGAGCACCGTGTGAAGAGAAATGGCAGGAAATGAAGATGGCTATTTGTCACATTTTACGACAATAACATTAATAACAAACAATAAATTTACATGGACATATAAGACGCGGTAGGTAGTGAGAAATCCCTTCTACTTACAATACCCCAGCCCGCGACGAGGCTCCGGCTGCGGGGCGGTTTTATTGTTGCCTCCCTCTCTTTTTCTCTCTCCCTCTCTCTCTCCCCCTCTCTCTTTTTTTTTCTCGGGGTACAGGCTTGTTTTTCAAAGGACAGTTGAAGTGCGCGTCAGAAACAGGGAGACCGAGCCTGCGATTTTCCTGACGAATACATATCTATTCTGCAACCTCGGCATTAATTATTTAATGAATCACGTGACCAGGAGGGGGAAGGGGGTCTTTGGATCTCAGGCTCAAAGGACCACTATGACCTTCCCCTTCAGGAGGAGAAAATTTTCTGCAAAATAGGTTCCCTCAACCCACCAATGGAATAGCAGAGAGGTCTCCTTCCCTCTTCCGCACTCCTATCTATGTTTACTATACCTACTGCTCCCTAAGCACCCCCACTAGACACACACTTACCCACAGCCCACCTCTCCTCTCTCCCTTCTCCTCCTGCTTCTGCTTAGTTCGTGGAGGTGCAGAAATAGTCTGCAGGGGCGTCTGGGGGTGGGGGTGGGGTGGGCACAGAGCCCTTCTCCAAGCCCCTGGATTTCTCAGCTTCCAATTCATCTCTCTGCATCTTTTAGGATTAAGATCCCCTAACTCTATTCTCTGTCCAACTCCTGGCATATTTATTTTAGTAGGACCCACTCCCTCCATCCTATATAAACAGAATTTCTAAGGGGACCAGCTTCAAAAAAAAAAAAAAAAGACTTCATAAGTCCATATAAATATATATACACAGAACAGGAGCTTCTGGCTTTAACTCTCTTTCTAGTACCTTTTGAAGAAGCAGAAAAGGGACAGGCTGAAGAGATGACTCTGGAGCTTCCAGAGTTAACAATAACCACAAGGGGGACTTTTTTTCATTCTGTTAGGAGCGTTATACGGAACCAGAGCCTGCTGACCATTTGGGAATATGCTGTAAAGACAAAGACCAGGAGGAAGGTTGCTACACAAAGACATGGACACCGAGCCTTTCCGTACCTATGTCACACTCTGCCTCAGTCGCCTCCTCAACACCCTGTGAAAACAGCTGCAGATTTGGAGGGGACTGAGAGAGAAGAAAGCGGCTTTGAAGTTAGACTGGCAGTCCTCCCCATTTCCCAGGTTTGGGTACCCCTGAGCTTCCAATCAGCAGACAATGGAAACTGATCAATGGGGAAACGATGGGAAGGGCTGGCACATTAAAGAGTCAAACACCGGGGTGGGAGAAATTCGTTCCATAAGCCCTGAGAAAGACGCCTTTACCTCAAAAATAAGCAAAACATAGGACCCAAATCATCATACAGAGCGTGGACCCAGAATGTGCAGACCAGTTAGAACCAGCACTGCAGTCCGTGGCCACAATGTGTGAGTGGGGTTGCAAAGGGAAGCAGAAAGGACATTCCTAAAGGAGCTCCTCACCCGCATTCCCGGCCTTATCTTCAGCAGTCTTCGAGGTCGCCACCGACGGGCCCCAGCAGCGGAGGCAGGCAGGGAAATCGGGAAGAGCAAATGCGGTTTGGGATGAGAAGCACCAGGCCAGGGGCCTCCACTGGTTTCCTTGGTAGGATGTTGACCAAAAGCAGCTCGATGGGGGGAAGATTCAGGGTCCAGATGTCAAACAAACCCCAAGGAAACAACCAGCACTGAATGGCCTCGGAACTGTCAGGCGAGACGGTGGCGCAGAGCTCCCCCAGCCCAGCCTCCCCAGAATCCTGCTCCTTGGCGCATGGGGCTGGGGCGCCAGAGCAGCCCAGACCCTGTAGGGGGGTGGGAGGGGATGAGTAGACTTTGATTGTCCAGATACAAAACCCAGACTGGAACTGAATTCAACCTACTGACGTGTGGGCCTTGGCACTCGGCTCCAGCAAGGGCAGCTCTCTGCAAGGTCCTGGCCACAAATCCATTAACCCTGCCTCCCATCCCCCCAAAAATTTCAGTAAAGAAAATTAAGAGAGAAAAATACGAGAGAGAGAGAAAGGAGATATGCTACAGTATGAGAAAACAGCAATCTTTGAAACTGAGAAATTCTTCAGGAAAAAGAATAGTAAAAAGACGGAGAACGCACACCGGACAGGGTCTGTTAAAATGCACACACTCTGTTCCATCCTGGGAATGTCCATGTTCAAATAAACAAGTGCCTGAGCTCAGGCTCAGCGCTTTCTAGAAGCTGATAAAGCTAACATTCATACTGTGAGAAAGGCGAGATTGATTTACAAATCTGAACGCGCCAGTTTTATGGCCGATCACAAATCCGTCAACGCTCAACTCATGCTGGGAAACTTCCCAACTCAGTTTTCCAACCAGACCCTCCTTCCCAGAAGCCACTTCCTAGGGAGACCCACCACGGGAACTAAGGTGGCCTCGGCCGCTCAGTGAGGACTGGGCAGCCCCAGTCTGGCTAAACGGGTTGGCAGGCTGGTGGCGGTAAGGGGGGAGAGTGGGGAAGGCTGAGGAAACTGGAAAGAAAGGGAGACAGATCAAAAGATTGTGGGGACTCAGGTGGCCGGCCAGAATTGTAGAAGGTAAACCCACAGGCGCCACTGGGCTGAGGTCACTGCCACCCTGCAAGGAGGCTGCTGGCAGCTCTCAGCTCTGGAAACACGAGGTCCCGGAGCAAGGGAAAGGGAAGATCTCGGAGTTTTCGCCTGTGAGGCTAAAACCATCTAGTGAATCCCAATCTTCTGTTTCCATTGGCCCTCTCTTCTTTCTCTTTGGTGGACCCCTAACTTCTACAGTGCACAGAAACTGCTTGTAAAGTCTCAGGTGACTGTTTGTCACCTGAGTATATAGGGGGGTCCACAACTAGTTGTGATGCTTGCACATCTCCCCTGAACCCCAGACATTTATAACTTGGGAGTTGTCCCTTTCCCCTTTCCTGCTCACGTCCTTTCCTTCCTGAGGTGTCCAGCCTCATTTCTTATGCCCCTTCATCTATGGCATATTTATTTATGCAAAAAAAGAGGATATCAACCAACTCCAATTATTTCTCATCTGACAAAGAGTCTCTCAAATCACAGGAACTATTTAGAAATGCAAGCCGAAACCTTACACATGTTCCAGCAAGGTTCTCTCTCTCCCAAGTTTAATCAAAGGGCAGAATTTCATCTGCTCAGTCCTTCTGTCTGTCTGTATCTGCCTGTGTCTTACCACTAAGAGGATAGCTGCTGGCATGGACTTTTAAGACACAGCAAGTAGAATATAGATTTGGACAGACTGTATATTTGGGGTTCACTTCTTCTTAGAAAACCTCCCATTTGTCTGTTACAGTAAAAAGTTGCTAAAAACTTTGCTTAGCACAGAAGAATTGGCCCTGGGAAGGAGGTGGTCAGAAGAGCCTGCATCAACCTTCTTCCCAATGCTCTTGCTTCTTTCACAAGCAAGGTAGTCCCTAGGCCCTGTGAGTAACTGGAGTGGGACTGGGAGTTTGGAGAAGGGGTGAGGTGATTATATGAATAGCTTCCTAAGAAAAGAAACGGGAAAATGGGTGGAAAGGCTGTGGGTTTGGTTATCAGACCATGAGAGATGGATGTTCATGATGAGCATCTTCTTCTCCTTAGAACCCATAGGTTTGTTTCTCTAGCCCTGCGGATGGAGCCTCTCCAGCCTCTCATCTTGCCTCCCTTTGTCTTTCTTCCCTCAGCTCCTTCAGAGCAAAACAGGCAAGAAGGAGAAATGGAAAGGGTGGGGAGGTTTGGAGACTGGCCTAGAGAAGGAACACTGAGCAGGGAAATAGACCAGCGTCCTACTTCTCTCCCCTCTGACTCCCTGGCTAAAATTTTTATTCCTAGACAGTAATAGAAAAATGATTCAGAAATTCCAAGATGGCAAAGAAGAGGCTGGGGGCAAGTGGGGGATGCAGAAGACAGATGCCCCACAGCCCAAGGACCCCTCCCTGCAGAGGTATGACTTTCCCTCCTGGGCAGGAGGCAAGAGCCAGCACAATGTCCAGTCTCAGAGAGGTCAAGGGGCTTCCGAGGTCATTTTGTGGTTCTAATACCGAGCTAATCGCCTAGAAAACGTGGCCTCTCCATGAACTCTCTGTCCTGCCAGCCTCCCGCCTCCAAGCCCTCAGGGAAAAAGGGCCAGTGCTTTCAGGTCTGAGGCAGAGCCCTACGCTCCCTCACCCTAATAGGAGGGAGCATAGCCGCAGATCAAGAGGGCAAAAAACCCACCCAAATGCCCAGCCTCCAGGAGGAAGATGAGGGAGATGGAGCAGCAAAGAAGAACATTCCGGTGTCAACAGAACCTCCAAGCTTGCATCTGAATTGAGCAGTTTCCTGCTTCAGAGAGTAGCAAATGTATGCCTAGAATCTCAAGCAAGACATATGCACAAAAACGCAAACACATCCACCTATATCCCAGCTCCAAGCCTAGGAGAGTCCATCCCAAAACTGGCTTGACTTTTCAAGGAGGCAACAGTAAACTGGCACATGGGACACAAGCTCCCAGAGCAGACGAGTCACAGGAACATCTCAGCCACATGTGCACCTCCCTACTTAAACACGTACACACAGGCCGGCAGAGGCTCCCAGGCCCACCTGAAGGTCTCCAAACCAGAAGAGAACTCCTGAGCTGCCTGGCAAACAACTTTCTTGTCTGGGACTTTTCAGGGGGCCCTGATGTGTCTGTCCCAGCCAGTTCAAACACTCTCCAGGTGTTGAAACTCCCTCTCTCCTTCTGACCCAAGCATCAGTCATCATAAAACGTGGCAAACCTGACCAAGTGTCCACTGTCAAAACCCCCAAGAAGGCAGTTGAAAAAGAAAAGGAGGCGAGAGAGTGTTTCTTCCTTAGCTAGTGAAAAGAGCTCATAAAATGATCAAAATAGGCCAGCTCTCGCTCCGGCGGGCTTTGTTACCTTTGCGCCTCTTGCCTCTTCTCTCCCCGAGCTCCACCGATCCCATTCATGACGAAGGGCTTCTTCCAAACTGAGAGAAAAAAGTTTTCAACTTTATGGCTCCAAATTTTTGCCCCCTGGCAGATCCTGGAGAGATGGCTAACACTTTTTTCCCCCAACAGCCGGTCTGCAGAGATTTGCTGTTGAATAATAACAAAGGAGAGAGGATACGTATTTAAAGAAAAGAAGTGATTAATGGTTTTCTGTATAATTCTCACATTTTTCTTAGCTCTTGTCTACACAGAATGGCTGTGAACTTTAAGCTCCATAGAAATCTCTTTTTTTCCCCCCTATTCATACCTCCTGAGCAGCAGCTTTGATTTTGTTCTATAGAGAAACTGGATGGGGGGGGAGAAGGGGCATATACTTTTTAAGAACGATTTTTCCCCTCTATTAAGGGTCCCTGCATCCCCTTGCAGCTAAACATCGCACCATGATTCAACAGAAACAAAGCTTACCCGCTCATCCCCCAGATCCCCCAGGTTTGGGGCAGCTTGGAAATGGTAGTTCAAACGCCCTTTCCCAGCTAGTTCCCTAGCCTCAAATACAGTACAGGCATTTCTAACGAGGAATAATAATAATAATAAAATCAAAATAAAAGTGCACATGGAATTGGCTATTTTTATTTTCTGAAGGAAGATGGGACCAAAAAGCGACTTTGAATTGCACATACTCTCTCAAGCCCCTGGCTTTTGGGAGGCAGGGTGGCTGAACCCTGGACCACCACAGGACCAGAGACCCAAAGGCTGGAGCCCTTGGACCTTAGAATTTCTCAGTGATGCGACACAAAAGTGGCCTAAGCCCCAACAGAGCGTCCTGAGTATCGTCTGTAACCCTTCTTCCTTCCCCCACCCTGTTCTAGGGGTGACAGGGACCTCAGAGACAGAAAGCTATTTGGTCCCCAGTCGCACTTTCGATACTTTCTATGAAAAAG
The DNA here is from genome assembly GCA_028571685.1 of Heterohyrax brucei. Taxonomy (NCBI): domain Eukaryota; kingdom Metazoa; phylum Chordata; class Mammalia; order Hyracoidea; family Procaviidae; genus Heterohyrax; species Heterohyrax brucei. Next base: position 106,235,067 of record CM053149.1, read on the forward strand.
AAAATGAAAATTAATACAGGAGCAGGGCTTCACAAAAGAGGCCATTTGTCTTCTTGATTATCTATTTGCTTGTCAGAGTTTGAGCTATGGCACCAGCTAGCTCCTTTGTAATATAAAAATACTCTGAAAACCTGCAAACACCCAGAAACATCTGTGCAAAAAATTAGACTCATTAAAGCCTTAAACACCTCAGAGGAAAGCAATACCTTCTTATGCTGGAAGGAAAGAGGCCGGCCTCATGGAATCCTCTCTCGGAACTTTAAAAACCAAAGAGCAGTCTGTCTAGAAGGAGACAGCTTAACCGCATTTTATTTGCTTATGACAAATAAATCACAATATGAAAGGCTTTGCCATACTTAAGCCTCTTGTGTGCTACATTGAAACATTTTTCTCCCACTAGGGACTGCAGTCAGCCCTCCCAGTTCTTTCAATCCATTTTTGGACTGGAAAGAAAAAAAAATTAGAGCCCCAGACAAAATACACCCACCCAAAAGGAAAACAAACCAGCTTCCACAACTGGGAGTCCACTGAGATAGAAATTCCTGCTGGATCTTTGAAAAAATCTTCAACTACATACAATGTGAGGCAAAACTCACTGGGGTGCTTCAGTTACAAGCTCGGTGGCATTTGTCCGTATCTTTACATCAAGGTTTCAACAAAAACACGCTGCATTGGTCACAAGAAACCAAACATTTATTTCTATTGTCACTCCATACAGGAAACACATTTTCACGCCTGCGAAAAATTCTAGACTCAGACAGCCCCAGAGATAGGGAGGGGCCTGGTTTGGAATGTCAGAAAGAGAACAGGAGAGGACGCACACGACATAAAATAATAGGGATAGTAATAATAATAAACGACGCAACAACCGTAAACTATGGAAGAGGCCTCTGTTGCAATATCTGCCTCCCAGACTGGGAGGGGCACGACACTTTATTTCCTAGTTTCACATTCATTTTCAGTCTAGGAAAGAAGGCCTCACTGTAGCACTCTGGACTGGCCAGAGGATTGTGCCCAGCCAGGCCCGGCAATGCCTTCCAGTGGAAGGCCCTTGGCCGGCCTCCCTTCCTCTGGGTCTCTCTTTTTGTTTGGCCTCAGTTTCCCTGCTAGCTCCTGTGCTGCGAAGGCCTTCTTCTTCCTCACTTGACCTCTTTCTGCCCTTCCCCAGCCCCAAGGTGGAAGAGAGCAAACAGTCAGTGTCCTAGTGAAAGGGCACCCAGGAGGAAGGAAGGAAGTTGTGTGCGTGTGTGTTACCGTGGCCACAACACTGCGCTATCTGGCAGTCAGAGGGTGCTTTCGTAGGGTATCTGGAGTAGGGGACAAAGAAAGAGGATCCAGGCCATCTTCCAGCAGCGGCAGCAGCAGAGGCGGCAGGAGCCGCGCCTCATTTGTTAGCTGGGTGTCGAGGTAATGGTCGCCACCGAGCCCGTCCTCTCCTCGGCAGAGTAAACAAGACAGATGGGCCCAGGCCTGGCGTGATTAAAGATGAAACGTGGATCCATCTTCGCCAAAGCTGAAAACGAGGAGCTGCAGCCTCCTCCTATTTCTCTTTCTGTCTTTTTCTTTCTTTCCTCATTTTTTTTTAAGAAAGAAAGCAAGAGACTTCAACCTCGCTTCTTGGGGGGCCAGGCCCGACTCCCCATGGTCATTTCTATAAATAAAGTTTCCCCGCCCCCTCCTTCTCTGCATTTATTCCTTTATAGATCAAGTGGGGGAGGGCAGATAGGCCTGTCTGGGCCCAAGCCCCCTGCCCCTCCCGCCCCCCCCCCCCGCGCACTCGCTGCCCATCCCCGCCCCGAGGTTCCAGGCTCCCTTGTGAGGGGCGCTAGAGGGCGGGGGGGCCTCCGTTGGGCCGGCCAGGGGGCCCTCCGGCTGCGCCGGCTGCACCACCCGTGCGGATCTTGGTGTTGGGCAGCTTGTGGTCTTTTTTCCACTTCATGCGCCGGTTCTGGAACCAGATCTTGATCTGGCGCTCCGAGAGGCAGAGCGCGTGGGCGATCTCCACCCTCCGGCGCCGCGTCAGGTAGCGGTTGTAGTGAAACTCCTTCTCCAACTCCAAGACCTGCTGGCGAGTGTAGGCGGTCCGCGAGCGCTTGGGCTCCCCGCCGGCGTAATTGGGATTTACTGGACACACACAGAGAGACGGAGAAAGAGAAAGTTTTACTGCCCCCGAAAGGGAGGAGGGAAAGCCCTTTCTTGCAGCTAAAGACACAGTGTCGCCCTCCCTCGCGCCTGCCCTCCCTCCCTCTCCACCACCGCTTCTTCTCCAAGAGGAAAAAAAGAAAAACGACGAAAGAAGGAAGAGAAAGATCGCAAAGTTTTGAAGGGTGGTGGTGTTTGTTGTTGTTTGGATGTCATGGTGGGGTGAAGTGGGGGGATGAAGAGTCTGTACCAGGGTTTAACCGCCCCCCTCTCAATTTGGCCTGAGGCCCCAGGATGGAAGAATGGGGTGGGAGGGTGAGGAGGGAAGGGGCTTCTCTAAACCTTTCTTCTTCTGTTTCCTTCCCACCCTGGCTGCTCTGATTCCAAGCAGTGTCTGTCCCCAGTAAAAACTTCTGCCTACTTCCCGGGCCAAGAAGCCTGACTAGAGCAAAGAAAGGAAAAAAATAAATACTGGAGGTTGACTCAACTCTCCCCTTAAATACAAATTCCCTCCTCCTCCTCCTCCCCCTCTTCCCTAAGGCCCTGCACCCCTCCCCAACTTCCAGCTTCACGAAGACTGCATCTCCCTGACGAAAAAGTCGCTGGTGAGAATGGTGAAGAGGATGGGGAACCGACTTCAAAGGCGTAGGGCCCACCAGGCCATAAAAATTTATGGGGGATGTAATTACGTGGCTCTGAAAACAGGCGACCGTAAATCTCCCGCAATGGCGAGTTTACTGCGGGGACAATTGGCTTCCCCCAGCTCTACCCTCCCCACCCCCCATGCCTCAGCGGTCCCTTGGTGTAAAGCGCCTGGGGTGGGAGGGGGAAGGGGTGCCCACGCACTCACCCGTGCTCACGTGAACTTTGCGCATCCAGGGGTAGACGACCGGTTCTTTGCACGCAGAGTGGGACGGGCTGGGGTGCAGGGGGTTCTGGGCGCAGGGAGGCGGCGGGGGGCTGCTGCTGATGGCTTCGCAGCGTTGGCCGGGCTCCTGGAGGAGGGCCCCGGAGGGCGGCGGCGCAGGAGCCCGAGGGGACAGCCCAGGCGGTGGCGGGGGCGGCGGGGGTGGCGGCGGCGGCGGCGGCGGGGGCCCAGGGTCCCGGCAGGCCGCGTAGCGCTGCACGGTGCACGCCGCGCGCCGCCCGAAGCCCGCCTCCGGCTGGAAGCTGCTCTCTCGCCTCTGGCCGCCGGCGTAGTACCCCGGCGAATGCTCGCTGGGTAGGTAATCGCTCTGTGAATATTCCTCGCAGGGAGGGAACTTGGGGTCGACATAGTTTGAGTTGATCAAAAAAGAACTCATAGCCATTAATTTCTGGGAATTGCCCACAAAATACACTAAAATTTATTCCGACCCCTGACTCGTTTTCCTGTTTCCGAAAGCCCTCCTACTTACTGTCAAGTGAACAAAGTTAGGGCCCACGTGATCCCCGGAGCCAATGGCCGCCCCGCCTGCGATTCCCGGATAAGGAAATCTGCTCACCCGAACCCTACTCCAGCCAAAGAGGTTTATTTCCCTGGCTTCTCTTCCCCCTCCCCACTCACCCACCCAACATCAGGATTTACATAGGACGCTTTCTTGGGGGGGGGGACCCTCTCCTTGTCTTGCTCTCGAGATACAAGAGAGAGAGACAGCGGGTTTCGACTGGAGGGCCTGTTGGGGCGCTGGGCAGAGCGCAATCCCTGGGTTCCCTCAGAAGTTAGGACTCCCAGTGCAGCCCCTCCTGTCCTGCTGCACCTCCACCCAGAATTCTCTGCCCCCATAGTCCTTCACCTTTCCCCGTGGCCGGAGGAAGCCCACGCAGTTTGTGTGAGAAGTGGAGTGATGGGAGTGCTGGGGCCACCGCCTTGCGAGGAGAACCCATAAGGGGCAGGAGTATTGAGTGTGAGGCTATTCTCTGCAGCCGGATGGGGAGGGGCGGGGGTGAGACACGAAGCATTGGGAGCAAGCCGGGGCGGGTGCGCCGGAGGGACTTGTCAGAGATGAATGGAACTGCGGGCGGATCGATAGGAAATTCATGCACTAATTCGGGGAGACCTCGCCTTCCAAATCGCATTTAGCTGCGCTATTAGCTTGGCTGTGTCAGTCAGCCCGGCTGTCTCTCTCTGCTACCCACGCCTCCCCTTCTCCCACATGGCCCAAACCGAGAGAAGCCACTCGCGTTTCGCACGTTGAAGATGACCGTTGATGTTAAAAACTGCGACTTTGGAGATCAAATTGAATAGCAGTTTGCTAATTCCAGAGTCATCGTAACAATACCCAACGTGGGCGCCTAGACTTTCTAATTGCAGCCAGTGCCGCCTCTTGTGTTGCGAATAGAAATCTCAAAACCTAGCGATGCTGGCTCAAGGAGCCCTAAAGGTGACCTCCCCCACACACACAAAAACACCTCTTGACAATTGTGTACTCCTGGGCACCTCGTTTGGAACCCAAACAGAAAGGAGACCTCAGCATCCGTTTGAAAAACCAATTTCCTTTGCCCTCACACACTGAAAACAGTAATTCGGAATTTTCAATGAAGCCCCCTTGAGCCAAGAATAGACAGTAAGATGACTTGTGGCAAGAGAGAAAATTAAAAATATCATCGTCAATGACAATATTAACTTCTTAAGAGAAATAAGAGAGGACCAAAGCTCCCAGGGGCCAGCGTGGGGAGGATTCAGGTAGATGATTCTTCTGTCTCTAATCAGTTGACCGAGGAAAAGGAAAGGAAGAAAGAGAAAGGAGTCTTCCCGTAGTGAGTCAGTGGATCGTCCTTATTTAGAAATATATAGGTAATATATATTTTTCTTCTGGAAAAAAAAAATAGCGGAGTGTTTATGTCAACTACATATTCCCCTAGATACGAATTTGTGATCACAAAATTCCTTACACAAATTCGGATCTACAGGGTATATACAGAAGACAGACAAATCTTCTTGGCCCAGAAATCCTCCAGTTCTACTTTTTTCGCATTCTTCGTTTGGAGTGTGGTTTGAGTGCCTTGATTTTATTTCATTTTGTTCTAGTTTGAACTCTGGGAGCAGGAAAAAGGCACTGCGAGGAGGGTTCAGTCTTAGGATTACAAGGCTTTCAATTCTCTGTCTTTCTATCAGAGAGAAACAGAAGCAGCCCGTCTGTGAAGGGATGCGAACCTCGGGGCTGCCGTGTAACTCTTGGCGGCTGCGCATGAATTATGAGATGTAAACATTAGCTAAGCACAAAAGGAGGAAGGGTCATCCTGAGGCTGCACCAACTCAGAATCAGGCCCTCTGGGTGCCCTCCTGCCCCTCCCCTCCCCTCCCCCAGGACTTTTATTTTAATTTATTTTTCTTAAAGAAAAACAAAACCCCAGTCGGCTCTTCCGTGTCCCTCACAGCCTTTAGTTTGCGATCAAACGAATATCTAGATATTTTCCACTGTGCCTCTCAGAGAAGGGAGGAGGGAGAGGCGGCTGAGTGTGAAGAGGGTGTCATAAAAGCCCTTTTGGAAAAATTCAATGGTAAAAAGAGAGAGAAACAGCTGTAAAGAAAAATGCTGGGAGACCAAGCAGATGGGGACTCCGATATTTAATGACGGGCAATTCCGTTTACAACCTGAGAAAAAGATCAAAGACGTTTCATTTCCGAATGAAGGGCAAAGAGAAACCATAAAAGATCCAGCCAGACTATTCGCCGGCCCCTCCCAACCTCCCACACCTCCTGGGGGCCAGAAGAGAGGGACTACCCCTGGAAGATTTAGGGAAGAACCCCGAAGTTCTGCAACTCTCACCTCCCTAGCTCCAAGCGGGTCCACTGGGTCTAAATGGATACAGGGCTCGGCCTAGTCACCTGCCTGCGTGGGTTGTTGGCTGTGGGGCTGAAATGGATGGAGGAGGAGTGGATGTCTGAATTTCCTGAGGCTCCCCTTAAGCAAGCAACTAATTAAACTGGGAGATTGGGGAGTTGGGCTGGAGGGCGCAGAGTTCTAGAATGTGAAAGCTGACGGTCTTCACCGGGTGAGACAGAAACTGTTCAAAAGCAACATCCTTCCCCCTGCACCTTCTTACCTATCTCCCTAAATCTGTGAAACGCTTGCATCCCTTAGTAAACAAATCAGAATAACAATTTCAAATAGCAGTAGCACCAAAAGCAAACCTCTAACCACACCACACTCCAGGCCCTAAAATATTTTGAGAGGTCACTGCCATATCCCGAGTCCTGAGACCCTTGCAGGTGGGTAGGAGGAAATCCCACCTGCTAGTGCAGGAAGGTCTAAAGCCTTGTGGTTTTCTATCCCAAATCCAGCCAATTGCCGATGCTGACCTCCCAGCCTGATTTCCAGCACCAGAGATCTCCCAGCCAGGGTGGACTCACATATGTTTTCTAAAAAAAAACTATTACATTATAGTTGCTATCATTGCCAAGAGAGTTCACTAGGTAACTTCAGACCCCATCTGGGCACCTAGGCAACCTGGAGTCTGGCTAGGAGCCCACACACGAAAGATGCTGGTAGGGCCCACCCACGCCCCAATCCCAGTTTCCCAGCTTCAAGCAGGGACTTTTCTTGTTAAAAGGCCACTTAGCCAGGGGTTCCAAGACCCATTCCAACGACCAGGCCCCTCCCCCACCCCATACCTCCTGTCCTGTACTCGGGCCGCTCTGCTCTCGAAAACCTTCAAACCCGTGGGTTTTTCGGAACCTGGGGGGTGGGGGTGCTTGCCGCCGGGCCTGTCTGCTGCTCTACACTGCACAAGCTGTGCGGCCCAGGTGCCTAGAGAGCACCCCAAGAGAGAGAAGTGGAGGCAAAAGCCGCCGCTGCGGGGCTGGGGATGGCTGATACTAGGGACAGAGCAAGGAGATCTTTTTCTTCCGAGCGTTGGAAGTTGCCACCTGCCCAATCCCACCGAGGCGCCACACCCCTCACCCTAGCCGAGTCCCGGAGCTAGGGATGGAGGAAAGGGTTTATCAGCAACTCGCAACTCAACATTTCATCAAGGCAAGAGGCTCCCCACCCCCACCCCCATAAAGAATACAAATACCAAGGCGCGTAATGCTAAAAAAATAAGAGCGAGCAAGGACTCTGCGCGCCCGCGCATTCGAAGCCTCCTCCCGTGTGACCCTGGGTCCTCCTGTAGCTCCCCAGGCCACCTTCTCCCGACAGCTACAGGTTGCCAGCGCGACCTCTGGCTGCCCAGCCCCCCGCGGCCGCTCCGGACGTGCCCTGCCCGCGCGAAATCCTCCACCTTTTGTCGGCGTGGAGGGAGGGACCGAGCGAGGAAGGCCAACCACCGAAAGGCGGAGCGGAGGCGAGCCCCAAGCCGGCGCAGCGCCCCGGCGGCTGCCCCGCGGAGGAGAAGGCCCGGTCGCGCGGCGCCCACGAGTACTCACCGGGCCGCTCCCCGCGCCCTCCGGTCGCCGACCCGCCCCGCGGCCCCGCTCCGCGGCGAAGGAGCTCGCTCTTGTCCACTATTGTGCGTCCGGAAAACACCAAACCGCAGCTGCGGGCGGCGGCTTAGCCACCGGCTGGCTCAGAGGCCCAAACTTGACTTTTTGGGGGGGAGGGAGTGTTTTTGTTTTTGAAGCGCAAATTTTCATATTAATCTCATACTTTGGCAGTCTTTGTTAAACAGCTAGGCGCGCGTCATGAGGCTCGCGAACATTTTAATAATTTTTAGACGCCGTGACCTGCAGTTCACCCCTCTTCGGGCCTCCCCCACGAGCAGGCAGTTACCAGAACACGCTCGCGCAGTTCGCTCGGTCATATTGAGTTTTGCGCAGGTCATTACTTGGGAGAAAGATAACAGACCCGGATTTGATTCAGGTTATCCTCTCTAGCTCCACTTTTCAAAGAACCTTCTCTTCACCCAAACCTCATCCCAAAATAAGTCCCATTACGACAGGATTCAGCCAGTCCCACCCTACCTTTGATTTTCCCTCATTCCTATTTTTCTGCCAGTTCTGGTTGGGGCAAAGAAGGATGGGGCGATAACACAAGAGGAGGGGTCTTTTTCAGCCTCAGTAGGAGGCTGGCAGAGGCGAGCAACGGGAAGGTGTCTTTGGAGATCTGGGTCCCAGACCCCAGGCCAGAGAGAGCCAGCGAGTCCCTTTCCTTCACTTCCTCCTACATGGCCACACCGGCAGAGCTCCACTGCTCACTGTATCCCCCAAGTGCCAGAGATAAACCAATTTCTGTTCAAACTTTGGAGGCTCCAGGATCCCAGGAGTGACCTCTCCACTTCACAAGATGGGAGATTTTGTGCCTAGCACCGCATGTTTGGAGAAGATGGAGAAAACCTTGAGAAAGGGACTTAGATTGCAGTGGTCAAAGGAGGAGACTTTAATCTTCATTTAAAAACAAAACAATATCCTTCTTCTCTCCTACTCCCCCCAAAACAACAACAGTTCTCAACTCCTTTTCCTGCCCCATCACTACTGCATGGAGAAGAACAGGAGCAAATCAAAGAGGCATTAAAAATCTGCAGAGATCTTTGCATTTGTCTCTTTGGGATTAGAAGTAGGTGGATTGCCTGCAGTGCAACTCCCCTTTTCTCCAGCTTCTGAGGGACCAGCAGAAGTAGGTGAGATAACTCCTCTCCTAGCCTATTTCAAGTCTGGAGATTCAGTGCTCAAGCCCAGCTGAAGTGCTGGCTAGGTGGTCATCCTCTAGTATGTGGAGGTCTAGAGTGAGCACCACAAGGCCCCCAACTTTACTTGGGATGGCAGAAGCCTCTCCTTCCTTATCTTAGCACCCCTCTAGCCCAGGACCTTGGGCTGCTCCCCTCTTGACCAGAGAGCCCTAAATTGGGTCCACATGAATTAGCTAGTATTTTCTCCTGGAACAGAGGAAAAATAGGCCAACGCAGAATGGAAGGAGATGGATTTTTTTCAGCTTAGACTTTAGCCTCTCCCTCTTCTGAACCCCAGGAATTCTTCCCTGGTCTGACTTGCCAGAAAAACTCAGCTGAAGGCTGAATAAAAATAGTGAGCAGTTGATTTAGTCAGAAATTGGGATCAAATTTGATTTGATATTTGACGTTAAACTACTATCCCTGTGGCCACATTTCAAAAGGCATCTTTATGAAAACTCTCAGGTTATGGCTTTTCCAGCAAACAAACCAAACACCCACAGTGCACCTCCTACGTTAAATGGTTGGAAGAGAATCTGATGACATCTCATAATGCAACAGTCATTTAAAGACCCAGAATAGGCATATGCTCTCATGTTACAATTACAGTCTGTCTAAGCATTTTACTTATGAGCTAAGCTTAATGCATGGATTCAAGGTTCATTTCAGGTCACTGTTTCAATTCCATTTAGAAAGACCTTCATGAGACCGTTCAGTATTTTTCCTTCGCCTTTCTCCTTCCCTCCTCCAAGTAGCCAGTGTGGAGCTCTCAAGAGGAACACACAAGTGGAGGTTTGGGAGAGAGACAGAGAGAGAATTAACTAGCTAACCATGTTTCAATATCCAAGTTTTAAACTGGAATGATTCCGAGAGAGATGGAAGTTTAGGAAGCCTCTAGTCGTGGCATAGAGCTGTGGATTCCAGCTGCCTGGACTGAACCTGGGGGTTAGGGTTCCCTGAACCACTAGCCTGACTGACTGAGGTTTCGAGAGCCAGCTACTCAGCCCCTTTATGGCAAGCAGTGTGGAGATGATGCCAGCGAGAATCAGGCCTTTAGCGTGGAAGCCTTCTTTGGCCCCAACCAACGTCCTGCAGGACGTGTGGGTAATTAACGTTCTTAAATGTGTGCAGTGAGGTAGGTTTTAATTAAATTTTATAGGGTGACTCAAAGATTATCTTTGGGGGAGAAAATTGCATGGAGAATTCATCAGTCGTTCTCTTTTGTGCACCTCCTCACCCGCAGCAGTACTATTCATGGAGAAGGTTCCTTCCTCAGTTTCTCCTCCCTGACGGTTCTGCCTCTCCCCTTATCTAGTTCGGCTCCCCAGTTTCCCCCAGCCCACAGTCTTCAATGCCTGGAGCATCCCTTGCTCTCACTCTCTCCACATACACAGCTTCCTCCTCTCCCACTCCACCCCTGCCGCTAGCCCTCTCCCACGCTGTAAACTTTTGACCCTCCAACTTGGTGACCCTCTGGCAGTGTCACTGGCTGGACCGCCCATAGTCATTCTACTGAGCTTAAGGCAAAAAACGCAAGAGCAAAACGCAGGGCCCGCTCCCCACCCCCACCCCCCACCAAGTTTTCTACATGGGGTCTCAGACCTGGGGAAAAGCAATCTTGATTATTAAGCCTTTGGAAAAAGACTCTGGAACCATTTCCAGCATTTTCACCGGTCCCTTTTGCTGGGGCCCCTGAGGGGCTTTTGACGACCTATCCTCCTCCATTCTTGTCCCCCAAAGTGAAACTAAGGTTAGGGGCTAGGGGACCTAGGGGCATAATAGAATGGGCTAGACTTGAGAAAGGATATTTCGGGGTGAAAAGCAGGGAGAGCTTGGACAAAGGGTTCTTCGGAAGGAGAAGGGCCCACTGTCTCCACGGGTTTGGGGGAGAGGGAGAGCACAGGGCCCGGGCAGCCGCAGGGGCCAAGCGGGGCCAGGGACCACATTGTGAGGCCACTTGCTGGCGCCTTGGAGGCCCCAGCCTGGCTGTGAACTTGGTCTAAGGCGGACTCTACTGGCAGCTCGGGGACGTTACAGCCTCTGCCTCGGCCAGCGCAGCGGCTTCCCTGGCTACTGACTGCGCTTTCAGTTTCCCCACCACCCAAATATTGCTTCGCAGGCCCCCACGTCTCAGTGGGAAGGTTTTATTTTTCCTTTTCTATTTGGAGAGTCAGAAAATAGAAAAGAGTGAAGTAGGGAGAAGAGAATAAGACTGCAAAAGCCTGGCGTGTAAGGATTATCCTCTATCATGCCTGCAAACCCTGAAAGGGCGACGCCCTGATACCCTACGAATTTCCCTGCGCGTTTCCCCTAAATACTACTCCTGGACGACACCCTACTCCGCCACTTTTCCATTTGGCCTGAGTCCTATCTTGGCTACGGAAGCAGGCCTGGGGCCTGTCAGTTACCTTTCCTTCCTGGAAGCATGCATCCCTACCCCCAAATGGCTCCAAGGTCAGCAGATCGCTGCAACCAACACTGGTGGCGACTCTTGGAGCCCGCAGTGGGGGCAGGAGCTGAGTGCAGGACTCTGCCCAAATCCACAGGGAGAGCAAGACCAGAGCACCGCCAGCCGGTCAGCCGGGCAGTTGAGCAGCCTGAGAGCCGTTCCCATAGGATAGAATCTAGAGGATGCTGCAGTGAGACAGAGGGCACGCGCGGGCGATTTTCTCTCCAGGAGGAAATTTACAGAGAGAAGAGACACTACAGACGATGCCTAAACGATACAGATAAGGTGCAAGGAGGGAAAGAAAGACGAAAATTTGGAAGGAGGTGATTTTCAGAGTCTGTCAAGTCCTGAATTGCCCAAAGTCCAGGAAGGCCCTGATTCCAAATCCTCCACCTCTGCGTGGAGCCTGCAATCTGGGTCTCTTTTGAATTTGGCAAAAGAAAAAAAAAGAAACGAAAAATCCACTTAAACCTGTCCTCACGCCCCTCCCCCGGCTTGGAGCCACTGCGGTGCGGCCAGCGGCGCGTAATGTATGCGGCAGTGGCTCTGAGCCCCACGTAGGCCAATGCTTCGGCCCGTCTGCTGACCTCGGCGTGATCCCGGACTCTATGAATTATTGATGAGATATGAGCGTTGATTTCCCCTTTCAGGATGCAAACTCCATTATATTGTTAAAATGGCGATTTAATCGTTGAGAATAGCTTTGGTGTGGGTTTTTCCCCCAACTCATTTGCACCTCCTTCCTTTTCATTTAACTCTCTTAATTAAATCCTTTAACAGATTTTAATCACTTTTAGGAGGGAGGAGTAGGAGAAAAGGGAAGGCCCTAACACCATCACTATCACCACCAACAAATGGGACACTAAAATAAAGCAAACCCAGAAACTATAAAGAACTTCTACCTTTGAGAAGTTGAAAGGAAAGTAGCTAGGGGGGTTAATCCCTCTACAGAAATCTTCTAGGAACACCTACCAGAGACAGACCATCACAGGGCTGGGGAAACTGACTTCCGATGGGCCAGAGTTCAGGAACTGGGTGGGTAGGTGTTTGATTCCACCCTGAGACTTGTGTGGGAAGTCCAGAGTGGAGAGTGACACTCAGCTGTGCTGAGAAATCAGGGGACTGGACTTATCATCTTGGGGAAGGTCACAGATTTCTTGTGGGTAGTAACTCCTCAACCTGGTTCCCAGAGGCCCTTAAGGAGAAATGTTCTTTATCCTAGAGGGGTCCCCATTTCTCCCCTCCCCCTTTGCAGACAGCTCGGTTTCCAGGCGGGTGTCTGGGTTAATTAATATGGATGTATAACAGCACTGCAGCAATCGATAATTCCTGCTGTGGGCAGATCTCAGCCTCCAAATCCGATTACTCTTAGACACTCCAAAAATGGTGTGAGGTGATTGGGGGATCCTTCCCCCAACAAGAGGAGTGAATTCTTGTACCCCTGTTCAGCCTATGCAGGCAGGAGCCTCTCCTTTTCTGCCTCAGAAAGGACTGAGTTTGGGAGATTTGTGCAGAATCTCTCTTGCTCTGAATCCCTGTCTTCCACTCTAGCACCCAGACCCCACAAGATAAAGAAACCAGGTGGGAAGAGGCACTTTTTCTTGGATCCCCCCTTTCCTGCCCCAGCAGCCCCTGATGAATAGGTTCTTGCAGCCAGGGAAGGGTTAAGTGTCCCAGCAGCAGTTATGGAGAGGAAGCTGATGAAATATGGGCACTCGGAACTCCAGGCCTGGCTGGCTTTCCTGTTTACACTTCTTTATACTTCCTCCCACCCTGCTGCTGTGGGGAAACAAAACATAACCAAATAAAACAAAACCAAAAATTAAAAAAAAATTCAAATTGTTCACTGAGTGGCGGTCAGACTGGCCTTCGATAGAAATGGGAAACTGCAGCCTAAATCTCCCTCTGCTACCTCTACAGCCTTGGCCCACGTTGAGGGTGCACCCAGGATCAGTGTAAGAATTTGGCAAGAGGGTGTAGGCATAAGTGAGGAGACTTAAGCAGAGCGAGGAGAGGAATCTATGATGTTGGGAGCTGAGTCCTCCAGAGGGTAGAACAGCCTTCCCAAAGAAAGTCTCAGAGATGGAGAGGGAGGAGAGGGCTTGAATTTGGGGGTACAGGAGAGAATTCGATTGCCCCAGAGACTTCTTCACATCACTTATTTCCTCTGTCAATACTTCCTTGGTGAAATGTTGGGGGGAGTTCATTGCTGTGAAAGACCAGTGTCTTCTCTGGGATCTGCTCCAAGCCGAACATGACCCAAGGATTTGTTTGGCCTCTCTGGTGCCTCCCTGGAGGAAGTGGGCATCCCTGCCCAGTCTCTTAGACTTTCTGGGAAATCTGTCCAGATATGCTCAGCAGATGTCCCTGGGCCATTGGGCCACACAATCTTTATCAAAGTTCACAGAACTGACATGGCAGGGAGCAAAAAAATTATATATATCTTCAGGGACAGGCCTGATGATATGAGATTTTGGGTTCCTGGAAAGGGGGAGCTTTAGGATGAGTCCTGCGACACAATAGGAATGGGGTTCCTCTGGAGGTCCCCGGTTGGGTTCTACCCCTGTGGGTCTCTGTCTGCCTTTCACTGCACTCCTTTCTCTCATCCAGAGTGCCTGTGAAAGCTATATCATCAAGCTTTCTTACTATCTTAAATAGTGGTCAGGGTCCACTGGGAGCTGACAGGACTCTCTCAATGGATTCCCACCATTCAGCAGAAGGACATGTGTCTACAAAGCAGTGCTAGGACCCCAAGCTCTCTACCCTCCCACTAGGCTCTCAGAGCCTGTGAAAGATTTCTGGTAAAATAGATCTGAACAGGCACTAGAAAGCAGCTGGAGGAGAGAGAGGCAAGGGAGAGAAGAGAGGACAGAGCCCAGATGTCCCCTAACGGGAAATAGAGGGAGTCCTATGCCTCCTCCTTGTCCCAAAGATCAGATGCCTCACAAGATACCACATGTGCAAATCCAGGATTATCGATGGATGCTGGTGAGCAGAACCAAAAGATGGCAGACTGGTGGGAATAAGAGGAACGAGGATGGTCGACACCATCTATCTTAAAATTGGGACATCACTTTGGTAAGGAAGAGGCCTCTGGCTTTTAGAAGAGTGATTTTTACTCAGAAAATAACAGCCTCCTTAAAAATTAAATCCTAAAGTTCCTCTGGTTGGTGGTGCCACAAACAAAGGAGGCTTTGAGATTGTGACAACAGAGAGAAAAGTGGAGAGGAGACAGGAGCATCTTTCCAATTTCATCTTTCAGCTCCTGTGAATTTTTCCCTCCTAATAGTCAAAGTCTACGTTCCTGAACAACTTTTGTTTATGGAGGGGCTGCCAGAGGTCTCCTTAAACCCCAACTTTTCTAGGCAAGGGAAGAAGCTCTCCTCTTTCCTCCACTCCTACTCAAAAATTAGGTTTTAGATTGGAGGGGATTGCCCTCAGGACCTTATGTAGAACCAAACAGAAGGGTCAGCTCCAGATCAACAGGCTGAAGGTGGGTACAGAAGCATCGTGCTCTCTAATCTGCCTGACTCTGTTAAGGCCATAGAGAACTGGAAGGAACCCTCTCGTGGGGTACAAACATCTGTAAGTGGCTTCAGTGCAAGGCAGCCCACAGTAACCTCCCTTCCCAGTGCATTTTCTCTGCTCAGATGTATCCGCATGAAAGTGCCGAGTGGCGAGCGGCTAGCGCCCCACACACCCCTGACAAATGAATGTCATAAAGTTTCTTTCCTGGGGGTGAGGCGATGTTTGTCGGAAGATATCCAACAATGAAGTAGCTCCCCACAAGGCATCCTGCTGTCAGCAGCACACACCCCTCTCCTTCTTACCACCCTAAATTTCCAAGATACTGAAGAAACTGTGGCTGTCGTGCAGACCCCCTTTCCGCACACAGAATCAAACATTCTTGCAAATAAAACCAGGTAACCCCAACAAACCACTAGGCCTTATCCAACTGAATAACCCTCTCCTGCCCCCCCAACTCTTTGAACACCCAGCTTGTCAGAACCAGGTACAAGAAAAGGCAAAATCGCCCCCCTTCCAGCATCTGCTATCACCCCACTGCCCTACCAGAGGCAAGATTTCCTTCCCCTAGTCCCAAGCCCCAAAACTGCAATGGGAGAAAGCGAAGGCTGGAAGCGACTTACTGCAGGGAGTGCAGGGCCTGGCTGCCGCCGCCTTTCGCTGCTGTAGACAGGGAGAGCGCTCAGCTACCTCTGCCCCCTGCCCCACCACAGCTAGCAGTTAAAGTGTCACTTAACATTCTGGAGAATGTGAAATATACCGCGGCGGTGTCAACTCCCCAAAACCATAAAACTAACTTTATGGACCTCACGTGACTTTCTCGAGCCAGTGAGGGGTATCTGTCTGACTTCTCGGCAATTTTTACGATCTAACTTCAAGATAAAACCCCTATCCATTTGACATCTAAATGTCATACCGACTTTTGGGATAGTTTGCTATCCACAAAGGGGGACAAAGTCAAGGGGCGAGGGGGAAAGAGGGCCAGTGGAGCCCCCACCACCCTCCATGGCCTCCTGACCAGCTTCCCCTCCCCCCAGGTCCTGTAAGAAGTTGGGCCAAGCTGGAGGGGACTGACCACCGGGTAAGTGTCCAGACTCTACTCGTGTTCAGGGTGGAGGCTGACTTGGATAGAAAAGGGCTGGGCCCTAACCCTAGGCCAGTGCAACTGGAGAGGGGACCAGGGGCCTTCCAGGAGGGACCCCAGTTCTTAATTAAGAAGGAAAGTCAGTTAAGCCCCTGGAGAGAGGCGTACCTTGAAGAATGTAGAAAAGTCTGAGGGTGAGAGAACGTCTTTGGAACTGAATAGATTTTATTTTTGTTGTTGTTTTGCCTTAGTAGATAGATGGCAGAGCTGAAATGGGATTTATATCAGGGGACAAGGGAACTAGGCAGGCTTCTACCACTCCCAAAAGGCCTGGAGACTGCTCAGAACTTAGGCCTGAATTACTTCCCCTGGTTTTCAGAGGCTTTCGTGGTCAGCTGGCGGAAGGCCCAAATGGAGCCCAAAGGCGGTCTCTCTGCTGCACCAGTCCCAGTGGGGTTCCTGGGCCTTGGAAGCCTGTCTCCTGGCCCAGGCACTGCTGACCAAGTCAAGGACTTAGGTGACTGACAGAGGCTGCTGGTAAGAACCCTACTGTCTTTTTCCTACACCCCAGATCTATCAAGAATGGTCTGGGGTGCGCCTGGTCATGGCAGAGGCAGGCTCCCAAAGAAAAGACAAGTGGAAGGGCAGTAGAGAGGGGAAAACATTTATTTGACTTCCAGGAAAGCTACAAACAAATACCAAAAGCGAATCACTGAGACAGGCCCGGCAAAGACAGATATCACACATAGCACCACATCCACTCGCTCACTACAAATGGTCTTGGAAGCGAAACGGGTGGGGGGGAGGAGATGGGTCTGATCCAGACTATCCCCTTATTTACAAGCTTTGGGCCCTCTAAGCCAGACCCATAGATACACAGAAAAACACACAAGACAACTTACACTGAGGGTTATTTTTGTTTCTTTTCAGTCCCAGACAAGGCCTGGTGGGGCCTATTCAGGCAGCAGGAACTTAAACCTCACTCGTTACCTCTCTTCTTCTCAACATTACCCCTTTGGTCCTCCCTGACCCCTTCTCACTCCAGGACCAAGACACTGTGAGACTTGGGCCTGGAGAGTGAGGAGCCAAGGAGGAAGCGGAAGGAGAAAAGACACACAGTCATCACACAGTCGTGGACTCCATCTACTCCGAGGCCAGCTCAGCTGGGCCGGCACTGCGGTACCGCCCCACCTCAAATGTTTCCCCTTTGAGGAGTTTCCACCTGAAACTCAAAATACAGCCACCATTCCTTTATAAATAAGTTAGAACACAGAAAGGGAGGGGAAAGTTCACATTAAACATGCGAGTTTCTTTTTTTTTTTTCCTGGGGGAAGAAGTGCAACCACAGACACGAACATCCAGAAACACTGGCGCATTTGGGGGTGAGCGGGGAGGTGTAGGGAGCATGGAGGGAAAATAATAATTATTACCATTATTATTAACAATAATAACAAGATTAACCAGTCCAGAGGAGAGGGAGACACAGGTAGACCTAAGAGCAAACGAAAAAATTGTAACACAGGGCCAGGGCAGCAGGCTCATGGGAACCGGTCCCCAGCCAGCGGCAGCAGCGCGGGAAGGCTCGTTGGGGCCGGGGCTGGGGGCTGGCGCGACTCTTTGCCGCCCAGGCTCCGTAGGGAGGGCTTAGGGCTGGAAAGCGCTAGTGGCTGTCGCTAGGCTCATACTTTTCAGTTTGTTGTCTTTCTTCCACTTCATGCGCCGGTTCTGGAACCAGATCTTGATCTGGCGCTCGGAAAGACAGAGCGCGTGGGCAATCTCGATGCGCCGCCGCCGCGTCAGGTAGCGGTTGAAGTGGAACTCCTTCTCCAGCTCCAGGGTCTGGTAGCGGGTGTACGCAGTCCGGGCCCTTTTCCCGTCCGGCCCGGTCATATCTGGAGCAGACAGAGTAGAGCCGCGAGGCCATGTTATTTCGGTTAAGGGAGGGGACACTGGGTGGGAGGGGGCGGGGAGCAGGACCCAGGCGTCCCCGGCACCCAGCTCACTGCAGCTCCAATCCTCCCCAGCCCAGACGCCCGCATCCAGACTGGCTTTCTGCTCCCTGGTCTCTTGCAGCCCCCACTTCTGCTAGCAGCGGAAGCGCCCGGCTTTGTCTCGTGCTCCGTCCCTATGCCTCACCCTTCACCGGGCTCAGGCTGCCGCTGGCCCGCCAGGGTGGAGAGTCGCTGCACTTCTGCCCCTGACCGGTCTCTCGTTTGCCTGATCACCCCTCCTTTGCCAGCAGCAGTCTCAAAATTTCACAGATAAGCAGGACCTTTCCCCAAACGATATAAATCCCGTCTTACACCCTAAAGCTAGTACGACTGGGCGAATAACACCAAGCCGTAACTGGGGAGAAATTATTAAAAATACACCATCCCTGCAGCTAAAGATCTTTGCCTCTCTCCCCCGGAGCTCTGAGGACCCACGTAAGGACCTCTCCTCTCTGGGAAGGAAAAAAAAAATCTCTATTTGAGGAAAAGCCAAGCTGTCCTCACCTCCCCCTCTCCAAAGACAGGGAAGGAAAGCCGAGAAGACAAAAAAGAGAGAGCGAGAATTACCATGGCTGATATGAAGCTTCCTCATCCAGGGGAATATCTGCGGAGTCTGCCCCTCGGGCGCGGCTGTGGAGGTGGCCATGGGCTCTGGCTGCGCCCGGGCTAAGCTTGGGCTGCTCAGCTGGTTCGTGGTTTCCTCAGGCTCCGAGGACGCGCTGGCCTCGTCTATTTCGGTGAAATTGGCGCTGGAGCTGGCCGGGGTCGCCTGGTCGGAGGGGGACGACACAGAGGGCTTGGCGCCGTGGCTGTCGCCGTTGGAGCAGGGCAGGGACTCGGGCGAGGACAGGGAGCAGCTCGACGCCGCCTGCCTGAAGCGGGGCTCCTGGGCGGGAGCGGGAAAGGCGCGCGAGCTTTCGCCCACCGCCCCAAAGTGGCTGGAGGAGGCCGAGGAGCGGTTGACGCTGAGGTCCATCCCATTGTAATTGTAGCCGTAAGAGCCGGTGTGCATGGCAGCGGGATCCCTGTAAGAGCCGCTCAGAGAGCTGCCACTGCCATAATTTAGCAACTGATAGTCCGGGCCATTTGGATAACGCCCCGAGAAGGAGTTTACAAAGTACGAGCTCATTTGGGTGATTTTGGAGGGCTTGATTTGTGGATCGTGGTCGTTATAACCCTGTGCTTCACGATTTATGATGTATTAATGAATTATAGCGATGCACTGTACTTCGTTTTGCTATGTATGCGGCCAAATATGGGGGGGGGCTGAAAGGGGGTGGGGGGGCGTTAGAGAATCACGTGCTTTTGTTGACCAGTCGTAAATTCTCGCTGATGACCTCAAGAGGTAATTCATGCTCTATGGTTACAAATAATGACGATCTGAGAATCGTTAGGGCCGATTCAATGCGAGTCTCGGAGAGAGGCAGAAAGAGAAGGGGGGAAACCGAGAGAAGGTTGGCAGTGGCCTCTGAGCAGAGCGCGCCACCTCCCGGCGATCGGCGGGAGCGCGGGCCGCGAACCACCATGGCGGCCGGGCCACCTCCCTCCTGACTCTGCGACCGGCTGGAGAAAAACACCCAGCCCGGGCTCAGCCGCAGGGTCGAGCAGTCTAGAGTCGGGCTCGCTGGTTGAGCCTTTTACTGAAATTCTTGGGGATAGGGTTAGTCTTTCTATGGTGTCCTTCCTCCTGTTCCTTTTTTAAAAAAGCTGGATGAGAGATCAGAGATCGAGTTGTTTTTCCCTTTCTCGGGCTTTTCGAGTCTCCAAGTTGCTCGAGGTGGAAGTTGGTGGTGGTGGGATAGGACTGAAAGACGTTTGTGAAAAACAACGATTGCAACCAGTTGTCTTCCCCGAGAGCTTAGCCCTGCTCGCTTTCTGGAGGAGGGGGCAGTGACCATCTCCAGCCCGCAGGCAGAGCAGACAGGGCTGGGCTGGAAGCTTCTTTAGGAGCTTTCGTTTCCTCTGGGCCCTAAGGAAGTTTAGAGTGCTCTTCCTGACTTTCTAGTCCTTAGCCCAGGGCCTGGGAGTGCTACAGCCGGACAGGGACCCAGGGAGACAAGCCTGGGGGGCGGGGGGGGGGCGGGAAGGAAGCTAACCAGCCTAATGTTGAAAGGCAGAGGTGACAACCGCCTGGCAGCTAGGATTTAGGTGAAACCATGTGTCTCAGAGTTTGGGGTCAAGGTAGGACCCCTTCAATTTCTGGCCAAGGTGCCCACTATGGTAGTCGGAGGCCTACGTGAGGCTCCTAGTCCGGGAACTGGGCAGTTTCAGAGCTAGACCGAGAAGGGGTTCCGAGGACAGGCAGCGTCTTGCTAGGGGTGCCAGGCAACCAGAGAACGCCGCAGCTGGACCCCTTCTGCTCTGCTAAGGCAGCTATTTTCTTTAAAAATAAAAAAGGGAGAGAGAGGGTGGAGGAAGAAAGGAAAACAGTATGGACAGCTTGCTGCTTGGGTGAGGGAGCTGGGAGGAAAAGGGCCGTTTTGGGTTGAGGGGATGCAACCAACGCCTGTCACCTGGCCTCACGTCTTCAGGTCTAGGGAGAACAAGAGAAAATCAAGCCGTCGGCCTCCCACCAGCTGGCAGCTTCGGGTTTCTCAACTTGTCGGTGAGCTTCTACTTGAGGTGCCTGGAGCCTGCAACTTGGCCCGGGGATACCTGGTGGCCCTAACTCAGTTTCCAGAGCCACAGGCCAGAAGCCAAGGGCCAAGGCCGCCAGAGAGGCCAGGCCATGTGGGCGGGCCAAAGGCCAGGGGCCTCTGCGAGCGGGAATGAGGACAGAAAAGTGCTACAGAGGCGCTGAGACCCACCGATCCGGCTTCTGCTGAAGCCCGGGGCTAGAGAGCCTCAGTGGCATCCTCGTGACGCGGGCAAACGAGGAAAAGCTAAAGAATATGAGGGAAACGGCCCCCGTTGTTCCCCAAGTCTGCACCGGGAGTTGCTGTTCCGAGCCTACGCACCGGCGAGGCGCAGCGCTAGGGCCAGAGCGGGACCGCTCCAGCTTTTATCTCAGCTGTGACTTCCGAGTCGTGTCCGGCGGACCCGCTGGAGAGGCCTTGGGGCTGACCAGGGCTCCTGCCTTTGCTACGCAGTTTCCGGCACAAGGCCGATATGGTGGCTATGGGACGGAGACAGGGGAGGCTGAAAAAAGTGGCAGGAAGGAGCAGAGGTGACTCAGCGGCGAGTTTTCATGTCTTTATTATTATTGTCATTATTAATAATATTAATATCATTACTGAAGTATTTCACGTCCAGAGCTAAGACAAGACTACAAACACAACACATAGAAAATTAATAAAATAGAACTTTGTTTTCTTCTGAGGCTCCTCTTCTTACTTCTAGGTAGTATGTGCTCCTTCCAGTGGCTTTGGGAGGGGGTGGAACAAACGACAGGTCTGGGGTCAGGGAGACTTCGAAGCCCCCGCTGAGGGGGCAGCGAATCTACCATTGAACCGTGCACGGGGGACACAGACGACATAAGGAGACGCGACAGGGACAAGAGCATTTTGCTCGGCTTCCAGGAAACATCAAGTGAGTCAGGTCCTCGATTCTCGCAAGGGGTGCCAGATTGGCCAAGGCAGTCTCTGCAGGGAGCCAGGGGGCGCCTGGTACAGGGTGTGCTCGGGCAGCGAGGCCTCCGTGCGCGGGTGGGAGCTCTGTGGGCGGGGGCGGCCGGGAGAGCGCTGGGCCCAAGGGTGGCGGAGCAGGGAACCAAATCCCCCTACTCCCCCGCCTGCAGAGCGTCCTGGGGACCCTCCGACGCCCCGGACTCCTTACGAGCCTCTCCCTTAGCGTCCCCCCTCCCTTTCCAGCTCTTTCATTCGGCGGGTTTTTCTTCCTCCTCCTCCGCACTGAGCTGAGATGCGCTGAGCAGCTTGCTCTCTTTTTTCCACTTCATGCGCCGATTCTGGAACCAGATCTTGATCTGCCTCTCAGTCAGGCACAGGGCGTGCGCGATCTCGATGCGCCGCCGCCGCGTCAAGTAGCGATTGTAGTGAAATTCCTTCTCCAGCTCCAGCGTCTGGTACCGCGTGTAGGTCTGACGGCCTCGCCGGCCGCTGGGCCCAAAAGAGGAACCTGTTACGTAAAGAGGAGATGCTGAGGCCTAGGGTCACTGGACCGGAGCCCGCCCCCAAAAGAGACCCTCAAAAGTAGATTTGACCCTGTCCCGAAATGCCCTCCGCTTCCTTGTTCTCCGCCTCCTCCCCCACTCCTCCAGTGCCTCCGCCAAACTCCCGGGGGGCGTCCCAGGCCTCCGCCCCCTATCTAGACCTTTGGTGGAGGAGGGGAGGAGCAGTTTGAACTCCCACCTGAGCCTAGGGGGAGGGGTTGGAGAAGGGCTGGCCAGGTGTGTCTCTTTCTAGCTGTTTCTTTCCTTTCCGTCCCTTTCCATCCATCTAGCTCTCCCCCGCCCACACTGTGATAGATTACGACCCTTAATCCGTAATGACGTGGATCGATCCATAGTCAGCATTAAGGGCTCCTCACTTTCGTGTCCCGCTAATGGACATCAATTTGGGACTTAAGGCGGACAAATAATCCAACCTGAAACCCAGATGCCTGTTTCCCCCGCTCTTCCCCATCTCCCCCTCTTTTTTCCTGTTCTCTCTCCTTCCTCTGATCACCCCCCTTTCCTGTTGCCTCATCTTTCCCCAGCCTCCTACCCCCTGGGAATCAGTCTGGGACAGACTCTACTCCCTCGCCAGCGTCACGCCACCCCCTCCCTCCCATGACGCACTCCGTTTCTAACAGAGCCGTCCTTGGTAGGGGGACTCGACTAGGTTGGGGGGGGCAAAAGGAAAGGAAAGTCAATGACTGTGGCCACAACCCACTTCCCTATCCCTGCGTCCCCGCTCTGGCCTGGCACCCAGGGACAGCCTACTGGTCCTCCTGGGTCTGAGTCCACCTGGGACTTTGCAAACTTTGTAACTCCTCAAGGGTGAGAAGACAGAGGACACAACTCGGCGCAGGCGCCCACCTTCCCTTATGTCCTAACTGAGATGTCCACTGGCACTCAGTGAGGAAGTGACGGGGGCGGGAGGGAGAGCTCGCTAATTCTGTCCTGGGAGTGGGGGCCCGCGGGGTCCTGGAGGCAGCGGGCGGTCTCACTCACTATTGCACGAATTCATCCGCTGCATCCACGGGTAGACGGGCGTGGAGCACTTCTGCTCCTCGGTTTCGCCGAACACGCTCTTGTCCTGGGCGCAGTCGGACTTCCGCGGCTCAGGGTGGAACGGGGTCGGCTCGTCGGCGCCCGAAAGCGCGCAGGCCGACTCCTTCTCGCGGTAGAAGGCCGGCGCCGGCCCGTAGTCGCAGGGCGCCGCGCGGCCGTAGCCGCCTCCAGTCGGCGGGTAATAGGAGGAAGCGGCAAAGCCCTTGTCCTGGCCCGGCCCCGGGCCATAGGGCGCGGGGTAGTGCCTCAGCGGGTCGGCATAGCCAGACGAGTAGAGCGGTAGCTGGCCCAGGAAGGACTCCTGCCCGCTGGCCAGAGTGACGGGGAAGGTGGAGTTCACGAAATAGGAACTCATTGGGAGGGGAGGCGCGCACGGTCGCTGCTGCTCCGCCGGGTTTATGATTTGTTGTGTTTTATAGTCCGAGCGCCGCGCCTATTAGTAGTATATCCGAGATTGGGTTTTAGCTGAGGGGGGATGGCGAGGTGCCAGTGAGGGCCAGAAGGAAATACAACCATCTGATCCAACACTGACCAATGGCAGAGGCAGGAATTGTCAAATAGCACCCAGGAGGAGCGCAGCCCGCACGAGGGACCCGCGCACAAACCTATCAACCTTTTTTTCCTTCTTCTTCTCCTTTCTCTCTCTCTCCTGCAACAACGCAACGCTTCTTGTTTCACCTACGTAGGATCTGCGAAAGAGGCGTCTGTGCCTTTGAGGGAGGAGGGAGCATTTGGATTGAGACCACCCCATCCCCGGTGATTAAATAAATATATCCCTCCCCCCACAAGCAGGATAGGAAAAAGTTCATTGTGTTTTCAGAAAGTTAACCCCTGCGTTGCTTGGGTTCGGTCCCTCAAAGGAGGATTGGGTAAATGTCCCCATCCTCCTTAACAGCCATATAAAGAAGGTTTGTTTATAGGGCTTGGTGTTGGTAGAAGGCAGAAGGATTTCCTACTGCCTCTTTCTTTCAGAAAGAGACAGGCGAAGAGAAGAAATATCCTCGGTTCCAGGTTTTAAAAATCGTTCCCCCATCTCGGTTTATCAGATTTACTCTCCCTCCTCTAAGCCCAGGTTTATCATCGTTTCATCTTCTCCATAACTCCTGTGGTTTGAAGGAGACAGGCCAGAGCTGACTGCCCAAAGGACTCAGAAGACTGGGAAACAGGAGGAGGGTTTGAACTCCAGCGTCCCCTTCTGTGTCTGCTGCTAGGCTAGGAGCTTTTGGATGGCTTCGACCTGGGCTGTCTGTCGCTGCCCAAGCCGTCCTGCCTTGTCCTAGTACACAGCTGCTGTCATCAGGAGCAAGGATACTGGGAAAAGGACTTGGCATTCTCCCCGCTTGGGGCTACGTAGAGACGAGCAAGGTGACTTTATTTATCTGATCTCTATTCTGCCTTATACCCTTAAATGCACCCTTCATCCTCTTCCCCAAATGACATGGAAATATCCTGGGCTACAGTCTTAGGAATCCGAATGTCCCAGTAAGTCTGGATATAGGAAATTCTTCCTTCCTCAGTCCAGGTCTTCAAATAACACCCCCCCCCAAATATTTGAGGCAATCAGACACCGACAGGAGGACTATAGCCCTCATCCCTTTTGCAGGTCTCTCTAGAAGCTGAAAGTTCTTTTAAAAATTAATTCTTTCCTAAGACAAGGTTTTGGTTTAGTTTTATAAGGAGGCTGGAGTATTCTGCTTCTCCTGCAGGACTCAGCAGGTAGCCACCAACTATCAGCCCAAATCTTCTCTCCAGATACTTACAATCCTTCTGTCTGCCTCTCAGCATTTCTGAGATTCCCCACCTACCCCCCATACACCCTACATTTGTATCAAGAAAGTGTACTTATATCACCCAGTTTCTTTGTAGCACCAGATTTGCTGCTCTACCAGTTTGGATGTGTGAGAGAGTATATGTCCCTGGCACTCTTCCTTACCCAAGGAAAATTGGCAATGAGGCCAGGTGTGGAGCCTGGGCCCTGATGCATTTCCAAAATTCTAATATTTATGCAGATGCCAGGCAGTGAAGTGTGACAGCCTTCTGACCTGGGACCAGGAAGGTGGCAAGGTATGGTGCGAAGTCCACTTCTGGACTAGACTGCCCCTGCCCTGCCTTGTTCTTTGGGGTCCTTTTTGTGGGCTGGTCTCTACCCACCAAAGATGGCACAGGACAATAGGTAAGGTGGTAGAGGGCCGAGGCTGGGGAGACCAAGAGTGAGCACTTGGTTAACTGCAAAGCAGCCTTCAGGACTCCCTGAACTCAGGGCAATGTCTAGACTGTACCTTCACAGCCAAATGACCACCCCTGGATGGCCCTCTACCTTTCCTTAATCTGGCTCTTGGCGGTTTGATGAAGATTTAAGAAAGGAAACCTAAACCCTCTAGTGATGGAGAAGAAAAAATTCTCCAGTCTAGCTAGGGTTGGGCCGACTCTTAGGGAGGAATCAGGGACATTAAGTGGGCAAGCAAGTGAGGGTGCCTGGACGCACATCCCTTCTCTCTGATGCTGAGGCTGGGCTCCGGGCTTCATTCCTGGCTGCCTCCTCCCTGCCCACATGTGCCCATTTGAGGACTGGAAGATGTGAGCTTCCTTGTGGGGTCTGGGCAAAGTAATATGCTGTACAGTGCCGGAGGGGGGGTCTTCACTTGTGGTATAAGCACAAAAATAGTCATCTTTTCCTAAGAATCACAGCCTCCCAAATTAGCCTCACCTCTGCAGGTTGCCTGTCACAAAATGGAGCCACAACCACAGGACTTGGGCGCCTGGAGTCGGGCATGAAAGGAAATAGCGCCTCATCACTCTTATCTAAGCCCAGAGGTATTTATGAGCGTTTATTCGTCTGATCCGTTTGTTTGGGAGAAAGAGCAGGCAGGCAGGGCCTGGCCAGAGGCTGCCTGGTTTCTGGAGCCAGATCTCTACGAATGTGTCTGTGGTTCGGTCTAGGTCCACTGCAGTCAGTCTGTCTCTGTGGAGGAACGTGTAAGTATGCAGTGGGCTTAAGCCTATCTGCCCGGCTGGGAAGTCCTTCCCTGCCTCAACAAGGAAGTGTGTGAATAGAGAGGTGGATATAAATGAAAGCAAGTCTTTAGTACACAACAGAAGGATTGTATAGATAACCCACAAGCAGATTTATACTTGTAATTTTCTGTGCTGCAAGCTCGTGGTCCTGTGTGGACATATACATTCCAGCTCCCGAGGAAATGACCAAGTTGTGTTAGACTCAGGAGTAAAATTCTCCTGCACTGGTAACCATAGGGAGGCATATTTACCTATAAATATTTGGGAGGAGGGATAGAGACAGGTTTCCTATTTCCTCTGGCCTGCAAAGGTCCCCAACCCCCAAGATATCTGGGCTGTGAACCTTTCTGCAACCTGTCCCAACTCTGGGTGATGTAGGGTGACTAAAATCTCACAACCCAATCCTCCCCGGCACTCTTGATTCTCCGGGTTTGGGGAACATAAATGCTCCCAGGGGAATCAGGTGCCGGTCCTAAAGGTTAGGATCCTCTTTAAATGGGACAGTTTGTTTAAGACAGACCCACTGAAAGATCTGCACGAAGATTTTCTTCCCCTTATGTAAAGTGGCAGGCCTCATTTCAGATCTGCACAGGAGTGTAGGCAGTGGCCATGGGCCTCTCTCCCAAAGTCCTTGGGCACCCTGAGACCCCTCAAGTGTTTTAAGCCTCTGTATTAGCTGCATTTACCCTCTCCACCGTTCTGCTGATGGTCCACAAGAAAGCGTCTCAGAGCGGCCCACGTTCTTTCTGGCAGGCTCCCTCGGGGCCACCCGCAGGGCGCCTCGCTGGGCAGGCCTTCTAACTGCCATAAAGTCATTCCCGCGGCAGAAAAGCTGAAACGGCTGCTCCTGCGGCCCAGACTCAAGGGGCATCCGCGGGGGGGAGGGGGTGGAGACGAGGCTGCGGCTCTTGTCCCCAGACCACGGCAGCATCACTGGCTCCAGCTAGACCTTTGTAACACCTCGGTTTGCCTGACACCACAGGCAATTTCCTGAAAGCCCCTGCCCGGAGACCCGGGCCACTGCACCTTGAAAGGAGCAGCCGAGCTTCCTCCCAAGGCTTGAAAGCCCGAGCTAATCAGTAACCCGCCAGACTGGGGCCAATACTCAAACGTGGCCGCACAGGCGCGGTCCGGGCTCTCACCACCCCTTTCTGAGAAAGCAGTCAGGTTAGGTGAGTGTGAGGGGTCTGACAGAAACGGAAATCACAATGGTTTGGTTTCTGAATGATTCCTCTCCAACCTCACACCCATTTTTTTTCCCCCCGTAAGTGTATTTTGTGTCGATTTCGCTGGAAGCGATCGAGAATGGAGGAGTCGGACACTCACTCGCAGACATCAACAGTTTCCAGAAAACTAGGTTCAATTCCTTCACCATGGACCCATCAGCCAAGGAACTGGAAAGACCCACCAGCCAACCTGAGAACATAGACCCGGTTTGTGTTTTGACAATCAAGTGGAACTGCCAACCGGCGCCTCCCCCGCCGGCCCGTTCCCTGGGCCGCGAGGAAAAACCAAATAAACCTTCAACAGCCTTGGCCTCAAATGTCGCCAGCGACCCGAATCGCATTCGCGCCCATGGTAGTGGGGCTTTGTGACTCTTATCCTCAACCCTTCGGTTCAGGGCCCCCTGACCGGTGGATGCTGTATTAGCGCTTTTTAAATGTGCCTCAGAAAAAGTCGTGGCTTTCCCTGCCGGGTTTGGAGATGGGATGGGGAGTGGGGAGCCGGTGCTTGCACTCCGATCCTCACCCGGTCGGCCAGGAAGCAAGATGCCGAGGAAAGCGTCACTCTGGCCCCCCAAAAGCCCCCTAATCCCGGGGAACCTGCCCGGCCTGCGCTCCAGGCATCGGCCGCCGCCGGTGCAGAGTCTCGGGTTTGTGGCGCTGGAGCCGCGCGTCTCGGCACGGACAGTAGATGGCAGCAAACCGCATAATTTGGGTCAGAGAGCAAACTGTCAAACAGACGATTTATAACCCGCTGAGACTACCGGAGAAAAAGACCTTTAGTCCGTATGGGTTTGGGGAATTTTCCTTTGAGAATAGACCTGAGAGCCGTGGGTGCTTGCCGAGAACTTCTCCTGCTAAGCAGTCCAGGGATCCCTCGGGGCGCCCAGTCCTGGCTTGCCAGGAGGAAGGCATCTGCCTGGTCCCCCCGGGGTCCCCCTCCCACGCCACAAGTGGCTACATCCTTCTCTGGCTCATCTCTGCCATGAAAAGGCCAATACCCCAACCCCGCACATACACCTCCTACACATAAACCCTGGGCAAGCGGAATCCCCAAACTGAATGTCCTGTATTTGCTTTTAAGAAAAGAAGAAGCAATCACCTATTTGTGCAAACCATAATAAACCTCAGTGTCTAGTGCCCTCTGCGCCCACTGTCTGTCGCTTATCTCTCTGCTAGCAGCTTCCGGAGAAGCTCTCTCACGGGGTTTTTAGGTCCGCAGCGCAGTCTACTCCTCCTTGCAGCCCATCCCAGCAGATACTTTAAGAATCTCTGTCCCCCGCCCACCGGTCCTTCCGCTCCCTGCCTGCCAGGAGGCCTAGCTAGGGATGAAATCCGGCGCCTAACTGACAGGAGGAGGGATCTGAGCTCAGCATAGGCGGCTCTCGAGCCCAGACACCCACAGGTCCCTGCCTGAACTGGGTATTCTTTTCTTTCTTTCTGTTTTACAAACCTC
This sequence comes from Heterohyrax brucei, assembly GCA_028571685.1. Taxonomy (NCBI): domain Eukaryota; kingdom Metazoa; phylum Chordata; class Mammalia; order Hyracoidea; family Procaviidae; genus Heterohyrax; species Heterohyrax brucei. The sequence goes on from CM053149.1 coordinate 106,263,710, forward strand.
CAAACAACAACATGCTAAACAGCTTCTTCACAACGACCACGTTTGGATCCAGGAAAGTTGGCAGAAGAACAATGTTTTCACATATCACACACACACACATACACAGAGAAAGAAAGAGAGAGCGAGCATTTTTCTCCTCCACGGAAAATCAACACACCCCAGTACCAATAATACGTGGTAACAACCAGTACGCACAGAAACCAACATGATGTAACCTACCGCGTTAAAAACCACAAAATTGTGTCCCTGCAGATGGAGGTTCCCTTCTCTGGGAGTGGCGAGAGATCTGGATATTCTCTGACAGCCTTCCTTGGAGGGTCGCCCTAGCTCTGGGTGCCTCCACCCACAGCCCTTCTGTTCCCGAAATGTCTCAGAAGGAGATGGTGACCATATCTCTGTGAACTCTCCTTTTTGTGTTTCTCTAGCCGCCTCCACCTCTCGTCAACCTCTGCGGAGTTTCCGGGGCCCTCCAGAGACCAGGACGTCCCTGAGCGCCACCGCCCCTCTGGCCAGTGATGCCGGAGGAGGTTGCCAGCACCCGAACTGGGCAAGAGGACTGCGCGAGGGTAACTGGGCAAGGCCAGGAATGGTGGGAGGGGGAGGGAGCCGCAAACCCACGGAAGCCGTAACCACCGTCCTCTCCCCGCCGCTGGAGCTCTGACGCCCCATCCTCTCCATCGCAGCCTCCTCGCCCGCCCGAACCTCTTCCACCGGCTCCAAACGGCGGTTTAAAACTTGCCTCCGTGTCCCCTCTCGCTTCCTCCTTCCCGCCTTGACTCCCCCTCCAGGAAGCAGCCACCCCTCTTTCTACCACCGAATATCCTAGGAAGCCTCTCCCTGCAGCGCCCAGAGGTGGGGTTCAGAGATTTCTTGGGGTGGGGGAGGGAGCCGAGCCCAAGCCCCACCCCCTACAAAATCGATGTAAAAGAACAAGAGAATTGTAGAAGCTCCCTTACCTTTGCAGACCTTGAGATTTTTGCCCCCTCCTGATTGCAAGGTATGGAGGAAGAGAAAGGAGAACGCTGGGTTTCTTCTGCAGCCTCCAGAAAATATTGTCCCAACCTGAGAGCCGTTGCTTCCCCTTCTCTGACTTGGGAGAGAGGGTGTTTCTCTTTGCTGAGATTTGCATAGAAAATGGAGCAAGTTCTGGCTTTGAAAAATGGTATCAGTCTGCGGTCCTGGGCAGATTGTCCATCTACCTTCCATGACGACTAAAATCCCCAATTAGCGAGCAAGTTAATTTAGGAATGAAAATTATTTTTGATTCTCGCTTTTGTGTAATTCCCACCCCTCCTTCCCTCTGTCTCTCTGCTCTCCCCCCCTTTCTCGTCTTCTCTCTCTCTCTTTCACTCTATCGAACTGATCGGGAAGTATAAAAATATCAAGAGGCTGGAGCCCTGAAGGAGGACAGTGCTCCGACCTAGGTGTGGTGTCCAAAAGAATGCTGCATTATAACCACCAGGGAAATGATAAAAAGTTCATGTTCACGATTGCCCGGCCACATGACCGGCGCCGGCCAATCGCTGGATTCAACCACTCATAAACTTCTATCACAAAGTTGTAAATTTTCATAAAACAACAAGGAATTTATTGCATTTCTTCATGGCTGCTCCACCAGCAGCCCTTTTCTCAGTCGCCATCTTCTTTTCTTCTCCTTCTGGCTTTTTGGGGAAACCCCAATCTGAGAAGGGGTGAGATTTGAGGCGCTGGAAGTCAGAGCGGAGGAGCCGCTGGGGGCCAGCTGGGGAAGGGGGTTCTTTTCGGGGCCTCCAATTTCCCGAGGGAGCTTGTCTACCTCTGCTAGTAAAATTTCACCCCCAATTCCTTCTCATAGGGACTGTTCTCACGCAATTTGTGGGTGAGGCAGAAGCAGCAGCTGACATTCAGAGTTGCCATTTGTACCAGCGCAGAATGAAAGCGTCAGTGTTCTTTCTTACCCTCTGGACAGCCCCCTCCTTCTCGGCCTATAGCTGGCAGGACCCCCACCTGTGAGACTTACAGTACTGCGGTGTGAGCGCCCTGAATCCCCTCAGGCTTTGCTACTGCCCCAGCAGGGAAGATTGGCGGGTCTGGGGCCAAAGCATACAGGACAACCACCCAATTCTCGCCTCCCACACCCCAGATTGGAGCAGAGTAACACAAGATCCCGGCCTCTCCAGCCCAGACTTGTCCAGTTTCCCCAGGACGGCTCGTTGTGCTCTCCAGGAAGCTCTGCAGTTGTAAATAGGGAAAACTGCAGGCTTAAGGGCCTTTTGCTTTCAAATTCTAATTTAAAACAGATTCGCATAAAACCCACCTCCCTTCCAATTCTTCTTCCCCTTTCTGTCCCGAAGCAGGTTCTTCAAGTTTAAATAAATCCAAGACTTAAAATCGAATAAATACTAAAAATCAGCTCTTTAGGTTTAACTGCACTGATGCTGTTTTCGAGACTTTTTGTCCAATAATTACAGGAGTGTTTGGGAGAAAAGAAGAAAAAAATTCACTCTTGTTTCCTAGGTTCCCTGAAATATCCCCATGTTTTGAGTTGAGCAGCCATAGCCCCAAAGGAGGAAAGAAATAACCCCTCCAAAAATGTTATTGTTGTTTCTTTCTGGGATCTGGAGGTTGCTGGTTGCTGGCTGCGTGGGGAGCGGGCAGAAAGATGCAGAGACATCCGCCGAGCCCCTGCTGGGAGCGGCCAGGATCTGGCCACACTGGCCTACTGGCCTGGTAAATTCTCACTGTTCAGTCTCTCACACCTGTGGCTAGGTTGGGTTTTTGGGTTTTTTGGCTGTTATTTTTTTTTTAATAATTTTATTTGCATCACCTTTGTAGACTTAGAACGAGATAAGTTGAAATAAAACAATGCTTGCTGAAAATGTTTGCCAAGCAAGCAGAAAGCCATGAACACCCTGGCTTTGAAGGCGGCATAGTCCCTGCTCGTGGGCCTACCTCCACCCGACGCCCTAAGACGCAGGAATAGATTGGGGCCTTCTTCCCTAATTCTTTCTTCCACCCTTCCTTCCTATGAGGCCTAGCCATTCGGGTTTCAGTTCTTGTCTTTGCCTGGGCAGTGGCGGCTGCCCCAAACCTCTCAGAGCCAGCAGCCTGGTTTGAAGGCCTGGTTCGGGCAGATGATTTGTGGAACTGTGGGGATTTTTTTTGTTTTGTTATGTGAGCGCTTGTGACTGGGTATGTGGGCTCATTAATGTGTTTACTGGGGGTTAACGTGAGTCTGTGTGTTTATAAGCCAATGTGTGAACTTACATTTGTAAGTATGTAAAAATGTGCTTATTTGTGAGTGAGTGTGATTGTGTGTTCACTTGTGAGTGTATGTGAATGTGAACGTATCCATTCCTAGTAGAAAGGGAATTGCGTGAATGCCTATGTTTATTTTGAATATATGAATATTGGTATTTATGATCTTATGTGGCAGTATACATATTTATTTGTAAGTGCTGTCAACCTCTAAATAAACACGTATGGCGGTATGCAATCGTATATGTCAAGGGGCATAAAAAAGTGTAAATGGAAAGCATGTGATATTGGGGTTCACTACTTAGCAGTTTCTGGAGCAAAGACCATCAGGAAAGAGAACAAACTGCAGCACAGAAAGGTGCCCCACCTGAAGTCAGAGCAGAGGGGGACTGGAGCTGGGCACCACCCCTCTGTAACTCTGATGACCCTCCCCAGCCTTAGAGAGACAGAAAATAGGGCACCTGTTTATTTTTAATTATGTTTTATTTTTCCATCCTTCAGATGCATGGAGAAAGGTAGACAGGAGCATGGGGACTGGCACGAGGAGGGAGCATCGGGCAGGCACACAGTGGGAGGCACGCGAGCTACTTGGTCGGTCCTTGGGGCTCCCTAAGGCCCTTTAATGGCCGCTAGCAGGAAGGTGAAGTCTCCGAAGGGCAAAGAACCATACACTCCGTCCAGACCACCAGTCCACAAAGACAGGGTCAAAGGGGGCTTACAAAAACAGCAAGATTTTACAGACCGTACAGTAGACACATAGAAAAAGGGAGGCAAAATCCACAAAGCTGCAGAACAGGTAGATAACTTCCTTTGCGTCTTGTACAAAAACAAACCCAATGAACTTTCCTATAGGTAGTATTATTTCTTTCAGTGTTCAAAAACATTTCCTCTTTCCCTCTCCTTTATTTTATTTATTTATTTTTTAACTGCTTTCCACTTGAATAGGGTTTTCCCCTATCGTTAATTTGAATTTTCGGGTTCAATTCCCAGAGCTGGGTTTCTGCCTCGTGCGTGCGCTCATTTTTTTCTTCCTCTCCCTTTCTCTGTCCCTCACTCTTCCTCTTCCTCCTCGGCCTCGGCCTTGTCTTGGCCGGTGGCGCCGGGACTGGCGGTCTTGTTCTCTTTTTTCCACTTCATGCGCCGGTTCTGGAACCAGATCTTGATCTGGCGCTCCGAGAGGCAGAGCGCGTGGGCGATCTCGATGCGCCTCCGCCGAGTCAGGTAGCGGTTGTAGTGGAACTCCTTCTCCAGCTCCAGGGTCTGGTAGCGGGTGTAAGTCTGGCGGCCGCGCTTGCGGTCGGTCCCTGGCACGGGATTGAGAAGAGAAAAATAAATGAGTATGGAAAACGCCAGGAGAACGCCCCATCTCCATCTTATAGCTTGTGGCTGAGGGGGAAGGGTAGAAGAAATCCATTTTCCCACCAAATCCTTGCTTTCCATGCTCCAGCCTATATCGAAGCTTTTCCCCTAATGCTGCAGATGTTTCTACAGGGCTCCCAATACAATCATTCCCATTTTCATTCTAGAAGTCTCTCCCAGGCTGGACTTCTGAACCCAGGAAAATGGAATCCAGTGGTTCTTGAAGATTCTGATCCTAAAGGACATATGTGGGATGAGGGAAGGGTAGTCCTCTTGTCACTCTCTGGAACCAGGAATCCCAAGCCTCCATGTTTAGATGCTGGTTCCCATGGTCCCTGGGGTAGGGGACAATGGGCACCATGCAAGTGACCCTGAAGTGGGGCGCCAGGCTTAGCCTGGGTACATTTACTAAGAAAAGGAAACAAAGAAGCATCACAGGCCCAGTTTCACACAGTCCCAACCTCAGGCTGCTAGGGAAAAAGGAGGTCAGAGTTTACAAATTTCCTTGCAATTTGGAGTTGATCTGGGAGCAATTGCCCTCTGATGATTTTTTTGTTTTTCTTTCCATTAAGTGATTGAATCTCAGACAGAGCCAGGCTGTTCTGCCAGCCTGCCCATCAGACAGCCCATCTCTTCAAAGCAATATTTGGGCTTCCAGGAAGGCCAATGGGAAAGGAGAAACAGCAATCTGGGTTGTGTATACCTTGAAGTCTCTGGGTGTTAGGGCTGAAGGGTAAGGTGGAGCTGCCCAGGTTAGGACTAGAACCTTGAGGAGGCTGGGAGGAGGGTGGTGCTGGGGTAGGTGCTGGTGCCAGCAATCCTGAGAAGGAGACAGGTAAGAGGAGGGGCTAGGGCCCCTAATTTCAAGTCGGATAAAAGCGAAGCTAAAATGCTTACAAGCAGAAAAATTGGGGCTTTGATAAATCAACTGGAAAGGCAGTTGAATTAAGAAGCAGGTAATGGGGACTGTGACCACCAATACTGATGGTGCCAGAGCTGGCTCCTCCAGGCCCCCAACACTGGCCAGCTGGGTGAGAGCCCCTGGCCACTGGTAGTAGGCCTTCTGGACCCTTGGATTGGACCCTGAGTTGAGCTGAAGCAGTGTTAAGAAGGGTGTCTGGGCCAGACTTGGCAGGAAACCCCCATGGATTCTCTAAACTCCTAGTGTTCTTGCAGCAGCTGGTCCCTCTAATTCCTGATTTGGATTCATGGGCCCGTGCCTTGGGCTAAGCAGGAGCTTCACCTTTCTGCAGTAGCACCTTCAGACTTGTTGACTAGTACTCCAGGGGTCCTGGGGGGACTAGCACCTGAAGAAGCCAGCTGTATTCCCACAGGCCTCTGACCCTTTCTCCAGTTACATTGCTCGCACCCCAAGTTCACTGGGGGTGGGGTCAGGTGCGTAGACTCTTTTGGCCTCAGGCACCTCCCTCCACCTGCCTCTCTGTGCTCAGTCCCTGGCTAGGTCCTCATCTACTCATTCCCTCCCAAGTCTCTAGGGCCCACCTCTAATTGTCCGGATAGGAATAATGGGGGAGCCGGGTTGGCTAGAAAGGAAAGAGGAGGGGAGTGTTGCTCAGCACTGCGGGGGGTGGGGGGGTGGACTATCCCTCAGACCTTCTCCAAGCTGGGAATGGGGGGGGATACACCCAGAGCTGAGGTCCCGGGCGGGGACAGGGGTGGGGTGGGAAGAGGGGGAGACCCTAATCGCTATTCTCTGCAAACCCCAGCCTTCCTCCGAAAGACAAACGGCCCCGTCTCCAGCCCGTGCCGGCGCGGCTGATAAATATTTAAAGCTAAGAGGCCGAGAGGAAAGGTGGGGGGCGGGCCAGGGGGCTCGGAGCGCCACGGCGTCGGCGGGGAGGGATCCGCCGGGGAGCAGAGCGAACCTGAGACCGCTGAGCGCAGCCGGGGTGGGGGCGGCCCGCCGGATCGCGGCCGAGGGGTGCCACGTCCCCAGGGCCCCCGTCCTGCCCTGAGCACTTGGGACGCGCGGCAGGGGGCGTCGGGCGGTCCTGGGGGAGACTTCCGGGAAAAGCTCCCGGCCGCTGAGGCTCGGGAAGGCTCGGTGCGCGGCGTTACCTGAGCTTCGCATCCAGGGGTAGATCCGGAAGTTACTCTCGGCAGACAAGTCCGAGTCCCTCTGCTCCTTGGCGCCCGCCGCCTTGGCGGAGTCCCCGGGACACACCCCGGAGAGGCTCTGCTCAAAGGGCGCGCAGTGCATGTTGAAGGAGCCCGGTTCGAGCCCGTAACCGGTCGTGTAGACGCCGGCAGCGCTCTGGCCCGCCATGCCCCCCCCGCCGGGGTACAAGCCCTGCATCGGGGCGGCGAAGGGTGCACCCCCCGAAGCCGCTCCATAGCCCGGGCGCGCAGGGTTGGAGGCGAACGCGCAAGAAGTTTGTTCGGGGAAGGCTCCGGTAGCGAAAACCGAACTTGCGGCTGGATATTTAGAAAATAAAGCATTCGCATAATACAATGAACTCATAATTTGGCCGGATGATTTGTAGGCAGGGACGTTTTAGTGTCGGTTTTACGAGATTCCTTGATATATTACAGAATTAGAGTCCAGATTTACACCAAAAAGGACCCCCTTTTTCCTCTCCGGACCACGTGACCCCAGCCCACGTGACACCCCCTCCACCAATGGCCAGGCGGCCTCCCCACCACGGCTCCCGGTAATGTGGAAAAAATTGTGTGGCGTTGGATTTATAAAATATGATCAATAATGAATGGAGAAGCCGAGCCCTGTGGATTGGGGCTGGGGGCTCGAGGGTCGCTGTCGACCCCCGCGGGCTGGAGGCAGCTTGCAGGCGAGATTTGGGGAAGAAGGAATTGAGTGCAAGGGAAAATAAATAACCTCGGAGCAATCCGTGTTGTCACCACCCCCACAGCCCTCCGCCGTCCTCCTCCAGCGTCCTCAGCCTGTTACCGAGAGAGAAACAAACGCAGGAATTGAATGCACGCAACTGGGGGAAAAGCAAGGCGAGTCTTTATTAGTCCAGGCCAGTGCATCCCTGTTGGGCCTTTGGAGACACTTGGTCCGGTTCCCCCAAGGTGAGGGACCGTGAGCCTAGCCGGTCAGCTCTCTTTCAGTACTCCAGACACACGGGCGGGGATGGACCAAGGTTTCGTGGGTCACACAGACTTCAGTACTCCTAGAGGCCTGGGGCCCAGCCCACGGGCGTGGAACTGCAGTTTCTGGTGGCTAAAAAAAAAAAAAAAAGGTTTGAAAATACAAAAAGGAAGGAGATGGGGTGGGTGGGGAGAGAAAGGAAGGGAGGAGGGCGGCCCAGGGCAAAGCTGCTTGCCTGGTTCCAGGAGGCGGATGCCTCTGCCTAGCCGGCCTGCAGAAGCAGAGGCAGCAAAGGAAGGAAGGCGGCGTATCTCGGCCAGCTTTGGCGCTGCGCGAAGGAGGCCAAGTTCCAGAAAAGGAGCCACAAACAGTAACCCCCTCCTGCTGCTCCCCCAACCAGAGTAGGAGAAAAATAAAAACATAAGCGTGCGCCGCAGCCCTGCACTTCACCTTTATCCCCTCTACGTGCACACACAACAGAGGAGACACACAGAAACAAAGGGGGGAGGGGGCAGGGGCGCGGATGTAGCCACAGACCAAGGCACATCTCTCCAGCCCCGCCTGGGAGCTGGGGTCTCCCCGGCCAGGAGGCCTCGGAACGCGAGGGGAGGGGGTTTCTCTGGGCTCCCCTCCCTCTTCTCTCTCTCCTCCAATCACATGCAGCCGCCTCCCTCACCCCCTGAGCCCCCGGGCCGAGGGACTCGCACCACCTGCCTCCAGCCCCCGCCCCCTCCTCTCTGAGGCCTGGCCTCTGCGGGCGCTGGGATCCTGGGGACAGGCTCCCCCCAGCTCTGCAAGGCGCCAGGGAGCAAATGAGGCAGCGAGGCCTGGCTGGTCTCAGATTCTTGCTTGTAAACTTTATTGTAACTCTTCTGCCCTTTTCAGAGCAGACAACAGAACAAAGTATAGAGGAACAACAAAATATATAATTAGCCCCCCTCCCCCCATAAAGCAATTCACGGATACAGGATACATTCTCTTCACAGTAAACCTAGGAACACTTTTAACAATTGCCCACAGCGCGCATGCTAACTAAAGTAACGTCTTTTGAGAAACACTTTAAGACGAAATTGTCAAACCAAAGGAGGGGAGAGGGGAGAGGAAGAGAGAGAAGAGAGAAAGCCAGCGAGCTGGGGGGTGTAGCGGGGAGAGAGGGACTGGGAGGGGGATGAGGATGCAGCGAGAAAAAGAGAGAGAGAGAGGGAGAGAGAGAAAGGGAGACAGAAAGAATTATGGCGTGAATAGGCAGTTTCATGTTGTTGGGAGAACTTAGCAGAAATCGGTACCTCGGTCATTACAAAGAAGCACATTTAAAGGAAAAAAAGACCATTGCACAAGGAGGCTTTTTACACGGGCGGGGGCGTGGGGGGCTCAGTCGGGCCGCGGCCGCTCATCCTCGCCGGGCGAGGGAGAGTCCTTGCTTCAAATCCTTTTCTTTTCCACCGGCCCCACAAAAAGGGAAGGAGATCCACGGTAGCTCACACACAGAAGCTATTACGAGATACTACCACTAGCGGGGACTGGCGCGGCGGGCGGCGGGCGGCGGGGGACGCTGCGGTGGGAGGCCCGGCTCCCGGCCCCGCTCGCAGGGCCAGAGTGCTCTCGGGCAGGGGCGGGCGGCGGTGGCGGCCGGGGTGGGGACCCGCGGGCCCGCGAGGCGGGCGGCCGCGGCGCTGGCAGTCCCAGTCTGGAGCCTACTTCTTGTCACCCTTCTGCGCGTCGCCGTCATCCGCTGCCTCCGGGGCCCGCTCCAGCTTCTGCTTCTCCAGCTCCTCCTGTTCGCATTTGCTGCTGGGAAACTTGTCTTTGTTGTTTTCTTTTTTCCACTTCATCCTCCGGTTCTGGAACCAGATTTTGACCTGTCTCTCTGTCAGTCCCAGCGCATGCGATACCTCGATCCGCCTCTTGCGAGTCAGATAGGGATTAAATAGAAACTCCTTTTCCAGCTCCAGGGTCTGGTAGCGGCTGTAGGTCTGTCGGCCTCGCCTGCGTCCAGCGGCTGCTGGGAAGGGGGGAAAGGGCGAGACAGAGGGGAGGGGACATGGGGGAGGGGGCAGAGACGGAGAAGGTTGGAAGATTCGTGAACCAGCCTAGCAGACCAGTATAATAAGGACAGGCGATCTTCTACCCCGCACGGGGGCGGGGGTAAGGGGAGGCAGCTGTCAGCCGAGGTGGGGGGGAAGAGGGGGATCATACACCACCAAATCTATAGGAAACAGAAACAGGGGAGCCCTCTCCCCTGCTAACCAACACCAGAGAGTTAGGGGTGGTGGTTCAAATCTATTAAAAGTGCCATAAACTTTAGAAGGAAGGATGTGAAGGAGCTTGGGGGGGGATAAAAAAAGGCGGGTGGGGACGAAAGGACCCACCTTGAAAAGCCCCCAGAGCCTCTGCCCCAGAAGAAAAGTTTCTTCAGGGTAATTAAACTATAAAGCAATTGAGAAGTGCAAAAGTTGAGCGCCCCCACTCTCACCACCCTCTCTCCACAACCCCCATAAAACAGTAAAAGGGGAAAAAAGGAGGGGAAGGAGAAGAAAAGTAAGGCAGGGTGAGGGGTTTATGGATTCAGGAAATGTCGCTTAGCGACCCCACTTCAAGTGAAACAAATCAAAATAAACAACAAAAAAAAAAAAAAGAGAGAGAGAAAGAAAGAATGCAAGACAAGGAAGAAGCAGGAGGTGATGGGTCCGAAAGCCTGTCGGTCTTAGGTGGCTGGAGGAAGCGTGCCCTGGCCCGCCCGGCCCCCGCCCGGCCTCGGGCCCTCCCTCCTGGCTGGCCGCGCCGTGAGCTCACCTTGCGGACGCATCCAGGGGAAGAGCTGTGTGGGCGACGGGCTCTGCTCCGAGCCCTCGGCCTCCTCGCCCAGGCCGCTGGCGGCGGCGAGCTTGCAGTCCGCGTACTGCACCAGGTCTGGGTCCTGCGCACCGAAGAGGCTCTGGCGCTGCAGCGGGTCGTAGCCGTAGAAGTTGCCCGGGTCCCCGTGACATGCCACGGCGCACGGGTTCTGCTGGTAGGGAGCCGTGGACAGCGACGACGGCCCGTGGTAGAACTCCTGGATTTGCGATGGGTGCTGGAAGCTGCCGCCGCTGCTGGGACCGTACACCACGGTGGGTCGGCCGCCCAGATCTTGGGCGAAGCCGCAGTCATAATAATTGGGGCGCAGGGACTCCCCGGTTTTGTATTTGGAGAACAGTGAGTTGACGAAATAAGAGCTCATTTTATTGAATTTTGAGGCGGCGGCGGCGGCGGCGGCGGCTGTAGTTGGGGGCTGTTGGGGAGGGGGTGGGGAGGGGGAAAGGGAGGGAGAGAGAGAAAAAAAACGCGGATTCGCCGGCTCCTAGTCACCCTCGCCAGGAAAGGAGAGGGAAAGGGAGGAGGGGGGGGGAAGAAAAGAAAAGAAAGAAAAGGCAAAGAAGATCTCGAAGCCACCACACTTTTTGTGATTTCCAGGAATACAAAAGGACAGAGAAGCCTCCAAAAGACTAAGCTTGCATGGCAGCCGAGACTCACTGGCCCTCCCCCCACCCCCACCCCCCAAACAAAAATATACCGCCACTTAAAGAGGTCCTCGCTTTACATTTCGAAGAAGGGATGCCAGTTCATAAACAGTTTTCGGTGATTTACTTCCCTGCAAATGAGTTGTTTCATATTTTGCACTGTCTTTTCATGATCATTTGCATCCATTAGAGACCCTGCATCCTATTGGCTTCTCCGTACTCCTCCCGGACAGAACGCAGAGCGGGTGAGAGCTAGAGAGAGCTGAGAGAGCGAGCGAGAGAGAGAGCTACAGCGAGAGAGCGCCAGGGAGTGAGGAGAGAGCGGAAAAAAAAAAAGGAGGGGAAGAAAAAAAATACCGAGGGGGAGAGGGGGAGCCAGAGAGAGGGGGAGAGGGAGAGGGGGTGAAAGAGAACGAATACGGATTAAATCTGTTTAACTACCTACATTAATGAGATATCTCTTGCCTCACAACAAATCAAATACCTTCACAGACCACCCCCAAAGACTGATGTGGGGGAGTCATAGAAAAACACGCGCCCGCACACACATACACAACGCGCCAGGCGTAGGCACGCTGTTAATTTCACGATTTTAACGAGGCAGTTGGAGTCTTTCTAAATGTCAGGGTCGCTTCGGAAAAATGTAAAAGAACACGGTTTAATTGCACCGAGTTTTAAAAGGTCCTATAAATGTAATTGGTATTTTAATACAAGTTATCAAATCATACAGCTTCCTCTCCTAAACATATTTTCAAACAAACGAGGTAGTCATATTTAAAGCTTTAATGATCAATTTCCTTATTATTGATAAAGGTTTAACTATCGTGCAGAGGGAATTGACTGGGTAACCGGCCCCCCAAAAACGGCTGTAAACTCTTTAACAAACTATAAAATGCAATAAAGCTGGAGTCTGTTGTTGTTTATGCCGCAGCGCATAAAAGCTGTTAGCATTTTACGAGTTCTTTCCTCTACAGCTATAAAACTGCAGCTTCCATCGCCCCCGCCGCCCGACTGCAGCACGGTGGGGGTGACGAAGCCAAAATGAGAACGATTATGGTTTTATTTTTTTTCTGGCACAATCGGTGACTTTCTCGAGATTTTCGCCTCCTTCAGCTGTCACAGGCACCTGCCCTCACTTTCTTCTCTGGAACCCCCAAACCAGCCCCCTCTGGCCAGCCCAAACTACTTCCTCAACTTTCCCTCGTTAAACAAATAAGCACGGATTTTCTGTGGAAAAGGGATTGGAAGGACACGGGAAGGGGGCTGAGGTGGGGGGGAAGAAACTTTGGGGTTCATGGACAGTGGTGAAGCTCGGCTCAAAGTTCACCTCCAAGCTGCCAAAATTTGCAGTTTTATACAATTTCCTTTCCATGGGGGGGGTGCAGGAATGGGTGGGTGTCTCTAGAAGGTGCTGGGGCCCAGCCAGTGCTTTGGTGAACCGACTGACTTCGTGGAAGGGAAGAAGGATCTGATGCCACCAAAGGGATGGCATCCAGTAGGGCTGACCCACTCAGAAGCACAGGCCCTGGGGCCGAGTAAACAAGTCCAGTTGGCTCCCCAGCATCCCTGGCCAGTCTTCTTCACTGCCCTCAGGCAAAAGGAGGTGGCCAACTGCATCAGCATATCAAAGCAAGAGAAGGGCAGTCTAGGCCCAGCTGGGCACCCTCAGCCCAGGCACCTGGCCTTGGGGCCCACTGACCTGTGTCCTCCCTTGTGTGGCTGAAAGGTGTGTGTATTGGTGGGGGGCACTTTTTAGTCCTCAGCATCCTCAAGACTCTTTTGAGGCATTGGTACTGCCTAAACTGACCTTGGGGTGAAGGGGACTCAGACAGACCAAGCCGATTGAGTCCCCGCTTTTTCTCCTTTCCCTTTGGGGAGCAACTAGTTAAATCCAGCTTTCTGTCCATGGCTGAGGACATGGGACCTGAAAGACTGAAGGTGGGAGCAAGCTGACTAGGTGCCACACTCTCAGGCTAGCTGCCTTACCTGTCTACCAGGCCTAGCCACAGTGGTGGCCAGGCTGTGGGATGCCTTCTGAGGGTTAGAAGCAAAGGCCTCCAACAGTGAATGATGAACCAAAGGAAAGAAGGAAGGAAAGGAAAGAAAATGTTCTAGTAACAAAGGTGGAAGCTTTACAAATACATTCAATCCATTGTTTACACAAGGGAGGGTTATTTGCTTTTGGAGGGATGTCTTTTGGTTACCCCATGCACCCCAACCTTTGTAAAAATAAAACTATCAATTCTCCAAAGAGAAGCCCTCACCTGCACCAGAGGGACTACCTGGTCCTTCAAAAGAGAAGCTTGAGAAAGAGAGAGCAGCGAGGAGAAGGCCAAAAGGAGGAGAGAAACCGGGGTCCTGAATTTTCAGCTCGTGGCTGCCAGGACGGAGAGGCATCAGAGGCAGAGTTAAGTTGTTGGCTAAAGGAACATTTTTATCAAGTGCGGAAGATTTTATGGTCACGATTTGAGGACTCACCGGTGAAGCAGAAATTCAATGGATTGCTCTAAATCATCCCTACAGCGTGCCCGAAATTCTTGATGGAAGGAAATGTTTCTATTATAAGAAAAAAAAAAAAAAAAAAAAACAAGAAAGAGCGAGGAGATAATTTATAAACACCCAACGGAGTGCAGATTTATTAGAGAAACTCAAGTTGAGGAGAAACTCCCCTTGCCTCTTTGCATTCAGTCCTGGGGGAAGTGAGAGGCTGCAGCTAGGGGGAATTTGAGTGCGGGGATGGGGGTGAGGGAGGGTAAACTATTTTTCGCACAGGTTTACCCAGAGTAGGGGCTCGAATTGGGTGGGACCGGGAAGAAACAGAGGGATTCAGTTCGCAAAGACAGCGGACAGGCTGCGCCCAGGTCTCAGAGTGAAACGTGCCCACGAGTCCAGGATTCCACTGCCAAGTTACCGAAGGACTTGCCCCCCGGGTTTGCCTGGGGCTCAGGGTCAGGCCGTCAGGGCACGCAGAGCTGGAGCTCTCACCTGGAAGCCGCGGGCCGCGGGGAGGGAAGAACTGAGTTCCTGCCTCCTGCTGCGGTGCCTGCTCTCGCACCCCCGGAGAAAAATGCTACTTTGGGGGGCAGGGAACCAATTTAGGGTGCCCAGAGCATCCCAAATCGGTCTCTGGGTCTTTCCGCATCACGCGGCTCTGGCCACCCCTGTCCGGCGCATGATTTGGTCGGTGCGCGCCCAGACTAGCTCCTGGACCGGTACAAAGCCGCTGCATCCTTGGCCGGTGCCGGCTTTGGGCAATCTCCGAATCTGCAGGGGAGAAAAAAAAGCCCTAAAACTGGGGAGGGGGTGCGCGAGGGAGGACCGGGAGGGCTCTCCCGGTTGCAGTCCCCGCAGATCCGGGCAGTAGGTTCGGGCAGCAGGTTCGGGCAGCTTCCTCTCCCTCCCACCTTCTTGTCTGCCGCCTCGCTCACCTGACCTGCTGACTCGGGTGGCCACGGGCATTCCTTTCGCCTCCCTCCCTAGAAAACCTTATTCTTTACGACTCAATCCTTCTCTTTTATTTGGGCCAGTTATTTCCATTATCATGATGATTCGCCGTTTTCGTGCATTTGTTTGCCCCACCGAGCACAGCAACTGGATGAGCGCTGAGCCCTCCTCGTGGGGTAACTCAGAAAATGGACCATTTGAGAAAAGGAGAGAAATACTACTATCTCTGAAATCTATAAAATGGAGGAAACGGTCCTAATAAACCCTATATTTTTATTACGCACAAATTATTCATCACTTTTGGTAACGCCAGTGCCTGGATCCTCGGCCGCTAAGGTGACGCGTCGAACCTCCGGCAGCCTCAGCGCCGGGGATTTTCGCGTGGAGCAAGGCTGCCATCTAGCGGCAACTGTGAAAAGGAGCCGCCATCGCCCGAGCAAGCGGCCCAGGCGACAAATGCCACCAACTTTCATTATTAGCAGAAAAGGGGCAGGGAATGAGAGAAAAAAAGGCATCGAAATCATGAGACGGCTCATAAAATTTTGCAGATAGGCTAAAATGAGAAAAGAGGGATGGAAAGGGAAAAAAGAAACCATAAGCTTTTCTCTTTCATACTTAACGCCCCCACCACCCAAACCCCTAATTTCTGGCAGACACGGCCAAGAGGCGCGCCGTTTATGGCCTGTAAAAGGGGGAGAAGAGCAGCTTTCAAGCTCTACACGATTGTTTCAAACTTCGAGGAGAAAAGATCGGATTTTTGTAGCGAGGGAGAAGAGGCCTGAGAGGGTGGAATGGGTCTGTGAAAGGGTCAAGAGGCAGCCTGCGCCCGGATGTCAGGCTCCGTCGGATCTGCGTGTATGTCAGTGTGAGTGTGCGTGTGTGTGCGTGAGCAGGAGGGTGATGTTTCTCGTTTAGGATGCCCGATTCTGAAAAGTGTGAAGAACAAAGACAGGAGCCCCAAATACAGTCTCTGAAGCATTTGCAACAACAAAGTGTCTTCTCTGCCCCCTCCCCCTCTCCGCCAGGCTTTGCCCCCTGGGGCTCCCGGATGCCCCAAGCCCCGCATCCTGGCCCTGTGAGAGCGGGGGCCGGCGGCCCACCCAGTCCCCGCCGAGTCCCAGGCCCAGCTGCGTCTCTCAGCTACGGGAAGTTTCCCCTCTCACTGTTTGCTTTGCTGCTGTTTAGTTTCTTAACCTTCAGAAATTTATACGCTATAAACTTTTATAGCGGTCATATTCTTTTATTGCTGCGCACACGGCATTGAATTCCTCTCCCGGTTTTTCCCTGTCTCGCACTCTCGCGGTCTCTCTGTGAATCTCTCGTTTTATGGCAACTGATTTCCCCATCTCCGGCTTCCGAGCCTCCACGTCTTTGCCTTTGTTTGACTTTTTAAAGAAGCCACCCGGGGCTCGGGACCCAGACGCCGCCGATGTCGCCAGAGGCCCCCGCGGGCGCCCTATCACCTACCCGGCAGCTCTGCGCATCGGGTTGCAGCCTGGCTCCTGGCAATTCACACTGGCGGAATCGGACCTTCTCCGCACACTCTCAGGGCCAGCTGGGCCCGGGGGGAGCCCAGAATGGGAGAGACTAGTCTACATAACCGCTAAGGCGGATTCACTTGATATCTCTAACTGAACGTTACGGGAAACTGCGGGTCCGAGACTTGGTCTCGCCCAAGAGCTTCGTTTTCTCCTGCCATCTCTCTGATCAATGCAACTTTTCGTTCGAGGGGGGTAGGCCTTGATTCTTCATTTCTAGGATTCTCTCCCTTGAGTCCCGCTTTGTCCTCACCTCTACCCGACAGACAGGGTCTCCGCGGGCAGCCGCGTTGCCGGTGTGGGTCGGGTGGACAGCTGGGGGGATGTGTGTGGCTCAGGACAGCCAGCCCGGGAGAGGCGGGATCCCATCGCCTGGGTGAGAAGGACAAGGTTGCCCAGAAGCCACAGTCTCCAGAGGGGGCTCTAGCGGGGACACACAGACTGGGAGTGACAGAAACTTGCCTCTGGGCTTTGATTTAAAATACGAGAATTTGTCTTCGGAGACGTTTCTGTTCCTCACCCAGTTCCCTCTCCCAGTCTTTGTGAATGTCTTCCCAGGCCTCAGCCAGGCTAAACCAATCCTCCTGGGATCAAGGCTCAAATTCGAGCTTCCAGCTCCAAGAGAGGGGCTGGAATGCTAGGGTTACTGTCACTTTGAGCAGAAGAAAGGAGAGCCCAGCCCTCCCCAGGCCTCTGTCTGCTGACAGCCTCCCCACTGCCGGAGAAAGCAGAGGGAAGTCCCTGCCTGCCTTGCTGTCCTTGTATTTTACAGTGGCCAAGCCAAAGAGACAGTCTCAGCCAGTGGAGGGAAGAACCACTCCCGGGAAGCCATGGGGAAGTCTCCAGCACAACTTTGAAGGAAGACACCATTGTGCACCGACAGACCCCCACCCTTTTCCAAACCTCCTAGCCTTCCTTCACTGCCCTCTCCAGCCTCCCAGTTGTTGGGAGGCTCATAGTGTAAGCAATGATCTGGGGATCTTGGGTCTGGAACTGAGTGTTTCAGATCCAGTTCTTTGCTGTACATGGAAGTCTGATCTAAGGAGGAACTTCTTGGATACAGGCGTTTGTCTTTTTTCCAAGCTGTTCTCCTGCCGATCAGGATCTCGACCTAGGCCAGGTGGGGAAAGCCAACACAGAATAAGACACAGGAGCGATTATTTTCTAGAGTGATGTATATTTTTTTTGTTATTTTTCTTTTCTTTTTTTTTTCTTTCAAAACGAACAAACAGAGCTCTAGGTCCCTCACCCTACCCACCCCCACCCACAACCCTCCCAAATAAGCAACAACTGAAAACAGGAGAGACAATCACCCCAAAGAAATCACAAAGCACAAGCACAATTTCACAACAGCCACCGACGAAGCAAAAAGTTCTACTGAAATGACGTGGAGGAGCAGGAGCAAAAGTCCATGGAAGTGGAGGGGACCAAGGAGACGGGGGAGCAGGGAGACAAAGGGAAGCGGAGTAAGTTTCAACCCGAGGCTTAGGTTCTGTTCAGCCTCTGTCCTTTGCATGCGGAACTAGCTCCCTTAGCTCCCCAAAAGGGAGCCTGCGCACCAGCCGCACAAATCACCATTGAGGCCCAGGTCGCAAGAGGCAGAAAGTCTGGCGTGCGGCTTGTCCCGTCTGGCGCTGGGGCAGCGGCGGCCAAGCACCTGAACTCCTCCATGAGTGGGTCGCGACTCCAGCGTGGTAGGGAAGAACGAGAGAACCATACTCTAGGCACTAGCACCCGCTGCCCCTGCCTGTTCCTGACAAACTCCCTGGGAAGGGAGTAGGGGAATCACTGATTCACAATAAATTCTCAGTGGGACTCTCCTGGCTCAGCCTTCCTATCTACAGCTGAATGGAACTGGGGGTGGGCAGTAGGAATGAAGGTGAAGGGGTTTTTTCCTACAAGGGGTGGCTTGACTGGCTGGTACTGGGTCGATTTGGCTGCACAGAGTGAATTCCAGAGCTGGGAAGGATGCAAAAGGACGAAGGGCCCATCGAAAGCAGAAGCTACCTTCTCTGTCGAGTAGGGCATGGTCAAGACTCTACAACCCACAGTGTGACCGCTTTTTGTTGGAAGGAGATGGAAGCCTCATGCAGAATTAAACATATCCTACAACAACGTGTCTTAGGAGAAAGGCATCCCCTTCTTTCCTTCCCCTTTCTTGTCCACCTGGTAGAGATCTGGACTTGCCTGTGCGCCTTTGCCCCTGGGGGCAATTGGGGGTTCTGTGACAGTGGTATTGCCTTGCTGAGGCCTTTGGGCTGCACCAGACCATCCAGGAAGTCATCTGGTGACACCCTCCTGGTGTCATTTGTACCAACGGTAGAACCCTGTCTTGGCTGATGGGCTGCAAGGTGTTCTGTCCAGGCTTGGAGTGTGACGATTGGCATTGGGGTGTCACTTCAAAGCATTGCCTGTGTACATTTCCTGTTATGACTGGGGACAGCAGACTTTGTGTAGGCAGGTGTCTATTAGACTGGGTACAGTTGGAGTGTCCTTGGGCGACTTTTAGATAGGTCCAGGGAGAGAACAGGCAGGAAGGAAGTGAGGAGATGGGGCTCTCCAGAACAATGAAGGGGCTGCTCAGGGCTTGGCTAGGGCCTCTTTTAGTGCCATTTTAGTAAGCAGCTACTACTACTTCCTAACTCAACAAAACTTCCTCCAGAGGTCAAGAGAGAAAAGAGAAATGGTAGGGTAAAGGAAAGGAGAGAGACTCTAGGAGCAGAAAAGGACTTTGACAAGGAAGACCCCCTTCCCCATTCACTGGAATACACCCCAGACTGCACTGGCTTTGCAGCTATCCTTATAAATAAGAGTGAGGAGGAAGGGGGGAGGGCTGCGAATAATCTTTACTCTTTGCCCTGTTCCTTATTCATTTTCTTCATTTTCATCCGTCGGTTCTGAAACCAGATTTTGACTTGTCTCTCACTCAGATTGAGGAGTCTGGCCACTTCGTGCCTACGGTCCCTGGTGAGGTACATATTGAACAGAAACTCCTTCTCTAGCTCCAGCGTCTGGTATTTGGTGTAGGGGCAGCGCTTTTTCCGGGAAGACCGAGCGTGCAGCCAGTTGGCAGAGGGGTTGGCTGAAAGAGAAGTAGTGATAGAATCAAAGAAAGGAAGGGAGGATGGAGGGTCCCTAGTGTTGTACTTCCAGCAGGGTGCACCTCTGGCCTACACTCTCCGTCTCTCACTGGACAAATGGGCACCTGGGCCCTCAGGCTCCCAGAAAGAGTGCTAGACATGGGCTAGCAGTAACTGCCACAGACATGTCCAGGGGAGAAGCTCTTTGGGAAGGATGGAGCTAAGTGAAGCCTTGCTTGCCTCTCAGTCTTTTTCTTTGCTTGGATTCAACTGATTAAGACTCAGAGCCAGCATGAACCCCTACAACCAGCACCACTGAACTGGCTAGGGATGACTGACTTCAAGAGTCCTGTGTCCAGGTCTCAGAGGTGAGAGGAGGGGTTGGGGGTGCTCTGCTCAGCCACAGCCAAGAGATCTCTCAACTTTCTAGTCTAAATACAACCCTGCCTTGAGCACAAGTTTGCTTCCTTTGGCCACATGGCAGCAGGCATGTGTATCTGTGTAGATACCACTCCCCACGCCACCGCACACACATCCTGCATACATGGGCCTGCACTGAGAGACGCAAACATCCAGCACATTCACATGCAAGCCAATTGCAACCATTTATCAACTCCAGCCCACAGACAAGGGAGAGCTAGGGGCTCACAGATAACTTATGGTTGCAATAGTCTTCCTTTTCCACTCCAGCCCAGCTCTCAGTTTGGTTAACGCTAGTTCAGGGAAATTGGGGACCAACATTGCTTCAGTCCCAAGGTGAAGAACCAGGGATGATGTGGAGGTAACTGGCCCGAAGAGACAGCAGAAAGCAGACAACTGAGTAGAGGATTGGATAACAAGAGGAAGCACTAATCTCTACCAGCTTCTCTTCTCTTTACCTTCTCCACCTCCCTGGAATTCAGAGAACTCTTCACTTAAAAACCAAGCCAATTTATAATAACAGCCACCCTCTGCTGGCTTCCTTCTTCCAAAATGAAAAGCACTGAATATTAAAATATATATATATATATAATCTGGCTCATTCTATATTAAGTAGCATGTCTTACCAATTTGCAACACTATTTCCTTAATGTGATTGCCTGGGATAGGACCTGCGGCCACATTAAATATGAAAGAGGGAAAAAATTGTTAATAATTGACACTGACCAAATGGTTGCCTTGTAGTAATGGCCTCTCCAGGCAGACTTTGGGGCTTGGGGTGCTGGTCTGTTCTAGTGTGTGAGAAGGTTTGGGAAGAGCCCTGTTCCCCCAACTCCAGTTCTTGTGATTTAACTTGGTAGGTTGGAGGTGACACAACCCTCAGAGGCCTCAGAGGAGAGGGGCAACTCTGTCATCCTTCTATAGGCAAGAATGGCCAAAGGACTCACAGGCTACTGCGTCAACGGCAAATCTGGCAGGTAGGCAGAGACTAAAATATCTGACCCTCACTCCCCAAGAAAAGAAAAAACGGAGGACTTGACCTGCTAACCTGTGGGTTATTGTTCGGGGGTAACAGCCCCCGACCTGATCTCACTCTTATAAAAAAGCCAACAAAAACCTGAAGAGTCATCCCCTCTAATCCAGCAAGTACCACTTCCTGGAAATTACCAGACTGGGGGTCCTGGTCAGGGATGTTCTTGTGGGAGTGGGAGATGATGAGAAGCTACTGATTGAGGGTAAAGTTCTCCGCCTCTCCCCAAGACTCACTTTCCCCCCACCCCTCCTCTCCCTAGGGGTCCCCTCAGGATGTCCTCCATTCTGGAGGTCCGCCTTCCCCGAAGTTCAGAAGCGATTCCAGAGTCACCTCCAGGAGGACAGCTCTGGCTGGGGCTAGGGAGTCCCTCGGAGAGGAGCTCGGGCTGCAGTAAAGGCTGCGGGCAATCCAACGCAAAGATGTCCAGGAGGGGAGGGGGTACCGCCAGAGGGAAGGCTCCCGGGGAGGGGCCAGCGCACTGGGGAGGGGGCTCAGCCACTGCATCCTGGCATCCCCCTCCCCACGGGGTGCCAGCTCCGGACCCCGCACCGCTACTGCAAGAAAGATGCTCTCGACACGACCCTGCGCCGAGCTGTTGTTGCATCGCAAATAAAATCCTAATGAGCCCCCTCCCCCTTGGCCGGCTTTTACTGTCTGCGCGTGGCGCGGGGAGAGCTGCCAGCCGCGCAGTCCCGGGCAGCTCCGCGCGCTCCTTTCTTGGCTTGCGCGGGCTCCCGGCCTCCCCGGCAGTCGGCCGCAGTCCCCACCGGCTCCTCTCCCAGCCGCCCGTCGTTGGCTTCTTCCCGGGCTTTCAGCCGGGCCTCCGGGAGCAAGAAGGAAGGGAGAGCGAGAGAAAAGCTAGTCGGTCTCTCCCTGTGCCCAGTCGCCTTCGGGACTTGGAGTCGTGAGGGCGGCACGGGTGAGGCGGCCTCGATCTCCCCTTGTGGGGGTCCCAACTAACTAGCTTCCTTCCTTCCTTCCTCTTCCCTCCTCCCCTGCTGGCTCTCCGGTCACCGCCGCGGCTTCCCTTCACATTGTCCCCGGTTTATTGCCTCTCCCCTCTCCTCCCCCGCCGGGCTTGGCCTTCGGCCTGGGTATTTCCTCACTTTTTATAACTTACTTTGATCCGGCCTCTCTTTGTCCTCGCTTCCTTCGCAAATTTTATTGTCCCCGTAGCCGGGTCTTTGATTAGACAGGACGGCCTCCCTGCCCGCCGAAGTTTCCAAACTGTACTCGGGCGTGCCCTGTTTGAGCAGCTCCCCAGGTGCGCCCAGCAGCGGCTCCGCCTTCACCGCCGCTTGGCCCTGCCCCGGGGCCGCCTCGCCGCGCGGCGCCGGCTCCAGCCAGGTGCGGAGGTACCTGCTCTCGGCCGGCGGGACGCCCTGGGGCTGGATGTAGGGGTGGTAGACGGACGGCAGGCTTCCGGACGCGTGAGGGCTCAGCGGCGCCCAGGAGGCGCCGAACACCGGCGCTTTGGGCTGGAAGCTGCAGGAGGGGAAGTCCAGGTGCTCGGCGTGGCCCGGCTGCCGCGGGCTCGCGTACTGGCCGGAAGGAAACTTGGCTGGAGGCGCGTCCTCGCTCTCGTGACTTATGATCGAGTCGACATAATAGCTGCTAAGCGTCCCAGAAACGGACATTCTCAGACATTATCCGGGCACTCGCAGGGGGAAGGGAAGCGCTCGCGCGGCGGCGCCCAAGCAGGGAGAGGTGGCACCCGGACCGGTGTGAGGGCTTTCGGACGCGACCCCCCCGACCCCCCACCCTCCCACCCCCACCCCCTGCTCAACTTCTCAGCCAACAAAGTACAGTGGAGCAGCCCGGCTCAGCGCTCCTTGCAAAATGATTGGTCAAAGTTTTTCCGACTGCCTGATAAAGCGTCAGCTCCGACATAAATCAATCGGGCGCGGGGGCTGCGCTCTCGCTGTCATCCGTCCTCACCGCATTCCATATCGAGGATGGATTGTTTTATGCTGATGCAATGTGCTATCACGTCAGGGCTCCGGCGGACACGTAACCTCAGCCCGAGCTGCCGGCCGCCCGGTCCCCCCCCCCTTGGCGGGAAGGGGGTGGGGGGAGATCTCGACGTGGGGCGGCAGGGGGCGGAGGGGAGGCAGAGGGAAAGCGACCGGCTGCCTCAGGAGGGACGCAGGCTGTGGAGCCCTCTCCCCAGGCGGGTCAGGGAAGGAGGGAGGAAGGGAGAAGGGGAGGGAGGGGAAGGCGAGGCGGGGGAGGGAGTCCCAGCCCGGGGACAGCCCCAGAGGCCCGACAGGATAATTAAAGAGGAGGTGGTCCTGTACCCCCCACCTCCGCCTCCACCCCGCAGGCCCTCGTTTCCTCTCCTGCGTCCCCTTGACAGAAGATGTTTATTAAACAGCAACACCAGCAACAATCCACTGGAGAGGAAGTAAAGGAGATGGGGACAAGTTCGGATTTTATGGGATGTTATCAGCTCTGGAGGGGAACTCAGAGCACTATTTTGGGAAGTTTACACGCTTAGGAACTCAGGGGGTCCCCTGAGCCCTAGGCAGGGAGTGAGGGGTCCAAGTATCCACCTCTGTCTTGCTATTGGAACCTGCATGAGGTTAAAGGGATTCATCAGGCCCCAGAAACTTGAGCCTCTGGAAGAGTTGGATAGAACTAATGGAAGGCTCTTTTCAATTTCTTGGGCCTTTCTTTGGCCCTGGGCAGAGGGATTGAGGAGCGGGCTAGGGGGTCGGGGTGGGTGTGGAGTATAAAACTGTTCATTTCTTCCCAGATTGAGTAATTGTCTTGACCCCTAAAATTGTCCAGATGGTGAAGCTGACCATGAGAAAACTTTACAAGAGTCTGTCCGAGATGCCTCTAGAGCAGAGGCATGGGAAAGGTCCAGAGCTAGCTCCATCTCCACCGGATCCCCCACCCCACCCCACCCAGGATGGAACCTGGTCTTCAGCTCACTTCTTTCACTGGGGATTGAAGGTTCCCCTTCTGACTCAACTTCCAAATACACGAACAGGGGCTGCGGACAGGAGCAGAGCCGGGCTGCAGTCTTTCAACCTCCCTCGGCTTTCCCTGAGGAACTCCTCAGTGAAGCTTCCCAATAGCTGGCTTTATTGACATGTACTATGCGGCCGCTGAGCCTCCCCCGGGGCCTGCTGGCTTCCTGGCTCATCTCCCAGCGATGTTCCTACAGTCCTTTCCCTGAGTGCAGCCACATCCCCGGACGGTGCGACCCCGGAACGGACTCGGTTTCGACAGGGTTCGGCTAGGTTTAGAGATGGACAGGAGCTGCGTTTCTCTCCTGGTTCTCAGACCCTGAGTCTTTACAAAGCAGGCTGCTCTCAGAGCCCCAGAGCCCCAGCATCTCCCCCAGCTCAGTCTTTCTAACAAAGTAGGAGCCAATCTAACTTGGGGTTTCATTTTGGGGACCATACCCTTCGGCCAAGCGGAAGACTGCGGATCACCTCCGCACACACGCACAAACACTCCCATAGCTTTTCTTTCCAAATGAAGCCATCTCGTGTCATTACGTGTGAAATACGAGGGCAAAGCGCCATATTTCTTCACATTATGGCGATTTCAAAATGATTTTTTAAAGATCAATGCCGGCGCCCAGCCGGTCCCCTCCTTCTCCACCCCCGCTCTCCAAGGGCGACAGCCCGGCAGATCTGGAACCAAACAGCGTGAAGAGCTGCTTTTTCCATGGGACCCAAGTGGGGAAACAAGAATCCGAGGCAAATTCTTCTAAGTATCAGTTGGACGCTTGGGAAAGTCAGGGGAGCTCCCCAGCCTTGCCAGCCAAAAAGCAGGGCGCAAAGTGAATGAATCACAGTTAAGGCCAAGCACCTGTTCTCCATTTGCCAGACGTATGGAGTCTGCTGTCGGCTTTACCTGTAATAAATATATTATTTAGGAAAAAAAAATAACTCTTCTCCTGCCATAAATAATAGCGTAATGATGCCTGGTGAGCTGAGAATATAATTTTGTGTAGTATATAAATTAGGGCCCAAAAGGACTGTGGACTGGGGCTTTTTTATTTATGGAAAAGTCATAACACTGGGCTTTGAAAGCAGGGCTGTGCAGGCACCAGTCTATGAAGCAGCCTCCTAGCTCCTATCCCCTGCTCCTGGCTTCTCAGCTGCCTCTCTCTGTCTCTGTCTTGCAAACAGGGAAGTCAAGAGGGCCATTTCATTTAGGGAAAAGGTTACAAGAGAAATGTTTCAGATTATAGCTTGTATCCTATGAGGGTGAAATGTCCCAGCCACCAATGTTCCAGGTTGTGGGCTACTGACTCCCTGGGGGGAGTTGCTCCTAGCCCCTGGTGGCCTCTGGGTGCTGGGTGAGGGACTCAGATTTCTTTTCTGACACCAGAGTTTTGACTGCTTGCAAAGGTGCTATATAGAGTAAGAACAATGTCAAAATGAGAGGTTTAGAGGACACAGTCTCCTGGGAAGACGTGATGATTCTGACGGGAAGAAAATTGACTAGCCCCCCAGAGAACTGGAGTCTGTACCCCAACTAATCTCCCTCAAGTAGGCGTACGGATATACAAGCGATGAGTCTCAGCCCACTCAGGCTTTCTAGAAAGTGTTTCTGTCCCAAATTGGAGCTCAGCTCCAGCTCATACAAATAATTAAAAGGTCGGCTGACAGGGGGCCCTTTAGTTATGTGCTTTGAGGGCCTATGGGCCCCCCTAAAAACCTTATTTTCTCCCTAGACAATGGTACCCATCTTGAGGTAGGGGAACAAACTGGAGCCCACTTCCTAAAAATACATAACAGAGGGGTCACTTCAGTGGGGTCACTTTGTTCTGAGACAGCAAAACTGCTCCCCACCCCACCCTCAACCCTAAAAGGAGAGAAGGAAAAGCTTGCCACCCCTCACAGCCTCCTGCCGTTTCCTGCGCAGAAGCTGCATCTGAGCACAGCTGGGGCTGGTAGCTTGGAAAAGGCCAGGCAGCAGGGAAAAGCGGCAGCTCCTGGCCACACTGGGGCCCACGGCAGCCACGAGTGAGGCTGAAATGGGGCAGCAGAGGCCGACTCTTAACAGAAACCAGTCGGTAAGTGCCTATGCCTTGGAGGTGGCTTTTAGAAAGGTTCTTGTCAATACAGGGAGAGGAAATCTAGAAGGGAGGGAAGGACATACAAGAGAAGATAAAAAGAAAAGCAATAAATGGGAAAACAGAGAAATAGTGTTTTTTTAATCAATAAACCTGAAATTTAAGCATGCTGGATTTGAAGAGGTGTGCATCCTGTGTGGATAGTTTAAATCGATAGTTCTTTACAGGGAATCCAGTGTACAAAGGTGATGTACTTTATACTATGTAGAGGGTATATAATAAACAAGTCTGTCTAACTATAATGCTGGATGTGCTTGAGTGTTCATATGAAAGATCTAATCATGTGTACAAGGATGTGTGTAAAACTCTTGTTTGACATGGTTTTACAACCCTGCTTATATAAGAAAATCTAAAACTCAAATGCTTGTGCATACATTTTTATGACTGTCACATACTTATGGAGTTTTTGCTTGTGTACTTGAATTTTAATTACAAAATATTAGCAAATTTGTGAGTCTTACTTGAAAACTTGTCCTTTCACTTGAAAATCAAGTAGAAAATATGCTGTATCCTCAAACAAATGTACTTAATTAAATCCATATTTGATTACAACTACCTTCAAAAACTTTTTTATGAAAGGTGAAGGAAATGTTTCAAATCAGTCCAGGAGGTGTCATAAAATTTTGTGACTATCTTGTCCAACAATGAAATCCGTTATTGCATAGCCTTACCCAAACTGCAGGGACAGTGTGTCCTATGATTATTTCACAGTAGTGATGGACACAGGGTGGTAGTGGCACCATTACCTGTCCATATATGTGTCCTGCACAATAGCGGAGCAGAGGTGGACAGATAGAAGCAAGTGTGAAAGCCCTCCTCCGCCAACTGTGGAGGTCACGCGAAAGCACTGCTAGCTACAACAAAGTGACAAAGTTCCCAAATCTATGTCACCAAGCACCCAGAGACATTTCTTCTGATGGAGGATCAGAGTCCAGACCCCCTCTAAGAAAAAAGTACGGGAACACTTGTTCAAGGGGAAGGCAATCCAGGTCCCCAGAACTCTTAACGCGTTACATGAAGAGGCCCCCCAAGCAGGGATCACATCGAATTTGTACACAAGGGTTCAACACTGGGTGTCCCCACACCCTCTGAGTAGGAGTCTTAATTGTAAGGGAACGAAATCTTCTGCCACACCTCCCTTCCAGGGTGTCAGGGGTGAAAGGAAGGACTGAGAGGTCAGTGGCCCAAGCAGACCTTGGGATCTTCTTACCAACTTGTAGCCATCGGGAAGGCAGTGGTGGCAGCTCACTCCTCGGGAAAGGGTATCCAGAAGGCCAAACGGGGTGGGCGGCAGGCGGGGCAGAAAGGAGCCAAGCAGGTAGAAGGTTATTACGGAATTGCTTCCATAAAACCTGTGGATTGTAAAACTCTCTGTTTTCCAAAGACTTTATCTTCTTTTCTCTCTGATATCCCCCTTTTCTCTTTTTACAGCGCTTTTCCTGGGAGGGGCTGGTGGTCAAGGGGTGCCAAGTATGGAAAACAGTCAGGCTCTTCTGAGGGGCTGAGCAGGTTTGTGAGAGGCCCAGGGAGAAGCAAGGTAAGGCAGCGGGGCTACTGTAGGCCATCTTTACCCAGACCCAGGGCAAGAGAGCTCAAAAGACCACATTATTGGTTTCTGCTCATTAGGGTGGTGGGTTGAAGAATGTATTTCCCTCCCCCACTGGAGGGGGGTCTCCTTTGGGTACCCTGCTGCTCTAGCAAAGGTTCCTTGTTGAGAGACCCCTTTTGCCCTTCAAGTCAGCCTGGCGCCACTGCCCCTTCCGGTCAGACCCCTGTCAACATTTCCTCTGCCTGAAGCAAGCAAGGAGTTTGGGAACAAAAGTTAGCTTATGCTTCTGAACTTCCCCCACTTTGTATCAAGGTTGCTAGTTCTTCCTTTTCTGGGTACAAAGCCAGAAGCCTCAAGAAGGCTGTGGTCAGAGAGGATATCATGGCCTTGCCCCTTGCTCTGTCACCTGTCACTCTGTCAGCCCAGGCTGAAATGTCCAACAGTGGGAAACGAAGTCTAAGAAAAGAACATGTTCAAGGAAGAGCCTGAAGCCCAGGCTGAGGGGTCTGTGAAAGAACCAACTAGGGAATTGGGAAAGACAGGACTCTGTGGCAACCCCCAGGAGGTCCTATCCCACTGAGGAGCCCTGGGAAGGTCCCTGTAAGGCTGTAGGCTGAGAATGCAAGGAACCTTGATGTTTCCATCTCAGAATGGGACCTATGGAGCCCTTTCCAAGGATCTGCAGCTTCCTGCTGAGCTCAAGCTCCACTCACCAGTGGGTTACAAAGACCTCTTGGTCACTATTGGAACCAAGAATTTGCAGTGTCAAGGAGACTTTCTCTGCAATGTAGACAGGAGCCCAAGGCCCCAAGGCAAGAAGATTGAAGCCCCAGCTACCACCCTTTGGTTCTGCAAAGCAGCTTAACAGCAGCCCAGGAAGGTCCCTTTGGAGAGCTAAATATTGCCCACCATGTGTGTCCCCTGCAAACACATATACTAAGAATATTTGGAAGTGGGAAAATACCGCAGACCTTCCCAGATCTCTTTTTCATCCTTGCAGTTTCTGGGTGAGGGACCTCAAACTTCTCTCGACCATTCTGCAAAGCTGATACACCAATCCTGACCCCTATTCACACACACACACACACATACACACACACACACCCCACTCCTCCAGCTAAGTGAGGAGCAGCAACTGCCGTGGATCGGGTGGTTTGATGTTGTTGTGTTCGGAAACCCAGGCCCCAACAACATGAAACTACCTAATTCACTCAGCAGTTCCAGTTCACACTCCAGGTCAAGGACTCACGGGGACAGGCCCCTGCGGTCATTTTGTGGCCCTAAACAGCCAGCTAACTTCATTTTCCTTTTCCTTTCCTTCCTCAACAGAACTCATTTGCTAGAAAATATGATGTGAAGAATTGGAGCTGGAACTCCAGGCAAAACCCTTCAAAACTGGTCTCAGCAGCTCAGATTCCAAGAACTGCTCTCTCTCAGAAACCCTGGCAGAGGCTACCTGAAGCAAAGCCAGAGGCCTGACCAGGACTTCCTGATGTTCTTGCTTGAGTACTACCTCTTCAGCCACTGTCCCCACGGCTGGAAGTGTCCACAGACGCAAAGATTTTCAACTTCGCAAACAGCTGTCAAGGTAGTCTGTACTCAGCATCTGGCTAGCTTATTATGTTCTGGGTCATCCAGCTTCCTCTGTGAGGCCAAACCTTGAAGCCCTCCACCAAGCCCAGCTTTGAGACCAGGATTGCAAGCTGCAGGGTGAGAAGAGTGTGGAGAAGTAACAGAGAGAAAAACAGAAGGAAAAACAGGGGGTCAGAACAGTATCAGGCAGATGAGTGAAGCCAACACAGGAAGCCACGGAGAGGAAAGGGGCGTGGGCCTGAACAGCGGCTGTGCGCCGCTGTGTCTCTAATGCCCAGAGAACTGTGGCTCTGCGGAGGCCGATTTGTCTTAAGTGAGACAATCCATTCCCATTTCGAATTCACCTCTGGAACCTGAAGGCTGGTGACTTGGGCAGGGACCAAGTTCCAAAAGAAATTCACTGCTTCCAGAACTTTGGTCTAGGCCCTTTGCCTCAGATGTCTCCAGCCCCCTTCTGCTACACCCCATCCCTCCAGACACCAGCACCCACTTATGCAACCGACGCACAACCCGAGGGCATCGGACTCACCTGGTGGGGTGGCGCTGGGCAGAGCTGCCGTCGGAAGGTGCATAGCCAGAGCAAGCTGAGGGAGTGTCCCCTCGGCTCCCTCCTGCCCTTGCCCCAGGAGCTAGCATCCCAGAGTGGCCACGTGTGCAGAGGGGAAGTCAGAGGTAGTGGAGAGCTGGCCAGGCCGCCTGCTCCCCCTCCCGGGTGGAACCGACGTATAAATCTTGGGGACCGGAAATACAATAAAACTTCACCGTGTTGATGAACTTTAAACGGTTTACATCCTCTAATGTCCTGAAAAGAAAGACGGCGGCCAGGGGCAGATTAAAAGGAAGGGGAAACAAATTTACGAGCCACCAGAGCCCCTGACTCGGCCCTTTTCTTTTGCAAAGATCGATTTTGTCCGGGTGGAGAGAAGCAACCTCAGGCCGTCCCCGCCGCCGAGCGCGCTGTCCCGCAGTGTCCCCTTCAAGGGACCGCCGGCGCTGAGTCCAAGCCGCAGCCAAGCGCCTGACTGCCAGAGGAGAGCCGCTGGCTCGCTGGCAACTGCACAAATTCCTCCGACAGCCGCAGACTCGGCTAGCTGGGCCGGGTTGAGGCTCTCAACTCGTTGCAAAGGCAGAGCCGGCGCCATAGGCCTTCCTCGTGGACACCCGAAGCTCGGCCATCAGTAAGCCCTGAGGCCTCCATTCTCCGCACTTTCCGCAGAAAGCGGGTTTTTTGTTTGTTTGCACCTCCCAAGCGGCCAGACCTTTGCTTTACCCCGTCTGTGCATTGCCAGGTACCTTCCAGAAAGGAAGAAGAGATCAGACCAAGGAAAATGCTGAAGGCCCCAATTAATGGGGGCAAAGAGGTCAGGAGCTCCCAGATGACAAAACCCGAGTGCCGAGGCCTGTCTTTGCCAGTGTGGAAGTAACGGCCAGCGCAGTGGGGTGGCCTTATCAGCTTCCAGGGATCTCCACCACCATGGGCCCCCTAAAAACTGCAAAATCAAAACTGACTGCTTCCCAGACCTCTGCATTCCTTTCTATAGTTCTTTCTGCTCTGGACTGTTTCCTTTTTAAAACTTTGTGAAATCCAGATTTGGAATTTAGACCTCTGTGAACCCCATCTAAGGGGGGAAAAATTTCTTTTCACCTTGGGGTCTGGGCAACTGGGGCAGTGAACTGGTTGGTTTCCTGATCCCTTTGTCTGCCCCATGGGCCTGGAGAGGAATTCTGTCCTGCCTCACAGTTCACCAAAAAATACGGGCCTTGGCCTGGAGGACTAGGCTTAGATCAGGCGCAGGCAGGACACGGCTTGGTAAAGCCTTGGAGCTCAGCTGCATGCCCAGGAGGAGGGTTGGTGCACTGATGGCACCGCACCCTAGACACACACAGGTGCAGCCTTGACCTAGCCAATTCTACCCCTCCCTGAAGGAAAAGGTGTCAAAGCACTGCTTGGAATATAAAATAAAATGGGCACGGAAGAAACTAAGCTGCAGTATACGTTTCACCAATTTTCTGAAAAGCTAACACTGCTCAAGGCAGTCCCACCCTATCCCAGCTCCTGGGGAAGGGGGCTATGATCCATTTCCTGGGTGCCAAGAGGGAGCAAGGGGGGAGTTCATTAGCTGTCAGGGACAGGAAGTAGCTTGCTTCTGCCCCAACATTCCTACTGCAGAATATGCAAGCGGGAGCACTTGCAGCTGCCCTTCTCTTTATGGTTCTGAAACTCCCTCATTTGGCTCTTTATCACTATAGTTTTATTAAAACTCCATGACAACATCCCTTCTGGCCATCACCTCTTCTATCAGGACTCTCCTCTAGGTGGGTGGAGAGCAGTTTCCACACCATTCCAGGCTGTTATTACTAACCCCCACCCATCTTTGGGGGCCCCACCCTCCTGTCTTGTTTTAGGGCACGGACCTGTGTACTGGCTCCTAGCCTATTGCTGTGTCTTGTGTTTTCCGCAGCTGAGGAAAGAGGCTTGACTCCTTTGACACTGTTAGATTCCTTGGAAAAACCGAAGAAGTCACAGCTTTAGAACAACACCTGTGCACATGCACACTTTGGAGACACTTTTGGTGGGACTTACGTACCTCAACCCAGGCTGTGGATCCCAGCTTAAAAAATAAAACTCTCTGATCACACAGCATAGGGCTGAATGACACCTCAGTCCTGTCCCTCAAGCCGGTTCCCACAGATCCTGCCCCTTCACTCCCAAACCATAGGGTGCAAAGCCACCAACTTTCCAATGCTTAGCAGACACCCACCAACAAGGTATAATAAGCACCCTTCTGAACTCGTAGGCGCACTCAGTGAGTTAACGCTTATGCAGGGGATGTCGCCGTTCACCACCAAATGTTTTCTCAAATACTTTTCCGAAAAAGATTGATCTCCAAATGTTTCCGAAAATTAGATCACACAGATGACCAAGCTGTAAGATTGGGGTGCCCCTTCTCCCTACTACTTTTTTTCCTTGACGATAATACAGCATCGTTCTTGAATAATTAGAGGGGGCAGGACAATCAGGACGATGGGGAGATAGGGCAGACACTGACGCAAAAGACAAGATCTTCAAAGAAACCCCCAATTCAGACTGCTTTCCACTTCAGGAGACTCAAAAGAACAAATATTTCTGGGCTTTCCTGGTCCTTCTCTCTTCCAGGGATCCGTTAAGGGTTGGGGGAGAAGGCAGAGGAGCGGAGTGGGCCGTCCCTGGTGCCCCAGTTGGATTTTTGTGCCCTGTCTCCCGGGGGTTGGAGGAGTAGCTCAGTGGTCGCCGGCGGGGAAAGCGAGGCAGAGGCGGGCCTCTAGGCGGCGCCCTGGAGTCGCGTCCTCGCTGAAGAAGATGCTTCCGCAGCTCCGGTCCCTCGCCCGCCGGCTGAGTGGGCCAGTTCTAGCCGACGAGGCCCCGGGCTTGGCTGGGAGCTGGCCGCTGGAGCGTCGCCTTTGGCGCCCTCTGCCAAGCAAGAGGAACAGAGTTAAAGGAGTGCGGGCTGGGAAAGGAGTCAGCAACTCGTCTTCGCCCGCAGTAGCCCCACCTCCTCCTCCTCCCCATCCCGGGAGAAGGGGGCCTTCTACAGCCCCAAAACCCTTTGATCTCTACAGCAGCCGGCTGGAGGGCAGCGAAAGCGTCTCTAGCCCCCCTCCCCCAACTTGCAAATAACAGAGGCCTGAAGGAATGAGTGGTTAGCTCCAGATCAGAGCGGCTGTTACAGGGGTAGGAGCAAGAACAGAAGCTGAGTCTTCTACTCTGCGGACCGCCTACACCCCATATCATTACGAACACTCACCCCCTGCAGAAGCATCTTTTTGTTAGCCCAATTTATTACCAGACAGGTAGTTTTTAGGGGTTTTCTATACCGGAAGGTTAGGGCTTTCTGACTTTAGGATTGAGGAGAACGCATGAGTAAACAGGATCCACTTATAGGGGCAACTCAGCCACGATTGGGAATCGAGCGGTGTATACCCGCCCTCCCTTTCAGTCCGTCGCCAGCTGTTGCTGTCACTTCCCTGGTTACCTGAAGACTACCAGTAAGTTCCTCAGGCCCTAAAAGGCCCATATACAAAAGACTTGCTGGACGACGGTAGTGTGAGGCTTGAGTATTTTGTGAAAGATCTCCCAATGACTAAGAAACTATCACCCATATGATTGTTTCATAAGCCCAAAAGGGAGGGGCGGTGAGGGGACAGCAGTCTTTGGCCTGAGTGGGGGTGGGACGAGGATAAAGACGCCTTGTTCCGGGCTCTGGTCTGAGCTCAGAGACGTTCGGGGCTTGCGAGGCGCCACACGCCAGAAACTAGGGCCCCTTTTCCCTGTCCCCTCAAGGGACAGACGCCATTTTATACTGTGGAGCCCTCCGAGAGACATTTCTCCAAAGTTACTTTCAGGACAGATGTCCCCAAGAACCCCCTGCGGGAAGTAACGGGAGAAGAGAGGCTGCGGTGGGGGCAGCTAGGGGCCGGCGCTCGCGACCGGGTGGACTGCGGCGCGGCGCGAGCCGGTGTCAGAGCCCTGCGAGAC
The DNA here is from genome assembly GCA_028571685.1 of Heterohyrax brucei. Taxonomy (NCBI): domain Eukaryota; kingdom Metazoa; phylum Chordata; class Mammalia; order Hyracoidea; family Procaviidae; genus Heterohyrax; species Heterohyrax brucei. Next base: position 106,297,144 of record CM053149.1, read on the forward strand.
ACGCCAGTCACGGCTCTCTGGGACGCCTCATCACCGAGCGAGCGCACATCTGGAGCAGCTGTGCCCTGCTCGGCCTCGGGCAAATTAGATCGCTGCCAACCCTATTTTCATCCCTGAAGCTGAGTCAAAAAAGACTCGGCGAGCAATAGAAAGCCGGGTCTGTGTGTGTCAGCATTCCTGTGGGTACGTGTGCGTGCGTGTGCGCGCGCGTGCGTCCGGGCGACCGGGCGTCTGTGTGTCTCACTGTGATTGCCCAATCGATTTGCAAAAGTTAGCGGGGGAAGGGGAAGAAGAATAGAGCAACATCAGGCAAATTCAACTGCGAACATACTGTCGGCCTCATTATGCGCCCATTTCAAGGGAAAGCATTCGGGGCTTCGAATTAGCCAGTTAATTGCATCACTTCATTGTTTATTTTAGGGCAAGAGAAACTATCTGTATTCTACTAAAGCATCCTACATTTTAAAACTTTAAGATCTTTCCATTTCTAATTCTCTTTGTTTCTACTCCAGTTACAGCCTTTAAGTGTTCAGATCCACCAGCATCACATCACACCAATCATATTGAAACACACACACACACATATACATAGGTTTCATACTCAGAAAGTAACTCCTGGTTTTTGTCTGCAAAATCTGGGGAAGTCTTAACTCTTAAGGTTGTTGTAAGAATTAACTGACATACTGTGTCTCCAGGATTTAGCACAGTGCTGGTGCATAGGGAGCATTTAGGAAATAGTCACAGCTGTTAATAACTGGGAGGAGGAGGAGAAAAAAGAAGAGAAAGAGAAGAGAGGGAGGCAGAAGAGGATGAGGAAGAGGCCTGCTTTGTTCTCAGAGAACTAGTCTAGGTTGGGTTGTGTGTCTCAGCCTATATATGCATAATGTATTCTTTTGACTCAGAGCAATGTCCATAAAAACGAGGTCCCTTGAGCCCCTTGGCCTGTAACTATCTCTTTAATAAGAAACAGAGAATTGGGGCAATTATCTGGCTCATTTCAGGTTCAAACTCTCTTAAGCCTGCAGTCTCTGGATCCGGTGGGGGAAAGTCTGGAGAGTGGTGGCCCATTGTCACCTGCGTTCTCAATGAGCACTTTTCCTTTGCTGCCATGAGCAGTGTCCTTCAAGACTGGGTAGTAGGGAAGTGGCAGCCAGAACACTGGGATTTCAGAACATTTGAGTAATGTTTGAGAAAAACCAGGTCTTGCCTGTTTCCAAGCAGACAGAAGGCCTTAGCACTCTGCATCTCACCCCACAGGGGCCCCCAAACAAGTCACAGACCTTTGCTTGGTGGAGGCTTTTATTCCACCAGTGTTCTCTAGGCACCTACTGTGCCCCCCGCCCCCCCCACTGGCCTGAGCTCTGGGTCTGCAGCAGTAGACAGACGCACCCCACAGGTTGTGAGTGCTGACTTGGCAGCCCTGGGAGATGTCTGTGCTCACAGAAATAAGTCTAGGGACTCAGGAAAGGGGACAACCCTGCTAGAAAAGAACTTCTGGCCAATCACAGCATCACCTCTTTTCAGGGCCAAAGTGTCCTCGCAGGGGCAGGGCCAGAGGGTCTGCGGCCACCCGTCCCCCATTGTCTGTTAGAAAGAGGCCAACTCCATGGTGGGGATGGCCCTGTAGGAGGAGGGGGAGACAGCAGAGGAGAAGAGATGACTGGAGGCTCAAGACCCTCCGTTGGAAGTTCCTGGGAACACCAATTAGCTCTCCTTAATTAGTAAAGTAGGAAGCAAATGGGCATATATTTCTTCTGCTCTGATTAAAGACATTTAGGTCAGGTGCTCACAGCCAGAATTATTGCCTTTAAGCTGTCCCAAGCAGAAAATTGTTTATTTTCTTTTTCTTTTTATTTTCAGGCAGGGGGTTGAATACTATTAGGGCACCACTAGCTTCCTACCGCAGCTCTGAACTGCTGGGGCTGCTAGGTAGCCGTGTTGCCTGCTCCTAAGGGGACAAGTGAGAAGAAGCTAGAGTCCTGGATGTTCCATCACGTTTGCTTGAAATGTGTAGGTAGCTGAGAACAGCCAGCAGGGGTTGTGTTTGGAAAAAGTATTTCATGTGAGTGAGGTATGGTGGGAGCGCAATAAGCCAGAAATCTCCCGTTCCCCTCACCTGTCTGAATATAGTGCTAGAAAAAGTGAAGTGCGTTCCACTTCTCAGACCATAAAGAAGCCTGGATTTTCTTCTGGAAGACCAGGATAGCCAGACCAACTAGAGAGAAGGCTAGGACACCTTCCCTAGGTGGAGGAGGGACAGTTACATGGTAAGAGCAAGTCCTCCTTCACTTTCTGTGTCTAAACAAGCCACAGTTCAGAGACTAAAATCAAGAGGTCTTCATGTTGCGAGGGACTCTCTGCTATTCAATTCCTGCAAACGAGCAAAAAATGGCTGGGAGGAAAATCCTCCCCCTTTAGCTCAGAATTCAGTGTCCCCCAGCCTCTAATTTTGGCAAAGCTCATGTTCCCACACAGAGTCCCAAAGGAACCAAATTGGTGGATCTGTCAGAGCTGGCAAGGCACAAAAGAGCACTTGATTGCCCAATCCCAGTTTGCTAGACTCACAGATTGCATTAGCTGGGAGTTGTCCCCCATAAATTTTTCTTCCCAGGAGTTCTCTGGATGGGTTTTATTCCCCAGAAGGCAACCCAAATCCAACTTTCTTCCTGCAGTTGGTCCAACCTCTGGTGAGTCCAAGATCAACTATCCCCAGCAAACTTTTCCTGGTCCTGGAGAGGAAGTGTCTCTCCCACTGGGAGCCCACAATCCACAAGCAGTGGTGGAGAGAGGAACACTGTCGTTGCCTGAGTGCTTCAAGGCAGAAGTTGAACTGGTACAAACTGAAACGTCATCCCCAGAAAAAAAAAAGCAAAGACCTGCATTAGCCAGCCACATTTGCTCTCAGCACTTCCCAGACAAACTTGTCTGATCAATCCCCAAAGGAGTTTTCAACCTGAGGTTCAAGAGATTGGAAATTCTTCAATATTGTGTGATTTAGTGAGTACTGCAACTGCATTTTTTCCCTTAGAGAATGGAAAGCAATAGCTTTCATGGAATTTTAAAGCATCATTGAGTGATCCTAAAAAAATGTTAAGAATCCTTCATCAGCTGTTCACATCAAACACCTTAAATGTGACACTCAAGAAAGCAGTCAAGTGGACTTGGTAGCCCTCAAGACACATTCAAAGGGACTGCCAGCAATTGTGTGGACCACAAGGTCGAGTGGATACAATCATCTGGTCTTCACCAAACCACAGACGTGATGGGGGGCACTGAGGACCCCAGGGCTGAGCTGACGAGCACCCCACAATACTGGGTCCTCACCTTTGCACACTATCTACCCGGAGGACAGGTGTGCAGGATCTCTGTGCCTCTAGTCAAAATGACACAGGGTTTTGCTCCACAGGGACCTGGACCTTCTACGATTTGTCACTTCTCCCTGAGTTATCTATATCCACAGAGAACCCAAAGTTTTGAGAATGGTTTTCCTGCACAAATGCTCCACCAACTCTCTCTAGTGTGTGTGTGCGTGTGAGATGTGTCGTGGAGTGAGGTTCCGGGGTCACCAGCTCCCTCAGGTCCAGCCAGGCCAAGGAGAAACGTGTCTGAGAAGAGACCTGGGAGCTCTGGGCTGTGCGCCATGACCTTAAAACTCTATAGGTTCGGAAAAGGGGGTGAGAGACAGCTGAACCGGGATCCAGAAGCAGAGACAGAGAAAGCAGCATTTGAGGGAGGCCAGAAAGAAGGTGGCCGATGAAGGGAAAAACGAATGAGGCAGGCGGGCGTCAGGAGCTGGGGCGCGGTGAGCAGGTGGAGGGGCTAAAACCCGTGTGCTGAGACGGGCACAGAAGGGCCACCGAGGCCGATGTGTGTAGGTGGGGGAGGGGGGAGAGAACACACGGGTCTCTGGGTTCCATCTTTACCCACAGGTTAATGACTTTGTCATTCTAAACTACCCGATCACAACCCCTCAGGCTCCTTAATGTTCTTTGATTGATTGCAAGGCTCAGGTCTGATGGAGGTCCCTCTGCCGGGACCTGTAGGGGATTCACTAGATCGTTTGCTGACTGCTGGGAGGAGGGTTGTCTCTGGGGACGAAATTCGGGCCCGGGAATGGGGTGAGCTGTGCCGGTGCCAGTGGCCCCGGGGGAGTAAACGAACTATTGGTTAGGAGCAGCCAAGGGAGATGGGAAGCTGAGACCCAGATACTAGGACCCACTTTGACTGTGAGAGGAAAGTGGAAAGATGTTCTCTTAGAAAGGACCAGGGGGCACAGCTTGGTGTCTGCCTTGGGCTCTGTGGGTCCCAGAGACAGCTGGGCTACCTCTCTGCGGACGCCAGGATCCCGGGTGCGCGTTTTCAGCCGTTCCAGTGCCGACGGATAGACAGAGCTTCCCTCAGCCCACCCCATCCCACATCCTCCCAGACTGGGGACGCGTCAGGCAGAGGCCCTTGGCTTTGCGACTATGCACCTGTGAGTGCAATTGCGACCTCCTTTTTGTTCCTTAATTACCCCTTCCGGACTCCGAGGCTGGATTTGAAAGTCTTTTGTCTAATCTCTCTGCCAGCAACCCCCTCTATCCGCCTCCCAGGGCTCCGAGCTAGGTCCTAAGCTTCCAAATTCCAATCTTTGGCACCAACCGGTTCTGGGCGGTCGCGGCTGGGACTGGAGCACTGAGCATAGAGATGCCGCTGACCCAGTGGCTCCAGTTCGGCCTGCTGCCTTACCTGGACAGTCCTGGACTCCCGCCCACAGTGTATGTGTGTGGGAGAGAGAGAGAGAGAGAGAGTGTCTGTGCGTGTGTGTGTTGTGTATGCGACAGTGACAGCCCTGGTCAGAGGCTTGTTGGTGATCTACACTCTGCCCCTAGCCCCAGTACCAAGATGCTCACTGCTGGGATCTGTGCTGTCGGGGACTAGTGCAAGGGTATCCCAGACTGAGGCACTGGGTACGTTCCTTGCCGCCCCAAACAGATCTGTTCTCTCGGTCTCCGGGAGCTCAGCGGGCTCCAACAGCTCCTCACGGTCTTCCCGGATCCCACTCCCCAACCCCTGGCAACCTGGTCCCACAGCGCTGGCACGATCTCTCCCCGAATCGCTGCAGTGATCTCCCAAGTGCCAAAAGGAGAGAAAAGGTTGCTGCGGGGAGCCCCTACCGCCAGTTCCCCTCTGTGCCTGGGAGTCCGCATCCCCCAGCCAAGGAAGACTCCGGACAGAGGTAAGAAAGGGTTTAAGGAGCAGAAATTTGAACCCATTCCTCTTTTGTTTTGTGTTTGTTGTTTGTTATTAAGGGTGAGGCCTGGGACTTGACTTCTGTCTTGATAAAGGAGCTTCTGGTGTTCTGACCAATCACAGTGGGATCTTGGCCCCAGCACCAGCCCTCCATATAGTTTCAGGGGAAACTTTTCTGCAATGGTCAGGCAAGGGTGTCCATGGTCACTCTTCTCACCAGTGTAACTTAATATCCAGGTGGTTTTGGACTCAGCCTGAAGATTGAACCTGAAACAGCAGCTGAGGAAAAAATGACTCAGATGGGCCTCCAAAACGGGCTATGGGATGAGAATAGGGCACTTTGGCTCCAATTATACCTGCAAGGTAAAGGCTATTATTCCTGTAACTGGAGTTGGAGGGAAAGGATGACGCTAAGAATAGAAGACAGTGAGGGTAGCCACTTTGACATCTCTAGAAAAGAGAGGCATTTGAGACCAGGGCCCAGTTTATGCTGCCAGGATAGCATTTCCCCTTTGCTTTACAGGCAGTGGCAGGGAGAAGGGTGCTGCCACCCGAGCATTTTTAAAGGTGAAGTTTGGCCTGGCAAGTACATTAATTGACCAACTCGGTCTCAGTATTTTCCAAGCCCAAGCCCAATAGGAATCTTTAACCTGCTGCTCAACGAATCTGAAACTCTCTGAAGCTGTGGAATTTTTGCAGTATTTCACAACTCCAAAAGAGAGGTCAAGGTTTCTAAGAAGCCCTGGAGGAGAAAGAAATAAGGAGAGAAGTTGGAAAAGGAGGTAGGATCCCCCAACCCTGCTGTCTGGCTCCCTAGACACTGAGCTCTGAGGCTGAGATGGGAAGCCTTAAGTTGACCCGGCCCACACTTTGCCAAATGAAAGAGGGGGAACTGGAAAGTCTGTGAAGGAGACCTCTTGTCTGCTGTTTTCAGGACAGGTCTGGGTCTCTAAAGAGATCTACAAAACTGGATGTTTCCAGGTTATTTTCTGTCCTTCAACTATTTCTGATTTTTGGCCCAGAATGGACTCTGGGGACTTTGGGGCAGCTAGGCAGGACAGAGACCTGACATTCAGTTCCCTGGAGAACAGCCTGAGATTCCCTGCCGGTTGGGTCAGAGGCCCTCTGTCTGATGCTCAGTACAGGGCAGCCTCACTCCAGCCTCCCAATCCTTCAGAACTATTTTCTCTGTGAGTCCAGACCTGCTGGTCACACTCTAGTCTCCCTCCACACTGGGCACCTGCATAACTAAGAAAATTATTTCTTTGTTATGTTTCTGAGAACTACAGAAGCCTTACATCTTTAGTTCCTTTTGAGAAAGATGGTGCCATTGGATTACAGGGTGGGAGAGTAGGTGATGGGGTTGGGAATCAAACACCCTCTGTGCTGGGGAAGGCAGGGTCCCACTACAGTGACTTGGTATTTCTAGTTACAATTCTGAGTGCTGGCTGGCTGGCTCAACACTATTCCTCCTTTCCCTCTCCATCTTTTCCATTCCGAACCCAGAAAAGTCGCTAGTTGTCCTTCTATGTTTTGAAACAGAAAGAGAGCACACACAAAATACATGAGAGATGAGGGAGGAGAAAAAGAAGGGGAGAATTCCAACAGATTAAAATAACCCAATTATCTTTCCAACTTAACAGCATTTGAAGCCTGGTACTTGTTTTAATTCAGCTAGGAAAAAAAGACATTGGAGGCAGGGTGGGTGGGAGATTGAATTTCCGGCCCAATGGATCTCCATTCTCATCACCAGGTCAGTGCCTTCAGAGGTGGGGTAAAGATAGTACCCTCAACCACCTGCTTAGGGTAGGAGTCTGGGTCTTGCTAATTGCAGTGTGAAGGTGGGAGCTCTTCCTCAGGGTCTCTGAGATCTCCCTGCAATATCTTGCCTGCAATTCTTCTCGTTCAGTGTGTGGAGTTGTGTATGTGCACGTGTGTCTGTTTGCCTCCTGGCGGGTGGTCTGAGCCAAGGTTTAAGGTGAACTCACTGCCAGGGCAGCCAAGGGTAAGAAAGTTGTGGGTGGAGGAATAGTTAGCGTGGAGGAGGACTTCATCCCTTTTGGGCTGGAGGAGTGAATGAAGAAGCCTCTTCGGACTTGTAGTCAAGGACCCGACTCTGGGGAAGGGGGGAGAAGGAGTTGCAGCTCTAAAGCGGGGTGTGGAAGGCAGATAATGTCAGGAAAAGCCCCCAACTCTTCCTCCAAGGCTGGGACAGTGTGCTGAGAAATAGGAACTTTCACTTACATAACACACCCCTCTTTTCTACTGTAGGTCTTTGCGCTCCTGTTTCTGCTGCAAAGACCCATGCAGCACATTGCCACATGGGGCACATGTGGAATCTGTGAAATATACCTTTGCACTGTTCTGCTTTGATGGGGAGAAAGAAGAGACCTGTGTGCGAATATGAATGTCCCACTGGCTGACTTCATTGTAGAGAACAAATGTGAGGGCATAATTTTATGTCTGTTTTGCAAGTTTGCAGGAAGCCTCAGTCTTCACCCAGGGCTTACACACTCTGAGAGTCACCACTGCCCGCGTTTACGATTCTTCCCTGACTCCTCCAGGTTACCCATTCCCTGGAGACTCCACAGTTCGCGCGATTCACGATGCACATGCCTTTATCCTGCCTCTTCCTACATGTGACTTCAGAAGGGGGTAATTTTTGTATTGACCCATAAGTAAGTCCATGCAGATCGAGTTCCTTTCCCTGCCTTCTGCCTCCTCTCACAAGCAACAAGCCTCTCTCAAAAATACACACACACACTATTCTTGCGAGCGTGAGTTTGAAGTAAGATGGCCGCGGCTGCCATCCCTTCAGATTCAGATGCGCGCTCTCCCGGAGACGGGGCTGTCCCGCTCCTAGCACCGTCTAGAGGGCAAGGAAACCTAGGTAGGTCCCTTTGCTGCACCCAAAAGGGGTCTGATGCCAGAAGCTGCCAGAAGCATTCTCTTCCCATCTGCTCCAGTGGCGGACTACAAAGAGAGCTGATTCCGCAACGTGGGGATTTGGGGGATTCCATGGAGACCCCAAATTCCAAGCCAATTCTGAATTTTCATTGGAAAGAATGGGCGTTTGTCCCTTGCCAAATGTCTCCCCCAGGCCACTCAGGACAGCCGAACCCTGTCTCTGGATGTATCCATTTGGAACCGCGGCTTCTGAGTGAAGAGACTGGAAAGAGAGGGCTTGCGCTGGGTGGGGCACCCAGCACGAGGCTCTGGGGGCCAGAGTTCCAAGTGGAGCGAGGAGAGGCTCCCATACACATGTCCTTTCTGGAAGGGTCACCCCTGAGTGGGCAGAGAGGCCAAGGTGCACCCACCACCCGGTCCCCAGGCCCTGCCAGAAGCCAGAAACCTGGATCGGTTGTTGCTCAAGGTTAAACCCGGGGCCCCGGTAGCTCACGCTCTCCAGGACCCAGCCTGCCCTGACAGTGCGGGCCCAGGGTCTGCGGTCACCAACAGGGGCCTTTCGCGCCGCAATCCCTCCCTGCGTGACGGCGCTAGCAGCAAGAAAAAGAGGCGGGGAGCGCTTTACCTACCTCCACAAACCGCCCCGTCCTCCACGCGTCCCCATCAGTTGCTGGAACCCCAGGCGTCGGCCAAGGTAGTGCCTGGGGGTGACGGTGACCGAGCAGAGGCCGAGGGGCGAGAAGGCCCCCAGGGGCTGCCTCCCCCACCTTTGCGGGCTCGTGGCACAGAGTCTGTGTCTGGGGCGGAGGCACCTAGGGCCTTGGGGGCGCAAAGGCTCACAAGTCCGCCCTCCCCCTGCCGGTGGCGAGTGGGGGCCGAGGACGAGGCCCAGGCAGATCCGCGCGGGCGCCTCCTTGCCGGGCATTACCCGGAGGGGGGCCCCTGCCAGCCTCTCCCGCCCCAGCTCAGGGCGCCTTCGGATCCTGGCCCAGCAGGTCCCAGAACTGGCCTGTCTCGCCTTTGAAAGCCAGAGCTTCGGCAGAAAGGCGCCAAGACGAGGGGTGTGTGTGTGTGTGTGTGTGTGTGTGTGTGTGTGCGCGCGCGCGCGTGGTCGTGAAAGAGAGAGAGAGCGGACAAGAGAGACGCGGGCTCCAAAGAGCTCTCCGGCAGAAGCCCGTCCAATGCAGAAACAGACAAAAGAAGCACAGGAGGAAGCTGAGTCCGGGGACGGCAAGGAGCCCGGGGCGTCTGAGGCGGGCGACAAGTTGTCCTTGGAAGTTGGGAATGTGAGGGGGATGGGTGAGCCAGGAGGAGCTGAGGGGGGTGGGGGCGCACAGACCTCGGCTGGAGGCAACGGACCTGCGTTTAGGACGCAGACCAAGGAGAAAATCACGAGACCTTCTCCCGCCCCCACCGCCCAGCCCTATAGCCCTCCAGCTCCAAGCGGCTACTACTGGGCGCCTCCCGACCTCCGTCCCCTTCCTTTCTGCCGCCCGGATAAATGGGGCTGCATACCTTCTGGTGGATGACACCAAGGCTGAAGCCTGCCCCACTCCCCGCCTCCTTCCTTGTATTCTCTGGGCCTTAGTGGAGTTCTCCTGTTAAATGAACAGGACAAGCGAGGCCAGAGACAACGACCTTGGCCAAGGTCAAAGGAAAGGCTTGGAAATTTGGCTTTCCATCTAACCGTCAGAATCCGTTTGTCTCTGGCCCCTCGGGTTCGTACAGCATCTTCTCTTTCCCGCCGAAATTCTAACGGGTTTTCCAGCTTACTATGGGATGGCTGGTGTCCAGGAGCTGCCTGTCTAGTCTGAGACCTGACAGCTTCCACTTCAGCCAACACTGGAATGAAGTCTAATCGACTCCTAATCCAGCGACTTTCAACAGATTCTTGTCCAGGATCGGAGGAATGGGGTGTGTCTGACATCTGAGTTCTAGACCTGCCCCTAACTTTCTGTGAGACTTGGGGCCACTGCTCTCTCCAGGTTGCAGTTTTTAACTCCGCAAAATAGGGGGAACCTGCTTGGTGATTTCTAATCTGCCTCTGTAGTTTCTTAGGGTTCAGAAATCCTGGTGAGAAAGCACTGCTCTGCTGAGACAAAGTTCTCCAAAGGGTGATTTTATTCTACATCCCATTAAACAGGAATCCAGAATTGTAACAAAACTGTTTCCATGCATGACTCTTCTTTTTCTGTTTATCTTTCTGTACTTTTCACTGACATATAACACACATGCAGTAAAGGGTCTGGTATTAGATATTGGCTCAGTGGATTTTTTGCACATTCCTGGGTAGTGCAAACGGTTGACACCCTTGGTTGCTAGAGAAAGGTTAGAGTTTCACATACACCCAGAGGCACTTTGGAAAAAAGGCCTGGCAATCAACTTCAGGAAAACCAGTGATCAAAAACCCTTCAGAGCATGGTTTTACTTTGACACACGGGTTGCTTGACACATGGGTCACCATAACTCAGAATCCACTCAACAGCAGCTGGCACTGGTGTAATGGCCACATAGATGAAGATATTTCTAGGACACCAGAAGACTCCCTTGCATTTCCTTCCAATAAGTAACCTCCCTAGGCAATGCCCACCTCCAAAATAACCATTATTCTGTCTTCTATCACCCTAGAAAAGAGCCCTGGTGGTACAATGGTTAAAATGCTTGCTCAGCTGCTAAATGAAAGGTCTGCACTTGGAACCCACCAGCTGCTCCAAGGGAGAAAGATGTGGCAGTCAACTTTCGTAATGACCCATGGCCTTGGAAATCCTATGGGGCAAACAGTTCCTCTCTGTCTTATAGGGTATCTGTGAGTTAGAATTGACTCAAGGGCAACAAGTTATCACCCTACATTAGTTTTTACTATCCTTGAGTTTCATGTAAATGATGTCATAGTGTGTATTCTTTTGTGTTTGCCTTCATCTACACAACATTACATGTGCGCAATTTGTCTGTGTTGTCATGTGTAGCAATAGTATATGCCATTTTATTGCTGTGCAACATTCCATTGTATGAATTATCACAATGTACCTGCATGTTCTGCTGTTGGTGAGCATTTGAGTTGTTTCTAGTTTAACCCCATTGCCACTGAGTTGATTCCAATTCATAGTGACCCTACAGGACAGGGTAGAATTACCCCACAGAATTTCCAAGGAGCATCTGATGGATTCAAACTGCTAACCTGGGGACCCTGGTGGTGTAGTGGTTAAGTGCTACAGGCTGTTGACCACAAAAGGTTGGCAGTTTGAATCCACCAGGTGCTCCTTGGAAATTCTGTGGGGCAGTTCTACTCTGTCTTGTAGGGTTGCTATGAGTCAGAATTGACCCAGCAGCAACAGGTTTCTAGTTTGGGCTATCACAAAAAAAAGCTGTTATGAACATTCTTGTGCATGTCTTTTGTTGGTCATCTGTACTCAGAGACCTAGGTGTTGAAAATCTGGATTATGGGGTAGGGATGTGCTAATCTTTGCTAGACTGTGACAAACAGGTTCCCAAGTGACTGACCACTTTACACTCCCATCAACAGTGTATGACAGAGCCGCTAACTCCACATCCCTTCCAACACCTGATGCTGTCTATTTCTTCCGCGCTGTTTTGGCTGGTATACGACGACCTTCCAATGTGGTTTTCATTTGCATTTTTGGTGACTAGTTGAGCATCTTTTCCTACATTCCCTGGCTGTTTGGATAGCCTCTTTTTTGAGTCTTTTTTCCTTAAGGAATTGATTCATCCAGAAATCATTACTTGCTAGATACTGGGAGTGTGGCGGTAAGTAAGACTCAGGTGGGGTTCACTGATATAGAGCCCACACTTAGAGGGAAGACTCAGGAAACCAGAGGTACTGTAGAAAGTGTCACAAAATAGGTCCTCAGACCCCAGGGACAGGCTACCTTGTGGGGGTGGGGCACAGAAGAGGGGAATCTTTCATTCATTCAAAATGTGTTTGTTCTTTCAACACAGATGTGAACACTTTTACTGTGCATTTTAGAGTCTCTGTGTGTTTTAAAATACCCATTCTTTGTTTTTAGTTTTACCTCCAAAGTATGTAATTAATGTTGTGGCGGGTGAAAATAAGAAAGAGAAGAAAAATAGATACAGCTATTCTTTTCCACTCCTGCGAGATACCAATGTTTGCAGCCTGTTGTGTGTGTGTGGTTTTTTTTTTTTTTGTATCTTTCTCCCTTACTCTTACAAGCATATATATACACACAGAGAGAAGTTTTGCTTTCTTGCTTTTATAGAGACAGTATCATATGTATTTTAATTTTCATCCAGTTTGTTTTCAGGAATCAATCGAAGAGCATGCACGTCTTAAACTTTGATAGCTATTTTGCTAGGTAACTTTTTAAAAATGCTGCAGTAATCCTCGTTTCCACCAACAACGTTATTATACTTTGTCATATGTGCCAGCATCATAGACAAGACTTACTTCTTTGTTTCATTTGGTTTCACTTAAATGATGGGAAAACTGTGCATGGTTTTGTATGTTTATTGACCACTCACATGTGATCTTTATACAATGTCTTTTAAAAATTCTTCCATTTGGGGATTGCCTGGGAACATGGCCCCTAGACCTGCTGCTGATCCTGTCCAGAAAACACTACTGAGGTCAACTCTTCGGGCAAAAATGCACTGCACTTGGGGACACAATATGACCTTATGGTGGGTGTACTTCATGGTTCTATGCTCTTACAGGATGCTTTGCTACTGGTCTCTTTCTAGAGAGGAGAGGGTGGAGAGGAGGGAACAGGAACTTACTAAGAGGATACAACAAGTACAGAATGAAAAGGAGGAGTGTGTTGTCACTGGGCAAGGAGAACAGAAGGAGCTACAGATCGGGAGGCATGCAAATTTAATTTGGATTGTATACTTTCACTTAATCACAATAATAAAATAAAACAAAAAGATAAAATTCTCCCATTTTGTACCGACTTGTTTGCAATTTTCTTGGAAAACCTCTAAATGTATTTGTAGATTCTACTTATCAACACTTTGTCGTTATCTGCATTGCAAATATTTTTACCAAATGATCATTTTTTAATTTTGTTTAAAGTATTTTTCCATGTGTTTCAGAAACAAGGTAAAAGATGATTATCTTTACTCTCAAGAAGAGCAAAGATGCTTATTTTCTGTTAGAAAATGTGGCCACCTGGTTTTATTTAGAAGTTTCTCTCCAATCCATGAGTTGTTCGTATATACACCCATATTAATTCTCTGCTGTTGCCATTACAAATTTGATAGCTTAAATAACCTAAATTTGCTACGTTATGGATTTGTGGGTTTAGAAGTCTCATAAAAGTCTCACCAAGCTAAAAATCAAGGTGTTGGAAGGACTGTTAAGTGAAATCACTCAAAATGTAGTAGTTTTCATCTGGTTTTCCTCACTTAGCATAATAAATGTGAGGTTAATTCATGTTGCTATGTTTCAGTAGTTGGTTTCCTTTTATCACTGAGTGAGTACTTCATTGTATGGACATACCATAATTCATAATCCATTTGGTAATTGTAAGACATCAGGGTTTTTTCAGGTTGGGGCTCTTACAAATAAGGTGCCATAAACATTGATTACAAGTCTTTGTGTGGACAGGTGTCTTCCTTTCTCTCAGAAAGTACCTAGCAGTGGGATTGCTGGGTGTGTATTTAACTTTTTAAGAAAACACCTCTAGTAGGCAGAATTCTAAAGACTCCATGCCCCAAGATTCCCGGACCCTGGTCATTCAGTCAACACTAATCTAGATACTGCTGTAAAGGAATTCTGTAGATGTAATTAAGGTTACTAACCAGCTGACTTTAAAATAGGGAGATTATCCTGGATTATGCACGTATGCCCAAGGGAAATACCATCAGTCCATGAAAGCAGAAGGGTCAGTCAGAGGAACTGAACAGAGGGGAAGTCAGGGATAGTCCTACTGTGCTGTTCAAATCTGAGGTCTTCCTCTAACTAGCCATGTGGATGGAGACAAATTACTTAAAGTCTTTGAGCACCAAATACAAATTGGAACTAATTAATGCCTATCTTTCAATGTATCCATCATACCAAAAAACCAAATCCATTGCCATCGAGTCAATTCTGATTTACAGTGACCCTATAGGACATAGAGCTTCCAAGGAGTACCTGGTGGATTTGAATTGCTGACTTTTTGGTTAGGTGACATAGCACTTAACTATTGTGCCACCAGAATTTCCATGTGTCATCATAAGCCTCTCCCCCAAAAACCAAACCCACGGCCGTCCCTACTCTGTCCTACAGGGTCACGATGAAACAGAATCGACTTGACAACAGTGGGTTTGGTTCGGCTGCACTCGGCATGAAGAATTTAATTTAGACCCGAGATTTTTTTTTTTTTTTGAATGTAAGTCATTTAACAGAAAACTAATGACTAGGGGAATGGGAAAATTTGCAGAAGTCACTTTATTAGGGTCTCAGAACACAGAGAGTTGTTTCATCTGGGTGAAATGGCTTGGTCATAGTACAGTGTGGGCAGGAAGATAGCTACATCAGTGGTTTTCAGACTTTTTTGGTCAATCCCGTAGAATACGTAATGGGAAAGACAGAGCTAGAGGAATACCTTTCTTAATGAGAGAGTACATGTATTGAATCGCTATGCACTCTAATACTTTTCTGATCTATTATATTTCCATTTTTAAAGTGCTTGTCACAATACATTAAATTGTTTATATAACTCATCCATGAGTTACAACCCAAGTTTGAAACATTTTGATTTAGATACTTTCGTTCCTTTTCAGAATCAACTTGAGAAAGTCATTCTCACTTGGTATTTTCAACATAAATATTCAGGATTTGCATAAATTGCAGTTCTCCCAAGTACCCAGAAATTTGGCTAGAATTATCTTGGTATTGCTTGTGATTGTTGCTTCTCACTTAGGGTAAACCAGAACAGTTAAGAGCATGGTTATGGAGTCGGACTGCTTGGGCTGAAATCTGTCTTTGCCGGCTTCTCATCTATTGCAGTTTCTTCTTCTGTAAAACAGGCGTACTAATTATACCCGCTTCTGGATAAGGCATGTAAATCAATTAACACAGGGCCTAGTACATAGTTAAGTGTAAAGAAAATGTTGCCCATTATGTCATTATTTTTTTAAGTTGTCAGTGTTGTATTCTTGCAGCCTAAACCAAAAACCAAACCTACTGCCTCCAGCCAACTGCAACTCGTGCTGACTTCACAGGATTTTCAAGGCTGTGCATCTCTACTGAAGCTGACTGCCGCATCTGTCTCCTGTGGTGCCTCTGGTGATTTTAAACCACTCACCTTTCGGTTAGCGGTCAAGGGGGTCCTGAAAATTCTCTTTAGCCGTAAGCAGCGCTGAATTAGGCAAGTTGGAATCTTTGGGAGGTTTCGTGTTGGACCTGCTTTACCGCAGACAGACACTAGAGGGTGCTCCGGGCTCAGAAAGCCACACGCTTCCTTGATCAGCGACCGCAGTCAGGAGCGAGGTCGGACTGTTTGCCCAGGACTTCTTCCCAGTCCGGCGTTTCACCGTGAGCAAGTAGCTTCAGTTTTGTTTTTGAAGTGAAGAACTTTAGCCGAGGAGGGTGAAGATTTAAGAGAAAGCAGCAAGAGGCTTTATCTCGCCAAACTTCATCACCATTTGGTTTTCCTCTAGACTGTTGTTACCTTGGTCTAACACATATTTATAGGATGAGGGCAATCCAGTGGGAACATCTGAGACCTAAATAAACATAATTAAAGACTGACAAATGCTGGCCCGGATGGCCATTAGGTGTTATGGGAGCTCGCAGGGGAGTGGGGGTGGAGAGGATTGGTTAGAATAGCTTCCCTAAATTCACGGGTCCTCATCCTCTCTGGGCAGTCACCCCCGGGTGGTGCAGCATTTTAAACACTCTGTAACTGAAGGACTGCCGAAAGTCTACAGCCTTGAAAACCATGTGGAGTGCAGTTCTATTCTGCAAAGCATGGGGTTGCTATGAGTAGGAATCAACTTGTGGGCGATTTATTTGTTGCGGGATTGGCTCTCTCTGGAGTATGCAGAAAAGAATCTTTTTTTTTTTCTTATCCCCACATCTGACTTTTGGGTATTTAAAAAGAGCTTCATATTCCACTTCATGTCTCTCATGTGAAATTATTTCCAGGCTTTTCATTATGTTGATCACTCCCTTCAGAATTTTAGAAAGGCAAATGATAGATTAGTGACTACTGGCTTAAGCATCTCCCATTATCTCACTTAATTATCTTCTTATTTTTATGTAACCTTCATTACAACTATACCAGGCTGAGGCTGTTAGCCACAGTTTACAGATACAGAGACAGCCACAATGCTAACTGTCCAAAGTCATACACTTAGGAAATGGTAGGACCAGATTTGAACCCAGATAGTGTAACTTGGCAACATATTTTTCTGTTTCATTAAAAATAATAACCACAATTATGAACAGCAGAGAGGGTGATAGTCTGCTAAGTGTTTTACATTTATTAACTTATTTAGATCTTTAAGAGTCATCCTTTTTTATTAGTACAAAAATTTTAATATAGAAAAGTAAAAAGAATAATAACAAACACCCAGGAGCTTACCACCTGGAATAATAAAAAAAACTATTAATAGTAAAGCCAAAACAATCTTGAAAAAGAACAAAGTCGGAGGGCTCACACTATCCCACTTCAAAGCTATAGTAGCCAAGGTAGTGTGATAGCAGCGTAAGGATAGCTTTTTTCAACAAGAAATGGTTGAACAGCTGGATATCCACATGCAGAAGGATGAATTTGAACCCCATCTCAAATCATATACAAAAATTAACTCAAAATAGATCACAGATCTCAATGTAATAGCTAACACTATAAAACCTAGAAAAAAATAACTGTAAATCCTTGTGTATTAGGCAATTTTTTTTTTTTTTAGATATGAAGACAAAAGCACAGTCCATCAAAGGAAAAAAAAAGATAATTTGGACTTTATCAAAATTGAAAACATTTGGCCATCAAAGAGGAATGCTGGCAGTGCAGTGGTTAAGAGTTAGCTGCTAACCAAAAGGTCAGCAGTTCAAATCCCCCAGCTGCTCCTTGGAAACCCTCTGGGTCAGTTCTTCTCGGTCTTACAGGTGGTGTGAATCAGAATCGACTTGAGGGCAAAGGGTGTGGTACATCAAAGAGCACTATGGAGAGTGGGACAAGACAACCCACAAAATGAAGGGTCAGAAGACCTTTCTGGTCTCATCTTGCCACTAACAAGCCTGCACATCGTCTCTCTGAGCTTCAGGTTTCCTCTCTGACAATGAGAATGCCAGTAGCCTCCCAGGCACCTCGCAGAATCCGAACCTGCAGAGTGTGAATGGAATTCCGATGATGTAAGCACTCACTGAGTTCCCCCTCACACACGTGCACCTCCAGATAGCTACTGGTCTCCAGTCTGTTGTTTCACCAATACCCCATTCTAAGAGTCATCTGTGTAACTCCATCTTATCCCCTGGATGCCCAAAGAAGCAATGTCTGGTGTTTGGTGGAACTGAAAACAAGGTCTGTTGTAGGTTGCTTTTCCAGGTGCTTCTCTTTGTGTAAGAAATGCATATGGTTAATTAAGAAATTTTTTGTTGAAAGTCATTGGTAGTTGTCAAGGGCTGGGAGCAGGGACATGGGGAGGTGTTGCTTAATGGGTGCAGGGTTTCTGTTTTGGGGATGAATAGTGGAGATGCTTGCACAAGATTGTGAGTGTAATTAATGCCATTTAATTGTAGACTTAAAATGGCAGT
Organism: Heterohyrax brucei; assembly: GCA_028571685.1. Classification (NCBI taxonomy): domain Eukaryota; kingdom Metazoa; phylum Chordata; class Mammalia; order Hyracoidea; family Procaviidae; genus Heterohyrax; species Heterohyrax brucei. The sequence goes on from CM053149.1 coordinate 106,315,004, forward strand.
TTTTGTTGTGTACAGTTTATTGCAATTAAAAAACAAAAACAAATTGCTCTGCTTGCTTAGATTCTCAAAGTGGTTTAAGAAGACGTCATTTTTCAGAAATCAAATACAGGAGCAAAAGTAGTGAGCTCCTGCTTTCGAGTCATTATTGGCAGTTACAGAAGGCAAGTGGACAGCAGGGTGGAGAGGGTGGGTTGAAGGGGTGAGAAGCCCACTCCACACCTGGGGGCAAAGCGGCCTTAGGGCTGACTTCCAGGGTTCGCCTCCCAGAACTGTATGCCAGAAGCAGGGGACACTCTGCCCCGGGCTGGGAAACAAGAAGGTGCTGCCTTTGGTGGCAGCTGCCACAAAGTGTTTCCTCGGTAGGAGGGCAAGTTGTGTTTGATGCTGAGCTGGTTAATCTGCTCCGCGAAATGTTCTGTTCTGGGCTGAGAACTGCCTCTCCCGCCCCCCCCCACCTCTTACCCTTATAATAGGGTGGGCGCCTGCGCTGCTGTAAGGCGTGGGTCCAAAGATGATGGGGCACCTCAGAGAACACCCTCGGCTTTGGTCTTCCTCTGATCAAAAGCTGACTTATAGGAACAAACGAGGGGGACGATGTGACCTCACTGTGGGTGGCCCAGGTGGTCACCGAAGTCGAGAGGGGCCTGCTGCTTCTCTGGCCCTCTCTTCCGGAGAGGGGCAGGTGGTCTCCAGGGGTTGTTTTTGTACGTGGGCCCTCCGAGTGGGTTCCAGGTCCCGTATTTCCTCTGCTGGCCAGCAGGGGTCAGTGTTTGGTGGCAGGTGGACGCCCTCTCCGGCCACCCCCACCCCCCCCCCACCACACTGAGTGAAATTTGGAGACCGGCACGGAGTTGGCAGGGGCACAAGAGTGCATCTGGAGCGCCACCCAGTGTGAGCTGCTCGGATCTGTCACTATGTGCGACATGTCATGTCCTCCCCGGTGAATCTCTCCTCCAGAACCCGACCTTGTTGAACTTCATCTCTGTTTTTCTCGAGATTAAGTCAAACTTCCAGCCTAGAAGTCTAGGTTCCTGGTTTCTTTCTCCAATGAGCTCCTTCTTCCAGTATTTATTAGACAAAGCTTCTCTGCTGTCTGCTGAGTTTAAACTCAATCAAGATACATGAATTCCTTTGGACCTTGACAATTGTGTCAAATCAGGGTTTCAGGTGTTCCAAATTAAAAAGCAAAGTTAGGGAGTAAAGAGAATAATTCCACAAGGTCCCTGTTGGAAGGAAGCCCCTAGTCTACCGCTGGGCACCAACTATAATCACCTGTATCATTTTAGATAAAGAAACCCCCAGAACTTCCGCCGAAGTGTTTAACCTTACGTGGGGTGACAGTAGGCTTCCTAGAGGTGTCCCTTGAGTTGTCTTGAAAGGTCCCAGGTTCTTGAGGCCGGCAACTGTATCATATTTATTTGGGTACCTAGTATGAGCATAGTGTGCAGAGCTTAAGCCAAAACTCTTTGCCATCCAGTCAATTCTGACTCACAGAAACCCTATACACAAGCTTGATACTTAATAATACTGAATGCAAGTGTTGCAGTGTTATGAGTTGACACATAGCTTGGATAGAAGCTGGGAAAAGTCCCTTCTAATTCTAGTTTCTCTGCTATCTGTTGAGTTTAAACTCAACCAAGATGCATGAATTCCTTTAGACCTTGACAATGCTGTCAGATTACGCTCCAAACCAAAACAAAACTCACTGCCATAGAGTCGACTCCAACTCATAGCAACCCTACAGAACAGAGTAGAACTGCTCCATACAGTTTCCAAGGCATGCCTAGCAGACTCAAACTGCTGACCTTTTGGTTAGCAGATGCAGCCCTTAACCACTTCACCACCAGGATTTCCTAGGTCCAAAGTATCCCAAATTAAGAAGCAAGCACACCATTCAGAAATGACACCTTAATGAGACTTAAATTTACTATAAAGAGACAGCCAAATTGACGAGACTCTAACTCTTGTAGAAGGCACCAGAGGAAGGGCTGATGACTAAGGAGGGAGAACCCAAAGTCTCCCTTTGTTTCTCACATCTCTTTGCCTGGAGTCCATCAGCAGTCCTGGGATCATAAGCACTTATGCTCTGACTCCAAGAAGGGATGTAGAAAGATACTGTCATGGGGTTCTAGGTGTGTATCTTCTGCTGGGGCTTCCCACTGCTGTAGGATCCTTAGAGGCCGAGTCTGGTTCCTCAGGCTGGCTCTTGTCCACACCAATACATCTGGCTTGATTCACTACCATGATCTGTGTTCTTGCCTACCTCGACCCCATACACTTCCCAGTTCCAGGGATTACCTCTTGCAAGTCATGATGCCTGCACCCCTCCATAACCATACATAGCTGGACTTAGGGATAATTATTTCTTGGTCTTAGGTTAGACACTGGTGCGAAATTGGAAAGAGGACAAGAATTGGAGTCGAGAGTTAAGTTCAAGTTTATGCTCTGCCAACTACCAGCTGTGTAACCTTGGGTAAACCACTTTATCTCTGTGTCAAATTCCTTGTCTTTAAAAATGAGCTGATGACAGCAGGAAAAGCTGTTACACCATGTGCCCAGGACTTATACACTCTGTATTATTGCCTGAGCGTTTAAGAAGAGAGAACTGTCATGAGCAGCAGCAGGTGAGTCTCAGGGTCCATAAGGGACCTGGGTCTGTCCTTTTCTACTTGTTACCCTAACTTGAAGGACTGTAGAGAAAATTATACTATTTTTCTAACATTTTGGTCTGAATCCTGGCTGGTGCTCTCTCCACTAAGAAAGGATAGTTTTTCAATTGTTTGAAGGGTCCCTAGTCAGTGGGCTTGTAAAATCAGCCCACCAGAATCAAGCTTCCCTCCTCTGAGTCTGTTTTTCAACATAGCACCTGATGCACAGTAGATGCTAGATATATATGAAGGCACATATACAGTCTTAAACTTTCTATGTTCATTTCTAGACAGATCCTAACATGTAGCCACCTTTCATATTAATCATTCGATTACCAGGCAAGTAACACAAATTACTAGTTCTAACTGCCGTTGTCTAATTTAATTAAAGGGGATTATTAAATTTCCTGAAATTCCTACAATACCACCTCCCCACCTAAATCACGGTAATACAATGGCAATCTAATTTGTATGTTTAAAATATAAAAACATTGAGCAAACTAGATTAGTGACTCACTGTTGTGACTTGTGGTATTGAGAATAAGGTGTGGAGCAATGCCAAGTGTGAGAAACTGAAACTTCTGAGATGTTGTAGGCAAGTAGACATAACCTAGGTCAAAATGTCTCAGGAATATTTTTATATGTGGCTTCAGGGACTTCAGCAACCCTCAGCATTATCTCCATCCTCACTCTGCTTCAGTAATTTATTTTTCCCTTGTCCAAAACATTTTTTAGGACCTCGATGTTTTTGGTATTGATCAGGCTCGTAGGCCTAGAGTAGCAATCTGTCTGGTCTTGTTTGCTGGCCATAATCGGAGTTCATGTGTGCCTAGACTCCTAGACCTAGACTTCCTAGATCAAACCGAAACATGCTGCCTCCAAGTTGATTCCAATCCACAGTGATCCTATAGGACAGAGAGTTTCCAAGGCTATAATTCTCATGGAAGCAAACTGCCACATCGTTCTCTCACAGAGTTACTGGTGGGTTCAAACTGTCAACCATTCAACTAGTAGTTGAGCGCTTTAACCGTTGTGCCACCAGGGCTCCTGAAATTCTAGACAGGTGAATATCGACCAACAGCGTGGCAACAACAGGTGGACAGAGTAAAGGCAGCCTTCAATTCAAATCAGTCACAGCCTCTGAGAAGTAAATTGGAAAATAAAAGCAGGTTTTCTTTACTGGCTCACTCCCTGTAAGTTTACTTTAAAAATAAATTTAAAAAAGAGCAACCAGAATCTTTTTTTTTTTTTTTTTTGGCTGTGCCGTGGTGGGAAGAACAAAGACCTGGACTGGAATTCTGAATTGATCAACTTTTTGGCTTATTCTCTTGGCTCTAGTTTCTTTACTAAATGGGGACAATGTTCTCTCCTGGTTGTCCTCTTCCTTCTCTGAACACTTGTTTTATTCCCATTGTAAATTCTTCCTCTTATGTTCTCCTTAACTTTTGCTGGATTCCATCTTTGGAATTCTAGTTTTCTTCCCTTAAACCCTTTCTTTGGAAAGTCTTACCCATTCATGAATCTAATTGCCACCTATGTAGGGGTGATTCCCAGGTTTATATCTCTAGCCCTGTCTTCTTTACTACTCTTCAGACTAAATGAAAAGCAAAACAAATGAACAAAAACAGCTTTAGATCTGGCCCCCACCTTTGACCGATCTATCTTGGTTAGGGAAGGGCAGTCTGTATGAACACAGCAGCTAGCATTAGAATCACAGAGATGAAGTGGTGGTGATTTATCACAGGAGTCTGAGGGTGAGCTGTTGGACAGAAAAAAAATATATATATATACAAGTATCCACCCCTTAGAGCTTCCAGTTGAGCATATTTCTACTTGGATGACTCCACAGATGTTTTACTATTTTCTCTTGAACTTGCTATCTTCCCCCTGAAACCTTATTCTCTTCTTGTTCTCCTAACCTCAGCAAATGGGCAGAGCTATTCATCGAGTAAGCCCATCAGAGTCGACTCAAAATGAGAAGAAACAGCTGCAAATATCCATTAATAATCAGAACATGGAATACACAAAGTCTGAATCTAGGAAAACTGGAAGTGGTCAAAGTGAAATGCAATGCATAAAGATTAGTATCTTAGGCATTAGTGAGCTGAACTAGACCAGTATTGGTCATTTTGAATTGGACAGTAATATGGTCTACTACCCCAGGAATGACAACTTCAAGAATAGCATCCATTCATCATCAAAAAGAACATTTCAAAATACATCCTGAAGTACAATGCTGTCAGTGATAGGATAATATCCCCACACCTACAAGGAAGAGCAGTTAATATGATTATTCAAATTTATTCACCAACCACTAATGCCAAAGATGAAGAAACTGAAGGTTTTTTTTACCAACTTCTGCAACCTGAAATTGATTCGAAATGCAATCAAGATGCATTGATAATTATTGGAGATTGGAACTCAGAAGTTGGAAATGAAGGAGGATTGGTAGTTGGGAAATACAGCCTTGATGATAGAAATGACTTCTGAGATTGCATGATAGAATTTTGCAATACCAATGACTTCTTTTTCACAAATACCTATTCGGCCTGACAACTGAGTTTGCAAACTCTTCCTAGAAAAAGTGCTGCATTTCTTATTGCTAAATATCACTATGGTCACCTTTGAAGGACTCTCCTTGGGAAGCCATGCACTGATGCCAGTGCCTAGTCCACCCTCCAAGACAATTTTGGAACTCTTTTTCTGGAATGACCTTCTGAGCTATTGTGGTGTTACCCTTATTGTCCTGAATGTCATCAAAATGTCTTATTTTCAATATTTTCTATGTCTTTGGGTAAAGAAAAAAAGTTACTGAGGGCCAGATCAAGTGAGTAAGGAGGGTATTCCAATACAGTTATTTGTTTACTGATTAAACTCCCTCACAGACAACTATACAATTCAGTTTGTGAACTTGCCACCATGCCACCATGCACACTGGCCATTCCAGAAATTGCTCTGAAGTGTGGACTAGGCCATAGTGTCGGTGCATAGCTTCCCAAGGGCAGTACTTCAAAGGTGACCATAGTGATGTCCAGCAATGAGGTATGTAGCACTTGTTCGTGGCCTTAATTGTCAGACCTCCTATATACAGCTGTACACATGGACCTCACCAGATAGAATACACTGGAATCAAATTGGTTGTATCTGTGAAAAGAGACAACTGAAAAGATGAATATAATCAGTCAAAACAAGGCCAGTGGTTGACTATGGAACAGACCATTAATTGCTCATATGGAATTTCAAGTTGAAGAAAATTAAACGAAATCCATAAGAGTGAAAGTACCACCTTCACTACATCTCCCTTGACTTGGAGACCATTTCAAGAATAGACCTGATGCACTGAACACTAATGATCAAAACCCAGACAAGCTGTGGGATGACCTCAAGGACGTAATACCTGAAGAAGCAGGAGGTCATTAAAAATAAGGAAAAGGCGAAAATGGATGTCAGGAGAGAATCTGAAACTTCGTTTTGAACATAGAGCAGCTAAAGTGAAAAGAAGAAATGGTGAATTACAAGAGGGTAACAGAAGGTTTCAAAGGGCAGCTCAGGAACACAGAGTAAAATTACAAGGACATGTGCAAGGACCTGGAGATAGAAAGCCAAAAGGGAAGACCATACTTGTCATTTCTTGGGCTGAAAGAACTGAAGAAAAAAATTCAAACCTCAAGTTTCAGTACTGGAGGATTCTTTGGGGAAAAATGTTAACAATTCACAAAGTATCACAAGAAGATAGAAGGAGTACTGAATCACCGTACCAAAAAGAATTGGTTGATGTTCAGACATTTCATACGATCAAGAACCAGTGGTACTGAAAGGAAGAGGTCCAAGCTACACTGAACACTTTGGTAAAAGGGCTCCAGGAACTGGTGTAATCCAGCTGACAGGTTTAAAACAACGTATGCAGTGTTGGAAGTGCTCACTCTTCTATGCCAAGAAATATGGAAGACAGCTTCCTGGCTGGAAGAGATCCATAATTATGCCCGTTCCTAAGAAGGTGATCCCACAGAACATGGAAATTATCAAACAATATCACTGACATCACATACAGGTAAAATTTTGCTGAAGATCATTCAAAAGTGACTGCAGCAGTATATTGACAGGGGTCTGACAGGGGTCAGCCAGAAATTCAAACTGGATTCAGAAGATGACATGGAACCAGAAATATCATTGCTGAAGTCAGACAGGATCCTGGCTGAAAGCAGCAAATACCAGAAAGGTGTTTACCTGTGTTTTATTGACTATGCAAAGGTATTTGACTGTGTGGATCATAACAAATTATGGATAACATGGCAAAGAATGGGAATTTCAGAACACTTCATTGTGCTCATGGGGAACCTGTACCTAGACCAGGGCAGTTGTTTAACAGAACAAGGGGGTACTGCATGGTTTAAAGTCAAGAAAGGTGTGTGTCAAGGTTATATCCTTTCAACGTACTGTTCAATCTGTATGCTTAGCAAATAATTCAAGTAGCTGGAATATATGAAGAAGAACATGATATCAGGATTGGAGGAAGACTCATCAACAGCCCGCAATATGCAGGTCATGTAACCTTGCTTGCTTGAAGTGAAGAGGACTTGAAGCACTTACTGACTGCTGAAGATCTAAAATTACAGCCTTCAATATGGATTACAACTCAACATAAAGAAAACAATAATCCTCACAACTGGACCTAAAAGCAACATCATGTCCCAATAAATGGAAAAAAGATTGAAATTATCAAGGATTTCATTTTACTTGTATCTGCAATCAACACCCATCGAAGCAGCAGTTAAGAAATTAAAGGATGCATTGCTCTGGGCAAATGCTGCTGCAAAGCCCTGAAGTGTTAAACAGCAAAGATGTCACTTTAAAGACTGAGATCACCTGACCCAAGCCATGGTATTTTCAATGCCTCATATGCATGTGAAAGATAGTCAATGAATGAGAAAGAGGGAAGAAGAACTGAGGCCTTTGAATTATTGTGCTGGCAAAGAATGTAGACTATACCACGGACTGCCAGAGGGCCAACAAATCTGTTTTGATGAACTGTGCCTAAAATGGTCATTACAAGGACAGAGATCATGAGACTTTGACTCACATTTTGGATGTGTTATCAGGAAGGTTCACTCCCTGAAGGATATCATATTTAATCAAGTAGAGGGTCAGTGAAAAAGAGGGGGACCCTCAACAGGATGGATCGACACAGTGGTTGCAACGATGGGCTCAAGCATAACCATTGTGAAGATGGTGCCAGATGGGGTAGTGTTTCAGTCTATTGTACGTGGGGTTGCTGTGGGTTGTAGCTGACTCTACCGTACCTTGCAACAACAGCAATTCCTACTACTCTTTTCTGAGCTTAGGCCCTCTCTGGCAATCATCTAGAATATCTGTAGTCATTTCTTATTCGGTCTCTCTGCTCCTAGTCTCACTCTCCCTAATCCATCTTCCTCACTGCTGGAGGTAGTCGGCCTTTGTTTGCCTGGACAGTATATTTATAATTTTCTGATCATATTAAAAATGTGATCATTTGAAACATCAATTAATATAGAAAAAGAAGGAAGATTTTAACTTTACCACTATGAGTTAATTATGAGTTAACATTTTAGTGACAGTTCTTCTTCCCTATCTTTATTTTTACGAATGAGTATTTTCTTTTTCAGCTATATTACAGGTTACACCCCAAATAGAGAATTGCTTATAATTTCCTTGCACATACAATGTCTTTTTTTTTCTCACTTTGCCTTTATTTGCATCTGAAACACATTTTTATATATTCTCCCCTAAGCAACTCCTGTTTAATCTTCGGACTTCGCTGAGGTGTCACTTCTCCAAGGGAGTTTCCGTGAGTACACATGTGTTCTGTCACAGCAACCATATCAACATGTGGCACACTTTATCTGTATGTAGGTTAGTTTCTCTTGCTTAGATTATAAGCCCATTGTGGATAAGAATTATATCTTATCCATTTTCAATATGCCCAGCCTTTGTCTCTTGTATTACTTTAATTAGTGACTCAAATAAAAATAGAAGTTCATTTCTTTCCCCTCTGACAGTCCTGAGCTGAGCAGTCCCATTTGGTAATGGCTTCTGCCTCACGTGACCCTCTGAAGACCCTGGCTTCTTCCACGTTGTCACTTTGCCGTTTATTAAAACCTTGTCCTCATCAGCTTGATGGAATCTGCAGAGCAGGCACGTCTGTGTTCCAGCTTCAGGAAGGAATAAGACACTGTGGAAAATCACAAGCCTAGTGTCTTAAAACTCAGATTCAAAGCAGTCTCATCACTTCTGCTCACGTTCTATTGGTGAGAACTTAGTTGCATGGCTGGCCACACTTTGCTGAAAGGGCGGCTGAGACAGTCTCCTGTTGAATGTCCATAAGCTATACTACAGTTTTATTACAGTTCCCTTATTTGCAAGTTCTGAAATCCTAAAAGGTCCGGAAACATGATATTAGGGTTTTCTTTTTTTTTGAACATGAGGCACAAAATCACTTTGCAGCAAAATCTCACTTAAGATTACATGAGGAACTTATAGAGGCATCTATAAAGACTATATATAGCCTTTAACCCACTTACTGTGAATACGTATGTGTTTGGTTCCATTGGAGGAATTAATAATATACAATGTATGCAATATTTCTCCTTTCTGAAAGTTGAACAACTCTAACGTTCAAAACTCACCTATTGGGTAGCAAGAGGGCCCCATATTTTGAGGTCTCTTGTTTGGCCTTTCTCCAGTGTGCCATTTTCTACTAGGTGAGAGGTTTACGAGGCAAACGATGGTTCCACCCAGAGCCTGAGTGCCCTAGATTCTAGACCGTGACCCTGTTACATGAGATGTAAAATTTATTGCCCAAATAGTCCCAAGTCTGTGCAGGCCTCTTTCCTGGCACTAAAATCTGTGTAGGCCTTGTTATTGGGCCTATGTGCCACTGATCTGTGATGCTTAAGTCCAAGACACAGCCAAATGGCAGCTATTTACATAGAGATTTATTATGCAGACCAAAGTATCTACACGTAGCCCCCAAGGCCTCTCAAGGCGAAGATAGAGCTGGGAGTACAAAAAAAGGGGTGTAGGTAAAGAAGTCTGAATTTATAAACTTGAACATGATCATATTTATCAAAGTAAGCAGAACATAGCATGTTTGTTAGCTTGATTTATAAAATGTAAATGCATTAGACGTATCTATGTGGACCATGCATTAGACGTATCTATGTGGACCTTCGCTTGTACTCTTGCCCCAGGTGAGTCTATATATGCATTTTGTGAGCCTATACAAAACCCAGTGTAAAGTTCTACAGAAGGGATTGAGGACCAGCACTATGAAATAGGAAAATGAACACCATAGCTTCATTTCTGGCATTTAGCACACGTTCAGTAAGGAATTATTGAACTGAAATAGGCACAATGACTAGCTCACAGGATTGCTGCCAATATCAAAGGGTATAGCATGTAAATTATGAAAGGCCCCACAAGTGCTGATGATGAAGAGGATAGATTGAGTGCATTTTGGAAGTGAAGTATGGGATCAGGGCAATATAAGAGTAGATTCAGAGTAGATGGGCTGGGAAGATGTAAAATTTTGTTTGACGATCAAAGAATTAAGGAACGCCAATGGCTGCATTAGTTAGGAATCTTGTTGAAATACTAGAAACCAACTCAAGATAAAACGCAAAACATGTTGCTGTCAAGTCAGTTCTGACTCATAGTGACACTTTAGAACAGAGTAGAACTGCCCCATAAAGTTTCCAAGGAGCACCTGGTGGATTTGAACCGCTGACCTTTTGATTAGCAGCAGTAGCACTTAACCACTATCAGGGTTCCTAACTCAAGATACTTAATCAAAGGGGGGGTGGGGAGGGGGAGAGGATTGGTCAACAGGAAACAGAAACATGTCCAGACATCCTTGAGCAGAAAAAGTTATAACTTGGAACTGGGAAGCCACTGGGAACTCAGACAGTATTTTCTCTTAGCTTCTCATCTCTGCTCCTCTTTAATTCAGGTTGGATGCATTTTTCTCTTTCCCTACAGACCAGTTTCTTCTGTCCCTGGGCTTGAAAGAAGAAATGTTTTCCAGATTCAGCAACCCCAAGAGAATATTTTTCTCTTTGTCCCTCCTATAGATTTTAGAGGAGAGCAGAGGAACAGGGTTCAACTGTTCAAAAGGGTGAACAACCTAATCAGAAGCAGCAATCTGTGGTAAAGAGAGGAATTAAGAGACAGTCATTGTGATGTGGACCGAGATCCCACTACAGTACACCTATTGGCTTCCCAGCCTACAACACACTTGCTCCCAGGTGTACAAAATGTATCTCTGCCTGAGATTTTTTGGGAGGGAGTTAGATCCTTGTCTATAGGTCCCCCAACATTCGGAGGAAGAAGTGCTTAACACCACAATAGGTCTTTCCAAAGAAAATCTCGTTACAGAGAATACTGTGCATTCTTGACCATTTTCTATTTCTAAAATAAGTAGGATATTTGAGGATCACATAATGGATTCTTAAACACTTCTAAAAATCTCCATGTTGTAATTTTACATCTCACCTTGTGATTTTACAACTAATGTATATCGGTCATAGTGAAAATTTTAATTTTAATATCCTGTAAGAGATTGATTAGATAAATAGATGGAACAGAATATATTCTTCTGTATGAATATATATTTGACCGAATGCATGAATATGTGATGCACATAGTTACATATAGGCAAGTTAGGAGTTGTAACTCCAGCTAAAAGGAAAGAATGATAGTTTATTATCTAATATAACTAAAAGGTCCAGGGAGCTTTGTGTGCTATTAGATTTGGGGACTCAAGGATATCATTATCTTGTTCATGGTGGTTCCATGTTCCTCCCTCCTCCCCTCTTACCTTCCCTTCTTTTCTCTCGCTTTCCTTCCCTCCTTTCCTCCATTCCTCACTTCCTCCCTCCTTTCCTCCCTTCCTTTTTTCCACCTTCCCTCTCTCCCTCCCCCCTTTTTCCTTCTTCCCTTCCTCCCTCCTCATCTTTTCTCCTTCCTCCCTTCCTTCTTCTCTCCCTCTTCCCTCCCTTTCTCCTTTCCTCCCTTCCTCCTTTCCTCCTTTCTTCCCTCACTTCTTCCCTACCTTCCTTCTTTCCTTTCCTCTTCTCATTTCTCAGCTCTGCTTTCCTTTCTTATCTGTGCCAATATAAGATAAAAAGAACACCTTGCCGTTTGGGCAGATGGAGCATTCTGATTGGCTAGGTGAGGGCTATTTGTCCACCTCTGCTGGAAACACTGGCCGCACAGTGGTTCAGTGCTATGGCTGCTAACCAAAAGGTCAACAGTTCAAATCCTCAAGACACTCTTTGGAAACTCAATACGTTAGGTCTACTCTGTCCTATAGGGTAACCATGAGTGGAAAATGAGTTGATGGCAATGGGTTTTTTGGTTTTGGCATCCTTCTGTTTTTTCAGTGTGGAGGAGAATAAAGAATTTTACTTCATATTATTTTTTCTATGTGTATGTATTCTATGAGAGGAAATGCAAAACCAAAAATGTAGTATTAAATAAGTAGAAGACCAAAGAAGAGTTGACTTCTTGAACTATAGTGTTGGCAAGGAATATTACTGAATATATCATGACCTGCCAGAAGAATGAAGTCTGTTTTGGAAGAAGTACAGCTAGAATGTTCCTTAGAAATCTTACCAGATTTTCAGAGGAGAATTAATACCAGTGCTACTAAAGGCATTTCACAACATAGAAAGAATGGAATACTATCAAACTCACTCTATGAAGCCAGCATAACCCTGATACAAAGCCAAGTAAGAACAACGCAAAAAATACAGTGCTTCTTGGAAAAGAGGATAGAGAAACTTCATCTCCATACTTGGACACCTTGTCAGGTGACAGCCATCTCTGGAGAAGGATGTCATGCTTGGTAAGCTAGAGTGTCAACAAAGAAAAAGAAAGACTGTTAATGAGATGGAGTGACACAGTGGCTACAGCAATGGATTCAAACATAACAACAATTGTGAGAATGTACAGGACTGGGTGATGTTTTACTCTATTGTACATGGGGCTGGAACACACTCAACAGTACCTAACAACAATACCGTGTAGCTACGCCAAGAAATACATACAGAAGCTGAGAGAGATAAGTCTCTAGGTAGTGTTATAGAAAGAGATGTTCAACATGCTACAAAATGTGAAAATAATTTACAGAACAACAGAAACAAATATGATCTAGAGTAAAAAAATTATTTTGGCTGGGGGATCATAGTCTTAGGGAACATTTAGCTCAATCGGCATAACAATTTTTAAAGAAAATGTTCTACATTCTACTTTGGTGAGTAGCATCTGGGTCTTAAAAGCCTGTGAGCAGCCATCTAGGATATTCCACTGATCTCTTCCCTTTGGGAGCAAAGAAGAATTAAGAAAACTAAAGACACAAGGAAAATACTAGTCCAAAGAACTAATAAACCACATCTACCACACCCTTCACCAAACTGAATCCAGTACAACTAGATGGTGGCTGGCTACCCCTACTGACTGCTTTGACAAGGGTCACAGTACAGTGCCCTGGACAGAGCTGGGGGAAAATTGTAAAACAAAATTTTAACTCACAAAGGAAGATCAGACTTGCTGACCTGATAGAGACTGCAAAAGCCCTGGACACTCTTTCAGCTCAGTACCGAAGTCACTTCTGAGGTTCACCCTTCAGCCGAAGAATGGACAGGCTGATAAAATAAAAGGAGACTAAAGGGGCACATCAGCTCAGGGGGCAGGGACTAAGAGGCAGGAGGGGACATAATAGGGAACTCCAGGTTGAGAAGAGGGAGTTATGACGCATCATAGGGTTGTTAACCAATGTTAAAAAATAATAGGAGTCCTAACTGTTTAATGAGAAACTGGTGCATTATGTAAACCTTCATCTAAACTACAATAAAAAAAAAAGTGTATAAGAAAGAAAACCATCAGAAAAAATGTCCATAGAAAAGCGTATGATAAATTATTAACAAGGGCAACCTTTGAGAGGTAAAAGGAGTATTCCCTGGTTATCCTTTCAATATCCCCATGGTTGTAGTGATTTCCCTTCTCATCCCTAATACTGGTAATTTGTTTCTTCTTTCTTTTTGGATTTGTCAGCCTTACTAGAAGTTTGGCAAATTTATTGATCTTTTCAAAGCTGTATGCTTCGTGATTTTTCTGTTTTCAATTCTAGGAATTTCTACACTTAACTTTTGTTATCTCCTTCCTTCTGCTTGCCTGCAATTTCTTTTGCTCTTCTTCTAGGTTCTTGAGGTGGGAGCTTAGATCGTTGATTTGAGACTTGTCCTCTTTCCAATGTATGCAATTTAGAGCTATAAATTTCTCTCCCATCACTATTTTGCTGTCCCACAAATTTTGATATGCTGTATGTTCATTTAGTTCAATATTTTATGATTTCCCTTTTTGAACCATGGATTATTTAGAAACATGCCACTGCTAGTGTTTGCATGTGTTTGAAGGTTTTTCTGTTATCTTTTGTTATTGATTTCTGACTTGATTCCACTGTGGTTGAAGTATACACCCCATATGAGTTTAATTCATTTAACTTTGTCTTATGGTCTATCTTGGCATACACTCCACAAGTGCTTGAAAAGGATATGTATTCTGTTGTTGTTGAGTGGATTGTTCTATAAATATCCATTATATCCTGTTGGTCAATGGTGTTGACTTCTTCTATATTCTTGTTGATTTTCTGTCTAGTTCAGTCAGTTGTTAAGAGAGCAGTATTGAAGTCTCTAACTATAATTATGAATTTGTGTATTTGCCTTTTCAGCTTTACTAGATTTTGCTTCGATGTTTTCCAGCTCTATTATTTGATGCATAGTTTGTAAGCTTCTTTACTCAGAAGTCTTTCTAGTATTACAATAGCCATTGTTTTTATTAATATTTGCATGACGTGTATTTTCCCTCTTGTAGGTATAAACTTACCTATATTATTATATTTAAGGTAAGTTTCTTGTAGACAGTGTCTACTTGGATTGTGGTTTTCAGTTCACTCTGTCAGTGTTTTTCTTTAGTTTGTGCATTTAGGCTATTTACACTTAAGGGTTTAGGTCTTAATTTGATCATTTATTCATTTGTTTTTTGGTGTATGTCTGTTCTTCCCACTTCTAACTTCTGGTTTCTTTTTTCTGCATTTCTATAGGTTATTTGCTTCTGTCCTCTACTTCCATCAGTTTGTCATACTGTGGAGACTTGTGTGTTTCATTCTGTTGTACAAAGAGTTGCTATGAGTCAGAACCAACCAACAGCACCTAGCAACAACATAGGTTATTTGAATGTATCTGAGAGTTTATTTTATCTAGTATTTTTGAGAGCATCTCTTCATATAACTTTTTCAGTGTTTTTTTTGTATTACCTTATATGTCTACCTGTGTCATTATTTTACCAGTTCAAGAGCGTTATAGAAACTTTACTTCCTTTTATGCTCTTTTGCTCTCTTTCATTTATGGTTGTTTTAAATATTTCCCTTACATACATTTAGAAATACATCAGCCAGTGCTGTCTCACCTTCATGGTGCCCAGTGAGAGGTCCACTATCATTCAAATTATTTTCCTTTGTAGGTAAAGTGTCATTTTTCCCTTACTGCTTTCAAGATCTTTTCTTTGACTTTAATTTTCATAAGTTTGGCTACTATGATGTCTTGGTGTAGATTTCTTTGAATGTTTTCTTTCTTAGGTTCACTCAACTTCTTGAATCTGTTTATGTCTTTTTCCAAGTTTGGGGGATTTTTCGCCATTATTTCTTTGAGTACTTTTCCACCCCTGCCCTCTTTTTCCTCTCTGATAATATAAATGTTAGATATTTTCTTATAATCTCATGAGTCCTTGATGCTTTCTTTGTTCATTTCTTCCTCCAGCCTGTTTTCTGGCCATCATTCAGGTTGGGTAATTTTTATTATTCCGTCTGCAAGTTCACTGATTATTTCCTATGTCCCCTCCATTCTGATGTTGAATTCTTTCACTGAGTTTAATTTTTTTAGCTATGATATTTTCAGTTCTAAAATTTCCATGTCTTCCTTCTTTATATCTCCCAGAACCATCCAGGACATAGTCAATTCCCTTCCAGAATGGCCTCTTCCCAGAGGGAGAAAAGAATCCTGCTAATGAAACAGAACTAGAGATTTTGGTAGAGAGCTAACAACTGTGTTCTGCTCCAGCTCAGAGACTGTCTGGGACTACTCTAAAGCCAAGACAAGCAATTCAGCATGGCTTGAATCCTGGCTGTTTCATGGACCAGCTGCCTGGATAGTTACTGAAAAGCCAATAAAGGAAATCTTATAAAAATTGATGAGATCGAGCTTCATCACTGCAATGGTCCACAAGGGCCAGTCAGTCTGGAATTTCATTTGCTGATAGACAAAGAAAGGAATGCTCCAGCACATATTCTAAGTGGTGGCAGTGGGGAACAGTGGGAATGATAGTGTCCAGAGGTTTATCGATGTCCTATGATACAAACAGAGGTTGCATCTACACAAGTCTCCCTACCACACTCAGTTATCTGGATCTCTTGGATGCCCCCATGTATTCTTCCCTTTATCTTTAAGAAGTTTTGAAAGGCCTGAATTATCTAGATAATTATGTTGTGTACACACAGATATCCTAAAGATGTGTAAGAACTCTGCTGGACTATATCAAAAGCCAAGAGGTTTCCTAAATAATAACCCAACACTTTGAAAGTCAAAGTAGGAGGGGCGGAAGTCTGGGGGTCATGCTTTCAGGAGACATCTAGGTCAATTGGCATAACTAAGATTTGTTTTCTTCTTTTCTTTTAAGAAAATGTTCTGCATCCCACCAGTGAGTGGCATCAGGAGTCTTAAAACCATTGTGGCATGACCATATGGAATTCCTGATAGATATAAAATTGTATTTCACCTATATTCTTATATGTCCTTCTAGGGTTTCTTTATGCAAATGAAAATTGCCAAGATAAATATTCTTATTGCCTTCCTTTTTATACAAGAGGTAGGCCTGACCCCTTTCATTTGCTTACCAATAAAATTAAGATTTTATTAACAAGTGTTTGTTAAGTAATTATCATGTTCCAGACCTCTCCTGGGAGTCGAGTGTAAGAAAATGTCACTTCTAGTTTCCCACATTAGGAAGAAATCAAACGATGGCAAGGCTAGGGACAATAGAAGAGTCAGGTAGAGAAGGTGAATTGACTGTGTCAGTATTGTGGATCTAAGATTGGAAGTGAGACCTGAGGACAGGACTTCAAACAAGAGACGTATGTCAAAGAAGGGGATAAGAATTAGGTGCAGGGGGAGGGAGTGGCCTGTCTGGGTAGCAGGTGCTCTTTGAAAGAAATGTCTGTATGAGATCATTGTGCTTTTTATAGCACTACCTACATGACATCAAGTTGACTATGGTAACTGGAAAGATAAGAAACTTAGGGGGCAGTGAATTTATGTTAATTGGAGAGGAACAACTCTGAAATTGGCGTGAGACGGTTGTACAACTTGAATAATGTAATCAATGACACTGAACTGTACATGTGGAAATTGTCAAATTGGTCTCTGTTCTGCTGTGTATGTTCTTAACACCAACAAAAAAGAAAAGAAGTTATTAAAACACACACACACACAAAACAGTAGCCTCCAGACATAAAACCCTCTTGCAAGTATTTGGGAACTGGTGGCATATCATTACTTGGTTCATTTTTCCCTTTGATGTTCAAGACAGGAAAAAATACCTGATTCCTATTTACTTTTCTCCCCAAGTTCTTCTGCAACTCTGAAGCTTCTTAGTTTTTAGAGGGCAGAGGACATCGATGGAGGGCCAACTGTAGGACAAACTTCATCTGTCTCTTCAGTAAACCAGTATGGAAGGGATGGATCATTCCACACAGACACTGGAAAGTCTGTTGGCAGCTTGGAGGGAGACTTCTCAGTCCAGAGTCACATTTTCACCCAAGAAACATGCCAAAAAAGATTCTGGGCTATGGAAACATTTAGAGTAAAAATAGTTTATGCGCATGTTGAGATGTTCTCAAGGAAATCTTTGCAGGGACAAATGAAAATTTTTGGGGGGGACAGTGCTTGCATCTATCATTCAAATCATCTCTGAAATGAAATGACAACTGAGTCTCTGATTACACACACCTAGGTTGGAGGAGATACTCTGCTTTACACGTGTATGAGAAATCTTTTATTTTGGAACCATGGTTTACAGTTGAGACAAGGGACATTAGGAAGGAAGAGAGAGAACTGATTCTTAGGCTCAGGTCCCAGGAAGTAGTTCTGCCTGAACACTGAGTATTGCAGAGTTGTCCTAGAGTGTCATATGTTTCACAGTATATTGACTGATTTAATATACTGTGACAATTTTTGTCAGTTATATAAAACTGCCCTAAAAAGTTTTATGTCTCTTCGAATTTGGGAGGCAAGTAAGACCTACCTTGGGCCAAGGTGAGAAAGATACAACACTGGTTTTAATTGTCACCTGCATACATACTCTACAAGTGTTCGAGAACCAAGTTTTCAGACTCCCAAACCTCAGACCACACGGCACGAAACATCCAAATGAAAAATTCAGTTAGGAACACAGGTATCATTTTCCTAAGGCCATGAGATGTTAAAACAACCAGAAATTTAGATGAGTTTTTGTGGTTTATCCACATATTTTTTAAAGGGAAGAAGAGACTGATGAAAATATATGTTGAATCTTCAGGTGTAGTGTCAGGGTACAAAGGAACAGAAAGAAGAATGTAGTATGAGATCAATTTAGTCCACAAACTTAATTGTTCAAAGTGCTACATACTTTGTTGCTGAATATCACTATGGTCACCTTCAAAATACTCCCTTTGGGAAGCTATGCACTGATGACAGTGCCTAGTCCACCCCTTTAAAGCAATTTTGGAACTCTTTCTGAAATGGCCATTGCACACAATGGCACGGTGGTAAGTTCACTAACTGAACCATATAGTTGGCTGTGAGGGAATTTTTAGCCAGTAAACAAATAAGTGTATTGGAACATTCTACCTACTCACCTGATCTGAACCCAGTGACTTTTTTCTTCACCTGAAGATAAAGGAAATACTGAAAGGAAAACACTTTGATGACATTCCGGACATCAATATAATACGATGACATCTCTAATGGCCATTCCAGTAAGAGTTTTGAGATTGCCTTGAAGAGTGGACTAGGCACTGGCATCAGTGCATGGCTTTCCAGGAGGGGTACTTAGAATCAATGTGACAACAGCAATGTCAGCAATGAGGTGTGTAGCACTTTTTCTAGGATGAGCTCACCAACTTAACTGTCAGACCTCATAAATGCCCTCCAAATTCCAAAAGACATAAAACTTTCGAGGGTAGTTTTACATAACTGACATAAATTGTCAAAGTATAATAAATGAATCAAAATACTGTGAAACATATGACATTCTAGAGCAACTGTGCAAAATTCAGTGTTCATTAAGACAGAAAGCAAAACTCTGAAAACCAAGAACAATTTGCTATGATGCAGCTGAAAATAACCCTTCAACTTTTCCACTTGGGGGGATCCCAGACATTATCATGTCTAAGTATTCTGGTTCTCTAGTCCCTGTGCCTCCACTCCAAGCATTTTAGATGAGATACAACTACCAACAGGCTGGACTGTTCAAGCTACAAAATGCACTTGTGTTCAGTTATGTGGTTAATTCTTGACCTGACCATCCAAGCCATTTCCTTTATTGTCCCTTCCACTTGTCCCGGATGCACTGGGGCTTGCATGGTGCATAAACTTCATTGATAATTGAATAATTCAGCCAGAAGGATCACCTGAGGGACTGAGTGAAGGCCAGGAAACACTGTGGGAGCATAAAACCTAGAAGATTCCTAGGCAATAGCTCCCCTTTGTCTCCCCCACTCCCAAATTGAAACTTTTCAAGGCTCTTCTCCAACACTCCAGTAGAGCCAGAGACAAAAGGTGGTGAGTAGAGGTTCCTCTCACCTCCAAAATGAAATAAACAACAAAAAGAGAAAAATAAAAATCAAGGAACTGCCTCCAGGGAATTCAGGTCCTTTTCCATTCCTTGCGTTGCTAAACTACACGAGATAAAAGATTATGCAGGTACAAAGGTACGTTGAAAATTAAAAATATATATATATAAACATAGGAACCCTTGTGTCACAGTGGTTAAGAGTTTGGCTGCTAACCAGAGGGTCAGTGGTTCAGATCTACCAGCTGCTGGTTGGAAACCCCATGGGGTAGTTCTACTCTGTCCTACAAGGTAGCTATTAGTCAGAATTGACTCAACAGCAATGAGTATTATTTTTTCCCCCTAATATGAACATAAAAGGCATTTTTCCTCCTCTGCCAGGTAGTAAGTGGCATAGCTGGGACTTGAACCCAATCATCAGACCGGAAGTCTAGTGCTTATTTCACTACAGCACATCTGCTGCACAATGAGACAAGCTCTGTGTTAGTCCCATGTGGGCTGGGGCAGGGCAGGGTAAGCCCAGTCCAGGGCAACGGGCCTGTGAGCTGTGTTAGGCTACTGAGACAGGGCAGCATCACCTGAGAAAGAAAGGCAGTTCTAATGCTTCCTGGACTCAGAGTGTAGCTGCAGAAATAGCTCTGGAATTCCTTCCTCTTGAGTATTAAATGCTCATAATGCTCCCTTCATGTCCCAGATTATGATGTGGAGCTGAAATCAGCCTTCTGTTCCAACATCCTGTGGCGCCTTCACTTTGAGAGTTGCAATGAAGGTTTTTAATAAGCTGGCACTTGTCCCAGTAGTTGGAAATTTTGCTCAGGCAGCTAGATCACTTCTTGTTCAAAGACCATGAGCAGTAAATTTCCCAAGTCTCAACTCAGCTTCTAAATCGGGACTCAGAGGAATCACTTCCATGTTCCAGACCCAACCCTGGGACTCTGGTCCCTGCTCACCCTGACCATTGACTTCTGTCACAGTTTTTCTTTACCTGGTCTCACTGCACTTGCATTTGGGGGAATTTGGTGAGATGCCCATGGGTATGACCTGCAGAATGACTGTGCCCCAGGCCAGGATCAGTGGAGAGAGGCTGCAAGGAATGCTGGAACCATGAGTCTTGATACCTTGTTGCTGGCAAACTCAAATCACCACTGTCCCAAGGACCCAGATCATTAAGATTTCAAAATAATTGATTATAGAAGTTCAAGCAAATGTAGTCATGTCCTTTAATCTGCTCATTTTTTCATTTTCTTCTTAAGCCTGACCACTTGAAACAGTGTGGGACACTGAGACTAAAATTAAGACAATATGATTAAAGCATGCACACACACACACACAATATAGCTACTAAAATTAAATATACATCTACCCTATAACCCAGAAATCCTACTCTTAGGAATATATACACAGAAAGTACCTATCCAAGAATATTCATAGTAGCTTTATTTACAACAGCCAAAAATACAAGCAATTCAAATGTCACTTAATGGATTTTGGGATAAACGACATATGGTATATCCATACAATGGAATACTATAAAACCTAATCCACTGCCATCGAGTCGATTCTGACTCATAGTGACCTTATAGACAGAGGAGAACTGCCCCGTAGAGTTTCCAAGAAGCACCTGGTGGACTTGAACTGCTGACCTTCTGGTTAGCAGCCATAGCACTTAACCACTACACCAGCAGGGTTTCCCTGGAATAATACAGAATAATAAAAAGCTTAATAAACTAATGATACTCACAATTACAAGAATGCATCTTATAACTATTTTGCTGAATTAAGGAAACCAGATCTAAAAGAGTGTGGTTTATATGTTCTAATTATGCCAAGTCTAAGAAGAGGACAGACTTGTCACATCAGAAATCAGAATGGCAACTGCCTCTAGAACACTGTCTAGAAAGGAGCAGCAGGAACCTACAGGGGCTGAGGAAATGTTCTATATCTTGTTCTGGATGTTAGTTACATGAGTATATTTAATCAAGATTAATAAACCTATATCTTAAAATGGGGAGGAAACTTAAAAAAGAAAGAAAAATCTTCAGGGTATTGTTTTTCTAAATTTTATTTATTTTCTTGTTATTGAGAATATGCACAGCAAAACATACATGAATCCAACAGTTTCTACGTGTATGACTTACTGATATAAACTGCATTCTTTCAGTTGTACACTCATTCTCACTTTCCCTTTCTGAGTTGTTCCTCCCTTGTTAAGACAAACCCATGTCCTCCTCAAGTTTGTATCTTTCAAGTTGCAGTTCCCATTTAGATCCCCTACAGACAGGTCTTAAAGAGTGTAATGCTCAAGACAGACTTTTTTCTTTTCTTTTCTTTTTCTGTTTTTAACTAGTTATGCTCTTCCTTGGTTTTATGAAGACTTTAGGAATGTTGTTGGTTTAAATTTTACGATTATCTCAGGGCAATGGTTTCAGGAATTCATTCACTCTCCATTATGCCAGACAGTCTATACAGTCCATGAGAATTTGAAATTCTGTTCTGCCTTTTCCTCACTTTTCATCGGGATTCTTCTACACAATTTTTGATCAAAATGTTCAGTAACGGCAGCCACGTACCATTCAGTTTTTCTGGTCTCCTGACAAACAAGGCTATTAGCAGCACATTTCACATCCTCCTCCTCTTCCTGACTCTTCTTCGTCTGTTGCTCAAGGTGAGTAGAGACCAATTGTTCTGCCTTGGGTGCTTGCATGCTTTTAAACCCCAGGCACTGAACTAGACCCAGATAATGAACTAGGAGGGAGAAGAGCAGCACTAAGCACATTATCAGATCAGTGTAACTAGGATGTCCCATGAAGACATGGCCCTAAACCTCCAAGCTAAGGAATCAAATTCCGTGAGTTACTCTTTTTGTTTGTTTTGTAAAATACTTGCAGTATATTTTTGACATGGAAAGACGATCCCTGGTATTTTTCTTTATAAAATATTTAAAAGCTAACTTTATCCAGATTCTAAATAAAAAAAAAAATAATGAAATTACAATAAAAATTAAGGAATTACAACTTACTACTGTGATGTGATTGTAGCAGTCTTCTATGTAAAGCACAATGTCCAAGTATCTGAGGCGCTAAAACAGCTTCAGATGCAGGTCTAGAACAGGAAGGTTGTTCCTCCTCCCCCATCATGTTCACCCCAAAGCCCAACCCCCTCCTTCAGCATCCCAAGGATTAAGCCTATGTTCTGGCCAGACAATCACACTAGATTCAGACATCAGAGTCCACTCCCCTATCTCCTGGTTCACTGTCATCATCCACCATACAGGAGAGCAGTTGTCCCCGCAGATTCACAAGTCCTGCCTGATATTTTTTAAAAGATTCAAAATGAATTTACTTCTGAAAATCATTTTTATAATATATGTAAAGCACCACACTTGCATTTCACACAACAATGTTGAAGGAGTCAGTTATTATCAATTAACTTTTAAACCAGATCTTCTACCCTATTTTTAGTTCTTTTACTCATGAGGCAAATTCAAAGCCACATGAGTGCAACTAGGAAAAAATCCTCTCTGTCTAGCAAGGATTAGTCTAGCAAACCTCTCAACCAACGACCCCCAGGCTCCTCTCTCTCTCTCCCTTCATCACTGTCAAATATTTACTCTAGGTCTCTATGAACCAAAGAATACTGTAGCAAGAGGTGAAGCTGTTCAGTTTAGATTGGTCCCCACCCCTTTCCTCACTTCCGCCTCTTATCTATTTCCTGCTTTGCTCATTTTCTGTGTTAACAGATACAACAAGCTTTAGGAAAAAGAGGGAAGAGTTGTTCAATTTCAGAAATAAAGTGCACAAATCTTAAATGCTGAGCTTAATTTTTTGCATATGTATGAGCCTGTTTAAGCACCACCCTGATGGACACATGGAAGATTTGGGGCACCCCAAAAGGTTTCCTTTTGTCCCTTTTCAATGGATATTGGGGAGGGAAAGTTTTAAAACTTAAATATTTATGTCAAAGAGTTTCATTCTGGGGAGATTTAACTCTCAGCTCTCCACCACACGTATTCAGGAACACGGTACTGTTGTCTTTCTCTCTTATGAATTGTCTTAAAAAGCAAACATGGAAACGGTATAGACAGTCAATAATTAGGGAAATTATTTTCTAAATGACGTATCTGGAGGATTGGATACTATGCAACTATTAAAATCGTTTTGAAGACTATTTAATGATACTGAAAAATGTTCATAATCTAATATTAAATAAAAACCAGGATGCAAAATGCTCACATTGTATGCAGAGTGACCATATATTGGAAGCACTTTGTGGTTATAAGCATCTACAGGATATCATCTTGCTGACCTCAGGCTGGAGGAAGGGGAGTGGACGGAGAGGAGGGGAAAGGAGGCTGTTGGGAGGATGAGACATGTATGGAGCAGAGAGGAATGGTGTGCTGTCACCTGACAGGGAGAGCAGTGGAAGCTGCATATAGGTGGGCATGTAAATTTATACGTGAATGTACATTTTCACTCAGTTATGTTAAATAAAAATTAAAAAAATGCTCACATTGTATCTCAGTTTTGAAACTGTATACCAATGCAAGGAAAAAATAACAAAACGATACAACAAAAGATAAGTTTTGGTACACATCGGGTAGAGGATATTCGGTGGCTTATTTTCTTCCCTAGAATTTAAAAAACTATTTTTTAAATTGTTGACAATGAGAATGTATTACTTTGCTAGTCAGGAAAACTATTCTTTTACATATGGGGACAACCTAAATGACCAACCTTAGGAAAAATAGCTTTTTTAATTATGACAATTCATTCCATTGAATGTTATACAATTTAAAAATGACATTGAGAAGACGGTGGTAATTTTGGAAATGACATGCTTATGACTTAGTAAGTGTACATGGTATTTCAAAGTCAGGAAAGTATGCATACAATAACACCGAAGAAAGAGACAAAAGTAACATATAACAGTAATTGTAAGTTATAAAACATGAACATTGAAAAAAGAATGGAAAAAGTTTATTTAAAATTTTAAAAGTATGTTTGTATTTAAGCTGCATATTCTACTTTCTGCAGTCTGAATAGGTTAGTTTGAACGTTAAGATTTTTTTTGAGGAGTGGGAATGTTGGGGTAGTTATTTCAATATATGTAGTCTCGAGCTTTTGGGGAACTGTGTAAAGGTCTCTTTTGCCCTCAGATTCCTCAGAAACATTGTACCAAACAAACACTTTAAGTCCTTAACTTTCGTAAACGCGAGCGCAGAACACACAACTACACAAACACTGAAGATTTAAGAGTATTTCTGAGAAGTTTATTCAACGAGCCTTTCGCTTTTATTTTTCCAAAGAGAGGGCTTCCTTTCAAATTAATTCTCTACCGAGTTGAAGGGGAGGGGGCGGGGATGAGAAAATGAAACAACCAGCTATTCAAAAGGCCCTTCACCCGGCTTCTCTGTCCCCCTCCATTTCTCAGCTGCGTAGGACCCTGTTCGTTGAGATCAGACTAGGTGGCTCCGCTTGTGTTAGAAGACGTGGATCAGGCCCAGGAACTTCATCCAGACGCCCACGCCTCTCCTCCCCAAAGATCAGACAAACGAGAAGAGGGTTGGCTGGGTTCCTTCCAGGGCTCCGAAGGCCTCAGGATAGGGATTGAAGGCTGGGGAGGGGGTAAGACACCAACCCCTTTGGTACAAGTCTTGCAGGCTGTAAAAGCCAAACTGGGGGAGGAGAGCAGAACATTATTGGAACAATTCCCTTGGGCCCCTTTTTCTTATGCTGAGGGAGACTGCCTCCGGGCATTTGATCAGGCACCCCAAAAGGGGGCCCGGAGGTTTTCCCAGGCCTACGCCAGCATTTGGTGCCTTCTGAATGTATGGCTGAGATGCCTAGAGCTCCTCGTGGGAAGAGAAGCCACCGTTAGGGGAGCCAGCCAGGCACAAGAGAGACACCAGGGCAGAAGAGAGACACCCGGGCACAAGAGAGACACCCACTCCTAGTGCCTACCTGCCGGCCTAGGCTGAGGGCGCTAGTGTGCATTGGTCTGGATTTTCTTGACCCAGGAAAAGTCCCTGAAGTGCAGTCTTTGATCCTGCCTTGCTCCCGGATCCCGGATTCTTCGAAAACAACAACCATCTCTACAAACCCCTCTCGGCAACCTTCACCATCCGCGGACTGCACGGAAGGTTGCATAGCAGATCACAGTTCTGGTGTCGCACCAAGCCACTATTATCGTCCCCACAGAAATGAGAATCTCCCATATGAGAAAATTAAACTGCCGAGGGCCCCAGGGCTCAGCGGGCTCACTGATCCCTTCCCTGAGGAGCCAAAGTGGCCTGCGTAGCCGCGGCTGGATTACCCTACTGATGGGGGGGGGGGCACTCTTAAAACACAGGGCGACCTATTGGAATGTTCTCTGATAATCTGTTTAGTTATTAGTCGTTTTTTTACTTAGGCATTTGCGTTTTTTCTGACCATTAAAAGAAAGATTAAAGGAATTTTTACTACCTGAAACACGGTAAGAGAAAACGAATTACACAGAAGTGAAAAGGAAAGAGTCATCTTGTTTTGACTATAATTAAAAAGTTGGCCCAACTAGCCACAATAATCCAGTTTTAAAACGCAGCCCTAGCAAGTCTTCAGGGAAACAAAGCACCAAGGCCTGGGTGGCAGAGGCAGGGGCTCCCTAACCCCGACTCCTCCAGCTCCCCTCCTTTACCCTCTTTACCTCCACACCTGCCCCATCCTCATCCCGCTCCCTCAGGGATGCAAGAATGTTTATGGTGGGACCAAGTTCAATGACAAAATCCTGTCTGGAGGGAGGGGGGCGACGATTCTTTTCTACCATCAACCGGACAGAGGCAGGGTGCAGAGTTAGAGCTAGGGCTGGATTCCGGAGCTGAGAGTCCATGGGAGATGTAGGGATGCGAAGCTCAAGAACTGCCTCTCTGTTCTCGCTCTAACAATCTGGGGGGCTGGAGTGTGTGGGGCTGGTTGCCCCAGCGACCAGCGAGCATCTGTGGCTTGCCTGCTTGGGTAGGGGTGGGCAAACAGAGTTTGAGTGGGTGAGGGGATCCTTGATTACAGCCCAGGTGTGGGCCTGGCATCCGAGATCCTGGGAGGAAGCCCCTGCCTCCCTGCCCACAGCCTCTCGCCTATCCAGAACCTGATCCACCCCATGGCCCTCTGCAACCTGGGTTTTCCTACCTCCTGTTCCGGTTTTCACTCACATCTTCACTCTCAGATTAGATTTTCAGAGCATCAACGCAGCCTCTCCAGAGGCCATGGGGAAGGAATAAATCTTTCCTACTTGTCTATTTGTAATCGTTGGTGTAGATGTGTCCCCACTTCACATTGCCAGAGGTCAGGTCACAGATGAGGAAGCTAACCCCAAATCGGGCAGCAAGTGTGGGGCTCCGTGAGAAGAGACATTCTCCGGCCTCCCATCTTCCAAGGAAGATGCAGTAGACTCTTGATAATCCAGGAGCTGAACTAAATTTCCCCGTGTATTACATATCCTGTGTGTGCACGTAGGCAAATCTACTCAAAGTGGCTGAATCTAGGGAGTGTGGGTGCATCTGGGTGATCTGAGGGAGGCTCCAATAAAAGCAAGTGTTTATTACAGTCTAGAAGGGCCTTGGGAGAAGTGTATTTAGAGAGTAGGTGGGCTTCCTTCTATTTTTTCCATTAGTGGAAGTTGGCATGGCTTAGACATCAAGAGCTTCTGCTTTGGGTCCCTTGAAGCTCTGTCTGTGCACCAGCCCTGGCTGCCTTGAAGGAGGTAGTGTGATACAGATCAAAAAACTTATTCTCTTTTAGTCTAAATGTCCCCATTTTATAAAGTGCTCACTCTGTTGTGGGTCTTGTCGGAGTACGGACATTCATTCATTCTGAGAGAGTGTAGCCACGGGAGCAGCTGTCTTAGGTGGGTGCTAGGTAGTCCTGAGTGTGTCTGTGGGTTCCCTTGCACCTCACAGAAAAGAAGTGTCAGTGGCTGTGGGCATGGGTATATGGTTCTAGTCTGCATCTGTGCAGGGCTCTGAGCCTCTGTGGACACAGGTCTGGAGATGGAACACGAATGGGGAAAGGAAAGCAGGAGTCTGGAGAAGGTACTTTGACTATTTTTTTAAGGGGTAGAGCCTTTCCCTTATATCATTATCATCGGATTTAACTTTCCCTTAGTTTTCAAAGTAGGTGTTTCAGTGAAATGTACTTTTAAAACAATAATAACAATAACGTTAATAATACTGATTTTGTCTGCACCAGGACTCCACCACATTGGAGACAAATTAAAGGTCATATGAGAGGGCCTTGCCGCATGCATACACACACACACACACACACACACACACACACACAGCCGCCAGTCCCTCTACCCCCTTGTCCCCTCGGAAGCAGCAGGGGTCCCGCCCGCTGAGGATAGTTTTCTTTGTCCCTTCCTGCTCAGACCGTAGCGGGTTTCTTCAGGCAGCAACGGGGATGCGCTCTTCCCGGGTGGTCTCTGGGACAGCCTATCGCCCTGTCCTTCCCGGCTTGCCGTAATCTCCATCCGGAGTCTCGGAGGTGGGCCCAGCCCGAGAGAACGGTAATGCCCTTGGCCCAGCACCAGCTAGTTTACCTTGCTAGAGACAAACGCACTCTTGGAGGCAGTAAGACGCTCCGGAGTCTAATTGGAGAAATCAGAGCCTAACCTGGCGGCCCGGAGGTGCACCCTCGTTTTCTCCGCCAAGGCGGGGACTTGCAGTCCAGCTTGCCTTAGGCCCTGAACTCGGCGGGGACAGCGGCCTGGGCATTTCGGCTTCCCGGCACCACCCGGCTCCGCTATGCACCTTGGGCTAAGGGAGCAACGGCGGGAGCGCAGCGCTGGGTGCCCCCTCCCAGCAGAGTCCGGTGCGGGGCTCAGCAACAGGGCGCACAGCCCCCGGCTCCCACCTCGTGGCTGCGAGTGGAGTCCAGCAAGGACTGGACAGTCTCCTTCTCTGCCTCCCCGCGACCGCTGTGGTCGCACTTCCACCGCCGGTGAGCTGCTTACCTTTTTCCCAAGGCGACAGATGCAGCTCTTCCCCTGATCTTCATTCCTCTTCCAATACGTGGACTAGGAGAGCGGGGGCGGGAGGGCGGAGACCACAAGCCCGGAATTTCAAGTTCACTGGCGAAGTCCCTGACCCTTCCCCCAGGCTGAGCTACAGTGGACGCTGCCTTCGCCGCCCCCTCATTCCGGGGGCGATGGAACCTTTACTGTTTCCCCTCCCATTTGGGGAGGCAATTTAGGGGAGGGGAGTGTAGCGACGGAACTCTTTCCGTCTCTGTCTTCTCCGACTCACCACCCCCCAACTTTACAGAAAACTAAGTGATAGCCCGGAGAGAAGGAAAGGTTCCCCGTTGGACGTTTTAAATCTCTTTCCAGGCCCAAGCCAGGGCCTGGGGAGGGGTGGGTGACCTGCTCTTGAGTGGGAGGCTGAGGGCAGCTGCAATTCTTCCTCCTCCCTTCCTGGAGAGGGTCTGTTGAAGTGGGTTAAAATACAATACACATTTCTTTCAAAAACGAAGAAAACATCCACCATGCCCTCCTTCTCTGAGCTTTATTGCAAGCTTACAGTAATGAGTTCCTTTATTCTGTGTTGTAACTCGGGGATTTCTGTTGAACACGACAGAGGTTGGAACGTAGAGTTCCCCCTGAAGGAAATCTGATTAAAGTGTAGCACAAGGACACCAAGAAAACTTGAATGAGGCCGAGGGGAGCTGGAGGCGGGGAAGGTCTTGTACCCCGGATTGGGAGAGGGGACCTGGCACAATTCGGGAAACTGGGAAGGGGCTGGAGGACCATCGATCTGGGCACTTTCTCATACGGCTGGCCACTCGAGACCACGATTTCAAGTAAGAGGGGGGAGGGGGAGTGTAGATGCTCAGTCAGCGGCGGCCTCAGGGGTCTTGGCTACAGGAAGCTTTGTAGTACTATTAACGGACCCTGAGACTGGGGTCTTGGGCCTGTTGTCCTTGGGACTGCTTCGGGAACGTAAGATCCAGAAAGAGTTTGCGGACATAGAATTTATGCACTTCTCCACCCTCTGCTTCTTAATTTGGCTTCTGGAAACCTAATAAAATCCACCTACTTCGGAATTAGAAGTAATTTCCGTCCTGGGACCAGCGAGAAGCCACCTGTTTTTCTTACTTGTTGAAAAACTCTCGAGACTGGAGGTGTTGGACCCGGAGGAAGGGAACGCCGGCCGCAGCTTGAAGTAAAATCGCTCCTGTTGACCGCAAGGCGCCTGGCATGCTTCCCGGAGTGTCTGTGTGTCCCTCTGGGTTTACTGAAGGTCTATTTAATGTCTAAGTTTGTGGACATCGTGTTCGCAGGTTTCCCTTTGAATAATTCTAGCAAACTACTCCTGTAGTTTAAAACAGCCCTACCTAAAAAGCAAGTCTATGCAAACAGTTCACATAGATATATGGATTTTGCCGTCATTTAGAGCTCAAGCGAATTAAGAATGGTCTGTCTGGGGTAGTATCATCTCTTCATTTGGAAAGCGATTCCAAAAAGGGGTTTGCTATAAAACGAAATTATGATTATTTTTTTTGCACCGGTTCTATATAAGTAAATCACTCACGAAAGAATAAAAAGTATGGGTCTACAGCGAATTGTTACGGAGGGAAAGAGAAATCGAATCCTCCGACGGGACGCAGGCGTAAACGGAAGACAGATGGTGCCTTGGCCTTGCTCCTTGAGTTCCTGATCCTCTGCTCTCCCTGCGTTCAGATCGCTCGTGCTAGTCTTCCTCCTGGGTCTCTCGGCGGCGGCACCCTTACATCTGCAGGGGCCTCGACTGCATTCCGGGGGACTCCGGGTCCTGGTGCTCTCCTGTGCAGCCCCGAGCCCCCAGCTCCTGAGGCCCGAGAACCCCTAAGGTCAGCGGGGGAACAGAAGCAGAGGCGGCCTGCGGGTTCCCTGGATCGGACACCGCGACCAGAAGGGGGCGCCCTTGTCCTTTTAATAGTACAAAATCACTTTGGTGGAGAAATAAATAGGCACCTCCCCCGTTTTTGTTTTAACATTATTGAGAGAGAAAAGTAGAGGAGCTCCGAAACTTGAGCTTACTGATAGAGGACTGGAGGGGTCTGAGGCCTGGGAGTCCACAGTCTTGAGGACCCTGACCCCCTGAGGGCCCGACGACTGCTGTCTCGGCTAGTTAAAGTGGCAGACCCTTTAGTGGCCTTCCCCCTTCAATTGAGGACCCTTTTCACCATAAGGCTTCTCCTCACTTATCTCGAGCCGCCCCCCCCCCACATGCTCACCATGGCGAAATCTTGCTATTTTCAGAAGTTGGTGAGAGAGGGATACAACTTGCAGTATTTTTAGTAGGGTTCCGGTTTACGGGAGCAGAGAGCTAATACTGTGACATTAAATGCTGCCCGCATGAGGCTTCCTTGGAAAGAAATCATGGAAGGCAACAAGTGGGTTCTGAGAAAGACGTGTTATGGTGGAGCTTAAATTAGATTACTGGCTACAGGGCTTGGACGGATTTTTCGAACTAGGAAATCGACTCCCCAAGGCACATGTGTACACTCTCAAGAGACTCAGGGAGGGTGGGCGACAGGCTGTCCTTGACCATCTCTCTCAGTCCCGGGCTCCCTTTTAGTAAGGAGACAGAGAAGAGTCTGAGCTGGGTCTTTCCTGGGAGAGGAGCAGGTTTGGGTCCCTCAGGACTGAGAACTGTAAACACCAGAATCTCTGGGCTGCGACAGCCCCCCTCCCAATCCGTGGGTTTCTTGGAGAACTATAAGCCTGTTCTCCAACGGGGAGAGGCCACAAGGGTCACCTAGCGACCCACCAGCTCATCAGCCCTCCCATGGCTCCCTCGGTGGCAGCTCGCCCAAGTGTGTGGGGGATTCTCCCGCCTTCGGTCCTCCTCGTGGGATCCCTGCGGAAGCAGCTCCGGTGCCCTAGTCCAAGCTTCGGTAAGCTCCTCACAAACCTTTCACTTTGCTGGATCACCCAGGCGAAGACAACTACTCCCAGATGCATGCCACGAGGGAGCTGCTCTACAGAGCCAGAAACCCTATGTCCCTATCACCTTCCCGGCCCTGCCAGCAGCGGGTCAGCCCTAAGTTTCTGGAATTACGTCCTGTGCCTCTCTGTCCACGTAGACTGGGACAGCAGAGCTGGTGTCACCGGCTCTCCACCACCCAGAGATTTGGGTTACGGGGACTGAACCAACTGAAGGAGAAAAGGGAAGTGAAGCCTGAGGCCAGCGTCAGTTCGGTAGCCTGAATTTCTTTGGCTTCGCAGCCCACCCGTGGTTCTTCCACATCTCCCGAGCCTGAGGCCCCTCCGCAGCTGCTGTTGTGGGTACTGCGGAGCAGCCAGCAGAGGAGGGACAGATGGTGGGGGACAACACCCCGACTTCTTCTCCTGCGGGGTTACAGCGCGCTTAGTAGGCTGCCTGCAGGCACGGTAAGGCTTCTCTCACCTCTGCGAGTGCCAGGGAGGGACTGCACCCACAAGGCTACAAACATGTTTCGAAAAACTCCCAAATGCCCGATGAGCCATGACCTGCTTAGGTCAGAACCACTAGGAATGCTGAGGTTTAAGGGACTTTCTGGAGGTTTTTTAGTCTCTCCCTTCCTGGAATCCAGGCACCTTCTTAGACTCCACTAATCTGGAAGGAAGGAGGACAGATTAGGCAGTCCTCATGACCTCACACCTCCAAAATCTAAGATTTAGGGGTTGGGGCTTCTGAGGTCAGTATGTACACATTGGGAGGTACATAAGGAAGGAAGAGGGACCCTCTAGCATTGCTGTCCTGGCAGCTGTCATCTTAGAAAATTGCCAAACAGCCCAGCAGCTGCAGAGTTGAATCTTCCTTTTCTCCTCCCAGAAGCACTCTTGCTGGCACAGAGCAGGGAGAGGGCTGGTAGACTGTGTGAACTGGAAGGAGATCTAAGAGGAAGCTGCCCGCCAAAGGTCTCCTTCCAACTTTATTCATGATCGGGTCAATCCATGACAGCGATTTCAAAGGGCTCCACAGATACTTAGAAAAAAACGAAGCTAATTATCACGACAACTAAATCTGCTTATCGTAATTGTGGCCAATGTCAGGATGAATGACTATGACTGGGACAGGTCCTTGGACTGGTGTGACCCTGGAGGAATGGGCTGTAACTGTCAGCCTAACTTGCTCTAGGCAGACTACTGGGGTACCCAGGTTGCCTCTAAGGAATAGCCCAGGGAACTGTGGCCTGGGAAGCGTGTCACCTCCTGGGGGCCCTCAGCAGAGTTTTTCAGTCCCAGGCTGGCCCTCTTCTCCCCAGGGCAGCCCTACTTCTCTCCCACCCAGCCAGGGAGTTCCCTCAAGGAGTAGCAATGGTCTTGACCTTGGCGAGGACCTTTTTCTCCTTGACCCGGCGGTTCTGAAACCAAATGGTAATCTGGCGCTCGGATAGGCTGGTGGCTGCGGAGATCTTGCGCCTCTTGTCCTTGGTGATGAACTTGTTAGCGGCATACTCTCTCTCCAGCTCTCTCAGCTGCCCCTTACTGTACGGAATGCGCTTCTTGCGGCCCCGACGGAATGCGCAGCCGTCAGGAGGGTGCGGTGCGTTCGAGTCTGGGCAGGGGGAGGAAGAGAGAAAGCCATGCTCAGACTCTCAGCTGGTTCGAGGCACACAAGTCCCACAAGCCCTGAGGCTAAGTCATCCGGCGGGCAGGGCGGGCAGGGTACGCACGGGCACTCCTGCTCCACCAAAATATGCGAGGACACTCGGCTTCCTGCTGATTCTCTGATTACTGCCCAGCTTAGCAAATACCCAGCTTCTGAAGGCCACCCTTACCGGAGCACCCGCTGCCCTCACACTCAAAGGTCTGCAAATACACCTAGCACATGCACCAGGTCTATGCGCTCGGTCAAATACGTTTTCAGACTCCTGGCTCCTTGCCTAGAGTTCTACAGGCAGGCTCACGTTCCTTCTTCCACTCCAAACCCACACCAACGCACACACCTAAGCCATGGTTGTAGGATTCCTCTGTCTTTGAAAACTGAAAAACTCATCTAGGTGAAAGGGAAGAATTTGTATTGGTTCCCTTGCAGAATATTTAATACGTACATTCCACAGCCTCCACTCCCCCCACAAGTGTTAACTCTCACTGAATTGAGAGCTATTTAGTCTTTGTGCAGAATTAGACTGGTTGTGCTTGGTTTGGAAGTCCCGACACCCACCCAGTGACAAAGAGACCTCAACTCTCCAACATATTGAGAGGCTGGTCTCAGGGTCTCTTGGGGAAGTGAGGAGGGCCACTGGCCCATGGGCTTTAGTTAGCACCCAACTCAGGCCCTGATACCCTCTGGGGCCCCCATTCAAGCCCTCCAGCTGTTTTGGCCCTCCTTCAGAGTCCTAACAGTCAACGGAAGAGCACCAGTTTCCTCACCAGGGCCAAGTCTCCCACCTCTTCCTCCCAGGCTAGCGTCAGTGGTCCCCACAGCCCTACACTCAGAAACAAGAGGGGCAAGGTTACCTGCAAATGCCGCCTTCCAGAAGGGTCCTGGTGGATTCTGTTCTCCTTGGCAACACATCTGGCTGTTCCAGCCACCGGCGAAGGTCCAGGGCTGGTAACCGTCCATCGGCAGCAGAGAGTCATGGCGGGACTCCCCAGGGCCACCCAGGGTCTGGACCACAGACACATCCAGGTAACTGGCCATAGGCTGGTAGGGTCCCGGGTACCCCGGATAGAAGGCAAACTCGGTGGGGCGGCTGGGGTACTCCTCCCCAGCCGCGGGAGTCTCCGTGGGATAAGCAGCCAAGGTGGCTGCCTGGGGACAGGGTTTCAGCGAACTCCGGGACACTCGGCAAGAGTAGTACCCGCCTCCGAAGTAACCATAAGGCACTGGAGCTGGGGACGCCCCCTGGGGCATTCCGGGGCATGGATGGCACTGCTTTGGAGGCTCGGCAGAGCCTGGTAGATCCAAGGGGGCATAGTTGGCAGCCGGCATCAGTGTAGGCGCCGCGGAGTGGCTGGCCAGTGGAGAGTGGGCGACAAGATTCCGGCCCCCTCCTGTTCCTAGCAAGCCTTCGATATCCTTGGCCCCGTCCAAGGTGGCATAATTGCCGGGCTCCATGGAGCCGAGAGTCGATTCATGGGGCGCTAGGGGTGGGGGAGAGAGGGGGCACCCAGCTCGCTCTCCCCGCCCAGGCCCAGGGAACCCAAAGCGCTTTAAATCGCTCGCAGCTCGCAAGGCGCCTGCAGGAGCTGGGCCCGGCCGTCCTGACGCAGGAGACGCAGGGGCCGGGGCACGCGCGCTGATTGGTTGAAGCCCGGGGGAGAAGCTAATAAAATCCCCTTGGCAGAAATCGCAAAAATGCTCCCCACCTTCTCTCTCTCTCTCTCTCAATTTATTGCATTTGAAAACAACACGAAAGAGAAGGGAGGAGGTGTCTAGTTTGGAGAGACAAAGCTCCAGGGAAGGGGCTGGAGAAGGAGGCCTAGGGAGAGGGTACAAGAAGCTGGCCCCACCTCCGTAGCGTCCTTTCCCTGGCTCTCTGTCGCCGGCGCTTTGGCAAGTTTAACAAGAGAATAAAACAGGCTTTCTCTATAAAGCGTCCATCTCATGGGGGAAGGGGACTGGGATTGAAAAAGGAACTCTGGAATGCATCCGAGCCAGAGGAGGCTGCAAATAGGAGTTGGAGGTTATTTCTGGAAGCCCTTTGCTTTGGGCCTCGGGTACTAGTACCCGAATTCACTCCATGTGCCCCTCCAGTCCCTGATGTGCTTTAATGAGCTGTCCCAGGCCCCAGGGAAGTGTCCCGGACTCCCTTCCTTAAAGACCTGAAGGTTCTGGGGGCCCCATTCCGGGGCGGGGCGGAGGGAGGGGCGAGGACAGAGCTCTCACCCAGAAGACTGAGCCTCGGACGCTCAGCGTCTGTATCTGAAGGGGAAATGGAGCCTCCAAACATACTTGGGAAAGGGGGTCTGAGTTTCCATTTATGGATGGGCAGAGACAGTGGCGAGGCAGAAATACACAAGTAGACTCAGAGTAAGAGAAAGACACCCAAGAACATAGCACAATGACAGAATTTGAGGGAGGGAACGAATGCAAAAGGGTCTTATGAAATCCCGAAGTGTCAGTCAGAAAAGAGAATCCAAGGTCGAGAGAAATTGTGGGAAGACATGCCTGACCAACTGGCCTTGAACTGGTTGCTGGGATTCTGGACCTCAAGAATACAGGAGAAAGTACGGAGATGCCCAGCTGCTCTGGTCCAGTCTTTCCTCCCCCCCCCCCCACCTCCCGTGGTCCAGAGGACCCAGGAAACTCCTCCTGGTGCTGCCACAGTCTCCCCTCACGCTGAGGACCCGGAGAGACCCCGTTCTGCTTCCTCTAGACTTTAAATCTCCTTATAAGGGAAAACGAGGTACCGGGACTAGCGCTAAAAGCTGGCAAAATTGTTTGAAGCTCCCCTGTTTGAGCCTATCGTGCAGTGCCATTCAGAAGATTCAGATGGTTTGTTTCACAAATCTGTCTTTAGGGATTTTCCCCCCTATTTCCTTCACTGCCCCTCCAAAATAAAATCTCTCTGTGTCAGCTTTTTTCTAGAACCTTGTTTTTCTGGAAAGGACAGGGACCCCTCCATTCCATACCAAGGTCACGGTCATGCCCTCCCAGCAACCTGAACTTGAACTCGAGCCTCCTTGTGGGAAGCTGGAGGTAAAGAGGTTACTCTGAACTGACCTGTAGTGGAAACTGTAAATCACTGTCAATGAACTTTGCTAATAACTGAAGGCACTGAATGCAGACTCCTCGGTAGACTTTACTGAATTTGAAAACAACACGAGAGAAAAATGTCTCTATCCTGCTTTCTAGTTTACCATCATAGCCCTTTGCTTGTTTAATTATAAAAGGCAGACATACCAGGATTTTTTACTTAAAAGTTAAGAAACTTTCTCTGTTTTTTTGCTTTATAGATGATGGATTAAAAAAAAAAAAAGTTGCAGTCCAGTCAATTCCAACTCATAATAACCCTATAGAACAGAGTAGAATTGCTCCATAGGTTTACCGTGGAGCTCCTGGTGGATTAGAATTGCCAACCTTTTAGTTAGTAACTACCCTGTGGCAGGATGCAGAGCTGACTAACTCAAAGCTGGCCCAGAGAAATTCACCAACTGAAAAAAAGATACTACATTTCAATACAAAGAAGTATAGTGGTTTTCCCACTCTAAAATTCTTCTAGCACCTAAGTCCCAGGGCACATTCTGACATCATATTTATTAACATATGGCACATCCTGATATAATATTTACTACCATGTGGTCACATGTTCCTCTCTCCTGTACATGTATATATGTATATACATCTGCGACACCATAGCCCTAATATGGGGTCAGACAAGGTAGGGTTAAGTCTCCTTGCCTTTAAAACTGGAATAAGAATTCCAACTTCACAAGTATGTTGTGAAAGTTAAATGAGATTATGCCCTTGAAAGCATTTTGTACACTGAATAAATATCAGGAGTTCTATCTGTGTTCCTGTATGTGTGTCTGTTTCTAGTGAATGATGACCCACCCGTTTTTACTTGAAGAGGACTGTTGTCCTGAAGAACAGGCCACATCTCGTTTCCCTCTCAGCCCTGAGAAAGTTTGACATTCCCTTAGGCTTATGAATCTTGGGCTTCTCTGGGGCTTTGTGAGCTAAGTTACTTCCCATTCCAGTGGCCCTGACCTCCCAGCCCGGCTGGGTTGCGCCTGCACTTCTCCCAGCCCCACAGACTCCTTTGTGTTCCTCGGGGACCCTGCAGGCAAACGCTGCTGAAGTCCAGAGCTTACCTCCACCTCTCTTTAATGACCGGGCCAAAAGCCCTGAAACCCTCTGCATGCTCCTTTGCATACCCACCAGACACCTCAAAGAAGGTCAAGGCCAAGTTGATATTTAAGAGTCTGTTTACCTCCGGGAGCCCATTCAGCCCTGTCGCAAGGACTGCCTGTGACCTTTACAGCCCAGCCTTTGAGAGTAGCCACCGCGCCCCCCAAGAGTTCCGGCCACGGGACTTGGCACCTCCATGTCAGCTCCCGCCCCCATCCGGAGTTGGGACCCACCAGCGAGAGGGAGGGGGCAAGAGACGCATTTGTTAAATTGTGTTTTGTTTTTTGTAAAGCTAAGTGGGTACCCTTTGCCTTTGTTCTGCTAACTGGAACAATGTGATCTATCAATGGTGGCGGCCCTCTTGCCAGTGGAGACGAATAATGCGAACTTACTTGTAGCCGCGAGTTCCCTTCTCCGGAGGGTTTGGGGCTCCACGCAGGGCGTAGATGAGCAGCTTAGTGGAGTCACTTAGCTGCCCTCCGTTTCATGGAAATAGCCTAACTGGGGGTGCTCTATATTCTTTCTTTTCTTCAGACCTTTCTTTCCATCTGTATTTTCTCTTACCTGTCTTTAGTTTCTTGGTTTTATATACATATATATACGTACATACACACCTTCCTCCAATTTTAGTTCTCTTGGTTTCACGTGTATTCTTTCTTAATTTCTTTATTATGTTTTCCTTTTTTTACTTACTTTCTAGGTCCCCTTTATTTTTCCTTGAGTTTCTACCTGTTACTTTTTTTCTCCGTTCTTTATCTTTATTTCGTTTTTTTCTCTCCTGTTTTTCCTTCCTTCGCCTGTTCTTTTTCTCGTAGCCTGCTTTCTTCTTTCTCCACTGTACGGGTTTCACTTTTCTCTGCCCCCTTTCTCCTAGAGCGTGCACTTCTTTTTCCTTTCCAGCCCCTCCCACAGTTTTCCACTTTTCCTTTCTGAAAGCCTGAAAGGGACTACCGGCTGGAGCCTGCCTTGGCTGGGCAGCCTGGAGCATGGTCACCAGGCTGAGATCCGCGGACTGCCAGGACGGAGAGGCCCCACTGGGCATGACCCGCATCGAATCAGGCAGCTAGCTCCTCTCTTGGCCTTAGAGGAAATCTTTGGGACACACTGGCAGCGCAGGCCAGGGCTACCAGAGCTCAGAAGCCTAGAGACACTGCGGATTAGGAGGAAGTTGATGTCAAGCTAAGCTGGTCTCCGCAGCCTAGAAATCCCTGAGATATCCTGGGAGTTAGGAACCGTCTCACAACGAGGTGTCTCACAGACGAGGGCCGGGGTAGCCAGTCATGGCCTCCAGCACCCGAAACAAGTAATCTGCGGAGCTGGGCTGTTCGCAAAGAGAAGCGATCCAACCGCGAGGGGAAGCGCTCCCATCGTCGGTGCTGCCGCCCGCCGCGATGGCGTCGAGAAGCCGGAGGAGCCGCAGCCCGGCACCGAGAACAGTGAGTAGGCTCTGGAGCAGAGGGAGGTACAGGAGGGAGCGCGGAAGAGGCCAAGATGCAAAGCTGCTGAAAAGAAACCAAGAACCTCCCTACGGAAGCACTCACTCTCAGGTCCCGCAGCTCCAGCTGCAAGCCGGCAGCTTTGTGTGCTGAATTGGACATCCAGAGTCACCATCCCCCTCCCTGGACCCTGGGCTTAGCTAGGGAGTCTGGCTCTGCCCCGTACACCTGAGGACACCCAACCCAAACAAGCCCAGCCTGGACCCAGCCCAACCTCTGTGGAATTTCGGGCCTAGGAGACCCAAGCCTCAGGGCAGGTTCTAGCCCGGCTTGGTGTGTTTGGCAAGTTATTTTCCCTCTCTGCATCTCACTTTTCCTTTCCACTGTGTTAAGGAGGGAAGGGCTAGACTGGCAGTTTTTTAAGTCTCCATCAGGATTCGCTCTAGGCAGAAGAGTCAGTGGAGGCAGACAGCGGAAAGGCAGCGTGTGAGAGAGTGCGGACTTTGAGGTGAAGGAGTACCATGCAGGAAACCAGAGAGAGGACCCTGGGGTCACTGCTGAGTATTCCCTGCAGAGCTAGAGCCAGAGCTCTTGAGGGAACCCAGCTCTTTCTCAAGACCTGCCTCTGTGAAAGCCACCATCAGAAGCTGGCTCAGTCCTGACTGGCAGCTCAAGGGTGTAAATCCGGAACTAGCCACAATGGTGTGGGAGATCCTCGCTTTCACTCTCACTGTACAATTCCCTGAGGAAGCATCCAGCCTCTCAGCCCTGAGACACCTGGAGGTGGAGGAACGGGAGTGGGATCCTCCACTAGATTCACCACAACCAGAGCCTTCAGGGTTTGCGCCAACCTCGGCGCTCCTTTCTAAAACCCAAGATGGCCTGCTCTGGGTGGTTCAGGAACGGGGGAATTTATCACAAGCTTCCCTGCCAATCCAAGAAAGCAATTTGAATTGCTCACAACTCTCCTATCATCTCTATCTCATTTTCTCCCCTTAGGGAACATGGGTGTAGGCAATAATTATTAGGATAAATGTCAGCTGCTCTCTGGGCCCACATATGTAGCTCTGCTAGAGAAAAAGACTGAATCTTCACTCTTTAAATCAAGGGGCATATTAGCCCCAAGGCCCTGAACCTTCAAGTCTCAAACTCACCCTTTCGGCCTGTTTGGCTGCAGGGTTTCTGCGGTCCGATGCTTTGCTCTGATTCCTTGTGCTCCTTTCTGAGAGGTCTGGAACTCTTCCAAAGTCACAAAAAGTAACAATCTTGTGGCCCACCTCCCTCATCTTGTCCTGACCACCACCCCAGTCCCCGCAGCAAAAGTTTTTCCCTTCTCTTTTCACTGAGTTGTCTGTTCGAAGACACAAGCTTGGTAGAGGAGGAAAACACGTATTTTCCATGTGTGTAGTGGAGAAAAGAACAATGACCTATAATCTATCTCTATGAAGCCCTATCCTGTTCAGTGGTACTCATGGACTCCTGCCCTTGAAGGAGCTTAACCAAGGTGGGAAAGGTGGCTGCAAAGGGCTACCCCCTTGGGACTCAATAAAGACTTGAATATAACCCATCTGCCTCCTTGACTGATGTCCACATTTGTGCATGTGTGTACACATTTATGCATATGCACACACATATCATTTGGCTTTCTGAATCTCAGCCTCAGCCTGGGATTGAGCATTGAGAAATTCCTGGTTACTGCCATGGAGAATTCTGACTGGTGGAGGAAATTCATCTTAGACAGTTTTTAAGGTTCTGTGATGAATATTCAACAAGATCCTGACATGTTCTGAGACTAGAGGAGTCTGGCTGGTTGTCTGCAGCCTGTCTGCAATGAACCTAATAGTCCAAAGCTACTGGTGTGTCATACACATGTCATACACATCTCCATCAAAGCGGGATAGAGTAGAACTCGGGGTTCTCAATCTGTTTTAGTTCTTAATCACTTGAACTTAAACTTATCTTTCTTCCCCTGTAGACTCCTTCAGAGGTTATCTACAAATTCTGGGAGGTAAAATTCTTTACTTTAAATTGAAAAATCACCTACCCACCAAAAAATGAAACTCTCTATTTGGTCTCCATTGGGTGTGTATGTGTGTATCCCTTTCTATGATTAGCAAAGTTTGTAGCCATTATTGACTTCTAATGCCAAAAAGCCTCACCTTGCTTATATGATGGAAGAGGGGTCAGTGGAGATTACCGTCTTGGAGGCTACCG
Source organism: Heterohyrax brucei (assembly GCA_028571685.1). Classification (NCBI taxonomy): domain Eukaryota; kingdom Metazoa; phylum Chordata; class Mammalia; order Hyracoidea; family Procaviidae; genus Heterohyrax; species Heterohyrax brucei. The sequence continues at coordinate 106,356,016 of CM053149.1, forward strand.
TGTGGAAATCAGTGGCAGGATCCAGAAGCTAAAGGCTAGAAAAGTTTTCTCCTATTAAAGCATTAGTTAGGGGATACACCAGACTCTGCCTTTCTCCCTTCTTCTCTTGAACATTTGGAAGCCCCTAATTCCCGGGTTATCCAAACCAGTTAGTTGGTATTGGTGGTTGGGAGGAGTCTCAGAGATCACTCAGTTCTAGCTAGCTACAGCTTGGGTGCTGGGTGGCTGAAGTCTAGGTAAGTAAGTTGTGTGCCCAACTCAGAGAGAATTGACCTGAAGAAACCAATGTCCGATCCTGTGGCTCAGGCAGCTCTGAGCTGCTTTGAGGGGAACAGCAGGAGGGATGAAGAACACAGGAGACAATGAGTGCTACCCAGAAGGGATCCCCAAATCAGGCAGACTGGGACACGACTGAGTAGAAGCTCCAAATATTCGGGATGGTTTTCTGGCCCCAACTCTAGTGCCTACTAGGTCCTAGAGAGCCAAAGCTTGGCTAGAGTTCCCAGAGATACCCTCCCTTAGGTACCCAGTTTCTTACTCATGAGGTCAGTCTGGGAATTTTCTCTAGAAACAGGACTTAGTGTTTGAGACCCAGACATTTGGGGCTGGGAAGAGCCATGGGAAGCAGACCCCGTTTCATCATCCTCCCACCTACTTCATAACCCTTGGAGCCAGGCACAGGTCCTGCCCACACCTCAGCTACTCTGTGTGTGTGTGTGTGTGTGTGTGTGTGTGTGTGTGTCCAACAGGGAATTGAAAGTGCTCCTTGTTGTTCTTAGATTACAGTCCCCCCATCAATCCACTTGCAAGCTCTGTCTTGTTTGCCTCCTGGACATGACCATCGGCAGGACTTTTCCAGACTTTGGAAGCACCTACTCCAGGGGCACAGGTCAGTCTTGGACAAGATGAGATCAGCTATACCTTGAACCATGCCCAGGCCTACATGGCTGAGATCCAGGACTGTCAAGGTACCTAAGGGCCTTTGCAAGTGGCAGAATTTATAGGAACTGTTAGGGAACCCAAGTTTTCATCAGGACCAAGGGTGGCCTAAGGGTTTTTTTGTCCTTTTGTCCAATAAATTCACTTTCCTTCCTTCTGCATGTGCAAACAGCTGGTAGGGCAGATTTTTCAGTAATCACACCAAGGACAAGGTACCTCGCCAGGCTTACCCAGCAGCTCTTGGATGGCAAAGCACCCCCCTCGCAGTGAGGTCTCTAAGTACTCAGAGGCTCAGATGGAGAGTATGGTGCCTCTTCCCAGCCCTTACCTTTCACCCACCCAGAGACTTCCTCTGGGCCGGTAGGTGCACCCTGACCTCCAAGGATCCCCACCCTGAAGGCAGAACTGGCTGCCTCTATGCGGAGGTTTCCTTTGGACCAAAACCATGCTTATTGCGTTGCGGCGGCAAGCTTCTGCTTCCTGTCCCTGTGTTCCCAGGCCACCCGCTTTGATAGGCATCTCAGAGCCTAGAGACCCCCCCATTCCTGTCACGCTGACCTCTCCCTCTCTTTACGGACTGCTCCTTATAACAGTCAGGACGTGGCTGCTGCTGGGGATATGTACGTTTAGTTTAACCCTCACTAGGTGAGGTCCGTAGTGTTGAGCAGTACCGGCAATCGTGACTTTCATTTTGTAGATAAAACTTGGGGCGTCAGCAACTGATTTGACCAACCCTGGTGGCCTAGTGGGTTAAGTGCTACATCTGCTAACCAAAAGGTCGGCAGTTCAGATCCGTCAGGTGCTCCTGAATGGCAGTGAGTCAAATGAGGGTGTTTCAGAGCCAAAACCAGACTATTGACCAGTAACTTCTCTCTTCAACCATGAAGTAATTTGTAATTTTTAAAAAATACATCTCATTAGAAGGTACAAACTGATAGTGAAAAGAAACTTATCTGTGAGAACATTAAAGGACTTCAAGATACTGATTCTGAAACAACGGAAGTTCTTTAATTCACTTTTTAAAAAATTTGTGTCCCCCTCAAAGGGGACTGAACTCTGTCCCCTCTCCTCCACTAACACTCCCCTGTACCATCTTTTTCCACATCCAAGGTCAAAATCATTGAATAACAATGGAGAAATTTCACCTAGAGTTTAGTTGAGGAAGAGTTCAAATTAATCAGACTCTGACGATCCTCTTGCTCACTCAGAGGAAGTGAAACAAATATATATAGTTGAGTCAACCTAGTGCCCAAGCACTTTCCAATTATGTCCCGTCACGGGGGAAAGATGGGTGCTTGGTAGGCAGTGAGATTCTGAACTTAATCCCATGATTGACACTCAAAGCTCCACTCCTTTTAAATCGAGGATGAAACATGGTGTGTGTCTGTATGCGTGTGTTTCTCTGAGATGTGCGCCCACAGCTCTATTGATTTGTTTTCCAGTGGTAGATTCCAAACATACCCAGAAGTCAGCAGAAGAGTGTATTAATCTTCCATGTACTCCTCATCCACTTGCAACACTTCTTATTTGGTGCTTAGTGTTGCTTCCTCTACCTCTGCTCTACATGAGTTTTGTTTGTTTTACTGTAGTATTTCAAAGCAACTCCCAGATAGCATAGTACTCTACTCCAGCATATTTCCTTTTGAGTCTTTAACTGATAAGGATTTAGGTTTTTGTTTTTTAACAGAACCTCCAAGCCATTATGATACCTAATAAAATTAACAATCATCGTTTAATCCTATCCATGTTTGAATTTCCTCAGTTGTCTCAAAAATATATTTTTACAATAGGCTTGTTGAAATCAGCACCTAATCAAAGACTACATATTAATTTTGGTCATGACCTTTAACTTTCTTATAACCTGGAGCAGATTCTCCCACCTCTGATTTTCATATTGTTTGTTGAAGACTTGCTTAAGTGAGTTCTCAAAAATATTGGTCACTGTTGCCTACTGCTCTGTGTTGGATCAGACAACTTTTTCTTAGAGGTTTTCTACTCTGTTTGTCTTCTGACTGAGGCAGCCAAGCAAACACACAATAGCTGTCAAGTTTCCTCGGCTTCTTCCCAAAGAAAGTGGGGCTGGACCATGTAGCAAATTGCTCCCCTGCAAAAAGGCCACTTCTCAGTTCTCTTTGGTTCCCCTGTTGCTTTTGAAATGCAGGATCTTCCTTCCTGTCTAGTTCCTGGAAGCCAAGGATGGGATGTTCTGATGGGTCTTAGGGTGATCTAGATTTCAGGGAGAGCTGGGGGCTGAATACACAGCTCCAGGTGTAGAGGGAAGATTACTGCAGTGGGAGCAGAACTGTCTAATTCCTGATCTGGAGGGCCTCCAGAAACATCCATACTTCCTTCCAAAGGGAAACAAAGAGTGCGGTCTGTCTGGAGGTGGAGTGGCCAGCCTTGCTCTGCCACCTTTCACACCTTCCTACACCTAGGGCGTCATTAACATGGGAGCCTGGATTTCTGTCCCAGCTCTGGCTCATGTGGACAGCTTTGTGTCTTTGAACTGGCCCTCTCCTGTCTCTGGACCTCAGCCCCCTCTTCTGCAAAAAGGAAGTGATGGTCCGCCCAGCCTTCCTCACGGGACTCTTGGAGACAGACAAGATGAAAGAACTAAAGACACTGCGCTAGAAACAGTGAAGTAACTCAACGGCTGTTTTTCTCGACAGCTGGTGGTGACTGAGGAGAAGGTGAAGCATTCTGCCAAGGAACAAGGAACCAGAATCTGCTGACAACATGGCCTTATGTCTGTGGAGAACACCCCCTAAGCCCCCCACCCCCGCATACATTCAGCTGCCCAGGAAACCTACAGCCCAGATTTTGTTCCAGCCCTGAGCTCCCCAACCCCAATACACACACTGCCCACCCACTTACCCCCATTTTGCCAGGGCTCCTGGCTTCAATGCATCAGCCACCCCAAATTCCCATTTTGTCTCCAAGAGAAACAGCAAAAACACCACTGGAATCCTGAGTACAGAAACTGAGGGGCCCAACTTGCCTGCAATAAATTGGCTCCACCCTTCCCCAACCCTAAGTCTCCTTACCCCCAATATTGGTCTCTGGGATCCAGTGAGAGCAATCTCCATGAGCCGGTACAAAAATATAGGGCAGACATCACTGAAAATCCCTCACATATTTCATTTCCCAACTACACCTCGTTCATAAAATACTGGCAAATATAATAAATTCTTCCCTGCAGGACATGGTTTTAACAAATTATTAGGTTATTCAAGATGACTCATGTGTGAAACACAATTTACTCACACAAACGGGGTCTCACATAATTTCTTCTGAGTAAGATAGGCTGTTTGTAAACTTCTCCAGAGACACAGAACTTCTATTAATCTTTGAAGATCTTGGCGTGAAATATAACTGTGGCTTCAGCTGAAATAGAGCTCACTTAGCTGGAGGTCCAATGAAGCCCTTACTTGCTGATGTCATGGGGTTCTGAGAAAATCTAGTGTTTTATACCCCCCCATATACACTTTTTTTCCTTTCTTTAGCTACTTGATTTGCAGTCTCTGCAGAGGACATGTGAAGCCATCTCATTGCAAAGTAGAAACTTACATTGCCTTTTGCTTCTGCCGACCAGGCAGTTGCAGCTCCTGCCACTCACTGCTGGGGCTTCTGACCTGCAGTCTTTATCATGCAAGATCTAGGTATATCTCTGTTCTGAGGTCTCTACCCTGCAGTGAGGAGTTCCTCTTGTCTCAGATTCTTTTCCTCCTCTTTTTTCTAAATTTGTAAAAGTCCTACATTCCAAGCCCCACATTTACAAAACAAGCGTCTGCCCAGGATGGATGAGGGATCAGAATCTTTATCAGCACACTCAATCTATGTCATGCTGCGTGTCCCATTTACTCATTCACATCGTTTCCTAGAGACACTTTTGATTTTTTTTTTAATTGAATTTCAATCTGATTTTTTTCTGGTCTTTCATGTAGTTTATTTTCACATTCCTTTTGCAATGGCCTCTGGGTGTAAGATTTTTGTTGCCATGGTGGTACAGTTCTTTTCTAGCAATCCTTTTCATGGATACAATGAACACTGTATCAGGTTTTAAAATGGTCTGAAGATATTCCTTACTCTTTTGCAGTAAAGTAACAGTCTACTATGAACTGACTATCTCTTTTGATAGACCATCTCCTTCTTTGGCTGGAGTGCTGTGAGAGGCTTCTAGGAATTCATGTTTTTGTGTAAGCTCTGTTATTCCCGTTCAAAGACATCATGCTCAAGTTCAGGGGTTACTACTGCCAGGCTTCATGGTTCACATCGTCAGAGAATCTACAAGTTTTAAAAACTCTTTGGGATTTGGAGATATGGAGAGCCAACACTGTCCATTTGCAGAGAATCTAAGGGAGACGGTGCTGTGGCCGCTCTAGACAATGTCACCTTTTTTTGCCAGGCTCCCTCTCCAGATACTGAGAAGCAAGGTGGGATCCAAGGTAGACTTGAGCCCCTCACCAAGGGTTCATCCAGAAAACAGAGAAGGAAGGAGTGGGAGACTCCCACTTTAGGCAACTGTGTTCCTGCTCTGAAGAGAGTTGGAGTCTTTGGGGGAAGGAAGACAAGAGGGTAGGACAGTAGCATTGTCTGTTTTCTCTGTTTTTTTCCCCCCCCCTTCTGGTTTTGTTTTTTCTTTTGCATCCTTTAGTTTCTCTCCTTGACCTATACTCCCTGTAGACACCCACTGCCATGGAGTGGATTCTGACTCGATTCATAGCAGTCCTTTAGGACAGAGTAGAACTTTCCCATATTGCTCCTGAAGAAGCATTGGTGAGTTCAAACCGCTGGCCTTTTGTTGGTAGCCAAGCTGCTAGCCACTCCCTGGGGTACCACCAAAGCTCCTCCCTAGAAGTCACATTTAAAATTTTTTAATTTAATTTAATTTTTAATAACAGGGAGCCTGGATTCCAATCACCCCTCAGCTCTCTCTGGACCACATAACACTGTCCTGGCTGGTCCTTGAAGTTCATTGGTACCTTCCAAATGTCAGGTAAAGACTGTGTCTCAGCTGAAGTCTCAGCTTGGATTTTTTTTTCCACTCATAGACAAGGGTGAGAGGACTCCACACTGAAACGAAGTAAAATCTTCTTCCTCACTCTGGTCTACTTGAATTTGCAGTTTCAGGGCAAAAGGAATTTGTTTCTATTTCAAAGCACATGTGAATTTAATAAATGTAGACGGTGCTGGGTCACTGTCCTCTTGAAGACAAAGGTGTGACTCCGTGAGGCATCTGAAACGGTGTTCATGTGCAGACAGAGCAACAAACAGTGCCTCACTTTTCACACGTTGTCACTCTGACCTGTTGTTCAAACAAGCCGGTTCATCAGCGATGGTCAATTCCTTCACCAGAGCCAAGGCAGAGTCCAGAGAAGCCCCACTAAGAGAAATTTGCAGCAGTCAGAAACAGACAGGCAAACAGGAGAAGAGGGTCAGAAATTGGAGTTAAAGGCTTAGAGAATTGCAAGCCTAGGGGATGTCTTAGGGAGCAGAGTGGCTGTCCCTGGTGTGTATCTTGGACAGGAGGGCAGCAGGCGTTAGATCAGCCAGAATTCGTGTTTACACAGATACAGATCGCCCAGCTCAGCACAGCTAGATTGGTCTCATAAGATGCCAAAATAACAAGCCAGCTCAGCCAATTCTGGGAGAAATCAGCCAGAGCCATTGTTTGGCTTTTCCTCAGCCAACCAGTACTTGGTTGACTTGAATTTTCACTTTCCTTGGGTTAGCAAAATAGCAAATGAGTCAGGCTCCCCTTACCCTTCTGTGGGAGTGCCGCCCTGAGGCCGAGAGCTGGCAGATCCTCACTGGGGGCAGAAGTAAGGCCGGAGACCAACCCAAAAAGTCCTGGAATGAATTGAATTTTAATTTTTATTATTAATCTTATCGTTGATCACCTCCTCTTGCTTGATAAGACAGTGCAGCAGCTACAAAAGCTGCATTTACACAGAGAAAACTGGAGCACTTTGGGCAAATAGTCAGGTTCTAAGATTCCCCACCCCCCCATTTTAGCCAGAGCAGTGAAATAACTCCTTGGTGGCACAGTGGCTAAGAACTTGGCTGCTGACAAAACGATGGGCAGTAGGAATCCCCCAGCAGCTCCTTGGAAACTATAAGGCAGGTCTACTCCATCCTACAGGGTTGCTGTGAATCAGAATCAACTGGACAGCTTTTTTTTTTTTCTTTTCCCAAGTGGGTGATGGGATGCAGAGGGGAGGGGGGAATGAGAGTCCAAGAGTCCAGCTCGACTGACTCTGATCTTTTCTCCATTTTTCTTGGGAGGGGGGACTAACAAGGGGTAGAGAATCCCCAGTAAGCTGGTAGGAGAGGCAAAGCACTGTCATCACTGAAAGAAAGGAGGAAAGAGAGGAAGCTGCTGGTTTTGACGGTAAGGCTTGTCAGTATGTAATTTCCCTCTGTTTAGTTTCTGGGAGGCAGGCCACTGTTAGAGCAGAGTCAGACTCGAGGTTTCTTTTGGTTGCTAGGAGTCTGGGGTGTGGTGGGGGGAATGGTGCACCAGCTTTGGAGTCAGAGATCACCCCACAGAGGGCTCGTTTTGGGACCTCTGGTGGATGGGAGAACCTTGTCCATCCAGCAACCCCTCTCCCAGCCTGTATGCTCCCCACCCCCTAGAGGTGGGCTGCATGTATCTGTACCCCCCCACCCCAGCACACACAATACCCCCTTCAGGGTTGCCAGGGATCTCACTGACCTAGGAACCACCTCCAAACGTCCCCTTGTCTTCTTGACTGAAACCTGACAATTGTCTTGACTGCACTGCATCTCCATTTCCCAGTATTTTTGACCACGGGGACGTGGGAGACAGTTGGGCAAATTCAGCAGGAAAAGGGAGAATTTGGGAAAGCTGTGGGGAGGGAAGGACCCCCAGATTCATGATACTCCTGCATGAGCCAGGGGTGCAGTTGGTCAATCCCAGGAGTAAAAGAAAAAGCGTCCCTCTGAGAGTCGCCCCAACCGAAGCTGGTTCCAGCCCTGGACCCACAGGCATTCCCCGGGCTGCCTCCCTGCCCTCCCTCGAACTTCTGATTCTCATCCCCAGCTCAGGGCAGACAGCTTAGGAGTCCCAGGCCCACTGGATTGCTCACCAGATTCTCGGATAACCGACAAAATGGGCCCGACTTCCCTTCCAGTAATGAGCTGGGCGCCCCTCCAACCTCGGGAAATGGTCTGAAGCACAGCCTCCCGCTATTGGGTGGGTTGGGAGAGCAAAGAGTTCCCAGATTCCTCCTTTGGACCCTTGGTTTGCACCTCATCTCTCGCTGGGGGTGAGGTGATGTGAGGAGGGGGAGGTAGCAGAGGGGCAAATAGTATTTACTTCCTCAGTGGTATAAGGTTAGCGATCCACTTGGACACCTTCTTCATCTTCTGTTGCCCTTTGGTTCCCCCAAAGACCAGCCCAAGGTTCCCTCGGCTGACTCTCCTGGTCAGGTCGTCAATGTAGAAACTACCCCCGTGGGTAGCTGATGTCAGGTCCTGGGACAAAAAGGTGCCAGATCTACAACGTCCAGATGACCAGGGGAATTCAAGAAGCCCCAGCAACAAATATTTCTCTACTTGAAATGATCAATTAAAAGTCAGTGCAAGTTTTGGTCCGAAGAGTTCACTAATTTCCCCTCTTCACTCTTCAGGGGGAGATCTTGCTTTTATAGACCTGATCTGAAAATTAAAAGAATCTTTTATCTATTTTTAAAAGATCTATGTTTCCCTCCTTCCTCTTACTTTTTGTTTTGAAGCCGGGCTACCAGTTTAAATAAACTGCTTTAGCCTCCTGTCCTGGAGTTAAACTCTGCAAGCTTACGTCCAGAGAAAAGAAAACCAAAATTTGGTTTTTATTTTTTAAAAAAAAGAATTACCAGGCTAACTGTTTGATTTTTATTAGTTCTAATTATCTGGAGGAAAAAAATCTACATTTTAGTTAAGTTATAAAGATTATGTAGGCCAGAGCTTAAAAAGCAGATTTACATATATACATATATATAAATTGTTCTACATTTTCACAATTGTTCAAAATAAACTTACATTGTCTATATAATTAAAATTAACACCATAATAATAATAATTTCCAGATTTTAGAGATTTTAAAAAGTAGATGATATATACTAAAGGAAAGCATTTAAAAGTTATGAAACGAAATACACTGAAAAGAAAAGTTGGTCTTCTGCCTTTCCTGCTTCCCGTTTCTCTTCTCACAAGCCCCTGGGCTTCCTCCATCCCTGGGTCCTTACAGAGGTGTGCACGCTTTTAACACAAATGACAGGATATCACCTACAGCCTTATTTTTTGCCTTTTATTTGAAACAACGCATCTTAGTGATGGGTCTGTAGCTGTACTGATGACTACTCCTTTTAATGACTGCAGGTTATTTTGTTGTGGGGATATACTATTTAATGAGGTAACTATAGGTAGATAAATGGTTCCCATTTTCATTTTCCTTTTATGCTATTCAAGTAAATTATTCTGTTATACATACGAGGAGACACATACAATGTTTTTTTGAAACAAGCCGTATTAAAGAGTACGTGCATTTTAAATTTTCCTAGCAGTTGAACGTATTTTCGTAAGTTTAGAAGCAATTTGTATGCCACTTTTCAAAAAAGCCTGTTGGCACGCTCCCATTTTTCTATTTTTTCCTCTATATTTTCTGACTAATTTGCTTTGATGATATCTTACTAAAATGTAAGATGGTCATTTTTGTTTTTATGTTGTTAATAAAGATTATACATGTGAAAGATCTAAAATCTATACATGTTATATGTATTGGAGTTTCTCTGGTGATCATTTCCTGGAGGTGGAGGGCAGATTGTAAGGACTTGGAATTTAAGCTCGCCATTGCCCATTGGATTTTTCCTGTGGAGTTCCAGTTTTATTAGAAAGCAAGGAGGGAGAATTTTTTTTCCTTAATAATTTCTACATCTCCTCTGACTCTTCAAGCTTAGAAGATGTAAGAAAAAAATCCCATGCTGCAATGGAAGTGCTTCAACAGTTCAGAACTTGAGACCTCAGCCCCAGCACCCACCATGGAGTCCTTCATTTAAGCCTTAGTGATGCTCAGAGCAAATGCCCTTCCTGGGCTCCCACTGCCCCCAGGTCACCAGATTCTCACCCCAAGTCCCCAATCAAAACTGAAAGAAACTGTGAGACCTAAAACTGTGAGACCCACTAGGCATCTGTCAGGTGGCTTTTAGAGTTTTTGTCCCTTACCCCAGCAAAAGGGTGATGGTCTAGTGCCTCGGCCTCCACCCAAGGTCCCCCAAGAACTGAAAGTTGACAGCAAGTACCTCTCCCTGCTCCCAGGAACTAGTGATCACTCTGCTTATTTATGTTCTTGAAGGACCGGCCAAGGGCACATTGGGTAGATAGCAAGAAGAACTCTGGGGGTGGTCAGGTCAGCTGGGCAAGAATTTGAGATGAGATAGAAAAGTGAGAACTTTCTTCCGAGGATCCAAGAGTCAGAGCTACTGTGGAAGCCACTTTTAGCTATCTTTAATGGTACATGGTGAGCTGTTTGATCCCAGCACTCAGCTCACTGCCCCCCACCCTACAGCCCAAAAGGCCAGATGGTGGTTTCATGTACCCAGATTAGCAGCAGACTCAGCTGCCTGTGATTTTTCCCTGGCTGATCCAGGCACTTTTGCTCAGTGCTTTGCTTGGGGTTTATTCCTCAGCCCCCAGTCCCTGCCACTTTCAGGAATTCTCTGGAACCTGGAATGGTTTGCATCCATTTACCCTACCTGGGACATAGATGAGAGAAACTGGACAAAAAGAAAGAGAGTGAGAGAAGGAAAGAAAGAAAGACATCTTTAGAAGAATACTGGCTTCACAGAGCTTCACATTCAGGAGCTAGGTCTCCCCAGGTGGAGAAGAAAGTCACTAACATTTACTGAGCATTTACTGTGTGCCAGGCACTGGCTAACAACTTTCAAGGCAAGAAATCTAAATACCTCACAGCAGTGTTTGATGCTGAAAAGCCAAATGTACTTTTCCCACAATCTTGCTATTAATTTTTATCCCCTCAGAATTGTTGGAAGTGAGATGTATATTTGGCTAATGAAATTAAAAAAAAAAATTTTAAATACTCTAATAATGATTTTTTTCTCTCCCTAAAGACTGCATTTTAGGAGAGGCTGGAAGGGTTTCCTTTGGTGATTTCTGACCAAACAACGTTTAAGTTCTGAAGCCCTTTATCAGGTTATTTCAAGTGGGAAAATATACTTCTGATTTATCCAGACACTTGTTTAGTGTAAACCACACGGCTGAGTTTAGCACTCTGTCTTCCACTTTCCTTCCCAACTTGCTCCACCAGCCTGCCCTCAGGAACAAGCCAGGATACCAGGGGCTGAAGAACCTTCTGTTTCTTGGAAGATGGACGATGGAAAAGAAGAGAGCTAAGGAAAGGTGGGAGGTGGAATGGGTGCTGCTGGTCTCAGTGGGGGTGCCTGAAGCCCCCTCCCAGCAGCCATGGGGAAAAAGATCAGATTTGGAACAGTGGCTCCTCCGTCTGCCCTGGACAGATGGTCTGTGAGCCTGGGGCCGTAACCCACACTGGCTTTGTCCATGCTCCATGATAGCAGGGGAAAAACACCGTCATCCTGATGTTTCCCAGCAACTACCCCCTGTCAGCCTGACCCCCGTTTTTTTATGAGTAAATTTAAAGGAGCAACGGAAAATAGGAAGTCCCCATATTCAGGATTGAGGTCAGAGAGATTTTAAGCTTCGGTATCTAAAATCATTTGTTGTCTTTTCTATGTCTGTTTTCTGCCTCTTAGAGCTCCCCGGAATTGATGTCTACACAAAGTGAGCTGTGGTGGTGGAGGTAAAGGGACAGACCCCCTGGGTGTCACGGAAAACTGGCTCCCCATCCAGAAATGAAGACTGGGGTCAGCTAGCAAAAGGCCAGTGGGTGTACCAGAGTCCAGCTCCCAAGGGAAGCAGAGACACACCCTGAAAGACCCTCTGGCTTGGGTCAGGGAAAGGACAGGCAAAGAAGTCTAGAAAAGCAAAGAAGTTAACGATGTTTGGCTGTCTGGGGGCTTATCAGTGTCGCAGTCAGGCCGAGCTGAGCAGACAAGGTGGGGCAGACGACTGCTAGCTTGGGGCAGCGCAGGTGAGGGGCTGCCTGGGGGCCAGGACTCCCCGCTGAGCCAACCCAGGAAAACAGGACAGCTTGGCTCTGGGGAGACGCCTCTTTAGAGCCCCCAGGTGGAAGGAAGAGGGCTCTAGTCATCTTGGGCTCCCAAGGCAAGGAGGGCTTTTGTTGGAAGACAACGGGTGGGAAAAGGGAGAGGCTGTTACCTCCTTCTTTTTCCCCTCCTTGTATTCACTTTCCCCAGCCCTTGGAACCCAAACCACTGGCGAGTGCGACGGTGCGAGTTCTTGGGTTTCTCTCTAGGTCTCCTCTGCCCTGAGAGTTGAAGGACATCCTTAGCGGGAGGTGGGGGAAGGAACGGCAGAAACTTCTGGCCCTTCGGTGGAGAGCGCTCCAGGCAGGTTCGTGCCAATCTTAAAGTGAATTCTGGTTGGAGTGAAGAGGGAAATCCTCACACCACAGTCCTGAATGTCAATCTTTGGGGCAGCGGCCTTGGCCAGGCCGAGTCTCCGGCCCGTTTGGAAGGAAGGGTCCTTTGTGGTTCTCCCAGGACCAGGGAGCGCCGCGGTGCCTGGCTCGCGCGTTGGGAAGCCTAATGGGTTGCAGTGTGGGTGACTGGGAGACTGCGGAGTTGCCGGGGTGTTTGTCAGGGGGCAGGGTGGGATTCCCAAGTCTAGATTTCCTCACCCTCGGCCCTGCTCCAGGCCTCTGGGATGGGGTCAGACTCTCGTTCTTCCCTGCCTTGAATCAGGCTCTTGACCTCGGCGCCATCCCGGCCTCGCTCTGGAGGGTAAACATCCTCTGCGCTTTGGAAACTGGTGGGACGAGAAAGGCGAGGGAGTCGGGAGAGGAGAGGGGGCCGAGGGACGGGGGTTCTGAAACCCTCGCTCACTCCTACCGGGGACCCAGCGGAGTTTGGGGCGGAGGAGGGGCGGGCAGCGGTGCCCGTTTCTCCAGGCGGCGGAAAGAAAAGAACACCCTCTAGGCCTTGTTTCTCTCCTGTTAGCTAGAGAACGATGCACGCGGGGCTACGGGAACGATCCCAGCCTGGGGACGGGCATAGCCAGGGGGCTGCAGAGGTGCCTGATTCGCATTTGCTCAGAGTCACCTGAAGGGCATTTCTCTGAAGATAGACTGCACGTTTAAGAAGGCATAAAGATGCAAAGAGAGGACTTTTCTTAGGAAAAGAGCAGAAACCCTCATTCGGGAGACAGGCTGTGTTACTAAATTTCAAGAACACAGTTACTGTGATTGTCCTTTTTTACGTTGATGACGGTGTGGAGGAAGGCTGTTTCCAGTCCTATTTCAAAGCTACTCTTGGGCCAAATGTCTAGCATGGAAAAAGCTGTGGGGCCAAACAGAGCAGAGCCCACATCTCATCCCACTGTCCCCAGCTTCTTGTCATGGATGAGTGTCTTTATCTCTCTGATCCTTGTGTCCTCGTCCTTAAAATAGGGATAATAATAGCAGCGACAGAACCGATGTTGAAGTCAACACAGTGAGAAGCCCAATGCAGCGTAGTCCAGTGCCCAGCGACCACGAAAATGTCCCTTCAGCCTTAGCTTCCTTTTAGACTTTGCCAAGGCTCCAATTGCGTGTGTCTCAGAGAAACAGTCACCTGCCCTCTGCCCAGTCCCAGCCAAGTCACCACAGTGACTGAGAAATGCATCAAAGGAATAGTCCCATTCAGCGCCACTCTTCTCCCCTACAGCCCTCTGAACAGGAAAGAAGGACAGGAGAGAGCTCATTTCCGTTTCTTTTTGTGGTCAGGCAGTGGTCCTCCATTCCAGGAGATCCAACATCTCTGAAAAGACATGGATGACTTTAAACTGAAGTTACCCTGGACAGTGACTCTCTTTAACAGCCTGAGTCTCCAGCGCCCCACTTACTTTGCAAATGAAAATAATTCAGGATAATGGCCTGGTAGAAAGCTCTCCCTAGGTCCAGGAGACCAGAAGACTTACCTTTGAGCTGGTCTCTGAACTAGGTATGATCTGAATGCTGCTGAATTCCGGCTTCCTACTTGATAAAATTGGGGTAACCGCTATCCTCACTTTGTCTTCCTTGAGAGTCATTATGAACACAATGGCAGGATGGAGGCTACTTACTACTTTGCAACGCACAGCTCTGTTAGCCTGCGAGGCCTCACACTGGTCTCCACACCAAAAACAACTGCGAACACGGAGTTCACGTTGAAACGGCCAAGAAGGGGAAGGGACCGCTGTGCCGAGGCCCGGCATCGCCTTGGATACACGGCTGGCAGTGTTCAGTTTGCGACAGACACACAGTGGTTTGCATGTCTGCCGGGTCCAAATTTCTCGTCTGTAAATAGGGTGGTTTTGAGGACAATAACGCTTGCAAGGTGCTTTGCTCTAGTTCCTGGGACATAATACACGCTAAATAAACAGCAAGGATGCATGTTCGTAAAGGGAAACAAGACTTCCCCCTCTCTTGAGAACCGACTTCGCTTCTACCGGGTGTTGGGGTCTGGCCTGGAGCCGCTCGGGCGAAGCCGGCAGAGGAACGAGCGGGGAGCTCTTGCAACCTGGCTGATCAGCCCAGCCCTGAGTATTTGTATTGGGATCTTCGGTGCAGTTTCTTCAACCTCTATCCTAGTTCCTCAAGCCCAGGGCGCTTCCCCTTCGACCTAGCTGGGACCAAAGACCGGCTTCCTTGCGAGCAGCCCTTTCTTGCACGCTGATTACCACCGCGGTGCGGGGCCGCAGCTTCTGACGTTGGAGCCGGGATGCACCACGGCTTGAGAGCGCACGTAGGCGCCCTCGGGTACAGTGTCTGAGAAGCCACCCTCCTAAGCGGGTCTCTTCTGCCTAATTGCAAGGCTCAGCGCCCTCAGTCACCCACTCTCCTTTGGATTACTTGCACACTGGGGCGGTGGGGAGCTGCGTTTTCTTCCCCGCTTGTCCTTAGTTTGCCTGGTTGCGCCGTCAGTCCCATGGGCACCCTCTACTAGACAACCTCCAAAGCGGCCCTGCGCTGACTTCTCTCTTCTCTCTTCTTCCTGGGGATCCCCCGTGCCTGCTCTCTAAGTCCCCCCTCCAGAGACCGGGATATGAAAGATGTGATGCAATAACGACCTCCACCTATGATCTCCCTGCCTCTTCTGACGTGGCACTATTTCTCTGCAAGGACCCCCAAAATAAATGAAATGAAAAAGCTAAAGGGAAAAACAATCACATACACACAGAACTGGTTAATTGGGCCAAGCCAGCAGTCCAGCAAACCCTCACTCACCCCTTCTCCTGTCCTTCCATCCTCTCAAACGGAAGAGTTGGAGAAGTCCCTTCATCAGAAAACCTGCTGAGGAATAGCGACCCAGAAGGAAACACCTGATCCAACAGTCTAGTTTCCTTTTCTCAGTAAAAGCCCAATCCTTCCACCAAATACAAACACAGCTACTGTGTGTCTCTCCGTGAAATATAAATTACTCTACTAGACGGCAAAGCGGCATGAATTTTCCTAGGTACAGTGGGGCCCAAAGAAACCATGGGGCTGTAGGTCAGGAGGAGTCTATTCAAGGTATGTCCAAATACAATCAAATTAGGATAGGAAAAACTGGAGGTCTCAGGAAAGAAAGGGAAAGACAGAGACAGAAGAAGGAGAGGGGGAAAAGTGAGGAAGAAAGAAAGAGAAAGACAGAGAGAAGACCCACTGTTGAAAGAACCAAATAACCAAGAAGTTTTGTAAATCTGTTCATTTCACCAGACCTCCATTCGCGTTGGTAGGTGTGACAGAACCATGAATGTCAACCCGCTGTTTTCCTGGTTTAAAAACAAAACTAAGATTCCTGTCTTTTGATCTTCTGCTTATGAGCCGACAAGAGGTAAGCAAGAATTCAAGCCCCACTTAGACTGGTGGTGCTGTGTCCGTGAAGGGACTGTGAGGATTGACATGTGAGTGCAGGGTGGAGAGGGACAGAGGGACAGAGGGACAGAGGGAGGGACACAGCAGACACCGAGTCAGAGGCCTCCGGACCAAGTCTGCGTCCTTGATGTTCCCAAGCCTGTTTCCTTGTCTGTAAGATGGGAATAACACCGACCTCACAGGGTTGCTGTGAGGAAGATGCAAAATAATAGATACGAAAATGCTTTGGACATGAGGTTTGACAATTAAGTCCATGAACTTAATGTTCTAGGTACGACAAAGCTCACTGCTGCGTATCACTACAGCCACCTTTGAAGTACTCCCCTTGGGATGCTATGCACCAATGCTAACACCTAGTCCACCTTCAAAGCAATTCTGGAACTCTGGAATGGCCATTATGCATGGTGGCACAGTGGCAAGTTTGTGAATTTAATTGTATAGTTGTTTGTGAAGGAGTTTTTGGCCAGTAAACAAATAATTGTATGGGAACACCCTCCCTACTCACCTGAACTTGTCCCCCAATGACTTTTTTCTTTACCCAAAGATAAAATATTGAAAGGAAGACACTTTGATGACGTTCAGAACATCAAGGGTAACATGACCACTGCTCTGCTGGCCATTCTAGAAAAAAAGGTCCAAAATTGCTTTGAAGGGTGAACTAAACATTGGCATTGGTACATAGCTTCCCAATAGGAGTACTTCAAAAGTGAGTGTAGTGATTTTCATCAGTGGGGTATGTAGCACTTTTTCTAGGATGAGTTTGTGAACTTAACTGTCAGTCCTGATATGCTTTATTATTATCAGGCTTCCCTTGGCCTAGCTCGAAGCCAAAGGGCCTTGTGTGGAACCCACGAGAGGGAGGGCAGGAGTCCAGCTTGGATCCCAGCTGGGGATGAGTATGGACAGTATCAGGGCTATGGATGCCCCAGCTGACCTCGCCTCTGGCCTCACCCTGGCCAGATCTAAGGGGAAGTGTGAGCCCAGGCAGCGTGCCTGCCTCAGCCCCTGTTTGCTTTGGCCACACTGCGAGAGCCTCACTGGCTCTGCCAACAGGATTTTGGTGTTTGCTCTTCTACCTAGAGTGGCCGCTGAGGCAGCTGGCATCCTGCTTCCCATTATCAGCCTCACACTGCTGCCTCCAGCAGGAGGGCTCATCCTCATGCCTTCCACCCGCCGGCTTCCCATGGCTTCCACCAGCCCCTGTCTCTGATGAATGGGGTCTCTTTTGTTTATCACTGTAAGATTTTTAAGTTTGGGAGAGTAGTGTAGTAGAAAGACACCATACCTTCTCTGTAAGATGGCTGCCCAAAGACTCAGAGTGACCGTATCTTGTGGGAATTTTATGGTTCTATGCATCTATAGGATGCCATCCTGCTGACCTTTTCCTGGGGGAAGGGGAGTGGGTGGAGGGGAGGGGATAGGAGACTGTTGGGAGGATAGGACACGTATGGAGCAAAGAGGAGGGGTGTGCTGTCACCAGACAGGGAGAGCAGTGGGTGCTGCATATAGGTGAGCATGCGAATTTATATGGGAATGTACATTTTCATTCAGTCATCATTAAAAAAATAAAATAAAATAAAAAGATGGCTGCCCAAGAAGTACATGCCCAGGGACTAGGAGGAACCAGGAAGTAAACCAGGAAAAGAAATCAGACAGAGACTTAGATAAACCAGGCACCAAGCCTGAGATTTTTAAAGAACTTGCTTTGCTTTCCCACATTTCTTTCCTTATGCTTCCTGCAAATAGTAAACGCTGAAGAGTCCAAAGGAAGGGAAGACCCCTGTTGAAAGTTACCCAGACCAGTAGGATCTCATGGTTTGGGAGAGTCATGGAGGATGCCTGATTACCAGGTAGCTCTTGGGAAGAGTACATGTTTAAAGCAATTACATCCTCTCCCATCTTAAGCAGCTCCTGGAGCCCCCAGTCACCTCCCCCAAAGGCGATGTGACTGCAGGAGGCATGACAACTGTCTGCATGATACACTGCCTGCTTGGCTTTCTCAGGCTGCTAGTTAATAACTTAGAATCATGGCTGGAGAATGTAAAATAATTGAAAGCAATGCATAGCAAATTGCAGTTCCAAGGTCTTCATTGCCTTCCTAACATTTTGCAAAACTCATTTTATTGCTTTTTTAGATTCCTGGAGTTGAAATGCCACTGTGCAGTGTAATTAAGCTAAGTGACATGCCAGCTGTAAAGGCAAAGGTTGCGACTGATTACATTTGGCTCATGTAATCTTCACTATGGGTAGAGGGGAGAAGGCTTGGAACAACGGCCAATCTGCCTGACTTACACTCCCTACTAGAGTGGAAGGAAAACTGACTGGTGAAATCATCTTTTAAGACTAATGACAGTTACAGGGTGTTTGAGGTGTGTTAAGCACCAGCCAGGGTAGGGTGAGCCAGATAAATGACTCCCAAACTTGGATTCATACAGGGACCCCTGGGGGAGCTCTTTAAATCCAGGTACTCCCTTCCTCAGGTAGATTGATTTGGTCTAAGAGAGACCACATGTAGTTCTGAGCCTCAGAGTCAAGAGAACCTGCCCAACCCAAGATGACAATTTTCAAGTTGGTCTTCAGGAAACTTGTTTTTCCATTTAGAAAATTTTTCTTCTTTAAAATCCACCTAGGGACAGGAACTCATCCAACTCCTTTACGAAACAGATACTCTGATCTCCATTCCCCAAAAGCTCCTTCTCCTGATGTTCTTATTTCTTTCTGGAGACTCGGATCTTCAGGAACCATCTTTGCTGCTTTCCGTGTCATTCTCCCCTCCATGTATTTGCTCTGCCGTGTTTTCCTCATCTGCCCCCTTTTTTCCATTCCCACAACCAGTCAGCCTAAGAGAGGCTGCTGGGCTTGAAATCAGACTACTTCGTGAGTAGTCCCCTTCTCTGTCATCTTGCCAACTCTGCCAACCATTCATTCTGCCATCTATCATCACTGTTATGGACTGATATGTGTCCCCTCACCAAAACATATGTTTGTCCTGCTAACCTGTGAATGTGACCTTGTTTGGAAACAGGGTCTTTGAAGATGTTGTCAGTTAACTTGAGGTTAACTTATACATGATGTACTAATAAAGCAGGAGAAGAGACACAGGGAGATACATAGAGGAAAAATGGCCAGCTGATGATGGAGGCATATTAGAGTGAGCTCTAAGCCTTGGCATACAAAAAATTGTCACTTGTCACCAGAGGCTATGGGAGAGGCATGGAATAGGCTCTCATTCAGAGCTCTCAGAAGAAATCAACATGACTGACACCCTGATATCAGACTCCCAGCCTCCTGAACTGTGAAACAATAAATCTCTCTGCTTATAAGTCACCCAACATATCACGCTCTGTTATGGCAGCTCTAGGAAATTTATACAAACACTAAGTAACATCATTCTCTCATTCAAAAACTTTCAGTGGATTCTCACAGCCCACTTAATTAGGTAAAAACTTTCAAGGATAGCATTTTAGACCATTATTTCATTAGGCAAGCATTAACCAGATAAATCCCTACTATGTCCTAGGTATACTTTAAAAGCAGGGAACATACAAAGAGATGGAATGTCTAGTGGTGACACAGCCATGCAAACAAGTTTACGGTCACGATGAGTGCAATAAGGGCAATATAAACACAGTACACCTCGTTCTCCGATATAGTCTGCTAACTATCTTTTCATTTACCAATTTTTCTGATCCAGCCACAATGGACTAGACCTTATTATTATTTTTTTTTATCATGTTGAAGGTTGTTTTTGTTTCTCTCTAGGCTCTGCATTTCAGGCCACACCTCATATCCACCTGTTAAAATCCAATTTATCCTTTCCTGACACCTGAAGTATCACCTCCTCCTGTGAAGCCACTCTGGTCTTCTCACCTGGGTGTAAGGGAATTTTGTTCCTTATCTAACTCCACTGCACACTCCATGGGGACAAGGACTGCTACAAGCATCTTATGTCCCCTGTAAACATATAATAGACCGTTGCTCTGGATAGCCCTGTGATGAAACAGGCGAGAGGCAGGTGGGGTTAAGAAGACCGCCTGCCATTTTGCTCTCTCAGTAAATCACTTAGAGCTGTTAAGACCTAGACAGAACCAGCTACATGATTTTCAGGGCTCTATGAAAAATGAAAATACAGGGCCCCTTGTTCCAAAATTGTGAGGACCTTCAGGATGGCAACAGCAGAGCACAAAAGTGAGTATAGGACACTTCTAAGCATAGGAATATGTGCAGCTGCACAGGCCACAGGTCACATGACCATGAAGCCAGTCTTCTCTCCAGGATCAAACGTGCTGACATAGAACTATCCCTTAGAAATAATTTTAACCTCCCCTTATTGATAATTTTTGTTGTTGTTGTTGTTAAAATTAGCTCAGAAATCTTGACTGGTTGGGACTAGTGACTGGGGAAAAGAAAGGAGAGGAGATTTAGAGTTGCTAGGAAGCTCATGAATTGTCTGGATGCCCCATTTCAGCAAGTTTTACACCTTTTGCTCAGGCCAGGCTATGATCTACAGCAATCTGTAAACTGCCACTGGGAAAACCGGCCTCTGGTCAGTCCACATCTTTAGAATGGCATCAGGAAAGAGCTCATAAAGTAGGGTTTGAAGTGACAATTAAGCTTTTATGTGTCTGCCCTGTAGTAACCAGGGACTCCTTCTGCTATGCAGGTGGGGCCTTGACTCACTTACTAAAAAAAAAACCTATAGAAGGAGGTTTTGGAAGTCAAATCTAGAGGGGAATGAAGGTGTTGTGTACATATGCCCATTTCATAGTTGGACACGAGTGCTTTGAGTCTGGCTTCTTCATTTAGTATCTTGGATAATGAAAGTCTTTTATATGAAGAGTATCATGGGCTTCAAGTATCCCCAAATCCTCTGACATTCTTGAGGCCAGAAATTTATTCCATCAGGAATCCTGAAGGAGAAAGCTATGTCAACATTGTAAAGCACATACTAGACTCCAGATTTCACCTTTCGTCTCCCACCTCTGCCCCATATGCCTCCAGAGTTGTCACCAGGAACTTAACTTGAGAAGAAAAACTGAGGCAAAAATCTTAGATCACATTCCTAGAGAGAATAGAGTGAGATGACAGGTTAAGAGAGGATGATAGGTCATTTCTAAACTCTTGCCAGGCCCATGCAGAGACAGAGCCACCATAGTCCCACAGAGAGAGGTATCTCAGCCCCCAGGTTCCCAACAAGGAAGACAGGGCTTGCTTCAGACTGTTCATCTAATGAAGTTCTTCAGAGACTCTTGATCTATCCTCTGTAGAATTGGTGTTGCTCTGCTGAAGGTGCTCAGAAGAATTGTTGCCCATCCCCCCTCCCCTTTCCACTCTCACTCTAGATCAGACTCACCAATTTGGCATTGAGCATGGCGATTTGTTTTATTAATGTACCCCTGAAGGGAAAATGCTTTGTTTCCCCAGGGTGATGGAAGAAACATTTACCATGTGGTTACCTCACTGCATCTCTCTGTTTGCCAGGAAGATGGAGCTTGGCTGGTAAGGAAGGCAGTAGGAAGACTCTTGAGTGCTGAGGTGACAGGGGCCTTGGGCTGTTTGAAATGGTAGGAGGTCTGGTCTTTACCTGGTAAAGTGGAAACTGCCCTGTTTTCTTACTCAGAGCTCAGAGTTCACCATCATGTGATATTCCTGTCTTTTTGGAGTTGAAGACCAACCAACAGGGTTGTTTGTGGGCTCAGGGCTAGAAACTGTGAGTTTGTCACTGAAACCCCCAACCCATACACCCAAGTTGTTATGTTGTCTGTAGGAGCATTCTGAAAGGTGGCGCCATGTGAAGGACCATAAGCATGCCACCATGGGGAGACTCGGCGTGTCCTGGTGGCTACATCACTAGTCTTCAGAAGTCGTGGTCCTGAAGACGGTGAGCTAAGTGGGAAGGCACAAAAGGCGAGAGAGTGGGCCTCAGCGAGGCTAATGGGAGGTAGGTACAGACCAGGATACCCGGGTGAGGAAGTAAAAATTTCAGTTGATTCTACGGATATCACCACGAGAAGAAACAAATTATTTCCCAGGAAATGGAGGCAGGAAGGAAAAAAAAACCAGGCAGAGATCCAGTCTGATCCTGGGGAAAGAGAAAAAGAAAAAAAAAATTCTTAGATTTTTTTTTTCCTATACAATGGAATCTATACTATTACAGCCAACTAACTTATCATTACCATTCCTTACAAGTGAATCAGGAAGCCGCTAGGTGATTCGGATCCACTCATACCCATAATCAACAGAAATTCATTTCAGCTACACAGTATTCATCTTCCTGAAGCTTTATAGCCGCCAAACATTTGATATGGATCATTTAGGAGTAGCCAAATGGAGATAATATAAAGTAGAGGTTAAAAGCATAGGTTTGGGAGCTCTTAACCCTTTGTGTGCCCTTAGACATTAACTTCTTTGGTGTTCTCATTTGAAAATAGCAATGATATTTACCATAGGAAGTGGAATGAGACAACAAATGTAGAACTTTTTGTGTACAAAAGTCTAGTGCCTCTTGGTCCAATCCATGCTGGGCTCACCACCCTTAGTGACATCCATGTCATCATCACCACCATTGCAACTACCACTTATTCAATGGTATGCCAGCCACCTCACTCTAGCAAGCCATTTAATTGTCCTGAAAATCCTGTAAAATGGGTTTGCTATCCTATAAAACTCAGCTGTTGTAACCCTGGAACCAGTAATCCAGAAGAAGGATAGTAAGATTATAGCAATGTGGACATAAAAACGGAAGGATTTTGTAGGGCTGCTTTCCTTCCACTTTTGTAGCAAAGTGGAAAAGAGGAGGGAAAACTGAACTCGTTGTACAGAATCTATCACTTGTGTAAAATTGGGCAAGTCATTCAAATGTCCTTGAGCCTTGGTTTTCTTTCTCTGTAAATTGGGGATAAGGCCTTCCTTGCCAATCTCCCACCATTGATGTGAGGATTTCATGAGCTATGGCAGGTGAACTTGATATGTGTAAGGTATTATTATTACAATGACCAGGAAAATCACCATTTGGACCTCTGCACCACCTTTTCCTTCTTTCTTTCAACCACTGCTCATTACACACTGCCTCGTGCTGGCTGTAGGTGAGAATCCTTACCTCGCACCACACCTTCCCTCCATTTGTATGTCAGTGCATCAGCAGAGGGGCATTCTGCTGTACACAGTCAGTCTTTTGCAAGTCCACCTCATATGAATTAGTCCTGTAGAGTCTGTTTAGTTTGGAGAGAACTTTTAGAAGCCACGATGTGACCTACAAGCAGAGGGCTAGCTCTGAGATCTGGTGACCCCATGTGGTTTTCTAGGAGGTCCTGCCTGGTCATAGCCATCTCTCTTCTAAGTGCAGAAATGCCGTCACTGAAGAGCTGTTGATGATGTCTTCAGGTTCAATTGAAAACTACTATTAAAAAGGTCATTTGGAAGAAAGGTAGCATGACTTCAAGGGCTTCAGGTCATTTGGAAGAAAGACAGTGTGACTTCAAGGGCTTCAGGTTTGAGAAGCAGAAAGATCTGACTCAAATCCTCGCTCAACTGTGCAAAAACTGTGGAATCTTTTGAACACTGAGCCTTAGGTTCAAAGTTATTTTCTTTTCTAAAGTGCACAGTTGTAGTTGGAATTAAAAATTAAGTAAAATATATATCCAGCAGAGTGCTGACAGATTAAAAAAACTCCGTTGTCATCCAGTAGATTCCAACTTATAGCAGCCACCTACAGTACAGAGAAGAACTGTCCCATAGCATTTTCACCACCAGGGTTTCCACATAATATGTAGGCTACCAAAAAAGATAATGTTATGTGTTGAACTGTGTCACCTAAAGAGATGTGTTGAAGTCCTAACCCCTGTGAGGGTGATCTTGTTTGGAAATAGGATTTTTCTTTTCTTACTTTTTAAATTAAATGAGGTTATGCCAGGGTAGGGTGGGTCCTAATCCTAATCCCTTCTAAATGATGTTTTATAAAGGGGTAGAAGAGACAAAGAGGAAAAAAGTCACACACAGGGGGAAGACATATATGAGTAGCAAACACTGAAGATTGCCAGGAGCCGAAAGAAACCAGGATAGAGGCATGGAACATTTCCTCTCTCCAAGTCTCCAGAAGAAAATCAGTTTGGCTGAGATCCTAATTTGGACTTTCTAGCCTACAAAAGTAGGAAGAAATCAATTTCTGTTCTTGAAAGTCATCCATTTTATATTTTATCGTGGCAACCTTAAGAAACTAAGCTTCTACTAACATCACTAATATTAATAAGACACATGAGATGGTAGGATAAATAAGTGACACACAGGATTTTTAAGGTAGTGCAACTATTCTGTATGATACTATAATGGTGGATACATGACACTATACTTTTTTCAAAACCCATGGGACTGTACTCACAAAAAGTGAACCCTGATGTAAATCATGGACTTTCACTCACAATCATTTATCCATCTTGGCTCACCTATTGTAAAAAATACACCTCACCACTGTAAGATATTAATAATAGGAGAAGCTGTGGGCCGTGGGAAAAGGAATATATGTGACTTCTCTGTCCTCTTAGTGCAATTTTTCTGTAAATGTAAAATTGCTAAAAAATGAAGTCTATTTATTAAACAGAAGTTGTCAGTGCCTTCAGTTATTGCCCACTATGTTAGTAAAAGTCTATAATGTAAGACACCACATGACAAATTGCTCTTAGAAATTAGAGCCAGGGGGAGGCATTTCTCTTAAAGAAATGCTAAACTTATTTTTATTCACATAGGCGAAAACATCAAAACCTTCCATCTACAAAATTCTAGAACTCCTGGGGGAGCCTGAACCCAAGCTGGACTTCAGTAGAGAGTGACATGAAGGCGTAGCATCCGATGTCATACCTCTTTACCAGGCTCAACTTGAGGGATAAGATCTCCTGGTTCCCAGGTTACTACAACCTAAAGCTGGTGATAACTAGCTGTTCACATGCGTGCCTATGTGTAATGGGATTTGTCAAGAGGTTAGAGGATACAGCAACCAACAGAACCAGACCTAATCTTTTGGGAGACCTAAACCTTAAGGGTAGACACAGCTCCTGCCCTCAGAGATATCCCAGACCAATATTGGAGACATAGTCCATGACTTTTGGGAGTCTGTAGTCTAGTTTTGGGAAGAAAAAAAGATAAAATTTTTATGATTCTATGTTTGGCCATCTCTGCCAAGATGCTCAGAGCCACATACAGTGGCCGGTGCAGGAAGCACTTTATCTCGCCCTCCTGGTATTATTTTTTCCCTTTTGCTGCTTCTGTGGCTTCTGATCATCACTTAATTTTAACAGCCCTATGACGGTGGCATAGTGGGCTAACTGAAAGACTGGCAGTCAAATCCACCAGGTGCTCCTTAGAAACTCTATGGGGCAGTTCTACTCTGACCTCTAGGGTTGCTATGAGTCAGACCCCATTTGATGGCAATGGGTGGGATTGAATAATAATTTGTATTGCAGTCTGTCACACTCTCCCTACTTTTTAAATAGTAGGATTATAGATAGCAATATAAAATTGCTGTTATCCATAAAACCTAAAACCCCAGTGCTGTCAAGTCAATTCCGACTCATAATGACCCTATAGGACAGAATAGAACTGCTCCACAGAGTTTCCAAGGAGTGCCTGGCAGATTCAAACTGCCTGCCTTTTGGTTAGTAGATGTTGCACTTAACCAGTATGTGGCCAGGGTTTCCATAATGTTTTCATTTAATTGATAACAAAATAAAAATTCTATTTAACAAGGTTGCATTCATAGGTACAGGGGTTTAGGACTCAATACGTCTTTTGGTGGGAAGCAATTCAGCCCAGAACAATATCCTTTTTACTGTGTGGTTTAAAAATCAGAAAAGGATGGTGCCTGTCCACCTCCAGTGACAGCCGTGATGGGGCTCACAAAGTTGAGTCCCGGTGGAAGTATGAAAATAAGATGGGGTGCACCCTGAGAACTCCACTAAAAGGCTGCAACTGATGGTCTGAAGGCCTGGGGGTTCCCCTGGGAGCATGGACCCTAGACCCGATGCTGCCCCGATCATAAATCATTAATGAGGTCAACTCCTGGGACAGGAATGGATTGGACTCGGTGACACAGAGTGACCATATCGTGTGTGTACTTTATGGTTCTATGCATCTATAGGATATCATCCTACTGGCCTCTTACTAGAGGGGAGTGGAGAGGGTGGAGAGGAGGGGACAGGAGACTCTTAAGAAGATAAGACTTGTATAGAACAGGAAGGAGGAGTGTGATATCACCAGGCAAGGAGAGCAGTAGGAGCTGCATATAGACAGACATGTGAATTTAAACCAGATTGTACACTTTCCTTCCATCACAATAAATAAATGAAAAATAGTCAGAAAAGATAGCATCAAGGTCAGCATGTTGAAAGAATAATCTGAGAAACTGGACTATATGCAGAAGAACTCAGTACCAGGATTGGAGGAAGATTCCTTAACAATCTGTGATATACAGATGACACAGTCTTGCTTACTGAAAGTGAGGAGAACTTGAAGCCCTTAATGATGAAGATCAAAGGCTACAGTCTTGAGTATGAACTACATCTCAATATAAAGGAAACAAAATCCTCACAAATGAACCAATAAGCAACACCATGATAAATGGAGAAAACACTGAAGTTGTCAAGGGTTTAATTTTACTTGGATCCACAATCAATGCCCATGGAAGCAGTAGTCAAGAAATCAGACAATATATCTCTTTGGGCTGCAAAAGATCTCCTTAAAGTGTTTCAAAGTAAAAATGCCCCTTCGAGGACTAAGGTGTGCCTGATCCTAGTCATGGTATTTCAATCACTTCAAATGCTTATAAAAGCTAGGCAATGAATAAAGAAGATGGAAGAAAAATTGATGCAGTTGAATTATGATGTTGGTGAAGAATATTGAATACACTTTGGACTGCCAGAAGAATGAAAAATAATCTGTTTTGGAAGTACAGCCAGAATATTCATTAGAAGCAAGGATAGCAAGACTTCATTTTACTTACTTGGGACTTATTATGAGGAGGGACTGGGCCCTGAAGAAGGCCATCATGCTTGGTAGAGGATCAGAGAAAAAGAAAAAGACTCTTAACAAGAAAGCTGATCCAGTGACCAAAACAATGGGCTCAAAGATAATAATGATTATGAGGATGGCACAGAACTAGGCAATGCTTCGCTCTGTTATATGTAGGGTCACTGTGAGTCAAAACTGACTTGATGACACCTAACACAACAACCCTTTTACTTAAGATTCCAGCAACAGATAATCATAAACATTGTGCTAGAGTCAGAGGGTGTGGGATCTGTAAGGATTAGGGAGTTTGGTTCCAACAAGAGGCCCACAGGTGAGGTCTGGCTTTAACAGGTTCTTCTGTACAGGGCTGGTTCAGATGTAGTGTTGTTGTCAGGTGCCATTGAGTTGGTTCCAACTCGTAGAGAACCTATGCACAACAGAACAAAACACTGCCCAGTCTTACACTGTGTCCACAATCATTTTGTGTAAGCCCATCGTTGTGACCACTGTGTCAGTCCATCTCATCAAGGGTCTTCCTGTTTTCCGTTGACCCTCCAGTCTACCAGGTAAGATG
This sequence comes from Heterohyrax brucei, assembly GCA_028571685.1. Taxonomy (NCBI): domain Eukaryota; kingdom Metazoa; phylum Chordata; class Mammalia; order Hyracoidea; family Procaviidae; genus Heterohyrax; species Heterohyrax brucei. The sequence goes on from CM053149.1 coordinate 106,383,519, forward strand.
TCCTCCAGGGACTGATCCTTCCTGACAACACTAGACATACGACAGTCTTACTACCCGCACCTGAGATACTTGTTAAAAAGACAAATTTCCAGGGCATTGTCCCTGACCTCCTATGCCAGAATTTTTTGGTCTATGGCCTAGGAAGCTACATAGGCTTAGTAAAAGCCCCTAGGTAATTCATATTATCAGAAAAGTTTGTGAATCATCAGACCCAGTTTTTCTCTGGACATGGTAAAGGGACCATTGGGATTACTTAGAAGAGATTGGTAAAATGCAGATTCCTGGGCCACCACCCCAGACCTACTGAATCAGAATTTCTGGGAGTAGAGCCCTGGAAAAGACATCTTCAATAATCACCATGGTGATTCTTATGGACACTGAAGCTTACTTGCTTGCTGTCATGGATTGTCTTATGTCCCCCCAGAAATATGTGTAGTCATGTGGCTGGGCTATGATTCCCTGTATCTTGTGACTATCCTCCATTTTGTGGTTTCCCTAAACTGTATGATTAGGGTGGGGCTGTAAATCCCTTCATAGGATTACCTCCCTGCTCCACTGTAAAAGGAGTTTCCGTGGAGTATGGCTTGCCCCACCCTTAATCCTTTCATCCTATGAGAGATAAAAGGACAGAGAAGCAGGCAGAGAATTAGGAAGCAGCACTGGGAGAAGAGCGCATCCTTCAGACCTGAGGTTCCTGCACCAAGATGCTCCCTGGACAAAGACTGATGCAATACTGGACTTTCCTCCAGAGCTAACAAGGGGTAAAGCCTTCCCTTGGGACGGACACCCTGAATATGGACTTGTAGCCTACTGGACTGTGTAAGAATAAACCTTCCTCCGTTAAAGCCATCCACTGTGTTAGAGCAGCCCTAGCTGACTAAAACACTGGCCTTCTTGCATTATGAGCAATTTGTCACAAGTGGCCAGGTGAGAGTGGTTGGTGCATTGCTATCTGGCAGAGGTATAGCTTTCTTCTACAGACAGCCAATCGCCAATCTGCACATATTCCTCTACATGTGATGCTATGTTGTAGGGTTCTCTTAAGTTTTTACACACAGATTTTCTTCAGAAGCTCTAAAGTTCTGACAGAGAGCTTCTTGCCATTTTCTTGGTCCCTCCATACAGAAGAGTCAAAGCTTTGGTGCCCTGTCATTCTGTGGCCTCAGCACGTTGCAGTGACAGGCTAACCTGTGGGGCAAGTGACCTGAACTGGCATAAGCATGAAGGATATGAAACTCAACTCCTCGTTGCTGACACTGTTCTACTTTTGGGGCCTGAATTAATGACTGTTTCAATTTGATTCATAAGTGTCCAGAAGGCCAAGTCTACAACAGGGTGGGTGGATTAATCATATCAGAAATATACATCCCAGTCAGGTCACATTTTGGTTCAGGTAAGTCTTAATCGTCCGCTTACCTGTATGTCTGTATCAATCCGTCTATCCACCTACCGAGCACGCCAAAGTTACCGAGCGCCTGCCAATGCAACAGGCACATTAAGGGATTACAGGTGGGCCTACCTAGTTCCTCTCACATCCTTTTCAGCCAGAGATCAGGAATGTCTGTAGGCTTCCTGATCTGACCTGCACGGGTCCCTCATGGCACTTGTATGGCTTCTGCCAGGCCTTGGATCCAGTCGGGCTGGAGTGGCAACCACAAACAGGTCATTCAGAGAAAAGTTCTGGGTGGAAGCACTCTGCAAGAGGAGGAGGGAGGACACATCCAGCTGCCTCTTCTCACCAATGCTTCTGCTGTAGGAGTAGGACTCCTTGGGCAGTGGGAAGTTTTCTGGAGAGGCAAGTATTTGGCATTATCAATTTGTGGGGCTGGGAAGATCACCTCCCTCTAAAACTGGCTGAACTGATTCTAAAACTCTCCCAGAATTAGCCATTGCTCCTTTCCACCAAGTAGTTTCTCTTCCCAGATTATTCATTTAAACTCAGAACACATCCCTAACTGGTACAGACTCAGCAAAGTGGGCTTTATCTGGAAATGCTCAAGAGTGTGCTTAGACATAGCATTCTATTTTTATTTTTTTGTCTTCCCAATGAAACTAGAGACTGCTTAAGGGCAAGGATTATGTCTCCACCACTATTCTGGGGTATCCCTGATGTCAGGGGCTATGTCTCCTTAACACTAAGGTCTCCATAAAGATTAGAACTGGTTCTGTTGGTTGTTTTATCCACTAAGCTCTTGAAACATGCCAGGACACACAGGCACTCACGTGAATGATTACTTAGCACTGGCTTCGGGTTGTAGTGAGCTGGGATCCAGGAGAGTTTCCCCTTTAGCTGAAATTTGGCAAAGAGATGTGACATCAACTGTTTCTTCTTCCTGTCATTCTTCACCAAAGTCAAGTTGGTATTCATATTCTTCCGGAAGTTCTGGGATGTTCTAAGCAGAGAACTTCTTGATATTTTTTCCTGGATAAGGTGCTGTGGACTCTGCTTCTGCTTGTATTGAAAGGAGACCCTCTTGTCCACTTCTGGGCTGCTGCACTCGAGGCTGTCTCTCAAGGTTGGGTTTGGCAGAGGCTTCATGGAGGTCGAGACCTGGGTGGTGAATAATGAAGAGGTTTCTACCGAGGTTGACGTCTGAGGTCAGTACCACATCAACCCTAAGTAGATTCTAACAAGCTGAAGATGCATATTGTAATCCTTGGAACAATCACTTAAAAATACAAAAAGTTATAAGTAAAAAGGCAATTTTGTCCTTGTTGTTAGGTGATGTCAAGTTAATTTCAACTCAGAGCAACCCTGTGTGACAGAGAAGAACTGCCTCATAGGGCTTTCTAAGCTGTAATCTTTATGAAGGCAGATCACCTGGTCTTTTCTCCCATGGGGCTGCTGCATGGGTCTACACCATCAGCCTCTCAGTCAGTGGCTAAGTCACCAGAGCTCTTTTGAAGGCAATAAAAACCCTAACCAAATCCACTGCTGTCAAGTCAATTCTGACTCATAGCAACCCACAGGACAGAGTAGAACTGCCCCATAGAGTTTCCAAAGAATGCCGGGTGGATTTGAACTGCTGAACTTTTGGTTAGCAGACATAGCACTTAACCACTGTGCCACCAGGGTTTCCTTGAAGGAAAGAGAGGATTAAAATAAACAAACAAAAAATACATTCAATTAAACCAAAAGAAGGCATAAAAGGAGGAACAGAGGAATAAAAATTAAAAAAAAAAAAAACAGAAAAGATGATGTCTTAGTTATTTAGAGATACCACAAGTGTATGGCTTCAACAAATGGAGTTTATTCTCTGACAGTCAAGTAGGTTAGAAGTACGAATCCAGGATGTCAGCTCCAGAGGAAGCCTTTCTTTCTGTGTTGGCTCTGGAGAGAGGTCCTTGTCATCAATCTTTTTCTGGTTCAGGAAGTTCTCAGTGCAGGGACCCCAAGGCCAAAGGATATGCTGTGCTCCATGCACTGCTGTCTTGGTGGTATGAGGTTCCCTTGTGTCTCTGCTCACTTGTTTCTTTTAGATCTCAAAAGAGATTTACTCAAGACAAAACCTGATTTTGTAGATTGAGTTTTGCCTCATTAGCATAACTGTCTCTAATCCTGCCTCATTAGCACTGTAGAGCTAGGATTTATAATGCATAGGAAAACCATGTCAGATGACAATACTGGGAATCATGGCCCAGCCAAGCTGATACACATTTTTCAGGGACACAATTCAATTTATGACAAATGAATAGAAAACAGATTCCAAAATTTCATCCCTAAACTCACACTAATCAAATTAATAATTTGATTAAATGAAAATGGAATATTACTCCCATCATATCAGAGATTGTCATACTGGATAAAAATAAATAAATTACTATGCACAGTATACAAAAAATGCACTTTAAGTGCAAAGAGAAAAATAAGCTGAAAATCAAAGTATTAGGAAAAAATAGACGTATCAGGAAAATGCTAATTGTAACCAGTTGGAGTGGCTCTATTAATACCAAACAAAACAGACTCTAAGACAAAGAATATTATCAGAGATAAAGATAAATCCTTCATGATGATAAAAAGGTCAGTATATCAGAAAGACAATCATAAATGTGTCTAAGAAGAGAGCTTCAAAACACATGAAACAAAAACTAACAAAACCAAAGGAATAAACAGACAAATCCAACATCATAATTTAGATTTTAACATCTTTATCTTCATAAATAATGTAAAAAGTAGATACAAAAGAAAAACATACCATGCTCATGGATAGAAGACTTAACATTGTGAAAATGTCAATCCTCGCCAAAGAAATCTACAGATACAAGGAAATCGTGACTCAAACACCAAAGAGACTCTTAATGAGATGGAAAATCTAATCACCCACTTTATCTGGTGTTTTAGGCTGGGGTCTCCAGAGAAGCAAAATCAATGCTGTATACAAATACAGAGAGACAGGTTTATATCAAGGAAATGGCTCACATAATTATAGAGGTTGGAACAGGATCCATATTTCACACCATATATAAAAAGTAAGTCAAAATCGATCAAAGACCTAAATACAAAACCTAAAATTGTAACCACCGTATATCTGTCAGTTTGCGGTACTACAATGGCTTGCATGTTTCTGTGACACTGGAAGCTTTGTCATGAGTATTCCTAACACTGACAAGGTCAACCTTAGTGGACAGATTTCAGTGGAGCTTCTAGACTAAAACAAGCCTGGAAGAAGGATTTGGTAGTCTACTTCTGAAAAAATTGGCCAGTGAAAACCTCATGATCAGACAGTAGAACACTGTTTGATATAGTGCTGGAAGATGAGCCCCTCAGGTTGGAAAGCACTCCAAACACAACTAGGGAAGAGCCGCCTCCTCCAAGTAAAGTTGACTTTAACGATATGGAGTCAATCTTTCTGAACCTTCATTTGCTGATGTGGCACAACTGAAAATGAGAAAAAACAGCTACAGACATCCACTAATAATCAGAACGTGGAATGTATGAAGTATGAAACTAGGAAAATTAGAAGTTATCAAAAAATGAAATAAAATGCATAAAGATTGATACCCTAGGTATTGGTGAGCTGAAAGACTGACATTGGCCATTTTGAATCAGATAATCACAGTCTGGTACACTGGGAACGACAAATTGAAGAACAGCATTGCATTCATCATCATTGCAAATATTTTTCTTGACAACATAAATAGCAACTATGTATGTGGACCTTGTCAGATGGAATAGTCAGGAAGCAAATTGACGGTATCTGTGGAAAGAGACAATAGACAAGCTCAATATCATCAGTCAGAATAAAGCCAGCATGTGACCATCAATTAACCATATGCAAGTTCAAGATGGAACTGAAGAAAATTAGAAACAGTCCACCAACGCTAAAGTACAACCTTGAATATATCACACCTGAATTTAGAGACCATCTGAAGAATAGAGTTGACACACTGAACACTAGTGACCACAGACCAGACAAGTTGTGGAATGACATCAAGGACATCATACATGAAGAAAGCAAGAGGTCATTAAAAAGACAAGAAAGAAAAGACCAAAATAGATGTCATAAGAGACTCTGACAGTTGCTCTTGAATGTAATCAAAAAATTATTAAGTAAAAACAGAGGAACAGAAGAGTTCAAAGGGTATCTTGAGAAGACAACATCAAGTATTATAAAATGACATGTGCAAAGAACTGGAGTTACAAAACCAAAAAGGATAAACTTGCTTGTCAATTCCCAAGCAGGGAGAACTGAAGAAAAAAGTGAAGCTTTCAGTTGCAATACTGAAGGATTTTATAGGGAAAACATTAAATGCTGCAGGAAGCATTAAAAGAAAATGAAAGGTAGACAAGTGACCAGAGGAACCAGATGGTGTTCGGGCACCACCAGGGATAGCCGTGATGGGGCTCACAAAATTGAATCTCACTGGCAAAAGGAGAATAAAAAAGGGTGCACCCTGAGCACTCCACTAAAAGACTGCAATTGATGGTCCAGGGGCTTTGGGGTTTCCCTGGGAGCGTGGCCTCTGGTCCTGATGCTCCCCTTGTCCATAAATCATTACTGAGGTCAACTCTTCAGACAGGAATGGATAGGACTCGGTGACACAGAGTGACCATATCGTGTGTGCACTTTATGGTTCTGCGCATCTTTAGGATGTCATCCTGCTGGCCTCTTACTAGAGGGGAGTGGATAGAGTGGAGAAGAGGGGACAGGAGATTGTTAGGAGGATAATGACATACAAGAACCAATAGAAGGAGTGTGCTGTCACCGCGCCCGGAAAGCAGTGGAAGCTGCACATAAGCGGGCATGCAAATTTAAACTAGATTTCACACTTTCAAGTTTATCAGTCACAACAAAAAAAAAAAAAAAAAAGAGAAGATGAAAGGAACAGAAGAATCACTGCTCCAGAAAGAATTAGTCAACATTCAATCACTTCAGAAGGGAGTATGTAATCAAGAACTGATGGTACTGAAGGAAGACATCCATGCTACACTGAAAGCACTGGTGAAAAACGAGTCTTCAGGAACTAACAAAACACTAATTGAGATGTTTTAACAAATGGTTGCAGTGCTGGAAGTATTTATCTGTCTATGCCAAGAAATTTGGAAGACTTGGCCAACCATCTGGAAGAAATCCATATTTGTACCCATTCCAAAGAAAGGTGATCCAACAGAATGTGGAAATTGTCAAACAATGTCATTAATATCACACACAAGAGAAATCTTTCTGAAGATCATTCAAAAGTAAATGCAGCAGTACATCAACAGGGAAGTGTAAGAAACACAGGTTTGATTCAGAAGAGGACGTGGAATAAATGATAACGTTGCTGATGTCAGACGGATCATGGCTGAAAGTAGAGAATACAGAAAGTTGTTTATCTGTGTTTTATTGACTATGCAAAGGGATTCAACTATTGGATCAGAACAAATTATAAGTAACATTATGAAGAATAAGAACTCCAGAACAGTTAATTGTGCTCATGTGGAACAAACAGGCAGTTGATGGAGCATAGCAAGGGGATACTGTGCAGTTTAAAATCAAAAAAGATGTATCTCAGGGTTGTATCCTTTCACCACACTTAATTTATATGCTGAGCAAATAATCCAAGAAACTGGACTATATAAACAAAAACACTGCATCAGGATTGGAGGAAGACTCATCCACAACCTGTGGTGCACATATGACACAACCATACTAAAAGTGAAGAGGGCTTGAAGCACTTACTGATGAAGGTCAAAGACCACAGCCCACCATATGGATTATACCTCAACATAAAGAAAACAAAACTCTTCACACAAGGAGCAATAAGTAACATGATAAATGGAGATAATATTGAAGTTGTCATTTTGTTTTACCTGGATCCACAATCAACACCCACAGAAACAGCAGTCAAGAAATGAAAGGACATATTGCACTGGGAAAATCTGCGGCAAAAGGCCTTTTTAAAGTGTTAAAAAGCAAAGATGTCACTTTAACGACTAAGGTGCACCTGACCAAAGCCAGTGTATTTTCAATTGCCTGATATGAATACGAAAGCTGGGTGATGAATAAGGAAGACCAAAGAATTGATGCTTTTGAATTACAGTGTTGGTGAAGAATAGTGAATACATCATGGACTGCCAGAAGAATAAACAAATGTGTTTTGAAAGAAGTCCATCCAGAATTCTCATTGGAAACTAGGATGGTGAGACTGTGTTTCACATACTTTGGATATGTTATCAGGAGTGACCAGTCCCTGGAGGACCTCAAACTTGGTAAAGTACAGCGTCAGTGAAAAAAAGGAAGACCCTCAATTAGACGGATTGACACAGTGGCTGCAATAGTGGGTTCAGGCAAAACAAAGATTATGAGGATGACACAGGATGGGGCAGTGTTACGTTCTGTTGTATATAGGGTCACTATGAGTCAGAACCAACTCGGCAGCATCTAACAACAACAACAAAATGGTAAAGATCATAAAAGAAAAACTAGGGACAACACTATTGTTGTTGTCAGGTGCCATCTAGTCAACTCCAACTCATAGTGATCTTATAGGTCAGACTGGAACTGCCCAATAGAGTTTCCAAAGGATGTCTGGTGGATTTGAACTGCCAACCTCTTGGTTAGCAGCTATAGCATTTCACCACTGCACCACCAGGGCTTCTAGGGGTAACACTAGGAGCCCCTAACACATGGCATAAACTCAATACATATCATAATTAACAATGCACAAACACCAGAACTTAAACTAGATAAGTGGAAGCTCCTAAAAATTAAACTCTTTTGCTCATCAAAAGACTTCACCAAAAGAGTGAAAAGAGAATCTATGGGCTGGTAAACAAATTTTGACATGACATACCCAACATGGGTCTAATCTCTAAAATCTATAGATTACTTTAATACCTCAGTAACAAAAAGATAAATTATCCAGTTAAAAAATGGGCAAAATGTGAGCAGATATTTCACCAAGGAAGACATTCAGGCAGTTGTCAGACATATGAGGGAATGCTCACAATCTTTAGCCATTAAAGAAATGAAAACCAGAATTACAAATGAGATACCAACTCACCCCTGGCATGAATCAAAAAAAAAAAAAAAAGACAGAAAATAACAAATGCTGGAGAGGCTGCAGGGAGATTAAAACTCTTAAGAACTGCTGGTAAGAATGC